>CM031239.1:430534505-431822959 GCA_018340775.1 Taxus wallichiana var. yunnanensis
ATTGGGAATGAGGTTTAAAGGGGACAATACATTCCAACTATCCTCCCAAAAGGTGACCAACCGACCATTGTTGATTTTCCAGAGACCGAATCGGTGATCGGGGTTTACATTTACTGAGATAAAGTTCCAGATATGAGAGCCTTTAAGGAGCTCACGAGCTAGAAAGCGAAGCTCGGGATGGACACCTCTAGATATTTATGTGAAATCACTTGAAAATCCAACCGCTTGGCATCCGAAATGAAGTTCCAATCAAGTTTAGCACCTAGAGCCAAATTCTGAAGAGCTAGATCCAAGATGCTCAAACCACCTAATGGCCTAGGAAGCTGACAGTTTCCCAATTCACCAAGTGAAATTTTCTTCCTTCGTTGTTTCCTTGCCAGAGGAAGGATCTGACCATTTTCTTAATCTTGAGCAAGACATTCCTTGGTAACTCCAAGACCGACAACATATAAATCGGGAGGGCTAGAAGGACGAAGTTAATCAGAAGATCTCTACCAACCAAGGACAACCATTTCCCCTTCCAAGAGAGCAACCTTGACGAAAAATAATTGAGGATCCCATCCCATAAATTAGCTTTATCATTTCCTAAGAAGAGAGGGATGCCCAAATATCTATGAGGAAGGGAGCCCAACAAAATCCCAGAATTTTCTTGATCCTACGTTGTAACCGGGGAGCGACATTAAAGAAGAAAATAACATATTTATGGAAGTTGATTACCTGGCCAGTCGCTAACGAATAAGAATTCAGGATGGAAGATAAGCATCGGGCTTCGGAATAGATGCTTGACCGAATAAGAAAGTGTCATCTGCAAACTGTTGATGCGAGAGGGGAGGAGGTTGGAAGTTAAGCAGATGTCGTTAAGAACCCCATCCAAAAGAGTTGATTTGATGCTACGAATCAGGGCCTCAGCGACCAGGATGAAAAGAAATGAGGAAAGAGGATCACCTTGCCTCAAACCCCGCTTCGCTAAAGAAACCTTCTTTCAAGCCATTAACGTAAGCAGAGAAAAATGGGAAGAAGAAATACAATTGAAAATCCAATTGCAGAAGTGCCAATTAAAGCCCATGGCATGAAGGAAATTAATGAGGAATCTCTAGTTGATACGATTGTAAGCTTTGCTAAAATCCAATTTAATCATCATACCAGTTCAAGAGGAGGAATGTAGAGTATGGATCAATTCATGAGAAATGATTATACCGTCAGTAATAGACCTCCCTGGAATGAATCCACTTTGTTCTTGTGCCACAAGTTTATGAAGAAGAGCACCCATTCTTGAATCAATAGCTTTAGATATTATTTTATAGGAAGTATTGCATAAGGAGATCGGCTTGAAGTCATCAAGAGATTCAACTGGTTCCTTTTTGGGAAACATGTAGATAAGGGTGTGATTAAGAGAACTAAGAAGCTTTATTGAACAACGAGATTCTTCCATGGAATGCAAAATAGTTTCCCCAATAACATCCCAGAAATCCTAGTAAATAGAAGTCGAAAGTCATCCAAATCAGGGCACTTTATCCCTCTACATAGAGAAAACGATCCTACAAACTTCATCCTTAGAAAAAGGAGAAAGAAGCTTAGCATTATCAATATCATCAACCATTTTAGGAATTTGATCAAAAAGGAAAGTTGGGCATCCAGAGGGGAGGCCGAGTCGCCATTCAAAAGCTTTTGAAAAAAGACACCGACTCGGTTTTAATCTGAGATTGAGAGGACAACACCGTGTCATCTTCCAACTTCAGGGAGGAGATATAATTAACATTTCTTCTAACTTTAATGAAGCATAAAATAATTTGGTTTTTGTCCCCATCGACCTGACCCACACTTCACATGATTTCTATCTCCAATGAATTTCTTCTTTAAGAATAAGATCACCAAGTTCACTAAGCAATGATTTTTCCTTAAAGAAATCTTCCTGGTGCATACCACTTAAAGAAAACAAATTCATTAAGAATACATAATTCTTTCTCAAACCTCGCTTTTTCTGAAAAATATTTTTAAAGCGAAGACATTCCAATCCAACAATTTGTCTTTCACAGAGAAAGTCTTTTTGAGATTTTATACATCCAAGTCCCTTCCACTGCGAAGGAGGCCCACCAAGAGTTAATCAAAGGCCTAAGAGAGGGATCCTGCAACCACATGGACTCAAACTTGAAAGGAGAGTAACGCGGCGGGAGGTCAAAGGAAATGTTGAGAGAGACAGGAAAATGATCAAAGTCGGAGAAAGGAAGAACAGAGCATTTGATGAGGAAGTTGTTCTGAAGCCGTCTTCGAGACGAGAAATCGATCAAGGCGAACAACCATGGTGTTGAACCCTAGCCACCGGTTATTCTAAGTGAACCAACCAGAAAGTGGTTCCACATCAACTAACTCAGTGAGGCAACAAAGGAGGTGAAATCCACTTGAGAACGAGGCTGCCATTGAATTCCTCCTGTTTATCTTTATCGGAGAGAGTAGCATTAAAATCCCCAACCACAAAAGTCTTTGAGTTCGTGGTGAATCAAAGACTTGCTGGATCTTGCACTGAGCTCCCTTTTTTTAACGGGTTATTAGGGCCATAGACATTTTATAGAAAGAAGGACACTTTAGAATGTTTGATGAAGAATTTACTCCAAATGAACTTAGTTTCGATCAAGAGAGGCTCAATGCCACAACAACTGGATTTCCACATAACTCCCAATCTGCCAGAGCCTCCAAAAGAGTCCGAGAAGCACCCTTCCCATCCTTTCCATTTGTAAAACCAACCATTCTTACAATCGACTTTAGACATCTTAGTCTCTTAGATAAGACATATATCAACATTTGAATCAAGTAACATAGCATCTAAGAAGACGCTATTTGTTAGGGGATTTGAAGCCCCTAAAATTCCAAGAAAGAAGAATAAATTGATCTTCAGAGAGGACATGCCTCTCCTACTTGAGGATGCAAAACAGGAATGTAGTTCAAGCCGCTTATCTACAACAATTTCTTTGTGGGAAAGGATGCCTTTGGAAGGAAAACTTGGTTGGGCTTTCGGTCCCATATCCATATTGAGAATGGCTAGTGTCGAAGTATCGACACATCCGACTATTGTCCAGAGGTGGATCGACGAGGACGTATTCCAAATTTTTGTTTAGTTCCTCGAGTCTTTATCAATGGAGAGGATCAGCTCATCCTTCTCATTCACCCATTTTTCCAGGGAGGCCGCATCCACACTGAGTCCAATTGTGATGCCTTCTTAGAATAAAGAGAGAATCAGAGTAGAATCTTACACAACAGACATAGTTTCTTTTACCAGGGAGATTGTACTCGGGTCGGGAGCCGATGCTCTAACACAGGAACAGAGCCTAGGAGACCAACACCAAATGAGTGATCTTTCCCAAAAGATAGAGGTTCTACTGTAATGGAGATAGGACACGGGATATTCTTTTCCTCCATATGGAGGCACTTTGAATCTGAGGGTATTCTTACACACTCTTTGAAAATGACCAATCTGTTTACATTTAAAACAATTGTTGGAAACCGCCTCATAATCCACCTTTGCACCATTTCCCGTAAGGGGAAGAGATGACAATGAATTCCCGCATTTTTTTAGGGAATTATTGAAATGTAGATCCTGGAAAAAGACAAAAGCGTACCTTCCAAAGTAACAAGATCAATTTGAACGATGCGACCTAAGTGGAGTAGATTTTAGTGAGAATGGAGGAGGATCAAAACTCACTGGTAGCGAATAGAGCCCGATCCAAACTTGGAAGCCATCCATTTCCGTCTCGAATTTGGATCAAAGTGGGCAGTCCACTCTTGAATGTACAGCCGTACTCAAGAAGAAGAAAATATTTCCTCTCCAGGGTATCGTCCCTCTGTGTGCAGTCGGAGGATAACAAGAAAAAAGCTGCTCTCTAAGAATCAAATTCGAGACCGCTACCCCACCGACTATCACACAACCGCAAATTCCTCTACCGAGAGATGATGACCCACAAATTTAGTGATGATTGTTCATTTTCCAAGAAGGATGAGCTTCGCATCCAAGTCATCTGTATCCTCTAAAGAGACAAGTAATAAACTTAAATGTCGAGCCGAATCGAGACAAAGCGGGTCATCTTTTAAATTTGCATCGAGATTACCGACCGGATCAATATTTTTGTGACCAGACGTTTCGTAGCACTTCCGACAAACCATGGCCCACGGCAAGCACCTGCGCACTGATCTCTAGTGGGGGATGCCGACTTACCAGATTAAAAAAATGAATTTTGAAAAAAATGATCGTTTGCAGTACATTTCATTGCCGCTTTCCCTTCATGTTGCCTCCGTGATTCATAATCTTCTAAAATGAATAGATTCAAAATCAATATTTTCCCATCTAGAATGAAAAATTAAGTGAATTGGAAGAAATGTTTTTTTGGCCCAAATTAGGGTTTTCTTCTCTAAAAATAATAATTGGTTTGGTTGTCACTAAGGGGTTTGGAGGTGGTTTTGCCACTAACAATGAGTCTTGCTATTTTTATCCACCGAAGTCCAATGTATAAAACACTACAATTAGGGTGGGGGTCGAACCTAGCATGCCCAACTCACAAATAATTCCCTCTAAGTGACTAAGCACTTGTAGCTCTCGGTTAATGAAATAAAGTAAACACTATTTAAATCAAAGTAAAATGCACTGACCTTTAAACATTAACGACGTGACAACTTTAATGGAAAGACTACGTGGAAATGCCTTAAAATCATGGGCGGTTTTAAGGCATGCTGATAAACCGGATCTAAATCTTATTCCTTCCTTTATCTTTTTATGTCGTCGTGTATTGATTTTATTGCTCCGCCATTTGTAATTGTTTTATTTGTCCTTGCAGGTTTGTGGTTGTGCACAGTGCACGTCTTGAAGCTCACCGTTTAATGCTGGGTGTTGAGTAGGGCTCAGCCCTTCAGTGTAGAAGACGGCCCACTGTGATTGGAGGCTACTTCAAGCGGTGGAGTATCCTGCTCAACCAACAAGTCTTGGCCTAATCAAATGAAATGTGGACGTGGCTTGGTGGAATACCCTCACAACTCGCCTTTGCCGCTTGTAATGTGGGCTCATTTCGATGTTGTTTCAAATGCTTACTCGGATCCCTAATCAACTCGGCTCATTCCAAAAAAAAAGGAAAAATAGATGTGCTTGTAAAAAGAGACTCACTGTTTGGAAATGACACAGCTCAAGGAGGAGGGGGTTGGTACTCGGCCTAGTTTGAATGGGATCAACCAGCCTAGTTTGAGCTTGGTGGGGAGCTCTAACATCTCCATGCCTCCACCTTCTAATACAAAGACCCTCCGTCTTTAGCAAAACAACTAATATTAGTTGTAACTAGAGGGCTCCTCTAGATTTAGAGCCAAAACCCCTAATGGAATTTTTTAATTTAATTTCTTTTCAATGAATCTAAATTTTTTTCTGAATCGATGGACTCCGGGAAGCAAATTTTCTTGGTGCAGGGGGCACCAAAGTGGAAAAAAATTCTTTTATTTTACCTAGATAATCACAGGAGGTTGTGGGGATGCAGGGACGTTCTGGGAAGCTGCTGGAGGCAAAGCGCTCTTCGAACGCAAATTTCTTCTCCAAGACACTTCTACCTTCTGTAACCTCTCTCCAACCTAACCAAGAGCTTCAACCTACTTTGGTACCAAATGGAACAGGATCTTAATAATTTTATTTTAATATTAAGGAAAATCCATTAGGAATGATTGCAATATTTTTAGATATTGGATATCATGTACAAACAAATAATCAACAGTGCAATAATAAACCTATTTACATAAGCTTCCAAAATTACATCAGAAGCACAAATAAATTAATACAAACAAATGTTTTTTTCACAAGTATGTAACAAATAATCCTACGTGAATAATATGACAAATATGGTTTATAAAACCATATAACAATAATCAACTAATTACCTAAGGTAATAATACAATGCATAAATTACTACAAGAAACTAAGGTTACCCTAACACTATCCTCCCGTGGGCGCTGTCCTACATAGTTTTGACATAAACCCTCGGAGCTCTGATAATCTTGTTTCAAGCCTAGTCCAAACAATATACTGCGGTTGGGCTTCATTCCCGGTTGCACGGAATCAACTAAGTCTTGATCTCTCTCTCTCATTTGCTTAGGGTTCTATATCATTGAACGCTTATTACTTGTGCATATTGTACATAATTATCAAAATATCATTTTTCTAGAGTTACGAAATTAAGGCTTAATTCAATTTAGATTAAATCAATATACTTCCTTCTTTGAACTGCTTTTCCCTATCTTTGAAATCCCATTTCACTAAGTGTTCCTTCCTTTTAGTCAACTTCCCTCCATTTCATTTTATTTCCTCATTGTCCATATCATTGTATCCAATGCATTGGTGGGTTTAATTACTAGACATAAAAATGTCAAGAATATAAGATGGACCCGGGGTTGCACTTAGTATAAAGGGAAAGCACGTGCGGTGCACCACAGGATATTTATTTATTTATTGTAATAATTAGGGCTTGAGTGTGCTTTCTCTACTCATGTGATCCCCAATCGTATAATTGCACAAGAAAGTCTCATGTATAGTCACACAATTTTACTTTTTTAGGTCATGTTACGAGTTCCGCAAATATTAAATGTCCGCAACATGGTAGAGAGGAAGACCTTATAACCGTTCAACTTAACTTTAAGGGTGCATAGATTCACGTAGGTATTTTGTGAGTACAAAAATATTATATTGCTATGTAATATATCATTGTACCACATCATCGTTTTCATTTCATGTATTTATTTGGAAAGAAAAGTGGCTTTCAAATTGATTTAGTAAAAAGAAAATTATATAAAATATTGAAAATGATAACCAAAACACTCTATATATGACACTCTAGTTGGCTTTTAAAACTATTATTAATTAAGAAGTAAACAACTAATAATATTTTTTAATAAATTATAGAAAAATCAAATGCACATGTTTGAATTTATACAGATAGGAGGCCCTTTCCTTATAGAATACATCACCACCTTCTCAAAAGTGGGTTTGAATGGAATGTTTGTGTGGGTGCTGCGCTCATATATCTGTATGTGAAATGCCCAGGGGTAAACGATGCACGCCTAAGAAGGTTAGCGGCTTCATAGTCGTTTAATTAGAAATGGAATTGTATTGAATGTTTGTGTGTGGGAATTCCCTTCTAGCCATGTATGCCAATTGTTTGGAAAAACACCTAAAAGAGATGGGATCTCGTCGAATGCAATGATTGCTGGGTATGCTCTTAAAGGGCATCCAAAGGAGGCCTTGAGAATATTTGATCAACTGGTAGTAGCTCATAATGTCAAGCCTGACTTTGTAACCATTGTAAGCTTTCTCCCAGTATGTTCGCATTCTCTGTAAGAAGCAAAATCTATCCATGATTTTGTTATTAGAAGTAGGTTTGTTTCAAATGTTTCTGTGGCAACTTCGCTAAATGTGGAAATGTTGTGGTTGTGCGGTAAGTGTTTGATAAAATGCCCAAAAGAGATTTCGGGCTTCCGAATGCATGGGCATGGTAGGGATAACTTAGTGCCTGTAGGATTTTCTGCAATATTGAATTGGGAGAACTTGCGCAACAGCACCATATAGAGTTAAACCCTGGACATTCTGGATATGTCGTTCCGCTATTAAACATCTATTCTGCAGCCAGCTGGCGGGATGGTGTGGGAAAAGTAAGAACAATAATGGGAGACAGGGTTTGGAAAAGACAACGGGATGTAGCTTCATTGAAGTTAATAACAAGGTTCATGCATTTTTTTTAGGAGACAGATAACATTCTCAATCTGACAAAATGTATTCAATGCTTGAGGCCTTGTCTGGGCAGATGGCAGAGGCAGGTTATGTGCCTGGCGTGAACTTTGTTTTACATGATGTGGAAGAAGTGAAGGATCATATGCTTGGTACTCACAGTGAAAAACTGGCAATAGCTTTTGAGCTTATAAGCGCAGGTCCGAGAACCCCTGTTCGCATCACTAAAAACCTTCACGTATGTGGGGACTGTCACAATGCCTCTCATTTCAAAGATTGTCAAGTGAGAAAAAAATGCGAGGGATTTAAACGGTTTCTATCGTTTAAAGAATGGATTTTGTTCTTCCAGAGGCTATTGGTGATACTAGTCAAAACAAAGAAAATCATTCAATGTATACAAATTCTTGCCTATAATATTGGTTCAACTTGTAACAGTTAGAGATTCACAGTCTAATCATGAATGACTCCAGGAATTTTGTGTGTGCTTTCATGTGTGATTGAATGTCAGTAGAGATTCTAGTTCATCTGATGCATCGTGTAGAACATTTTTTTGTTAGATTGTGTTGTTGTTTTATTTGACTGTTTGAGATAGTTGCACTAGATTATTAATACAATGTGTGTTCATATTATACACTATTATATGGAGACAAAATCTGCCGTTATAAGGTTTGGGATTGCTATTCTACAACCTCTCTTTCAAGTGCTGCTAGACATCATCAATCTGATTTTTTTTTTTGGAGAGAGGTTGTTCTAGCTGGAAATGGCTCCCAATCAAATCTCCTTGAATAAATTCAGTATTTAGATAAATGGATAGTAAATTCAATTGCTATTAATGGAAAAACACTGTTACAAACTAGTTGCACAGTCTCTGCCTTTGTTTTATGGTGATGTTGTGAAGAAGTACTGTTGTAGCTCTCTCCTGGGCAATGGGGCCCACTCCATATTTTTGAAAGAGAAAGATGTAGGCATCATTCTACCTATGGAAAGAAGAAAGCCATACCCCATGCCAGTTTGAACTTGTGTCTCGAGGAGAGAAATCCTCTCAAAATATTTAGGAAGAAGAGACTATTGAAGTACTTCCAAACGGGAAGAGGGCTACCCTTTACTCAATATGCACCCAGTCAACGGCGGTCAATGCATCATGACCGTCTATTTTGAAATAGACGGTCATGATGCATTGATCCGCTGACTAGGGTGCATATTGAGTGAAACTTAACCGTTGGTTCCAAGCGGCAGGCCAACTTGTAGAACTTAAAAAAATTGGAGAAAAGGAGGATGCTCCTTATGAATTGGGTTCTTAGGAATGGAATTTCAATGAAGGCCTAGAGGATCTGGAGTTCTTCTTTTGTGCCAAAGGTTTATTTATTGTAATATTTCATTCCGAGGAAAGAAAGGACAAAGTGCATGAAGCAATCCCTTGCATTTGAGGTACACATGGTCTCGCATGAAGCCTTGCGATGCAAATTTCATTCTAGCTACCAAGAGATTTGGAGTTATCTCCGGCCTTGGTAAGGTTCCCAAACCTTCATTTTTGGCAATAACTCATAAGGTGCATTAAACATTATATTTTTTAGACTCCATGTGAAAAGGTGATCGATAGATAAAGCTTTAAATATGTGATGGACAAAAAAGTGTACTTTGGGAAAGCATAAGTGGATTAAACCCAACCTTAATATTTTTGTTAGATATTGTTGCAGAAATGCCTTTATAGACATGTATGCAAAATGTGGAAGCATACAAAAGACAAACTGAATTTGTTTGACAAAATACACCACAATATATTGAAAAAAAAAAACTAACATATTAGATTTATTTTTAGCAATTTAAACATTGACATCCGTGCTCTATTTCGCAACTCGTATGCAATTGCTAGTAATAAAAACCATAAAATTCTCTTTTAACACATCTAAAGTTTAAGCCATCTCCTTCTCACGGGAATGATTATTTACAATGTAAGATTCATTCCCACTCAATCTTATCTTGGGTGTGGATTTAATAATGATAAGTGTGAGTTTCCAAGTGAAAAGAATAAGAACGAGGGGGAGTTGGTGATCTCCACTTGTGGAAGATCTCGAGTTTGAATTGGGGTGAGATGCCATTGATTCATTCAATTCCAACGCCACCTCACTCATTGTGGGCCTCTATGCGGAGAGGTGTGAGCAACATGTCATTGCTAATTCTGCTACTTTCCAAATACCCTCTACCTTATAGTTCTTATCTAAACTAGGATTTGCAATGCTCTATATCTCCCTTGAACAAAAAATCATGTACTTGCCTATAACAATAAAATCATCATTAATCATGGTGTGTTTATTGTTATGGTGACACCAACAACATTTTGTTTCTTTCTAAATTCTCATTATAGTTACTCATCTAGATATGTGCCCTTCCTCTCTGTTGAGGGTAGAGGACGCCTTCCAGTTATAATTTTTAGCAGAACAACTCCAAAGCTAAAAACGTCAATTTTTTCTGTCAATCTATGAGTAGTGTAATATCTACAAAAACATAACATATCATGATAAGATTACAAATAAGAGTTCCTTATTTTAAAAAATATCTTGTATGGAAGAGATATATTAAATTTCAAATTTAATTGTGATTCAAAAATATTTACTTGGGATCTAGGTATCTTGTAGTGCCCTTAACGAGCGTAGATATGTGAGTAGCTCCTTCCAAAGGACCCATCTTGGACAATCCAAAATATGCCACTTTTTCCTCCATACGATCATTTAGCAAGATATTAGAGGTCTTCACATCCCTTGGAATAATGCATGGCTTGTAGCCCGTGTGTAAATACTCTAGCTCTACACATTTTTTTCCTAAAGCTCATTTCTTAATGTAATGGACTGTTAAAACCTTATGTCTTTAATGCTTTAGTCTTGTTTGCAAGTGATGTTGCTCCACTTATAACCTTGGGTAGCATCCAAGGCAATGTTGATCCTTGTTTCCCGATCTAGGTGTTTTTCGGATGAATTATGGCTTGAATACACAATTATACAATTTTTCATTATATATAGTAAATATTCTAATATATATTTCAATTAAGCAGCTATGTATTTAACCATGAGACACTTGTTGTAGGTCCCCATTGGACATGTACTCATAGATTAGAATCATATTCTTCTTTTTGGTGCAATAGCCAATAAATTTCACCAAATTCTTATGGAGTGATCTAGAGAGCATATCCACCGCACCTACGCTACAAATTATAAGTATCCTTTGTTTTTAATGAAATATTACTTTATTATTTAAAAAATAAATTAATATCACAACATATAAATCGAAAATTATTATATTGTCGCACCTTAATAGAAAATTGAAGGCACCCCGATGCAATCTATCATCTAATTTTTTGATTGCTACGTCCCTCTCTTAAAGCCAACCAATGTATACCGATCCATAGCCTCCTTTTCCAATCTGCGTAGAAGTCACTAGTCATCTCTCTCACCTCTTGATACTTGTATGATCGGCTTCCTTCTATTTTGGCAAGATCCACATGTATAAGCATTTGCCCCTGTCTTCCCTGATGGGGTTATCCCTAGGATATGAAAAATACCACGAAAGTATATATATGAGGTTTTTTTTTGTCAAATTTTGGTTTAGTATGCTCTTTAAAAGGAGGGGTATTTTTTTCGTAGTATATAATGGATATTTTATATTTACAATTTTTGGGTGGGTATGTTCTCTTAAGATAGGTATATTTGTGTAGAAATATATATGAGATATTTTTATTTATAATTTTTAGTGTGTATGCCATGCAAAAATAGGCTATTTTTGTAGAAGGGATGCAAAAATAAAAGATGGTAAATTCTAAAAATAAAGGATAATATTTAAAAGCCTATTAATGCACACACTTTGAGTAGGTTTTAAGCTAAACAAAAATGATTACTTACTGTTGTGCTTGGGAGTGGAATGTGGTTGTTTGATTTCATCCATTTGATCAAAACTAGTATTATTGCACTTAGAGTTGCAATTGTTGCAACACTGGCTATGACAACCCACACAACTACATTCTTCTTCCTATGCCTTTTTAGAGGACCATTGCAAGCATTGAATTGGCAATCCATATAATAAATACTCTAGTATCAAACACAAGAACCTCCCTAAGATGCGTATAATTATACGAGTTTGATGCAGGTACAAATGTTGAATATGGAAACAAAACCTTGAATTCAGATTCACTTTTTGTTGTCTATCTACCAAACCTACAAGCATGGATCCACTTAGCTTATTGTCTACCAAATTCCTGAATTTCAAGGAGAAAATTATTCATGGATTAGTTTTAATCACAAAATTTTCATCCTAATAATGGATTATAAAGTATGATCTAAAACCTCTATGATAGTGTGACATGCTTATATATAGGTTTAGTAAGAATTTTTTTATTCATTTTAAGAACTATAGATTGAAAACCTCAAGTCTCTTATCATATTTTATAGTTTTCAATCACTATGAGATCACTAAGTATGTTATGGTACATGTTGTAACTTATAGTTCTTTCAGTTTGGATAGATGAACGAGATCTTCTGGTATTGAGCCACTCAAGTTATTCTTTGACAAATCCCTTACAAGGAAAAAAAGAACTTTGTTAAGTTACAAAAATTCAAAAAGGTGAGTATTGAAACATTTTGGATTTGTAGACATTGAAATTACTAACAATTTAACAAGAGCAGAGAGATTTCCAAATCTTGGATGTATCATGCCATTCAACCCCTTATCCGAGAGTGACATGTATATAATATAACACTTTCATGATTCACTCAAATTGATAATTCTTTCGATTTGGTTATTTTGATTTTTTTAAGTTGATACTAGAGACCCTTACAAAACAATCTTAAATAAGAAAATCATACATGATTTGTCTTAACAACAATAGAAAACACTTAATATTTTTTTAATTAGAAAGTGGAATTATATTATAATAATGTTTATATATTGTATAATTAGATTAATAGGATTTGAAAGTAAAAAAAAACCTATTTTAAGATAGCAAAACAAAAAGAATGGGTAATTATAGAACCATAGAACCATGTTGTTCATAAGCGAGTTGGATTGAGAGAGAAGCTAAGATCGATGCTATCTTCTCCCCACCCTAACATGTTGATACTAGAAGCCTTCAAAAAGAAATCTCTTTCGGGTGTTAGAGAGATGTCCAAATAGTTCACTATGTTAGGCCACGAGATAGTGATAGAAGACAAATTTCCAATTGGTCAAAGATTTTTAAGGCACTACTCCTCCCCCCTTTTACATCATACTAAGGAGGGAAAAGAAAGATATCAACGTAAAGGTGGAATGACCTCCTTAGTGATTAGAGTTTTCTTCATAGTAATCGACCTCGGTACATGAATCCTACTAATTCTCTTGGATCGGAAGAAACCGAAAGATAACCAAACCCATAGCATGTAGATCCAAAACATGTGAACCTAAGATAACTACATAAAAATGGCCTAGATTTTAAATATGACATGAAAGAGAAAAACGGTTTAAAGCTATTGATCAAGATGAGAAAACCCACACCGCAATAATTCTAGGTGATGAATATGTGTTGCAATCCACCCAATTCCAAGAGTATTTTTGTGGTGGCAAGGGTCACCTCCACTCCTTTTCCAATTGAAGTGACTTGCAATGTCTACGAACGCAACCACCGTATAACAAATAAATAGCCATAGCCACAATTGTTAGCAACAAAATTTTACTTGCAAACTATATCGTGCACCTATGTTTTTCGTCGTAGGAAAATCATTAGTGTTTTTCAAGTAAAAACAATATTTGTTAGCGTTATATTGAGGGAAACCATGGTAGTGCTACACACGTAAGAGGGCATCTCTATATCTCGTGGATCAATCTTACTCGTAGTTTTGATATTAACTACATATTTTCCACTTACCTTCGACACTTCATATCCTATCGTACTCATCATCCGGATATCGCACCACAAAAATGTAGACTTATCCCAAAAAAATATTTTGGTTAAATCATAATATTTACTTGTAGATTACGCAAACTTGAAACTCATTCGAATTCACAAGAAATATTTCATGATTTAAAAAGGTAAACCATTACATCTACCAGGAAGGTAAAGTCAACCTTTTATGGACGAGGCTTGATTAAAAATTAGGGAGGTCAAAATTATGTAAATTACTCTAATCAATTTTAGATGTGTTGTAGAGTGTACCTAAATTTTATTATGAATGTGTGGTGTGGTGTAGTTTAATGGACGAGGATAAAATTAGGTACATTATTAAATGTAACATTGATTTTTGATTTGGTATATCTCAAGAGGGTGATTAAAATTAGGTAAATTTCCATAACAATTTATAGATATGTAGCTTGTTGTGTCTTATTGTACAAGACCGAAATGACCTCGTGTGCCTAGTGAATGAGTCCAAAATTGGCCTCGTGTGTCTCATGGACGAGGCCAAATTTGGGTATATTACATCCAATTTTGGATGTGTGCCATGATTTACCTAAATGGATAAGGCAATAAATAGATAAATTTCCACATCCAATAATGTTGGATGTGTGGTGTGGTGTATCTAAATGGGCAAGGTGAATATGAGTAAATTTTTGCCTCTTCCAATAATTTTGAATGTGTGGTGTTGTGTATATCTATGGATGAGGCTAAAACTAGGTAAATTGTCAAATCCAATTCTCGATATCGGGTATGTCGCACCTTAAAGAATGATATTGAAATTGGGTAAATTAACATACCCATTTTCTAAATGTGTGCCATTGTGTACCTCAATTAATGAGGTTAATAAGGCCAAAGTTGGGTGAATTGCCACATTCGATTCTTGATGTGTGGTTTGATATACTTAAATTGGTAAATTATCAATCTATTTTGGATGAGTGGCATGGTGTACCTTACTGAATGAGGCAAAATCGAGAAATTTTATATGTGTATTGGGGTATTCATTAAAGTGGAAGGATTAAATTGGGAAATTACCACATAAAATTTTGGATGTGTAGTGTGGTGTATTTAAATGATCTAATTTTGGTTGTGTGACGTGGTGTACCTAAATGGACAAGTCCAAAATCTAGCAATTCTATGTGTGGCTTGGTGTATTCTAATGAACAAGGTTAAAATAGAGTGAAATACCATAGCTAGTTTTGATGTGTGGCATCGTGTACCTTGATGGAAAAATCCAATGTTACATAAACTACTCCATCTAATTCAAGATGTATGATAGGGCATGCCATAGTGGACAAGAATAAAATTGGTGAACCAATCTTGGATAATCATCCAAGCCAAAATTGAATAAACTACTATGTCTAATGTTGATAATCTATTTCTTTAATGGAAAGAGGTTACAACCTTATCGATGATACTAGCGGTGCTCCGCAGTTGCCACACTCCATGCCTATCAAAGATGTAGTATAATTTACAATAAGATACATGGAGGGATTTATTAGGTGAAGCACTAATGATGAAATGAAAGGGTTATCAACATTCTTTGCATGCGAGACATATTAAATGACATTGTCCTCGCCATACTGATCAATTCCTTCACAATGTTGTCCCATGTGTTGTTTATCGCAACATCGTCCCAATGATTAACATCTATAAGCAACTTAAATTGAGATTAAAGCCCATCATAATTCCCATAAATAAAATAGGCACTGATTATGTATTTCTTCCCTGTCATGGTAGGTAAGTTGTAGAAATTTCATATTCCTCGAGGAAAATATGTACAACCGCTGCATTTTTAATCCAATACCTCCTCATTTGGAATTTTAAGCACCTTAATTTCCCCTGACTCGATGAAGAGGATGTCCGATGTCCATTGTATGCCACGGGTATCATTGTATACCTCGTTTACAATGCCTCCAAAATCAAGGCTGATGAATCCGGTCAAAGCAAAAAATTACAATCAAATTTTAACATCAATAACAAGGATTGTTGAATGGGATGCGCTCAAATGGTAAATCATTGAGAAAGTGTTTATTTTCTCAACGGAATTGAGTAAACCACCATTTAATAAAACAAAATAAATCAGATTATGAATAACTCACCTCACTAAGCATACAAAACAAATATGGATATGATACATAACATCATAAAGGCAACAAATTTTACGTTTATGTTCACTCCCTCCATTGTGAACTCTTTCAAGTTTATGACAACTTATTCACTTTTTATAATGCCTTTTGAAGTACAACATACAAGAATAACACTTCAACCTAACTTATTTTGTTTTGCAATATCTCCTACCCATGTATAGGATTTTAGATCTTACTCAGAATATTCAGAGGACATCACAACATGAGATAAAGATAGAGTTTGACAGTGTCAGTCATTTCTAGGTAGGTGAAAAATCTCAAACATTACAAAGAAAGATTCATAGTAGATTAAAAAAACATACAACATTTGTAAAACTGTATGGATGGTCCTTATTGATCTATATGGTCTGCAGAATGTCAATTTCTAGCTATAGTTCTAAAAATGAAGCACTTTCAAGTTCATATCTCCCGAGTTCTAGAAATCTTCACACACAAAGCATCCCAAATCCATTTTTAGCCAGCCTAAGTTCACTCATTCTCTTGTGTTTTTGATATCATAGCATGTTGTATACACTAGTTGCAAGAATTAATGTGTTATTATATTGCATGATTAATATTAGAAGTTAATTAATTATAATAACCCCTTGTATATCCCCTTACATCTTTTGGTGTATTTAACTCACTAATATGTTATTTTTAATAAGGGTCAAAATTTGGTGAAGCCAACTTGTGACACAATCTTTACATCAACCCTAGTTGTCGTAGGGATTGTTTATACTCCTCCTCCCTCTTGGTTTTGTATTTATCTTGCTACTTTACATCAACATGTCATTATGTTCAAATTTTTATCATATTTGAATAAATTCTAAAGATCTAAACCCCCATGCTAGCACAAGTTACTATCCCTCTAACTAGGTCTATACATGTGATTCACATACAAGTGAAGCTCCTTATATTTATCTTACTTCTCATATGGTAAAAAAAAAATCCCACGTATCTAGATATACAATCTAAGTCATCCCTATCACCACTAAGTTTCTAATATTTCACTCTACCCCATTATTTCCCATAGTTGATGTTGTTACCACAAGATTTAATAAGAAACCACTTGGGGTAAATCCACCATTTCCTCCCGTAATTATAACACATATGGCCAAGGTCAATATGACCTCTAAGGTTTATGATCTAATAAAAAAACCTAGAAACACCCCTACTAATATATCTCTCTTAGAGATACTTCAAAAAAACATCTATTTAGGAGGACATCTTACAAGATACTTTGTACTCTTTTACCTTAGCTAACAATATTCTACATGTTTATTTTAATTCTCTCATGGATACCTTTAACACACTTAATAAGACTATTGCTTTTAACACCAATGACATTCCCCTATTTCTAATATGAATGCATGCCCATCTATTTTCATCATCCTGGACACATTCAAGGTTTCTTCATCAATCAGGTTTTGATTTATAAAGGTTTTAGCCTTAACATATGTCCTTAGTCACTACTTGCACAAATGGGTATTTATCCCACCGCAATTGATAATAATACTACTACTATATGAGGCTCGGACAACATTTGATATCTACACTAGTAACTTTGTCACTTTGGATATCCTTGTTAGTCCTAAGATGTTACCTCCTACTTTGCACATCATAGACAATATTCATTATTACACTCTAATATTGGGCTTCCCTTAGATTCATGATATGTAGTTTTTTCCATCTACTTTCCATCTATGTATCAAATTTCTACATAATGGCATTTAACACACGGTAGATGTCAACCTCGATCCTTTCAAATATTGAAAATTTGATATGTCAAACACATAAATATGTTTTGTTACTCATCCATTACAATCAATTCCTATGGATAAATTTGACAAATACATTTTTGGTAAAAATAGTCATATCTCTAATTCCTCTACACCTCCATTCATTGAGCCACCGCATATGCTTTCACTTAGGTTTCTCCTTAATCTTCTTATGATATCTTAAAACTAGTTGTTACCCCTAACCATTTGGATGATGTTATTCAAAAGCCAAATAAAATTGCTTATCTTACTAATAGTGATGATGATCCCATTAAACTTACAAATGATAACTTGTGTGAACTAAATTTTAATCCAATTGATGAGGATGATTCTATGTTTCATTCTCTTTTTGTCTCCACTAGACATAGGAATTATCAACCTAAAACCTTTATATTTGATACAATTGCTACTAATGATCATACTCTATCTAATAGTACTACTCGATCGATCACTTGCAAAATGGTCAACACATTGGATAACATACCAACTATTAGTTTTATCGTAATCCTGCTCACCTTTATATGATATAGGAACTTTTATCTATCTTCCTCAATTAATATTTCCTTACCTTTCCTTCTAAACTCCATTAATTTACTAAAAATATTTTTCAAAAACATTATATCCTTTTTGTGACTATCATCGTGTTTCTAGACATGATGCAAATCATTGTCAAGAATTAATAGCCATAATCAACAATCTCAAGAAATGTGGACATCAATATTTTCATGAAACATTTTCACCTCTTGAGTAGTAGCATTCGAAGAAATATTGACATTGGGTTAGAAATCATGCTTTGATAACTTCACTATCACAATATACATTTACACTCAATATTAGAAGCACATGTCACTCACTCTGAATATGAACAAGAACATTTGTACATATGATGTTTTACATACTTTGGAGCTGAAGCCATCTGATATTAAACCTCTTCTCACTTCTTCCGGTTTCCAAGGTTATAGTATTTTCTTTATCACTTTTGGCCTACGCATAATCAAGACTATGGTTTGGGTCACTCTCGATCCACAACCTAATTGCAATTGTGCTTCTTGGATAAGGGAAATACCCGCATCCTATCCTCACTCCATGTACATTGATATCTCTTTCCTAAATTTCGTTTACATATAGCTATGTGACGTTTTTTAATATTAATGCATAAGACTAGTGCTCAAACTTTAATTTTCATCATACAACTTACATATTTCACTTACCTTTTCTCCATTTAAAAATATATATATTTATTAGGTTATATAATTTGATCCTAGCTGATTTGTACGGTCTTTGCAATGACATAATTTCCAAATATGTTTGTAATGCAATATCATTTTTGGGTCTTTTCATCTTCCTAAGTCAACATTCTCATAACTTTATTATTATTATTGGTAAATTGTATTTTGATGAGGACCATACCTCAGAACAAACAAGGAGTCAAAACCCGGATACACCAACAAAGTGCATAAAGAAAAGAGCTTAAGAACTAGGATAATCATTGGAGCACCAAGAAAAAAGTAGATACACTACCCCATAGAAAAAGAAAACAAAAATAATGCACACAACTAGATGAAATCCCTGAGCATAGAAGAAAAAAACACAAAAAGTGGACCTCCATCCTTGATAAAGTGATAAAAATAGAGAAACGAGACATGAATATTTCCTTGTTTGGGCCGGTGGTGGCTTTTGGTTTGGTGCCTTTCTTTCTCCTATCCAATCCTCGTTAATTTATTTCTAGGAAATGGAAGAAATACTTCAAGCATTATGATAGGAATGTGATCCTAAACTATTGGGGAACAATCCATCATAGAATCAATCTGTGACCTTTTGGTTAGATGGATATGGAACTAATTGAGAAACAATTTTTTCTGATTTTTATTGATAGCCATTGATTCATCAACAAAATCTGTAAGAGGATTAACCGTGAGATGCTCATTAAGAGAGTCATTCCACCATGTTCGTTTATCATTTCGCTTGCATTTTGAGTGCTCGCAATCATCCGATAGATTCCCTATTTGGAAGGAATGTCAACATCTAAAGGATAAACCATCATAGTCGATCCTCTACACCTAATTCCTATCACCAATTTGCAGAGTGATTTTTGCGGAAGGTCTAGAGAGGTGTCCAGATCCACCAAGATTCTAGCATATAGGTGTGTGAATATGGTTAGAGGTTTTAATATCTATTTTTCAAAAGATCCTAAAGTATCACCTATAGCATCAAGGCATGAGTTATTCCAATGTTGTAGTGGGAGTCCTAACAGGAGAACCCATACATAGTAAGTATCAAATGAGTCTTTTAGAGGATCAAAAGACATATACTAGGGCTTGATCATGAGCCCATGTTCACCCCAAACCCAATATTGATCAAAAATTAAATCCTTTATTCAGGGGTTTCAACGACAACAATGAAATAAGCTTTAACACATGGGTAAAGCTCAATCTTACCTTTAATTTTTTCCATCCATCTATAAGAAATCCACTCGTGGAGCTAAGACAATTTAGGCAGAACTTGTAAAATATGCAGATGAGTCTAAGCTAGAAATATTCTCCTCCTCCTTGAGGATTTTTTTTAATCGATCCTCCTCAAATCTTCAACACGAGAATCTTTCGTGAGGGTTTTAAATGCTTGCAAATATTTTTAGCATTGTCCTTCTTCTTGGATACTATGGCAACAAAAGTTCAGCCACCATCTTCTAAAACATAGAAAATGTTGTTATGAATGGTGTTTAGAGGAATAGGGTTTTTATGAGGAGAAGGGGTACCACCTTTGATGGTTGTCTCTCCCCAAGGAAGCATTTTCATAATAATTTACCTTTATAACTATACATAATCAATTTAACATTAACTCATTTAAGGACCTAGAAAACACATAGCAAATCACTTGGCACACTCACTTGCAATACTCATAAAATGAACTCAAGGCTCTCTACATCTTCCCAAAGTTGATGTATATCCATTACAATAACTACTACTAGTTTTCTAAATCACTCACCAAGTTTGCCCACTTCAAAAGTCCTGGAAAGAGAACAATTATATCAAGCATTATCAAAGTGGTTTAAGTTTTTAACTAGTTGCATTTGTATAGATCTTACATGCTAGTTAGAGAGCTACATGTGGTATGAGGATTTTTGAAGTAGTGACGATGTAGGTGGTGCACAAATTTCACTTCTCTTTGAAACACTTTAATATTTTTGCAGGATCTCCTACCCATGGTAAAAGTTTTGGCATGATTCATCTTATCATAAATGGTTTGGAGAATGTATGACAACTAGGATTTGACATCAAAGTACATTTCTAACACACCAAAGGAAACTTAAATTTACTGAGATATCAATTTGAAAGGCATTCAAGACCATGCGAGAAGGGGTAGGACTAAATTTTACATCCCGATTAAGATGTATGGTCCCGCACTGTGGAACTGTCATATCACAATATCAAAAGTGAAACATTTTCAATATCTGCACTCCCAGATTCTCTTGTCTTTACACCCAAATCACTTTTCATCGCTCAAGTATAGCTATTTTTATTTTTCTTGTATATTTGATCTTGTATTCATTAGTTGACAATATTAATGTGTTATTTTTATGTTGTATAATTAATGCTAAAATTTAATTGGTCGTAATACCCCTATAATGAACCTTACATTTCTTTTTATTATTTTCCATAACATAACAATATATTAATATTACAAAGGGTGTAAACAACTAGTACCCTTGCACAAAATTAGAAGCATTAAGATTTAATTGCAATGTTTGGGAGTATTTTTAGTTCTATGTGTCTTACCAATGCCAAACCGATTTACAATGATCACTTCCTTTCTTTAGCCTCAGACTTATCTTTGTAAATTTCAATACCTTTTTTTGTAGGTTTTTAGTACATATTGTGAACCTTAGAAATCTATAGAAATTGGACCTAAATGTAGAAATAAATATTGTGGAATATTTTATATGTAATTTATAATCTATTCATATAAAGTAAGTTACCTCAAAAATATTTTTAACTATTCAAGACCTATTATTTTACAAATATAAATTTAACAAGCTTTAAAAATAAAAGAACAAAATTTTTATGTAGTATCAATTACTTGTATAGTGTGGATTCTTTAGAATGGTGATAATCCTATATATGTTTAAAGAAACACATTTTTAAAACATTTTGATTTTCTCTTATGTCATTTTTTCATTTTTCATTTTTTTTACAAATAAATTGTAAAATTTTGTTTCTATATAAAGCCAAAAATATTTTTTACTTTAATTTACGGAAGGAATAAAAGAAAGAAAAGAGTTTAAAATATATAGTTACAATTTTTTTAATAAGAAGGTAGAGATGAAAATTACTTATTTAATATAAAAAAATATTTTCTTTTTTTTATTATGGGTAAAAGTGGGTTAAGGGGCCCTACCCCATACAATAAGGAGAGAAAGATATATCGATGAGGAACGAGAGAAGAAGCCTCTACTAGCGGCATCGAAAAACAAAGAAACACAACAAACAATACAAACTAATAACATAAACACAAAACCAAAAGCTCATCCCTTAGAACTCTTCCATGGGATCAAGATTGCAGCTTGAGGGATTCAATGTTCCCTTTCTTTCTTCTGTTCACCATGGACCAGCCATTACCTACATTCGATTTACATTTTCTGATGAGTGACCCGGTAAGCTTGTTTCCATATTATTGTTATCCTGATGAATATGAAGAGAAGAGGGTGTAGTCCCAGTCTTACAACTCTCCTCTACCTTGTTAGACAAAGGGGAGACTCCTTCTCCCCAAAAGCTAATTCCTCATTTTCGATTCTTCCTCGAACCGCAATCGACTTCTACTGCATCAAGAACCAACAGACTTGGATCCGCATTCTTCCACCAAGAAGTGTGTCTACTTGCATGTTTCTTCCCATTAATGCAATCCACAGCTAGATGTCCAAGTGAAAAGCAAGTTCTACATTGAAGGGGAAACCTTCATAATCCAAGTTTTGAGTCCAAATTCGATCCTCCACCATAAGATCAATAGAGGCAGGAAAATCCATTGAGGTGTTCATATCCACTAAAATGCGAGCATACATAGTATACTCATACAAGGTCATTTTTGTGTCAATAGCCACTATTTTACCCAGAGTGTCTCCAATGGTGATTAAACATTTCTCATCCCAAAACTGTAGGGGAAGATATGGCAAATGAACCCAAACAAGTCTAATTTGAAAAGTTTCAGTGACTGGATTGAACATGGGGAACCATGGCTTCATGAGAAGAAAGTGGATTGGAAATCCCACAATCTAGCAAAAATTAAGTCTCTATCAGAGATAATATCAAAGAATACAATGAAAAAACCTCTAGTTAAAGGGTAAATATCCAATTTACCATCCATTAAAGGCTTCCAAGAAGATGAGATCCAATCATGGAGAGAAGGCAGTCCAGGACAAAATTTGTTGAATCTACAAATAATTCCCTTTTCCTTGAAATAAGCCTCTATTTTCATAACAACAGGTCCAAAATACACAGAGGGGGATGATTTGGCATGTGAAATAGCCTTTAAAGGAGGGGTAGAGGATTTAGCAGCCACCAAGAAACTTTTGCAGTCACCCAGAATAACTGATCCATCCCTAACCACATTTGACACCCCATGACTCGCTGAAACTGGGGAATGACCAGAGCAGGGGAAGCAAAACCCTCACCCATCGGTCCGAATCTGTAAGTAAATAATACATTTGAACTTTCCTATTTAATCTAATACAACAATCCTTTAGTTGATCAAGTATGTAGAGGTACGTTTTTGTGTCCAAGAGAAATGTGGATTTCATTATTTTCTAATCTCTCGACTATTTCCATCGTCTCTGGTGGTTGACATCCCTTGTGCAAACCATGAACATTATAGATTTTAAAACCTATGATGGAAATAACCATGGCCTCCATCTAATTTGGTAGGATTGCCGAAATTTTAACAATTCCAATTCTTTTGGAGTCAAATATATATTCAACACTAAAGTTTTTGATATATTTTTATAATTATTATCTCACTTCTAAATTTTAATTATTGGTTTTATATAAAACATTCTCAAACACTACGAAGTGTATGAAAGAATTAAATTTTTAAAGAAGAATAAATAAACAAACAAGAATCATCATTCATGAATAAGAAATATTTTAATTATTTTTTTAAATTACAAATATCAATAGCTATATCTACATTACATATCATCAAGTTGGCCAAAAATCACAATTTAATCTTGTATCTCTAGGCTATTTTTGTCCAACATTACACATATTATCCTTCTATGACTTCACAATATACTAAATGCATATGGAAAATTTAATACTAATTATTATTCAATCTAAGATAACATAACAAGAATCAAAGTAACACTAGTTAATCAATAGAATTCTTGAGTGAATAGCTATGAAGTAGATGTAGACCAACTTTCATGGCTCCTTGAATTAGTATTTCTTATACCACTTGTTTCCATAATCAAAGGTGAGATATTTATCGACAATTGAAAATATCTAGGAGTACCATAAAATGGACCTCTTATTTTTTTCTAATCTCTCTATTATCTCTATCATATTTGGGTGTTATTGAGGAAACTATCTTGTACAAACCAATGCTACTTGCATACATTTGTAAGGCATGCCAACACCATTGATATCTCCGATTAATTTGCATCTATATTTTGATACCATCATACTCTCCACATCACAAGTTCTATTGTTCCAATATTTACTACTTCTGGCACTACCATTTACTTTTGCTCATATATACATTCTTTGACATACTACTTATCTTTCTAACATGCTAACATGCACTTCATGTGTAGAATTATCCTTAAAATATCCTATAACCAAGGTTATATGTCATGTTTGCAAAAATATTGCTTGATATTATTTTTGGAATACATAATATGTCTTGTTTGATCATTATATGCTTTTGGTCGCTTCGTCCCTAATTGTCTTATGAAATTGTGAGTGATGTCCAATGTATACGCAACCCACTTTTCACGATACCTCTTGACTTCAGTGGTTTTGTTACATTGTCTTCTATTGCATGTTATTTGTTGGACTATAAATTATTAGCTAAGTACAAGAAGGCACATGGGTGTGCAAGGACAATTTGGAAAAGGGCGCATAAGGTGAAAGTGCTTAGGATAGGGTTTTAGGAGGGTTTAGTAGAACCCGTGGTGTGGGCATACGACATAACAAGGGTTTTGGGACTTAGCCGTATTTGGCATTTCTAGGTAGTACATGAGAAAAGCATGTCCCGACTATGCATGCGGAGTGGATAAGGTGTCATCTCGACAACTTGGTGCCCACAAAGGAATATCCTTTGCGATAGAAGGATCTAGAAAGACATCATTGCAGAGAGTGGAGAGCTCATATCGAAAGATGTATCCTTCCTTGGAGGACCACCTTGGACACTTGAAACCGATCCATAAATTTTGAAAGGCATGGTTGTGATTGTTGAGGCTATATATACAAGTTCCCGATAGAAGAAAAGGGTTGATCGATCATTTAAGGAAGAGGACGGAGACGAGAGGTGAAGCTCTGCGCAGAAATATCATGGAGAGTTCTATGGGTTGGGTTTAGAAGACCTGTAGGAGTATGATGTATCAAGGGGATGGGTCTATGTTTTCTTTGTATTATGAGGGACCTAAGTCTAGTTCTTATGCATGAATTTGGTCTTCCTTATTATATTGGCATGTGGTGGCCTCAATGAATGTAATGAGGTTATCAAACATGATGAATATGAATATATAGGCTCATGGATTATATTTATGTCTATATGGATATGTTCTTTGTATATTTCTTGTGACGAGTGTAGTTCCTTATGTATTTCATTTCAATTATGATTCGATATGTATTTTGTTAATGCTTTTGTGTCTAAATGGATGCATTATTCTAGAAGTAATTTCTAAGCTCTACGAATGAATATATGGTTGTCTTCATTTATTTTCCATTTAAATATCTGTTTTAGATGTTGCATTCTCACAAAATTCACATAAAGGAGGGCCTTGGCACCCGCGTGTGCCTTAGGTTAGCACCCAATGCCCACTAGGTGATAGGCCAACGCGCACGGGATTTTCTTGCTTCTTCTAAGGGTATAAAAATGACTACATCTTGGTTCCATTATTGGGACCTTGTTTTGAAGTCGTGGTGAGAAATGGCATACATCCCGGTTCTTGTGATGCATAGTGACATAATGTTTGACCTTGGAGAGTGTTGAAGCATGGTTCAAGAGCATGGAGGAAGATTTTTCTCAAAGATTCAACACTAGATCTAAGTTTGATGCACATAGATGGGTAGAAAAGAACCTCTACCATGAGTTTTATGAGACTTTCTTATGTTGTTTCCCAATAGAGTTGTATGAATGGATTTAAGCATACGTGTCCAAGTCAAGATGGTATTATATAACACACGTATGGACCCAAGATGATTACTAGAGGCTGCAGGATGCAGATCTGACTTGGTCATGTGTTGTTGATCACTGGTGGAAGGGAGTGTTGACCAACTATACTCTGGAATACGCCATTTCTACATATTGTTACCCTGAAGTTGTTGAGTTTAAGTTTCGAGGAGCCAGAGGATCATGTTTTCATGTTATCCCTATGGATATGAATATATTGACCATTAACTTTATTTTAGAAGCATTTCCTATGGCCGACTAAAGTTTTTTGAGATTTGGGTGAGGAAGCTAGGGTGGAGGAAGATGGCAAACATTGTGGCTGAGAAAGAAAGGGAGGAGAGAAGAATCAAGTATGGTGAAGCTCGTGAAAGGGAGATGGCTAGATAATGTGAGGTTGTAAGTGTGATGGATTTATGGAGGCAGACGTTGTGGGAAGGAGTTGAGGTTCACGTAGAGGATGTGGAACCTAAGCAGTCTATGCTACCCCATCTTGGCAAGTGTGGGAGAGAAGCCCCTTCAACTTCTTATGAGAGTTTGTCACATGGAGAAAGGAGAGTCTTTGATGTACATCCGAACCCACCTAAGAACCGACCCCTAGCACTTGGTTTTCAGATCAAGGGAGAAGTATTGTTAACCTAGTTGGTATTGGTGGAAGTGACCGATCCATGCCTAGGAGATATAATTTATTTTTGGGACCTCTATGGATGTACATACCATTCCGATGTTTGGAGGATTTTTGGGAAGAGTGTAAGTATGCAGAATTTGGGAAACACTTCGGGAGTGGCATGGGATATACCTCTAGAAGCTGGAGCGATCTCACAAACCATTGGTGTGTAGTTCAGTGGAATGTTGGGGACACTAGGCCTGACCACTTGACTCCATTACGGCTACAAGGTGATATGGAGGTGGAATTGGTGGATCGTGAGGACATAGTACCTAGTGGATCCAGTGGGTCTTATGGGGAGGAAATACCGTGAGGAAACCAAGGATTTGGAATTAGGAGGACAAGGGCCTCATCCACCTCTTAAGGTATTCTTTGAGATGTCTTTACACTTTCCAGATTACCAAGGTATAGAGTATTTTGCGGAACACGTGCACAAGTGTGAATTGCTATGGCACGTGAAGGGGATCACTACCCTGGAGTGTAAGGCAAGTCAGTTTGTAACCATGTTGCAAGGGTGCATGCATAATTGGTACCGGAAGTATGACCCACACATAGTGGAATAAATAATGTTGAAGAATGCATTCCTAACGAGTTCCATATCCCGAGTTGAGAAAAAGAGCATTAGTGCTTTGAATGAGATCTAACGAGGAATATAGAGAGTGTGTGGGAGTATGATGCATGTTTTAAAACTCTCTCTGTCAAAGTTTTCCTATGACATTCAACCTTCTCAAAGCATGCTCAATGTTTTTTGGTGGGTTGATCACACCATTTAGAAGGGAATTGTCACACAATACATTCACTAACTCGCAAGGCCTTGGAGGCTACTTTACATGTTTTGAGAAGTAGTGGGAGAGTTGACACTTTGGAGTGAGCCCTTTTCGGAGGCTCAAATCACTGCAATGGCCAAGAAGTTGGAGAAGTTGTCTACAACCTCAACACATGAGACTCATAGTGGTATTTGGTGCTGATTGTGAATTGGAGGGACATGTAAAGGATAGTTTCCCCGAAAGTTAGTACGTGTCATGATAGTAGATTGTGATATTTTTCACGAGGACCATAATACGAGTAGATGTCCCTTATTACAGTGCACAATCTGGAAGAATGTGTCTTGTTATTACAATATATGTACCTCTACAACCAATGAAACTAAGGATTGTAGGCTGATTGACTAGATCCATGAAGTTATTGATCTTGGTGTGCGCCAAACCAGCCTTGTGAGTAGTTCCAAGGAGGATGATCTTCATTATGAAGGATGGAGGGGCATGTGAAGAGGTTTTCATGGAGGATTCCATGGTCATAGTAAAAGCAACGGAGGAAGAAGTGAGTTCCCACGAGGAACCTGTTATAACTATGGATCCACATATCATTACAAGCGCAAGTGTCTGAATCATTATAGTGGTCATGGTGTAGAAAGAAGCATAAGTAAGAGGAGTTCCCTGAGTTGTTTGAGTACATCAGCAAACAACACGGAAGGACAAGGGTGCTGGGATGGTGAGCATCAATAAGGATGAAACATAGTGGATGCCAAGAGTGTTGAGTGAGTCGTGGTTGGAGCTTGTTTTGTGACACCGTGAGAAGAGGCCACACCCGCCAAGGAAGTACCAAGGTAAAGGACTCCTGGTCTCAAAAGAAGAAGTGGTGCATGGGAAATATCTAGAACCTACTCACCGGAAGGAAGAGTATAAAGATAATATGGATTCCATTCAAAGTTTACAAGGAGAGATCCAAAGTGTCTAAAGGAGTAGTCCAGGGCATTAGGAGGAAAGAAAGAATGTTGAGGCTCCATAGAAGGACATGGATGAAGTCATGGAAGTGTGAAAATTTCAAGGCAAGAGAATATCATTCCCTTGCTAGGAGAATAGCTATGGGAGAAATTACCATGTCTTTGGAGTGGAGCACGAGCAACGGTGTTGCATGCACACCTTCCTCCCCACAACCTTGATTATGACAAGGAGATCACATTAAATTAAGTTATGGATGGTTTGTTCTTTGAGTAACATATTGATTGACATAGGAGCAGAGATCAATGGTCTCACATTGGATGCATGGCATCAAATAGGAAGTCCCACATTACAGCCATCTTTGAAAGTGTTGTATGTGGTGAAAAAAACCAAGGCAATGCCCATTGGATTCTTGAAGGATGTAGTTATCACCATTCAAGGTGCCAAGTTTATTGGGAATTTGAAGTCTTGGTGCTCTCGAGGTAAAAAAACTTTCAGTATTACTTGGTTGCCCATGGTGTTATAAGAACAATGTGACCTAATGTTCAATAAAGGGTACATAAGTTTTGAGAATAAGGAGGAATGGGTTATCATCCCCTTGATGGATGGAAAGTTGTCGCCATACACTGAACCCTTGGGAGAGGAGGTTCTTGATAGAATTTATGTGTGCTGCATCAGGGATCCTGAGATAATACATCATATAAAAGGAGTTATCCAATTTGAGGATGCTCGGTCTATAAGTGATATAACTAGCATGACATGTCATAACTGGGCGCAAGAACTATAAGTTGGTTGGGAAATAGTTGAGAGGGTATGTAACAATAGTGGTAAAGGCACAATTACTCAAGAGCTTAGGAGGAAAGAAAATTCCCAATTACTCGGAGGGGCATATCTGAGACATTCTTATAAGAAATGGAGGCTCGGTGGAAGAATGAGGATGAGAGAAAAGGAATGATGAGCTACATTTTTCTTGGGACTACAACACATTGGTGGGCTAGACACCACAAGAATCTCTTAGAATGGCATGAGGTGAGGATCGCATTCTCATTCAAGTTCTGTTATCCAAAATAAGCTCATGCTTATTTTTGGTTAACTAACACCATTTTTTCCTCCTTTAGTGCTTCAATCTAAATTTTCATATATTTCAAGTGCTTAAGTTTCATGAAATCATCTTCATCAAATAGGAACTTTCTTCCCCTTTCCAAAAATATAAAGAATTCCTTCTAATTCTTCATATTTTGCAAGTTACGGGCCGACGGGCCTTGGAAGGATTTTTACCAAAAGCGGGTCGGTGGGCCTGGGGAAGACTTTTCACCATAGGGAGGATGCGGACCGGTGGGCCTGGGGAGATACTTTGGCATTTTTCACTTTTTGTAAAAATCAAATTTTATAATTGTGGGCCTGCGAGCCCATGGAGAAATGAAAAGGAAAAATTCCTAAGGCTTGCAAAGGACACGTGGCCATGTTTCAAGTCAAAGCGGGAAGGTGGGTCACCGGAGGAACTTTGGTTTTTTGGATTTTTTGTTGAAAAAGCATAAAGTTTTAAAATAATTTGCACCTCCACCGATGCCCAGAGAAGCCACGTGTAAGGCCTTTGTCACATGTGGGGAGGCGGGCTGTCTGGGAACTTTGGAATTTTGCAACTTTTTGTAAATGGTGTAGTTTGCAGTAAGTACGGGCCCACGAGCTTGAGGAAGGTATTTTCACCAATAAGAAATCTGCAAGGTTACGGGCTTTTGGGCTTGAGGTATTTTTTTCGCACTTTTGCAATTTTTTTGCGTGAAAGGCAATTGTAACTTTGAGCCCCGAGATCCGCTTTTGGGAAAATAATATGAAGAATTAGGGACTGTGGGCAGCGGGAGGTTTTTAAAACTTTGCAACTTTTTTGAAAAGGCACAAAGTGAATTTTAACCCACGGTGCTTAAAGGCGCAAAGTGAATTTCGGGCCCACAGATCTGTTCTTCAAAACGATTTTTTTCGCCATTTTTGTGCAGATTCAATCCAAATTTTCAAATGGTCATAACTTTTGAAACAATGCTTGAAATTCAAAAAAATTATAATGTTGGAAAGATCTCGACCTCCTCTACGCCATGGAAGTATAAAATATTATTTTTAGTAGGTTTTGGTGTGTGAAAATCTGGAAAACGTCTTTCAATCCATTAATGTGAGATCCGATTACTTTACCAGATCAGATTTTATTCAATCCACCTTTCTTCCTTCTGCAACACACCAAACAGAAATGGAGAACCATCTAGATTTGAAGGGTAAGGATCTAGAAAACATCTTATATGCCATTAATATGAGATCTAATTTCTTTAAGAACTACATTGGATTCAATCCACCATTCTTCCTTCTCCAACACACCAAACAAACATAAAGAACCAGACTTGACAGATTGTAGGAAGATTTGTAGGGGCATTGATGGCTGGTGGTTGAGCTTACAAATCAAATTTTCCTTTTTCTCCTTTTCTCCTCTCTTCACTTCATCTATAAATGGAATAGCTTGGCTCATTGTAAATGTTGTACATTCTGGATTTGCACCCTCCCTCTTCTCTGTTATGTAGAGGATTTCGTGGAGTTCAAACCTTCCATAAAATTTTAATGCAATTTTTCCTTTTTGGCCATTGTAATGTTCTCGTATCAATCTAAAGGAGCAATAAAATAAGTATGTGGATGATTTCAACCCCTCTTTTTTCATTTCCTTCATCGATCTTTCATTGCAATATTGTTTATCCGTGCATGGTTGTATTACATTTTAAAGGTCTATGTTTAATAGAAAAGAAGGTGTTCAAGATTCCTTTGGTGTATCACCTCTGTTAGTTTAGGTTTAATTTCTTGCATCTTCTTAACCGGTTTCCTTGGCAAGTTAGAGTAGGTTTTAGGATAAATCCTCTACAAATTGTATGTGTGCACCTGAACATAAGAATATGAACTGACCTTCATCCGGAGAGCTTTCCCGATTGCAAAGTCCCACACATTGGGAAAAGCTCTATGTTATGTAATCACACTAATAGTCTCACCCATCGAGTTGCAAACATTTAGGGGTTTCGTGATTTTTCTCTAACAATTCTAGCATGCCAAGTGGGACACTGGAGTTAGATTTTCTCATCTTCCCAAGGTGTCTCAATATCAAACAACAAATCTTAAGCCACTGTGATACCACACTAACATTTTTGGAATGCTTGGTGGGGAGAAAAGGTCTTCATTTTTATTGCAGCAGTATTTATTGTAAGTTGAGCTTTGAAATTACACATTTGCACAAGCAACTCTAAAAAGGTAGAATCCACTGGTTTTAAAGAGCCCAAGCTTGGGTAGATTTATGAGAAGAATTCAGACAAGGTCAAGAACGAGAGAAGAAGGATTGTTTGTCTATCTGCACTTGTCCCTAGATAGAGGGAGAAGGGAAAAAGAGCTCAAAGGTCTCCTTCCCCACCGATATAACTTTGTCAATACCTCCACCTCGTAGGCCTTTCATTCAATCAACAAGGTTTCTTAGGCCAATCATAATGGAAATCCCACAACCCAATCCCTATGTCAACTTCACTAGCAACAACCCACTTTCTCTCAATGCACAAATTCCAGTTCAATTGTAGCAGATGAAGAACATCCCATATTTCACTAGAGAGAACCATATTACTCTAGTTGACCACATTCAAGACATTGAAAATGTTTGTGGAATTCATGAAATTATTGAGATGAACATTATAGTCAAATTGTTAGCCTCTTCATTAAAGGGTAAAGATTTGGAATGGTTCAGAGTCTAACATGGGCTCTATTAGAATGAGACCATCTGTGCATAGCTCTTCACAAAAATTTGGAAAAAAAGGGAATAACCTATCTCTATTGGAACAATTGACAACCATTAAGAGGATCCTAATGAGAAGTTGTGATTTCAACTTCAGATTTCAAAGGACATGGGAAAGGATTCCATTGGCCATAAGACCAACAATTGAAGGTGCTTTTCTATACTTTCTTAAAGCTTTAAATTCTGATATTTCTATAATGATTCAATCCATGGGAGGTATAACTTTACCTGTAGCCTATGAAATTTCCATTAGAGCTGAAAAATTGTTTAATTCAGGTTGGTAAACTTACACCTAGGCCACCTATGCCTCTATATCGAACTAGGAAGTCCAAGCACTAGTCAAACACCAGAGTTAAATCCCATTCCACTCCCTAGAAATCAAAGCAACAATGAGGCTTCTACTTCTTCAAGCACTTCAAAAGAGTACCAGGAGCTCTTGAAACAGATGTAAAACCTAGGAAATGAGCTAGTGACTATCAAGAGACAACAAGCTCAGAGTTCTAGGCCATATCAGCCTCAAATGTAGTATCAAGCTAGGCCCCCATATCAGTAAAATAAACCACTAAGTCATACCAAAAAATCAAAATTTGAACCAAGGATAGCCTCAATCTGCCAAGTCATTTTGACCATATGATTCAAATGTAGCTTCAACATCAAAATATTTAGTTCCAACACAAAATAACATGGCACAAGAGTACGACTGGAGTTACTCATGAAGTATACCTCACAGTCAATCAACGTATTTCAATGGTGCACCTTTGAACCAGACCTTGATGGTATAGACCATTGGTGTGTCCTAAGAACCTAGTCAAGAGAAAATCAGTAGCAAGAAGCTCTCAAGCAAAAGGCACCTCCAACTGAAACTATGTTGGTTAATTGGAAAATAGAAGACTTCGTGGAGTTAAACAAGCCCCTTCTCAAAGTGTAGCTGCCGATACATGTCCAAGAAAAGTAATATTAGAGAGGGACAATCATCTAACTCAAGTGATCCACAACCCTCTATTACTCTACAAGGTATTGGAAATCAAAGTGCAGCTCCCAGTGTGCAAGGTCATCCCAAGCCACCCCCTAGACCATCTCAAGTGCCAATTGTAGCAACCCATGCACAAGAGAAGAATATGCAAGGCAAAGGGTAGAAGAAGGATAGTTCATCTCCATTCAACATCATTGAGCAAATGAAGAAAATGAATGTAAACATATCAATGTGGGATTCATTGGCTATCCTAGACAAAGAGACTTATTGCAAGCTAGTGATCGGCATCAAAATAGTCACCCAATCAAAAAGAAAAGGTGCTTACCAATGCAACTCAGCCTAGATGGTACAAACCATTGGTGTGTCTGAAGAACCTAGTCAAGAGGAAAATCAGTAGTAAGAAGCTCAAGCAAGAGGCACCTCCAACTGAAACTATGTTGGTTAATTGGAAAATAGAAGACTTCGTGGAGTTAAACAAGCCCCTTCTCAAAGTGTAGGTGTCAATACACACGGTCCAAGAAAAGTAATATTAGAGAGGGACAATCATCTAACTCAAGTGATCCTCAACCCTCTTTTACCCCACAAGGTATGGGCAATCAAAGTGCAGCTCCCAATGTGCAAGGTCATCCCAAGCCACCTCCTAGACCATCTCAAGTGCCAATCAGAAGCAACCCATGCACAAGAGAAGAATATGCAAGGAAAAGGGAAGTAGAAGGATAGTTCATCTCCATTCAACATCATTGAACAGATGAAGAAAATGAATGTAAACATCTCAATGTGGGAGTCATTGGCTATCCCAGGATAAAGAGACCTATTGCAAGCTGCTATGACAAGTTGGTCAACATCAAAACAACCACCCAATCAACAAGAAAAGGTTCTTACCAATGAATCTCATCCTGGAGGAAATCATGGAGGATAAAAAGGTAAACATTTGAAGCCCCCACCATTCTATATCTCATTGATCATTGGAGATAAATTAGTGCATAATTGCATGATTGATTATGGAGCAAGTAGCTATGTAATTCCAAAACAAATAGCTGATCAGTTGGGTCTTCAATATGAATTCATTTCCAAAGGTGTGGTGTAATTGGATGGTACAACAGTAACAATGATTGGAGTAATCAAGGATTTGAGCCTCACATTGAATGCATGTCCCAATGTGACCATCTTGCAAGATGTAAAAGTCATAGACTTGCCACCACTCTTTTCATTATGTTTTTCAAGAGACTTCACTACTAAAATTGAAGGCTATTTGTCACTTGATTGGTCACACATGTTATTTAGAACAAGGTATGGAGCTAAGGCTACAATCAGATCTGAGCCTATTACAAACTTTCATATTGATTCTCATACACTAAGTCCAATAAATGCAAATTGTTAAGTATTTGATCAAGAGGATTATCCAAGCACCCATGAAGATGATACCAAGGTTGGAAGTATTCCAGACTTGACCCTTGATGAATGGGTGAATAAGAGGTATGATTTTGACCCTTACAAAGAAATGGAAGAAGCTGAATTAGGATTCTATTGCTTGCATGAAGAAAATCATCCTCTCCCTAGCATCATCAAGCCAGACCACAAGAATAATAATGAGTTATGGAAGTTATTATTTGATGGTTCAATAAGTAGACAAGGTCTAGGAGGAGGAGTTATGCTTGTTTCACCTCAAGGCACAAAATATTACTCAACTTTTTGCTTCTAGTTTTCTTGCTCAAACAACACAGTTGAGTATGAAGCCTTGATTCACGGATTGCATTGGGAAAGAAAGAAAGGTATTGAAAACTTTCAAGTCTTTGGAGAAGGTGAGCTTATTGTGAACCAAGTTAAGAGACAAAGTGCTACTAGAAATGATCTTCGAAGAACTACAAAAATAGGGTATGGGATACCATTGAAGATTTTATTATTAATTCCATCCCAAGAAAAAGGATGAAGCACCGAGATAGGCTAATTTGGTAGAAATTGGAGTAGAATTTGATGTTGTAGAAGGTATAAAAAATGACAAGTCTCAGCCCCATATCAAGGTGGTTGTAAGGCCCGTTGTTCCAGATAACAACACAAGTTGGCAAGTCTTCGAGAATGATCAACAAATTGTCAATTTTCTTCAAGAAGAAGTTGAGTTCTCCTCCAAAAACTGAGACAAATTGGAACAACAAAGTATAACGACCAAGTGGTGCAGTTGAGAACTAACAAATTACCAAAAGGTCTTGTAACCTTGCAGTCAATATTCAACCCAAATGATCAATTCCAAGAGGAGAAAGCAAACATTCAAGTAAAGGGTGAAGATTCGAGCTCATTTCAGAGTAGATGAAGGTAAAACATTACAAATTGTAAAGGTAAGTACTCCACAAGAGAAAGCTAAATTGTTCAACTTTGTCGAGAATTCCTAGATGTATTTTCATGGACTTATAAGGATTTAAGAGGTTTCAACCCAATATTGGCTGATCATACAATTGAATTAAATCATCGAATCCAAGGCTTTCAGGATAGAAGAAAAGGCTAGTGAATCCTCACATTGAACCTCTCATGAGAAAAGAGTTGAACAAGCTGATTGAGGCTAGGATCATCTTCCCTATCAAGAATTCAAGTTGGAGTTACAAAATTACTCGCCGATTGAGGAAAATAAATGGAGAAATTAGATTGTTTGTAGACTTCCATTATCTAAGTAGAGCATCACTTAAGGATTGCTATCAACTTCCTTCAATGGAGAAAATCTTGTAGGTTATAGCTTGTTTTGAGGGTTCTCATTATTAGATGGTTACTCAAGCTATAATCAAATAATGGTAAAAAAAAAGATCAGTTCAAGACAACATTCACCACTAAATAGGGTACATATGCTTATAACAAGATGCCATTTGGACTATCAAATGCCAGAGCAAATTTTCAGCGAGCTATGGACATGGAATTCAAAGGCTTAATCAACAAGATAGTGTTGGTGTATCTGGATGATATCACCGTCTTCTCAAAGAATGCATCAGACCACCTCTTTCACCTCAGGTAAGTATTTCAAAGATGTAGAAGATTCAGAGTGTCATTAAATCCAAAGAAGTGTGTATTCTTGGCACACAAGGGAAAATTGTTGGGCCACATTGTCTCAAGAGAAGGATTAAAAATTGATCCTTAAAGATTTGAAGCCATCCGAACACTTCCATTGCCACACCACAAGAAATCTCTCCAAATCTTCTTGGGAAGGATAAACTTTGTTCACATATTTGTGCCTATTTTTTCCACTCTTGTTAAGCCTTTGACCATGATGTTGAAGAATAGTCTTGCATTCAAATGGACAACAAAAGGAAAATAAAGTTTTGAGGCCATCAAATAGGCAATATCACAAGCTCCAACTCTTTTCAACCCAAAATTTTCAAAGTACTTCACGTTGTATGCTTTTGGAAGATCAAACACAATGCCAGTTATCTTGACATAGATGAATAGAGAAGCATTAGAACAGCCCATAGCATTCTTGATCGGATCCTGGAAGATTACGAAGTAAGGTATTCTTTTATTGAAAAGCATGTCCTTGTTGTCATTAGGAGTTTGAAGAAGTTTAGACAATTGGTATCGAACAACAAGATTCAACTACTAGTGTCTCATCTTTGGTGTCAAGGAATTCCTCTGAACAAGGACTTGAATGAGAAGAGAGTAGGTTGGATCACCGTGTAATGAAGTATGATATTTAAATCAAGGTGACCAAGCTGGTTTGTGGCAAGGGTTTATGAGCATTTGGCTTCCAAACAACATGATGAATCAAAAGGAGAAGAAGAGGTTGTCCTGCTACTGCAAAATGATCAAGAACAACTAGCTAATGATGCACCCATTCCATGTTGGACCCAAGATTTGGTGCATTATCTCCAAATAGGTTTATGTCCTCCTAGAGATGAGCAAAGAAAAGAGGAGATACTTCATATTACAAGCCATCCCATATGTGCTTATTGATGGTGTCTTGTTCAAGAAAGAAATAAATGGTGTTTTATTAAGATGCATTGGGACATGCCAAATTGAGAAGATATTACATGAGTTCCATTATGGAGAAGTAGGAGGTTAGTTTACTCCTCGAATAATAGCTCTCAAAATCATGAAGGCTAGTTACTATTGGCCTACGGTGTTTCGTGATTGCTACTCATGGATTAAGAAATGCAAGAAGTGCGTATTCTTCACGGGGAAAGAAATGTTAGCAGCCCTACCCCTTCGTCCAATTTCATTAGATCAGCCATTAATGCAATGGGGATTAGACTTCATTGGAGTGATCAACCCAAATTCAAGTCAAGACCACAAATGGATACTTACAGCAATTGATTATTTCACCAAGTGGACTGAAGCAATGGCGCTTAAAGAGGAAAAAGAATCCAAAGCATATCGAATTTCTATGAAGGAATAGTCACTAGGTTTGGAACCCTTGCCACTATCATATCAGAAAATGCATTGACATTTCTTAGTACAAGGATCACCGAATGGGCTGTCAAGAATGGTATATACCTCAGCACTTCATTAAATTATTACCCTTAGGGTAATGGCCAAGAAGAGTCCATAAAAAAAACCTATTAAGAATCATCGAAGGACTCTTAATGAGAATCGAGAGAAGTTGGCAAAAAAACTCAAATCAGCTCTATGGGCTGATAGGATCACACCCAAGAGGTCTACAGTAGCTCTCCATATAAGCTTGTATACGAGAAAGAAGAAGCGATTCTACCTATATCACTTGAGTTAGAAGCATTGGAACTCATGAAATAGTTGGAACCGGCTGAGTTTGAGCCTATGGAAATCAGGTATGCATGGATAATTTAAGTAGAAGAAACAAGAGAACATGCGGTGCGAGACCATGGAGAAAGATCAAACACCGATTAAGAAGAGCTTTGACAAGAAAGATAAATCTAGGACATTCCAAGTTGGAGACTTGGTACTAAAATGGGATGTTAATCGTGAAAATACAAGAAATAACTCCAAGTTCAATGTCATATGGAGTGGTCCATATATGATCATTGAATGTAAGGGTAGCAATGCTTTCCATTAGCTAAGTTGGATGGTGAAGAATTGCAGATTCCAGTCAATGGAATCCATCTCAAACATTGCTCCTAGAAGGAGAATTTCTCACCCTTGTAAATATTAGCCTAGTTTTCAATTCCTCCAAGTGTGTATGCACATTGTCTTGTTGTAGTTTAGGTTTCATTTTCCCTAAGTGTTGGTGCACATGCTCTATTGCTTCTAGTGTATGCTTGTATACAGTTCATCTCACTCATGGAAGATACTTGCAGCCACAAGGAATTAAATCAATAGAGTATCTATATTGGAGTAGGTTTGGATGTTTTCATTGCACTCCAACAGATCATATTTTGGAGAAAACGAATGAGGAAAAGTTTCCAAGTTTCAGACAACTCTCTACTCTCACAAATCTTGAATCTAAGATTTTCTTACAAAGATGAGAGTGCATGTAGCGGAAGGTAGTTCTAGACCAAATTTGAAATAACCAGGTAGACTCCATGCCCAACGGATAAGGTAACTGATCATCTCACCTACCAGGCAGGGGACCCCACTGAGTCGCCAAATTATAATCCAAAATAAGCTCGTGCTTATTTTTGGTTAACTAACACCATTTTTTCCTCCTTTAGTGATTTAATCTGAATTTTCATATACTTCAATTTCTTAAGGTTTCCTGAAAACATCTTCATCAGATAGGAAATTTCTTCCCCTTTCCAAAAATATAAAGAAGTCCTTCTAAGTCCACATATTTTGCAAGTTACGGGTCGGCGGGCCTTGGAAGGATTTTTGCCAAAAGCAGGTTGGCGGGCCTAGGGAAGACTTTTTGCCAAAGGGAGAATGTGGACCGGTGGGCCTGGGGAGATACTTTGGCATTTTTCACTTTTTGCAAAAAGTGCAGTTTACAATTATGGGCTCGGGAACCTGCGGAGAAATTAAAAAAAAAAAATTCCTAAGGCCCGCAAAGGACACGTGGCCATGTTTCAAGTCAAAGCGGGATGGCGGGTCGCCGGAGGAACTTTGGATTTTTGAATTTTTGTTGAAAAAGCATAAAAGTTTAAAATAAGCCGCACCTCCACCGATGCCCAAAGAAGCCACATATCAGGCCTTTGTCACATGCGGGGAGGTAGGCTGGGAACTTTGGAATTTTTGCAACTTTTGCAAATGGCGCTGTTTGCAAGTATTGGCCCATGAGCCCGAGGAAGGTTTTTTCACCAATAAGAAAGCTATGAGGTTGTGGGATTTTGGGCATGAGGGAGGTTTTTTGCACTTTTGCAATTTTTTCTTGAAAGGCACAATTTCAACTTTGAGCCCTGAGGTCCGCTTTTGGGCAAAGAATATGAAGAATTCGGGCTGCGGCCTGTGGGAGGTTTTTTAAAACTTTGCAAATTTTATGAAAAGGAACAAAGTGAATTTTTATCCCGTGGTGCTTAAAGGCACAAAGTGAATTGTGGGCCCACAGATCTATTTTGCAAAACTGGTGTTTTTGCCATTTTTGTACTGATTCGATCCAAAATTTCAAATGGTCATAACTTTTGAACCAGTGCTCAAAATTCAACAAAATTTATATTGTTGGAAATATCTTGACCTCCTCTACACCATGTAAGCATAAAATATTATTTTCAATAGGATTTGGTGGGTGAAAATCTAGAAAAATTATTTCAAGCCATTAACGTGAGATCTGATTGCTTTACCAGATAAGATTTTATTCGATCTACCTTTCTTCCTTCTCCAACACGCCGAAGAAATGGAGAACCAATCAAATTTGATGGGTGAGGATATGGAAAACATATTTCACACCATTAATATGAGATCTGATTGCTTCGAGAACTACACTGGATTCGATCCGCCATTCTTCCTTCTCCAACACGCCAAACAAACATGGAGAACTAGACTTGACAGATTGTAGGCGGATTTGCAAGGGCATTGATGGCTAGTGGTTGATCTTAAAAATCAGATTTTCCATTTTCTCTGTTTATCCTCTCTTCAATTCATTTATAAATAGAAGAGCTTAGCTCATTGTAAACATTGGACATTCATGGATTTGCACCCTCCCTCTTCTCTGGTCTACAGAGGAATTCGTGGAGTTCAAACCTTCCATAAAATTGTAATACAAGTTTTTCCTTTTGGTCATTGTAATTTTCTATATAAATCTAGGGAGAAATAAAATAAGTCTTGTTGATGATTTCAACCCCTTTTGTTTTCATTGCCTTCATCCGATCTTTCATTGCAATATTGGTTATGTGTGCATGGTTGTTGTATTACATTTTAATTGCCGTGTCTAATAGGAAATCAAGTGTTCAACATTCCTTTAGTGCATCACCTCTGTTAGTTTAGGTTTAATTTCTTGCATATTCTTAACCATGTTTCCTTGGCAAGTTAGAGTAGGTTTTAGGATAAATCCTCTACAAATTATATGTTTTCACCGAACAGAGGAATAAGAACGAGCCTTCATCCAAAGAAATTTCTGATTGTAAATTCCCACACTTTGGGAAAAGATCCATGTTATGAAATCACACTAAGAGTCTCACCCATCGAGTTGCGAGACATTCGGGGGTGCTATGATTTTGCACTAACGGGTTCTCTAGAAGCAACGTGCCCACCGCAATACAAGACTATCATGGCAAGGAACCCGCCTCATTTCATATTCAAGCTTGTGATAAGGCCTAGATGGGAGGTGCGAAGATTTTCCACCATAATTATAGGTACATAAGCTATATTCAACACTACAAAGTTGTGCGCATACATGGTATATCCACTTAGAGACACGTCGCTAGACAGGAAATTGGCAAGAGTTAACAGCTGATCTCATTCAAGATTTTGAGTATTGAAGTACAAAACCATCTGTGGATAAGGCGTTGCAGGTTGTCAAGTGCCTTACGATGGGAGATAGTGCCATGGAAGAAGAGAGGCTCCTAGTTTTTCTAGGTTAGCCTAGTTTTTAGGCACACTTTGATGAAGATGAATCAGAGGAGATGCAGCTTGAGCATGTGTGCATGGAGAAGGAAAAAAGGAAGATGGTCTATATGATCGATGGTGAGGAGATGGAGAGTCTAGATGTTAACCATTCAGTAGGTACACGTGAAGTTATAGATAGCGTTGATGAAAAGACATGTGCCTAACACGAGCCCTTGAAAATGAAGAAGGTTAACATTGGGTCAGAAGCAAAACACAAGGAAGCTATCATTGGAGACTATTGGTTGAAGAAGGAAGTTTCAAAGATTGTCAATTTGCTACATGAGTTCTAGGATTTGTTCCCACGTGGGTATCATGAACTCAAAGGCATCCACCATTCTATTGGAGAAATGAGGATAAAGTTGAAGGAAGGTGCATGCCCAACTTATAAGAGGCCTTCTTGGATGAATCCAAACTTGTGCATATGGGTCAAGGAAGAGATAGAAAAATTATAGCATCATACATCATTGAGGTTGTTGAAGAGTCGAATGGATAAGCCTAATGGTCATCATTATCAAGAAGGATAGAGAGGATAAGGATATGTGTTGACTACGGGGACCTGAATGTAGTGTTTTCATTGATCCCTTCCTAACCCTATTTCTTGAAGAAATATTAGAGGGATTAGCCAGTGTGAAGTCTACTTCTTCACGGATGGGTTCTCGAAGTTATCACCCAGTAATGATTGCAAAGTAAGACTAGAGAAAGGCAAGTTTATCTATTGAGTGGGGAATTTTTGCCTATACGGTCATGCCTTTTGGGTTGAAGAATGTGTCTGCTTATGTTCTCGTGCATTATGGTACAAGACTTTAGGACTTCATCCATAAATTTCTTCAAGTCTACCTGGATGATTAGACAATACATGGGATGGTTAAGGACCATTTTGATAACTTAAGATTGATGTTTGAGGGGTGTCAACAATTGAGGATGTCCATAAACATTAAGAAATGTGTCTTTGCTACCCCATTTGGAACCTTATTAGGGCATATCATATGTAAGGAAGGATTACTAGTAGATCCCACCAAATTTGTAGTCATCATGGGTTTAGGGAGCCTACTAATCAAAGCGTAGTGCATGATTCCTTGGGCATATAGGTCTACTACTGTAAATTCATTAATGGGTATGCCAAGATGCCACACCTTAGAAGAACTACTTAGACACAAAAGTGCCTTTCATTGGGGGAGGCGCGGTAGAAGGTAATCGACACTTTAAAGGACATGCTTGTCACTTTGTGTCTATACTACATTTTCTTGTTTGGGATAATTCTTTACATGTTCATGTTCATGCCTCTGGGACGACCATTGGAGAAGTGCTAACACAACCTGGTGAGGGGATTATTGATCATCCCTTGTGCTTTGCAAGCAAAAATTTAACACCATCAGAACAAAATTACGCCACTATCGAGCGTGAGGCACTATATATGATCTACGTGCTACATAAGTTCGACAATATCTATTAGCGACACCATTTGTATTCTATATGGACCATATGGAATTGAATTATTTGGTAAATAATCCTGTTTCTACAAGGACACATATGTCGATGGGTCCTGTTATTCCAATAATTTGAGTTCAAAGTGGTTGTGAAACTAGGAAAAAGTTATTCTAGACCTGATCACTTGTCTAGGATTGACTTAAGGGAGGATGCACAAAGCATTAAAGATAATATTCTAGATGCACAACTATTTAGGATGTGCTGCGTGCCCTTGGACTTAGAGGATATTTCCATGTTTCTCAAAATAGGTGTGGCACCAGAAAGGATGAAGGCATTGGAAAGGAAGCAATTGGCTATACGCGCCATGACTTACATGTTGGTTAGTGGTGATTTATACAAGTTAGGACGTGATGAAGTTTTGCGTCGGTGTGTGTTAGAACATGAGTTCCTGACTATTATGGAGGAGGCGCATGGAGGAAGTGTAGGTGGTCACTATGCATAGGATGCCACCGCATGCAAAATATTGTTATCCGAATTATGGTGGGAGACCCTATATAAAGATTATAGGGAATATTGCAAGGTGTGTGATCCTTTGTCGTGCCTTGGAAAACTAGAGGCGAAGAGATGAAATGCCTTTACGCCATATTCCAAGTGTAGAACCATTTGAAAAGTGGGCTATATAATTTGTAGGCCCTATTTCGCTAGCCACACATAGGATGGGATTGCACTATATTATCACTTGCACAAATTATCGACAAGGTGGGAAGAAGCGGCAAGACCACTCAAGATTGTACAGTGGGTGGCTGATAGTTAGATTTTGTGGGAAAATATTCTTACAAGTTATGGATGTCTGTTGAGTTTGACTAGTAATAAGGGTACACATTTTTTTAATGAGATGATCAACATTCTGTTAGTAAAGTTCATGGTGGCCCACAATAATACTACCACTTATCATCCACAAGCAAATGGAACTTCTGAGGCATTTAACAAAATACCGATTCATGCCCTGACCAATATTTGTGACATTGGTAGACAAGATTGGGATGACAAAGTATCAAAATTCTATAGGCATATAGGACAACCTACAAGAGGTTGAATAAGGCCACATCGTTCAATTGGTGTTTGGTGTGGAGGTTGTGTTGATGGCGATCACAGCACCCTTGAGTTTTTGCAACTCGATGGGTTGAGACTCTTAGTTCGATTACATAACATGGAGATTTTCCCAAGTGTGGGACCTTGCGAAATCGGAAAAGCTCTCGGATGAAGGCGGTTCCTATTCCTATGTTTAGATGCACACATAAAAATGCAGAGAGGTTTACTCAAAAACCTAATCTAACTTGTCAAGGAGACAGGTAAGAAGATGCATAAAAATAAACCTAAACTAACAAAGGTGATGCACCGCAGGAATGAAGAACACACTGTCTTGCCAATAAACACAAACCATTAAAAGGCAATGCAAGATCATGCAGAGATAACCAGATTTGCAGTGAAAGATCAAGAGGATGCAAATGAACACGGGGAGGGCTGAGAATCATCCACGAGGCATGCATTATTTTCTCCAAAGATTGATACAATACACTACAAAATGTGAAGAGGAAAAGTTGCATTACAGTTTTAAATGGGAGGTTTGATCTCCACAAATTCACTGCTAAAGAGAAGAAGGGAGGGCAAAACAAAAATTTCCAACCTTTAGAAAGAAGCCCCTCCTTACAATTTATAAGAAGAATGAGAGAGAAAAGAGAGAGGAAATCAAAACTACCCCAACCACCTCTAGGTTGCATTTAATTCATCCCATTATGGTGGTAGGTGAGAACCCTAGCAAACCCTAAAAGTGGCTTTCCAAAAAGTCCAACCTTGTGTTAATCCGAGCTCCTATGAAAAATTATGGCCATCGAATATCGTGCCGAGTGCTCTTCTGTCAAGCGCTCAAAATGTTACGCCTCTTGAAGATGCGCCATAAAGCGCATCCATATTTGTGTTGAAATCCCTTTAAGTGTGCCATAGCATATTTTGTCATGTCAACACTCTATGTTGTGCACCTTTTACTGCGCCTTGGGCGCGACTTTTTCGTGTTGACATCTCTGTCGTGCGCCTCTTACTGCGCCATGGGCGCATCCATTTCATGTTGACATCTCTATCGTGCGCCTCTTACTGCGCATGGCGCAGGCGCATCCATTTTCATGTTGACATCTCTCGTCAGCATGTGGCGCTCTATTTTCATGTTGACATGCTGCCGTGCGCCTCTTACTGCGCCATGGGCGCATCCATTTCATGTTGACATCTCTGTCGTGCGCCTCTTACCTGCGCCATGGGGCATCCATTTTCATGTTGACATCTCCTATCGTGCGCCTCTTACCTGTGCCATGGGCGCATCCATTTTCATGTTGACATCTCCTGTCGTGCGCCTCTTACCGCACCATGCCATGGGCGCATCTATTTTCATGTTGACATCTCCCCTGTCGTGCGCCTCTTACTGCGCCATGGCGCATCCATTTCGTGTTGACATCTCTGTCGTGCGCCTCTTACTCCACGCACCATGGACACATCCATTTTCGTGTTGACATCTCTGTCGTGCGCCTCTTACCTGCACCATGGGCACATCCATTTTCGTGTTGACATCTCCTGTCGTGCGCCTCTTACCTGCGCCATGGGCGCATCCATTTTCGTGTCAACATCTCCTGTCGTGCGCCTCTTACCTGCGCCATGGGCTTGACTCTTGGCATAAATAAATGTCGGGTTTTGAGTTCCTTTGATTTCCATATTTTTTGCTTGTCTATATCTACCCGGGGGGAAGATATTTACAACAATTGGCGACTCAATGGGATCACTGCACCTGCTAGGTAGAAGATTAGTGGCCTTTTAGCAATCCGTTGGGTATGGAGTCATAAGCAATAAGTGAAACCAACCTGATATCTGATCCCGAGCTTGATATCGCAACCCATTCTTCAAGGGCATTTGAATCGTAGAAATTCAACTTTGAGAGCAACAAAACCTATGATGAAGCACTTAGGAAATTGAAACCTAACTACAACAAGACAATGTGCATACGTACTTAAAATTTGAAATCTAGGCTAATATTTACAAGGGTAAACCTTTTCCTTTTAGTAGCAATGTTTAAGATAGATTCCGTTAACCGGAATCGGGAGTTCTTCTCCATCAATGTAGACAATTGGAAAGCATTACTACTTTTACATCCTCGTGACCATGTAGGGGCCACTCCAAATGGCATCAAACTTGGAATGCCTTCTGGTTTTCCCGATCTCGCATCCCATTTCGAACTAGGTCCCCTTCTGGAAGGTCTTTGCTCTTGCCTTCTTATCAAACCATCTTTTCACTAAGGCTGATCCTTTTCAATAAATGCTGAATCGCATGTTCTCTCGATTTCCTCTAATTCCATCAACTTTGCATACCTAGCCTCCATTGGTTCGAACTCAGACAACTCCAACTACTTCATGAGCTCCAATGCAGGCAGTTCTAATGATATAGGCAATACCGCCTCTTTCCCATAGACCAATTTGTAGGGAGAACTACTGTAGACCTCTTTGGCGTTATCCTGTCAGCCCATAATGCTGATTTTAGCTTGGTATGCCATGTCCTTTGGTTTTCATCCAGAGTCCTTCTGATGATCCTTAGCAAATTCTTGTTCGTGGACTCTGCTTGTCCATTACCCTGCGGGTAATAATTTGAAGAGGTGCTCAAATAGATTCCATTCTTAATTGAGCCATTACAGTAATCTTGGAACCTATGAATGCCAATGCATTGTCGATATGATAGTGGTTGCGCCGAACAGTCACTATCCCTTCATAAAATTCTAGTATGTTAGACTCATTTGCTTCTTTGAGCGCTACTTCTTCGGTCCACTTGGTGAAATAGTCTGTTTCCGTGAGAATCCACTTGTGGCCTTGGCTTGAGTTTGGATTGATGACCCCAATGAAGTCAATCCCCATTGCATAAATGGTTGGTCAACCTGAGTGGGTGCAATGGAAGGCTGCTAGTCTTTCTTTTACTGTGAAGAGTGCACATCTCTTACACTTTCTTATCCATGTATAGTAGTCACTTTGAACACTTTGTGGGCCAATAATACCACCGCCTTCATTATCTTGAGAGCATTTACATTACTCATGGGGTGAAATGTCCTCAGAATCTCCATCATGAAAATCTCGTAACATCCTCTCAATTTGACACTGTCCCAATGCACCTCAATAGAACTCCATTGATGTCTTTTTAAACAAAACACCATCAACAAGCACATATGGAATGGCTTGTAATCCCGGAAATATCTCCTTTTGCTTTGCTCGATTCGGAGGGCATAGGCACTGCTCTGTAGGAAGTGTATCATATTCGAGTACAACAAGGAGCGGGCACATCATCATTTTCTTGTTCTTGACCATCTGCGGTGCAGCGGTCTCTTTTTCATCACACTGCTTCAACTTTTTGACTCAAAGCTAGTTATTCACATAGTCCTTTTCCACGTACTAGCTTAGTGACCTTAATCTCAATGTCATATTCCATGACACGAGTGATCCATCTGCACGTTTCTCATTGAGATCCTTATTTAGAAGGAAGTCCTTGACTCTGCATGAGAGACCAATAATTGGATCTTGTTGTTTGAGACCAGTGCTTGAATTTATTTAAACTCACGATCACTTTGTAAGGACATGCTTTTCGATAAAAGAGTACCTAGTTTCGTATTCCTCCAAGCTTTGGTGAAGAAAGCAAGCTGGTTGTTCTAATCCTTCTTTGTTTTGCTATACAGGATTGCGAAATTGTGTCTCCACCACCAAAGGAATATAACATGAAATCCTTGGAGAAGTTTGGATTGACGAGAGTCAGAGCTTGAGATATAGCCTCTTTTATCACCTCAAAACTTGCCTTGCCTTCAGATGTCCACTTAAATGTCATGCTCTTTTTCAACATCAGCGTTATTGGCTTTACGAGAGCTGCAAAGTTTAAAACAAACCTGCGGACAAAATTGATCCTTCCCAAGAAGCTTTGAAGAGCCTTCTTGTGACTTGGCAATGGCAACGCTTGAATTGATTCAACTCTTTCTGGGTCAATCGTCAACCCCTCCTTTGAAACAATATGGCCTAGAAGTTTTCCCTCGTGAGCCAAGAATATGCATTTTTTGGGATTTAATGATACCCCAAATATTCTACACCTCTGAAACACCTGCCTAAGATGAAAAAGGTGGTCTGCTACGTTTTTGGAGAATACAGTGATGTCGTCAAGATATATCAGAACTATTTTATTGATCAATCCCTTGAATGCCATATCCATTGCCCTTTGGAAAGTGGCTCCAGCATTTGATAGTCCAAATGGCATCTTCTTGTAGGCATAGGTGCCCCATTTGGTGGTGAAAGCCGTCTTGAACTGGTCATCTTCTTTCACCATTACCTGATTATACCCTGAGTAGCCATCTAGGAGAGAGAATCTCTCCGAACCAGATACTACTTGCAATATTTGTTCCATTGAAGGAAGTGGGTAATGGTCTTTGAGAGATGCCCTGTTTAGGTCTCGGAAGTCCACACACAACCTGATTTCTCCGCTCTTCTTTCTAACCGGAACCAAGTTTGCAACCCAGCTTGAGTGCTTGATCAGAAATATAATGCTTGCCTCTATTAGCTTGCTTAACTCTTTCTTCATTAGAGGCTCAATGTGAGGGTTGACTGGTCTCTGCTTACCTTTGATGGGCTTAGCATCTGGATCCAATTCTATGGTATGTTGTGCCAACTTCGGATCGAAACCTCTCAAGTCTTCATAGCTCCAAGCGAAGACATCTAGAAATTCTTGGCAAAGCTGTATGAAATCTGATTTCTCCTGCTTAGTGGCCACTTTACCAATTTGAAGTGTTTTGCCTTTCCCAATCGGAATTGGCTCTGAATCTTCTCTCTTGACTTGTATGTTAGCCTTTTCCTTATGGAACTAGTCGTTAGGGTTGAAGATAGACTCCAATGTTACTAAACCCTTGGGAAGCTTGTTTGTTCGCAGTTGCACTACTTGATCCCCATACTGCTGCTCTAATCTGTCCTGATTCCTAGCTAAGAATTCAGCCTCTTCTTGCAAAAAATTGACGATCTGTTGATCGTTCTCAAACACCTGTCACTTGTGTTATTATCTTGCTTTGCTTGGCCTCACAATCACATGGATATGTGGCTGTATTTTTTTCCCTTTTGACATTTTCAACCACATCAAATGTTGCTCAGCAGTGCGAGCCTATCCGCGGCTTCATTTTTTTCTTCACAGGTATGGACACGATGTGAAAGCTTGAAATCCTCAATGAGGTCCCATACCCTGTTCTTGTAGTTCTTTAGCGAGGTCATTCTTTGTAGCATGTTGTCCCTCGACTTGGTTGACAATTAGCTCGCTATCCCCGAACACTGTGAGTTCTTTATGCACTTTTTCTTGGCCCAATGAAGTCCATGAACCAAGACCTCATATTCATCTGTGTTGTTTGAGCAGGCTGAAGCGAAAAGCTGAATAATATTTGATGCCTTGAGGTGAAACAAGCATATCTCCTCCTCCTCGCACCTTGCCTACTCCTTGATCCATTGAAAAATAACTACCATACCTCGTTGTCATCCTTATGGTCCGGTTTGGCGATGCTTAGAATAGGATGGTTTTCTTCATGTATGCAATAGACTCTAGCTCGATTCTTCTACTTCTTGGTAGGGATCAAAAGCATGTACCTTGCTTGCCCATTCATCAAGAGTCAAATTTGGGATGCTTCCAAATTTGGTGTCATCTTCATACGTACTTGGATAATCTTCTTGATCAAATCTTTGAGCAGTTGGCATTGATTTGGCTTGGAGTATGAGGCTCAATGTGAAAGTTTGCAATTGGTTCGGATCTGATTGTGACCTTAGTACCATATCTTGTTCTAAACAACATGTGTGACCGGTCAAGTAGATAAGTAACCTCAATCCTAGTGTGAAATCCCTTAATAAGCATAGGGCAAAGAGTGGTGGCAAATCTATCACTGACACATCTTGCAAAATGGTAATGTTGGGGCATGCATGCAAGGTAAGATTCAAACCTTTAATCACTCCCCTTTGTTGCTTCTTTGCTATCCCATCCAATTGCACTACCCCCTTTGATATGACTTCATATTGGAGACCGGTGATTAGCTATTTGCTTGGGCATGACAGAACTACTTTCCCGAATCAATCGTGCAATTGTGTACTAGTTTATCCCCAATGATTAATGAAACGTAGAATGGAGGGGTTTCAAAACTTTACCTTTTTGTCCTCTGTGATTCCCTTCAGTGAAACAGCATTTGTGAGGACCTTCTCTTACATATGGACCTGCTGGTTTGAAGTTGACCAATTCTTCATGGCAGCTTGTAGAAGATCTCTTTGTCCTGGGATGGATAAAGATTCCCACATTGAAATGTTCACATGTGTCTTCTTCATTTGATCGATGATGTTGAAAGGGGATGAAACGTATCTTTGTTGTCCTTTAGCCTACACATTCCCTTCTTGCACATGGGCAGCAACAGTTGGCATTTGAGTTCGTTTAGAAGGTGGTTTGGGCTGTCCTTGCATGTTTGGAATTGTATTTTTCTTACCAACACCTTGTGGAGTGATGGAAGGTTATAGATCACTTGGAGCTGATGACTGCCCTTCACCAACATTCCTCTTCTTTGATCTTGTGTTAGCTACTACACTCTGAGAAATAGTTTGATTGATGCCACAAAAATCCTCAACTTGCCAATTCGCAAGTGCGGTATCATTTGGAGCTATGTTGTGACGAGATGTCCCTTGTTGCTGATTTGTTTCTTGACTCACTTCACCCTCAACGCCGTGAGTTGTCACCATCAAGGCTTGGTTTAAAGCACCATTAAATCACATAGATTGGTTGTGAGGTTCATTGTATGGGAAACACCAATCATACTCTTGAGCTATGTTGTTTTGGTGGCACTAATGCTTTAGAAATGAGATGCACCATGGGGGCTATAGGGCTGAAATGGTCTATTGGCGGTAGTCCTTACTTGGCTTTGATTTTGATTTGCAGCCTAATCGGTGGCCTATTTTATTGGTATTGGGGCCTAACTGCATGTACTTGAGGTTGATACGGTCTAGTATTTTGAGCTTGTTGTCTTTTGATAGTCACTAGCTCATTTCCAAGGTTTTGCAATTGTTTCATAACCTTTTGGAGTTCATTTGAAGCACTAGAGGATGAGATAGAAGTTTCATTTGAACTTTGATTTCTAGGAGTGTGAATAGGAGCCAAAGTGGGTGTTTGACTAGTGCTTGGATTTTCTAAGTTTGGATATAAGGGCATGGGAGGCCTAGGAGCCAGCTTACCAGCTTGAATAAGATAGTTTTCAGCCCTAATGGCAATGCTATAAGCAGCAGGTAAGGTTGTGCCTCCCATAGATTGAATTAACATAGAAATATCAGAATTCAAAGCCTTAAGATAGTATAGAAAAGCACCTTCAGCTGTTGGCCTAACGGCCACTGGAATTCTATCCCAAGACCTTTGAAATCTGAAGTTGAAGTCAGTCAGTTGCTCATTGGGAGCTCTCTTGATAGTTGTCAATTGTTCTAGTAGAGACAAATTGTCTCCCTTTTCCCCAAACTGCTCATGGAGAACTATGCATAACTGATTCCAATTTTGGATAGAATCGGCTCCAAGGCTCCTAAACCATTACAATGCCTTCCCTTTGAACGAAGATGCCAACAATTTGACAGCAACATCCACTTCATTTATCTCATGGATTGCACAAACATTGGCGATGTATTTGACATGATCACCAGGAGTGGTATGATTTTCTCCATTGAAAAATGGAATGTTCTTCAATGTTGCAATTGGAACTGGATTCTGTGCATTGAGGGCAAGTGGGCTGCTACCAATGAAATTGACAAAAGGGTTTTGTTGCGCCATTCTGATTGGCCTAAGAACCCTTGTTGATTGGATGAAAGGTCTACTAGGTGGAGGGGTTGATAAAGTCATGTTAGGTGGAGATGGTGATCTTTGTGGTCTTCTTCCTCTCCTTCCTCTGCCTGGTGATAGTTGTAAGTGGAAAAATATCCCCTCTTCTCGAGTATTAGACCTGGTTCGAATTCTTCTCATGTGCTTGAGCAACTTGCATTTGTTATACCACCTGAATTTATCCCTTGATTCGCGGATGTGTTAGAGAAGGAGCCTCAAAAGGCTGGATTCTGCCAAGTTACACACCAAACCTGACAATATTAAAAAATTGAAAATAAAGCTTTGAAGGACCCAGAAGATATAGCTCTTCAATTCGGTTATCGGGTTTTATTGTGCAATTACTAATCCCAAAAGGTACAGTAAAACTTAGGTCATGTAAGGTAACTTACAAAACCTGAAATACACCGTGTTGGAACTTGGGACATGCTCAACACACAGGGAAACCCGAAATACAAAAAACCATGAAATTTTGAAAATCAAAATCTCAAAATATAAGAATACCCTTTTGAAGATTACCCCCGAGATCTATCAAGCTGGTGAAATTTTGACTTGTTTTGAGCAAGTTAAGCCCTTGAAAATCGATTTCAAAGTTCGGCTGGAAGGTGAAAAAATGAAATTGTAAAACTGCAATTTTTAGTCTAAATTTCTTGAAAATACCTTCAAATCTTGTGGAATGACCTCTTGGTCCCACCGGGCATGTGCCAAAACTGTTGATGGTGATCACAGCACCCCTAAGTGTCTGTAACTCGATGGGTTGAGACTCTCAGTGCGATTGCATAACATGGAGCTTTTCCCAAGTGTGGGACCTTGTGAAATCGGAAAAGCTCTCCGGATGAAGGCCGGTTCCTATTCCTCTGTTTAGATGCACACATAAAAATGTAGAGGGTTTACTCAAAAACCTAATCTAACTTGCCAAGGAGACAGGGTAAGAAGATGCATAAAAATAAACCTAAACTAACAAAGGTGATGCACCGAGGAATGAAGAACACCTGTCTTGCCAATAAACACAAACCATTAAAAGGTAATGCAAGATCATGCAGAGATAACCAGATTTGCAGTGAAAGATCAAGAGGATGTAAATGAACACAGGGAGGGTTGAGAATCATCCACGAGATACACATTATTTGCTCCAAAGATTGATACTGATACACTACAAAATGCCAAGAGGCAAAGTTGCATTACTGATTTTAAATGGGAGGTTTGATCTCCACAAATTCACTGCCAAAGAGAAGAAGGGGAGGGCAAAACAAAAATGTCCAACCTTTAGAAAGAAGCCCCTCCTTACAATTTATAAGAAGAATGAGAGAGAAAAGAGAGAGGAAATCCAAAACTACCCCAACCACCTCTAGGTTGCATTTAATTCATCCCATTATGGTGGTAGGTGAGAACCCTAGCAAACCCAAAAAGTGGCAAACTATATTTTTCATTTTTAAGAATTTTTTCTCACCCAATTAAATATATCTAGTCGTAGTTGGACATGAGAGGACCTCGTAAGCTTTCCAAAAAGTCCAACCTTGCGTTAATCCGAGCTCCTGTGAAAAGTTATGGCCATCTGAATATCTGCGCCAGGGTCTGCTTCCTGTCAACGCTCAAAATGTTGCGCCTCTTGAAGATGCGCCATAAGCGCATCCATATTTGTGTCGACATCCCTTTAAGTGTGCCATAGGTGCATATTTTGTCATGTCAACACTCTATGCTATGCACCTTTTACTCGCACCTTGGGCGCGACTTTTTTCGTGTTGACATCTCTTGTCGTGCACCTCTTACCTGTGCCATGGGCGCATCCATTTTCATGTTGACATCTCTGTCTATCGTGCGCGCTCTTCTTACTGCGCCATGGGCGCATCTATTTTCATGTTGACATCTCTGTCGTGCGCCTCTTACCTGCGCCATGGCGCATCCATTTCGTGTTGACATCTCTCGTCGTGCGCCTCTTTCTGCACCATGGGTGCATCCATTTCGTGTTGACATCTCTGTCATGCGCCTCTTACCTACGCCATGGGCGCATCCATTTTCGTGTTGACATATCTGTCGTGCACCTCTTACTGCGCCATGGGCTCATCTATTTTCGTGTTGACATCTCTTGTCGTGCGCCTCTTACTGCGCCATAGGCGCATCCATTTCGTGTTGACATCTCTTGTCGTGCGCCTCTTACTTGCGCCATGGGCGCATCCATTTTCGTGTTGACATCTCCTATCGTGCGCCTCTTACTGCGCCATGGGAACATCCTTTTCATGTCAACATCTCCTATCGTGCGCCTCTTACCTACACCATGGGCGTGACTCTTGGCATAAATAAATGTCGGGTTTTGAGTTCCTTTGATTTCCATATTTTTCTGCTTGTCTATATCTACCCAGGGGGAAGATATTTACAACGAGTTGTCCTACAGATTGAATTCATGTTGCCTTCTCTACATATAGCGCATGAAGGAGGTTTTGCTATGAACAAGAAGCGGAGGAAAGAATTGAAAAATTGATGAAGTTAGATGAAATACGATCACTTGCCGGAGTGGAGCAAGAAGAAGGCTGAAAAATTAAAACAAAAGGCATGCCATGATCGTCACATTAAAAACAAATAGTTTGAGGTTAGGAAGATGATACTATTATATGATTCCAAGTTTATGTGCCATCCGTGAAATTGAAAGTCCATTGGTTGGCCCTATATCATCTCGGACATCCTTGATTTAGGCTCGTGCTAGTTAAATGTGCTTTGGATGGGATGATATTGCTAGGCCATTTCAATGGGATTAGTCAAGCCCTAATATAAATAAGTCTTCTTGGTGTTTGTAATAAGGAAGTATTTCTAGTTAGCTTAGGATTTTATTTAATGCATTTCTTTTCTTGTGTTTCCCTTTCTCGTTGTTTATTTTATTTTTGTTGTTTTGTTTGTGCCTAGGGCACTTTGGTAACCACATTATTCTCTGAAAGTTATCTATGCACGAGAGGACCAAGCATCGTTTTAGTGTGGGGTGAGGTATAGTGTAAAGTTTGAAGTTGGCAAGTAGAAGTTGTGTTGAATGGACCAGTTGAATGGCCCAGTTTAAGGATAAAAATAATGTAAGGATGAGTAAGTGCGTGGAATAAAGGTGAACGGGAATGGTTGGTATTAGGATAAGGCTTTAGAAAAACCACGTACTAGGAAGGAAAAAGCGCGAGATCAACATGAGGTAGGCACAATCAAGAATCGGAGTTAAGGACGGAAGAAGTGCCTTTGGCTATTTGTCGACACATGCGTAAGAGTCTTGATAAGCTTGGATACTTGCGCGTAAGAAGTTTGTGGTATTTTTGTGTAGGATTAGGCATGTGGGTAAAGGTGCTTAAAGCCGGTTTTAGTGGAGAAAGCTGCATTTAGTGTTAAGTACGATGGTAGGTGGTATAACATTTAATGTTGGGAAGAAGGAAAAGCTTTAAATAGGAAGTTGGGCACATCATTATTTTACCTTGTGTTTACAAAGTGAAAGAAGCTCTTGCGAACTAGAGAATCCAAAGAGATTTGTGTAAAAGGAATAAGAGAAATCTAAATTATGTGACTAGGGTAGATCCACAAACCAGTGTGGAAGGATTACATAGGCATGGAGGAAGTTTGTTGAAGAGCATTGTCTTGTGAAAGGATTTCCCAGTTAGGGTTTGGCGGCTAGGGCACGAAGGAAGAAGGATTTATTTACAAGGGAAAGCTTTGGGGTTGAAGCGAGTATCGAGAGTAGAGAAAGAGGAAGGAGTTGTGAGTATTTAACCCGACTAGAAGAATGACACCAAAGAAAGCAACTGTCTCACCCAAGAAGCGAAGGGAAAGGGCAGGAAAGAACACCATTTTCATCACAAGCTCAAATGAAGAATGGTACGGGTAAATGCAAAGTACCCAGATGGGGTATTGTTAGGAAAAGAATGGTACTCGCATTTGTAAAAAATGGCTGTAAGTAATTATAACCATCGCATGAACAAAAATGAGAAAGAAATAGCATTGGAGTTAGTTCACCCAATTAACAAGAGAATGTCGGATGGCATGCCAATTTATAGCGATGAAGTGAAGGTCAAATTGGATAAAGCGGGACTTTTGCACTTTATGAACTACCTTACTTCAAAAACACCGGACGACTTTATCAATGGCTGATGTCACATGTACATGAGGATCATTTTTATTTCATGGGGCACAAGATGTGAATAACACCTCAATTAATATCCAAGTTCACATGCCTTATTTGTGAAGAGGATAGTATAAAAGATGACTTAGAGGACAAAGAATCCATCAAGGAGACAGTAGCAGCATATGACTACAAGAAGGGTTCACGATACTTTGACATCGCAGAGATCCCAGACCCTATTATGAGGATGGCCGCGCGCTTGGTGACCAAGCTTAATGATCGGGAATGATGGACGTAAGTGAACAAGGCATGGCTAAATTTATGCCGGAAGATATCGAAGGGACCATCTATAAATTTTCCACCTTTATCATGGATGAAATCATAAACAATGCGCAGGAAGGAAAGAATATACTCTTCAGTAATGTCCTCCTTACCATTTTTTCTTAGAGATTTGAGTTCCTGATGGGCCGGAAAAGTTTGTTTGGGAGTATCCAAAAGAGGATCCATCGCTCGTGAAGAGGTTTGCGAAGTATACTTTTGAAACCATGACGACCACTCATAAGGTGCTCTTGGAGAAGTTTTACAAGTGGATGCGGGATGCATTCGGAGCGGAATGGAGGATCCAGAGAAGTTTCCAATGCTCATGGATGGAGAAGAAAATTTTGCAAAGTATATCAACATTTCTACGCATTGGTAGATTTAAATTGAGATGAGACTATGAGTCCCCACAGTGCAAGCTTCCTTCTTCTTTACCACGTAATACTTCTAAGCTAGATTTAATAGGTTCAAGGAGGCCAAGAGACTAAGGTTTGACTTTAGCGAGGTAGACCAAGACCAACACGAGTTGCGCCAAAATCTATTCTATCCTAAGAAGCACGCATACATGGAGAATTTTGTCTCCCACGAGGTCCAAATGGTGAAACCTTTAACACCGCCAATCGTAGGAGGACTGCAACAAGAGTGTACATGTGCATAAGGCCAAAATTTGAAAAGGGCGCATACTTAGAGAATGATGTCTCCATTTATGAAGACCCTACAGGAATAAAGAAGGCCACACCAAGGAAAAGAGAAAGAGAAGAGGTGCAGGAGAAAAAGGCACCAAGTGTTCAAACTGCACAATCGGTGGGCACGCCAAAAGAAAGCATTAAGCCTAGCACTATATGCATGCAAAAAGAAGTCCTCGATCAAGAAGAATACCCTAGAAGAGGAAGTTAGGAGCAGAAGAACCTCTCACCAAGGAGAATTCACCAGGTGAGGAGGAAGAAAGAGTTGAATCTCCTATACTGGAATCACCAGTTAGGAAAAGGAAGAAGGTGACAAAAAGGAGGATTCGGAGGAAACAAAAGCCTAGAAGCCTACATAGGGGAGAAGGATGATGATGAACCTGAAGGAGCTCAAGACCCTCCAATGTTCAAAGTACACGACTCCGAGGAAGATGGAGATGACGAAAAGGATGAAAAGGAAGAAGAAGATGTTCGGGACAAGGGGGTGAGCAAGGAGGTGAATAAAAGGGATCGAGAGGACCCCAATCCTCATGAAGGAACAAGTGGGAAGAGGCGAAAAGAGAAGTGGTAGAAATCATTGAGAACTTGGTAGAATAAGAGGTAGAATAGAGGGAGGATGAGGTGTTGAAGGAAGTTGAGGAGGAAAGTGTAGGAAAATAATATGACAACATGGGAGGAGATCCCATTTTAGTCGTAAGCTTTCCAAGGGCGCGCACGCATAGGAAAGAAGAGCACAAAAGCAAAAAAGGCCAAGGAATGGGCTACATTGATGATCCAAGCAAGGTGTTATGCATGAGTTTTCAAAGCACCATGCCGACGGAGCAACTCTTGGCCATGACATCATTTGATGAGGAAGGTGCATACCCTCGGATGAGGAAAATGATCTCTTGGGAATTTAAGTCCCACATTGATGAGCTTGAATTTGAAGTAAGACAAGGAGTGTTGATGAAGGTGCCAGAAGCGAAGGGAATCAACCCCTTGGTTAACGATCAACAACTATCAGACGAGCAGATCTACAACACGCTGAACAAAGTTTTGGTTGATGTTGAAGCCAAAATTTTTGGGAGAAACGACAAAGTGAAGTTCCTAGAGGCAAGAAGAGCTAATGAGAGCTCATGGAAAATACCAAGGAATTAAAGCAATAAGAGCTAATCGGCATTTATTTAAGCTGTGAGTTGAAGGATGAGAAGGAAAGGGTACGAGAGGTGTACAATAAAATAGAGATGATCACAGATGTTATTGTCTTAAAGCATCCAAACTTGACTCCACCCGCGTAGAAGTATGGATCAATCCTGCAGTGCCTAGAGGACTTAACTCACATTCTCACCACAAAAGGAAACCACATTTCTTGGATTTTGTAGAAGAGGCATTGGTGCATAAGGAAAAGGAGGACAAGATTAAGGTTACGGAGATTGTTTCTCAGTACAACAAGATCCTCACCGATGTGAAGGCCACCACGCATATAGCTAAGGCCGCATATGACAATTGTGTTGATAGAGATAGAGTGGCAAGCATCCTGGTTGCCACCCATGAAACAGAACTCAAGGAGTTCTAGAAAATAATAAGGGAAATAGAGCTGAATGAGATAATATTCTAGCCTAGGTAGAGAAGAAATCAGAGGCTATTGAGACCTTGTGAGGCTCAATCAAGAACTGGCTGAAGGAATTGTACCCCAAATAACTCAAAGGATGGACACGCTTGAGGATTTGGGAAAGAAATTGGAGGGGGTTGTTGAGATAATTAATGGCAAGGGAGAAAGGTTAAGCTTTGAGGAGGTGAGTGCCTAGTCGACGACCTCTGTCAATAGGCACATAATGAGGTTGATGTTTGGGATAGGTTGGAGGAATATTTGAGTAATGATTTCCCTCTCCTCATTCAACAGTGATCATGGATTCCCCCATTATTTCATTCTTCCCCTATTCTTCACTCCATTCTTTATTCAATTTCTAGAGCTCTTTCATTCTTTATTCCTTGTGAAAGTAGTTTCCGAGGATGAAGAATAGGTGTAGTGTGGGGTGATGTTGGCCTCTAAATTATCAGCTAAGTACAAGAAGGTGTGTGGGTGCACGAGGCCAATTTGGAGAAGGGTACGTAAGGTGAAATTATGCAGGATAGGGTTTTAGGAGGGTTTAGGAGAACATGTGGCGTGCGTGGAAAGATAGAAAAAGGGTTTTGGTACTTAGTCATATTTGGCATTTTGAGTAGCACATGAGAAAAGCATGACCCGACTACACATGCAGAGTGGATAAGGTGCCAACCTGGCAATTTTGTGTCCATGAAAGGAATATTCCTTGCGATAGAAGGATCCAGAAAGACATCATTGCGAAGAGTGGAGAGCTCGGATCTGAAAGAGGCATGCTTCCTTGGAGGACCACCTTGGACACTTGGCAACCGATCCATAACTTCTGAAAGGCATGACGGTGGTTGCTGAGGCTATATATACAAGTTCCCGATAGAATAAAAGGGTTGATTGATCATATAGGGGTAGAGGACGGAGATGAGAGGCAAAGATCTATAGAAATATCATGGAGTGTTCTATGGGTTGGGTTTAGAAGATCTGTAGGATTATGATGTATCTAGGAGATGGGTCTATGTTTTCTTTGTATTGTGAGGGCCCGAGTCCAGTTCTGATGAATGACTCTAGTCTTCCCTGTTATATTGGTATGTGGTGGCCTCAATGAATGTAATGAGGTTATCAAACATGCTAAATATGAATATATATATGGCTCTTGGTTTATATTTATGTCTATATGGATCTTTTCTGTGTATATTTTATGTGACGGGTGTAGTTCCTTATGTATTTCCTTTCTATTATGATTCAGATCTGTATTCTGTTAATGCTTTTGTGTCTGAATGGATGCATTAGTCTATAGGTCCTTTCTAAGCTCCACGAATGAATGTATGGTTCTCTTCAATTATTTTTCATTTAAATATCTATTATAGATGTTGCATTATCACACAACTCACATAAAGGAGGGGTTTGGCGCCCGTGCATGACTCGGGTGAGCGCTTAGCACCCACTGGGTGATAGGCCAGTGTGCATGGGATTTTCCTATTTCTTCTAAGGGTATAGAAATAATTACACTAGCTCTTTTATACTAACACTTGTTTATATCCTATCAAGTGTTTGCATGTGCCTTGTTTTCTACCATGCACATCCCCTACCCCCCACAAGTAACCACTTTGAGATGCACATATCAACTTTAGGTCATCTCTTTTAGGCCTCATTCTTCTATTGTATTCGCATGCACGCCAAACATGGGGGTCATCTATCAAGTGAACAAATCACACTTATAAAATTTTACAGCTTTAGAAAAACATAGCACTGTAAAGAATTAGCACAGGAACACATCTTCAGAATGGTCCAGAAACACACTTGGATCATAGATACATATCAGACATTAGCACCCAATCTTTGATAGTAGCGGTGGGTGCTTGTGTCCCCTTGGGCGCCTATGTTTTGGGGAAAAAAATTCAATATCACAGTTCAACACAATTTCCAACAATTTACAGTACAATTCTCTAGTAGCAGGCACTTGCCTCCAGTTACAAAATACATTCAATCAATAATAACTCAAACAATAGGAACAACAGGAATAACAAGTTATAATCAAGATGTACCATCTGCAATGGTTCTTATTTGGGAAGCATCGTGGATGGAAATAAAAACTAGACCTCTCTCCCAAACACTCTTATCTTGGCATGAGGTCACCCAAAAAACTCGTTATTGGCGTGAGATAACCTAAAAAACTTTCTCTGGGCATGAGTTCACCCAAAACCTCACTCTTGGCATGAAATCACCCAAAAACTTTACCATCAACAAAAAATCACTCAAATCCTTAGCATCTCAAAAGAAAAATAGGATAACTTTCTATCCTTTACTCTATTACACATTAGGTGCACTTTTTCCTTTACAAACTTTTCACTTACTTATACGTATATTTCTCTGGTTTTTCACATACGAGACTTTGACAACTTTCTCACTCTTTTTTTGCAGGTTTGTCCTTATATGCAACAATAAGAAACTCACATCAGAAATCACATGCTCCAACAACACGCTACTATGCATACACTTCACCCCTAAGGTCTACTTTCCTTTCCTAGTCTCCACGCTTCATATTACAATCACTCCACACTTCACTTTTCCACTCAATACATTATCAACTGCACTCTTCTCTACATGATCACAAGGTACACATCTTATATCTACTTTATGCTATCGATTATTCACTCAGCAAAATAAATTTGGGGAAATGGAGACACAAAATTTATGCACTTGGGTAAATTTCTAGGTCCTAAACAATACTAATGTATACATGATTCCAAAGAAAGAAAACTAGTGGCTGAAAACTCCTTTTGGGTCTTTTACTTTATCTCTTTCACTTTTATTGACCTTACATACATTGCAGTTATGCCGAAACATTATTGATTTATCTTTTATGGCATTGGACACTAGTGCCTAGGAGCTCCTATCCCTTATGGGTGATCCTAACCTTTTTTATCCTTTTCTTACCCTTTTGGGTCTCTTTTACTTCTTGGTCATTTTTTAGTCCTTTGGGTCAGCCTTTCAATTGTCAATTACAAACTTCAAACAAAGGAATCATATATATTCTACACACACACACACACACACTTAGTTACTTCTCCAAAATCAAGGGACAAGTACTAAGCATTATCTATTATCACCTAATCTTGCATCCAAAGGTAGAAAGAGCATTACAAAGCATCCATCTAGCACAACCATATAAGGGGTAAGGGATGCATCACTCTGCATACACATCATAAGAGGGGAAATTTTATTCTATTCCATTCCAAACATTTACATACTTATTCTAGATCTATCCTGCTATCATAGCGCAACTTGCAAAGGGACAACCTAGGGCATCATTACACACACATACACAAATAATTACATGGAGTCTAAGATGTAGTACAATGCTCGGTACTAAGTTCAATATTTGGATGACCACCAGGGCCATTCCAACTCCCCATTTTGCATCTTCTTTATTAGGTTTGATGTGGTTTGTGGGTTTATACAACGAGGTATCTATTTTATAGATTATAGGTGTTATCAAAACCTTAACAGTAAAGTCGGAGAAACAAAAGTCAACTAAGAATGAAGCTCTTCCTTCCTAGAAAAGGACAAAACCTAAACATCTGACTTGACACTAGCATCCAGATTAGTCACTAGTGCCCATGCACTCCTATCCTCCCATGGGCACTTATGTCCTGCACATTTTTAACTTCCATAATCTGTAGTGAGTCTTTACAATACTCCTCCTAGTCTATTCTAGCAATTTCTCAGCTCAGATCACTTCCAGATAACCTAAAAATAAGTTAAGTCACCTCCCCTATCTCTATTGTTTAGGTTTTTATATCTTTTCATGCTTGTTTCTTTTCCATCATTATATATTATCACTTATACATCATTAGTTACTATAGTTACTCTTAATAAAGGTTTAATTAGATTTAAATGAAATCAGTTCCCATAGTTCATGTTGTTACTGCAAGATGTAATAAGAAACCACTTGGGACAAATCAACCATTTACTCTCCCAACTATAGCACATGTGGCCAAGGTTAATGTTCCCTCTAAGGGATATGATCTATTAAAAAAACTTAACAAGACCCCTAATTAAATATCTCTCTTGTAGATACTTCAAAAAGTTTCTATTTACAAGGACATCTTACAAGATACTTTTGTGCTCTTTTTCCTTGGCTAACAATACTCAACTAGTTTATTTTACTTCTCTCATCGATACCTTTAGGGAACCCAATAAGAGTATGTCTTTCAATACTTAATTTCATTCCCCTATTTCTAGTATGAGTACATGCCCACCTCTTTTCATCACTACACACATTCAATGTTTCTTCATCAACCGGGTTTTGATTGATAATGGTTATGGCCTTAACACGGGTCTTCAACAAGTACTCACACAAATGAGTATTTATCCATTGCAATTGATAATAATACTACTACTATACAAGTCTCAGATAACATTATGATAGCTACACTAGGAACTATCACTTTTGATATCTTTGTTGGTCCTAAATTATTAACTCATACTTTTCACATCATGGACAATATTCATTATTACACTCTACTATTGGTCTGCTCTTAGTTTCATTATTGTAGGTAATTCCATTTACTTTCCATCTTTGTATAAAAGATAAACATAATCGTATTGAACACATGGTAGGTGTAATCCTCTAGCCTTTCTAATTTTGGAAAGTTGATATGTCAAACTTGCAAATATGTCATGTTACTCCTATATTACAATAAATTCCTATGGATAAATTAGACATATATGTTGTTGGTAAAACTAGCCATAGCTCTAATTCCTCTATACCTCCATTCATTGAGCCACTTGCATACATTTTCACTTAGGTGTCTCTTTCATCTTTTCCTGATATCTTAAAATTAATTTCTACCCATAACCTATTGGATGATGTTATTCAACAACCTTATGCAATTTGTTATCCTACTAATAGTGACAACAATCCCATTAAATTTCCAAATGAGAACTCCTGTAAACTAAATTTTAATCTAAGTGATAAAGAAGAATAAAGAAACAAACATGGGTTAGGAATAAGAACTATTTTGAACATATTTTTTTATTATATATATCAATAGATATGTCTACATTACATATCATTGGCAAAAAATCAGAACTTAATCTTTTATCTCCAGGATATTTTTACCCAACATTACACATATTATCCTTACATAACCTCACAATATACTAAATCCACATAGAAAATCGAATACAAATTATTATTCAGTCTAAGAGAACATAACAAGAATCAAAGCAACACTAGTTAACAAATAGCATTCTTGAATGAATAGCTATGATGTAGATGTGGACCAACTTTCATGGCTCCTTGAATTGGCATTTCTTATACCACTTGTCTCCACAATTAAAGGTGCAATATTTATTGGCAATTGAAAATCTCTTGGAGTACCATAAAATGCACCTCTTATTTTTTCTAATCTCTCAACTATCTCTATCATATTTGGGCGTTGTTGAGGTAGCTCTCTTGTACAAACCAATGCTACTTGCATACATTGTGTAAGGCATGCCAACACCATTGATCTTTCTGATTCATTTGCATCTCTGAGGAGATTATTATCAACCACTTCTATGATTTTGTCTGGAAAGTTCATACCTACCCAATTCTGTAGATTGGTTCCTTCTACAAACATGTCATCTGTTGGTCTTCTCCTTATCAACAACTCCAAGAGTAAAATTCCATAGCTATATACATCTCCTTTGGTTGAGATACTTCCACCCATTCCATACTCTACAATACAAGGCAATGATTATTTACTCTCAAACCATTGTATACGGTTGAATACAAAATACAAAATTGATGCAATGATAATATATCTTACAATAAAATAAAATTGATACCTGGTGCAATGTAGCCAATAGATCCTTTGAGTGCATTTGTAGAAGTCAATGAGTCCATTGAATTTCCAAATAGTAGTTTGGCGATGCCAAAGTCTGTTATATATGGAGTCATATCATCTCCTAACAACACATTATTGGGTTTTAAGTCACAATGAATCACTTGCACAAAACAATGATGATGTAGATATGTAATCCCATGTGCTATCTCTGTTGCTATTCTTAATCTATCAACCAAATTCAATCTACATTCTTCTTCTCCTTGAGGATATAGCCATTTCTCCAAATTTCCATTTGACATGAATGGAAGGACCAGTGCTTTAAAATCAAGGTTGGAACAAGTAGAAATGATTTTGATCACATTGCGGTGCCTGACTCTTTTTAACACATTACATTCTTTGACAAAACTTTGGCGAGCAATCTCATCTTGCAAATTGAGAACTTTAACAGCAATATTTGTACCATTTTTTAGAATCCCTTTATAAACAGACCCAAAATTACCAACCCCTAATAGATTGGTCTCCATGAACCCACCAGTTGCCTCTACAAGTTCTACATATGAAATTCTTGTGGGTGCTACATTGAGGGAAAGGGTCTTCTGACTAGTATGTCTCTTCCTATAAGAATATAGGAACACTAATATAGACATGATAAAGATTGAAATTCCAATCACAAGTGGTATCATTACCTTTTTGGAGACTGAAAATTGTTCATGTTTGGAATGAGCGCATGGCTGTAAATGGATCCATGTACCACAAAGACCACGATTTCCCATAATTGCAGACTCATCAACTATCGCAAAAACTCCTTCCCTTGGAACCTCTCCAGTTAACTTGTTTGAAGAGAAATTGATATGTTGAAGTGTTTTCATGTCTTTGAAAGCCATTGGGATTGAACCAGAAAAATTATTCTTTGAGAGATCAATGTCCTGAAGATTTTTTAGATGTGTGAGTGATGCTGGTATTGGGCCGCCAAATGAATTCCAAGAAACATTCAAATATTGCAAATTTATGCAGCTTGACAGTGCGGCTGGAATTTCACCCGAAAAATGATTGAAAGACACATCTATAGCTTGGACCATTACCATTTTACTCATTGCTAAAAGAGAACCTTGCAACAAATTGTTGGAAATGTTAAAATAGAATTGGAGATTTGGAAGACCTACAACTTCTGGAGGTATGCTTCCTGTTAATTTGTTGTAAGATAAATCCACCAACTCCAAAGTTATGCATCTTCCTAAGCTGGCCGGTATTTTTCCTGACAGTTGATTGTGATGGAGAAAAAATCTCTTAGTTGTGGAAGATTGCCGAGACTCTCTGGAATTGTCCCTGAAAGCATGTTTTCACTTAGTGATAACAACCCAAGCCTTTTAGCCTGACCAAAATTCTCTGGAATTGTTCCACATAAATTGTTCTCGTCCATAATCAACCTTTCCAGATTTGGAAGTTGACTGAGGGCGGATGGAATGGTCCCGTTGAAACGATTACCTCTTAAGGCTAAGGTCGTCAACCGTGTGAGGTTGCCAATGCCACTTGGTATCTTTCCCTCGATTTTATTCTCGGCCAAATCCAATAGGGAGAGTACTTTTGATAGCTGGTTAACTGAAGAGGGCAAGATGCCGGTGAGATAGTTTTCAGACAAATCTATAGTTTCTAAAGAGGAGCAATTAGTCAAGGCTGTTAGAATAGACAAACCGCTGCTTCCGCTCACCAGTTGATTGCCCCATAAGTTAAGCCGTCGGAGGTGGACCAATTTACCAAACTCCGAGGGCACTGTGCCGCTCAGTTCGTTAATCTCCAATTCAAGCATTTGAAGGAGAGTACAATTAGAGAGGGAGCTTGGAATATGTCCAGTGAGGTAGTTTCCCCAAAGAAGAAGCCAATTGAGTTGAGTAAGCATACCCAATTCAACAGGAATACCGCCAGTGAGTTGGTTTCTCCGAAGAGAAAGCAGTTTGAGCTGAGTAAGCATACCCAATTCGGAGGGAATACCGCCATGGAGATTGTTTTGGAACAAACCTAGATAATGTAAAGATGTCAGGTTTCCTAGGGAAGAGGGGATTGTGCCCGTCAGTTGGTTAAAAGACAATAGAAGTATTCGTAAGCGAAAGAGGCTTCCTTTAAAGGAGAAGTTGAATGGTGAGGAGATAATAGAAGTATTCGTAAGCGAAAGAGGCTTCCGAGTTGAGGTGGACCAGAAGGAGTTATTGGAGAGATCGAGAATTCTAAGAAAAAGAGATTAGAAAGAAAGGGAGAGATGGAAGAGGCCGCTAAAGACATACCAGTGAGATTCAATGAAACCACACGCTGTCTGCGATGAGAGCAGGTAACGCCGGTCCAATTGCAGGCACTGACGTTGTGAGACCAATCAGAGAGAGAATTAGCAGATGAGAGGGAATGCTTCAAGGAGAGAAGAGCATGTTGATCGGAAGAATAAGAAGGAGAAGAATGAGCAGGCAGTGGCAGCAGCAGTACACACAGAAACAAAATCAGGAAAGAAACCATCTTCATCATTTTCGTTCAGCAGAGAAACATGTGTTGCATTAAACTAATTAAGAAGATGAATATATATACAACTTTGGCTTGTCTGTTTTCCACACACGTTCTTTCAGGTCTCCTTTCACAGCCATTTCTTTCCGAAATTTTCTGAAAAGGGAGGAAAAACTTGGAAACTTTTTAGAAAGAGAGCAAGAGAAGTTTAAGCTTACATTATGATTTCCGACGCCCCCGAATTAATCGCCAAAATTATGGAAAGTAGGATTCACTATTTTTTTTTATGTCATGTTTTTTACTTGACCACTTTTATACCACTACGATGGAAAGTAGGATTCACTTTTTGTTGGGCTGTTAACAATTTTTATATTCCTTCTAATAAATTTGGAGTTCCTAAAATTTGAATGAATTACTTGTTAATATTCCTTGTAAATTTTAAATGAATTATTTGTTAAATGTTTAGTTTGACATTTGTTATCATTGATTGGAATTTTTTTTTTGAAATTTGTAACTTGATTTTCACTCTTTTTTAATTTTAGAATGAAGATATCTTATTTAGATGCAGTTCCTTTCAATTAAATTATTTGATTTTTATACAATTTTAAATGTTTGATATGATATTTATTCATTTTTTTATCGAAACATCATATTCAAGATCTTCTATTTTATTTTATAAATATGAACCTTTCATGGGGAGTGGCTACATTTATGCAATTGTATGAGATTGCCTCATAGCTTAATATTTAAATACCTCCTTCATTACTTCCTATCTTCCACTTCAAATTATATTACACTAAAATAAGATAGATATTTTGTTATTTAATAAATTTTGTATATTAATCTTTAGAATATATTATCGACATGTCAAATATATTATCAAAATATAAATTCTTATTGAATTGGGCATGTGACAAATATTTGTTACTTTTATTGATGATCACTGGCGACTTCCCACTTGTTGTGGACAAACCTCTATACATGTTATGTTCAAGTGTAAGGCTCTTATTGCAAACATTCAAAAAAATACCACACTTGATGTAGTTTTAGCCAATAAGGTGAAACTCGATCTCAAGTATAATTTCATATAATCCTAAAAAAATATGAAACATGAAGCCAATGCAAGATGATACAAAATGTTGACGACTTGTACAAACATAAATTCTTATTGACAACATCTTAACAAAAATGGTTTGAATGATATGTAAGAAGACTATCCGTAGAAGGGAAGTAGTTCACGAGCTTATATTTCCCCTCTAGAAGCTTGCAATACTCAAGGATATCGGTATCAAATCGTAGGGTAAACTCTTTACCATCATAAGGAAACTACAAGGGCCAAGTACAATATGGAAATCACTATCAACATTTGTATAAGAGAAAAATAAACTTTCCATTTTGTAACAAAAATGTCGAACCATACATAAGAAACATTGGTAAATAGATATGAGAATATGTTAACTATCTTGTAAATGAATGGAAAATTTAGAACTTAGATTGGCCTCTTCTTCTATATGTACATATTTGTTTTAAAATTGAAAAATATGTAAGTTTTCTTAATAGTTGTATCGAGTATAAATATGGAAACATACATTCGAAATTATAAATAATGGTCCAATTTATTTTGAAATTGACAAGTATGTAAGTTCCCTTAATAGTTCTCTACGTATAAATATCGAAACATAAATTTAAAATTATCAAGTAATCTTACCTAAAGATGCAAATCTTAATTGATTAAAAGAAGGATAAAAGCATTTAAAAGATTCTAACATTTAACTATAGTTGCATGGATTCTTCTAACATATACAATGAAAGGACATGTCGCATGATTTTCATATTGTTTTTCCTTGCATTCTATTTCCTCCCTCAATATATACATAGTTACACCTATATCCTAGAAAATAAATTTTACTATTCTTTCCCGAGGTGGTTCCAATAAAATGTAATAGCTAAAGGCTTGAGGAATATAAAGTTAGATTTAAGGCTCTATGATAAACTTGTATAAGAGAATTATCTTGTAATTTTCTTTAATAGAACTCTAATTATTATAAATCACTTATTGAAATTTATAATTAATTTCATTCAGATTCATTGAAGCTCCATGTTGACTCGAAGACAGTTACCTAGGAGCTATTTGAGGAGTGGTTCAGGAGTTGGTATTTACCCATGAGGTTTATTTAGCATCAGATAGATGAGTTCCACGACCTCCTTCGGGAATCTATGAATTTAAATGAGTATGAGAGTTGATTTTTAGACCTACTCTAGTATGTAGAATATACGCAGGATGAGTAGGTATGGATTCACAGGAGTTCATCGGGGTCTAAATTTAGATTTGGGTGGTGCGGTGCACATTCATTGCCCACAGACCTTAGCAGAGGTCGTGGAGAAGGCCTATATTACAGAAGAGACATAGGGAAAGATGCGTCATGCATGGGACATAGTTCGGAGCCACATCCAGAGATGCGGGATAACATGAGTCAAGAGGGTCTGCTCCTCCTTCTTGGGCATAGGGTTCGATATAGTCTTCATTCCAACCACCACAACAACCACCTCAAAGCAGTAGACCCGCTCACCTTACGTAACTCCTCGAGAGATTTGACACACGGAGGGGACGGAGTATGGGGCCTCCTCCTAGGGGTCCCATTAGGACACGGGGTGCATCGAGAGCTCGGTCAACAAGAGCTCGTCGGCAGAGACCTCGGTAGTCCATAGCCAAATCATCAAGATCCACAAGGTACAAACATCTAGAGTACTAACTAGAGCTACATCTCACTGGAGAGGACTAGGAAGTTGTTATGGTTGTGGCGTTGTTGGACATGGGATGTTACAGAACCCTAGTAACAAGGGTAAGACACAAATTTCAGATAATAATGTTGGAATAATGGGACGTAGCCATCGGATCTACGCAGCGGTCAAGAAGCGCATGATGAGCACCAAAGTACCGTGATAGAGATGATAAGTAGCATTGGTAGTATTCTCACGTCTATTTTATTTTATTTTTGTTCATCTCGATTTTTAATTGCACCATCATTGGTAGATTGTTGCAGTGGTGGTAGTTAGGAAGGGTCTTAGTTGGGTCTTAGTTGACAGGACTCACTTTTCACGTTGCTGAAGCAACTATAACTTCATTTTACGTTAATTGAAGAGTTGTCGTTTGATTTGTATCAGGTTGTGCAATACGTCATCAACCATCATATTTACGATGATATTGCCTACTGCATACACTTGATGATTATGGAAGGCAAACATACCTACAAACGGTTTCATGAGCTTTTATGGTGATGTTTTTGTTAGCGCTTTTAATATTGCCACTGCTTTAGGAAAGAAGGTAGAAATGACAATATTTCCTTTCATCTCAAAACAATGCCCGTACGATTTATATCACTTGTAGAAAAGAAATAGATTCCAAATGGGCTCTACTGCCTCTATTGGATGTCGCATAAAACGTAAATGTAAAAATAAGCCTCAATTATGAGGATTTCGATGGTTTTAGGGAAAGGAAAGTGAGTGCAAGAAAACAACTTTTGACCAAGTTGGCATGTTGTTGTGAGGAAATGACATGGCGATGAAAATGAAGCTATAGTTGTGTTTGTATAGAAGCATCTACGTTGGAGTATAAAACATAAATGTGAAAATAACATTCAATTATGAGGATTTGGATGTTTAGTGGAAGGAAAAGTGAGTGGAATAAACCATCTTTTCTCCAAGTTGACATGTTACTTCTAGGAAATAACATGGCAATGAAAATGAAGTTGTATCTTTCTTCACGTAATAAAAAATTCATGGAAGATGAGCGAGTGCAATATCTTCCCAACTTTTCTTTTTGTAGGAGAAAATTCATGGAAGATGAGAGGGTGTTTGGTATTTCTTCAATTTTTCTTATTGTAAGAGAAAATGACAACAAATTCCAAATGGTCTCTACCATCTACTTAAAAGCATAAAATAAAAATGTGAAATAACCCTCAATTATGAGGATTTGGGTGGTTAGTGGAAAGAAAATTGAGCAGAAAAAAATGTCTCTTGACAAAGTTTACATGTTTCTCTAAGAAATATCATGAGGATGAAAATGATGTTGTAGCTAGGAAAATTATTATTTCGGAAAAATGTATACATGGAATAAAGTCATCTAGTGACTGATAGTTGTGTTTCTTGTAGAATTGTTATATGTATTACATTTTTGGGAGTTTGTTTTAAAATTGAAAAATATGTAAGTTTTCTTAATAGTTATGCGAGTATAAATATGGAAACATACATTCAAAAGTATAAATAATGGTCCAATTTATTTTGAAATTGACAAGTATGTAAGTTCCTTAATAGTTCTCTACATATAAATATCGAAACATAAATTTAAAATTATCGGTAATCTTACCTAAAAATGCAAATCTTAATTGATTAAAAGAAGGATAAAGCATTTAAAAGATTCTAACATTTAACTATAGTTGAATGGATTCTTATAACATATCTGATGGAAGGACATGTCGCATGATTTTCATATTGTTTTTTCCTTGTATTCTATTTCCTCCCTCCAATATACACATTGTGACACCTATATCCTAGAAAATAAATTTTACTATCCTTTCCCTAAGGTGGTTCCAATAACATGTAATAGCTAAAGTCTTGAGGAATATAAAGTTAGATTTAGGGGTCTATGATAAACTTGTATAAGAGAATTATCTTGTAATTTTTTAAATAGAACTCTAATTATTAGAAATCACTTATTGAAATATATAATTTTTTTCATTCGATTCAATGAAGCTCCATGTTGACTTGAAGACGCTTACAGGAGCTATTTGAGGAGCAGCTCAGGATTTGGTATTTACCCATGAGGTTTATTCAAAGATCGAGATAGGCGAGTTCCACGACCTCCTTTAGGCATCTATGACTTTAAATGAGTATGAGAGTCAATTTTGGACCTACTACGGTATGTAGAATATACTGAAGGATGAGTAGGTATGGATTCATAGGTTCATTAGGGGCCTGAATTTAGATTTGGGTGGTGCGGTGCACATTCACTACCCACGAGACCTTAGCACGAGGCCGTGGAGAAGGCCTATATTGCGAGATGAGACACAAGAAACATGCGTCGGGCATGGGACATAGTTCGGAGCTGCATCCAACAAATGCAAGATAGCAAGTCAAGAGGGTCAGCTCCTCCTCGTGGTGTATAGGGTTCGAAGATCTTCATTTTGGCCACCACAATAGCCACCTCAGAGACCCGCTCACCTTACGTAACTCCTCGAGAGATTTCACACACGGAGGAGTAGAGTATTTGGCCTCCTCCTAGGGTCACATTAGCACACATGGTGCACCAAGAGCTCGGTCAGCAGGAGCTTGTCGGCAGAGACCTCAACAGTCCATAGTCGGATCATTAAGATCCATAACACAAACATCTAGAGTACTAAGCGGAGTTGAATCTCACCGGAGAGGACCAGGAAGCTATTATGGTTGTGGCGTTGTTGGACATGGGGACGTTACGAGAACCCTAGTAACAAGGGTAAGACATAGATTTCGAGAGAATATTGTTGGTGGCATGAGACGTAGCCATCGGATCTACGTATATGTTGAGATCCTCATGATGAGCACCAAAGTACCATGATAGAGATGATAGAGTAGCATTGGTGGTATTCCCGTCTATTTTGTTTTATTTTTGTTCATCGATTATTTTATTACACCATCCTTGGTAGATTGTTACAGTGGTGCAATCTGGGGAAGGGTCTTAGTTGGGATTGTTGCACCACCCTTTATGGAATTCCCACTTCCATGTTAGCCATTTCTACTATCTCTACCACATCGGGAACGCTAACATGGCCACCCAAACTACTCTCAAGCATTGTCTAATCTCGTTTCACAACCACCTACCTCTCACATAACCTTTGCATCCTTGACATCTTCTCTCCCATTGACATCTGCAATACCCATATCCACTACCCCTATTATATCATCATCAATATCTTATGTACCTATTCCTACACTATCACTGGTTACATTGACCTCTTCCACTCCATTTCAGAATTTGGTGGTCTCTATTCCCCAAAATCTTCCACCCATATCCATGAGGATCTTTCCACAAGCCCATCCCACTTGCACCTTACCTCAAACATAACCCATCACCTCAATTGCATATTTGGGGTATATGCCCTCCTTGTCCACTACTTCCTACATACCTATGTCTCAATTCACGTACTCAGAACCACCACATACTGGTATGCCTTTTATGATCCATTCATCTTATCAAGCCCCTTATACCTCAGGGGGAATCCCTCAATCAAACCCCACAATGGATCTCATTAAAATGATGATGGAAAAAATGCAAACACTTGAGGCCTCATTTTTTTGGTCCCGTAACATCTTAACATATGATGAGATTTATAACAAACCCATCCATTCCTCTATACCTATTCATCCATATCCGCGCAATGCAAGTTACCTAAATTCAACTGCTTCAACAGTAAGGATGACCCATAATAGAAATTGTGTTCATTTAAACATGCTTGTTACCTAATAGGCCATGACGATGCCTTACTCATTCGTACCATTCCCATGTCCCTGTTCGGACCCGCCTTAGACTGGTACAATGCTCTAAAGCAAAGCACTTGATCTTTTATTTTAATCAATTGGCTTACGAGACCTTTCTCGATCACTTTTTGATAAACATTTCTAAAAAGGTCTATATGAAAGATTTATACTCTATTCATCAATATGACGACGAGTCTATTGTTGATTTAGCGCACAGTGGCTAACCCTAATCAATAAATTTTCCTTCTTTGTCCCACAAATTATAGATTTGTTTACGAGGGCATGTGTCGAGAAAGTATTCCTCAACTCTTCATGTTCAAATGTTTCATACATTTGATGAGGTTTTTACCATGGCTAGGAAGCTTGAGATCTGTGCCCTCGAAGAAGACAAACTAAAACTGCTGAAACAAAATTCCACCTTCAAATCAAACGAGTATTCTTCTAAACCACCCAAGTAACCATCCCAAGCCAAAAGGATCTGCTAACGTGGTGGTGTTAAAATCCGGCCTTTCTCATCCAATCAATCAACCTAAACCTCCTTCTAATCTCTCCCTGGTGCAAAATTTTCAATATCGGTATGAACAAAAGAGTTAGACTTCCATTGGGGGGCCTTATTCTTCCGTATTGGAAAATTTGTTAAAGGCTGGAGGCATCACTCTCCGTCCCATATAACTACATACTGGGTTTCATCCTTCTCACCCCACACTGGTTTGGTATAAGTAAAATGACTTCTGTAATTACCACCGCGTAAAAGGACATAGTGATGGAAATTACAAAACCTTTAAAAACATTATGCAAGGAATGTTAGATAATGGCAATCTCTTCCTTGACAACCCTAATGCGCCTTCCAATGCAAACTTGGAAGTTTTTAGAAAACCTTTCCCTAATCATGGCCTTTCATTAACTCATCTTTGGCAAGACATCTAAAGACAAAACCAATGTATATGTGGTTCATGTAGTATTCAATACATTGTTTGATCCTTCTATCTAGTATCCTCCTATAACATCTATGAGGAATCCACCTTACCTAATGCTTTACCCACAGGAGCCCGCCGTACCTACTCCTTTACCCACGAGGGGCTCACCTCACCCGCCCCTTTACCCACACAGAGGCGCCTCATCCTGTTCTTTTACCCACATAGGAACCCACCTCACCTGTTCCTTTTCCCATAGAGGAACCCACCTCACCTGTTCCTCTATCCATAAAGGAACCCACCTTATTTGTTCATTTTGAGGAACCCACCTTACTTGTTCTTCTACCCTTTAGAGGAACCCACCTCATCGTCCTCTCCACCAAAAGGGATCTCTTGATCTAATTTCGTAATTAACCCCAAAACGCTGACCACCAAAAATATGAAATGCCAACACGACTAGAAAGTGCCCAAAAAGTGGCAGGAAAGTACAAAGAGGACCGGGGCACCCCAAATGGGACCAGGGCGCCTAGGGCGCCCAAGTTTGAGTTGAGTGCCCCGATCCGAGGTAGAAAGGACGACAAGTGTCAAAATAGATTGGGCAAGTGCGTTCAAAAGATTAGAAATGACAATAGAAAGCAAAGTAAAATGGCCAGAGGACAGGGGTTAATTAGTACTTCTTTGACTCAAAACCGAATAAGTAGTAGTATGAGACCAGGACTAAATAGTACCCAAAGTGCGTAATTTAATAACTATAAGGGCCAAATACAATATGGAAATCACTATCAACATTTGTATAAGAGAAAAATAGAGTTTCCATTTTGTAACAAAAATATTGAACCATACATAAGAAACATTGGTAAATAGATATGCAGAATATGTGTAAATGAATGGAAAATTTAGAACTTAAATTGGCCTCTTCTTCTATATGTACATGAACTTTTTTAGTGGACCTCATTCGTACAGAATGCTAGACAATAATAACATGCGAGACTTACAGACTATGCCAGAAGGAAAGTCCTTGGAGTCGAGTGTAATATTAGCTTTATACTTACTAAATAATAGTAATCTGAAAGAAGGAAACTTTTAAAAGTAATAATATTAAATTACAAGAAAAGAAACTGTTCTATTTTAGAAGGCCAATGTGAATACTTGGTATTTTCTTTGTTGACAGGATTCACTTTTCACTTTTCACATTGCCAGCAACTATAATTTCATTTTGCCGTGCAATACGTCGTCAACCATCAGATTTGCGATGATAAACTTGATGATTCTGGACGGCAAACATACGGCGGTTTCAAGAGATTTTGTTGGCGCTATTCATATTGCCACTTGCCTGGAAAGAAGGTAGAAATGACAGTATTTCCTTTCATCTGAAACGATGCCCGTACGATTTGTATCGCTTGTAGAAAAGGAAATAGATTCCAAATGGGCTCTACTGTCTATTTGGATGTTGCATAAAACGTAAATGTGAAAATTAGCCTCAATTATGAGGATTTGGATGCTTTTAGCGAAAGAAAAGTGAGTGGAAGAAAACAACTTTTGACCAAGTTGGCATGTTGTTGTGAGTAAATGACATGCTGATGAAAATGAAGTTATAGCTGTGTTTGTATAGCGTTGGAGTATAAAACATAAATGTGAAAATAACATTCAATTATGAGGATTTGGATGTTTAGTGGAAGGAAAAGTGAGTGGAACAAACCATCTTTTCTCCAAGTTGACATGTTACTTCTAGGAAATAACATGGCAATGAAAATGAAGTTGTATCTTTCTTCACGTAATAGAAAGTTAATGGAAGATGAGAGAGTGCAATATCTCCCAAACTTTTCTTTTTGTATGAGAAAATTCATGGAAGATGAGAGGGTGTTTGGTATTTCTTCAATTTTTCTTATTGTAAGAGAAAATGACAACAAATTCCAAATGGTCTCTACCATCTACTTCAAAGCATAAAATAATTGGAAGATGACAATATCTCAACTTTTTTCCTTGTCAGAGAAAATGACAACATACTTTCAATGGGCTCTACCATCTACGTTGGAGTATAAAACATAAATGTGAAAATAACATTCAATTATGAGGATTTTGATGTTTAGTGGAAGGACAAGTGAGTGGAACAAACCATCTTTTCTCCAAGTTGACATGTTACTTCTAGGAAATAACACGGCAATGAAAATGAAGTTGTATCTTTCTTCATGTAATGGAAAGTTCATGGAAGATGAGAGAGTGCAATATCTCCCAAACTTTTCTTTTTGTATGAGAAAATTCATGGAAGATGAGAGGGTGTTTGGTATTTCTTCAATTTTTCTTATTGTAAGAGAAAATGACAACAAATTCCAAATGGTCTCTACCATCTACTTCAAAGCCTAAAATAATTGGAAGATGACAATATCTCAACTTTTTTCCTTGTCAAAGAAAATGACAACATACTTTCAATGGGCTCTACCATCTACGTTGGAGTATAAAACATAAATGTGAAAATAACATTCAATTATGAGGATTTTGATGTATAGTGGAAGGACAAGTGCGTGGAACAAACCATCTTTTCTCCAAGTTGACATGTTACTTCTAGGAAATAACATGGCAATGAAAATGAAGTTGTATCTTTCTTCACGTAATAGAAAGTTAATCGAAGATGAGAGAGTGCAATATCTCCCAAACTTTTCTTTTTGTATGAGAAAATTCATGGAAGATGAGAGGGTGTTTGGTATTTCTTCAATTTTTCTTATTGTAAGAGAAAATGACAACAAATTCCAAATGGTCTCTACCATCTACTTCAAAGCATAAAATAATTGGAAGATGACAATATCTCAACTTTTTTCCTTGTCAGAGAAAATGACAACATACTTTCAATGGGCTCTACCATCTACGTTGGAGTATAAAACATAAATGTGAAAATAACATTCAATTATGAGGATTTTGATGTTTAGTGGAAGGACAAGTGAGTGGAACAAACCATCTTTTCTCCAAGTTGACATGTTACTTCTAGGAAATAACACGGCAATGAAAATGAAGTTGTATCTTTCTTCATGTAATGGAAAGTTCATGGAAGATGAGAGAGTGCAATATCTCCCAAACTTTTCTTTTGTATGAGAAAATTCATGGAAGATGAGAGGGTGTTTGGTATTTCTTCAATTTTTCTTATTGTAAGAGAAAATGACAACAAATTCCAAATGGTCTCTACCATCTACTTCAAAGCCTAAAATAATTGGAAGATGACAATATCTCAACTTTTTTCCTTGTCAAAGAAAATGACAACATACTTTCAATGGGCTCTACCATCTACGTTGGAGTATAAAACATAAATGTGAAAATAACATTCAATTATGAGGATTTTGATGTATAGTGGAAGGACAAGTGCGTGGAACAAACCATCTTTTCTCCAAGTTGACATGTTACTTCTAGGGAATAACATGGCAATGAAAATGAAGTTGTATATCTCTTCACGTAATGGAAAGTTCATGGAAGATGAGAGAGTGCAATATCTCCCAAACTTTTCTTTTTGTATGAGAAAATTCATGGAAGATGAGAGGGTGTTTGGTATTTCTTCAATTTTTCTTATTGTAAGAGAAAATGACAACAACTTCCAAATGGTCTCTACCATCTACTTCAAAGCATAAAATAAAAATGTGAAATAACCCTCAATTACGAGGATTAGGGTGGTTAGTGGAAAGAAAATTGAGTAGAACAAAATGTCTCTCGACCAAGTTTACATGTTTCTACTAAGAAATATCATGAGGATGAAAATGATGTTGTAGCCAGGAAAAATGTATACATGGAATGAAGTCATCTAGTGACTAATAGTTGTGTTTCTTGTAGAATTGTTATATGTATTACATTTTTGGGAGTTTGTTTTAAAATTGAAAAATATGTAAGTTTTCTTAATAGTTGTCTGAATATAAATATGGAAACATACATTCGAAAGTATAAATAATGGTCCAATTTATTTTGAAATTGACAAGTATGTAAGTTCCCTTAATAGTTCTCTACGTATAAATATCGAAACATAAATTTAAAATTATCAACAATCTTACCTAAAAATGCAAATCTTAATTGATTAAAAGAAGGATAAAAGCATTTAAAAGATTCTAACGTTTAACTATAGTTGCATGGATTCTTCTAACATATACAATGGAAGGACATGCCGCATGATTTTCATATTGTTTTTCCTTTTATTCTATTTCCTCCCTCCAATATACACATTGTGACACCTATATCCTAGAAAATAAATTTTACTATTCTTTCCCTAAGGTAGTTCCAATAACATGCAATAGCTAAAGGCTTGAGGAATATAAAGTTAGATTTAGGGGTCTATGATAAACTTGTTTAAGAGAATTATATTGTAATTTTTAAATAGAACTCTAATTATTAGAAATCGCTTATTGAAATTTATAATTAATTTCATTTAGATTCAATGAAACTCCATGTTGACTCGAAGATAGTTAGCTGGGAGTTATTTGAGGAGTGGCTTAGGAGTTGGTATTTATCCATTAGGTTTATTTAGCATCGATAGACGAGTTCCACGACCTCCTTCTGCATCTATGACTTTAAATGAGTATGAGAGTCGATTTCTAGACCTACTCCAAAGTATGTAGAATATACGCAGGATGAGTAGGTATGGATTCACACGTTCATCAAGGGCTTGAATTTAGATTTGGGTGGTGCGGTGCGCATTCATTTCCCACAGACATTAGAAGAGGCCGTGGAGAAGGCCCATATTGTAGACGAGACACATGGAAAGACGCAGCATGGGACATAGTTCAGAGCCACATCCAGCAGATGCGGGATAACAGTCAAGAAGGTCAACTCCTCCTCCTCGTGGTGTATAGGGTTTAATACTGAGTCTTCATTCCGGCCACCACAACAACCACCTCAATAGTAGACCCACTCATCTTACGAAATCCTCAGAGATTTGACACATGGAGGGGTGGAGTATGAAGCCACCTCCTAGGGGTCCCATTAGGACACGGGTGCACCGAGAGCTTAGTCAACAAGAACTCTTCAACAAAGAACTCATAAGTCCATAAAGGATCATCAAGATCCACAACACAAACATCTAGAGTACTAACTAGAGCTGCATCTCACTAGAGAGGACTAAGAAGTTGTTATGGTTGTGGCATTGTTGGACATGGGATATTACTGAGTAACCCTAAGTGAATAAGGGTAAGACACAGATTTCGAGAATACTGTTGGTGGCATGGGACGTAGCCATCGGATCTACGCAGCATTCGAGAACCGCATGATGAGTACCAGAGTACCGTGATAAAGACGATAGGTAGCATTGGTGGTATTCCCTGCGCCTATTTTGTTTTATTCTTGTTCATCTAATTATTTTATTGCACCATCCTTAGTACATTGTCAGCAGTGGTGGCGATTAGGAAGGGTCTTAGTTGGGACGTTGAGATGGCTTCGGATAATTTTTTTGTAGACTCCTTAATTGAGGAGTGTGTAGTGGATTTGGGACCCTTCACCACTACCTCATATCTTCAAATCCTTCCCTTGGGTTCATATGGAGTCATCTTGTACATGGATTGGTTATCTACACACAAATCTAGAGTGGACTATTACCATAAGACTATTTCTTGTACAGATGATCTAGGATTTGATGTTTCACCTTTGCCTACATCATTTCTTAGAAGCGTTTAATGAAAATGATAGTAACTGGTGTAGGAGGAATACTGTTCAAATGTCGGTTGATGTGTTGTTACGCGCGTATGACTTCCGAATCCACATATGATTATGAGAGCTTCCTTTTGGCTAGGAGGAACTACCTGTAATGAAAACAAGACCAACAGATGGAATTAAACAATATGGGCAGTGAACTCGCCTAAAGATGTGCTAGATCCAGGAAGTGTGACACTTCTGACGGCTATCACCCCTTTGTTTCAAACAATTCAATGCTATAAACAAAGTAAATCCTATTGTTATTTTAAAATGATTTAGGTATCTCACTTAAAAACATAATAAGAAAATAGATCTAATCTAACAGGCTAAGCTAGAATAGAATCCAAAGGTCAAATGATTGGTTCTAGGTTTTGTAGGTTTGGGCAGAGGTCTCGGGTAGATCACGGGGAAGGAGGGTGAGATAAGATTAGGTGGGTAGATCTGTTAAGGGTTGTGTTGGAAAACACAAAGACCAGTGTCGGTCGGGGTGATCGACGGTGGTTAGAGTAAAGCCGAATGGCGATTCTTATCACAACTGAAATGTCACGAAGCAGTGAGGTCTCTTTTGTGATCGCACAAAAGACTGGGTTGGTCCGGACGAGGTATTGGGTGACCGGAGTGGAATTTTACGAGGTTTCAATGAGTATACGGAGTTAAAAATATGGGGAAGCTCAATGGGGAGCAAGATAAACACCTGGATGACAAAATGAAATAACCAGGAATGTATGATGTTGTACTTACTTGGATTTCATTCCGAATGTCTGTGTGTGAGGGATGGAGCTGCAGGTGATGAGTTTGAAGGTTGCAAGTGATCACCAATTGAAGAAAATCCTTTGCATGGGCTGCATGTACACTCCTCTTTGCTTGGATAGATCAGATCATGGCTAGGATGACTGTGCAGGAGAAGATGCTCAATCTCTCTCCTTGGATGTGAGTTTTTGCTGGAATTGGCTCTCTGAAGATGTGTTATCTCTCTGAAATGTATTCTTGTTCGTCAAATTTCTCCCAAAGTTTTCCAACTTGCTTCTAACTTCCAACCTTGAGAATAAGGTTGTTTTGGGGTTAAAAGGAGGGGTAACCAATGGTGGTCTGGATTAACCGGTGATGGTTAGGGGTAACCGACGTCGGTCAAGGAAGGATTTCCTAGTTTTACTAAACTAGAGAGATCCTCCTGATTTCCTTGGATCTTGTGTCGTTATCCTACGGATTAGACTGGGAGCCTCTTGTGAGCATGCAGGAATGTGGTTAGAGGGAATGTAGGGATCGATTTTTAGGGTTTGGGTAAGTCTTAGTTAAGTTATGGGAACTTGCTAAGAATAGGTTTTAGGTTGAGTTAGCTTAGTGAGGTGTCTAAGTGAATCAGTATGTGGGGATATTATTGAAATAAGATATTTAAATAATAAATATAGTGAAGATAATGCATTAATTTAATTAAATTAATATTAGTGGGGTGAAGGGGGTCATGGCTAGGTAAATGTAATAAATGGTGCTTATTTGTCAAGGGACTAAAGGGGAGTGTGACCTGATTTTAGTGTCTACAATTGAGTCAATGATAGCAAAATTTAGGAGGCTCATTTCCATCCACACCATCTCCGCCATATAGCTTAAGTAGTGTGTGCGATGAGGTTGTTAGATGTATATTGTTACTTGGTCAAGGATGTGTATGATGATGAGTCTAGTGGACCATCCCTTGATGACCATCACATCTCGAGAGAGTTTGCTGATGTTTTTCTAGGGGAGCTACCAGGTTTACCTCCCCCATGTCGGATAGATTTTCACATAGATCCGGCTCTCAGCGTAGAGCCCATCTCATGAGCACCTTATCGGATGACTACCCCTAAGCTATGTGAGCTAAAGTGCAGCGACTTAAGGGTCTTATGGAGAAAGGCCTAATCCATCCTAGTGTATCCCCTTAGGGTGCACCGGTAATTTTTGTAAAGAATAAGGATGGATCCTCGTAATAGGTCGGGATAATCAATCACGGCAATAGGTTAGGTAAGGTCATTAGGGAAACAACACAGGTACTAAGTGCCACAAGCTATAGTGAACACATGAGGTCAAAGGTCACTAACGATGGTCTAGATCCAAATATCTAGGTCACGACATGGGTAAGGCCGAGGTAACAAGTCCCCAAAGGAGGAAAAATGGAGGTAGGAAGAGACGAGGTCAGGAAAGATAAGGTAAGGGGTTGGGTAAAGGTCGGATGGGGTAAAGGAGCAAGGTAAAGGGTCGAGTAAAATGGCAAGGTGAAGGGTAATGTGTAGGTTAGGTTGACCGATAACGGTCATGGATAACCAACATTGGTAGAGGAAAATCGACGATGGTGAGATAGGGCATGAGACCGATGCCGATCTATGGGCACCGACGTCGATTAGGTCGGGGTTTGTATAAGAACAAAAAATCTGCATGTTTTTGTTATTCATTTGTTATTGATCAAGGAGAAAACGACATAGAAAAGAGAAAAAAGTGAGAAAAATGTCCGAACGGAACAGGGGACAATGAGTCAAGTGTGAGTTGATGAGGATAGGTTGGTGAGTAAGCGGGGCCACGGGATTAGGGCGAGAGAGGTGATTGGTCGGAGAATGGTAGAGGCGGGAGAGGGATCAAAGCGGTCCACCAAGCATAGTGGCGACGACGTGCCACCGAGATGGCGGCGCTGCATGACGAGGTAAGCACCCAATTCTACATTGTGAATTAGATAGATTAGAGGTTTGAATATTTATGATTTTAGGTTTTTGTGGGTTTTGTTTTTGTGGGTGGGAAAAAGTAAACTTTGGGTATGGGGGGGAATAACAGTCTAAAAGAGGGAGGGGAAGGGTAGTAAATAGTATAGGTGGGGTGGATAGAGGTCAAGGGTAGTTTTAGTTCATTGTAGGTGGGGTAAAAGGGATAGGTGGGAGGGTTTTAGTAAAGTGGGGTTAGGGAAGTCGTGGTTTTTTCCGTGATGATGATCGCGCGTCGATCAAGCTTGGCCGGCGTCGATTGGGTAGAACCGGGATCAGTCTTCTAACAAGTGACCGGTGCCGATTATTTGGTAACCATGGTCAGTATAGTTGAACCAGTATCGGTCACCAAATAGGTGACCGATGCCAATTTAAGGGTGACTGAAGTCGGTTAGGATGAACCGGCATCAGTCAGGATTTTAGGCGCAAGAGTCCAAAAAATAATGTAGGCTAGGTGGTTGAGATGGTTAGGGTAAAAAATAGGGTGGTGGGTAATAATATGTGATGAATATAGTCATGGTAAAGGTAGATTAATGTTGTGCTTTGGATTAGATGTAGGGGAGATCAAATTTACATATGCGAGACAGTGTTTTGCCGCTACTGATGACATTGCGCATGATTAGTGACCGCTTTAGAGCCTGTAAAGCACGTGGAGCCAAAGTGGACTTGAGTGGTATTCGGCGCTACCGACATGTTATTCAAGAGCCTAGTTTGATGGCCGCACTCATTGATATATGGGACTCGCAACCAACACGTTCCACCTTCCAATGAGTGAGATGACTATCACCCTGGAGGACATGTTCCGATTCTGAGGTTACCCATATTAGGGGCCCAGGTGTACTCTATCTCCTCCGAGGCCTCAGAGGAGCTGATCGGGATAGTATTTGGTGAGGGGCAACGGAGCTGAGATTCCATAGTGCCAATTTGAGCTATGGCGAGATGTACCTAGCCCATCCAGATGAGACGAGGCTAGTTGTTTTATTGATGGAGGCAGTGTGTTGCTATGTACTGCTTGATGGAGAGGGTGGACGCTTTCCCCGATCACCTATGGGGGTGCTCCATGATATGATGGAGCATGAGACACTCTTCCCTTAGGCACCAACATTCTTGGTGTAACTATACAGAGAGTTGTGGGCGTACGGGTGGTTACGTAGGTTCAGCATGTGTTGTACATTTATACTACACTATTGGGCCTATGAGCACATAGTCTATGTTCGACCTATAGGGATGCCCCAAGAAAATGCATTCCCACCGAGATGTGTGCGGTTGGGATACAGAGATGGGTTTCGGTTGTAGGAGAGCAGAGGTCGGATAGGCCGACATACGATGTGGCCTATTTTTGGCAATTGTCGGAGGGTTTATCCGGAGTGGACATTATCTAGAGGTCATATGTGGATTCCCCTCATATAGGCACATGCATGAAGAGCTAGCTAAGCTCGGCTGGCTAGATAGGTGGATACGGTGGTCGCCGTGCTGTGGAGGATGAGATGATCCTGGTAGATAGGGTCCGATGGCAGTTCGGGCTTTTACAGGATATTCCTCCTCCCTTCCCACAGTATCGGAGAGATGATGTGGAGAGGCCCTTACCTCTACCACAACCTTCAGTGCCTATAGGAGAGGAGGAGAAACCAGTGGATCAGCGTATTGGTGACATTGAATGCACAGATAGGTATAGGTAGTGGTGGGCGGCGCAGTTATGAGCCATACCACCGAGACCGGGGCAGCCTAACTTAGCCATCAACATAAGGCAAGAGAGACGTCCCTACAAGGGCGGTGCAATGACGCCCGATCACGTAGATAGGTATATCAGAGACATACATTGGGAGGGGTCAGAGGTAGAGGTAGAAGAGGTAAGAGTACATGTGGCAAGTCCAGAGGCCCGGATGGTGGAGGGAGAGGGTGGAGGTGATGGAGATGGTTAGGGGGATGTCGGGTGGAAGCCTTACTAGCTCAAAAAGTGGCGGGATTACAGGCTAGTTGGCCACATCCCAAACACATATTGGGGTCTTATAGGCCTAGATACATGCACAAAGGCGGGGCACCATCACAAGTACAGGACAGGGGGCACCACCACGGGGACAAGGATAACGGGCACCACCACCGGTGCGGGGAGTTGGTCCAAGTTAACAGTTGGCACGGGGAAGGTACAGGGGCCGAAACCATGGGACCACCACAGACCATGCCTATATCCAGGTTACGGGATGCCCTAGGTGAGGTGAGATATTATCAGGACCAGCTCATGGCAGCTGGGATAGACTTCCTCTTACAGAGAGTATAGGGCACAATAGGCATCCAGTGAGAGGATGAGATCCCACACACATAGTGTGGAGAGCACATGGGGGGTAGCGACCTTCGAGGCTTGATCAAGGAGAGGCCACCAGTGCACGATGACCAGAGTGAGGTGATGCGCAGCAAGGGCACATGAGGCCGAGGGTGTAGGTGACACAGAGATGGAGGACATCCGCGAGATGTCTGATATGTGGCCACCCGATTTTTTTTATGTATACGAGTGATTATTGTGGATAGATATGCCGGCCTGCGTGCCGAATATTTTTTGTATTTTTGATCACATACCAGTCTGTGTGCCGAAGATAGTGAGGATGTACGAGTGAGTTTTGTATATTCTTAGCATATATCGGCCTACGTAACGAAGATTTTTTATATTGAGTGTTTCATTGTTTGTGTATATGTGAGACCACCTACGTCTTTGAGATTTTTGAGATGATGAGATAGGCATGTATTTTGATTTATATATTTATTGATTTATGAGATACATGTTATGATTTGACTTGTCGATATGTTGATGAGATTTTGAGTTGTTATTTTGATTTGTATGGAAATTAGGTGAGTTAGGCATGATGGAGTCAGTCGGTTTAGGCATGGATTGAGTCAAAGTTATACACATGGATGAGTCAAAAGTATAGCATGGATTGAGTTAGGTTATACACATGGATGAGTCAAGTTATAGGCATGGATCGAAAGTCGGGTGTTAGGCATGGATGAGTCAAAGTTATAGGCATGGATTGAGTCGTGGTGTTAGGCATGGTTGAGTTGAAAGTAGGTTTAGTTATGATTCACTATTTTGGCAATGAATGATATTGTGGGTCATAGGTGAAATGTCGTATAATCTATGCATAGTGACGATAGAGAGATGGTAGGTGTAAAAATGTATGTTGTAAAGAAGCAACCTATTATGTAGGTGGCTTGATTTCCAATTTTTTTGTAAAAGTGGAACTAAGTAAAATGTGATGGAAATGGTAAGTTAGGCATGGTTGATGAATTTGTTTAGGGTAGAGATTGGCCGAGCTAACCTCTAAGGGCCCCATGCCCTCGGAGTGTTGCCTACATAGTCCCGGAGAAAAGGGACCTCAAAGCCGATGTAGTTCTCCCATGAGCTAGGGAAGAATATGAAAATGAGTTGGTAGGTTCGTGGGCATGTTGTGGGTTTAGGTTAAATAGGCGTGTGTAGATTATAGGTAAAATGATGTAGGGTAAGGCGAGTATGGCGAAAAGGGGAGGATTACCCCAAAGGTAAGCATCGAGTACCAAGTCCTGTATAAGGTAATCAAAACGTAAACAAAAATGGTGAAAAGATAAGAAGGGGGCAATAAAGCCACCTGTTTGGGCAGGATCATACTAAGTAGATCATACCTTGGAGGGGGTGATGAACACAAGACCCGAAAGACATTGATTGATTAATTGTTCTATGATTAAGGTAGTCACAGATCACCAAATGTCTAAAGTCCAAGTTGTCCCTGAGGCAATTGAGACAATGAGAGTGGAAATGGTAAGGTGAGTGAAAGGTAATTAATTGTATATGTTTTGAGCGATAAGGGATTTTGGGTAAGAGGTCTTAGGTCACATTGGGAAAGTCCATGACTAATTTTTTTTTGTTTTGATAGACCGATCGATGTGGGAAGTCTATATGGGATGAATAATATGGTACTCTTTGAGGTCTTCATGAAGTTGATTGATGCCTTAGGTAGCTTTGGATTCTCTCATTTTTTTAGCTTCACATAGTTGTCCTTCGAGGGAGCAATGATCTATTCATAGTAGCAATTTTGTCGAGAGGAAAATGTCCTTTTGAGGGAGTCATCTTCTTTAGTAGAAGTTTGACTCAAGGAGTTTGGTCCCATGTGAGGGTTTTGAAATCATGGAAAAGACCAAGGTGGAGGATAGGACTCTTATACAAAAGGCCAAGTGGAACGACCATGGGATTTCATCTATAGGTAGATGAAAAGTATCCATGAGAATCATGTTATGTGCAAGTGCCGTGGTACACATATGCAAGAGAAGATAACGAGTGACGGGTACTCACATGATTCTTGTTTAATCATTAGGGAGGTGTATGGAGTGGATGGCGCTCAAGGACGAGCCTCTAAAGAGACAAAGGGTGAGGTAGGACAGCGAGTCAACAATAGAATGGTCGAAGATGCAATGTGTTAAGGGGCTCAGGTTCGAGTTTACCATCAAGTGAGGATAAACGATAAGAACCCGATCCATAGGTATGAGTTACGATGTATGGTCCAAGCCAATTAGTTACAAATTTTCCCGTTTACTTTTTTCGCTTTAGTTACGTGTTGATTTTTTTCTATCAAGACAAGGTCACCAACTGGAAGGTTCATTCATGAACACGTTTGTCATAAGCACGTTTGATACATTGTTGGTAAACTTGGAGGTGATCCAGAGCGTTAAGACGACGTTCATCTAATAACTCTAGTTGTCTAAGCGGTCCGACGAAATTCATCATCAATAAGCATGTCATGGAGATAAATGTCATGTGAGGGATATGGACTTCGAGAGGCGTAACAGCCTCTCGTAATGTAGACCAACGAAAAGGGTGTGGTGTAGTGGGAGTGTGAATACTAGTGCGGTATGTCCATAGGGTAAAGGGAATGTGGGTATGCCAATCCTTTCAAGTATCGTCAACTACTTTCATGAGATTTTTTTTTAGGGTTTTATTAGTGGATTCGGCTTGGCCATTGGTTTTGGGTAATAAGGTGATAAGAAACTAAGCTTAATGCCAAAGGCATCGTAAATCTTTTGCAATGTTTTGTTTTTGAATTGTTTTCCATTATCGGTGATGAGGCAATGAGAAACACCAAAGTGACAAATTATGTGATGGGGTTAATGAACTCACATATCTTCTCGGCTTTTGTGGAGATGAGTGGTATGGCCTCCACCCATTTTGTGTAGTATTCGGTAGCTTGATTATGATCCATTCTTTGGCATTGGGAAGAATGAGGATTGATTTCTCCGACAAGATCCAAACCCCATTGAGAGAAGGGCCAAAATCACGAGCGCACCTGTAAGACATGACTGGGTGTATGATGAAGGTTGGAATGTTGTTGGAATTTCACACAACGTTTGACATAGTCACAACAATCAGGGTTAAGGGTCGGCCAAGAATAGCCTAGGCGAAGAATACGCTTAGTAGAATGAAGAAGGCCACTAAAGTGACCTCCACATATGCCATCATGAACCTCCTTAATGGTATAAGGAATTTCAGAACTTGTGAGGCATCGTAAGAGAATACCATCAAAGCCACACTTATAGAGGAGTCCCCCAAAATGAAAAAATGAGAGACCCTTTTAAGGAAGGCGCTTTGTTCATTACGGGTGAGATCAGGAGGTAAGATGGAGAGAGAAAGGTAGTTGGAGTATTGTTTATACCAAAGGTCACTCAGTGCAGGGTGTCGGTTCGATCGAGTAAACATCATGAGGAAAATAAGAAGGTGAATGGAGGCATTGAACGGTGACAAATATTTTGGAATCAGCAGGGAAGCGGGTATTTGGGAAGCTAATCAAAGCCATGGTATCTCAGTAAATTTGTTGGTTGAACGTGGAATGGTTTCAAGGATGTAACAATCAAAGGTGGTCAAAAGTATGTCGACATGATGTTTATACTTTTGAAGTATCTCGTTACGACATTGTTACATACCATTGACTTGGTTTACGACCAATTGTGAATCACCAAAGATGATGATTGATTTGACATCTAGGGCATATGTGGCTTGGAGACCTAGGACGAGCGCTTCGTACTCGAAATATTGTTAGTGCATTCAAAGTCTAGTTTGAAAGACAAAGGCATGGGTTCCCCATCCGGAGGAATGAGGATAACACCGCCCCCATCCCCGCATTGACACTTGGAACCGTTGAAAAATAGTGTCATTTGGAAAGGGGGTTCGTCCAGGGAAAGAGTAGTAATTGACTCATCGAGAAAGTCAAAATTAGGGGGTTGATCCCGAGAAATAGGTGTCTAGCTAGTTGGTCGGTGATATCGGGTTTTATAGTCCAAAAGAGTACGAATTATGTAATAAACCACCTACTCCCTATGTTGTTCATTGAGATGAGCGAGCATGGCTCCCAAGGAATGATCAAGATTCGATATGTATAGGTAAAAAGGTTGATCGCTTTTAGGTGGAATGAGTACAAGTTGTTGGAGAAGGTATTGTTTTAGGGCCTCAAAAGCTTTGTGACATTAATCGTCCCATTTAAAGGAGACATCCTTCCTAAGTAGATGATGAAATGGTTGACACCGATCAAATAATTGTGAAATGAAAGGGTGGATGGACTGCAATTTACCTTGCAGGGTATGGAGTTGTGTAAGGTTAGTGGCAGAGGCATTTCTTGAATGGCTTTAACTTTAGTAGGTCAATTTCTATACCACGGAGGGAAACAATAAATCCCAAGAGCTTTCCTAAGAGAACCACGAAGATGCACTTTTAGGTGAAGGCGGACACAATATTTAATGAGGTGGTCAAAGATGGTTTTGAGGATGGCGAGGTGCTCGGTGCGACATTTAGATTTAGCTAAGAGATCGTCCACGTAATCTTCCAATATGTGATGCATGATATCATGGAATATGTAAGTCATAAAGACGTTGATATGTAGCACCAGCTTTTTAAGGCCAAAAGGCATGACTCAATAGCAAAAGGTTCCCAAGGGGTAATGAATGCAGTCTTGTGTTGATCTTCTGGGGCAAGCAAAATTTGGTTATAACCCGAGAATCCATCCATGAGTGAGAGCATCTCATGACCAGTGGTAAGGTCAACTAGTTGATCAATACTGGGCAAGGGAAAGTCATCTTTCGAGCAGGCAAGGTTGAGGTCACGAAATTCCATGCAAATGCGGAGTCCCCTATTGCTTTAGTAATAGGGACAATGTTAGAAATCCAACGAGGATAATCAATGGGTAAGATGAAGGAAACAGAAAGAAGGTGCTGAAGTTCTTCTTTGACGAGAAGAGTAATGCGAGGGTGAATTTTCCTCAGCTTTTGTTGGATAGGTTTGGCATCGGGAATGGTTACAATATTGTGGACCACTATAGTGGAGTCAATCTGGGCATGTCTCTGCGTAAGACCGAGTGAAAGAATGATTATGATCTTAGAGGAAAGAAGTGATGGCTTCCTATTCAACAGATCTAAAGATTGTCTGATCTTTAGGATGTGCGGGTCATCCTGAGTATGAATGTTGATCTCAATAGTCGATTCATTCAACATGGTTTACGTCTCAGATGGTAACAACCGATGAATATATGAGTCTTTTGCACCAAGGTAGGTGAGTATGGATTCATCATCCTGACATTGAATGACATTAATTATAGGTGTGTCATCATCTGTCATCTTAGGATATAGGAATGGAAGAGTGGAAGGGGCCTCGCCTTCACGTTTATAAGTTAACGGCCCCAAGGCAATGGTGTTTATGAAATTTTTTTAGGAGGGATAGATTCAGATCCATGACTCCTTCGGTGAAGGTGGTGATGAAGGTGGAGCGGGTGAAGGCAATGATAAAGATGAAGTTGGAGGGGGCTAGGGTCTTTAATGAGTTCAATGTCGGCCTATTTGGTAGGAGGTTCAGGGAAGCTGATACCACTACGGTCATTAGGTTTGTGGGTGGTACACGGAATAACGGTATGGCAGCCTTGCTCATAAAAGCCAACACCAAAACCCTTCCACGACAAAGAACGGGAAGGTGTGGATGAAATGGTAATTGGAAAGTGATTGGAAGTTAGCAGAAAATGTGCGGGGTTGTGATGGTGGTTCGGGTGTGTAAGAGGTAGTATCAAGTCCCCATAGGTGAGACTAGTACGAAGATGAGGAGGACCATAAAGGAGGCATTCTCCTATACGGTGATCTTAGCGAGGGTGTTGGTGAAGGCTTCCATACTCATGCGGAGTAAGGAATGTGTTTACCCTATATAGGTGATACTCCCCGCAGTGAGACGTTGAAAAACACCTTCCAAGGGATCAAAGTGGTTGGTATATAGGTAGTCTGGTATGGATAATGTGTCGAAGGTTGATGCAGAGGTGGAGTTAATGGATCGGGAAGCTAATTGGTCAGCCGTGGAGGTTATAGCAGTGGATGGTAGAACGGAGGTGGTATGTGCGGTAGAAGCAATGGTCAGACTTGGTAGGTAGAGGTGTAGGTAAATTGGTATTGGTTGAGGAGGTAGACAACTTTGATGGTATGAGCACATCATTGGGTCGGTATAGCATGTTGCATGTTTCAAAGGTGATGGGTCAGTTTGGAATGGTATAAGTGTGTCCTTCATGTTCAAACTTTACACAATGATGCAAAGTGGAAGAAACACAACCCATGACACGGATCCGGGTCTACCAAGCAACAAGTTATATTGGAATTCCCCTTTCAAAACATAAAACAATTTGAAAGCAAGTGTGGGGGCCCACGTGAACGTGAAGGATGACGAAAGGCCTAGTGTGGAAGTGATAATGTCATTGAATGAACGCAACATGACAGGATGTTTATGCATGTAATCGTGTATGTGCATTTGAGAAAATTCATGGGATGAAATAATGTTAATGTTAGCGCCTCCATTAATCATCACACGGCACTCCGTATGTCATCAATGTGGACGAGAGATGAAGAGGATGGGTCCACGTCATCATTTTGGTATGGCGTGATCTCTTCCTCTGAGAAGCTAAGGGAGGCCACTTGGTGAACAAGGTGAGGTGAGGATGAAGGTGGTAATTTGGTGAGAGAGGCTACATGATGAGGTGTGATAATAGAGGCTACGGGTGTAGGGTCATTGGGTAAAACCTCAATAGATCAAGAACCTCTATGAGAGCTTCATGATGGGATTCTAAGGTTTGAATGAGGTCATATAGGGACATTTTGAGAGGAGACCGGTGTAATTGTTTGAGCATGGTGCAATGTGTGATGCCGTTAGAAATGGGGTACGTGGGTCATGAGATAGTTATATTTGGTATGGGTGTAGATGGTATGTTTGGTATAGGATTGGTTGGTGGTTTAGTTGCCTTTTCTTTTCCCTTACGCACACGTGTAGTGACATGTATCATGTTGATTTGAGGAAGTTGGTAAATGGAGAAGGTGTAGGGTGAGTGGTATAATGACATGACGGGAAAAAACCTATCGAGGAGAAAATCCTCTGCGAGGTGAGCTAGCGCAACGACATTCGGGTGGTGGCGTGGCAAGCTCTCTAATGCGAACCATGTTAATTTCATATCTTGAGGGTGACTCAGGAGTAGTGAGGGTGGAGGTTGTGGTTGTTGAGTGGGCAGTGTGGGAATGGGTGTCAATGAAACAAGATCCTCATCAAGAAGGTCGTCGTCATCAAAGTTGGTTTCTGGTGAACACAATTGGATAAGGACAGTTTTCAAGGCCTTACAGTTCTCCACATCATGTCCTGACACACGATGGTATGCACAAATTTTAGTATTGTCAAACCCTTTTGGCTTGGGTTTGAGGGGGTCGTAAGGTTGGAGTGGCGTTAATGCGATAACGAAGTCTCGAGGAGGTTGGTTAAAAATTTTGGCATAGTACCTGCTAGTGGATCACAATGAGAAGTGAATGTGGGTTTGGGTGTAGGTGTGGTTGATTGTCGAGGAACTATTTTTGGAAGAGTAAGAACGGGTCGAGTTACTTATTTTAGGTGCCGGTGTGGTTTTAGGTACCGGTCGTGTTTGTTTGGGTAGGGGCACAATGAGATGGACGGGTAGGAGGGTGTGATTGTTTTGACTACCTTATTGTGGGGTAGTGGGGTTTTGTTTTTGAGTTGCACCTTCTTGGGTAAAGGTGATGTGGGTGTACGAGGTCTAGAAGGAAAATTAGATGGAGGAAGAGGTCAAGTTACCCACAGGGATAATGGGGGTGTTATGAAGGTAGGTGATGCGGGTTATACTTGGGGTGTGAGGGACAATGACTGAAGTGTAGTGGGTAGTGAAGCAATAGCTGAGGGTATTAGAAGTATTGGTGGTAAAAAGACTACAGGTGCAGGTGTAAGTCGTGTTGTGTGCCTGGGTAGGTTAGAGGTTTGTGAGGAAGGAATGGGTTGTTGTGTTATTGGTTTATGGATGGGTGAAGGGTGCTTGACCATGTTGGACAACTGAGGTTTTAAGGCGTAGACGGGACAAGTGCGGGTGTGATTGGTGCGGTCGGGGTATGAGGTCGATGAGTTTGTTTCTTTGGTTTGGGTGTCGAAATAGGTGTGGCTCTGAAGTTGGAGGGTGTAGCTAAATCCAGTTTAATTGGTGGATAAGTAAGGTTGATGGTCCAGGTGACCCCTAAAGTGGTAATAGGTTTTGTGGAGGAAAATGTTATGGGTATGGGTTTGGGTTGAGATGTAGGTCGGGTTATAGCTAAGGGTGTGGTGTGAGTGCTAACGGGTATTGTGAAAGGGGTTGTGACAAGAGTGGTTGTATTTGGTTTGATGGGTCAAAATGTGTTTGGGTAGATAGTGGAGGTTTTAGCGAGGGACCTCTGCATCGTGTTGAGATAGGGAGTAAGAGGCGCCCCATAAGTATATCCCTATCCACATAATCTAAGTGATCAACTAAATTTGAGAATGACACGTCTCGGGGCGGAGTTGGTGAGGACCTAATAGGATTTCCCATAAAATGTTTCTTAGAGATGGGGAATTGGCCGGCTTCAGCTTCCATGGGTAAGAGAGCCGAAAGTAGGTTTGTTGGATTTTGGGTAGCAGATGGAGAATGCTCGCTGAGAGGAAAAGGTATCTCAACCGGGTCTATGATAGGTGGAGGAGATGATGGGACCTCCTCTATAAGTGGAGGAATGGATGGGTGCTCTCACCTGTGGGTAGAGGAGGTAATGGGTTCTCCTTTATGGTTGGAGGAGGTACTGTAGGTAAAGGTTCTCTAAGTGGAGAAGACAGGGTGAGATGGTCTTGATGTTAGGGGAAGACCCTCTCGCAGATGATGAAGGAGATAAAAGGTGTTCCTCTCGTTGGTGAAGGAACAGGGAGGTAGGTTCCAATGTGGAAGGAGGATTTCGGGCCAAGATATCCTCTATGGAAGGGATGTGAGGTAATTGAGAGGTGATAGGTACCTCGTTAAAGATAGAATGAACCTCACGGGTATGAGTATGATCCGAAAATAATCAGATTATTATGATCTAATCTCGGATCCTTATAGGCTTCGATTATTTTCTGATAATTTACTCCTTTTAAGTAATCAATTTAAAATAATGCAAGACAATAATGACAATTGCACACAGATTGATTACGGAGTTCGATTACCTACGCCTCCGAGTTCGTGATCGAACCGTTCCACTAGTCAAAACTTGTAAGTTACAATAGTACTTTCACAAGAAAACCTAATGGAATTTTACTTTCCTACCAGTACACCAGTTCTTCGGATGAAAAGGGTGAAAAATAGCACCCGACTTCCACCTTCCTGGCGTACAATCTCCTTCGGCTGTGATCGGCCTTCCCGACGCAAACAATGCGAAGCTAGCACTCCGGTCGACAATCCAGGATTTACAAGTACTTGGTGTGGTGCTATGGGCCAACTAGGTAGTTTGAATAACTCCTAGCCACAAATATTTCATCTAATATTGCCTAAAATAATAGGCCAATAGACAATACTTGTCGACACATCCCGCAAATAAGCTTAACAAATAATAAGCTCGGGATCGGTGTCTCCGTTGCACCAGTGTCCACAACAAGCTTAACAAATAATAAGCTCGTGTTGTGTGTCTAATGTGTGTTCTTTACAATGAACGGGTTCCCTATTTATACAAAATTAGGGCCCAAAAATAATGGATTTGCATATTATCCTTAGGCTAATATTAGCCTAGCCTTACCCGTACATAGAAATTGGGATCAAATATTTCCCACTTAATAAAGCGGATTGCATATAATACGGTATTAGTTTCCCATTTGGCGTGGAATGCATATTAAAATGGGTTAACATCCCATAAATGGCACATTTGCTAAGGTTAGGCGGTGGGAGATAAAGCCTTACCTCACGTGGACTCCTCCACGCATGGGCTTAGCCCCTCCAACACCGCTTCACTCTCCTTTTGCCACGTGGGACACCCACGTATGGGCCTAGCCCTCTTACCACCGCTTCACCACTTTCCACGTGGTAAAACATGGTTTAATATTAATGTATTAAACATTAATATTTATATATGTGGCATTTGGAAATATATGGCGCCATTTCGAACGTGGACTTACCAATATAATTTCGAGCCCCCTCTAATGTGGTATGAAATAGCATATAGTCCACTTGTCGCCTCCCGATAGGAAAATCGAGTGAATTCGACGAGTGTGTTGGCAAACCACGTGTCACAACAGTGCGATTCAGTCCAATATTGACCAGATTGACCGAGAGTTGACTTTCCTTTTGACCGAACTTTGACCTAACATATCTAGAGCTCCCGATGTCCATTTGTCGCGTTCTCACAATCGTTGAAAGCTCTCGAGATGATATTCTGCACTCGACACCATTTAGAGATGTTTAGGGAACTTTCAGAAATGATCCCCGATCACACCTCCCACCGAGAAAAGCTTCCATACTGTCCCGAACGGAAAATTTTCTTCCTCCTCGGAAGTGTCACCGTAGTAGACCCTGGGTCTTCTCCTCCAACCTTCTCACTTGACAACTCGCTCCGATCCGGGACCTCGTGGGTGATGGGTCCACGATGCTTCCATTACGCCACTCGATATCCGAAGAAGACCTCCACGCCTCCGCTTTATGGTGCTAAGTTTCGAATGAAAACTCAACGCTCCTTCGTGCGGTGCTAAGCTTGATATCGACAACAAGGATCTTCTTTACTCTATAACACGCCTCCGGCTCGAGTTGATTCCACATAATCCAAACTGGTTTGAAGGAACTCCATGTTACGTAGAGATTTGATTGATCCGATGTCACTGATGGACAATGCCTTGTCCCTTTACAGACCTTAACGCCTCCGATGCATGATGCTAAGCCTCTTTCAAGACCTCGAGCCTCCGATGCATGATGCTAAGTCTCTGTAGACCTCAACGCCTCCGATACATGATGCTAAGCCTTTTTCAAGACTTCGAGCCTCCGATGTATGATGCTAAGTCTCTGTAGACCTCAACGCCTCCGATACATGATGCTAAGCCTTTTTCAAGACTTCGAGCCTCCGATGTATGATGCTAAGTCTCGTAGACCTCAACGCCTCCGATACATGATGCTAAGCCTTTTTCAAGACCTCGAGCCTCCGATGTATGATGCTAAGTCTCACATGCAGGACCTCAACGCCTCTCGATACATGATGCTAAGCCTTTTCAAGACTTCGAGCCTCGATGTATGATGCTAAGTCTGTTGATCAGCCTACCATTCGTATGTGTGGTCGCAATGCCTCGACACCGAATGACATTCCAAGTCGATACTTTGAGAGCTCTTCTTTGTTGACACACTAATATCGTGTACCATTCTGCTCACGCATGGTCGCAATGCCTCTACAGAATGAAGTTCCGACCCCACGTCAATGCCAATGGTGATTCAAGCTACCATTCACGCACTGCACGGTCACAATGCCTCTACACGAATGAAGTTCCGAGCTGATCTCTACGAACTCTCTATCTCGCACAAATGGCAAATCAATCTCCAAGCTTTATATGAGTCAAATCCCGTATCCAAGTCAGTAATGGTACTCACATGCTGATTAGGAGATATGTTAGGAGCATTAAACAAATTTTCTAAGTAAGAAAATCCACCGAGTATCAGTAAACCTTTCTCTCAAAGATTTCCTCAGAATCGATCTCCAAACTTAATACCGCATACGATCCATCAATCGAATTATGCAATATATAATTGAAAAATTGTTGACTTACCCATTTTAAAGGACTTTCACTTTCGTGTATTACTGGTCCTAGTTGAATCTGTGTTGGTGGTGGAGTAGAAACTTCCTCTACCTTTGCAATAGGCCTCCATTCCATCTTTGGCTTTGCCATTACTCGATGGCGAGATGGATGCGATTTCAAAGAATTTTCCACACGATGCCGATTCCTCGGCAATGAGCACAAAAATTCCTCTTAAACTCCTTCCGAGATGAGGAACTCTTTTTGCCATTTCTCGACTCTGCATGACGAGATTGGTCTTTCTCCACTGCATTGCAATGTGGATTGACTTCATTTGTCTCCTCCCTGCCAGAACAATGACTAAACAAGGAAAATATACTGCATTTTATGGTGTTAGAAAAATCACCAAAATAATTGTCCTCCGGGGGTCTTACTAATGCAAGTATAACAGAGTACAAACATTGCCCAAAATTGGGTCTTTAACTAATGTGTCATGTCTGGTTAGATGTATACAAACGTTGCCCTCAAAGGGGTCTTACCAATACATTCTACCCTACACAATAGTTTTCTAGTTTTATCTGCATATGAGATATAATGGATTCATCCAAATAGAAATGAGAAAATTACTGAGTATGTTAAACCTGTCTCTCAGTCTATCCCACCAATCTGGAAATCCAGAAGTACAAGCCAATGCCATCCCTATCAAAGCAACCTGTACTGATTAACCTGCTCCATACCAACTTGCTTCGAAGATTAGTAAGTTTGCAGGTGTCGATTACCAGCTCTGATACCAAACTTGCTTCGGAGATTAGCAAGTTTGCAGGTATCGATTACCAGCTCTGATACCAAACTTGATCCGAAAATAATCAGATTATTACGACCTGATCTCGGACCCTTATAGGCTTCGATTATTTGCCGATAATTTACTCCTTTTAAGTAATCAATTTAAAATAATGCAAGACAATAATGACAATTGCACAGCATTGATTACGGAGTTCAAAGAATTCCCACGCCTCCGGGTTCGTGATCGAACCGTTCCACTAGTCAAAACTTGTAAGTTACAATAGTACTTTCACAAGAAAACCTAATGGAATTTTACTTGCCTACCAGTACACCAGTTCTTCGGATGACAAGGGTGAAAAATAGCACCCGACTTCCACCTTCCTGGCGTACAATCTCCTTCGGCTGTGATCGGCCTTCCCGACGCAAACAATGCGAAGCTAGCACTGGCGGTTGACAATCCAGATTTACAAGTAATTGGTGTGGCGCTATGGGCCGACTAGGTAGTTTGAATAACTCCTAGCCACAAATATTTCATCTAATATTGCCTAAAATAATAGGCCAATAGACAATACTTGTCGACACATCCCGCAAATAAGCTTAACAAATAATAAGCTCGGGATCGGTGTCTCCGTTGCACTGTGTCCACAACAAGCTTAACAAATAATAAGCTCGTGTTGTGTGTCCAATGTGTGTTCTTTACAATGAACGGGTTCCCTATTTATACAAAATTAGGGCCCAAAAATAATGGATTTGCATATTATCCTTAGGCTAATATTAGTCTAGCCTTACCCGTACATAGTAAATTGGGATCAAATATTTCCCACTTAATAAAGCGGATTGCATATAATACGGGATTAGTTTCCCATTTGGCACGGCATGCATATTAAAATGCGTTAACATCCCATAAATGGCGCATTTGCTAAGGTTAGGCGGTGGGAGATAAAGCCTTACCTCACGTGGACTCCTCCACGCATGGGCTTAAACCCCTCCAACACCGCTTCATCCTCCTTTTGCCACGTGGGACAGTCCACGTATGGGCCTAGCCCTCTTACCACCGCTTCACCACTTTCCACGTGGTAAAACATGGTTTAATATTAATGTATTAAACATTAATATTTATATATGTGGCATTTGGAAATATATGGCGCCATTTGGAACGTGGACTTACCAATATAATTTCGACCCCTCTAATGTGGTATGAAATAGCATATAGTCCACTTGTCGTCTCCCGATAGGCAAATCGAGCGAATTCGACGAGTGTTGGCAAGCCACGTGTCACAGTGCGATTCGGTCCAATATTGACCAGTTGACCAGAGTTGACTTTCCCGTTGACCGAACTTTGACCAAACATATCTAGAGCTCCCGATGTCCGTTTGTCGCGTTCTCACATTCGTTGGAAAGCTCTCGAGATGATCTTCTACACTGACACCATTTAGAGATGTTTAGGGAACTTTCAAAAATGATCCCCGATCGAGTATCATGAGTTGATGTCTCACCGGTTTGATTGGATGAAGGGGCATGATTGGGAAATGGTATTTTGAAGATTTTTAGAGGGTGGCGTTGGGATTATCCACATTTAGCTCACCTTTCTCGAGCATTTCTTGGACAATATTCTTGAAAGTGATGCAGTTTCCGTCACTATGACCCTTTACTCGATGATAATTATAGAAATCATGTTCTTTATACCATGCGGGCATGGGCGAGCAGGGTCAAAACTAGTGTGTGGTTTTATGGGTGGAAGGGTGATGGCTCCAGCTTTGATAAGCTTTTCTAAGATAGAAGAGTAAGGTTCCCCAATTAGGGTATATTTTTGCTTTGCTCTAAATGTCTCAATTAAAGAGCCGGATAGGTGAGAGATTAGATGAGGGTGTAGCTTGATTCGATGGATGAGCTAGGTCGGCCTTGAGTACCACTGCATTAGCGGTGCCCTTAGCTTTTGAATAAGTGGTTTATGGTTTGGAAGAGGAAGAGGTATCATTTGACTTGAATGCCAAATTCTTATTTTGTAATTGGATCTTCTTCTCTTCGATGGCCTGAATCTCTAACTTTCGTGCCATAGTAAATGCCTCATCAAATGAATGAAAGGTTTGGACTTGTAAGGTCGTGGGGAGATATGTCTAGCCCAAGCTCGTGTGAAGAGCTCGATCGGTTCAGTTTATAGTAGTTAGAAGGTAAGTTGATTGATCGAGTTACACCTAATGCAGTGATAAAATCTGTGATGGATTCGTCCTCATACTGACGTGTGGAATATAGATCAGTCATGGTAACCTTCTTGACGATATTGATAGAGAAATGGTCCAAAAAAAGCTTGAGCTACCCGATTGAAGGAGAATCTAGTGTTTAGGTAACCCACTATACCAATCTAATGTAGGTCTAATGAGGGACATGGGAAAATTCCTCAAAAGCAAGGCATCATCATGAGCGATCAGTTAACACCCATGTTTGAACGACTGCAAATGTTGCTGGGGGTCTTCTTTGCTATTGAAGCGATTGAATTTAGTCATTTCCCAATGCATAGGGTATGATCGGATAGGAATGGATGGGTGAATAGGCTCGTTACAAATCTCGTCGTAGGTGAGAGTGTTGTGGGAGCCAGAAACCGATGCCTCCAATGTCTGCATCTTGTCCAACATCAATCTAATTAGGTCATTGGTGGGTTGTGATGATTGGATACCTCCTGTAGCGTGAGGAGGTTGGTTTTGGGTGTATAATAGGGGTTGCACTCTAGTGTATCGAGATGCCACGTAGGGTGGTGGAGAAGAAGCGGTGAAATAGGGGGTGCACGTACTGAATGAATAACGGATGAAACATGGGGTTTCGGGTAGTATGTATATGGGGGTGGAAGGGTCATGGTATCAAAAGTGGCAATAGGGGCTAATGATTATGGAATGGAAAGAACCACATTCTCGAAATGGGGTAGGGGTCACCGACACTCGGAGGTGGGATTGTAGCTACGGGTATGTATGAGAAATTAGGGGAGGATGAGGTTGTGTTTGAGGTAGTCATCGAGGGTACGATGGATTTAATGAGTGCCACAGAGGTAACCGACGTGGATGTCATAAAGCAGGTATAGAACCTAACTGCGAAATGACTCGGGGTAAAGTGGATGCGGGCAACACAAAACCAGATGGGGCCAATGCGGAAGTGGGTGCGAGAGTTGGGGGATAGATACGGGAATGCCGTATATCAACTGACCCGAGGTGTCTTGAGTGGATGAGTGGGAAAGGTAAAACGCAAGGTGGTAAGGGGTTCAGTCAAGTGAGTCATGCAAAATCTTCATCTCCATTAGCGATAGTAGTAGGTTGGATGGGATCCATGGCTGGTGATAAAATAGAAGGTGGTGAAGGACTAGGTGGGAGTGGTTGACAACTGGCATGGAATACGAGGGCATTTGCTTGTCTTCGGTCAGCACCATGTGAACCAATACTCGATCGAGTAGAATAGTAGGGACAGTGAATTTGGTGATAAAAAGTGGATAAAGGACCAAATGATGGCTAGAATGTGAAATAGGCTAACCAATGATGGTTAGGAAAAATCGATAATGGTGAGGTATAACGGTGCAGTCCACCGTAAATAGACAGTGAGTAAACAATGAGGCAAAAGGTAAAATCTGACAGGTATGCCAAATCTGAGGATGTTTAAAACGTCAATGAGAATGATGATAGTGACAGAGACTATGAAAAGTGGAAGAAAGTGAAGTAAAAATGTCCTTTTGAGTAGGTTAACAAAAGGACTTGGAACCGACGTTAGTTGGGTATAATTGATGGCGGTCAGAGGTAATTGACAATGGTTACTGTGAAATTGAAACAACGATGAAAGAAAGCAGTTGTGAATTAAAATCTGATGTCGAATCAGACCCTAAATTCTGGTAATGATGATGATATGGCCCAAGCACACTCAGGTGAAGCTAGAATACACTAGCTATGATGAGGAGCGTGCAAGGATGAACAAGAAAAAGTGATGAACGTGATCTCTCACCTCAAAATGCAAGCCAAGCAAAAAAACTAAGAAAATGTGATCCTAGGAGTGCCTTTTCTATTATGTTTGTGTAGCTTATGCTATTTAGGGACTGACACATGAATTGTGAAATAGAGTTTTTGGTGAGGATGGCTTCCTATGAAGAAGGAGATCTAAAATGTGAGGTTTTAGGTATGTTATGGTGGGGGCGGGCTTCACTTTGAAGTATGACTCGACAAAGCAAACGAACTAGGTGCCCACCTTGTGCTGCGATCGTGTGATCACCTACAACTTCTTCCGAGGTAAGATGTTGTTTAAGAATGTATGTATTTTGAATTTTTGTGAGGTTTGGTAAAACACAGAGAAAGAGAAAAGGATAGAAGTTCTTTTCTATGATTCATTTGTCAACCATCACCTGATCATGACTTCCAAAGCATATAGGTTGCCTCTCAATTAATGTGAGCTAATGCAATAAATCGAATGGAATGCACTTGTTTTTAAACCCAAATCAAAAATGTGAAATTGGATGACACAATAATATGAAGAGGAAGAGGGATGATGCTCTTTCACTATAATGCAAAAAAACATGAAGAAATTATTCCTTTTAATTACACTAAAAGAAAAGTTTCCTTTGAGCAAATAGAAAGAAGAGGCGGATTACCAAAGAAGAAAATTAGTGTGTATGATTTTTAGAAGGGAAACAAAGACACAATTTTTTCCTAGGAATGAATGAAATGAAAGGAACCCCAAATAGGTCCCATCGGGTGTGCTAAAATGTTTCACCTTTTTCATAGATCGTTTCTTAGAAGCGTTTGATGAAACAGAGATAGGGTAAGGGGTGTAGGAGGAATACCTGTTCAAATATCGATTAATGAGTTGTTGCACACGTATGACTTCCAAATCCACAACTGATCGTGAGAGCTTCCTTTTGGCTAGGAGGAACTACTTGTAATGAAAACAAGACCACCAGATGGAATTAAACAATATGGGTAGTGAACTACCTAAAGCATGTGCTAGATTCGAGAAGTGTGATACTTCCTAGATGGCTGTCAGTCCACTGTTTTAAACAATTCAATGTCTGTAAACAAAGTAAATCCTATTGTTATTTTAAAATGATTTAGGTATCTCACTTAAAAACACAATAAGAAAATAGATCTAATCTAATAGGCTAAGCTAGAATAGAATCCAAAGGTCAAATGATTGGTTCTAGGTTCTGCAGGTTTGGCAGAGGTCTCGGGTAGATCACAGGGGAAAGAGGGTGAGATAAAATTAGGTGGGTAGGTCTCTATTAAGGGCTGTGTGGGAAAACACAGAGACCGGTGTCGGTCAGGGGTGACCGACGGCGGTTAGGTGTAACCGGCGATTCTTCTTGTCGATTTGGAAATGTCACAGAATAGGCTGGGGTCTCTTTTGTGATTACAAAAAGACTTGGGTTGGTGGGGACGAGGTATTGGGTGACTGGAGTGGGCTTTTGTGAGGTTTCAATGGGTATACGGAGGTGAAAATATGGGGAAGGTCAATAGGAGCAAGATAAACACCGAATGACAAAATGATCAAGAAATGAAATAACTAGGAAAGTATGATGTTGTACTTACTTGGATTTTGTTCCTGAATGTCTGTGTGTGAGGGATGGAGGTGCAGATGATGAGTTTGAAGGTTGCAAGTGATCACTAACTAAAGAAACACTTTTTCATGGGCTACATATACACTCCTCTTTGCTCGAATAGATTAGATCATGGCTAGGATGGCTGTGCAGGAGAAGATGCCCAATCTCCCTCCTTGGATTTGAGTTTTCACTGGAATTAGCTCTCTGAAGATGCGTTATCTCTCCGAGATGTATTCTTGTTCGTCAACTTTCTCCCAAAGTTTTCCAACTTGCTTCAAACTTCCAACCTTAAGAATAATGCTATTTTGGGTGAAAAGGGGTAACCGACGACGGTCCGGATTAACGTGACGGTTAGGGGTAACCTACATCGGTCAAAGTGAGATTTCCTAGGTTTACTAAATTAGGGAGATCCTCCTGATTTCCTTGGATCTCATGTTGTTATCCTACGGATTAGACTAGGAGCCTCTTGTGAGAATGCGGGAATGTGGTTAGAGGGAATGTATGGATTGATTTTTAGGGTTTGGGTAAGTCATAGTTAGTTATGGGAACTTGCTAAGAATAGGTTTTAGGTTGAGTTGGCTTGGTGAGGTGTGTAAGTGAACTATATGTGGGGATATTATTGAAATAAGATATTTAAATAATAAGTATAGTGAAGATAAGGCATCAATTTAATTTAATTAATTAAATTAATATTAGTGGGGTGAAGGGGATCATGGTTAGGTAAATATAATAAAGGGTGCTTATTTGTTAAGGGACCAAAGGGAGTATGACCTAATTTTAGTGTCTACGGATTGAGTCAATGATAGAAAAAGTTAGAGGCTCATTTCCATCCACACCATCTTCACCATATAGCTTAAGCAAAAGTGTGTGCGATGAGGTTGTCAAATGTATACTGTTACGGTCACTGATAGATATGAGGATGAGTCTAGTGGACCATCCCTTGATGACCATCACATCTTGAGAGAGTTTGCTGATGTTTTTCCAGGGGAGCTACCAGGTTTACCTCCCCCATGTCAGATTGATTTTCACATAGATCTGGCTCTAGGTGCAGAACCCATCTCATGAGCACCTTATCGGACGACTACCCCTGAGCTATGTGAGCTAAAGCTATAGCTTGAGGATCTTATGGCGAAAGGCCTAATCCATCCTAGTGTATCGCCTTGAGGTGCATCGGTAATTTTTGTAAAGAATAAGGATGGATCCTTATATTTTTGTATTGATTACTACCAGATGAACAAAGTAACGATCAAGAATCGTTACCCCCTTCCACGCATTGATGATTTATTTGATCAGATAAAGGGGGACACAATATTATCCAAGATAGATCTTAAATTAGGGTAGCGTCATCCGAGGATCACAGAGGTAGATATTCATAAGACCACCTTCCGTATGAGATATGGCCACTATGAGTTCACAAAGTGGTGTCTTTTGGTGTGACGAATTCACCCGCAGTGTTCATGAACTTGATGAATGGGGTGCGCATGAAATTTTGGATCGCTTCATGTTCATCTTCCATCACGAAATTTTTATTTACTCACGTACGCATGAGGAGCACCTTCACTAGGTTCTTTAGTGTCTTTGTGAGCAACATCTTTACGGAAACTTGGAGAAGTGTGTGTTATTTTAGATAGAGGTGTAATATTTGGGCCACATCATTTCTAAGGAAGGTATCGCAATCAATCCTTCCAAGATTTGAGCTATTATGGATTAGCTAGCACCCCTTAATGTGACCGAGTGCGCAGCTTCATGGGTTTGGTAGGATACTCCGGAGATTTGTTCAAAACTTTTTTGGGTTCATGACACCCCATCACTTCCCTTCAGCGGAAAGGGAAGAAGTTTGACTAGTCGAGGAGATGTGAGCAGGCCTTTAAGACCTTTGAAGGAATTTCTCATGATAGTGTTTATTCTTTCAGACCGAGATCCTCGGTGGTGAGTTCTTCATTGGCACAAATGCTTTTTGGAAGGAATTGGAGGTGTGTTGACATAAGAGGGCATAGTAGTTACAATTGAGTCTCACAAAATCAAAGATTTTGAGCTCAATTATCTCGACTCATGATCTTGAGCAGCGTGATTGTACACACCTTGGTGCATTGGAGACAATTCCTTCTTGGCCGAAGATTTACACCGAGGATTGATCACTTGAGTCTTTGCCACCACTTCACGTAACCCAATCTCAATGCTCATCAACGGTGTTGGATGGAGTTACTTTGTGAGTAATATATGGAGATAGATCATTTGAAGGGGAAGGAGAACGTGGTTGTAGACACCCTAAGTAGACAGACATGTGGCTATGGTTACTTCGGTGGGTACAGATTTGTAGAGTAGGATTTTACAGCAACTCCCTCATGATAGCTTTTACCTTGCAGCCAGAGTAGAGATTGAGTCTTAGAGACACCTTGAGGGGAAATTTGATGGATTTTCATTGGATATATATGGTCTTCTTGCATACGAGGTTGGATATATGTTTTTAGAGATGGAATTTGAGACAAGAGATTTTGAATGAGGCTCATCGTGCACCTTATTCAGCCTATCCCAGGCTGAAGAAGATGCATGCCACCTTGAGATAGTTGTACCATTGGAGGGGACTTTAGAGAGAAATGGCTCAGCTTGTGTCACACTTTTTAGAGTGTTAGAAGGTAAAGGTCGAGAATCAGCATCCAGTTGGCCTTTTCTTTCCTTACGCTATACCGGAGTGGAAATGGGACACCATTTCCATTTACTTCATAGTTGGGTTACCGATGTACAGATACCACCACGATGCCATCATGGTCATGGTGGATAAATTGACGAAAGTGGCTCATTTTTCTCCGGTGAAGACCACCTACATAGCTAGTGCAATGGCATGGGTATATCTTGATGATATTTTCAGATTACATAGGATTCCACGGAAGATCATTTGTGACCGAGATCCTTTGTACACTTCCCACTTCTGAACCACCATGTAGTATGCTCTCGGGATGAAGACCAACTTTAGCACAACGTATCACCCTGAGATAGATGGACATAATGAGTGGGTGAATCACATCTTAGAGGAAATTCTTAGGATGTATGTCATGGATCATCATTCGAGATTGGAGGAGTGTTTTTACTTGTTGGAGTTTTCCTAAAATAATAGTTTCTAGAGTTCGATAGGCATGGATCCTTTTCAAGCACTGTATGGTAGAGAGTGCAGGACACCTCTTAGTTGGGACATGTTAGAGAACATGGTTTCCCTTGGGCCATCCTTATTTAAGGATATGGAGCATCCGGTTATTATGATCGGAAAAGATTACAAGAGGTGTAGGACAGGCAGAAAAATTATGCGGACCAACATAGGATAGCTCGTAGTTATGAGGTGGGCACGAAGGTGTTTCTTCATGTCAGGCCGCATAAGAGCCCTATCCATTATGGAAAAGGTTCTAAGCTTGCTCCTAGGTTTGTGGGTCCCTTTTAGATCTTAGAGCATATTGGTCCTTTGGTCCATCTCCTAGTGTTGCCACCTATCTTGTCTCGCATGCTTGATGTGTTTCATGTTTCTATAGTTAGGAGATACATTGTTGATCCTTCTCATATATTAGATTGGATCGCATTGCAAGTGCAGGATCGGGGCGGTGATGGTGGATCCCATCCGTATTCTAGAATGCAGGACCCCACAGGCCTTCGAGGAGGAGAGAGATTGACTAGGTTTGATTCCAATGGGATAGGTAAGATGAGACTGTTGTAACATGGGAGGATGCTACATTGCTATGAGTCTAGTTTCCACACTGTCCGGTGAATTCTAGGAGGAAGTTGAATCTAAGGGGAGGGTTATGTAGTGCCCACTTCCCTTCAACACTTATTACCTGTTGTTTTTGATACTATTGACTATAATTATAGAAATTTTTATTAGTTTGACTTAGCATGATGTTAGATGTTAGAGATATTGAGACTATTGTTGGATCTCGATTCATAATATGATGTGTGTGGATTATTAGAGACATTTTATATTGATGATGATATACTATTGACATGGTTATATATTTTTGACATGCAATATTTTCGTCATATTGAGTAGACCTTAACAATTGAACTAATTTTGTGATCCTATTGATATTGATGAAATGTAGAATTGAGATGTTGTTAGAAATTGTAAATGATAACGTTAATTGCCTAGATGATGATTTGATTCATATGTAGATGATTGTGGATTTATATTGCATATTTTATCTTGGATGTTTTGATGCGGCCATGAGGCCGAAGGAGGTATTATGTGTTTTACAGGTAAACATTATCACAACAAACAACAGGGGGATTAGAGACCAACCACATTGGAATGCTAGATGAATTCAACAATGGTCACCATGGCAACATGTATTTTGTTGTGTGTGTGTTTGAATTGTTGTTAGGGGGTCCCCATGGGGGATTACCTCCAATTGTGACCAAGGGGTTTGTGTGTTGTTCTTTTATTTATTTTCCTTTATTTAATTTTAGTATGTGATTTTATAGTGATGTATATTTCCTTGTATTAATTATTTAAATTTTGGTGTATTTTCCTTTTTATCATTGATGGGTTTAAGTGTCTCAATTAAGTTAATTAATCATGTTACTAAACTAATTATAGATGTGACAAAAGAGGTCATTTATTAGATTAGATGGTTCTTTTGTTTATGTTTTGTAAGTGAACTGTATGTGATCTTGAGTGTTGTACACTCTACCCCTTCATGGAAATTCGGATTTGGTCTTATGGGACAATTTTGGAGGCTTTTGGGACAAGTTAAACTTGTCTCACACCTCTTAAATTACTACACCAACCCTACCTATGGATTGGGGGGTCAACAATAGACCCCATTTTGTGTTTTGTAAGACAAAAAGTGACATTTATTGCACTTTTCTTATATGGTTTTTATTGTTTTTCCTTAAGGGGTGTGGGCTTGGATTGTGCGTGTAAGAGGTTTGTCATTCCTCTCACCCACCATTTTTGTGCTTTTGAATTAAAGTTTGACTTGTGAGGTGGAGTTGAGGATGAGTGATGTGGTATCCTACATGGATCCACCTCACCCACCTCTCTCCCTTTTCTATTTATTCAAGTTCTTTTGCTTGTTTGGGGTTACTTGATTTCTTTTGTGCTCTTACATTTTTGGAGTTGGAGGATTTTGGAGTGCTTGTGGATTTTTGGAGCTTGTTGGTGATATTTGGGCTTGAAGGATCTTGGTGTGTGACTCTTGGATCAAGATCTACCATGGAAAGGTAGGAGCTATACTCTTGTTAAATGTTTTCTTTTATATTGTGTATATGTGCATGTTTTTGAGTGTTTTGGTATGCTTGTTGGGTGCTTGGGTAGATTTCCTAAGTGTGGTGTAGGAGGGGACTATGGGGAGCTTACATGTAGGGAGGAATAAGAGTTTATTTCATGTTTGGAGGGAGTTGGGTTGGGTGCCCCACCTTGGACAAGAAATGCTTGCATTTCTTAATTGGTTTTTATGAGGGAGACATAAGAGATAGTAGGGAGGCATAAGAGGGTCTTAAGGGAGGCATAAGATTTGTGTAGGGGTTGAGATGTATATTGGAGGGTTTTAAGGTGGGAACCCATTTCCCATTGGGAGGCATAAGTGACCTCCCCATAGATTCTTGCTCCTTTGGCTTTACATTTTGAAGCCTTGTATATTTTGTTGGTTTCCTTCTTGTGATTGTAGTTGTGTTGATTGTGTTTTTGGTATGATTGTGGAATCCTTGTATTGTGATGTGGAAGCTTTTTTTTCCATGAGTTGGATCCATATTTCATTGCAATGTGGTTGGGGCTCGGGGGCCAATGAGGAGGATAACTTCTTCTCCTCATTGGATTATTGGTTGGGTGGAGAGTGTTGCCTCTCCCCCTTTTTTGTTGTTGATCAAAGTGAAGCATGGTGGAGCTATTTTTGGTGATGTGAAACTTGGAGCATTGTTGGTGTCCAAAAGAAATCCTTCCTTGTGAGAAAATATTCTTGTTATTCCCACTTAAGGTGGAAGACTTGTAATATTGTATTTTTTAAAAGGAATGTTGTATTGTAAGTTGTAATATTATTTGAAGGAAGATCATTGGGGAATTGTATACTTTTCTTTCTTCTCTATTGTAGTATGTAAAGAAATGAACCAAAATGGAAATCATGTTTAAAAGTTTAGTTGTAATTGTTTTGTTAGAAAAGAATATCTTGCATTAAAAGAAATGAGCTATGCTCAAGGAAAAGAAAATTTACTTTCATTGTTGAAGTTGTATTATTGTAAATGGGAAAGAAATAATATAGAAGTTGTAAAGTACTAATAGTGTATGCTTGGAAACCTTGAATGTGGAACAAAGTTGTTAGTAGTTATTTGAACAAATAAGTTGTAGTGGAAATGGAAAGAGACAACAAAATTGAAGTATATTGTTATGTTGAAATGTTGCATTTTGTAGTAAGGAAAAACCACAAAATTAGAAGTAGATTTAGCTTCATTTTTACTTTTGGTCTTGAAAGAAAATTTGTTGAGAGAAATGAAAATGATCTTGTAGTTGTGGTTGTTACTATTGAAATAGGAAATGCTTAAAATGAGTAATTTTACTATGGAATGAATAGATGAATTAAATCTTACAAATGGAAACTTTAGGCATATAAAATTAAGTTCAGAATGACCTTTAGAACACCCTAGTGACTTTTGTTTTTTGAAAAATCTCGGATATGAAGGTTCTGTTTCTAAGGAACATGATTGTTGCCCTGTGCAGAGCGGTGGTCTCGTAACCGCCCGATCGGGTAAGGAGTGGTCTCGAGAACCACCACTCGGGAAAGCCGGCCCGGTTCGTGAATCGTCACCCAGGTAGGGTGGCGGTCCTAAGACTGCCGATCTACTTTGGGCGGCGGTTCTATCACTAACTACGAGAAAATGTTAATCTTCACCTGTGTAAATTTTAACTTGGTCAAAATAGAAATTTAAGCTTGTAAAAATTAAGAGGAAACCTCCAGCAAACAAATAATGGTTAAAATTCATTGTTCAAGAAAGTAAAAATTCAAATGGATAATTAAAAAGTGCTAAATCTCATATATATTAATGGAGGTAGGGTTTTCTCCAACTGTTTAATATCACCCTTCATTCCTTTCCAAAATAAGTTTCGTATCGTGCCCACTCATATGTTTTGAGAAATCCGGAGTGTCATGCTGATGGAGAAGCATGGATTTCATAGAAGATAACTTGATGAAGGTCTCAGGTAATGGGAAGCACTAGATGACCCTTGTGTCGCAGAAATGCACCATCCCATGAATAATGCGGTATGGCGGCGAGGTCAGTGGCCAACCCTAGGATGAGGTATTGTGGGGTGGGATCAAATGCATAACTTTTTTTTTACATATTTAAGCCATTTCGGGATGGGAATAGAGATGGCCGACAGGGATGCCTAGTCCTCAAATACACGTGAGAGAGCATCGGCCACAATATTGTCTTTACCCTTCTTATAGGTTATCTCATAATCATACCCCATGAGTTTGCTGACCCATTTTTGTTGTGTTGGGGATGAGACCCATTGTTCCAAGAAATATTTCAAACTCTGGTGATCTATTTTGATGCAAAAATGATTCCCTAGTAGGTATGGCCGCCATTTTTTGTATGACATGGGAATTTCCATCATTTCCTTCTCATATGTAGATGAGGCTAAGTTTTGGCTTGAAAGAGATTTGCTAGTGAAGGCAATTGGGTGACTTGCTTAGAGAAGGACAACACCCAAGCCATTCCCACATGCATCACTTTCAATGGTGAAAGTTTGAGTGAAGTCTGGCATGGCCAAAATTGGTGTGCTACACATAGCCTATTGAAGAGCCACAAAGGCTTGGTCAGCTGCTGCGTTCTAGGTGAAGGCATCCTTCTTCAATAAGGTGGTCAAGGGGGCGCAATATTTCCATAGTCCTTGATGAACTTGTGGTAGTACCCTGTAAGGCCTAGGAAACCATGAAGGATCTTGAGAGTTGTTGGTCGAGGCCACTCTTGCATTGCGTTGATCTTGTTTGGATCTACATGGACCCCGTTGGTAGAAACAATGTGCCCTAGATATTCCACTTCTTTGAGGCCAAAGGAACACTTGGACTATTTGGCACATAATTTATTGTCTGCCAGAATTTGTAATGCCCTGTCAATATGCTAGAGGTGCTTGGCCCATGTGTGGTTGTAGATCAGGATATCGTCAAAGAAAACTAAGACAAATTGACAGAGGAAAGGCTGAAAGATCTTATTCATGAGTGCTTGAAAGGTGGAAGGGGAATTTGTAAGGCCAAATGGCATGACCAAAAATTCATAGTGACCCTCATGAGTGCGAAGGTTGTTTTTGGAATGTCTTCAGGATGCACTCGAATCTGGTGATAGCTGGAGCAAAGGTCCAATTTGGAGAAAATTTTTGCCCCATGGAGCTCATCCAAAAGCTCATCAATGACTGGAATGGGGAATTTATCCTTGATGGTGAGGTAGTTGAGGGCACGAAAGTCAATGTAGAGCTGCCACAATCCATCCTTTTTATGGACAAGAAGTACTGGAGAGGAGTACGAGTTGGTGTTGGGGAAAATGATGTCGATTTGAGGAGGTCCTAGACTAGGTTTTCAATTTTAGATTTTTTCCAGATATGGATAATAGTAAGGATGGATGTTGGGGGATGCTTCCTGGGAGGAGTGGGATGCGGTGATCTTTGGGTCGTGAAGGGGAAAACCCATTGGTTTGATAAAAATAGTAGCATGTTTGTTGAGGATGGCTTGCAAATCCACAGGGTTGCTAGTGGTAGTGGGGGTTGGAGTTGGATGGAGTGTAGCTGGGAAATTATACCATGGGAGCCTTTCTTCAAAATATTTTCCATGTGATGGGAGCTGATGATGGAAATAAATCTTAGAAATAATCCCTTTAAGGTGTGCTTCGGCCCTTAGATGTGAAGCGCATCTAGAGCTAAAACAAAACACATAGAATGGGTTCCAAATATACCGGTTGGGGTTTACGTGAGAGTAATTTTGTAGCATGAGTGTTGCTAGTTTGGTTTGTGGTGGTAGGCATATGATTAGTTATGTTTTGGTAATGAGGAAAATCTTGTCAACGCGAAGAAGGTTGGTGGTTGGTTCGGTTAATTGTGTGTAGTTACGCTTTTAACCAATTTAGTAAGTAAGGTGGTATATGGTTGATTTTGTTTTTGCTTTAGCGTTGCAAAATTTGTTTGGTGATGTTGAATTTCCATTTTATGCCCGGTAGATGAAAACGAGAAAGTGTAACCCAACTATGAGTAAAGTATGACAACATTTTGTAACATGCACTATGGTAGGTTTTGAGTTTTTTTAATTCTTCGGTATAAATTATGTGTGCTAGGGTAAGCATTTTTTTGGTTTTGTTAAGTTAGTGTGAGTAATATTTTGTGAGGCCAAATACTTCAAGAGATATCAATTTTCATATTCTCGTTTAGATTTTTTGTACACTACGGTAATTTTTAATAAGTTTTCCATTGTAAGTAATACAGGATGAACACTTCTCTTTGTTACTCTATTATTCACAAATATATTCATTTTATATATGGGTTGTGAACAAAGCCATATGAGGGATATGTAAAAAAGGAACTTTGTTTCACATCAGTTATTACAGTGTGTATATATTTTTTTCATCTACAAGTTGGTATGTACATGGGAAAGCATGCAGGCTTGTATGTTGCTTGCACCTGGTTTTTAGGGCCTAGCGTTATAGTATTGTGTGTAGCCTCGTTCCCTGAGGATTTGTATGGTGTCCTCGCTTGCAATGGATGCTTGTTGCAGTGCATGTTGTGCGTGTTCTAATTTTTTCTGTGTGAGTAGCATTGCGTAAATTGTCTCATCATCTACATGTGTTCCTCCTTTGTAGTGGTCTTCTACACATTCTGATAACATGTGTTGTATGCAGGTACAATCATTGTTAATACATATTGCTATGTTGTCGAAATTGCTCGCCATCTTTAGAGTACCTGCATGGGGGTTGGCAAGAAATTGTATATTAGAAGCATACGGTGTTGGGAGAAAAGACACTGCTGTCAAAGTATAACAAGTAATTTCCAAGCTAGATAGGCATGTATTTTATATTTGGCAAATGGTGTAGAGGTGTTTTCCCTTGTGTTTAAATATTGTGAAATGGTAAAAGGGAAAAGAAAGTATAGCAATATAAGTAACAAAAATAAGAGAAAACAGTAGACCAATGTAAAGAAAATTCGCATGTAAATAGCAATGGATGTTCATCATTTGTGTAAGAAAGTTTTAGTAAGTTGGTAGAATTTGTTGTTATTTAGTAGTTTTTTGTCATTACACAGGTATCTTTTAGAGCATACTCAACAGTGGAAAGATGTGAATCCTTAATTTGATTTGAAAGTGATTATTTGAGGGATTTCAATACCACTCTTCTTTAAATTGGAAATTTTGATATTTGATAAATTCTAATAGTTTGAATGCTATATCAGTCATGACATGTTGGTATAACCGTACATAATTTTCTTTGAAGGTTCGTAATATGATAAGTAAATTTAGATTATAAAACTGCAAAAGTGTTTTTTCTCTACATACTAAGTTTATAGAAAACCATATGGTAATTCATCTAAGCAGGTAACAAGTAAAATGGACAGTCCTAGCTTTTGCACCCAATTATTGTAGTTTTTTTAATTCTAGAATGTGTCAATTCTACATATGTGACAAATGTTAATTTTACCACGACGAAAAATAGCAAGGTTGTAGCAAACATTTCTGCCAATCATAAAAAAATTGTTGGTATCCAATTCTTAGCCTAAGGAATTTCAACAATACTTTTCAAAGTATATTGGTAAAGATGTTAAAATATTTAGGTTAACTAAATGTGTGGTTACGGTGCAGATATGAGGTTTCATGTGTTTAGAAGAAGTTCATAAAACAACATAGGAGTACAACTAAAGGGAACCAATACAAGATCAAGGGTAAATTTTGTGTTCTACATCAATTATATTAAGTTCCATAAAATGTGGAACATGTGATTTGTTCAACTAAATGCCTGAAAGATATGTGGACATATGGACTGCAATGATAATATGATATGCAAAAATTGGTTCGTTGAACATACCTTACAGACTTTAAGATAAATTCATGCCACAACTGTAAATCCAGAGTTCAAAGCCTTTCCTAGCATCCCACTAACATTGCATTGTATGGTTTAAAGGTTTGTTTTGTGATAGATTTTCATAATCTACATACTGTACACATGTTAGTAAGCAGGACAATCATTTTCCTCTTAACGACCACACTATGAAATGTTTCAGGGGATGAAGAAATTTAAGTAATTTCAATGGACATGGTAAATACGTTATGTAGAGTATCCCAACTACCCTGCATACAAGTAAACAAGTGTCATGGTGGATAGATAGGGCGACCTATGAGGAAAAACAATATAATTATACAAATTTGGGAAAAACCATGCTTTCGGTATTCCAGAAACAAGGTGTGCCTCCTATGAGAAAATTGAAGAAAGGAAAAGTAACCAGACCATAGAAATAGGTTGGTCAATGGCAGGAGCTGGGTTGGAGTGTATCCATTGGCAAGTGACTTGTGAGTAGCGAAAATATGGAAAATGAGTATAAATACAACTGTTATCCTCAAATCTGGTGCATTTGTTTGCACTATAGTACAAAAGTCTCATAGGATCTATCAACAAGATGCACCATGACATCTGACCAACCACACCATTTTTATTATTTAATCATAGAAGAAAAACAAAGCTCTTTTTACTTGCCTTCTTGATACCCAATGCTTCTCTCAATGATAAAAACAATACAAGTATTGAAATCAAGAGTACTAATTCCTTAGCCATTGCTGTGAAGCTTACTAATCATCTATGTTTTCGGTTGAGTATATTTAGTTAAAAGAAACAATCTACAACAGAAATAGTTCTCTTCCATATTGATAGGGATTCCTCCTCATTTGTTTGCACATTGATTGGAAAATTCTTGTCTACTATACAACTAAAAATATTATGCCATCTTTCAATGAAAATTCTGTTATTCTTTCCCTTTCATTTGGTTGGGCCAATGTAACCATTTGCATGCATTTTTTTCTCCCAAACAGAGGCCTAGAAACCTATGCCTCATAATAAATCAAACACAGAGAAACTAATAGATGTCAACTCAAGCAGCATAGGGTCATCATAAAGATGCAACTAAAGGTAGTGGAACGAAGGGATGAATTGCATACTGACAGGAAGGACTAATTAGGTCAAGCAGGAGGAAAGGCCTGATCCATTTCTTAACCATTATACTCTCTACTTATTGAAACAATATTTAGAACGAAATCATCTTTTAATCACATAAAAAATACATCATGTTTGATGTTCTAACTACATATTCTTCTTAGTTTGTCATCACCTTCAACTTCTTCATTATCAACAACTTTATTCCTGCTTCAAATATTCCAATTAGTTGTAGCCCATTTATGATATATACTCAGGCCTAAGATGGGAGTCACATGAAAGTAAAATGAGACATAATAGCTAATGCTTACTAATTATTTTTCTATCCAATTTGCACAGTTGTGTTTTCTTTACGATGGGCAGTGTCTATCTATATCAAATTATATAAAGGCACGAAATAAAAGCCAGTGCGCGAAAAGAATCTATTCGCAACAACTTCATCTTTTGCTTCTTCGAGGAATTAATGGATGTATTTTGGCTTGCATCATAGTTTGATGTGCGAAGATATTCAGCACTGGACGACATGCTAATTGGAATTCCAGTAAAGTGTTTTATTATTTGGACACAGGAGCCTTAATCCTGATAAAAGGAGATCTCGCTTGGCGGATAAATGGTGCGCAATTGAGGTTCTTAGTGCGTTATCTATGGTTTTTTTTTTCTGCAATATTTCTCTCCATTTAATACCTAAACAGCCTCTGTATTCAGGTTCAATGGTATTGAATGAAGGGTTTTAACATTCAAATATATTTTATGGGGATTATTACAGAAACATTAACAAACACAATGCAATATATGTTATTTAAGTAATTCTAATTCAGATCAATAAAATTAAGAAAGTACAGGGGTTTGACAAGGGCCATAGACCATTGAAATGTCAAGAAAATATACCCGTAACAACTAATTCAGATCAATAATTGGCAAATCCTAAATCAAGCCATAGTTTCCCTCTGTTCTCCACATTTTACATTGGATTTTATGGTGTTTTCTTTCAACCCAACCAAGCCCTGCTGGTTTGGATTGATTGTTTTTTTATCTCACTTTGTCTCCATTATAATATTTCCTAATTCTCTGTACTGGTCATTGACAATTGAGGTCCTAATAATCGCTGAAACTGAACTTTCTTGATTACTGTTTTTAAAGAAGTTTTTCTATTTGCATTAATATGTGCATAAACTTCCTAACACCAATATGGAATGGGCATGCATTTGATAGCAAAAAAAAAGGTTAATTCAAGAGGAAGGCAATGCCTTGTTCTAAAATCCCCATTTTGACAGAGGCTTAAAGGACGGTGAGAATGGTTGTGGCCTCTCTTTTCCTATATGCTGATTGGATTTGGTTGAAAAATTCCAATGCATTCTGAAGAGATCTATTTTTGTGCATATCTCATAATCATTGCAGTGCATGAAACCGGGTACTTTTAAAATGTGTTTTGCCGAATGATTTACATGCACAAACACGTAGCATAATAGCAAAGGTCTAATCCATGTGATTCCAAATGATATTACAATGGGGCCTGTCATGGCTTACATGCCCTGATACATGAAACCCCTGTTGATGGTCTTGAATATATCATGGGATTCCATTCTCAAGAATCCGTTCTATACAACGCCTCAATATAAACCCAATACTTTAAAGAACTCAGTCATTTTCTATGCCCATTCCCACATTGGCAATCCAACATTCTTGTTTTGTACATATATCAAGAGGGTATACTTAGAAAGATTCCTCTTTCTCCTCAAATCCCTATTGAACCATATAATTTCACGAGTTAAGAGTGAGGCATCACTACAAGAATTTTACAGTATATAAACAAGAGTTTGGTATTGGGAAAGCTTCTGTAAATATTTTTGCTCACAATAATCCTGTTGTACCATACTACAACAACCAAATGAACTATTATTATGTTCCTTTCTTTCAATTATGTTTGTCAATATTACATGTGACGTCTTTAAAAAAACTTTGCATACATTGAAAGACTAATGATCCTTAGAAAATGTAGATCCTTCTAGAGATACAGGAGTATTATATTAGTTTGTTTACGATTCCTTAACTTTCCTTTTTAATGACATTTTGGCTGTAAAATGTGTTAAGGATATTTAAGATTGGCATTCATTCTTCATGAATTTATTCTAATCCAGTGTAGTACTTTATGTAGTACTTGTTGATCTAGAAAACTCGTTCTCGTGTGGGTGAACACTGAGACTGCCAGCCACCAGCAACTCTGAATGATAGAGGGCTTAGGACCTCAGATGCAACTATAGATTCTAGATACGGGCGCAGAGAAAATAAATCTGTAAAGAAAGAAAATAGATCTGCAAGATGGAAACAGATAAGATTAGATGATGATATACGGGGACTGCCTGACAAAGTAGATCCAGAAGCGTTAACTTCCTCGGTGGCTGTCAATCCCGTGTTCATAATAAAATAACGAATATCAAATGATAAGATGACATGCCAAAAACTATAAAAAAATCTGCAATATGTTGAAGAAAAATATAAATATGATACCAAATTAGTATCCTGACAGAACAACCGATTGATCGTTAGGCTGGTGATATGAAACTGGTAGAGCTCCGCTTCCAAATACTCCACAATATGATGCAAAATTTCACAGATAAATGAATTTAAGCTTCAGAATTTCTAGAATTTTCTCCTCAATTTCTTTGTTCCTCCTCTGAGGGGGAAAAGACTCATATTTATAATTTGAATTTGGATTAAGATAGAGGATTAACGAATAACCATAATTTGCAAAAGCAATTTTGATTAAGAGAACATAATGAAGAGTGGATTTGATGGTGGGGTTCATGATGTGAGAAAAGGAAAAGATGTGATGTGGAGTGGGGACACGGTTAGGTGCAATAGTGAAGTCATGTGCTCACTTTACACTATTGATTTTTTGGATTTATTGTCAGAGAGGAGATTTTTGAATTATTGATTTATGGGTGGGGTTCATATTTTAATAATTTGAAGGGATTGAATTTTTAGGTGGGAATTGATTTTTAGGTGGGAACTTGATTTTGACTTAAGTGGGGAACATGTGGGACTGGGTAGGTGAAATAAAGATTTCATTTTTAAAAGAAGGTGTCGGATGGGTGCATTTTGAATTAAATAATTTATGAGAGATGGGGGATGATTCCAAAAATTGAATTATCAAATGGGTCCATACGGAGCCCATTGATAATCAATCAAATAATATGAACAAATAAATAGGATTTTATTTAATTTAAGATAAAGAGAAGTGGAGATGGAAATTGTGTGAATATAAGATGTCGGAGGGGCGCTATACCGAAAATAGGTGTTTATAGTACTTTATGAAGCAATTTTTGGATTGTCATTATTTTTATGTATTTGTTTGGGTTCCTCATTTTAGAAGAATTTGAAATCAGATTTAGCAATGGAAGCACCTTATATTGGTGAATTTTTTTTGTCTCGCAGGAATCAAAATGTTATATAAGAATGAGCAGTTTGCAATCTCTCTTGGATCAAAAATTTATACTCAAAACTTTTAGGTAGAGAGTCGAGGCTTACAACATGTACTGCTGAGGATATGAAAATAAAAGACTTATGTTGTATTAAGTGTGTCCGAGTTTGGAATTGAGCACCCCGGCTCTAGTGCCCGCCGATGGACTTGGTGCTATGTTTATCCTTTATGGTGTGACTTTTCTAGGTTGAGCATTAATATTTGTTGAAAGATCCATCATACATCAAAGGCTAAATGTTTTGAGTGCAAACCATTTTTTGTATTCGAGGATTACTTTTTTTATCACCAATGCGAAGATTTGTAGACATTGTATGGAAGTTGTTTGAGGAGGTTGAGGGGGATGAATTGAATGAATTATTTGGGTGTTGGAAGTTTTCCCTTCCCATTTGGAGAGTTTTTCTTCCAGAGAAAATAAGTGCTGAGAAATTTATGGGCAGTTTGTCACAAGCGATGGATGGATGGCAGCAACAATTTAGCTTGCTGTCAAACAAGGAAGATTGCTTAGTTCTGAATGAGAACTCTATTAGAAAAGTTGCACAACAAGGCACCATGTACATCTATTCTTATATTGCAACTAAATGTACAAATATGTATTTGCAGGGTGAGGTACAAATACCAAGTTTTGAGCATCATAGTAAAGATGCAGATCTGATAGTAGTGGCGAAGAATGGAATGATGTAATAAAAGCATAGAATGTTCAATTTTGTATCAAGGATACATATGAACAAGAAAATTTTACACAATGCTAATGTACATGGATTTTTTTGGATTCCCTCAAGAAAATTGGCAACCTTAATACACAAAAATAGCTTGCCCTTGATCCCCTTGAATTGAAACAAAAATCATGTTCTCTTAGTAAAAACTCGGTGAACCTTCACAGGAAACTGTAAAATACTATATATATATATATATATATATATATATATATATATATATATATATATATATAGCTGTCAAGATGGTTGAGCTGGGCTAACAGACCAGATTAAGGTTCTCATCCAAAACGGTGTGGATTCAAATCCCGCCTTCAATGGTCAACAAATCACAGTGAGTACAAGAGTGTGTACTCCTTTGTAGATGGATTGGCAAAACTTGATTTACCAGTCATAAGTTCAAACGAATACAAAATTTGAAAAATATATAGATTAAAGTATGAAAGTCCCCTTGTTCCCTTAAGAGAGTTTCATGCCCGAGAAGGCATGCTAGCTAGTTTGGGACCTAAAAAGTACCTTTACCTATGTTGAAAAGTGAAATAATAGAGAAGTTTCTGGATTATTTTCCAAAACCTGTCTTTAGAACCATCCATTTCTTAATTCACTTCTTCAGGTTGCCTGAGAAGGCATGCTGGCTAGTCTGGGACCTAATTTTTTTGTAAGTTTTTTTTTTTTTTTCAAAACCCATCTTTAGAAACATCCATTTCTTCATTATCTTCTTGAGGTCTAAGATGCAATAACCATACAAATAAACATAGCCAACCTAGTTATCTTTTTAATCTTTTATCTTCTAAATAAGTGCACACTTCTCTTGGCTTAAAAAAACAGCTAACCTAGTTATCTTTTTAATCTTTTATCTTCTAAATAAGTGTACACTTCTATTGGCTTAAAAAAATAGCTATCCAAGTGAATAAGAAAATCAATGCACTAAACTAAAACTCAACGATGACAAAATTTGCATTTCCAATTCAAAAGCCCAACTAGTCGAAGCCCAACCAGATTGCTCTATGGTCTAGTCTCTCTAACTCTACTCTAGGAGGCCGAGTGCTCCCATCTATATAATACATGATCCCCTCTCTATTATATCCTTATCTTCTATGGGAGCCCTATCCCCTTATTCCCTTTCAAATTTTAGGGCATTTCTTTAGTTCCCACCAATACAATACAATATAGTAGAGGGCCCGATCTACGGTGTATCAGCAGGAGGGGTGGGACTGGTCCAAAGACATTTTTTCCAATTGTGTCTACGATTTGATCTGTATTCCACACAAAAAACATGTACCATTCTTTTTGTTTCGATTTAGATAGTTTCTAAAACTAAATAAAAATTCACAAACTTGTTATTTGTGTTAAAAGTTCTTTTACCTAAGATAAATTGTATCAGATAGACAATGTAATTGAAATGGGAATAAAAATTGCAGTGGCACTGTAGGAAATTGAGGATTCATTGGTTTAGTTTTTCGCTTATTTTGTATTGTTAAATTTATATGTTCCCTCAAGAACTTAGGGAAAAATGCCATTAAATTATGTAATCGAGTGTCTAATTGTAAGACACCCCTAAAAGTGCTCAATTAAAAAATCGAGAGTTAAATTTCATATCAAATAATTATTAAATAGAATGTAAAATGGAGTCCTTTATGAGTGTAACATAAAGAATATCTCCATTCCTTTTCAGGAACAATATTCTTTGCCAAAGATGAGACTCAGTACATTCAAAGAACAAACACACAGGGAAGAATGAAATTGAAAAGAGGAAGGAAAAGGCAACACTATATAATTTGCATTGTGTGTTGAGGCTCACAAAAGCCATGATGAGTTAAACGGTGTAGTTCTGTGGGATGTTATTTATATCCAGTCCCTTTAGCTTTACCGCAGACTCTATTTGTCCCTTCAATGTACTCAGCTCCTGGATCCTGTTACACTCAATTTTCACATAATATTAATTATATTTTATTTGTTTAAAAATTGGTTGCACTATTAGAATCTTTAAGCTTTCACAATCCATAATAATAAAAAACCGTTCTATCTAAAGATCACATGCATTCGCATTTTGGATATGTTACCACTTCTGTAATCAAAAGATATTACATAAATGGTAACATGCCCAGCAGTCAAAGAGTATTACAATAGTCATTGGGTAGGACAATTGGAGTAACATCTTTGTGCAGCCCATTGACCTGCAGTCAAAGAGTAATACAATAGGGGTAACACACTTTGATTGCAGAACTATGGTTTTCCCAAAGGGCGGACGCCCATTCCAGATCCCACTACATTTCATCATCAGAGTGAAGTTTTTTACGCTTCATTTGGATGATGTTTCGTCAATAATGTGAAGTGTTTTTAACATTTCATCATCAGAGTGAAGTGTTTTTACGCTTCATTCAGATGATTTTGTCAACAACGTGAAGTGTTTTTAAGCTTATTCCAGATCTTGGATCAAAGAGTGTTAGATTATATCAATGTTTGGGATCGCACTGCACTCCATCATCAGAGTGAAGTGTTTTTATGCTTCATTCTGAAGATGCTCCATGATCAGCGTGAAGTGTTTTTGAGCTTCATCTTAATGATGGATCATTTAGTGTGATGCCCAAGGTAGCTATAATTTACCCATTACAGATTTTTTAACAGAATTTATTCATACTTCAGGATGGATTGTGTATGTGGGGCCTGGGCAATGGGCATAGATATTTTACCTGGCAATTTCAGCGCGCCTCTTTGCTTGTTCAGCAATTTCAGACAATTCAGTGTAACCGGCCCTTTCCATGGCCTTCTCTATCATAGATTTGGGATTAGCAGTATTGAGGCCACTCATTGAACGTTGAGAACGAGCCCATTCTGCTTCCCTCCCCTCTCTGCCATAGTCTTTCGATGTGGAAAATGCCACCTGAAGGACGAAAACGGCGTGTTTGTAAATATAATGCCAATAAGATTAACGGTATTGTCCATTAGTTTTGGTATATTTAGTGATGGAAAAATCCAACCCCTGAATTTTGTATTTCATTTCCCCAAATCCAAATCCATATATATATATATATATATATATATTCTCCCTTCTTAATGAGACTTGTATGACTCATATTCCTAGAAATCTTAGAAACCCAGTTTGAAAACCAAACATATACCTTGCTATCAATCATGGTATTCCAAGATTTTCCACTGAGAATGTAGCGAACTGCAAACTTGATCACGTCCAAGGGTAGGTAAATTACAATGCTATGCAACCAAATAACTCCTGCCCAACCCCATGATATCCCATCAATCTCTGCCAACTCTATCCAACGTTCATTAGCACAGGTTGCAATCACGGTGGCAATCTGCATCAAAAACATACTAATCAGCAAGGAAAGATATAATATAATGTATTTCTTGATCATAAGAAATGCAGTTCAGTTAGAGCAGAGTAGTTACCAGTTGAGCTATGAGGAAAGCACACATAAGCATAAAGCCAGGTCTCTCTAAAAATGACCAGATGCGAGACCTTGTAACGAAAATCAGAGCCTGGCTAATAATGCTCACTTGCAAATACAGTGCAGCCATAATTTTATAAGGGTCGTCCTTGATGGGCTCGACATGGAAATGGTTCTACATCAATAATAAGAATAAAAATCATATTTAAATTAGTATGACATTATATCCCTGTGAAGGGTACTCTACTGCACTTTTCAAATCTAATCCCTGCTTGTCATTAGTCCTGATAATGTGGCCATTATATGTTAGGATTGGATTTCCGGAGCAGGTTGAAAACTTGAACAACCAAAGGAATATTTAGCATTTTTTTGTGGTGATTTTTCAATGGTATCTATTCTTACCGGGAACCAGTCTGTATCTTGAACGATTTTGAAAAATATAACTGTTGTAAGTGCTAGATATGTTCCTAGAACATTTCCAGTTGCAAATATCTCCTTCAATTTCCAGCTATCAGGCATTTGGGATGGTTTGACCCGATCCTTGGAAATGGTCATAATTGTACCTGATCAAACCCATATATCTCAAAAGTTAGCATAAAACTATAGGTGTGCTTGTAGTATGGTTTGTTTATGATAATTATGAAAGGCTTCATGAGCAACTGACCATCATTCAGAACAGCAATGACCAAAACCATGAGAGGACTAAAATCGAATCTCCATATGAGAGCAATTAGCATGAAACCAAGCTGCAACCATAAGAGTGGTTAAGTCCTTTAGGCTGAACTTATATCAATCAACAAGGTTTATTTACTTGTTTAGAATATTGTTTCTATGATTGTTTAGTTTTCCCATAAATTCCCGAAGCTTTGTTTGATTTAACAAATTCTAGAAATGTTGATCAAGATGCTTACCACAATACGAATGGTGATGGAGATTGCATATATCTGAAGCCATCATGACATGTCAAGATCATTTCAAACCATGAACCCAACTCGTCACTGATAAACATATGGAAAGGCAATTCATGAAGTAATGAATTTTAACTGAGGAAGTTCAATACATACAGTATAGTTTTTCTTTCTTTGAAATATAGCTCGACTTGTTAGAACAACACTGATGATAACACTGAGTCCGGGCTCTGTGAGAACTATATCAGAAGCACTCCTTGCAGCATCTGTTGCATCTGCCACAGCTATTCCTATGTCTGCCTTCTTCAGAGTTGGAGCATCATTAACTCCATCCCCTGTCATTCCACAGATGTGCTTTCTATCTTGAAGCCGCTTCACTATTTCATATTTGTGCTCTGCATAAACAAATACAATATAAAGATGGATTAGATGAGATGAGATAACTTTTCAAAACCATAAAAGCCTCAATTGGTTTGTAGAATTTAGGCTAGATAGGCCGGGATTTTTTTTTATGGATGTTGAGATCTAAAATGAATTTTCCCACATTATTTGAAGTTTAATTGTCTTTAAAAAGAATCTTAAGCTCTCCTATAATTGTACATTTGCATCCTTGCTTGAGTGTTACATACCTGGGAATACCCCAGCAAATCCATCATCCATTTCAATCAAATCATCAATAGGAAGAGTTCCTTATGATAGACCCTTTTCATGGTTAAGTAAGGAAGATGAAGGATACATATTTGTACCCATTCCAAGCCTTCTCCCTGTTTCTTTAGCAATAGCTAGCTGATCACCTGACATATACATTCTAATTTTATTTTTTATGTACTTCTAAAATTTAACTTGACAAACTCGGCCAAAGTAAACTCCCTCCTAGTGAGTTCAGATTGACACTCATTTGCACACAAAAAGTACTGAACAGCCCAGATTTTAAAGTTGGACAATGCCATTATATATATGTGCACAAAACTTAACGGTGATCATCTTTACATTGACTCCAAGGTTGAGAGCTCTTCGAATTGTTTCTCCACTGTCATGGCGAGGAGGGTCAAACAGGGCCAAAAACCTATGAATTCCCATTTCCCTCCAGCGCTCTCCTTGTTTTTCTCTGGCACTTCCTGTAATTGGGTTTTTAACACATTAGTTAGTGACTGCTAAAACATACCCCAAAATTAGATGTAAATTGTGAATTACTTTTTTAAAATTGTAAATTGTAAAATACATTTGCAACGCTGATTAGGCTATGTAAATAACACACCTGTCTGGCCACAGCTAGGGATCGAAGCCCACGCTCTGCATACTTATCAATGATTGCATGCACTTTCTTTTTCACATCTTCCTTGCAATTGCAGAGTTCTACAATCTGTAAATGGTGGAAGTAGTTTTTAATAATTTTTTTCACAGCTCCAATCAATTATTGGTTTTGATTCATAGTTTTTGCAAAACCTGTGCGAATGTGACAACTCCTTTCAAAGTTGGGGAAACTAAAATCCATATATTAGACTGTTGATTGTGCCTTTAGTTGCCTTCAGTATAGAGTGGTTTTTAATACTTCAGATGTTCTTCTCCGTGGTTATATGCATTATTGTGCTTATAGGATTTTGATGGTGCTTCTTTAAGTTGCACTGTTTTTTATTAAACATAATCCATGCTATATTTTGCATCTTTGCTGCTCTCACCTAATTGTAGCTGCTTTATTAAACCACCTAATTTTCTAAGCTAAGGTTTCGAGGTAGAGATTATACCTAACATTTCTACTTGGTCTAAAGATTAGGGAACTATGACAGGCAGTTCAAAATAGGTGGAATGACCTGTGGAGCATGTGTTAACTCAGTTGAAGGGTTATTGAGAAATTTACCAAGTGTGAGACGAGCAGTTGTTGCATTGGCCACTTCATTGGGGGAGGTGAAATATGATTCAACTCAGATAAACAAGACACAGATTAGATCCTATTGTGCAATCAGTGTTTGGGTCGCATTCAACAAAGTTCTAAAATCATTATAAGCTCGGTTAAAGACCTAAAAATAGGCAAAAATCAGGCTATAAATGAACAGGAAAACATATATTAGACCGGTTCTTAAATTTTGACTGTTACACAGGTGTAGTTTGTTAAAAACCCTTCATCCTCATCCTGGTGATGCATGAAAACAATCACCTGATTCTCCGCCCTAAGGACTCGCAGTTCACCACCATCCTGTATACCATGGGTGTGGGCTTTGGGGCTCCGTCCCTGACTCACCCTCGGAATTTAGCAAATAAAAACCAAAACTGCAAATGCAAATGGACACGGCCTGTCGACTACAAATTCTAGATTCAACATTTGTAAACCTAACAGTAAAAATTAACAGTATACTAAAAGCAAAAAAATGGCATTAGGATGATAAATTACAGGCAGTAAAAATCCAAATTTACAGGAACAAACAAGAATACAGTTTGTGCCCTAGAAGACAAACCTCTACACTGGTGGGGTTGTTGTGGAGGAACGTTGGAAATAGGGGCGGCACAACCAAGACGCTAGCAAAAAAACAAAAATAATCTGCACCCAACAAACAGAGCTCATATTCAACGCTGGAAGGGACCGACAGGGAGACGTGGAGCCGAAGGCAGGCAGCAAAGCCCCTGAAAAACATGTGCCCACTAGTGGAAAGAGGCGGTGGCAAATACACGATGTACCATGATAGGCAGGTCGAAGTTGCTCAAGTAGCAGAGTGTCATCGTTGGAGGTCTACTGTAGGGTAGCCATTTAATGTCATTCCAGTCATGTCATGAGACTTGTTGAACTCAAGAAACAAGAAATTTGAACAAAAATCCTTATACATCTTATCTCTCATTGAGAACAGTGAGCATTCCCAAAGCAGGGGTGGACATTTTAGGTCACATGATTCTTATGATTAATAGAGAATATGATCTGTTATTGCTTTAGATTTTACATTTGCAGTGCACTTCCAAAAATATTATACAAAATATCTAAATTAATACCACAAAAAAATACAAATTTATGAAATATTATGTCAACATGTTTGGAAAACTATCAGCACAAACATCACAATCGCCATCCCCTCTCCCAAATGCAACACAATTGAACCCATGTAAAGAAAAGGAAATCATAAACACATTCAAAATTGTCGAGTATTACCATAGAGAAAATCCGTCTTGGGAATAACTCCAAAACGTTTTTATTGGACCACCTCATGGTTATGTCTTATTCATTCCGATGATTCTATACTCTACCGCAGGTATAGTGGCTTCCCCTTTGACTGCCATTCTTACATAAGTGCCATTTCAACTTAGATGTCTTTCTCCATTGCTGTCCTCAAGGGAGAGGAGACCTCCTGAAGACCATCAATACCAACAAATTGATGAATTTATAATTGTATATGGTTGACTCATCAGATTCCAACCTCAAAAGTTAAAAGGGTTACATGCTTTCCCTTCAACCTCCAAATGTTTGGAACTCGTACACCCATTTTGCTATCTTGAAGCTGAAAAAACAATTTGGAACATCTCCAAGTTTGCAACTATTTTTTTCAATTTCGAGATATCAAACGGGTGAATTTTGACCTGATTTTTTATGGGCAAGTGGAACCACATCAAATGGATGAATTTTAACATGATTTTTAAGGGCACATGGAACTGTGTCAAAACATAGTTAGAATTTGAAGTAGAAAATATTTTGGCTTTAGTAGCCATAGGGTACAAATAGGAGCTTTGAAGTAGTAAACACTGTGTAAATGCCTTTGTTTTCTTTTCTATCATTTTGTTATAGAAATTTCCAATAACTGGAACACCAAACTTTATTTAGATAGAATTTAGCAATATTGACATTGGTAAATGTGAACGTACCAAAATGAAAACCATGTACACAGAAAAAATTAATAAGCATTTCACTCCTATAACAAGAATTGCAAAACAAATACGAATTAGAAAACAAACTATTACCCGCCATCAATTCCCCATACAAATAGCATGTGCTGAACCATACATAGAGCCCAAGGCCTCACAATGAATGCACTAGATTTTGACCCTCACAAAGTAAATTTCCATGGCCTTGTATACATAGCACTTTCGCGTGTAAAAAATATTGAGTCGTTGTATCTTATACACAAACTACAACAAACCAACTTCGTATTGTCCACTGACGTAGAAACTGAAATGCATAGACTTGTACATTCTTCAAAATGGGCACCATTATACAATTTCACATAAGCAAGCCCCAAACACTTGCACATTTGCTCACTCAATACCAAAAGTTTAGCACTACACATTCAACACATAACGCATGATTTTGCAATAATGCAATCAGACATAGTTTGTTTACAAGAAACACAAACCACCAAAATGCCAACCGATAAAGCTCTCTTGCAAATATTCGACGTTGTTCCTACCATGAATATCCACAGCTTCTTACGTGCTGTAATAAAAAAATCAATGGACACAACATTAAAACATTTAGTACACCCCACATTGAAAGTACTACAATTGATATTTGCTATTTGAATATGCATATACGAATAGCAAACATATATTTGAGGCCATTAAGCCCACTAATAAACATTACAAGATTCTTAGAAGTCATCACCTCTACTTTACCAATAGATATGCAACTCATAATAGTTGGTGACTTCAACATTGACATGTCAAAGGCCAAAACCAAACAAGCCCAACTTTGCAATGAAATGCAACAACAAAACCTCTTCCTTGTACCAACCATTGCAACAACCGATAACAACACACAAATAGACCATTGTTGGATGAATATGAATATTACAAAAATCACCATTGAAGTTAGCCATGCATATTGGACTGACCATAACACACTTTTAATTTCATTCCCGGTTTCGTAACAAAGCAAAATACATACTACAAAAGCAATTGCAAATACAAAATACACCTCCAAATGCATTGGAAAAGGTATTTGTTCCTTACACTTGTACTATGTATACAACTAAAACCATAGCCTATTTTACATAGCTGTTACTTATTATGTAACTTTTTTTGTTGTAGACACCATGTCAGATACAACTTCAATTGCCCAGGCTGATCTCCCATCACAACAATCACCAAAGAGGTATGCTCTTTACAAATTTCATTCTCTACTGACATTTTTGTTATCCACTCCTAATTGATTTCCTTCTTCTAATAATGTGCAGGCCAAGGAATGAAATCCCAACACTAATATCTATTGACGATGTAAATAACTACAAATTCGGAGAAATTTTTGAGGGCGACATCATGGCTGTATATAAAATAGTCCTCGACAAGCAACGAGGAAAAGAACTGCTGTGTGTGGACCTCACAGACAAAAAGGTGAGCTGACAATAACTGTCAACATTATGGCACCTTTCATTAAAACCCATGAACATAAAATAATCCCACAAAAAGCCATCCGCATAACAAACTTTACCATTGCTCCAAAAAGTGACTATGACCACTGCGATTGTGACTTCATATTGCTAATCACTGAAACCACAACCATAGAATCTATTGATTCTATTTGCCCTCAGCATATGTTCATCCCAAATTCAAGCATCCATCAACTACTCGTCCACTACTGACCATTATGCAACTGCAACCATAGCTGCCATTTGTACATCATGCCAAAAATAGGAAACCAATTCATCATTGACATTACAGATGGTAACTCGCCCAATGACAAAGCTCGTGTAAGCCTCACACTCCCTATAACAATTATTTAATAGCATTCTCATTACAAAATAAACCAACTTTCATTTCACTTAATGGGTGACAAAGATATCTTTTCCAGACACTTGCAACAGAATTCCATATGATTGAAAAAAAAATCCAAAGGAAAGAACCGCAATATACCTTTTCAAAAACCTGGCAAAGCGGAGCGAAAGCATAGACAAGAGCTTGCGGAGCACCCAATCCACCTTTGTGACCACTGTAAATGCAAAAAGATCTCTGGAATGCCTACAACTACTTCTGGATACAACAATGAAGGTACTGATAGCAAAGCCATTCTTAAATCAGCCTTATACTTTTCAAATGCTTTAGCACTTGCAAAACTTACAAGCAATTTACTATAACTCTGTTTTCAATCACCTCTCCCCGATTACTTATGTCACTTGCTACTGCTAATGTAATTTTACTTCAAGTTACAATCAAGTAACCCTCCTCATCGATAAATAACGCATGCCCCACTATACAAATTGTCCCTATTTAGGCCTATAACTATAAATAACCATTCACCTACTCACGTTCATAAGTGAATATAAAAAATTATGCTCTTAAAGCAACAAGAATGTACCTGCCAAACCTAGAAAGAACATATGGACATGAATAAATCTTTATAGTAGGAAAATGTAACAAATGCAGTTGTATTTCATTGGTTATTTTGTGTGACCACCTAAATTTGGTCATTTCGCATTTGATAATACATTCCACTCACAAACACCATCATCTTTCCCACTGCATTTCATGTAAGTTTACAAAAATACAAGTATTAAATTGATACCGTATATTACAATCCAATTCTTACTGATGCATTAACGGCGCAACCTTTCTCCTTTAGGAGCAACCACTAGATCATATTTTGTAGTTGAATGTGTAAAAATGGAGATCGTGGAGAGAAATATAAATTCTCACTTAGATATGGAATACTTAAAATTACCTCTTCTAAAATGCCTTCACATCTTTAATGTTGACCTAATGCATGAAACCAAGAGTATAGGTTTATGGTGGTAATATAAGAAACAAATACCTTATCAAATTCTTATATGGCTTAAAAATTAAATTCACAAGATTAAAATGAAATAGTTTCTATAACAAATTCCAAAATGAAGGAAAATAAAAACTTATTTTTGTTTCCTTATGATTATTTCAATCATTAATCTCACTAACTCACCTCATACCAAATGAAATATTTGGATCAGATTTGATAAAAATAAATACACATAGAAAATTTAGATTGACACTCCAAACTTTCATTATATTTTGGTTAGTATTTAATTGTATAATTTACAAATATATAAGAAATAGTTTCCTATAAATTAGGAGATCTAGATATATTATAAAACAAATCTACTAAAGATGTATGAGTTGTTCCAATAACTTGTACATACTATTAACTATTACATCTCACTCATATTATTTTGTGATTTTTAAGTAAAAAAATAAATATATATTTTTACCTCACAAATATTACTCACACACATATTACATAATGTGAGCACTAACTATTTTCCTAACATTTAGTACTCATTTAACCTCACAATTATTACAACAAATTCTATTTTACATGTTAAGTGTATTGTTTATAATGATTTTTCAACTAGGTAGCCATTCCCACTATCTATGCCACCATGAATGTGATTATTCTATTATTAACATTCATTAACACCACTAAGCACCACTTCCATCTTCTTCCTAGGATCTGTGAAATTACTATGTGAAAGGGCACACTCAAAAGGTATAATCGATCATCCAATGAACCACTAATCATGATGAACACGATAGATCTCATATGATATATTTGAGATCAAAATTTTCATTCATGCCTTATATGTGCGCATACTAGCCATCAACTCCTACGAAATTTCCTTTATGATAGAGATTCTCTACTAATAAAATTTAAGAACCTAAAATTCATTTAGTAATCCCCATTTTAGTAGGTCATGATAAAACACAACCCATTATGGGTCATACTTGTAGCACAAAGTATGTTCTTGGTATAAAAGGGTCATGGAATATTAAATTTCCTTACACTCTTGAGAAGTGATTCCTTTGTGTGCCAAATCAATTCACACATATGAATGTGTTTGGATGAATTATTAACCTCTTAGTAATATATGAGATGTAGAGACATCTTGAAAAATATATTAAGTGCAATAGCTCTAATAAGTTGTGTGGTAGTAACACCTCTACCTTGTATCAACTTAGTAACACCCATACTAAGATATCTCTCTTATAGCTACTTCAAAAAGCATTTATTTACAAGGACATCTTACAAGATACGTTTTGCTCTTTTATCTTGGCTAACCATACTCAACCAACTTCTAAATTAAATGTCTCACAAATACCTTTAGGGAACTCGATTAGACTATTACTTTCAACACCAATGACAATTTCCTTGTTTCTAATATGGATACATGCCCACCTCTTTTCATCATCGTACACATCCAATATTTTTTCAAACATTGGGTTTTAATTGATAATTGTTATGTCCTTAACATATATTCTTGGTTACTACTCACACAAATGGGTATTTATTTTCAGTAGACACTAGATCACGCACTTTAGGTTATTTCTAGTCCTAATCACATAATACTATTCATATGATTCTTAAGTGAGAAAATTACTAATTTATCACTATCTTTGACCATCTTTGTTGGATTTTTATTTACTCTTTTGGTATTGCACTCCTTCTTTCCTAATATGTCTTTTCATACTTTGACATTTTTTACTCAAGACACCAACACCCACCAAGACGTCAAGACTAGGTGCCCCTGTCTCCTCCGGGTGCCCTCGATTTCTTTGTACTTTTATCATATCTTTTGGATCCTTTCTATCCTTTCCGACATCTTAGATTTTACTAATTGGCCTTTTAGTGGTTAATTACGAAATTCAAAAAAGGAAATCATATAAATATAAAGCTATGTGACCATAATAAGGGACCAAGCACTAAGCATTATCTATCACCACCTAAGGTTACATTAAAAGGCCATTATAAGAGCATTCAATCATCCATCTAGCATCCACACAGTGACAAGGGACTTTATTATTTTACATACACTTCATAGGAGAGGAAGTTCATTTTTACATGCACATATTATTTATATTTTCTACACCTAGATATTGCTTTCTATCAAGTATGACAAGTGAAAGAGCCACCTAGATCATGATTTCGTACACACACATACAACTACATTGGTTATAAGATGTACTTTGTAACACCGAGTCGTAAGTTCACTTGTTTGACAATCAAGGATAGTTTGACCCCTCATTTTGCATCTTTCTTTTTAGGACTTAATGTAGTGTGAGGGTTTTGTATGTGTTTCTTTCTTATTATAGGTTTCAGGAGAATAAAAATGAAATGTAGCGATATATAGGAGATCAAATGCGAAAACCAAGTGAATATATTGTGACCCTATGATATTTGGTTCCACGGCCGAGTAGTCACAGCACTCCGAAATAGGTCTCTGTAGACCTGTGCGCCCTCGACCCAACAAAGATGCCATGGTCTTGACATTTCGGCACTCCTAAATTTTTTTGGTTTGTTTCATGCGATGCTCGAGTTCCTGTTCTATCAAGTTTCCATCTTAGCACAACTTTAGCATCACTGCAAATCAACTAATTATTTGATTCCCTTCATTTGTGACTAGGGTTTTAAATTCAAATTATTTAATTACTTGGATCAAATCTGTACTTAATTGTTTATATCATTGTGCAAGTACATATCTAGAATTGGGAATCTACTTATTTTATTATTTTTTAATCATTATCCAACTACAGTAGATTATAATATTACTACTTTTTGAGGCTTAGACAACATTCCGATATCTACACTAGATACCATCACTTTAGATATCCTTGTTGGTCCTAAAATGTGGTCTCCTAATTTTCACATCACTGAAAATACTCATTATTACACTATAATATTGGGCTTCCCTTGGATTCATGATATGTAGGTTGTTCCATCTAATTTCCATATTTGTATCAAATTTATACACAATGGTACTGAACATATGGTATATGTCGACTCTAATCCTTTCTAATATTGAAAATTTGATATATCAAACCTAAAAATATGTTCTGTTACTCCTCTATCAAAATAAATTCCTAAGGATACATTGGACATATTTGTTATTGGTAAAACTATTCATAGCTCTAATTCCTCTTCACCTCCACACCTACATATAATTTTACTCATGTGTCTCCTTCATCTTCTTTAAAACAAGTTATTACCTCTAACCTTTTGGATGATGTTATTCAACAAGATAATGCAATTTCTTATCCTACTAATAGTGACGATGATCCCATTAAACTTAAAAATTAGAACCTATGTATACTAAATTTTAATCCAATTAATGATGATGATTATATGTTTTGTTCTCTTTTTTTCTCCATTATACATAGCCATTATTACCTTAAGAAAATTTTATTTGATACTACGGTTATTAATGATCACTCTCTCTCTAATAAGTACTAGATATAATCCCCTACAACATGTAGTCAACACATTGGATACCATACCAAATTTTATTTCTACCAGAATCCATGCCTAACTCAATATACCATAAATAATTTTATCTTACTCAATCAAGATTTCCTTACCTTTCCTTCTAAACATCATCGCTCTGCTATAAATATTTTTCAACAACACAATATATCATTTTGTGACTATCATTGTGTTTTTGGACATGATGTAGATTAATATCAAGGATTAATAGTCATAATTAACAATCTCAAGGAACATGGACATATAAATATTTTACATGAAACATTTTCACGTCTTGAGCAGTCACATTCAAAATAAATAATGACATCAAGACAACAACCATGATTTCATAAGTTCGTTATCACAATATACATTTAGTGCCAATACTAGAAGTAAGTGGAACCGAATCTGAATATAAACAAGAAATTTTTACATATAAGGTTTCACATACTTTGGGGCTTACACCATTTGATATTACACCTCTTCTCACTCTTTTTATTACCAAGGTTATAATATGTTCATGATCAATTTTTGCGTACACATTGTTAGCAAGACTATGGTTTGGGTCACTCTCGATCCACAACCTAATTAAAAGTTTTCTTCTTGGCTATGAAAAACACCCACATCCTATCCTCACTCACTATAAGATGTTATCTCTTTCCTAAATTTATCATTGACATACATATATGTGTCAAAAATTATGAATATTAATTCATAAGACCAGTACTCAAACTCTTATTTTCATTATGCAACTTACATATTTCACTTACTTTTTCCCTATCTAGAACTCTGTATAGACTAGTAAGGTTGTTTAATCCAATCCTAGCATGCCTGTACAATCCTACAACGATATAATTTGTAAATATGTTTTTGATGCAATATAATTTTTAGGTATTTTCATCTTCTTGGGTTAGCCTTATCATAATAATTTACCTTCGGAACCCTATATAAGCAAGCTAACATTAACTCGATCGCAAACCCGAAAATCACACATAAAATCACTGGCACACTCACTTGCAACATTAATAAAATGAATTCAATGCTACCTATTGTTGATGCGAAATCACAAAGACCCTCGGGACTCAGAACTCGATGGGTTGCAGATTCTCAGTGTGATTGCATAACATGGAGCTTTTCCCAAGTGTGGGACCTTGCGAAATTGGAAAAGCTCTCCGGATGAAGGCCGGTTCCTAATTCCTCCTGTTCGATGCACATGTAAAAATGCAGAGGGTCTACTCAAAACCTAATCTAATTTTCCAAGGAGACAGGGGTAAGAAAATGTAGAAAATAAAACCTAAACTAACAGAGGTGATGCACCGAGGAATGAAGAACACCTGTCTTGCCAATAAACACAGACCATAAAAATGTAATGTAAGGTCATGCACTGATAACCAGATTTATAGTGAAAGATCAAGAAGATGCAAATAAACACTGAGAGGGTTGATAATCATCCACAGACATGCATTAATTTTCTCCAAGGATTGATACAACGCACTGCAAAATGCCAAGAGGCAAAGCTGCGCATTACGTTTTAAATGGGAGGTTTTAACTCCACAGATTCACCTACCAAAGAGAAGAAGGGAGGGGCAAAACAAGAATGTCCAACCTTTAGAAAGAAGCCCCTCCTTAAAATTTATAGGAAGAATGAGAGAGGGAAGAGAGAGGAAGTCCAAATCTACCCCAACCACCTCAGATTGTATTTAATTCATCTCATTATGGTGGTAGGTGAGGACCATATCAAACCCAAAAGTGGCAAACTGTATTTTGCATTTTTAAGAACTTTTCCCACCCAATTAAAGATATCCAGTCGTAGTTAGGTAGAGGACGCCGTAGGCTTTCCGAAAAGTCCAACCTTGTGTGAATCGGAGTTCCCAGTCAAAAGTTATGGCCATCCGAATATCTGGGTCAGGGTCTACTTCCTGTCAGCACTCAGAATGTTGCGCCTCCTGAAGGTGCGCCATAGACGCATGCATATTTTTGTCGACACCTTTTCATGCGCCAAAGGCGCATATTTCCTCGTGTTAACACCTCATGTTGTGTGCCCTTTACCTACGCTTTGGCGCATCCATCTTCGTGTCAACACTCTTTTCATGCGCCAAAGGCGCATTCATTTACATGTCGACATCTCTTTCGTGCACCAAAGGCGCATATGTCCTCATGTCGACACATGTTTTCGTGCACCTCTTCTCGTGCGCCATGGGCACATCCTTTCTTATTTCGACACTCCGTGTCGTGCGCCTCTTCTCAGGCGCCAAAGGCGCATTCATTTACATGTCGACACTCGTGTCGTGCGCCTCTTCTGTGTGCCATGGGCGCATCCTTTCTTATGTCGACACTCCGTGTCGTGCGCCTCTTCGTGCGCCCTTGTGCAGAGCTTTGAGGTTTGAATTTCTTTGATTTCCATATTCTTCCGCTGTCTATATCTACCCAGGGGAAGATATATACAACACCTATATCTTCTTGTAGGTGGTGCATGGATTGACACTTCTTTGGAGTAGTGACGTTGTAGGTGGTGCATGAATTACACTTAAACCCAAAGACTAATATTCTTGTAGGGTTCTTCGACCCATGGTTATATTTTTTTCATGTTTCATCTTATTATAGATGGTTTTGGGGCTATATGATATGAAAAGAGATCGGTTTGACATCAAAGTACATTTCTAGGATAGTGAAGGAAACATAAATTTCTGAGAGACCAATTTGAAAGGCATATAAGACCACAAAGAAGGGGTAGGACCAAATTATTCATCGTGGTCATGATTTATGGTCCTACAATAAGGAAATTTCATATCACAATATCAAAAGTGAAACATTTTTAGTCTTTACACTCCCAAAATCTCCAAAGATCTCGTACTCCAGATCTCATTTCGCAGACTTACTATAGTTAATTTTATTTTCCTCTTGTATATTTGAGCTTATATTCACTAGTGCAAGTATTGATGTATTATTTTTATGTTGTACAATTAATGATAGAAGTTAATTAACTTCATAATACCCCCTATAATGAATGTTACATTAATTTTTATTATTGTGCATAACACAACAATCTATTGATATTAAAAAGCATGTAAATAACTATGACCCTTGCAAAATACTAGAAGCATCAATATTTACTAGCAATGTTTGGGGGCATTCTTAGCTCTTTATGTCTTACCAATGTCAAATTGATTTACAATGACCAATTCCTTTATTTAGCCTCAATATTACCCTTGTAAATTTAAATACCTTTCTGTAGGTTTTGAGTACATATTTTGAACCTTAGAAATTTATAGAAATTGGACATAAAATTCCATAAAGTTTCAAACAATACTTGTAGAAATGTTACGAACATCACGAAATGTGGACAATGCACGATTAAAAATGGAGCTTAGCTATAAATTTAATGAATTGTGGACCATCCACGATATAATAAATTGTGGAAAAAAACAATAATATATCAAAATGTGGATTAGCTACACTTCCAATGCCACAATTTTAATTTTTGGAATACTATATAACCACAAAAATATTGTTGAAACTTTGTGGTAAAAGATCTAATATGTCATAGAGATGCCACAATTTATGTCCAATAAAACACTTCCAATAAAGAAAACTATTATAGAGATGCCACAATTATTATAATCTTTTCAAATTGATGAATTTTTGTGTAATAATTGTAGTAAAACAAGTTAATTACTCCCTTCCACTACCTAAACCTTCAACTCATTATCTTAAAATTAATCTTATCTACCAGTAAGTCTAGCATTTGCATACAATTTGTAAAAGTTTGAATTTATTATGTGTAAATATAATTCTCTAAAAAAATTAAAATTATTAGATTTTAACGATCCTTCTAATTTTAAATAACTATAGTTAAAATATTGTAAAAATATTAAATTTTGATGTGTTATATGAATACTATCTAAAGTTTAGTTTTAATATTATTATATTATTTTTTTCAAATATTTTTTGAGTGTAAATATGATCCATCTTTTATTTTATTTTTAAATTAGGGTAAAATTGTGTATTTTCATTGAGAAAGTGTTGTAAATGTGAATTAGCTGCAAATTATTAACACTTACATAAAATTGTGGAACATCCACAATATTTAAAAATGAAAAAATTGAATAAGATTGTGAATTTTCAATGAGAAAGTGTTGTATATGTGAATTAGCTACAAATTATTATCTCTTACATAATATTGTAGAAGATTCACAATATTAACAAAATAGAAAATTTGAATTATCATAGAAGTGCCACATATATTCTACATTTATTATTTATAAATCAATTAATAATTCTCTTAAGAAAATTATTTATATTAATAAGAACAATAAAAACAAAAATTTTTATTATACATTTATCATCTATAAAATTTAAAAAATTATTTATAATTGCAAAACTAATAATAAAATATTAAAAAGATAAAATGATATTATTCTTCTTAATATACAAAGTAGAATAAACATATTTTAATTTTATTTTTCTATATTTTTTTGTAATATATATTATAAAATGGTATTTTAAAATTATTTAATATTGAATTTTATTATTAATAGAATTTTACGATCAATTTTAGTTCTATTTCTAAATATTGTGGAATTTCTATGAAAAACGGTTGTATATGTGACTTTTCTATGAATTATTATCACTATATGTAAATTGTAGGATATCCACAATACTTAGAAATGACCAAACAAATTTTTCATAGATATGCTACAAATATTCTACAATTCTTCTAAATTGTGGCAATATTGTGGAATAATTGTGGTAAAAAAAGCTTGTTTGTTGTAGTGAATCCTATAAAAGACCTTCCCACTCCACTTTTAAAAAACAAGCTCAATTCAAGCTTAGGGTAAAGCTCCTCCCAAGCTATTCTTCATTTCAAGGAGGTGAAGAAATTTTGAGGCCTTAGTATCTTTTAAGGCATTATATATATAGTGTTCCCTATATTTGTTATAGGTCACTATTTGGGAGGAAAATTAAGACCTATATATTGATATAGGCATTATTATTTTTAAAGTCCTATATTTTAATATAGGCATTTTTGGAGCTAAGGCCTATTATTATTGGCATGTGATATTTAATTCCTATTATAGGAATTATTATTATTTTTAAGTCCTATTATATTTAATAGGAAAATATCATTTTGAAGCTCCAAATTCTCTCTGAGAAGAAGTATTACGAGCCCTTGAGCGAGAAGGATGACTATTGTAGTTTGAAGGCGATCGTGGTGACATTATGGAGACAAAAGACCTATTTTAAAATAGGCACATGGAGAGATACTAAGACCTATATCATATAGGCAGGAGCGATATTATTCATTATCTGCAAAGTGAATATAAGATCTATTATTTTTAATAGGTGAAACATTGTTATTGGGAGTTATTAAAACTACCCAATAGGCCACATTTGAGCCACACTTCAGAATGTAAAGCCTGGAGAATCGACTGGGGTGCCATCTAGAAGACCAATCGATATACCAAAGGACTTTGTGCCTGAAGGAGAATACTAGATCGAATTTGCTATAAGTTAGGTAACTATTTGGTGTTGTGTTCATGTTCCATTATGTATTTAGTATTATCATGCTTAGATTGTATTATTTATTACATTCTTTAAGTGGATAATATATCAGTTCTATTGATGAACTCAGAGACTTAGGCATTCATCCGAACTTTATTATCAACCTGTGTGTAGTATTTTAATTCACGCATTGCTTAAGTTGATTTTAATGGGGTATATTCAGAAATAATTTAAAGCCTATAGGGGTCTGTGATCAAGTGAAAAAAAAATGGTCAATTTTTAGATCAATCTCCTAACAAAGTTGGTTTTTCCTAGGAATAATTGCAAGGCCTTATTATGCGCCACCTAGAGAGTGCAAGGATGGTGAAACACACTCAGGATCAATAGTAATACCATCCTTCGAGACAACGTGGCCCAAAATATTTCCCTGCACCATAGAACATTGTACTTCTTAGGGTTAAGAGATTCCCCAAATTTTTCGCATCTCTCAAAAACTTTTTCTAGATGTGTTATATGATCCGCACCTTATTTTGAGAAGATATTTATGTCATCCAAGTAAACTAGGATGAACTCGTTGATATATCCTCCGAAGGAAATGTCCATGGCCCTTTCAAACATTACACTTTCATTTCGATGACCAAAGGGAATATTCGATATGAATATGTTCCCCATTTGGTTGTAAATGCTATCTAGAATTGATCCTCTTCCTTGAGCATGATCTCGATTGAATCTAAATTACACATCTAACATGGAAAATATCCGCATTCCAGCCATAATATGTAGAATCTTCTCCATATAAGGCAAAGGATAATGATCCTTTGATGATGCCTTATTCAAATCTCTAAAATTAACGCAGAGTTTGATTTCACTGTTCTTATTGTGGACTGGAACAAAATTTACGACCAAGGTAGAGTACTCTTGATAGGAAATATTATCGCCTCAATGAGTTTAACACTTTTCTTATGAGGGTTGTTATTCAAAATAAGCCCCCTGCTTATTTTGGCTAACTTTCCTTCATTCCTTCCTTCCTTGTGCCTCAGTTGAATTTTTTTCACTTTTCAGGCACTCAAAATTATCTAGAAATGGCTTCATCAGATAGAGAATTTTCTCACCTTTCCAGAAAGGTAAAATTTTCCTTCTAACTCCTTGTACTTTTCAAGTTATGGCTCGGTGGAGTTTTGGGGGAAATTTTCCCTGGGAAGGCCCGCAACCAATAGGATGATGACACGTGTCATGGCAGAGCAGTGGGTGTCAGGGGAAGTTAGAGTTTTGACACTTTGGTCAAAAGGCACAAAGGGAAGATTTTGGCCCGAAATCCCACAAGGAGATGAGAAGGTGCCACGTGGTAGGTAGGAGGTCGGAGCGGCGGGATAACTTCAGGTTTTTGGTGAAGGGGTTAAAAGGCATCAAAGGGGAAAATCCAAGTGAAAGCCCACCAAGAAATAAAATGCCACCATGTGTCTTGTCTGCAAGGTGAGTCGGAGTGGTGGAGGGATCTTGGAATTTTCTCCAAAGTGGTCGACGGTGCAAAGGTAAAAATGAAACAAAATCCCGCTAAGTAGCTAGGTGGTGACACATGTCCCAGAGGAGCGGTGGGGCGTGGAGTAATTTTGGAAAATTTTCCAAATTCAAAAAAGGGGTAAAATGACTGTTTGAGCCCACGGAGCAATGATGTGAATCCAGCGGCAAGAGGTTGAAATACCTCCAAAGACACACATAAACAACTTTGCATATAAAACCAAGAGTTTCAAAATATCTTACTTCTCATTTTGGAATTCACACTTATCTATTACATCATTACAATCCTCCTTTTATTTTAAGACTACTCTAAAACCCTAAAATGCCAACAAACCCTAAAATGCCAAAAACCCTAAAATGAAAAACAACTCGAATTGACCCCAAAATTTTTGTGCCAAATATGCATTCATAAATTAGGTCTCACGTGAAATTTGGACTTATTCTGACAAGCACAACAAAAGTTATTAAATTTCTAAGACCTAGTCAAAAGTGGAAAAAACATTCAGAGCCAATTTTAGGCCACTAGATGAAGGAATCCGAGCTCGAAAATGTGCCAAAATGGGCACAACCTTGTAGGAAATTTGACCCTAACATAGTACTAATGTATATCTACCACCTTGTAAAATTTCAGGATGATCCAACAGTCGGATCAAAAGTTATGGTCTCTGCAAGTTATGCCCCCACATCATTCTCCCCTGGTTGAAAAGAATTCACTCCTGCGAATTTCGTTGAAGAAACTCATATAATTTTGCACTTGTCAATTTTGCTCAACTCCTACTCGGGAATCTAAGTATTTTCTTCTTTCTACAAACCTTCCTATTGTACCAAACATCCGTTGTAGCTCCCATGTCTATTAGTGATTGTTTTTGGTCCAAGACGTGCATTACCCTCTCCTTTTTCTTCTTGACAGAATCGATGTTTCCAGTTTATTTATTCCTCCTCCGTAACATTTTCATCATGACTGAAACTTATATAAGTTAGAAACATTAAAAATTGGTGAGATAGCAAAGTTTTCAGGTAGCTCCACCTTGTAGGCATTATCACTCATTTTCTTTAGAATCCTACATGACCCAATCTTCTTATACTTGAGTTTATTATATGTCCCCTTTGGAAACCTCTCCTTTCTAAGATGAACCATCACCATATCTCCTTACTCAAATACACTTACTCTCCTACTGGCATCTACAACTGTTTTATATTGTGCATTACTCACTTTCAACTTTTCCCTCACTTCATCTTGCAGTTGTAGAATGTGTTCTGCAAATACTTCTGCATCATCATTGGTTTCATCTTCACCTGGTAGAACAATTAGATCTAGGAACCCCTTGGGATTCCTACCATATACAATCTGGAAAGGATACCGCATGTTAACTTTGTTTACCGAGCTATTATATGCAAACTCATCTTGAGGTAAAGTTAAGTCCCATTGTTTTGGCTTTTCTCCAACTATACAATGTAGGAGATTTCCCAAGCTTTTGTTCACTACTTCCGTCTACCCATCAGTCTGGGGGTGATATGCACTATTGAACTATAGTTGTGTCCCCAATTTCTTCCACAGAGTCCTCCAAAAGTGACTCAAAAACTTCGTGTCCCGATCTGAAGTGATCGTTCTTGGAATTCCATGCAATCTAACCACTTCTGAAAAAACAAATCTGCAATTCTAGAAGCATCATTAGTTTTTTTACAAGAAATGAAATGTGCCATCTTAGAGAATCTATCAACCACAACAAAGATAGAATCATTCCCTCATTGTGTGTTAGGAAGCCCTAACACAAAATCCATACTCAGATCAACCCATGGCCCTGTAGGGATAGGTAATGGCATATACAACCCAATATTCTATGCATGGCCCTTAGCCATTTGACACACTCTACATCTTGCTACAACCCTACTTATGTCCCTCTTTACCTTTGGCCAATAATACTTTTCTACAACAAGAGAAATTGTCTTACTTATACCAAAGTGTCCAAAGCCAAACCCCCACTATGCAATTCTCTTATAATATTTTCTCTCATTGAACCAGCAGGGATGCACAATTGTTTCCCCTAAACAAATAACCATCTTGTATCAAATAATCAAAAGAATCACTACCTACTTGTAGGCTCCTTAAGTTTTCTCACAACATCACCAAAATCTAGATCACCTTCATACAATTCCTTAACTGCCTCAAACCCTAGTACTTTATTTTCCATTGTTGTCAAAAGGGCTACATGCCTACTCAAGGCATCGATGAATTTAATCTCGCTTACTAGAATTATGCTTTAAAACAAAAGTATATTCTTGCAAAAATGAAACCCATTTTTCATGCCTACTATTTAGTTTTCTTCGTGTGTTTACATAACTCAAGGCTTCATGGTCAGTGAAGAGTACAAATTCCTTTGCTACCAAGTAATGTCTCAAGTTCCTTAATGCCTGAACAATAGTGTAAAATTCCACATCATAAGTAGAATATTTCCTCTTGACTTCATTTACCTTTTCACTGAAGAATGCCACAGGTTGTCCTTCTTGACTTAACACAGCTCCAATCCCAACATGTGAGGCATCACAGTCAACCTTGAAGACCTTGCTAAAATCTAGCAATACCAAAATAGGTGCTTTTGACACTTTCTTCTTCAACAATTCAAAACTATCATGTTGCTATCTTGGTCCATACAAACTCCCTCCCTTTTGTACACTCTATTATGGGTGCAACAATGCTACTTGAAATTCCTGATGAACTTCCTATAAAAATTTGCCAATCCATGAAAACTACGAACCTCTGTCACATTCCTTGGAATAGGCCATTCTAGAATTTCCTTTACTTTTTCCTCATCCATCCTCACTCCATCCTCTGATATGACAAACCCCAAAAACAAGACTCTTATGAAGAAATCTACACTTCTTTAAGTTTTCATATAGACTCTCTTTACGTAACAAGTCTAACACCAATTTCATATGTAACAAGTGTTCTTCCACTGTCTTATTGAATATCAAAATATCATCAAAATAGACAACAACAAACTTACCATTGTATTCTTGGAGTACTCTGTTCATCAACCTCATGAATGTACTGGGTGCATTAGATAGCCCAAATGGCATCACCATCCACTCGTATAATCCTTATTTTGTTTTGAAAGTTGTTTTCCATTCATCCCTCGACGGATTCGGATGCGGTAGTAACCACTCGTAGGAAAATCTTGCTAAAATATCGGGCTCCCACTAGCACATCCATCATATCATCCAATCGCGGAATTGGGAACCGATACTTAATTGTGATCTTGTTTATGGCTCTACTGTCTACACACATTCTCCAGTCTCCATCTTTTTTGGGAGTCAATAATGCTGGAGTTGCACATGGACTCATGCTTTCTCTCACTAACCCTTTCTGTATTAGATCTGTCACTTGTTTGTTCAACTCTTCACTCTGTGTCGGACTCATCCGATAGGCTGCCTGGTTTGGAAGGGCCAATCCTGGGATCAAATCAATATGGTGTTGAATATCTCACTTTGGAGGTAACCCATCTGGTAGCTCATCTGGTATGACATCTTTGTATTCTTTTAGTATCTTTTCTGCCACAACAGGTATATTAAATTCTTCTTTCTCCAACTTCTTTGACATTAGTGCATAACAACATCCAACTTCTTCCATTTCTGTAACAAACTCTTTTGTAGCCAATAAGCCCTCACTCTTCTCTTCTTCCTTGAAGGGTAACAAGACCACCTTTACACCATCCTTCCAAAAGGTATATGTATTTTTCCCTCCATCATGTGTAACCTTTCTATCGTATTGCCAAGGCCTACCCAATAATATATGACATGCATCCATTGGGATAACATCACACCACACCTCATCCTTGTAGGTATTCCCAATTGAAAACTTTATAAGACATATTTTATCTATGGTTACTTCATTTCCTTTCTTGAACCATGATATACGATAGGGATATGGGTGCTTCTCACATTTCAGATTCAGTTTATCAACCATTACAGTTGAAACCATATTTTCACAACTACCACCATCAATAATAATTTTACATACCTTTCCTCCATAGCTACATCTTGTTCGAAACCATGAATCAGCTCCAACAACATCATGTTCTTTCTCCTTCCTTGGGACAATCATCGTTTTCCTTATTATGAGGGTTTTACCCAAGTCTGTAGTAACCTCCATTTCTTCTTCCTCTTCAGCCTCAACCAGATTCACTCGTGGTTTTTCTCCTTGCCATCTATCTTGTGTAAGATAGTGCGAACACTCAAAAGCTCTGTGCCCCTCTTCACCACATCTGTAACATGTATATTGCCTTTGGGGGCTATTCCAGCCCCGTCCTCCATTATAACCTCTTCCCCTCTGAAACCCCCTACCTCTTTGGTAGTTACCATGGCTTTGACCAGAATCTTCATGCCCTTCTGTATTAGAGGATTCACCTTTGTAGATTCAAATCTACCCCTGCCCCTCATTGGAGATGATGATGGACCTCTCTTCACACCTCTTCTAAAATTATTCCTCTTGTTCTTTTCCTCTGCCTTTAATGCAAGTTGATAAGCATCATCTAGGCTATGGATCCGGAGCATACTCAGTTCATCTTGTATGGTGTAACTCAACCCATTTATGTACCATGTATCCTTTTTTTCTTCAGACTCTCCTTGTTCCACCCTGATTGATAACTTATAAAATTCATTAGTATACTCCTCAATGCTGAGATCCTTCTGTCTTAGGTTTTGGAACCTTCGAAAGAGTGTCTGAGCATAATCTACAGGAAGAAACTTTTCTTTCAGCTTCTTTACCATTTTATTCTAGTTTCGGATCTTTCCCTTTCCATTCCTTTGTCTTTCATTTTGTAGGTGATCCCACCAGATCAATGCATGTCCGGCCAACTTAGTGCATGCAAACTTAACCTTATTCTCCTCTGAAAGGGTTTTCCACTCAAAGAATTTTTCCATGTGATTTAACCAGTCAATCAACTCCTCTGGTCATAACCCTCCACCATAATCAGGAACATTAATCTTGATCTTTGTCATTCCTTCCCTCTAAAGCCTTGATCAATCTCTCCTCAAATGGTCTCTCATTCAAGGTTTCTTTGTCTCTCTCATTTTCTTCTTTATCTCCTCCTTCATTCATTAATGGAGGATCTTCTTCAATATCACTATCTGGGTTTGCATCCCCATTTGCATGTCTCCTTCTAAGGCGGGTAACTTCTTCCGTGAGCTAAGCAACTTGTCTCTGTAGCTCCTACATATGCCTATTCATTTGGGCATAACCTCCCCTCCCGCATCTAGCCATGGTTATATAAAATAGAGGTAAAAACTACATAAAAAATGTAATATGGGGTAAGTGCACGAAGTTGGTGGACAATTCCGTGGACATAAAAACCCGAAATAAAGGTACCGCGATCGCGGTCCTAAAACCGCGATCGCGGTTATTGAATTCTAGGTTCGGTAATTACCGAACCTAGTTCCGCGATCGCGGTTTATAACCGTGAGCGCGGTTATAAACCGCGATCGCAGAACTCTGAGACAAAATTTAACAGTCCCGCGACTCATTATTTTCCTCATTTTTCATTTCGAACCGCGACTTTTCCTAAACGTTTTTCACTCGCACTTTCAATACTATCTCAAAATTTCTCATCGGACTTCTGGATAGCGATAGATTCAACCATGCCGCCAAGACGAGGAGGTAAGTCCCCGATTGTAATCATTTTTTTACATTTTAGGTTTTTTTTTTTTTTTGCATTTTAGGTTTTTTTTGGCATTTTCATGGGTTTTGTGAATTTTTTGTTTATGTATACAATTTTATTGTTTTATCAGTTGGTCGGCAAGCTCGGGCTCATGCAAACCATCAAAACATTCCTCAAAACCCACCGAACATTCCTCAAAACCCTCCGAACATTCCTCAAAACCCTCCTCCAAACATAGATCCGCCCCCTGTGGCTCCTTCTGTCCCCACTGAGCCAACAGGAACGCAAGATAATATCATTGGAAGAATCCAAGAAAATAAAATTGTCATTGAGAACCTAATTCAAACTATAAGACAAAATCATGCTACAAATCCATCCCGCATGACTTTAGCCAATACATTGCAAACATTGATTGGCGAAGTCGAGTCTGCAACCAACCAAATACATAGATGGAACACCTTTAGAAGTGACTGTAGGCGGTGGTATGCGGATAAACTATCTCATGTGGCCGTCAAAGACAAAAAAATTGGAAAAGACCTCATTTGTGCATTATTTACCGAACTAGAACCAATGTCCCCCCAGCTTACTTGCAAACGATTCCCAATCCATTGGTGCCATGATGATAGAATCAAAAACAATTTTTGGGACCGATGGTGGATGGTTTTTTATTATCCACCATGCAACAACAATGAGGTTCCTCTTTATTTTTTGAAGAAATTATATTGTGAGTTCGTGCTCAATGAGGTCCCGAATTATTTTGACTTTTCTGACTTTTTTGGTCGAGGAGGTGGCTCTGGCACGGAGCAGACTTGGTGCACGCGTAGGTCGGCCTAGGATCCCCATGCCCCAAAACCCCACCGCCTTCGCTTATCCCTCCTACAGTGAAGGAGGTTTTTCGAGATTGATACATTGCATGCATTGAGGGAGCTCATCGACACTCTCACCCAACATAGCACCCAAATTGCATCCGGTGATGTTGGTGGAGGCGCTGGGTTCTAGTGCACCACACCACCGTGGATCATGTGGTGCCGTATGCGTATGCACTTGAGCGAGACATCATTTGCTGGTTCACGGGAGGATTTTTTTCTATAGATGAGATGCTTGGGAATGTTTTTGGAACTGGAGCCACTGATATTGGTCTTTCACAGGTAAATTTTAAATAAATTTAAATAATATATATATGTACAATAGTTTAATTCACATGTTTGAGATATTAATATATATATATGATTGTACGTCATGTACATACATGTAAAAAACTAATTTTTTATTTTATTTTAAATAGCAAGAGCTGGTGAAGGAAACATCCGGTGTCGACATGCTAGCTACTACGGTTGGGCGTGTTTCAAATGTAAGTTTCAAGTTGTACAAACTTACATTTTTAATAAATCATTTAATTGCACTAGATTATTATTATAATTTGTTTCACGTGTATGTTGTACATGTATTAATATTTTCTCTTTATACACAGGAGCACTGGCGGGTCATCATCTGCTCAGGCCGGAAGCTACTAAGCACGCCTCGCATGATTTTTACGCAGGTTAGTTACAAATCTCTTTACACTTTGTTTCTAATTCTTGGACCTCTGTACATGAGTTTCACTTTCTTATACTCAACGTATATAAAATACATACAACAGCTACATAAAAACGCAAGCACTAACTTGCATGGACAACTGTCCTTAGTATGTCCCTCAACCTCACAATCTATGTACCATATTACACTACACATCTCATGTGTTGAGTTTACATATAAATTATCTAATTACTTCGCCATGACTGTGATTTTCTCCTCCAAGAATGGGATCACTTATGTATCAACAATTCCAACCGTATAATCATAAAAAACTACTTCTATAGCCTCGTGTGGATCCACATACATCTTATGAGATAAATCCCTCCTGAATGGGGTCAGAAATCCTCCAATAAACCAATGTGCAAAGCTAACTCATATGACCATCATAAGATAGTTTGGACAATAAATTATTAAAATACATGTCATGCTCCCTCATGCGTTCTGATAATCCCTACTTGATTTTATTGAGCGTGATGATGCTTTTTTTTAAACTATGGGATGTGAAACTCATCCAAAAACATAGTTCACAAAGCACTATAGTACACTACATTCTTATGTGGGTCATACTTTCTATACTAGCTATGTACACTCCTTGAAGAGTAGTAGAAAATTGACTTTCCTTCCTATCTAAAGTTGTAATTTGCTTAGAATACCATAGTATCTCACACTTGTACACATGCTCTGCTGCATTTTTCAATACCTCTATAATTTTTGTAATTGGAGATACATGTCATAATAGACTTGAGGTGCTTACTTTAGGTGAAGAGGATTATTAAGTGATTATTATGGATGTGGACCCTATCCTCTAGATCCAGAAATAGAAATCTCATAAGTATTTTTTCTAGGTGGTTACTTGACCCAATCCTCTTGATCTTCTTGATCCTCTCGGGCCATTGATAAATTCCCTTATGTCTCATTTGTAGTACTAAAGCTGGATACACATGGTCTACATGTTCCCAACATCCAAAATAATGACACGTACTGCATTGTCATAGGTATATTATTTGTATGATGAACTTCTCAATCCAATGTAAAATGATATCTTCCCATATCTACTTATTTACCTAGACTATATCTTGATTCTCAATAACTACCTCTAGATACACCATGTGTAAGGGCTAGGTGGCTAGCCGGGATCGGATGTGTGCCTTTGGTCCTCACTCTTTCACCTAATGCACTCTTATCCAAACCGAAGGCGATATCTACCATATTTCCTCTCTCTCTCTCTCTCTATATATATATATATATATATATATCTTCTTCCTGATATTCCACCATATTTCATCACACTTTCTCCTACCCCTACGTGTGGTGGGGGTTTAGCTAGCCATGGGTAGCCTCTCTAAATCCAGTTCTACCATCAAAATCTTTATTTCCAAAGGGATAATGTCACAAGTAAGATCCTCTAGGCTCGTGCACCAAAACTCAAACTCAGCTACCTTTGGACACAAATACATATAAATAGTGCATTATAATCTATATATTTGCAACACACTTGCCCACCAAGGATATACAACTCTAGTCTACTCTTCATCTGATCTATATGTTTGGTCTGGTGATGTTAGATTTAAAAGTCCTTCAAATTTGAATGATGCTCTAATTGTCATAGAAGATGACTATGGGTTACCTTGATTAAATACAAAAGTTTGTCAAAATCTTATGAAGATAGATGGCCTCCATGCTAACATTTATAGATCCTATGTATTTAGCCTAAATAGAAGATAAAATTTAATAACATTTTTATTCTTTCTTGAGTAACTAAATATTGATTTGTACATGTTTTTTGTATAGCTCTTAAGTAGATTTTAATAAATTGATTTGTACATGTTTTTTGTATAGCTTATGACTGCTAGAGAGACTCCTCCACATATGCAGACTGTGGAGGCTGTTGTAGATACTGCCATAGCATCTGCAAATCCACTAACTGAGGTACACAATTTTTAAATTTGTTAAATTTTGGAGGTTCATTATTTCTTATTAAACTTAAATCTACAATATCAAAATTTGTAGGTATATATATGTGTGAAATATTTAATTTAAAAATTAATTATTTGTATGTAACTTACCCTCGTGAGTCTATTGTTTTCCTGCGATGCGTCAACAACAAATCGATAGGGATCATGAGATGCGGTAAGATTGCACATGCATTTTAACTAAATTGTACAAGTTTCTAAATTTTGAAGGTATTTTAAAATTTTGGGTGTTAAAAACTTGTTGTTTATGAATGTGCAGGTTAGGTTGCAGGCATGCTTAGAGACACCTAGGACCACACGGATGAAATCCGTAGTGGCATCTCCCTCCACTACATCCCTAGGTCGTGGACGTGCTACTTCTAGCAGGGCGAAGAGAGGGAAGATGTTTCATGAGTAGATTTATAGTCCACTTGGATGCCACATATATGTGGTCATGAGTATCTATTCACAGTCCATTGTATATATATATAGCCTTTTGCAACCGCATGTGGTCCCATATGTACATTATGACACGTGCTTAGTTCGAGATGTATACATACATTATGAACTTATACATGTACATATATATTTTTAGACGTGCGCATCTGGAGCACACTTTATTTGATTCTTATATATATATATATATATATATATATATATATATATATATATATATATATATATATATATATATATATATCCATGTGTGTTCGTTAAATCATATTTATTTTGGTTATTTTGGTATTATTGCTAACTCGAGAAAGTGGATTCTTTGAGAGTCTAGAGATGTGCTATGTATAACGTGCATTGATTCTTGAGGTACCAATATGAAGAAAAAGTAATGAAATGGCGGACTTAGAATTTGGGAGTGAGAAAGATGCTTTAAGCATAATCAATAAATGTGTAAATAGGATAATAATAAGATAACTTGTATTATTTCCAAGTCCCATTATTTGTAGGATAATAATAAGATAAATTTCTCTCTAAGCATCTCATTATTTTTCTCTAGTTTTTATTTTGTTTACATGTCACTTCTAAAAATATGAATTATTATATTGATTCCATAACTTCCACACCTTATTTATAATATTGGATGCTTAATGAACCAATTATATTACTATGTTAACAAAAAAGTGGTGTTGATGTAAGGCTATTTAAATTTGATCGATAAACAAATATGAGAGAAACAATTTACTTAGGATATAACACCATGCCATGCCATATAGAACACCATGTTGGATATAATGTGTATTTGTGTCAATTTTTAGGATATCTTTAATATATAAAATTCACTAAAATATTCGATCAAAAGGGTTGTAATTTAATTGGTGCATGCATGATAGTAAAAGTGTCATGTAGTGTTGAATTCATTAAGATATATAAATGTTTAATATCCAAAATCTGGTTTGGGAACTTGGAAATATAGAATTTTGTATTTATTTTGATATACACTTCATTTATGCATTGTTTTAACAACCATAGGTGCCTTCTTGATCTATCTCGCTTTGTATATCCACTAGATAAAAACCAATCTCTAGCGACCCTCTAAAATCACTTTGCACATGTTATTGAACATCAATCTAGACCTCTAAAATACTCATACCTAATTTTTGTTGAATACTCTAGACACATTAATAGGTCCTAGAAATGTATGGATATGAAGGTCTATCTACATCATATTAACCAATGCCATTGCATTTTAATGGCCAATTTTTCAAAAGTTTCATTTGGATTAGTTGAATTAGATTATACATTTAGGTTAGTTGAGAGAGAAAACTCACAAAGGTCTCCTAAAAATATAAACACACACTAACCTATTAGGGGCATCTAGGAATCTTGTAAACAATACTTCACTTTACTTGTCCAAAGACATCATATACACATCTCGAATACAACTAACCACATCCTAGATCACACTCATAGAGCTGAATTTCAAAGTACACAAGTTTATGAATTTTAAAGTACAAAAGTTTAAAGCTCATTTTGTCAAGTTGAGGGATGAATCAAGAGATAATTTTCTATTCTATATTTTTCTATATCCCAACATATTTTTGGAGAAATATAAGTATTTTATCCCTCCATAACTTAGTGGTATACAAAAAAACTCATAAAATTAATGGGGGTGTGAGGAGGTAGTCCAAACCAAATTACACTTTTTTAAAGTCAAAGACAAAGTATCCATGATTTTGAGACAATTAGAGGCGGTGAAAATGGTTCAATATCAACCAAAGTTCCTTATGCACAAGATGCACCCAAACCATGATGGTATAGAGATCACATGACTACCGTGATTTTCATCGCGTCAAGGAAAAAAACCGGATAAATGTTTAAAAATGAGAAACTTTATTGAAGACCTCATTGAGGATGGGAAGAAAATAAGATTCATGAGCCCTGGAATGTATATCATCCTACCGAGGACAAGATGACAACAAGAGATAACATAACAACCAAGTCATTGTAATTTAATTTAAATAAATAAGGAAACGCGCTGTATTTTGCAAACGGTGGGCCGTGGCACCGAACCTCCTATGCCGGCACGTCCGGGTGGCAGTGAATGCTAGAGGAGGTGGTGTTTCGGTGCGCGAAGGGTCGTTGCTTGCTTCCGGCTACTTCGTTCGAGCGTAGTCCCTTAAGAGCCACGAGACCAAAATATCGTTCAAATTCGACGGGTGACTACTCGGACTCCGTGGCACCTAGAGAGGCCTCGTCTGATCCAACACCTCAATATACGAGACCCTCTACAATAGCCTCTCTCATTTTTTTCCTTCTCATTTCGGTGCTCTCGTTGTCCTAATGTTTACAAACACGCGAAATAGTGTAGTTGGAGCCAGTGTAAGGTTGTCAAATGTTGTATTTTGCAAACGGTGGGCGTGGCACCGAACCACCTGCGCCGGCACATCCGGGTGGCCAGTGAATGCTAGCTAGAGGAGGTGGTGTTTTGGTGCGCAAAGGGTCGTTGCTTAGGGCTACTTCGTTTCGGGCGTAGTCCCTTAAGAGCCCTGAGACCAAAATATCGTTCAAATTCGACGGGTGACTACTCGGACTCCGTGGCACCTAGAGAGGCCTCGTCTGATCTGGCACCTCGGCATATGGACCCTCTACAATAGCCTCTCTCATTTTTTTTTCTTCTCATTTCGGTGCTCTCGCTGTCCTAATGTTTTTGCAAACGTGCGAAATAGTGCGGATTGGAGCGGTGTAAGGTTGTCAAACGCTGTATTTTGCAAACGGTGGGCCGTGGCACCAAACTACCTGCGTTGGCACGTCTGAGTGGCCAGGTGAATGCTAGAGGAGGTGGTGTTTCGGTGCGTGAAAGGGTCGTTGCTTCCGGGCTACTTCGTTCGGGCGTAGTCCCTTAAGAGCCATGAGACCAAAATATCGTTCAAATTCGACGAGAGACTACTCGGACTCCGTGGCACCTAGAGAGGCCTCGCCTAATCCAACACCTCGGCATATAGACCCTCTACAATATCCTCTCTCATTTTTTTCCTTCTCATTTTGGTGCTCTCGCTGTCCTAATGTTTCCAAACGCGTGAAATAGTGCAGTTGGAGCCAGTGTAAGGTCATCAAACGTTGTATTTTGCAAATGGTGGGCGTGGCACCAAACCACCTATTCGACACGTCCGGGTGGCCAGTGAATGCTAGAGGAGGTGGTGTTTCGGTGCGTGAAAGGGTCGTTGCTTCCGGGCTACTTCGTTCGGGCGTAGTCCCTTAAGAGCCCTGAGACCAAAATATCATTCAAATTCGACGGGTGACTACTCAGACTCCATGGCACCTAGAGAGGCCTCGTCTGATCCAACACCTTGGCATATGGACCCTCTACAATAGCCTCTCTCATTTTTTTCCTTCTCATTTCGGTGCTCTCGTTGTCCTACTGTTTGCAAACACGCGAAATAGTGCAGTTGGAGCCAGTGTAAGGTTGTCAAACGCTGTATTTTGCAAACGGTGGGCCATGGCACCGAACCGCCTACGCCGGCATGTCCGAGTGGCCAAGTGAACGCTAGAGGAGGCGGTGTTTTGGTGCGCGAAAGGGTCGTTGCTTCCGGGCTACTTCGTTCGGGCGTAGTCCCTTAAGAGCCCTGAGACCAAAATATCGTTCAAATTCGACGAGTGACTACTCGGACTCCGTGGCACCTAGAGGAGTCGTTTTCAAAATTTACAACTTTTTCAAAATTTACAACTTTTTCAAAATTTACAACATTTTCAAAATTTACAATATTTTCAAAATTTACAAACTTGACTTTTTCAAAATTTACAAATTTTTCAAACAATGTTCAAGCTTCTCTTAGCTTCGAGAATTTAAAATTCTCTACTAACGATACCAACCACGTGAAGGTGGAAGCTTTTAAGCACCACTAACCTAAACATAAAATTGTTAGTCAAAGAAATTTAAGTTTCAAATCAAAACCATATACTAGATCTATATACATGACACACAAAATACACAAATTTAAAATAAAATATATTCAAACTTAAATCTAGATCTTTAAACTAAAAAAATTATATATATATATATATACGCTATATAAATTGAAACTTGAAATTAAATATATACCAGACATGAGCATTGTAAATTCATTCCAATGAACCATCAGGATCGGATCTACTCTGAATAGCAGACAAGATTGCTTCATGATCTGACTCTCGAACCTTCCAAAGAATCTTGTTATTAGGTCTTCCTCGATATCTATACAATGAATATTTATCGCTAGAACTAGATGTGAATATAAGAGTATTTTCCTGTGTGTCTCAAAGTCTTCAAACACCCAAACAGAGGAGTTTTTTAATGGATACCGTCGAAGCCAAGTTCCAGTAACTACCACTGACCCTGTAGGATACTCAATCTCTTCGCCATCTATAATAGGAGAAGTCAACTTCTTTCTTTCCTCGATGCAACGACATAAGAAATAGTCTGTTCCTTCTTCATTGTCTTCTATCACAATTACTGCAAACACATGTCCTACAAAAAAATAACCAAGGTTGAAAAACTCAAATTTAAATTACATATTAAAATTTCAATGGACATAACTCAATACAAAAATTAAATAAATAACTGGATAAATACCTTGTCGCACCAAAATCAAAATTTCGTCAAAGTCCTTGGATGTTGTAACTTCATTTGCAAAAACAAGTTGTAATGCTTGTGGAGGTTGATAACTAGGAAGCGGAGTCGAGGCCTACAAATCCATCCTTCCATCCATTCTTGTGAATCACATTCAAGCAGTGACAAATTCGATATAAGATGCACAAAAACATGTCAACTTTCTTGTCCATACGGCCCACGAAGTAGCGTCTCGAGCTATAAAATGAGTGCATATCACTTTGGACCAGTGAGTGTCATACAATCCTCATAGTTAGCAATATGTTTTTCCTCTATCAACCAAAAATATCTGCAAACCTGTGGAATTTTCATGAGAACCTCGGGCCATGTTGTCAAGCACACCATTCCACTATGCTCTTTGCATCTTTTAATTTAGCACCATCTTTGTACTTCAACTCTTCTCTTGCAAGATATCTTTTCACACATGCCCCCTGCACCGTCATGCTCTCCTTTTCACATGTCCAAACCTCAAAGTGAAACTCCAAATATGTTGCACACCCATCTTGACATGCATCTTGCTCATCTAATAAAACATTCGTGCATTCTTAAACCGAGACGTGTAATTATCGACCATATATAATGTTGTTTGAAGTGGATGTCCCTATCAGACAAGTTTCCATAAAATAATTGGAAACTTGACCTTGCACAAATTCAGATGAGAATGAGTACGATCATCACCGATATAAAAGTGGTACTCTCTTAAATTTTTTGATCATTCTTTGTCTTTGTCAGGAGAATGTAGAAATGCTATATGCACAAAAATGGCAACTATGCTTGAGTTGTAATATTGCGATTGAACCTCCATTTGTGGTTGCAATGTGTAATTCTCTGCAAAATCGACCACTTTGAAACAATAGTACCAATAGGAAATGTGTCTTTGCATAGCTTGAATTGTTCATCCACCCATCGAGCTCTATGTGTATGCCTCGCATACTCATAAACAATTTCATCCTTAAATTTTCTCATAAATTGAAAAATGGGCATTTGTTCTGTAACTAGCTCACACCGTTTCGACTCTTTTCCATCTTTCAATTGGTATGCAATTGATTTATATTTATAAAATTCAACTAAATTAAGTCCTATTGTACCTTCAATTTGCTCATGGATGCAACTTTCCAATTTAGGTAATCCGCCGCATGTACTACAACTTCCATCTAAACAATCCTGACTATAAAAAAATTGTCCAACTTCTTTTTCACAAAATATAGTAGGAATGAAATCCCTGGAAGATATTGGTGGAACTTGAACACCACATTCAGATAACATAGTTTCAGAATGAAAAATAGAATGAATAAGTAAAAATTTAGCATAATGCATCGCAAATTCAACATGTTGCCTACAACAACAAGTGGTGCGAGCATGGTTGATTTTCACATAGAATGGTTTCAACATTTCAAAAAAACGTTGACTAATTTTAATTTCAGATTCTCTTGTTCAAACTTTAAAAAATTGAGTTTGAGTCATATCTAAGAAATGCTTTGGATATGGTTCACGATTAGTAGAACCAACTCTCCGTTTTATAACATCTCTTGTATTAGGTGAAACTCTAGTGTTATCATGCCAAAATTTAATAACAACTTCTCTTATAGCATCAGAATTATTTTTGTCCTTACGCGGTGCTCTAGTAGAAAATGCCCAAAAATTGACATTATTGAGTGATTGAAGGATATTACGTCTTTCAATTGCTTTCATTAGAGTTTTTCGATTAACTTGCAACATTCGACTTGTTTGCGTAATCAAACGTTGTTTTTTATTGATTCACTTACAACACTAGTAGCAAGTACGGCGCACAATATTACTATCCCTAGTGCGTCTCTTGACACCAACAGTGTGATATGCATCATGAAGGTTTTCAACAATTGTAGAGGTTTGACCACGTATGTTAGATGTTGTCAATCCTAAGGTGTTTAATGTAGGTCTCATTTTAATCAATTTCATCAAACTAACCAACAACTGACATCTTTGGGAATCATTTAAAATTTCAAAATGATTATCCCAAATTCAAAGTGGCTTTTCTTCCGATTTGTCGTTCGTTAGGAAAGTTTGTCGGACATTGGTTTCAAAATGTTTTCATCAATTTCAATCAAAAATTAGGTTTCTTATGTAAAATCCTAGGAGGTGTTTTTGTCAAATTTTGTTTGTCTACAGTTTCAACATGAATTTCCTTATTCACATTTTCATTTTCTCCTTCAATTTCAACATTTGCTACATCATGAGTATTTAATTCTTCTTCAACATTGACAGTAAAAACTTCTTCATCACGAGTATTTAATTCAACTTCAACATTGATAGTAGAAACATTACCTAGTTCTTCATTGCTTACAGTAGTTGGGATTGAAGATGAACCTCTTCTAGATTCACGAAGTTTCCGCATCCGCTCAGCATTTTCAATTTTGTTGGCCTCTAATTCGTCCGGTGTTTTTTTACTTAATGACTTCCTTTTTGACTTCGTTTTTGTCTCCCATTATGTTTTGCTTTCGGTGATAAAAAAGGTGCCGGAAAAAGACAGAATTTGTGATAATTAAATGCGGTAAGGTCGAGAGAGTAAAAATCACATGGTAATTCGACATTGGGATGTGTGTAAATATGATTTATAAAGCGCCAAGCGCACTTTATAAAGCGCGTTCGCTGTATTTTTACAAAAATGTGATCGCGGATCTATTTGCCGAACCTAAGCCTCGGAAAATCTTTGTTTTTCCCAACCAAAGCTATAAAGGTCATTATGAAGTGCAAAAGGTCAAAAACCTCAAATCTGCTCTTCCAAAGACTTGAACCATGCTAAAAACTAAAAACATTTCACAAAAATGGTGCCATCACGTAGGGTAGACTCTTAGCTTTGTAAAAATATTGTTTTTAAAGTGAATAGAATAAGATAAATATCATTTTATAATTTATTACTAACAATAGGTCCTTAAGACATTTTTTCCCGTGAATATTCATGTCTACATTTAAGACTGTAACTTTTGTTTCGCTTATCAAAATATGATAAAAATTATACCATCCCAAGCGTGGACAAATTCTATACACCTTAAAAATAAAATAAAATTGATTTCGATATTTTTTGATATAGTTATGGTGGAAAACGGAAAGCACTCCATTTTCTAAATATTTTCAGACCACTTTCACGGAAAAAATCATAAAAAAATATTGCTAAAAAAAATACAAAATAAAATCCATCCCAAGATAGACAACTACATCTAACGTTTCACCAAAGGAAAAAAAAATAACAAGATTTGGTCATCCAAAATGCGGGCAAACGGACTACAATCTTATAAGTTTTTTCAAAAAAAAAAAATAAGTCATATAATTTTAAGTGTTTAATATAGCTAAACTTGTCCGTTTTTTACAAAAATTAGTATTTTAGAAACTAGATTCGAATTCTACGATTCATATTTATATAAATTTTTCTAATTTAGAGTGCATGTATAGCTAATAATCCCTACAAGTTGAGATTTCATTGTTTTTTGCAATATGACGTCCACGGATGACCCTATATTTGTCCATCAACTTCCTGCACTTACCCTATGTTACCTTAACTATTTCCGTAAGATCAAAATCCTGCTTTGATACCAATTGATGTGAATCTAGCTACAAGAGGTTGAAATACCTCCAAAAACACACATAAACAACTTTGCAAATAAAACCAGGAGTTTTAAAATAGTTTACTTCTCATTCTGGAATTCACACTGATCTATTACATCATTACAATCCTCCTTTTATTTCAAGACTACTCTAAAACCCTAAAATGCCAACAAACCCTAAAATACCAAAACCCTAAAATGCAAAACAACTCAAATTGACCCCAAAATTTGCATGCCAAATATGCATTCATAAATTAGGGTTCACGCGAAATTTGGACTTATTCTGACAAGCACAACAAAAGTTATTAAAGTTCTAAGACCTAGTCAAAAGCGGAAAAAACATTTAGAGCCAATTTTAGGCCACTAGATGAGGGAATCAAAGCATGAGAATGTGCCAAAATGGGCATAACCATGTAGGCAAGTTGAATCCAACATAGTACTAATGTATATCTACCACCTTGTAAAATTTCAAGACGATCCAACGGTCGGATCAAAAGTTATGGTCTCTGCAAGTTATGCTCCCGCATCAAACAACCGAGCGTGCCATGTGTCGGTGGAGGTCAGGATGGCCGAGCTTTTTGGGGATTTTTTCCCAAAATTGAAAAAGGGGGAAAAATTCAAATTTCGGCCTGCGAACCCATTTTGCCCTAATTTTGCCAGTTTTGCCCTAAATCTTCAGAGGGCCATATATTTTGAACCAGAGATTGGTTTTTCTCGATTTTGGTGTCATTAGAAAGCTATTGAAGTCCTCTACATGATGAAATATTCAATTTTTTTTTGGTGGAGTTTTTGGGAGAAAATAAAAACTCCTTTGGCATGGGAAAAGAGCGAGAACCAACATTGAACCACCGCTTTAATGCGGTATGGCTTCCATTGTTCTCAACATGGTCAAAAATCTTAGGGAATGAAATTTTAAGGGTACCCATGCCATTTTGATGAATCAGTGGTGGTTGAACCTTCATTTTAAACTTTCCCACATTTCTCCTTCATGGACTCTATTTTTTCAATTTTAAAAGCCGATTTGGCTCATTTTGTAAAGATTGAATGTTTTGTTTCTTGCGTAATCCCTCTTCCCTTGGTATGTGAATTTGAGGAGTTTCAGGACGTTCCATGGAACCCGTGACACGTTTTTGCCTTTCTCGCCAATTAATGCATTGTATCAAATTTGGGAATGGTAATACATGTTTTGTGAATGATTTATTTCAATCCTCTCATGTATATATTATTGTTTTCTTGTCTTTCATTACATTCTGGAAATATTTGCATGCTTGGTGTTACATCTCTATGATTTGTGTTTATTTGCAAGATAGAAGTTCATCACTCCATTGGTGTATCACTATTTTTACTCAGTTTTATTTCCTTTTACATCTCTTAACTCTTCATCCTTGGAATTTAGAATAGGAATCAATATTGAACCTCTGCAAATTCATGTATACACCTAAATAGAGGAGTAAGAACCATATTTCTTTGGAGATTTTTCTCACCTTGCAAGGTCCCACACCTTGCAGAAAACTCAATGTTGTGCAATCACACTCAATGACCTAATTCTGGACTGCAGATCTAAAGGTCATTTAGGGGGTGCTATAGATTTGTACTAACAATTTTGGCACACTTGGTGGGACCTTAGAGGTCTTCATCTTCATTACAACAAAGTTGATGTGCATTTGTTGTAAGTTCTTTCTTGAAAAGAGCCCTGATTTGCACATCTGACGACTCCAAAAGGATAGAACCAATTGGTTTGAGTAGTCCAAGCTTGAAGATTCATGAGAAGAATCCAAACAAGGTCAAGGGCCAGAGAAGAGGGATTGTCTAAGTATTTGCAGTTATCCCCAGAAAGAAGAAAAAGGGGAAGAAGGATTCAAAGGTCTCCATCTCCACTAAACAGAACTCTATCAACTCCCCACGTGGTAGACCTTTTACCAAATCAACAAGGGTTCTCGGGCCAATCATAATGGCACAACCCAATCCTTATGTTAACTTTACTAGCAACAGTCCACTTGCTATCAATGCACAAAACCCAGTTCCAATTACAGCATTTAAGAACATCCCATACTTTATTGGAGAAAATCAGACCAATCTTGGCGACCATGTCAAGGACATTGCTAATGTTTGTGCAATCCATGAGAATTTTGAGATGGAGATTGTTGTCAAATTGCTGACATCTTCATTCAAAGGGAAAGCATTGTAATGGTTCAAGAGCCTTGAGGGAGGCTCTATCCAAAATTGGAACAATAGGATTGTACACAACCCTCCATAATCATTTTGGAGAGAAAGGGGACAACTTGTCTCTATTGGAGCAATCGACAACTATCAAGAGAGCTCTCAATGAGCAACTAATGAGACTTCAATTTCAGATTTCAAAGAACATGGAATAGAATCCCATTGGCAAAGTGAGACAAACAACTCAAGGTGCTTTCTTATTCTTTCTCAAGGCTTTAAATTCGACATTTCTATGTTGATCCAATCCATGGGGGTACAACTATACCGCTTCTTACAACATCACCATTAGGGCTGAGAATTGTTTGATCCAAGCTGGTAAACTTGCACCTATGCCTCCTATGCCCTTATGTTCGAGTTGGGAAGCCCAAGTACTAGTCAAGCACCTACTTTAGCTCCTATTCCCACAACTAGAAACTACAGTTCAAATGAAACTTCTACTTCATCCTCTGGTACCTCAAATGAGCTTTAAGAAGAGGTGAAACAATTAAAAAATTTGGGCAATGAGTTGGTTACACTCAAGAGGTAGCAAGCTCAAAGTTATAAGCCTTCTTATCAACCTCAAACTCAGCCTAATAGACAACCATATCAGCCTAATAGGCCACCCAACCCAGCTACAAATCAAAATCAAGTAAGGCATCTTTCCAACAGACCATTTTAGCCCTATAACCCCAATGTTGCATCTACCTCTAAAGTCTTAGTGCCGAGTGCATAAATAATGTAACTCAAGAGTATGATTGGTGTTTCCCATGCAATGAATCTCACAACCAATCTATTTTATTCAATGATGCTTTGAACCAAGATTTGATGGTGACAAAAACTGGGGTAGGGAGTGAGGTGAATCAAGAAACAAACCAACAACAAGGAACATCTCAGCAAGATACAGATCCAAATGAGACTACACTTGTGAATTGGTAAGTGAAGATTTTTTGGTGTGAATCAAACACCGCTCGAGCATAGTAAAGAGCTAACACATGGTCAAAGAAGAGGAATATTGGTGAAGGGAAGTCATTAGCTCCAGGTGATCCACAACCTTCCATCACTCCACAAGGTGTTGGAAAAAAATGCAGTTCCAAATGCGCAAGGACAGCCCAAGCCACCTCCTAAGACGACTTAAACGCCAATTTTCGCATCCCATGTACAAGAGAAGAATGTGCAGACTAAAGGGCAACAAAGGGATGTTTCAACCCCATCTAGCATCATTGAACAAATGAAGAAAATAAATGTGAACATATCTATGTGGGAATCACTATCCATCCTAGGCTAAAGGGATCTGCTACAAGCTGCCATGAAGAATTGGTCAACCTCAAGTCAATGCAAGCTCATATGCAAGAGAAGGTACTCACAAATGCCACCCATCCTGAGGGGAATTTTGGAGGACAACAAGGTAAAGTTTTGAATCCCCCTCCATTCTATGTTTCATTGATCATTGGGGATAAAGTAGTACATAATTGCATGATTGATTATGGGGCAAGTAGTTTCGTGATGCCCAAGCAAATAGATGATCAATTGGGCCTCCAATATGAAGTCATATCCAAGGGGTTAGTGCAATTGGATGGGACAAAGTAGTATCCACATTGGGGTGATTAAATATTTGAGCCTTACTTTTCATGCATGCCCCAATGTAATTGTTTTTCAAGATGTGTCGTTGATAGATTTACCACCACTCTTTGCCATATGTTTATCAAGGAATTTCACAGCTAGAATTAGAGGCTACCTATCTCGCTGATTGGTCACACATGTTGTTTAGGACAATGTATGGATCCAAGGCCACAATCAGGTTTGAACTTATTGCAAATTTTCACATTGATCCTCATACTCCAAGTTCAATCAATGCCAACTGTTCAACATTTGATTAAGAGGATTATCCAAGCACACATGAAGCTAACACCAAAGTTGAAAGCATTCCATATTTGACTCTTGATGAATGGGAAAGCAAGATACATGCTTTTGATCCCTACAAGGAAATAGAGGAATCTGAACTAGGAGTCTATTACATGCATGAAGAAAATCAACCCATTCCTAGCATCACCAAGCCAGACCATAAAGATGACAATGAGGTATGGAAGCTGTTCTTTGATGGATCAAGAAGTAGACAAGGTGAAGGAGGAGGAGCTATGCTTGTTTCATCTCAAGGCATTAAGTATTATTCAGCCTTTAGATCTCGGTTTGCATGTTCGAATAACACTGCTAAATATGAAGCCTTGATACATGGGTTGCATTGGTCAAGAAAAAGAGGCATCAAGAACTTACAAGTCTTTGGTAATAGTGAGCTGATTATTAATCAAGTTAAAGGACAACATGCTTCCAAGAATGAGATTCTCAAGAGTTATAAGAATAGGGTGTGGGACCTGTCAAGGATTTTGAGGGCTTTGGCATCAACTCCATCCCTAGGAAAAAAAACCAAGCTGCCTTGATAGGCTTGCGGCGATTGGAGCAACTTTTGATGTTGCAGAGAGTATCAAAAGGATAAAATGCAGCCAAACGTCCATGTGATTGTGAGGCCATTAGTACTGAACAATAATGTAAGTTGGCAAGTGTTTGAGAGTGACCAACAAATCATCAATTTCTTGCAAGAAGAAGTTGAGTTCTCACTAAAAATATTAAAAGTTGGAACAAAAGTATGGTGATCACGTGGTACGGTGAGAACCAACAAACTACCAAAGGGAATTGTGAATTTAGAGTCTATTTTTAATCTTAATGATCAATTTAGGAAAGATAAAGAAAACATCCAAGTCAAGGGAGAAGATTCAGAGCCCATCTCGGTGGGAGAAGGCAAATCACTTCAAATTGGTAAAGTGGCAACCGAAAGCAAGAAAGGTATGAGTTCATACAACTTTGCCAAGAGTTCCCGGATGTATTTTTTTGGAGCTATGAAGACTTGAGAGGTTTCAATCCCAAGCTAGCTCAACACATAATTGAACTAGATCCAAGTACTAAGCCCATTAGGAAAAAACATAGACCGGTCAACCCACACATTATGCCTCTCATGAAGAAGGAATTGAATAAGTTAATAGAGGCAAGTATCATATTCCGCATCAAGCATTCAAGTTGGGTTGCAAACTTGGTTCCAGTTAGAAATAAGAGTGGAGAAATCAGGTTGTGTGTGGATTTTAGAGATTTGAATAGAGCATCTCTCAAGGATCACTACCCACTTCCTTCTATGGAGAAGATTTTACAAGTTGTTGTTGGCTCTGAAAGGTTTTCATTGCTAGATGGTTATTCAGGGTATAATCAGATCATGGTAAAGGAAGATGATCAATTCAAAATAGCCTTCACCACCAAGTGGGGAACCTATGCATATAGAAAAATTCCATTTGGGTTGTCCAACACCGGAGCTACTTTCCAAAGGGCAATGGATATGGCGTTCAAGGGATTGATCAACAAAATAGTGCTAATATACCTAGATGATATTATTGTATTTTCTAAAAATGCAATAGATCATCTCTTCCATTGAGACAAGTGTTCCAAAGATGTAGAAGATTTAGGGTATCCTTTAATCCAAAAAATGGATTTTTCTAGCTCATGAAGGCAAGCTCCTGGGCCACAAGTGTTTCCAAAGAAGGGTTAGCAATTGATCCAGAGAGGGTTGAAGAAATAAGAGCACTACCATTGCCAAGGCATACGAAGGCTCTTCAAAGTTTCTTGGGAAGAATCAATTTTGTCCAAAGGTTTGTTCCAAACTTTGCAGCCCTTGTCAAGCCAATAACTATGATGTTAAAGAAAAGTATGGCATTCAAATGGACAATGAAGGTAAGGCAATTTTTAGGAAATCAAAGAGGCTATCTCACAATCTCCAACTCTCATTAACCTAAATTTCTCCAAATATTTTATCCTTTATGCATTTGGCGGTGATGATACAATTTTTGCAATTTTAGTATAGCGTAACGAAGAAAATGCAGAGTAGCCAATAGCCTTCTTTAGCCGAACTTGGAGGATTATGAAGTAAGGTATTCTTTCATTAAAAAGCATGTTATTGTAGTGATTAGGAGCTTGAATAAATTTAAGCATCTACTTTCAAAAACAAGGTTCAATCGGGTTTCTCATGTGGGAGTTAAAGATTTCCTCCTCAACAAATATCTAAATGAAAAACATGCGGGGTGGATTACTTGTGTCATGGAGTATGACATTGAGATCAAAGTCACTAAGCTGGTCCTGAGGAATGGGATTTGTGAGAAATTTTCCTTGAGTCAATCAATTGAAGCAAGGAAAGAGAAAAATGTTGTTTTGGTGATATAGGAAAACTAAGAACAAAGAGATGTTCAAGAATAAAATGGTGGCATGATCACCCTTGCTGGACCCAAGACATAATGCACTTCTTACAAAGAAGCCTATGCACTCGAGAGATGAAAAATCCAAAAGAAGACACTTCATATTGCAGGCTATTCCATATGCACTTGTTGATGGCTTCTTGTTCAAAAAGGATATCAATGGAGTGTTGTTGAGATGCATTGAGACAAATCAGATTAAGAGAATGTTAGAAGAGTTCCATGGTGGATCAGTGGGGAATTTTGCTCCAAGAGTGACATCTCTCAAGATCATAAAGGCTGGTTATTATTGGCCCAAAATGTTTAGTGATTATTATGCATGGATCAAGAGGTGCAAGAATTGTGCATTCTTCACAGGAAAAGAAATATTAGCAACACTTCCATTGTACCCAATCTCGGTTGACCAACCATTCATGCAATGGGGTTTGGAATTTATTGGAATCATTAATCCAAACTCAAGCCAAGGGCACAAGTGGATTCTAATAGCAATAGACTACTTCACTAAATGGACTGAGGAAGTGGCACTCAAAGAGGCAAATGAATCTAGCATTCTAGACTTTTATGAGGGGGTAGAACTAGATTTGGTATACCTGCCACTATAATATCAGATAATGCATTCTCATTCATAAGATCAAGAGTAATTGAATGGGCTGTTAGAAATGGGATCTATTTGAGCACTTCATCAAACTATTACCCCCAAGGTAATGGCCAAGTTGAGTCCACCAACAAGAATCTATTAAGGATCATCAAGAGGAATCTTGATGAGAATCAAAGGACTTGGCACAATAAGCTCAAATCAGCTCTATGGGCTGATAGGATAACTCCCAAGAGATCCATAGGTAACTCTCCATTCAGACTTGTTTATGGGAGAGAGGCAATCTTGCCTATGTCACTTGAGTTACCAACATTGGAACTCATGAAGCAATTGGAATTATTGGAGTTTGAACCCATGGAGGTTAGATATGCAAAATTAATGGGACTTCAAGAAATCGAAAGCGCATGTAAACCCAAACAATGGAGGACCAAGATTTGATCAAGAGAAGTTTTGATAGGAAAGCTAAGGCTAAAACCTTCCAAGTTGGAGATCTAGTGTTGAAATGGGATGCAAACTTAGCAAAGCCAGGAAGGAATTCAAAATTTGATGCCATTTGGAGTGGCCCCTACTTGGTCACAAAATGAAATAATAACAATGCCTTCTAATTGTCTACATTGGATGGTGAGGAACTGCAGATTCCAGTTAATGGAATCCATCTAAAGCATTGTTACTAAGGGAAACTTCTCACCTTGTACATATTAGCTTAGATTTTCATTCCTCCAAGTTCTTATGCACATTTTTTTGTTGTAGCTTAGTTTTACATTTCCCTAAGTTCTTTGGCACAGGTTTTGTTGTCCCAAGGATGCATCTTTTGCAGATCATGTTCCAGATCAAGTAATGTTCTACTCTCACAATCTTCATTCTAGAGATTTTCTAATGGATTGAGAGTAACAAGTAGTTAAGTTCATGACTCCATTACCCAATGGATTGCTTCAAGAAACTAGTCACTTCATCTAGCAGGAAGATGACCCCTCTGAGTCACCAAAATTGTTATCCAAAATAAGCCCCTACTTATTTTGGCTAACTTTCCTTCATTCCTTCCTTCCTTGTGCCTCAGTCAATTTTTTTCACTTTTAGGAACTCAAAATTATCTGGAAATGGTTTCATTAGATAGAGAATTTTCTCACCTTTCCAGAAAGGTAAAAATTTCCTTCTAACTCCTTGTACTTTTCAAGTTATGGCTCACGAAAGTTTTGGGGGAAATTTTCCTTGGGAAGGCCCGCAACCAATAGGAGGATGACACGTGTCATGGCAGAGCAACAAGCATCAGGGGACGCTAGAGTTTTGATGCTTTGGTCAAAAAGTGCAAAGGGAAGATTTTGGCCTAAAATCCTACAAGGAGATGAGAAGGTGCCACATGGCAGGAGGGAGGTTGGAGCGGTGGGATAACTTCAGGTTTTTGGCGAAGGGGTCAAAAGGCGTCAAAGGGGAAAATCCAAGCGAAAGCCCACCGAGCAATAAAATTCCACCACGTGTCTTGTCGGCGGCGGGGGTCAAAGTGGTGGAGGGATCTTGGAATTTTCTCCAAAGTGGTCAACACGGTGCAAAGGTAAAAATGAAGTGAAAGCCCATCGAGTAGCCAGGTGGTGACATGTGTCCCGGAGTGGCGGGGCATGGAGTAATTTTGGAAAATTTTCCAAATTCAAAAAAGGGGTAAAATGACTGTTTGAGCCCGTGGAGAAACTAGAGCATGTTAGCGGAGGTCGGGACGATAGAGATTTTTGGGGATTTTTTCCCAAAATTGAAAAAGGGGGAAAAAATTCAAATTTTGGCCCGCGAACCCATTTTTGCCCTAATTTTGCAGTTTTTCCCTAAATCTTTAGAGGGCCATATCTTTCGAACCAGATCTTGGGTTTTCTCAATTTTGGTGTCATTGGAAAGCTATTGAAGTCCTCTACATGATGGTATCTTAAATTTTTTTTAGCGAGTTTGGTGGGAGAAAAATAAAAATGCCTTTCGCACGGGAAAAGAGCAGAACCAACATTGAACCACCAATTTTAATGCAGTATGGCTTCCATTCTTCTCCAGCATGGTCAAAAATCTTGGGGAATGAACTTTTAAGGGTACCCATGCCATTTTGATGAATCTGGTCGGTGGTTGAACCTTCATTTTCAACTTTCCCACGTTTCTCCTTCTTGGACTTTGTTTTTCATTGTTAAAAGCTAGATTTGGCTCATTTGTAAAGGGTTGAATGTTTTGTTTCTTACAGACTCCCCTCTTCCCCTTGGCATGTGAATTTGAGGAGTTTTAGACCTTCCATGGAACCTATGACACGTTTTTTCCTTTCTACCAGTGTAATGCATTGTATCAAATTTGGGAATGGTAATGCATGTTTTGTGAATGATTTCTTTCAATCCTCTCATGCATATATTATTGTTTTCTGGTCTTTCATTACATTCTGGCAATCTGTGAATGCTTGGTGTTACATATATATGATTTGTGTTTATTTTCAAGACAAAATTTACTCACTCCTTCGGTGTATCACCGTTTTTACTCAGTTTTATTTCCTTTTGTATCTCTTAACTCGCCTCCTTGGAATTTAGAATAGGAATCAAGTATTGAACCTCTAGAAATTCATGCATACACCTAAACAAAGGAGTAAGAACCGGATTTCTCCGGGAGAGTTTTCTCACCTTGCAAGGTTCCACACCTTGGAGAAAACTCAATGTTGTGTAATCACACTAAATGACCCATTCTGGACTATAGATCTCAAGGTCATTTAGGGGTCTTTAGATTTGCACTAATAGGGGCTCTATCGTTGAACAAACGGTATATGTTTTTATCTGGTGGGCTTGATATTAAGATCAAGGTCAATGGAGTGTTAAGATAAAATTGGATCAAATCCTTTAAGGTATTCATACTCCCATGAAAATAGATCACCGTATTTTTGACACAAAGAGATGAAGGCCTTGCTTTGATCATGCAGACAATCTTTACTTGAGTAGAAGCTCCTTACCGTGCACAATAGTGACTAGGGAATAGTTTTCTTATTTTGTTCATATATAGTTCTCTTCACCATTGAACTCATCATCAAGGATAAATATTTAATCTAAGGTGACCATTCCTTTAGGATTTTATTTTTGTCTTTAATTGGATCATTTGGTCACCATAGCTATCATTTAAGCCAATTTGCATGTTTGAAGAGAACTTCACTTCATTCGAATGAATTGGACAATTTGTACATAATTTTCAAACACTTTATAAATGATTTCACTATTTGGAATAAATGGCCGATCACCATTTTAATGTGTTGCACACTTCCTTTGAAGAAATCCTAAGCTAGTGAGAATTGTGAACCAACAACGACCATCTAATATGCTTTTATGTTCATCTTTCTTGGCACCACCTACAGATTCAGAGCATCAAATCCCTCAAGGAGATCCCAAAATCTATGTTTATAATCTTAAATAATCTTATTCTTCATTGTGCACTTGTTTGTGACTTGGTGGATAACCAAACCAGTGTCCCAAAAAGTCTCGTAATGTTTTAACTTGTCTTCTTCTAGTAGAATTTGAAGACCATACACCAACACTTCATATTGTGCTACATTGTTGGAGCATGAAAATTACATACTTGTGCATGAAGAATAATTTCTCATTGTTAGGAGAGATGAGAACAATACTTATGTCCGTGCAATTTATGCTTCCTCGGAGCCATCAAAGTACAATTTTGATGACTAGAACTTTCTTCATTTTTCTTAAGCATGCCACGACAACACAACTTATTCTACAAGGATGTAGTAAGTACTAAGGCCATTTTCAAAGGTTTTCAGATCTTCAACATATTGATCATATTTTTTGTCTCTCGACCCATTCATCTAACAACATGTCGTAAAGGAGGAGAAACATGTTTCCCTTATGACATATAATCTTATACTTTCCATTCTTATATTAGGTAATTAGTTTGGAGAGGGGATGCATCATATGACTAAACATGATAGGAAAATATTGGCTCATCTTGTATAGTAAACCCGATACCATATCTTGTTCTTAGTAACATATGAGACTAATCACAAGACAAGTGACCACCCACTTTAGCAATGAAATCTATTGATAGACACAAGGAAAACAAAAGAGGTAGGTCAATGATTGACACATATTGAGTTATTATCAGGATTGGATATGTATGACAGTCAAATCAAGATCATTGATGACTCTCAAAGAGGTAACAGTTGATCCATAAAGTTGCAAGACTCCTTTAGACAAAGGGGTATACTTAAGAACTAATACATCGACAATTTTCATAGGCATAACGGAGGTTAGCGCTTGAGTTATTCATATAATTATGCACAAGGTGTTTTCCTATGATTAAATAAATATAGAAGGGTAGGGTTTTGACAACTTTACTTACTTTCTTCTCATATGATTCACACATATTAATAGTAAACATGAGGATTTTGGATAACTATATCAACGTGCCGAAGTTGTGCAGAGATTCATACAATAGATCACATTGAGTTGGAATGGCTAGGGTATCCCACATCATGACATTTATATTTGTCTTCTTCATTTGATCGACAATGTTGAATGGAAGTCCTATGGAATTTTGTATTTGAGGCACAACATATTATTTTCTTAGTTATTCAAGTGTAGAGGTATGGACCCTAGCGGCATGAGACTTGACCTAACAAAGGAGGGGAACACACCACTTCTTTTAGAGTGTTGCGCAGAACCTCACGCATATGAACTTGCATGCCATGATTTTTGGTTACATTCATTATGTCTCTATGTTTTGAGAATTAGCCTATGTGATGTAAGTGGAGGTTACATGCCATAATCCAACAATCTCTCCTGTAGCTTTTATTGTCAAAAATTAGGCACATGGTATGTTTGTATCATCCATGACTTGATTAATTTCAAAGAAATATTGGCACCAACTAACATAAGGTTGGCCTCAATAAATTTTTGAATTTATTGATTTTCAGATCACTTGCACTTGTGGAAGTTTCACAATTAGAAGCATTTGTTGGGCCCCTAAAATATCGACTAAGTGCACCAAGGCGCATAGGTGTGCAAAGCTTAGTTGAAGGATGGGCGTGCAAGAAGAAAGCATGCAAGGCATAGTAGAAGAAAGGCATGCGCAGGATAAAGGTGCATGAAAAGAACCCAAGATTCGAGAATTAACCAAATTTGCATCTAGGGTAGGACACAAGGAAGCAGGACCCGACCACACATGCGAAGTGAATAAGGTGTCACACTAGTTACGTGGGGCCCATAAAGGGAATATGCTTAGTGATGGAGGTGCACATGGGAGACCATCATGTCAGAACATGTAGAGCCCATGCTGGAGAGCAGGCGCACATAGGAGACCATCATGGCTAGAATGTGTAGAGCCCATACCTGAAGGAACATGTTCCCATAGAAATCCCATATGAGATGCTTGGCAATGGATCTGAGGCCACAGAAGGAGGCGCTGACACCACAGGATGCCTATATATATGAGAGCAAGAAGACATGACAACAAGGATCAAATAATTAAAACAATGACATAGTCTAAGAATAGAGAGAGCAGAGCTCTACAGATATATTGTAAGAACTCTATGGGATTGGGTAGAGGTTATATGATGGATTAATGCATTAAGGGGTTGGGATGTAAATTTTCTTTGTATGGATGAAAGACATGATCCCTCTTTGTGATGTATGACTTTGTCTGATCAAGCTATGGTAGTCTAAGTGGATCCATTGATTGTAATGAGTATGAATGTAATGAGGATACAAACATAAATGAGCATGAGTATAGTTGATTTGATCCATATCTATATTGTTTCATTTTTGTTCATGGAAGCTATGAAGTAGATGTAAACTCTTATGTATTTTCCTTTCTGTTGTAGTTATCTGTTGTCTACAAGTACTTTCTATTTGGAATGAACACATTTGTTTAGAGACCGCTCTGAGTCCTATGATGAATGTATGTCTCATTTGCCACCATTATTCATTAAATTCTTGACCTAGATGATGTTTTCCCACTTAACTCACATAAAAGAGAGACTCGACACCCACGTGTGCCTCGGGTGAGCACCCAATTCCCACTGGGTGATAGGCCGATGGTGCATGGGATTCCCTTGTTCTTCTGGTGGGTAAAAATGACTACATCTTGGTTCCATTTCGGGACCTCTTTTCGAAGTTGTAGTGGGAAATGGCATGCATCTTGATCTGTGTAATGAGTAATGATAAAGCACTTAACTTTGGAAAATGTTGAATCATGGTTCATGAGCATAGAGGATGAATTTTCTTAGAGATTCAACATTGGGTTTGAGTTTGATGCACTTAGATGGGTAGAAGGAACCTCTACCATGAGTTATATGAATTTTTTTCTGTTGCTTCCCATTAGAACTATATGAATGGCTCTCAGCATATGCATCTAGATCAAGATGGTATTATAGATCATGCATGTGGACCCAAGAAGAATACCGAGACCGCAAGTTATGGATATGACGTGGACCCGTCTTTATGGATCATTGGTGGAGAGGTGTGTTGGCTAGCTACACTGGAGTATGCTATTTCTACATACTCTTGTCGGAAGTTTGTTGAGTTTGAGTTTCTGCGGGAGCCCAGAGGATCATTTCTATGTGTTATCCCTTTGGCAATGAAGATTTTGATTGTTACCTTGGGTTTAGAGGCATTTCCAATGGTCGGCTAAACCATTCTGAGCATTAGGCGAGGAAGCTAGGGTGAGGGAAGATGACAAATTTTGTGGCAGAAAAGGAAAGGGAGGAGAGATGACTCAGGTATAGTGAAGCATGTGAAAGGGAGATTGCTAGATGACGTGAGGTTGTAGGTGTGATGGATATATGGAGGTAGACATTGTAGGAAGGATTTGAGGTTCACGCAGAGGATGTGGAACCTGAGCAGTTTGTGCTACCCCATCTTGGAAAGAACGTAAGAGAGACCCTTCGGATTATGATGAGAGTTCATCGTGCAGAGAGAGAAGAGCCATTGGCATGTATGTGAACCCACATAGTGACCAAACCTTGGTGCTTGGCTTTCTAGATCAAGGGGAGAATATTGTTGGCCAAGTTGGTATCAGTGGGAGTGATCGATCTGCACCTAGGAGATATAATTTCTGTTTGGAACTTTTATGGCTACACATATTCCATTTTTGGAGGGATTTTTAGATAAGGAGCAAACACACCAGCCTTCGGTCTCACATCTAGGAGTGGCACGGGTACACTATTGGTAGTGGGGCATCATCACGAGATAATCAACATGTAGTTTAGTGGGATTGTGGGGACCCTTGACACGACTAGTATAGGACAGTGGATCTAGTGGATCAGACAGGAACATGACCTAGTGGACCTGGTGGATCTAGTGGATCGGGAGGAATAGGACCTAGTGGGCCTGGTGGATTTGACGGTGGAGGAAACACTGGAGGAAACCAAGGATCTGGCTAGAGGACAAGGACCCCAAAACCCCCAAGTCTTCTTTGAGATGTCATTACATTTTCTAGATTACATAGGTATTGAAGATGTTGCAGAGCATGTTCACAAGTGTGAGTTGCTATGGCACATGAAAGGGATCACTAGCCCTAGAGTGGAAGGCAAGTCAGTTTGAAATGACGCATTAGAAGGGCGCACACATAGCTGGTATAGAAAATATGACCCTCATCAAACAGTGGTGGATTATACTGCTTTAAAGAATGCCTTCTTAGTATAATTCCACATTCTTGAGTTTGAACAGAAGAGCATCAACACCCTGAAGGAGATTCAACAAGGAATGGTGGCAGAGAGTGTGTGGGAGTATGACACGTGGTTTAAGACTCTCCTATCAAAATTTTCATATGACATTCACCCTTCACAACATGCTCAATGGTTTTTGGAGGGTTGATAACACCCTTTAGAAGAGCTTTATCTCATAAAACTTTCACAGACCCGCACAAAGCGTTGGAGGCCGCTCTGCGCGCCGAGGCTGTTGGAAGTGTTGATACTGGTGTTAGCCCATTTTTGGAGGCTCAAATCACTATTATGGCTAAGCAGTTGGAGAATTTGTCTACAAACTCAACACATGAGACTCACAGTGGGTTATGGTGTATAGATTGTGAAGTAGAGGGGCATGTCAAGGATAATTTCCCATGGAGGATAAAGTACACACATCGTAGCAATAGTTTGTGATATTTTTCATGGGGACCATGATGTGAGTAGATGTCCCCCTTGCTGTCAGTGCGCAATGCGGAAAATGTGTCCTACTACTATAAGATCTACACCTCTACAACCCATGATACTAAGGATTGTAGAATCATTGACCAAATCCATGAAGCCATTGATCATGGGGTGCACCAGACCAGCATTGCCAGTAGTTCTAAAGGTGATGATCGATGTTATGAGGAGCACAAATAGATGAAGGCACACGGAAGAGGATTTCATGGAGGATTACGTGGTTGGTAACCATGGAGGAGGAAGAAGTGAGTTCCCATGTGGAACCTATTTTAATTGTGGGTCTACAGACCACTACAAGTGTGAGTGCCCATATTTGTTATAGTGCTCATGGTGCGGGAAGAAGCACAAGTATGAGGAGTTCCCTGAGTTGTTTGAGCATATGAATCAGTAGCATCGAAAGATAAGGGTGCTACAATGGTAAGCATTAAGAAGGTAGACACCCAATGGATGCCACGGGTGACACGTGATGTAGGCTTGGAACCTATTTTGGTAACAACAAGAGCAGAGGCCGCACGCACAAAGGAAATGCCAAGGTAGAAGAACTTAGTTTCAAGGGAAGAAGTGGTACATGGAAGGTACCAGACCCTGTGCATGAAAAATAGGTATATTAAGACACCATGGATGTAATTCAGAGTTTACAAGGAGAAATACAATGTCTAAAGGAGCAATCCAGAGAGAAGAGAAAAGTAGGATGGTTGAGGCACCAAAAGATGACCTGGATGAGGTCAAGGAGGTATGTAAGATGCTAAGGCAAGAGAATATTATTCCCTTGCTAGGAGCATGGTTGAGAGAGAAGGTACCATGCGCATGGGGAAGAGCACGAGAGGTAAGTCTTGCATGTAAACCTTCCTCCTCACACCTTGACTATGATAGGAGATCACATTAAATGCGGTCATGGATGGATGGCTCCTTAGCAATATCCTCATCGACATAGGCGTGGAGGTCAATGTTCTCACTTTGGATGCTTGGCATCAGATGGGAAGGCCTACATTACAGCCATCTTCAAATGTGTTGTATATGGCAAACAAAACAAAGGCAATGCCCATAGGTGTCTTAAAGGATGCAGCTATCACCATTCAGGGAGCCAAGTTTACTGGGGACTTCAAAGTCTTAGCACTCGCTGAGGTAGACAATTTCCCAGCACTACTTGGGCACCCATGGTGTTATAAGAATAATGCAGATCTTTGGTTCAACAAGGGGTACATCATCTTTGAAAATGAGGAGGAACGTGTCATCATACCTGGCTGATGGGAAGTTAACACCCTATACTAAACCTTTGGGAGAAGAGGTCTGGATAGGATATATGTGTGCTCAATTAGGGATCCAGAGATAATCCATCCTACCAATGGAGTTATCCAGTTTGAGATGTAGGAAAATTCGGTGAGTGACACCACCAATATAGAATGTGATAATTGGGAAAATGGAACCTATGAATTAATCAGATAGCACTTGAGAGGATCACTGACAAAGGTGATAAAGGTGTGCACTGTACGGTGCCTAGGAGGAAAGGAGCTACCTAAGTACTCAAGAGGAGCCTTCCCTGAGATATTTTTATAGAATATGGAAGCTCAATGGAAGGAAGAAATGGAGCGAAGAGGGATGCTAAGTTATGCCCTACTAGGAACTACTGCACACTAGTGGGCAACACATTAGGATAACCTTCTGGAGTGGCGTGAGGTGAGAATTTCCCTCTTTGTCCGGTTCTCTAGAAGCAATGTGCCCACCACCATCAAAGACTACCATGGTAGTGAGCCCACCTCTTTCCACATCCAAGCCTGTGAGAGAGTATGGAGAGAAGGTACGGAGGATTTACCACCATCCCTCTAGATCCACAAACTGTATTCTACACTGCAGGTTGTGCACGCACATGGTACATCCACTCTGAGACATGCCACCAAACAGGAATTGGTAAGAACTAGTGGCTGATCTCATCAAAAATTTGAGTATTGAAGCACCAAACCATCGGTTGATAAGGCATTGTAGGAGGTCAAGTGCCTTATGATGGGGGATAGTGCCAAGACAGAAGATAGGCTTGTAGAATTACTAGGAGAGCCATGTTTGGGTGGAAAATTTGGTGAAGATGAGTCTAATGAGGTACAATTGGAGTGCGTGTGTGCGTAAAAAAGAAAAAGGCAAGATGGTCTATGTCATAGATGGTGAAGAGATGGAAAATTTGGAGGTTAACCATTCTCTAGGCTCATGCAAAGTGATGGATAGTGTTGATGAGATGGCATGCACCTATCATGAGCCTTTAAAGACAAAGAAGGTTAATATTGGGTCAGAGGCGGAACCCAAGGAAGCTATCATTGGAGATTATTGGTTAGAGAAAGAAGTCTCTAAGATCATTGATCTTTTACGTTAAGTTTGAGGATTTGTTCCCCAGTGGGTATCATGAGCTCAAAGGCGTTCACCAATCCTTGGGGGAAATGAGAATTAAGTTGAAGGAAGGTGCACGCCCGAGTTAGGAAGAGACCATACCGAATGAATCCTAATGTGCGTAAAGGTCAAGGAGGAAATAGACAAGATGATAGAGTCAGGAATCATAGAAGCTATGGAGGAGTCAGAATGGATAAGTCCGATGGTGATTAGTATCAAAAAGGATGGGAGGATAAGGATATGTGTTGATTATAGGGATTTGAATGTAGTATGTATCATTGATCCTTTTCCAACCCCATTTATTGAGGAGATCTTAGAAGGAGTGGCAGGGCGCAAAGTCTACTCTTTCACGGATGGGTTCTCAGGCTATCACCAAGTGAGGATTGCAAAGGAAGACTAGAGAAAGACAAATTTCGCCACCGAGTGGGGAAGTTTTTCCTATACAATCATGCCTTTTGGATTAAAGAATGCACCCACTATGTTCTCGCGCATTTTAGTACATGCCTTCCAGACTTCATCCACAAGTTTCTCCAAGTATACCTTGATGATTGGACCATGTATGGACTGGTCAAGGACCATTGTGACAACTTATGGTTGATGTTTAAAATGTGTCGATAGTTGAGGATATCCCTCAACATCAAGAAGTTTGTATTTTGCTACCCCATTTGGAACCTTGTTAGGGAACATCATATGCAAAGAAGGCTTGTTGATGGATCCTACCAAAATTGCAGTGATTGTGGGATTAGGGGAGCCAACTAGCCAAAGCACAGTGCACAGATTTCTTGGACACACGGGATACTACCGGAAGTTCATCAAGGGATATGCAAAGATCGCCACACCTTTAGAATATTTTATTAGGTATAAAAGTTGATTTCACTTTGGGAGAGGCGTAAGGGAAGGTGTTTGACACATTGAAGGATAGGCTTGTCACTGCGCCTATATTATATTTTCCCTCTTGGGACAAGCCCTTCCATGTTCATGTGGATGCCTCTGGAATGGCCATTGGGGCACTGCTGGCATAACTGGTGAAGGAATTTTTGATCACCCCCTATCATTTGAAGTAGGAAGTTGACACCAACAAGAACAAAATTATACTACTGCCCACCGAGCGCGAGGCATTTATCTATGATCTATGCGCTTCATAAGTTTAGCGGCAAAGATCTCGTTGGAAAATCCCTTTATCTTCTACACTGACCACATGGCATTAAAATATTTGGTGAGAAAACCCATCCTATAAGGCGCATATGCCGGTGGGTGTTTCTATTCTAAGAATTTGAGTTCACCATGGTGGTCAAACTAGGCAAGAGTGATTCTGGACTTGATCATTTGTCTAGGATTGATTCAGAGGAGGATGCACAGAGCATTGATGATACCATGCTAGATGCATGAGTTGTTTAGATTATGGCTCATAGCCTAAGACTTGGAGGAGATTTTTGTGTTCTTAAGATGGGTATGGCGCCGAAGGGATGAAGACATTAGAGAGAAAGCAACTAGCCATATGCGCCGCACCCTACATGTTGATCAGTGGGGACTTATACAAACTAGGGCGTGATGAAGTTTTATGTAGGTGTGTGCTAGAGCATGAGCGCCTGCCATCATAGAAGAAGCACATGGAGTAAGTGTAGGTGGGCATTATGCATTCGACGCCACCACACGTAAGATATTAATGGCAGGATTATGGTGAGAGACATTGTTTAAGGATTGTAAAGAATATTGTAAAGTATGTGACCATTGTTAGTGCATTGGCAAGCGGGATGGAGGGATGAAATTCCCTTGCGCCCTATCCCTATCATCGAACCTTTTGAAAAATGGGAAATAGACTTTGTAGGCCCTATTGCACCAGAAACACATAGGACTGGATTGCGCTATGTGATCACTTGCAAGGACTATCTAATAAGTGGGCAAAGGCAACCCCAACTAAGGACTGCACAATAGCAATCGCAACAACAAGAGATTTTGTGGGAGAACATTATATTGAGGTATGGATGCCCTTTAAGTTTAACCAGTGATAGGGGTACACATTTCTTGAATGAGACCATGAGGATCTTGTTAGCAGAATTCATGGTGGCTCATCACAAAACTACTCCCTATCACCCTCAAGCAAATGGAACCATTGAGGCATTTAACAAAATACTTAGTCACACATTGACTAAGATTTTGATGTTGGGAGACAAGATTGGGATGACAAGGTATCAGTTGTGTTATGGGCTTACAGGACAACATATAAAAGGATGATCAAAGCCACACTATTTCAATTGGTGTTTGGAGGAAGCTATCCTACCGATTGAATTCATGTTACCTTCTCTACGTATAGCATACGTAGGAGAACTTGGCTGATAAGAAAGCACTGGAAGAAATAATCGATGAACTGATGAAGCTATATTGAAAGAAGATCACTTGTCAAGTGGAGCCAAACCATAGAAAAAGCAAAGCAAAAAGCATGGTATGATTGCCACATTAGGAACAAGAAGTTTGAGGTTGGGAAGATGGTCTTACTATATGATTCTAAGTTTTTGCGCCATCCTGGGAAGTTGAAAGTGCATTGGTTGGGTCCTTACACCATCTCATACATCCTTGATTTGTGTGTTCCATTACAAGTGCTTTGGATGGGACGTGATTACTAGGGCACTTCAATGGGAGTAGGATGAAGCCCTAATATAAATAAGTCTTCTTGGTGTTTGTCAATAAGGCAATATTGCCAGTTAGTATAGGTTTTTCTCTAGAGTAGTTTTTTTTTTGTGTTTCCCTTTCTCGTTTTTGTTTTGTGTTGCACCTTGGGCACCGGAAATCTCATTACTCTCTAGTGAAGTTGGATATGTGCAGAGGACCACACATAAGTTTAAGTGTGCAATGGAGTAGGATGGAAGAAGTTGAAGTGTGAAGTGCCAGGAAGGATTGGATTGCAAAGCCCGGTTGAATGGCCCTGTGAAAGAAAGTACATGCAAGGAAAAGGTGAAAAAGAATGGTGGGTGTTAGGAAAATGCTACATTGGGGATCCACGTACAAGATAAGGAGAAGTGCATAAGCAACATGAGGTAGGTGAAAGAAAAAATGAAGTGAGAAGAGTGCCTTCGACGCAAGGTACACGCGTGTAAGAGTCTCTTGTCTAGATGGTTTGGTTGTGCACCAGAAGGTTGGAGAATTGTCCATGTAATGTTGGGTGTGTGAGTGAGTGCATGAAATTTAGGTTTGTAGGAAGGTTATAAAATTTTTCGTGCAAGGTTGGGGGCGCATGAGTAAAAGCGTAAAATTCAGGTTTTATTTGAAAAAGTTGCATTAAGTGTTAATGTACGGTGGTAGGTAAGGTAGCATTTAATGTTACAAAGTGGGAAAAGCTATAAATAAAGGGTTGAGGCATTTTCATTTTCACTTTGCGAAGAGAGAGAGAAGCACTTTTGCATCTTTTCAATCTAAGGCTTCCAAAGCTGATCCGTGTGAAGAAAAATATAAGAGTTTGAAGCATGAGAAACTAGTTGGATTTGTGAACCAAAAGGAAGGGATTTCAAAGGTGTAAGAGAAGTTGTGAGAAGGTGAATCTTGTGAAGGAAGTATCCCATTTAGGGTTTGAAAAACTAGGGCACGGGTATAAGAAGTTTTCTCACAGGTTTGAGATCTAAGGTTGGAAGAAGTGGAAGAGCAAAGTAACAAGGAGTGATTGAAGTGATAAGAGGACCTAGAAAATGGCACCCAAGAAACCAGTTAGCACACCTAAGAAGGGAAAGGGCAAGGCAAGGCCAAGCAACAAGAAACTGACGTAAGTACAAACAAAGAATGGTATGCAGAAATGTAGTACCCAGATGGAGTATTTGGGAAAGGAGTGGGAGTCCCATCTAAGAAACATGTCTGTAAATGACTATAATCATCGTACAAGCACAATCGAGAAGGAGATGGTGCTGGACTTAATGCACCCAACAAAAAAATGGACACAAGAGGGATTTCAAATCTATAACGATGATGTGAAGGTCAAGATGGAAAATGCAGGGTTATTGCAACTCTTTGAGCTGCCCTACTTTGGGAAGCCTGAGCGCCTATATCAATGGCTGATGTCGCGCATGCACGAAGACTACTTCCACTTCGTAGGGCACAAGATGTACATTAATCCTTAGCTCATTTCACATTTCATAGGCCTCATATGTGAGGGAGATAGTTTTGAGGATGACTTAGGTGAGAAAGAGGCAGTCAAAAAAACTATCTCCGCCTATGCATACAAGAAGGGGTCAAGGTACTATGATATCGCAGACATCAAGGACCCGGTAATGAAGATGGCTGCACATCTGGTAAAAACGTTAAATGACCAGGAGAGATGGACCCAGGTCAATAAGCCATGGTTGCATGTTTGTAGAAAAATTTCAGAGGGAAGCATCTACAACTTGTCTGCATTCATTGCGGAGGATATTGTCAGTTGCGTGAAGGAAGGTGACAAAATCCTCTTGGTAATTTCCCCTAACGATTGTATTTTAGAGATTGGAGTACCTGATGCGTTGGACAAGTTCATGTGGGAGTACCCTACTGAGGGCCCTTCACCCACAAAAAGATTTAAAAAGTATGCCTGTGACACTATGAAAACCGTGCACAAGGCATGCCGAGAGAAATGGTATATGCGCTTGAGGAACACGTTTAGGGCATAATGGAGAATTTCTGAGCAAGCACACCAGTGACCAAAGGAGAAGCTACATTTTGGTGTACCAAAATTTTTCTGGCAGATTTAGACTAGCGAGATGAGACATGGAGCCCATGGTGTAAGCTCCCCTTTGCCTTCACAACTCAATACTTCCAAGCAGGAGTAAATAGGTTCAAAGAATCCAAAAAATTGAAGCTAGACCTTGGTAATCTGGATGGAGACCATAGGGAAATGTGCAAAGGGTTGATCTACCTTGACAGCAAGTGTGCATATGTGGAGAGGTACGTGTTGCATGAAGTGCAAATGACAAGGCCCATGACCTTTCCCATTGTAGGAGGATCCGCGATGTGCATATACCTCCACATAAGACCCAAGTTTGAGAAAGGCACATACCTAGAGAATGATGTCTCCATACCTGAAGATCCCATGGGTAGAAAGAAGCCCTCACCAAGAAGAGGGAAAGAGAAGAAGAAGCACCAAGTGTGCAGTTGCTTAGATAGTAAGCACGCATGGTGGCAAGTGCCAAACCTAAGCACATATATGTGCATGAAGAAAAAGAAATCCTCGGAAGAAAGGCACCGAACAACCCCTCACTAAAGAGAAGTCGCCAAAGGAAGCAGAGAAGGTTGAATCCCCTGCTAAATAGTCAATTCTTAGAAAAAAGCAAAGGATAGAAGAGGAAGTTGAATCGGAGGATACCGATAGCTTGGAGAAATACATGGGTGGAAAGGATGATGACAGTGAAGAAGATGACAGCGGGGAGGATGAGCCTGAAAGAGATCAAGAGCCACATGTCTTCAGTGTGTATAATTCAGAGAAGAGAGTGGAGAAGAGGATCGAGAGTTCGTGTTCATGTGGCAAGAGTAGTTAGGGTGAGGGAGGTGCCCAGGACATGGGAAGAAGTTAGGGGATGGGTGTGCGGGAGAAGGGACCTATAGGATTTACACAGAGCAAGAACCTATAAGATTTGTGGAGGAGCAAGTAACCGAGGCAGCAGAAAGGGAGGTGACAAAAATAATTGAGGCCTTAGTAGAGCAAGAATTGGAGTGCAACGCTGACATAGTGATGGAGGAAGATAAGGAGGAAAATATCAAGAAAGAACAAGACAATATGGGAGGAGGTCCTAGTCTAATGGTGAGTTTCCCCAAAGGTGTGTGCTCGGGAAGGAGGATCCTTGATGCAGAATGAGGACAAGTCATGAACTATGTTGATGACCCAAAGAAGGTGTTACATGCATGCTTCCAGTGCACTGTACCCACGGAAAGGCTCCTAGCCATGGAGTCATTTGACAAGAAGGGTGCATACCCCAGGACAAGGAAGATGCTCTCTTGGGTGTTTGAGTCCCATATTGACAAGCCTAGACTTTGAAGTATGCAGAGGGGCGATCATGACATTGCCAGAGTCTAAGAGAGAAAATCCTTTGGTGAATGCCCAGAACTCTCGGATGAGAAGCTCGTAATGCGCTCAACAAGGTCATGCGGTCGAGACTGAGGCTAGGCTCTTTGTGAGAAATGACAGAATAAGAGTTCTAGAGGAAAAGCTAGAAAAGAAGGAAGAGGAGTTGGCTGAGAAGGCTAAGAGCTTGAAGCAAGAAGAGTTGATCAGCGCGCAGCTGAATCACGAGCTAAGGGATGAAAAGGCAAAGGTGCAAGAGGTATACAAAAAGTGGAGTCTATCAAGAGCGCCATCATATTGAAGCATCCAGACCTAGCAACACTCGTATAGAGGTATGTGTCCACTCTTGAATGCTTAGAAGATCTAACGCACATCCTCACCATGGAGAGACAACCATTGGACCTAAAATGCAGAAGAAGTGGTAGTGCACTTGAAGAAAGAGGACAAGTTAAAAGTGGTAGCACTCATTGATAAGTACAAGAAGGTCTTTGGTGGATGTTAAGATTGCTGCCCAATCTGCCGAGGATGTGTATGATGATTTGAGATAGGGATAGGGTAGTAAGGACCTTTGTCACTAATCACATAAGGAGCTGAAGGAGTTCCATGAGAAAAATAAACAAAATAGGACAGAAAGGGATAAATTCCTAGGCCGAGGTTGAAAGGAAGTTGAGGCCATTGAAACCTTAAGGGGTTCAATCAAAAGCTAGTTGAAGGAGCTGTACCCATAGATCACCAGGAGGATGGATGCGCTTGAAGACCTAGGCAAGGAGTTGGAGAAGGTTATTGACACTTTGGGCACCCAGGGAAATGGACTAAGCTTTGAGGAGGTAAGCGCCCTATTCGGTGACCTCTGCTGTCGAAAGCACAGAGCGAGGTCGACGCATGGAACAAGTTGGAGGCCAACCTATAGAGGGATTTTCCTAGCTTGCTGAGTTGATGCCATCCTTTCCCCATTCTTTTTCTCTCCCCAATTCTTTCATTCCCTTATTATTTTTGCAAAATATTAGACTACATCTTGGTTCCCTTATCCAGTGGAGAAGTGTTCCCATGGATGAAGAACAGGCATAGTGTGGGGTGATGTTGGGCCCCTAAAATATCGACTAAGTACACCAAGGCACATAGTCACGTAAAGCTTAGTTAAAGGATGGGCGCGTAAGAAGAAAGCGTGCAAGGCCTAGTAGAAGAAGGGCGCGCAGGATAAAGGCATGCCGATAGAGCCCAAGATTCGAGAATTAACCGCATTTAGCATCTAGGTAGGACACATGGAAGCAGGACCCGACCACGCGTGCGAAGCGAATAAGGTGTTAGTTTGGCCACGTGGGGCCCATAAAGGAATATTCTTAGTGATGGAGGCACACATGGGAGACCATCATGTTAGAACATGCAGAGCCCATGCTGGAGAGCAGGTGCACATAGGAGACCATCATGGAAGAATGTGCAGAGCCCATACTTGAAGGAACATGTTCCCATGGAAAGCCCATATGGATGCTTGCAGCAAACAAATATGATGCTTGCACAAGGAGCCATTGACACCACAGGATACCTATATATATATGAGCACCATAGATAGGACAATAGGGATCGAGAGAATTAAAAGGATGACATAGTCTGAGAATAGAGAGAGAGAAGAGCTCTGCAGATATATTGCAAGAAATCTATGGGATTGGGTAGAGGTTATATGATGGATTAATGCATTAAGGGGATGGGATGTAAATTTTCTTTGTATGGATGAAAGACATCCCTGCTGTGATGTATGACTTTGGTCTGATCAAGCTATGGTAGTCTAAGTGGATCCATTGATTGTAATGAGTATGAAAGTAATGAGGATACAAACCTAAATGAGCTCCTGCAAGTATAGCTGATTCGATCCATATCTATATTGTTTCATATTTATTCTTAGAAGCTATGAAGAAGATGTAAACTCTTATATATTTTCCTTTTTGCTTTGTAATTATTTGTTTTGTCTACAAGTACTTTCTATTTGGAGTGAACACATTTGTTTAGAGACCGATCTGATTCCTATGATGAATGTATGTCTCATTTGCCACCATTATTCATTAATTTCTTGACCTAGATGATGTTTTCCCACTTAACTCACATAAAAGAGAGACTCGGCACCCGCACGTGCCTTGGGTGAGCACCTAGTTCCCACTGAGTGATAGGTCGGTGTGCATGGGATTCCCTTATTCTTTTGGTGGGTGTAAAAATGACTACATCTTGGTTCCGTTGTTGGGACCTCTTTTCGAAGTTGTAGTGGGAAATGGCATGCATCTCGATCTGTGTAATGAGTAATGATAGAATGCTTAACTTTGGAAAGTGTTGACTCATGGTTCAAGAGCACAGAGGATGAATTTTCTTAGAGATTCAACATTGGGTTTGAGTTTGATGCACATAGATGGGTAGAAGGGAACCTCTACCATGAGTTATATGAAACATTTTTTTGTTGCTTCCCAGTAGAACTGTATGAATGGATCTCAACATATGCATCTAGATCAAGATGGTATTATAGATCACATGTGTGGACCAAAGAAGAATACCGAGAGATTGCAAGATGCGGATTTGACGTGGACCCATGTTGTGGATCATTGATTGGATTATGTTAGTCACTTGAAGGGGTTGTGTAGGAGGGATTACTTGCAAAGGAATATGCACATTACCTTATCATTTTTCATTTTGTTGGTTCTATTCATATCTTTGATTTGGATATTGGTTTTTAAAGGGTTGATATCCTTGGTTATACCATTGATTTAAATTATTTATAAAGGCTTGCGCTTCGCTGCTTTTCTAATGGTATAACTTTATTTGATAAATTTCTAATCGGAATTTCATTTCTTCATCTTCCTTCAACACGTGGGAGAGTAGGATGTGAATCCAATGGGTGGTTTCTCCGCTTAGGAACTTTCCTACCCGAATGAGACTATTTTTGTCCTTATTATGATATTGTAAGTAGTAGGTAAGGTTCTACCCCCCATGGACTGAATCATGATCGAGATGTCACTATTTATAGCCCTTAGATATTACAAGAAAGCAAGTTAGGATGTAAGCATTTCCACTTGAGGTATTTTGTCTCGTATATTAAAAATTGATATTATAATTAGTAATTTTCTCATTGGGCATTCTTGTCATTGTTGTCGATTACTCCACCAAAGACATGTGATCGAATTATCTTCAAAGTAGTTGTAAAGAGTTGTTCCAAGCTCAAGTTAGCTAGCAATTTTTACCTACTAAATTGATTTTCCCTTGAGAAAAGAAGCAATCATCCTAACTTCTACCTCATCATGTGTAACCAAAAAGATAGAGCACACGGTGGATACATACTAGATATGCTCAACATGGGTGACCCGATTCTCACCAAGTGAAGTATGGAATAATTTTGTACATGGATGTTGGCATATTATTTTGTGTATTCATAATGAGAGGAATTCCATCGGTTAAATTGAAAAAAATTCTTATAGGTGGTGGGGCTGCCATAGTAGTGCATGTAGGTGCATCGAGAGGAGTAGAAAGTGTGTGACATGCTATAAATGGGGATCTCGTGGCTGATGTTCTAGTAACTCTTCTTTTTGGAGAATGTTTGAGGTACTCAAAGGATTCTTTAGTTGTTTAAATCTCTCTTATATGTATCCTTCTCATGAAAGGTGTGTTGATCTGCTAAAATAGTAGACTTGAGTGTTGGGAATCACTAGATGTGTCAAAATAAGCCTTTGAAAGGATGGAAACCACTAAGTTACACACTAGAACTTAGCAACTCAACTTACACCCATCCCAGATTAGGTGGAATTAGGTTGTTTAGGAAATAATGGGACTTTCACCAAGTTGTGGGACCTTGTACGCTCGAGACAGGACCTCCGAAGAAGGCCGGTTCCTCCACCTATTTCTACCGATACAACTACTCCTAATGCTGAAATCGATTCTAAACTAATCATGTAAAGGTACTATATTAAGAAGGATGCATAAATGGAAAACTAATATAAGGGAGGTGATAACACCATAAAGAGGATGAATGAACATTGTTGTTGGTGTAAGTTATAATGAAGGAGAATACATGTAGGAAGGACGTGCAAGCATATCATAGTCCATAACACACCAAACAATCATTTTCGTAGGGCACAATAAGAAAAGTAACTGTAAGGGATGTGAAATAATACAACAAGTACCCAATTTAATGGAAAGGTAAGAAGAAACACAATAAACAAGTTAAGGCATAAAATATCCACAAAAAACTCGAGCTTCTATTACTTCTAGAAATGCACATTTTATTAAAATGACATATGACATTGATATTGACATGTAAAATACCATATCTAAAGGCATATAACTTAAAATGCAAAGAATGAATTCCTTAGCAAGACAAAAGGGTTCAAAAAAAAAAAAAAAAGAGAAATGATCATACCTTTTATAGGATAAGGAGAGAAGAGGGAAACTCAAATTTGAATATTTAACCACCAAAAACACCAATGAATGCTTGAAAATCCACCGCAAAGTTGACATGCACCTCCTCATGTTTATGTAACTTGTGGAGGAAAGAAGGAGGTAAGATTTGAATAAAATCTAGTGGTTGAGATGATAAAATTCTACATTAATGGATAAAGATTGGTTTTCCATGATTCTCACTTACCAAATCCCACCAACATTTGAATTCAAATTATTTGGAGTGTAACCCATGTAAACATATTTCCAACAAGACCAATTATTCTCAAATCCACGATTTGTAGAAAACATTATGGTGATTTGAATGCTACATCAAAATATGAACACACAATGACATGTGGCGCATGTTGATTGGTTGAAAGATCAGCCAACTATTCCTTTGTTTTATCATTTACGCATGTGTCATGCATTGTATTATCACAAGTGTTCGGTACCCTACTTGGTGTGATTTGATAGGTTGTGTGTAGCACACTCAATTTTTACTGAGGTTTCCACATGGTAGAGTAACTAGCACAGAGGAAGGCACGCAACACATGTGGGAGAATGAGGAAAAAGGGGAAAACAAAGGACAAGTGTGCAAAGGTGATGCACGCTATAGGAATGGATGCATACTTGTAATTATTTAGGGAGTGATAATGAAAGGAATGTGTGACTACAAGAAGGTAAAGGGCCATGGAAGACTACATAGGGATTTATCCATTTAAGAAAGCAAGTCGAGGGTGCATGCTCAAAGGGCGAGACACATACGGGAAGAAATTGAATGCGCATGAGGAGCACGTGCAAAGGGAATGAAAGGAGATAGAGGAAAGAGAAGGAAATTGGAAGGCACGCAAGAGGAGAAAAGAGAACATGGGAACTCGAGGAAATATATCCATGGAAATGTGCCACGGGGACAACCAAAGTGTGTGTAACCTACAATAAATGAACTTCCAAACCAGAATGGGGGTCTAAGTTGTCGAAATAACTAGGGAGTTATTTTGGACAACACTATTGTCCCCTTTGGTCTCTTTTTTCCTTTTCCATTATTTTCTTGATTTTGAATTTCCACATCATTTGATATCTTTTCTAAAGTCTCTTTTATCACTTTAGGTGGATTTTCAGTTGTTAATGATCAAATGCTAACGAGGGAACTATATATAAGTACACACATACACATATGACTTACTCATTACTATTAGGGATAGGAAAAATTTGGGGCTAATACTTTCTATCTACTACTTAGGAAAATAATAATATTCAAATATTGCATTTGGGATGCATCATTCACTACATCAGAAGGTACATTTATAAGTTCCATCTCACACATTTATCTTGGGGTAAATTAGTTGTAGCACATTATCTTAGTGGTGACATAAGGGAAACCTAGCTTTAAGGGACACAATTCCAATCACACAATCACAAGAGATACATATAATTTGAAACATAGTGTAACACTCGGTGATAATCATATTGGGGTGACCATCGAGGTCAATCCAACTCAAGAATATGTATTATTTATTCCATCTAATGTGTGCTTGAGTTTTGTGCAGTTTCTGAGGGTTTATTTTGCAGGTACATGTGTAATACAAGAACCCTACAACAAATTTGAAGTGATAAACAATAAAAGGAAGAAACCAAGCTCATACCATAAAAATACCATAAGTAAATCTGGTGTAGGGATACTAGCATCCATATCAAACACTATCACTAGAGAGGTCAAGTCCTACTATGGGATATCATTTATGAAGAAGTCTCTGACCTTATTTTTCTAGATAGAGCTAATATAGTCTAGATCCATCCTTTTCTAGTCAATCTCCGCCCAAAATCAGAATAGATCCAATAATACATGATAATTTTTTCTTATCTCCTATCTTGCCCACTTTCTTGTACTTTTCATGATAGATCTTAATTTTCATTTTTATATTCATTTTATCTCAGTCTTATAATCTAAGATTTAAATTTCTTTAAATCATTTGTTGAACCCTGCTATGATCATGCACCGTATCCCTTTCCTTTTTCTTCCTCTTCCAAGGTTATCGCTAGTTCTTCCTCTTTTTCACTACTTATATCTATTCTCAAGAGCCCATCAAGGCTGATTCCTTTCATTACTCAACACGTACCTAAATTCATGACTAATTCTTTGGATCACACCATTAATGTCGTCACCACTCATCGGAATAGGAAACCTTTGTAACTTCCTACTTCTCTCCCTCCTCATAATGTATCACTTTCTCACACCAATGCAACTTCAAAGTAGTATGATATCATTTAGAAATTAAATAATTCCTATATAAGATATATCTCTTTGATTTATTATGTAAGGCCCCTAATTTTCATCAGACTACTCTAGATACTACCTTATGACATATACAAATACAAAGTGATGAACCTCACATTTCCTTTTCCAATCTAATGGAAGATTTCAAGAACATTGGAAATTATATTAAATTTACTAATGAGGATATTTCTCCTGAATATTTCTTCTAACTGATCTTTTGATTCTCCTCATCTCCTTATCATGGCTTAGATCCAGGGATTCAAAATTATGTGTGTGCTCATCAATAATTGTTATGAATTAAATCTTTGTCCTCTACGCCTCCTAACTGAACTCAATATTCCTCATAACATAATTGAGCAGTCTACCATTGTTGTCTGTGGAAATGAAACAACTTTTGCATGTGTTAACATTATCAAATTGAAATTACAAGTGGGACCTCGTAAAATCCTTACCCCTTTTCATTTCATGGATACCCCATTGCAATTTAATCTTCTCCTTGGTAGATCCTGGATTCATGAAATGAAATTTATCCCTTATATAGTCCATTGTTGTGTTAATTTTTTTCTTTAATGGCTATAAGCATAATATTACTATGATCTTGAACCATTTAATTATTTTTGCATGCATTTGGCCACCTCCACGGTTATTTCTCCACCCCATCAATTCCCTCACATTTTCTAAATACATATGATATCGGGAGCCTATTATTCCAGCCCATACCTCATCATCTCTTACTACTACTTCCATCTAGACAAATAATATTGATCTCATCTCACATGCTATCTCATCCCCTTCACCATCCACACCTATCCCTAATATCCTCTATCATTTTTTTCAGCATCATAATGTTGAGATTGGTGATTCTAATGATGATTTTATTTATACTATTGAGCTTACTAATAACACTCTCCATGCATTATATTTTACCCCCATGGACTTTGACGAGTCCCTGTTTCATAACCATTATATTGCTACATGTATTAGTGAATACCAAGTTAATTTTACTACTCCGGTTGTTACTACCATTGCTATGGCTCCTTACTATAATATTGTGCAAATTCTTGAGCCGTTCCAACTAATCAACTTGTTGATAATTTTCCTATTTCTACTATTGGTTCTTTGTTTATGACATTTCCTTATTTTGATCCATTCACTTATGCATCATATATCAATGAAGTGTATTGGTAATATATACCTTATGATCCCAATTGCTCTAAAAACTTATGTACTTATAAGACTTTAACTCACTTGTGCCTCACTCCTACCGATATCATACCTTTAGTTGAACCAAATAATGAATTTCAGTGGCTATATCTTCTTCCTAGCAACTTATGGTCCACAAGTATTTTACATGTAGGTTTGGGTCACATACGATCCCTAACCTTTACGCTTACACGTGGCCAATATTGGCAAGATTATATTGGTGGTACTATTGCCATACACAACACTATACTCACTTATCCAATGACATCCATGAAAATTACTATCCATAATGATTCATTATGATATTACACTCCTAATTTAGCATGATGTAATATACATAAACAATCTTGTACATATTTTACTAGTGAATAATATGTCATGGGAATATCTAAGTTATGACTCAATTTTTTTCTTCAAAAATAGGCCAAAATCCTTTACATTGCATACATCTAATTTTAATCCTACTTTATATGTTTTTATTTATATTTCTCTCTCAATGACATCACTTATAATATTATGGAATTCACACTTGGAGGCACCTTCTCCCACCTTGCTATTTGATGATGCAATATTTTTCTATCTCCAAACATGAATTTTTAGGGTGCATTTACTAACGTGGACCTCACTTTACAAATATACATTAGGGGAAACCTTTCTCCCTCTCATAGTTATTTTATTTCATGTTCACATATCTATAAAAACCTCAAAAATATAGCTTAGATATTGATTGGATGTATACTTGTTTTCTCATCATATTCTATGTTGCACATTACTTATCATGTAACTTAGGTTCATAGTATGATTAATAATTTTTCCATGTGCATTCACATGGTATTTTTTTAGGTGAATTTAGATCACGTATAAATTTCTTCATGACATATGATGATTGGAATCATACCTCATTAGTCACACTAAGGCTCCTTGGGGCATCTACCTTTCCTATTACTCTATAGTCAAGTTCTATCGTTGCAACATCTACTAATTTAATTCATATTTACATTTATATAAATTTTGAAACACTATCAATTTTTATAACATACTAACAAGTGCATTAGGTGTAGCATTTTTATTGTAATCCTACTTGATCATAGTTATCTAATTTTCTTATATCTTGTGTTCCTTTCTTGTGTCTTGATTGTCATTTTTTTAGGGTTATGCCCCTATGTTCATTGTTTTTTTCCTTGTATTTTTGTGAAGGCTTAGATTTTCATGTGACATCTTGGGTGATGTCCCATTTATTCAACCAGCTACTCCTTGTGTCTTTTAATGTTACTACATGTTATGACTTGTTTATATTATGTCATGTTTACTTATTTGCGACTAAAACCTTTTGATAGAATTTTTCCCATTTTCGCATGCGCGATGGTAGTTAGCATGCACATTGTAATAAAATAATTATGGTTTAACAAAATAAGGTATTTTTATTTAACCATTTAATTAACTTTATGTCTTAAGTGATTATCGCCCACAATGACAGATTAATCTAGCATACTAATTAAGTTTACAAAATCCCTTAATGATTTTCATGTTGCGATGTTTGACGTCATTACTTAGATCAAAACTAAGTAATCAAAAATTGATTACTATTCGGATTCCATTTAGAAAACCTATGATAACCATGTTCAACTATAAGGGTTTATAGATCCTTCGATGCCCGTTTATCACTCTATATGAACCGATATACATTATCATTAGTTATACCTTTTGTAGGTACAAAGATCCTATGCATCTTCTTAGTGCCATCTAGTGAAGCATGTAAGCACTTCTCTCCAGATCAAAACATGAATAAAAGAATAAATGGTGAATATATAGTATAATCATTATTTTATAGTATGTGCATAATACAATTTTCAAAGCATTGTGTTAACAAGCCTAGTTTCATGGCTACACACAACACACTCAAAACATGTCTTCCCTTCACTGCACAATCATCTCAACATAGTTATCTAGATTATTTTTTGTTTTCCTAGTATTAAGTTTATATTTAACTATTTTATTTTTTTCATTTCCCATAAGTAATATGATTAAACTCTAAGTCATAGGTATCATGGCTCTCTGTAATGTGTCCCATGAATTTGTCAATACCACCTTAGGATTCCTATGAGAAAGGTTTCACTCAAGTAATGACTTGTGTCATTATATTTTCAATACCTTCCCATAGCCATCCCTAGCTAGCACAAACAAGGTTTTATGGCATGATTGTCACTTCATGATTCCTACACTTCTTGTTAAGTTAGAATGATAAGATAACATCATTAATGATCATTTGTGATCACTTTATCTTACCTTATTTACTTATGTCAAATATATATGATTTTACTATTTTATGTGTACCATCATACTTTGTTTTGTATCATTTTATATACTTACATGTGGTAGTACACTGGAATCGGTTATGATATTACGATGGTACAAATTAATCTTAATAGTGTATGTTGCTGCTATAAAAATATAGGAGTATGTTTTCTAATTGTTTCAAACTTATACACTAACATTTATTATCTTATTTATTTATAAATAAAAATTATATTATGTATACTTAATTCCTATAAGTACGCTTTGTTTATCTTATCTTATTTCATTATATAATTATTCATTTGACGATATCAAAAATTGTAGTATTATCACTTTTAAACATCAATTCATAATGATTAACTTTATGTTAAAAATGATTAAACTATGTCTTAAAAACAATCACAATTTTATGATTAATTGTTATTAATCTCATAATCGACACAAAAATACATAATCATGATAATTAATATCATATAATGGATGAATAATTACCACAATAAGATCATTCACCTTATACATTTTTGAAGTAGTACTTTCATCTTTAATAAAAATACAAGTACATTTATTACATCATATAAATAAGTGAAATATCAATCAAGTATTTCATAATCGATTTATTTACCCTTTTCATATTAATTTTCAAAACCTATTATCTGATAACAATAATTTAAACATGGTTAGCTCAAGAGAACTAGCATGGATCACAACTCTCTAACTATTTTTTTCTTTGTGAAATAAATTATCATCTACAATTTGAAAAATAAAATTAAGTATCATAATTTGATAACATGGTATAACAAAGTGAGATAATGCATTAACCAAGTTTCTATCATCCACAACTTGGATACAATCACAAATTCATTATATCTCTACATATCATCATGTTTAAAAACTTATTCACTTTAATAACAACATTCTTCCTTCACCTTAAAATTAGGTAATGCAATGCTCTTAATTCATTTTCATCTCAACTCGACATGCTTGTCATTTTAAAAATTAGAATGAAGAAGCAAGTTACTAATAAAAATCAAGAGTATTCAATAATTTACCTAAGCACAATGGGAATAATAACCAATCCTTTCTACCTTCTTAGTTTGGAAAATCAAAGTATGATTCAGATAAAAATTTATAATATGTATTCTTTCTATGTACAAAAAGCAGGATTCATTTTTTACAACATAAAATTTATCATTTTAGACAAAACAATGATCTAATATGCTAGTTAAATCGAGTGTTTTGAAACACATATACTCACCCTATATTGTTTCTACATTCATTAAAATTACTTATTCCCTTAAACATAGTTTAATCAAGACAATGATCATCAACCTTCTAAATGACATGCATGACTCTCTAACTTTAAAGTGTGTATTTATGAAATTAAAACTTAGTTTGAGTTCTTTTTTGAGAGCACTAATAATGGAGTCTCTATTGAGTAAATCAAAGAGAAATTATTGAACTTGAGAATTTTAACCTTAACATGATCAATCACTAGTAACCCCATTTAAAAATATGGTAAATTGAGATACTCGGGTCAATCACATGAGTGTAGAATCAACCGAAAGGACGCATACTAGCTAATCCCATGTTCATACTCCAAAATTAAAGGAAAATTTTATCCGATTGATTAAAATGCAACTACAGAGTCAAACCAGAACCCCTATTTTCTCCCACCCATAATATAGCCCTTAAGCGATAAATACATTCTTTCTCACCAAGTTTAAAATGGATATAACAAATACAAGAATATAGTATTCCATTGGAGTGTATGTAACTGAAACAAGTTTGGTACAAATGTTTTTCTTAATCCAATCATCGACTCACGTACATAGAATAAACATCAACATTAACTAAAACCCCACATTAATATTCAAGGGCTCATTTTGAACTAAGAATCGAAGAATTCATTACAATCTCAATGACCAATGATCCCATAATAATATTTTACTAAGAAAAAACTCAAAGCACACACAAAATGAAGCATATTCAAAAACCCATAACATGGATGAAAAAAAAGGACTCAAAGATACATTTATCTTGCAAATATTCATTTATGCTAAAACAAAATAACTACAAGGAAAAGATAAGATGGTCCATGCCTTTTATTTTTAAGCTTCCTTGCCAAGTAACTAGTAAAACCAAGGGATTTTCTTTAAAGGATCAAACAAAAATCGTTCCAGAAAATACAAACACAATAAAAACACCCCAAAATGTCTTTCATTATAAACTTGTTTTTATTGCCTTTCTACCCAAATTTTCTATGTATTTATGGAAGTGAAGCCAATGAAAACTCACAAATAATAATAGCTTCATATTTCCTTGCATATCTTGAAAAATCTAAAAAATAATTTTCAAAAAAAGTTAGTTACATGCCGCTAGCTTCCTTGGGAAGATTTGTGATTCCCAATACAATTTAATTTCCATTAATGTTCATACATTAAATGTATTCAAATTTCTCTAATTCCTCCAAGTTGATTGGTCCAAAATATTTTAATTAAAACAATTTGAATCACCAAAGATTTAAATGGGTCATGTAATGACCAACTAAATAATTATCAAACAATTGTCATTCGACTATGGTCTATTTTATATTTATTCTAAAACAAGGGAGGACCTATAAGTATGGTCAAAGGTTCTAATAACATTAATAAAATCCAATAATTTTACCTTCACCACCTTCAACTCGCAATTAGATTGATGTGTAACATTCATCCTACAATATACCATTCATATAAATTTCATCCATCTTTGTTATCGATGTAATTAGAGTATAGCAAGTTAGCTTAACAATAGAAATTCCCTTGATAAAATGGCCTAAGGTTTAACTTGATCATCACTATCACTTAACATGGAGCACAATTTTTCAGAGACAAGATCATACCAAAAAAAAATTATACATATTATATGGTGATAAACATGATCATCGACTACACATTATATGCATTATGGTCATGTCTTTAATCAGTCAAGTAAATAGTCTAAGGTAATTAGATTTACTATTTTCTTACCTTGATTTATAATCATTTTATCTCCATTATTGATAGAAATAAATTAAGTCAACCATGATTTTTACCTTGACGATAAAAAATCTTACCCCTTCATTGTAAGAGGATTGTCATGATGATCTACAATCATTATTTACGACTATCGTAATACCAAAAGAGTAAGTATCTTTTAATCAATTATAATTATTTATAAATAAAAAATAATATAAATACAACCAAGTAATGCATCATTTCTATATGAATTTAACATAGTTAGTAAACCATTGATTAGAGCAAGTGAGATAAACCATATTTACATGTGCAACAACTAATAAATATGCCAATGCATCAAAATCATCAAACTCAACAAGGTAAGTAACCCAAAAAACCAAGTAACAAAATAATGCATTTAATGTAAGGTATCTCATGAGTGCTTGGTGATAATCATCATTACATGATTGGAGTATGAGCTATGTGTAAGTATGTTTATCCTTTTCAGGGTAAACATATGTACACCTAGTTGTGACACCAATTGGGTAATGTTGCCAATCCCTAAGTCCTTTTGATCCACTTCACATTAATAACTCTATTTTTCTACAACATGAAATGAAAATGAGGGGTGTGACATACTTCCCCCTTAATGAATCATCATCCTGATGATTTGTACTCATTAATTGCAATCAAAATAATCAAATACACATATTAATATCATATATCTAAGGAGAATAGTCAAAATTTTCATCCAAAAATTATAATTTTTCCAAATTTTAGATTATCTCGAATTCTAATTATTAGTTGTAATAGTTTCAATTGGAAAAAACTACCAAACAATCGACATTACGGAATTATTTTTTCATAATAGACTAGTGTAATTTGTAATAATATTTAGTATGCACAAGAGATAGTGATAAATAAGGTATATATTGCTAAAAAACAAGGAAAACATTGTTTTTATTTCACCCAAGTCTTCCGAGATATGAATCTCATTAGAACACTTGTCTTTCAATCCATTAAACTTTTGACTTATGTTGAGACAATAAATATTAATCATAATGGCATAAGTCTCTAATCGAACTTAGGTTTAACTCTATTTTCCATGATGAAGTTAAACAACGTCAATTTTGTATTAACTGACATAGGTATGTGGTTTAAGAAAATTTCTTCTCAAAATAAAATTCAGATTTCTTGTTCAATTTTCAGGTAATCATTATATAAAACAAACTCAATCATATTAGTGTTATACTAAAACAATTTCAAGAAGTCCTTCATAACTTAGATGACATCTTGTTAGGAATAAATTATTCCTTTTCTTGGTTTTTAGTCATTGCAACATTATTCTTATCCTTATTATTAGAAATTACAAAATTTTATATTGTTGCATTCATATGGTAGTCCACATTTACTTCCATATCTTTTCCACTTGTTTTTTTCTAAAATTTAACAATGTGGAAAAGTTGGTGCTCTTAATATAGTCCTTTTTTATGAGTTGGAATTTCTTCTAGATTATTTTCTAACCGACTTCACAATATGCAATCCACACCTATCTACTTTTTCTACCCAATTTGGGTTTAGTTTCATAATTTATTAAAATTCCAAAACTTGCCATCAAAGACAATTCAAAAATCAATTGTTTTCTTGTTGATTGTTACCAATCATTTTATGTCATTTTACCTTGACTAATCATTTCCACTCATTACCAACTGCTCAAAGGAAGCTATCTAAGTTTGAGTATCATGAAGGATTTTTATAATATTAATCTATCTTCTTAAAAAGAAAACCTACAATATAATCTATCCGATTCGTTTTCCATGGTACATCCTTCACATATGCATTTTTCTTAATTAACAAGTAAGACATTCAGTTAGCGTAAGGAACCATTAAGTACAAAAGCTACAACCTTATACTCCGATACAAAAATGTAACACCATAATTATGCTTCAACTAACTAAGGGATTTTTTTTAAACCATTTAATTAACTTGATGCCTTCAATGATTATAAGCATGCAACAAATTAATTTATCATACTAATTAAGTTTACAAAATCCATTATTTGTTTTCATGTTGTAATGTTTAACATCATTACTTAGATCACCAATAATTAATCCAACATTGATTAATATTCTAGAATCCATCTAGACAACCTATGATAACCATGTGTAACTACAAGGGTTTCTAGATCCTTCTTGATCCCCCTTTACCACTCTACATGAGTAGATATACATTTTTTATCATTGGTTAGACATTTTTTCAGGTACATAGATCCTATGCATATTTTTTTCGTGTCAACCAAAAAATGTAATCCCTTCACTCAAAATCAAATCACAACTAAAAGAAGAAATGGTGAATAGACAGTGTAATCATTCCTTTGGACTATTGTGGCCATAATTTTTCGGCATTGTGCTAGCAATAAAAGCTTCGTGGTTGCACACAAGCCACTTAAAACCCATCTTCCCTTCACCACATAAGCATCTCAACATATTTATATGGATTCTATTCCATTTTCTTAATATTATGTTTATAATTAACTATTTTAAGCTATTCCTTTACCATAAGTAATATGATTAAATTCATAAGCCATTGGTATCATGGCTCGATAATTGGGTCCCATTAATTCTATTAAAGGTACCTTAATATTCCTACAAGAAAGTTTTTTTCTCACGTAATGACTTGCATCATTACACGTTTGATACCTTCCCTATAGCCATCCCTATTCAGCATGGACAAGGTTCCTATGACATGATTGTTGCTCCATGATTCCTACACTTCACTATTAATTCAAAATAATAAGATAACATCATTAATGATCATTTGTGATCACTTTATCTTACTTTGTTTACTTATGTCGATGTACATAATTGTACTATTTTATGTGTATCCTCACACTTTGTTTCATATCATTGTATCTACTTTCATGTTGTGCTACATTAGAATCAAGCATTCTCTTATGATGGTACAACTTACTCTCAAAAGTGTTTGTTGCTACTATACTAATGCCACAATGTGTTTTATTATTGTTTCAAGCTCATACACTAACATTTATCATCTTGTTTATTTCTAGACAACAATTATATAATGTATAATTATTCCTATAAGTATGATTTGTTTATATTTTTTTTCATTATATAATTATAAAAGTAACGATAACTAGATCATACCAAGCCAATAACTCGAGATGCTAATCAAACATCGCGATTAATAAGATAAAATCAATTATCCAAAATAACTTTAATAAAACCTTTTGCAAACAAATGAGAAGAAATATCACATATTATTATGGAACTCAATGAAATACAATGAGAATGTGCCTTTCTTATACGGGCAAGGAATAAAAATATAAGAACTAGTCAAGTTCACCGATCAAACCATAAATCAAGGAAAGAACTAGTCATCAAATAACTAGTCAAGACCAATATTTAAGAAAGAACTAGACATCAAGGATCTATTCAATACGATAGATCAAGGAAATAATTAGTCAATACCATAGATCAAGGAAATAATTAGTCCATACCATATATTAAGGAAAGAATATACCTAACTACATAATATCCCCTAATATCTAAATAAATAAAAAGAAATATCCACACACATAAGTGGGTGAGGATAAATACAATAAAGGTAAATAAAGTACCTAGGTGAACATGAGCTAAGGTAAATACCTACTCTAACACCCCCTCAAGTGAAGCTAAGGGACCAAAATAATATCCACAATATGAGTCCTAGAAACTAGGCTCGATGAGGTACTCATGTACAATATATCCATGAAGAAATCTCAAACCAAAAGAAGGAAATAATCCTGCTAAAAGGAAAGAGAAAGAAGAAGAAATAAGATGTTCTCACAAATACCCCCAAGAACAACTTATGAAACCCCAAGAATTTCACTCAACTCAAGGAAGTGAGGTGATGCAAAAGGCTTTGTAAATATTTCGCAACCTCTCCGAGTTGAGTCGGAATGTACTCCAAGCAAAGAAATCCATCCCGAATGTTTTGACAAATGAAGTGGATCTATATGTCAATATGCTTGGTTATATGGTGCTCAACTAGGTCTCAAGAAATGTGAATTGCACTTTGTTTGTCACACCAAAGTACAGTTGGTGAATCGTGTGGGAATCCAAACTCTATCAATAACTATCAAAGCCAAAGAATCTACTAACTCCCTATAATCGCTTCCCTATACTCTACCTCTCGAACATTAAATTGCAATACCCTATTTCTTTTTACAATCCCAAGCAACTAGAGAAGAACCAAGACAAAAATATAGCCATAAGTGAAATGTTTGTCATCAATAGAACCTGCCCAATCTAAATTTGTATATCCAACCAACTTAGTAGAACCCCTAGTGTAGTGTAGACCAAATTGAGAAGTGCACATAAATAGCGCAAAATCATTTTAGTTTCATGTTAGTGACTACTATGAGGAGAATGTGAAAACTAGGATACAAACCCTCTACCGCAAATGAAATATTAGGGTGAGTATGGATCAAGTACATGAGACTTCTAACCAATTACCTATACAAGGTAGGATCACAAAGTGGAGTGGTACATGTGGAAGTAAGAGTAACCTTAGACTGAAAAAGGAGATGGACTTGGCTTGCAATCAGCCATATCAAAGCACCGAAGAAGATCATGGGTGTACTTTTTTTGACTCGAATGAATCCATGAATTTGTTTGAGAAATCTACAAACCAAGGAAATAATGCAATAACCAAGCGTGTAGAAAGAGACCTTTGAATACTTTAAATGAGGGAAGAAGAGCTTCCAATAAGTATCAAATCATCAACATGAAATAAAAGTATCACAATATCCTCATCAACATGTTAGAGATACATTGTATGATCAGAGTGGCAATGAACAAAACCAATAGATAGAAGAAAATAATCCATCTTCTCATACCAAGCTCGAGGGCTTGTTTAAGACCGTAGAGAAACCTCTGAGTCTACAAACAAGAGAATAATCCTAAACAAATGCAACGGTTGCTCCATGTATATTTCCTCTTGTAAATATCCATGTAAAAAGGAACTCTTCCCATCCATCTGGTATATGGGTCACCCCTGTGATGCAAAAATAACATGTACAAGGCATACATAATCCATCTTGGCAACAGGTGTAAAAGTATCAAAGTAATCAATACCTTTAACATGTGAAAAAAAAATTACAACAAGACGAGCCTTATACTTGTCAATGGACCCATTAGCCTTGTATTTGATTCGGTATACCCACTTACACATAAATATATTACTTCCTTTAGTAATAGATACCAAATCCCAAGTAAGATTCTTCATCAAAGAAGAATACTTAGTTTTCATTGTATCATCCCACTCCCGTATCTTATGAGCCTTTGAAAATGATTTTGGATCCTAAAAAATTACCGACATAAAATTCTGAGAACCTATATAATGTGTGTCATGATGCCTAATGGGTGGAAGATCCTGTATGAAAGGTGTTGCCACATAAACTCGTAGTATGATCCCACTTAGGCATAATAACAACATCAGTGGGAATAGGAACCTTAATGACATCTATAACCTCCTCAAAGAAAGGATCCTTGAGATGAGATGATGAAGAAGGAGGCATTGAAGAAGATGAATAATCATGAGGAGTGAAGCACTCATCAAACTAAACATGTGTTTGAAAAATAACATCATGAGTATAAGGATCTAAAAGTCAATAAGCTCTCATGTCCTCACAATACCCTACAAATATCAAGGGTTTTCTCTTCTTATCCAAGGATTTCCTTTTATTTTTTGGCACAAAGGCCCAAGTATGGCTCCCAAAGACTTGAAAAAATGAGGCATTTGGCTTAGTGTTGGACCAAGCTTCCTCTGGATTCAAATGCTCAAGTGCTTTGTGTGGTGTCACGATTCGAATGTAGTTAGCATAGTTAACTTCTTCTATCCAATATATAGGATGTGTAAATCCATCGAATGCATCATATAGTTATCCATTTCCTTCAAATTTCTATTCTTTTGTTCTCTTTAAGCAAGTCTATTGTGGACTATGAGGAATAGAATGCTTTGGTGAATAATGCCTTGATTTGCAAAAATTTAAAAATATCATTGCTAAAGTACTCCCATTACTAGTATGAAGTTTCTTTATGCAACTAGAAGATTGCTTCTTGACCAAAGCCTTGAAGAATTTCAAGTTCGAAAAAACATCGCTTTTGTACTTGAGAAAAAATCCCCAAGTACGCCTCAAGAAATTATCAATAAATTTAAGTGCATACTTAGCCCCATTGAAAGAGGGAGTAAAAAAACCATCAAGTCACTATGCACAAGCTCAAGTGGTGAATAAGCTCTCTTAGAAAAATTATTAGGAAATGGATCTTAGTGTTGTTTCCCTAATGCATAGCTAGAGAAAACTTCCTCAAGAAAAGAAACTCTAGGAAGACCATCAACCATACGATGAGTGATCAACTCCTTCAAATATTTTTAATTGAGATGTCTAAATCTTTCATGCAAAAGCTTACTCTTTGAATTTGCATGAGAAACCAATCTTGATCCTATAGAGTAAGGGTCATCAAAACCCTTAAAGTGATATATTCTATAACTATGACCAAAAATACCTTGAGAAACAAGTGAATGAGGATCCAAAAAAGTTCATAATTCTTCCCCATGTGGTGTAGAAGTCATTATTTTTCCTTAACCAGAATGAAAAATTTGATATATAGAAACCATATTTGTGGTGATGTTAGGAACATACATCACATCTTTGATACTACCACCATCAAGGTGTATATCACCTTTTCCCTCAATAGAAAGAAAGGAAGAATATCCAACCTTAATTTTGGAAGTAGAACTCAAAATTAGAGAAACAAAAGACTCCTTGGAAGAATTCATGTGATGAGAAGCACCAGAATCTATAACCCAACTATCTGCAAGTGGTGTATGCGATCTCCCAAAAAAATTAAGTATTTTTCCATGTTGATTAGAAGGAGGTGGAGTGGAGATAGAAATTTTGTGTTTCTTAATTGCATCCTCTAAGGCTTGCATTCTCTTATAACACCCATGTTCTTCATGACCAATACCCCCACAAAGAGCATGGAATTCTAGACTTATTCTTGGATTTAGAAGACTCCTTGGGTTTTGAGTTTTTTTCTTTGGGTTTATGATCATTTTGAGATGGAGAAGGGGTGGATTTGGTTTCAGTTTTTATTTTTCCCTTTTCCTTAGGATTAGATGAAACTAATGCATTTTGAGAGGTGGAAGACTCAAGGTTAGAAAATTTAGATTCTTCCCTAGTAATTCTTTCACAAAATGTTTCTAATTCAGACATTTTGAATGTGTCACATAAGGCATCGATGCTAGAGAAATAGGTATAAGAAAAAAATTGGAATGGTTCCTCTCAACTTAGATAAGCTCAAGTAAACACACTCTTCATCTTTCTTATCTCTTCCACTCCCCTTCAATTGTGTCAACAATGCTTGAACTTGGTAAGATAGTCTACAATTATTGGAAGATCTTTAGGTTTAAGATAGGTGATCTCAATTTCAAGTTGCATGGCTCTCATATGATCCACCTGACTAAATAAATCCTCTAATTTCTCCCATATTTTGAAAGGAGATTCACATTTTTCTAAATTAAACAAAAGACTGTCACTTACATAAGTTCCAATCAAACCCATACACTCATCAAATTTGCACTAGTACTGAAATTTCTCATATTCTCTAGTGAACACTGGTTGTTCTGAAGAAGTTAAAGCCCATAATCCTTCACGCTTAATTATTATTTCCATTATTAGTTTCCATGTATGGTAATTATGTGTTGCTAATATCTCAACATGATCTAATGTAGAAGTAGATAAAGACGTCATTCTCAAAAAATCACCAAAATAAATGCAAGAACTAAGTAATGCAATAAGATCCCCAAGATTTTGGCACTTTATAATGAGCATGTGTTATAATATGACACTTTATCATTATAGTGTGATTCTCAAAATAAATGTTTCCAATGGAAAGAGCATTAAAAACAAGCACTTTTGTAAAAAAATGCACTCAAACCAAGTTATCGATCAAAAGATACAATCTTTTCAATATTATGCTCTATTATTTATTTTAATTTCCATTAAAATGGAATAAAATTCTCTTGCCTTCAACACACAAATAAAATGAAAGAGGGCTGGCGTTAAGCACCTAATAGTAGGAATCACAAGCTTAAACCCTCATATGACTAGGGGCTAAGGATTTAAATTAAAACAATAACTTGAATAAACCAGAAGTTGATTTTGGGTTTTACTCTAGCTGATGCAAATTCCAAGACAAACCGGTAGCGTGCCTCTACAACAACAAAATAACCTAAAAATTGATTGCCTCAGAAATGGTCAAGTTTACACTCAATCTCAAGATTTTCCTACCTTCCAAATCTAATGGAAGGCTCCGTTTTGCACATAAAAATGCACGCAAAAATGAACAAATCCCGAATATATGAATATATTAAAATAAAAAATGTTTGTAAAAATAAAACTTACAACCAGATGTCAACAACAATCTCCTTCTTTGATACCATAAAAGGAACGATAACTAGATCGTACCAAGCCAACAAATCAGATGTTAATCAAACACCACAATAAATAAGAAAAAATCAATTTGCTAGAATAACTTTAATAAAACCTTTGCAAACTAATGAGAAACAATATCATATATTATTATGGAACTCAATGAAATACAATGAGAATGGGCCTTACTTATATAGGCAAGGAATAACAATCTAAGAACTATTCAAGGTCGTAGATCAAGCCATAAATCAAGGAAATAACTACTCATCAAAGAACTAGTCAAGACCATAGATTTAGTAAAGAACTAGACATCAAGGATCTAGTCAATACCATAGATCAACAAAAGAACTAGTCAATACCATAGATCAACGAAAGAACTATACCTAACATCTACATCTAATATCCCCTAATATCTAGAATAAATAAAAACTAATATACACACACATAAATGGGTGAGGATAAATACAATAAAGGTAAATAAAGTACTTAGGTGAACACGAGCTAAGGTAAATACCTAGTCTAACAAAGCATGTTTTCTTATTGTTTAGGCTCATACACTAACATTTATCATTTTGGTTATTTCTAAACAAAAATTATATCATGTATACTTAATTCCTATAAGTATGATTTGTTTATCTTCTTGTTTCATTATATAATTATTATATTATGACGATATCAAAAAATATTAGTATTATCACTTTAAACACCAATTCATAATTATTAACTTTTTTGTTAAATACGATTAAACAATGTCTTAAAGAAACAATCACAATGTTATGATCCATCATCATTAATCTCATAATTTAACACAAAAATACATAATCTCGATAATGAATATCGTGCATGAATAATTAACACAACATGCTCATTTGCCTTATACATTTGCGAAGTAATAATTTCACCTTTAATCAAATACAAGTACATTTATTACATCATATAAATCAGAAAAATATCAATCAACTATTTTCTAATTCATTTCTGTACCATTTCACATTACTTTTCAAAACCTACAATCTAATAATAATAATTTAAACATAGTCAAAGTCGGATTAGAGAACCGACATAGACCATAACTCTCTCGCCTAGTTGTTTCTTTACAAAATAAACAAACATATATAGTTTGAAAAAATAAAATAAAGTTTCATAATCGATAACATGAATACTATAGTCAAGTGAGATAATGAATTAACCAAGTTTTTATCATCCAAAAATTGGATATAATCCCAAATTCATTATATCCCTACCTATCATCATGTTAAAAACTTATTCACTTTAACCACAAAATTCTTCCTTCACCTAACAATTAGGTAATGCTACTTATCTTAATTAATTTTCATCTCAACTCCGCATGCTTTTCATTTTAAAAATTAAAAGGAAGAAAAATGTTCCTACTTGGAAATCAAGAGTATTCAATAGTTTACTTAAGCACACTAAAAATAATAACCAGCCCTTTCTACCTTCTTAGTTTGGAAAATCATAGTTTAATTCACACAAAATTTATAGTCCATATTCTTTCCATGCAGAAATAAGATTCATTTTGCACATCATTTTACTCAAAACAATGATGTGATATGCTAGTTAAAGCAAGTTTTTATGAAAAATGTTTAATCACCTTATATTGTTTCTACATTCATTGAAATTACTTATTCGTAACATAGTTTAATCAAGAAAATGATCATCAACCTTCTAAATGACATGCATAACTCTCTAACTTTAAAGTATGCATTTACAAACTTAAAACTTAGTCTGAGTTCTCTTTTTGAAAACACTAATTTGAGTCTTTATTGAGTAAATCAAATAGACATTATTGAACCTGAGACTTTTAGCCTTAGCATAATTAATAATTAGTCACCCCATTAAAAAAAGAAAATGTTAAAGTGAGATACATGTCAATCACATGAGTTTAGGGTTAAAACAAAAGGAGCCTACCAGCTAAGCCCATGCTCATACTTGCAAAGGTACATTTTTTTCTCGATTGATTAAAATACAACTACAAGAGTCAAACCATATCCTATTTTTCCCTACCAATAGTATAGCCCTTAAGAGAAAAATTTGTTCCTTATCAACAAGTTCAAAATGAATATAACAAAAACAAGAATACATTAAACCCTTGAAGTGCATGTAACCAAAACATGTTTGGCACAAATGGTTTACTTAATCTAAACATCAACTCCATACCAAAATAAAAATCAACATTAACTAAAACCCACATCAAGATTCGAGGATTGGTTTTGAACTAAGAATCACAAACTTCATTACGAGATCAAAGACAAATGATCCCACAATATTATGTTATTAACAAATAAACTCAAAGTACACAAACAATGAAGCATATCCAGAAACCCAAAACATGGATAAAAATAAGGAGTACATATATTCATCCTACAGATATTCATGTATACCAAAAAGAAAAAACCAAAAAAATAGAAGATGATCCATGCCATTTATTTGTAATATTCCTCACCAAATAACCAATGAAACTAGAGGCTTTTCTTCACGAGATCAAACAAAAATTTTCCCAAAGAAATTGAAAAACTCGAACACAATAAAAAATCTAAAACATCTTGCATTATAAACCCATTTTTATTACCTTTTTGCCCAGATTTAATATATGTTTATGAAAGTGAAGCCCATGAAAAATCCCAGATGAAAATAGCTTCCTATTTCCTTGTATAGCTCGACAAAAAAAAAAAACTAATCAAAATAAAAAATAATTATATGTCGCTAGCTTCTTGGAGAAGATTTGTGCCATCCAACAACTAGTACATATATTAAATGCATTTAATTCCCTTTTTGCCACATTGTGGCTTTGATTAATTTACCATTAATTTCCCTCTATAATTGGCGGTGAATCCAAGTTGATTGGTCCCTAATATTTTTAAATAAAACAATTTAAATTACAAAATATTTGCATGGGCCATGTAAAGACCAACTAAATAATTTAACCAAACAATTGCCATTTGAATATGGTTGATTTAATATTGATTCCCAAATAAGGAAAGACCTACGAGTATGGTCAAATGTTCTAATAATGTTAATAAAAGCCAATAATTTTACCTTCAGCAACTTACTCGCAATCTGAATGATGTGTAACCTTCATCCTATAACATACCAGTCATATAAATTTTTTCCATCTTTGCTATCAATGTAATTGAAGTATACCAAGTTATCTTAACAATAGAAATACCCAAATATATAATTTAAGGTTTAAAGTGATCATCACTATCACTCGACATGGAGCAGGATCAGTTAGAGACAAGATCATACCAAGTAAGTTTATGCACACTGCATGGTGATAAACATGATCATCGAAAACACATTACATGCATTATAGTCATGCCATTACTCAGTCAAGTAAATAATCTAAGGTAAATAGATTTACTATTTTTTTACCTTGATTTATAAGCATTGTATTTCCATTACCGATTGAAATATTGTTAACTCAACCATGAACTTTTACCTTATCGATCATGAATCTAACCCGTTCATTGTGGAAGATTTTCATGATGCTCTCATGCTCTAAGATCTGTCATAATACCAAAAGAATTTGTTTCTTTCAATCAATTATCATTATTTCTAAATAATAAAATTATACAAATACAACGAAGTAATATATCACATTTGTATAAATTTAACATAGTTAGCAAATATTTGATTCCAAGTAAGTGAGATAAACCATATTGACATGTACAAAAATAAGAAATATGTCAATGCATTAAAAATCATCATACTTAGCAAGTATGTAACACAAACAACTAAGCCCACCCAAATGATCACTCGAGAACACATTAAGGAAAAAATCCCATCCCCATGTCACACTTAAAGAAATTACTCCACCACTCACATTCATAGCTACGTATAATATTTTTTTTAAGGAACTAAAATTGGTTCTAAATACAAGCATAATAGCCATTGATAATCTTATGAAAAGAGGATCCATCATGCCTAATAGATGCTACCACTATAAAAATGATAATGAAACTATCCATCATCTTCTTTTGCACTGCCTATGGCTGGTGAGCTATATGGAAGCTTATTTTTAATAGGTTTGGTATTGTTTTGTCTTTCCCAGATGACATCATGTAGGCTTGGATTCAGTGGCAGCCTTGTTTCAAGCATACTTTACTTTGAAGGATTTGTAGAATAATCTTTCCTCATACTATTTAGATAATTTGGAAGGCTCACAACTCTCTTATATCTAGAGGTACTAAAAACTATCAAAAGTATTCGAATGAAATTATAATTACAAAGAAAAGAAAACATCTTGAGGTTTAAACCCTCTAAAAAAACACAATATCCTAAAGATTAGGAGAGATGCTTAAAGTCCTGGAATATTAATGTTCAATGATTTCGGTTTCTGACCCAAACTCAGCGATAGATATCTTATTTAGTGGATTCCCCCAAAATATTGTTGGTATAAGTTGAAATTTGATGGGGCCTCTAAAGGAAACCTAGGTGCATCTGGTGGTGGAGGTCTCACGAAACCATCGAGTCAACTAATTACTAATTATGTAGGTTCTATGGGCAAGCTCTCTGGGAATACAAATGGTTCGGCTTATCAATCACAATAATTCACAATAATTCAACTAGAAATGGAAACAAATTACAACAAATAAGTAAAGCAAAAGATCTCAAAATGATATTAAATTGTAGGAATCTTTGAGGGGGTAACTTCCTTTGAGAAATCTCAAAGAAATATATTTCTCAATGTTTCATTAAGTGTAAACACCTTCTTATATACTAATTCCTATCTAAGAAACTACTACTTACATGTGGGATTATTCAAATATGTTGAATGGATGACTTACAAAGCATATGTGTCAAAAGTAACTAATCTACTAAAAAAATAGAAGGGTAGGAACACAGTTCATAACATCCCCTCCCTCTTGGAAAATATTTGTCCTCAAAGCTTCAAATGTGGAAATTGTTGTTGAATCTGGAGAATTGGTTCCCATGTTGCGTCTTTTAGTTGCATGTCATGCCACTAGATTAGGACTTATGTGATGGAGTGGGAGTGGATTTGGTGGGTCCACTTGTCTAGAATGGATTTTGGTTTGAGAAGGATGGAGCCTTCATTATCGAGTTGTGGTAAAGTGGTTTGTGCTTGGACATTGGTTTTCGAGAACTATCTTTAAACATGATATAGAGAAAACAGGGTGAATTTGGGAGGAAGGTGGAAGCTCCATCTTGTAAGCAACCAAACCAATTTTTTAGAGGACCTTATATGGCCTGTAAAACTTTGGAGAAATCTTATGATGCCCTTTGAGCTTTAAGGATGACTGTTTATAAGGTTACGGATAAAGGAAGACCATATCACCTAGTTGGAAGGTACGCTTGGAGAAGTGTTGACTGACCTATTATTTCATGCGGTTCGTTATTTGTGGAGATTGGCTCGTAGAGTGCTAAGAATTTGATCCCGGTTACAGAGAGTAGTGTCGAATGCATGAACTCTCAAACTTCCAGGGTGATATGGAAGAAGAGTTAGTGGCTTTTGACCATAGACTGCTTCATATGGGGTCATTTTAGTAGAAGTGTGGTATGAGGTATTGTACCACCACTTTGCAAGGGGAAGCCACTTCATTCACTGATGTTATTATTCTAAAACAAAGCAACAGAGGAACATTTTAAAACACTTGTTGACAATTTTTGTCTTGCCATCCATCTGGGATTGATATCAAGAGCTCATGTTCAATTGGGTGTCCGAGTGTCGAAAATGTCTAAAATTTGTTGGTGAAAGTGGCACCATGATCAGAGACAATGGAGGAAGGAATTCCATGCAAATGAAAAATTTGATCCAAAAAATATGGGTGACTATGGAGGTTGAATATGGATGGGTGAGGGAACAAAAATGACTATATTTGGAAATTTTTGTTGACCACAACCAAGATCACTGATTTACCTCCCGACTTAGGGAGACCCTCGATAAAATCCATAGAGATATTTATCCAGATCCTAGTCAAAATTGGAAAGGGCTCTAACAAACATGGAATTGTTGTTGTCTCACCTTTTTATGATGTTAGGTATCAAATTTTTCCACCATAAATATAATAACACCCTTCATTCCTTTCAAAAATAAGTTTCATCTTGCCCGCTCACATGTTTTGAGAAATTCATAGTGTCCTGTTGATGGAGAATCATGGATTTCATAGAGGATAGATTGATGAAGTTCTATGAAATTGGGAAGCACCAGATAGCCCTTGTGTGGTAGAAAGGCACCATCCCATAAATAATGTGGTATGGCGGTGAGTGATTGGATAATTTCTAAATGAGGTGTTGTGAGGACCGATCAAGTACATACCCCTTTTTTATAGATTCTAGTGAGTTTGAGATGGGAATGGAGATGGTCGATAGGGATTTTGGTCCTCGAATGTGCGTGAGAGAACATCGACCACAATATTATCTTTACCCTTCTTATAGGTTATCTCATAATCATACCCCATGAGTTTTTTGACCCATTTATATTGTGTTGGGGATGAGACCCATTGTTCTAAGAAATATTTCAAACTCTAGTGATCAATTTTAATGAAAAATTATTCCCCACTAGGTATGGCCACCATTTTTGTATGTCATGGAGAATTACCATAATTTCCTTTTCATATTTAGACAAGGATAAGTTTCAGCCCGAAAGATCTTTGCTAGTGAAGGTAATTAGGTGACTAACTTCCAAAAGAACAACACCCAAGCTATTTTCACATGCATCACTTTCAATGGTGAAAGTCTGAGTGAATTTTTACATGACAAAACTGGTGTGCTACATAGCCTATTGAAGAGGAAAAAGGCTTGGTCAATTTGGTGCATTCAGTGAATGAATCCTTGATGAACTTTCCATATTAGAACCGGTAGTACCCTATAAGACCTAGAAACCATGAAGAATTTTGATATTTTTGGCCGAGGCCACTCTTACTTAGTCTTGTCAGATCCACATGGATGCCATGTTAGGAAATTAAATATTAATGTTTACTATGATTAAATATTAATGAGTGATTTGTAATAACAAATCATGTATATATTTTGTTAGTATATAAGTTGTTATTAACAACTTATATTTATGAATATATTTTTGGTGATATATTGTTACAACAATATATCACGAATAGATTATTGTGAATGAATCCTTGATATTTGAGGAATTTAGTTCCCATATTTAGGAGAAATCTCTCCATACATACGAATTGTATGTAAAATGTAATGTATCCGGAATGTAAGACCTAGAAAGTTTATGAATAATTGATTTTGATATTTGTTTTTTGGCCAGTAACTTTGCCACTCATTTGGTATTAGCGTGGATAACCATGTTCACATAATGTCTTATTAGAGAAGGGGATGCCTCTGGTTTATTTCTATTTCCAGCAAAGAAAAGAAAAAAAGGGAAGAAAAGACGTTTTTGTAACATCATGGCGCACTCTTTTGCCAAGATTGATCAAACAGGCCTTGGTAAAATACTCAGTAACTTTCTCATGAATTGAGAATTTCTTGAACTGAAAATCTTGCAACGCGGGAATTTGGCAAATAATTTATTGTTTAATTCGGGTTTTTGTGCTTGTGTTTGTTCTATATATTGGGAGGTGCTCATCCCATGTGTGATATATGCAAAGGAGATCGATGGATATCGACAAAGAAAACTAGGAAAAATTGATGGAGGAAAGCATACACATGTTATAGTTCTTAGAGGTCGGGGCAATTATATCTTAGTTACTCTTAACTAGCTTGTTTGTAGTTTGTGAAAAATTGTTAAGTCTCTTTAATTAGTTTTTACACGGACGCATTCTCGGTAGAAGGCGTCCATATTGTGTGAAAATGAATAAGTTGAGTCACATTGAAAAATTTGAAAGACTTTCATATGCAAGTGCGGACTAATTATTCCTAATCAACAAAGATGATATTGTTGATGGAAAAGAAAAAAACCGACAAATGTGAAGCAATAAAATGGGATAGCGAGAGATCGAAAGGCTAAATTTTATGATGAATGTCATATAGACTTAAAAATCCTCTCATTCTGGGTGACATTGAACAAATTGTTTGGAGCGATATCCTTAAAGCAAAGATTGTTCGGCCTCAAGATGGAAGAAGGTGAGAGCATGGTGGAGCATATCGGTAAGTTTTCCTTTAATCAACTTCCTGGCATAAAAGTAGATGTACCATGATGATGCTAAAGATTACTTAATAGCATGCCTTCATCTTATTCTAATATGGTTTTTACATCAATGAATAAATCCAAGGGAATTTTCTTTGTTAGATGAAGAAAAAGAATTGATGGTTGTGGTGAGGAGGTTGCAATGTTTGGTGAGCATTTGGTAAGAAAAAAATGCTAAAGGAGAAGATGCTACTACAAGTAAACAACCTCGGGTCATATATCTTTGTGACAAAAAGACTTACTTGATGGGAAACTACAAGATAATGCCATGATTGTATGAAGAAAGAGAAAATGAGGAAGAAAATACCGCACATCAAAGTGATGAATAGATGATTTTAAATGGAGGAAGGAGGCACGGGAGGCCTGGAGGTCGGAGGAGGACCTCTCGTTCTCGACGACGGGGCCGCATGAAGTTGTGGTGTTGTGTGTGCAGTGTGAGTTTTCTTTCATTTTGAATTGCGGTTTGTTGTGTGCGATATGCATAGCGTTATGGGATAGAAATGTTGAGGGGGATGATTCATTTCCATTATGTTTTATTGTTCAATTTTGGAAGCAATAAATGGAGTGGGATGTATTGATATTTGAAAGGGGTTATGAAGGGGTAAACCCATGTAAGGTTTTTTGATGCAAAACCAAAAAATAGTGCAAAACCAATTGGTAAGGTTGTTGGTGAGAAAACCATCGATGGAAGAAATGGCATGTTTGAAACCCAATCGTTGCACATTTGCGGAGTTGATCATGAGCACACGAGAGGTGGGGCTAGGGTGAACGAGATATGTTGACCATGTAAACATTAAGGGGGAATGTTAGGAAATTAAATATTAATGTTTACTATGATTAAATATTAATGATGATTTGTAATAACAAATCATGTATATAAGTATAGTTATTAACAACTTATATTTATGAATATATTGTTTGGTGAAAACAACAATATATCATGAATAGATTATTGTTTTAGGAGAAGTCAGGAGATGTTGAGGAGTGAGGAGTTCCTCATATTTAAGAAATCCCATATGCATAAGTTATGTAAAATAATGTATCCGGAATGAATTGAAAGATACATTATTATTCCGTGAATAATATTAGAGAAGTTTATTGTGTTGAATAGAAGAGATAGATTTGTGTATAAAGCATTTCAAAAAACTACGATCCAGGACCTGTATGCCACCGGGTAGAAATAATAAGTCCTAGAGTATTCCACTTCTTTGAGGCCAAAGGAACACTTGAAGCTGTTTGGCACATAATTTATTTTTTAATTCCCTATATATGTTGGAGGTGCTCATCCCATGTGTGGCTATAGATCAGGATATCATCAAAGAAAACTAAAATTGATGGAGGAAAGGCGGACATCACATAAGTTCTTGAAAGGTGGAAGGGGCATTTGTAAGGGATGACATGGAAAAAAAAACATGATAGAATATGTGATCACATGAAGTGTATTCACCGAAGATCATAATGGAGTCATCGAGAATTCAATGAACATTTTCCTTGATGGTTTGAGCACATGGAATGTTCAACAAGTTGTCATCAAAAATCTGGGGATGAGTATCATCAGGGTGAATAATGAATTTGAGGAGGTACACTGGAATAGGTTTTCAATCTCGAGACTACAGATATGCATAGCGGTAGGGATAGATGTTGGGGGATGATTCTGAAATGAGTGGGATGTGTGATACTGAAGGGGAAAACCCATGGGTTTGATAAAAATAGTAGTCGTCGATGAGGATTGTGAGGGGAATATTTTGAATCAGCCCTTCAAAATACTTCATAGATCCTGAAAATTCCCTTTAAGTTGTGTTTATAGTGTTAGATGCATCCAAAGTCAAAAACATCCCAAAGTGCATATAGCTAAAACCACATCACATTCGTAAAGATATCTCACGAGTGTATTCACCGATCATAATGCGTACATTCCGACATTTCCCTTTACAAGGAATGTTCCCTCATCATCATCACCAAGGGTACACAAAGAAGCTACTATGATAATTGTGTGTTCTTTACATAGTTTGTGAGATGGTAACATCGAGATATAGCGGTAAAGAAATGAACTCCTCGTGCTATGATTATTTACTAATGCACAACTTTCACTTTGGTGGATGGAATCTGGAAACACAACAACAAACATAACACAAGAATACCATAGACTATGATAAGAATGAATGATGATAAATCTGAAATATAAGTGTAAATTATAATATCAACATGAAATTGTTACAATCTCATCCATGAGGTAATTCAAGTGTTACTGACTTCACTTGCCTTCCAACAATAAATATGGGAGAAACTTCATAATTACACCTCTTAATGGATTCTTTAACACACCTTCAAAATGATGGCTTCCTTTACACACTTACTCATACAATATTTCTCACTACTTCCTTCTATGCCAAATGAGGGGGGTGGCCTCTTTATTTATAGGAATTTAGGCTTATCCACCCTATCTCTAAGATAGGATAGGAAATATCTTCTAGCCAATCATATTCCATGCCTAAACTCTTACCTTTACATGTAGGCTTATCTTCTAAGATAAGGTAAACCTTATCATCTCACATGGGTTCCACCTTTTGAGACTTTTCTACAAATAAAATACATAAAATATTTATGACATCACTCCTTGTCCTTATTACAAATATAATATTTCTAATTCCTAATCATGTAGACCCTACTTCTCTACTTATCCCAACTTGAATTTTAACATTACGGACCACTTACGACAAATGTTTACTTTTTACAACATTCCTATTGTACTTATTATTACCGTACTCTACATTATTGGAAGCACCATCGACTTGTGTGCCGTTATCTTCTATTAGACACCACTACTAATTATACTTAACAACATCCTATTCCTAATACATACATTAATAAAATAGAAATTATGGAGGAAAATTTTAATGTCGACATTTTCCCCCTTCCTAACTTCTACTCCATCCTGGAGTAGACTCTTATGGACATTCTGAAGCTGGTGCCTGAAAAATCTTTAACTTGTCATGGTTGACCCATTTCGTAATGGGAGTACCATCCAATTCCTCCAAGTCGATATGTACCATTTTCATGCACAACTGCTATTTTGTAGGGCCCCATCCATTTGGGAAGAAATTTTCTTTGCCTTCTTTTTTTGTATCTGGAATCATATACTAGAACCAAGTCATTCACATGAAATGGAGACCAATGGATCTTTTGATCAAAGTATTCCTTCTGCTTCATTTTCTTCTTATAGCTTGTATCCTTCACTATTTCCCTCATTTCCTCTAGCAAATGAAGATGTACCAACCTTTTTTTCTTGAATCACTTTCATCCATCCTTTCATTTTCATAACTCTCTCATAGTGGTGAATATCAAACTCAATAGGAAGAACTAGATCAATGCCATAAGCCAACTAAAATGGGAAGTATCATGTTACTGACTTTGATGTTTCCCTATATTCCCACAATGCTTGCATGAATCCTTTTATCGCACTTATGTACTGTAAGGCTACATCTTTTGCTAGAATTTGACACAACACAAAATTTGTTCGTTCCACTTGTCCATTTTGTGCTTGGCTTGTATGTTGTTGCCTTCCGTGCTTAATAGAAAACTTATTTACTAGGGCTTCTACCACCTCATTAATGAAGTGGCTTCCTTGATCATTACAATTTCTAATGGACAACCAAATCTGGTACAATGCATTCATATATGAACCTTGCCACTTCATCCATGGAAGATGTTTTCAATGGCCTAGCTTCAACCCACTTGGTTAAATAATCTATGGCAACTACAATATACTTATTTTGGCGTGGGGTAGTTGGAAGTGGACCTACAATGTCTATTCCCCACTTTTCAAAGGGACCAAGTGGAAGAATAGGGCATAATGGAGCTGATGAAGTCTTACGGTTACCATGTGTTTGAAAAATATCACATGTCTTACAATAATTATAACAATCTCTAAAAAGAGTGCATCCAAGATCCTTCTTTGTAAGTTGTCCAGAGAAGTTTCCTCCACATGTACCATTGTGGAATTCTTCTATCAGCTCCTTCCTTAATCATGTCTAATTGCTCTCTGTACTATCCATCGAGGTCCTATTCGAAATAATATTCAATGTAGAATAGAATATGGACGATGGCTTGAGTAATCTTCCTCTTAGTCTTTGCATTGGAACCATCGGAAAATTAAATTCATTTAGATAATTCCAAATATCTATGTATTCACTAGGGATTGTGTCAAGGGATAACAATGCTGCATCTGGGAAATCATCATCATCACAAGATGAACCTAAACCATCATAGGCTCGAGAGAGTGCATCTGCATTGATATGCTTCTTTCCTGGCCTATCTATAATATCAAATTCAAATTCTTGTAGCAAAATTATCCATCTTGCTATCCTCCTTGATGGGTTAGGCTTATTTACAATATATTTTAGAGCACGATGATCTACATTCTGACTATAAATTTTTACCCCAAAGCAAGTAATTTCTAAACTTCTTTACAACAAAAATGATAGCTAGAGCCTCTTTTTCATTTACAGTATAATTTACCTCAGCACTGCTCATTTGTCTGCTCCCAAAGTAAATTGGATGATCATTCCCATTTTCATCCTTTTGGCTCAGAGTACTTCCTAGTGTTGTATCATCGAGGCATTAGTATACACAATGAATGGCTTGCTCCAATCTAGATTCTTTAAAACATGTGAAGACACAGGGCTTCCTTCATTGTTCAAAAGCTTCATGCACCTTATTTCCTAGTTCATAAGTAACATCCTTCTTCAAGAATCTGGGTTAGTGGCTGTGTAATCTTTGAGAAATTCTTGATGAACCTTCTATAGTAACCCACATGGCCTAAAAATGATCTCAACTTACTTCTATTCATAGGAAATGGTAACTCTTTGATTTTTGAAACTTTATCAGGATCGGTACCAATACCATCTCTGGATACAACATGCCCTAACAAAACACCTTTAGAACATCCAAAGACACACTTTTTAGGGTTTAGTGAGGATTGTGCTTCATCTAACCTTTGAAATGTTGTCTCCATCTCAAAAGTGTGCAGTGCTCCATCTTTCTCCCATAGATGCAAAAATCATCCAGAAATACTCTGATGAAGTTCCCAATGTAGGGTTCAAACACCCTATTCATCAAGCGTTGGAATGTTTCCGGAGCATTACACAACCCAAAAGGCATAACTCTATAAGAAAACATTCTCCAAAGAGTGGTGAACGTGGTCTTCAGCTGATATTTCTCTGCTATACAAACTTGGTTGTATCTCGCTATATCCATTAGCAAAACTATAACACTCCTGGCCAGCTACTTCATCCAAGATTTGATCTGAGAATGGAAGAGGGTAATGATCCTTCTTTGTTTCCTTGTTGAGCTTCCTATAATCAACACAAATGCGTAATTTCCCATTCTTTTTTATTGAGATCACAATGGGAGAAACCCATTCTGAATTCTCCACAACAAATATGAATCCTACATCAAGCAACTTATCTATTTCTTCTTTTATACTCTTGGAAATATTAGGATTCATTCTATATGGCATTTGCTTTATGGGCTTAGCACCATCTATCAGCTCAATAGAATGTTCTACCCAACTTACTTGATGGAGCTCCTTGTAATCAAAAGTGAATATGTGTATGTACCTTCGAAAGAGTGGAGGTAGGATTCCTTCTCACTCTCCATCACAACATCATCAATATTTGTTTGTTGGAGACGATCATCAATTTCTTATTCAAATAATTTTATGGGGTCATGAGTCGGTGTGACTGGAAGGATATCCATGACCAAAACATCAAACTCACTTTCTTCATCTTCGGTGTCCACTTCACTAGTACTAGAGTAATCAGAGGATGTCTAATCATCAGTTTCATCACTTGAATCCACAGGTTCTACCTTATGATGCCGAGGATCATATTTATCTTCACCCTCTCTCTACCACATCCAAGTGTCATGAAGCCTTCATTCTAGTAGTTTCTTGCATAAAATCTCCTTAGCCATGGTCTTCCCAACAACATTGGGTATGCAACAGATAATTTTCATCACTGAAAGTCTACCACACATACAACACCCATAATGAGATATTGCCACATTTGAAACTACACCTTCTGGTTTAGTTTTTCCTTTATTTAATGACCTTAACATAAGTGTTGAGGGGCGATCAATTTTTAAACCCAACATATTCATTACAAACTCGGTCATTACATTAACTGCAACACCTCCATCAACTAAGACATCATGAATTGAAATACCATTACATAATACCTTAGCTTGTGGAGTGTAGGGATCCACCTCTGCCTCCAAAACAGGGACCTCAACCTCCTTCCTTCGTCAAGCATTGAGTCCACTTTGCAGCTCCCACCTCTTCTCAGAAGACATAGCCAAGAGTTGACCATATGTAATATTTGCAAGCCTTTTGGATAGATCTTCTAAGATGAAGTATGGTCCTTGTCCCTGTGAAATCAGAAAATCCTGCACACCCAACTTTTTTCTCCTATGTTTCTTACTAGTTTCTCCTTTCATCTTCTTAGGATCATTTCCATCTTGGTTATCTTTTTATTTATTTCTTTTTGTTACAAACATATCTACTTTACTATTTATGCTTTTATCTACTACATCAAAAGAATTCATAGGTGCTTTTCCTTTATCATTATCTCTTGTACAAGATTTAGAAGCTCTATCTGGAAAATTATACTTATAATGACCCTTTTATAACAACCATAACATACAACTTCAGAAATATTTCATTTTGGACCTCTATCTCCTCCCCGAGAACTAAATTCCTTTCCTTGAAGAAGACTAATACTTAACTGGACCATCTTCCTGAGCAGATCTTCATACTCAGTAGATGTACTAGGAGAAATATTTGTGCTTGCCGAGAGTGGTTTTGGATTCTAGAACAAAGGTGTCTTGGTGTAAGCTCTACTTTAGCAACAATTTCATTGGGCTCCTCTTCCATGCTTTCTTCTTGCCTTTTTGCAATCTCCTTTCTTGTCAATGGTAATGGTAGGCGGTCATACTTCACTCGTTGTTTGAACTCGGCTTCATCCTAAGAATTTAGTGCTTATAGAGGAGATTATCCACGCCATTCATCAACCCATCTGCTAATCCTTCCTTCCGGATCTGGGCATCGAGCTTCCTCCTTAGCTCTAGAACACGAGCATGATAATCTTATCTTCTCCTTCTCTCCTTGGGCTAGCTTTGTGATCTCGATCATGAGATCTGCATATTTCTGTTTTTCACCAAATTCTTCAAGAAAACTTTCAGTTAATAAATCCCATGAGTTTTTCACATTATCACCTAGTGTTTCAAACCACCTAAGTGTTGAACCATCCAAAAAGGTAGGAAAAAATTCAGTCCATTGTTCCCTTCTTATGAGGCCATTACAAATGCAAGATCATTTAAACTCTTGAATGAAAGAGGAAGTATCTTCATTAGATTGGGCTGAAAAAATAGGAATCTTCCCCATTTTTAAAAGTAACCACAGTGAAATACCAACTCACAAGTACAATCAGTAAGACTTATGTGCACAAATAATTGGACTCACTATAATAGAAAGTGACTTTACACCTTTCTACAGTAAAATAGGAATGACCACGGTATGGTAAAACTTGACTTACTACGGTAAAAACTAACTTTATTGTGGTAAACACTATTTACGGTAAAAATGAAGTTACTGGGGTAAACACTATTCATGGTAAAAATGAAGTTACTGTGGTAAATACTATTCACGGTAAAAAGTGAAGTTACTTTGGTAAATACTATGCATGGTAAAACATGAATTTACCATGGTAACTACTAAGCACAATAAAAATGGTTACCCTACTATTGATTTATGACTAAGTGGGAATATCTCCCTAGAAAATCCACCAACGAGGAATGGTCCCAGGAATGGAACCAAAATGTCATCACCAATCGGCACTATGATAATTCTTTACCGGGAACTCCTCATGCTATGATTATTTACTAATGCATAACTTTTAGTTTGGTGGATGGAATATGGAAACACAACAACAAACATAACACAAGAATACCATAGACTATGATAAGAAGGAATGATGATAAATCTAAAATATAAGTGTAAATTATAATATCAACATGAAATTTTTACAATCTCACCCATGAGGTACTTCAAGTGTTACTTGACTTCACTTGCCTTCCAACAATAACTATGGGAGAAAATTCACAATTACACCTCTTAATGGCTTCTTTAACACACCTTCAAAATGATGGCTTCCTTTACACACTTACTCATACAATATTTCTCACTACTTCCTTCTATGCCAAATGAGGGGGTGGCCTCTTTATTTATAGGAATTCAGGATTATCCACTCTATCTCTAAGATAGGATAGGAAATATCTTCGGCTAATCATATTCCATGCCTAAAATCTTGCCTTTACATGTAGGCTTATCTTCTTAAGATAAGCTAAACCTTATCATCTCACATGGGTTCCACCTTTTGAGACTTTTCTACAAATAAAATACATAAAATATTTATGACATCACTCCTTGTCCTTATTACAAATATAATATTTCTAATTCCTAATCATGTAGACCCTACTTCTCTACTTATCCCAACTTTGACATTTTAACATTACCGGACCACTTATGACAAATATTTACTTTTTACAACATTCCTATTGTACTTTGACTATTACCGTACTCTACATTATTGGTAGCACCGTACTGATGGCACCGTTATCTTCTATTGGATGCCACTACTAATTATACTTAACAACATCCTATTCCTAATACATACATTAATAAAATAGAAATTACAGAGGAAAATTTTAATGTTGACAGATCCACCTGGGGTGTCAAATCCTCTACAGAGCTTGGTTCATCTGGAGCATCATGGAAGTCCTAATTATCGGAATCACTTTCTTTCTCTGGTGGTGATTCCACATTGAGTAGGTAAATATTTTGTGTGATGCACCTATGACCCTTAACCCATTTATCATCACAGTTGTAACATAATCCCTTCTCCTTACGATCCCACATCTTAGCCTCAGTGAGACACTTGATCTAGGTGTTGGACGTTGGCCATTGGTTGGTTGGGTTCTTGGTTGTTGATGATAATGGGATATTTTGATGCAATGATATTTTATCTTCAGCCAACTTAGCCAAGCCCAAGGATTCCATCATGTTGGTGGGGTGAAAAATTTCACCTCTGAGCAGATTGGCTCCTTGAGGCCACTAAAAAAACAACTCTTGAAGAAGTATTTTGTTATCCCTTTAGTATGATTAGCCAATTTCTCAAACTCTTGTTGATACTCCCAAAAATACTTGTTTGGCAGAGTTTAAGGAGAGCTTAAGTGAAGTCCTCGAATTTAGAGGACTGTCATCACCAATCCGGCACTATGATAATTCTTCACCGGGAACTCCTCGTGCTATGATTATTTACTAATGCACAACCTTTAGTTTGGTGGATGTAATCTGGAAACAAAACAACAACATAACACAAAAATACCATCGACTATGATAAGACGGGATGATGACAAATCTGAAATATCAAAGTAAATTATAATATTAACATGAAATTTTTACAATCTCACCCATGAGGTACTTCAACAAGACTATGGGAGAAACTTTACAATTACACCTCTCGATGGCTTCTTCAACACACCTTTAACTGGTGGCTTCCTTTGCACACTTCCTACAATATTTCTCACTACTTCTTTCTATGCTAAATGAGGGGGGTGGCCTCTCTATTTATAGAACTTACAGGATTATCCATCTTATCTCTAAGATAGGATAAGAAATCCACTCTGACGAATCATATTCCATACCTTAACTCTTATCTGTACATGTAAGCTTATCTTTTAAGATAAGATAAACCTTATCATTTTACATGGGTTCCACATTTTTAGACTTTTTACAAATAAAATACACAAAATATTTATGACCTCACTCCTTGTCCTTATTACCAATATAATATTTCTAATTCCTAATCATGTAGACCCTACTTCTCTGATTACCCAAACTTTGACATTTTAATATTACCGGACCACTTACAACAAATATTTACTTTTACAACATTCCTATTGTACTTCAAATTATTACCATACTCCACATTATTGGCGGCGTCAGATCTTGGCAAAGTGCCGTTATCTTCTATCGGACGCTACTACTAATTACACTTAACAACATCCTATTCCTAATACATACATTAATGAAATAGAAATTATGGAGGAAAATTTTAGTGTTGACATCTTCCCCCTTCTAGCTTCTACTCCGTCCTCTGAGTAGACTCTTCGAGTGCGTGGAAAATCTTCAACTTGTCGTGGTTGACCCATTTCGTAATGGGAGTGCCATCCAATTCCTCTCTAGTCAGTACGTACCATTTTCATGCACAATTTGCTTTATTTTGTAGGGCCCCATCCATTTTGGAAGAAATTTTCTCTGTCTTCTTTTTTTTGTATCGGAATCATATACTAGAACCAAGTCATTCACCGAAATGGAGACCAAAGGATCTTTTGATCAAAGTATTTCTTCTCGCTTCATTTTCTTCTTATGGCTTGTATCCTTTGCTATTTCCCTCATTTCCTCTAGCAAATGAAGATGTGCCAACCTTTCTTTTTTTGAATCACTTTCATTCATCCTTTCATTTTTCATAACTCTCACGGTGGGAATATCAAACTCAATAGGAAGAATGGATCAATGCCATAGGCCATTTGAAATGGGGAGTATCCTGTTGCTGACTTTGATGTTGCCCTATATGCCCACAATCTTTGCATGAATCCTCTTATCCCATTTATGTACTGCAAAGTTGCATCTTTTGCTAGAATTTGACACAACACAAAATTTGTTCGTTCCACACCGTCCATTTTGCTTGGCTTGGTTTGTATGTTGTTGCCTTCCTATGTTTAATAGAAAACTTATTGACTAGGGCTTCTACCACCTCATTAATGAAGTTGCTTCCTTGATCATTACAATTTCTAGGGGACAACCAAATCGGTGACAATGCGTTCATATATGAACCTTGCCACTTCATCCATGGAAGTTGTTTTCAATGGCTTAGCTTCAACCCACTTGGTTAAATAACTGCATGGCAACTACAATATACTTATTTTGGCGTGATGTAGTTGGAAGTGGACCTACAATGTCTATTCCCACTTTTAGAGGGACCAAGTGGAAGAATAAGACATAATGGAGTGATGAAGTCTTACGGTTACCATGTGTTTGACAAATATCACATGTCTTACAATAATTATAACAATCTTTAAAAAGAGTGGGACAGTGATAACCTGCATCTAAGATCCTTCTTGCTATAAGTTGTCAGAGAAGTGCCCTCCACATGCACCATTGTGGAATTATTCTAACAGCTCCTTTCCTTGATCACGTCCAACTACCCTCTTGTACTGTCCATCAGGTCCTATTCGAAATAATGCTCCATGCAGAATAGAATATGGACGACTGGCTTGAGTAATCTTTCTCTTAGTCTTTGCATTGGCACCATCAGGAAACTTGAATTCATTCGAGATAATTCCAAATATCTGTGTATTCACTAGGGATTGTGTCGAGGAGAACAATCTTTGCATCGGAAAATCATCATCATCACAAGATGATCCTAAACCATCATAGGCTCGAGAGAGTGCATCTGCATTGACATGCTTCTTTCCTGGCCTATCTATAATATCAAATTCAAATTCTTGTAGCAAAATTATCCATCTTGCTATCCTCCCGATGGGTTAGGCTTATTAATAATATATTTGAGCGATGATGCATTACAACTATAAATTTCTGCCCTAGCAAGTAATTTCTAAACTTCTTTATAGCAAAAATGATAGCGAGCCTCTTTTTGATTACTGAGTATAGTTTACCTCAAAGACTTTGCTCATTTGTATCGCTCCCAAAGTAAATTGGATGTTCATTCCCATTTTCATCCTTTTGGCTCAAAGTACTTCCTAGTCTTTGCATCTCGAGGCATCGGTGTACACAATGAATGGCTTGCTCCATTCTCGGATTCTTCAAAACAGTGAAGACACCAGGGCTTCCTTCAATTGTCCAAAAGCTTCATGCGCCTTATTTCTTCTATTAAGAGGAAATGGTAAATCTTTGATTTTTGAAACTTTATCAAGATTAGTACGAATACCATCTCTGGATACAACATGCCCTAACAAGACGCCTTTAGAACATTCAAAGACACACTTTGTAGGGTTTAGTGAGGCTTGTGCTTCATGTAACCTTTGAAATGTTGTCTCCATTTGGTGCAGGTGGTCCAACTTGCTCCCATAGATGCAAAAATCATCCAGAAATACTCTGATGAAGGTCCCAATGTAGGGTTCGAACACCCTATTCATCAAACGCTAGAATGTTTTGGAGCATTACACAACCCAAAAGGCATAACTCTATAAGCAAACGTTCCCCAAGGAGTGGTGAACGTGGTCTTCAGCTGATCTTTCTCTGCTATACGAACTTGGTTGTAGCCGCTATATCCATCAGCAAAACTATAGCACTCCTGGCCAGCTACTTCGTCCAAGATCTGATCTGAAAATGGAAGAGGGTAATGATCCTTCTTTGTTGCCTTATTGAGCTTCCTGTAATCAACACAAATGCGTAGCTTCCCATTCTTTTTTATTGAGATCACAATGGGAGAAACCCATTCTGAATTCTCCACAGCAAATATGAATCCTGCATCAAGCAACTTATCTATTTCTTCTTTTACAGTCTTGGAAAAATTAGGATTCATTCTATATGGCATTTTCTTTATGGGCTTAGCACCATCTACCAGCTCAATAGAATGTTCTACCCAACTTACTTGACGGAGTTCCTTGTAATCAAAAGTGAATAGGTGTATGTACCTTCGAAAGAGCTGGAGGTAGGATTCCTTCTCACTCTCCATCACAACATCACCAATCTTTATTTGTTGGAGACGATCATCAACTTCTTCTTCAGATAATTTTATGGGGTCATGAGTTGGTGTGGTGGCGGGATATCCATGATTTGAAACATCCACCTCGCTTTCTTCATCTTAGTGTCCACTTCTTTGGTACTAGAGTAATTAGAGGATGTCCAATCATCGGTTTCATCACTTGAATCCACGAGTTACGCTTTATGATGCCGAGGATCACGTTTATCTTCACCCTCTCTCTACCACGTCCAAGTGTCATGAAACCTTCATTCCAGGTAGTTTCTTGCATGAACTCTCCTTAGCAATGGTCTTCCCAAGCAACATTGGGTACGCAATAGTACCATTTTTCATCACCCGAAAGTCTACCACACATATAACACCCATAATGATATTGCCACATTTGAAACTACACCTTACGGTTTAGTTTTCCCTTATTTAATGAAATTAACATAAGTGTTAAAGGGCGATCAATTTTAAACCCAACATATTCATTACGAGACTCGGTCATTACATTAATCTGCAGCACCTCCATCAACTAAGACATCATGAATTGAAATACCATTACATAATACCTCGGCTTGTGGAGCATAGGGATCCGCCCTCGCCCCAAAAGCAGGGACCTCAACCTCCTTCCTTCTTCGAGCATTGAGTCCACCTCGCAACTCCCGCCTCTTCTCGAAGACATAGCCAAGAGTTGACCATATGTTATATTTACGGGCCTTTTGGACAAATCTTCCAAGATGGAGTATGGTCCTTGACCCTGTGAAATTATAAAATCCCGCACACCCAACTTTCTTCTCCTATGTTTCTTACTAGTTTCTCCTTTCATCTTCTTAGGATCAGTTCCATCTTGATTATCTTTTTCTTTCTTTATTTTTGTTACAAACACATCTACTTCAGTATTTCTACTCTTATCTACTACATCAAGAGAATTCACAGGTGCTTTTCCTTTATCATTATCTCTTGTACCAGATGTAGAAGCTCTATCTGGACAATTATACTTATAATGACCCTTTTTATAACAACCATAACAAACAACTTCAGAAATATTTATTTTTGGACCTCTATCTCCTCCCTGAGAACTAAATTCCTTTCCTTGAAGAAGATTAATAGTTAACTGACCCATCTTTTTGAGCAGATCTTCATACTCAGTAGATGTACTAGGAGAAATATTTGTGCTCACCGGGAGTGGTTGTGGATTATGGACCAAAGGTGCTGGTGTAGGCTCTACTTTAGCAACAATTTCTTTGGGCTCCTCTTCCATGCTTTCTTCTTGCCTTCTTGCAATCTCCTTTGCTTGTTCAATGGTAGCTGGGCGGTCATACTTCACTCGTTGTTTGATCTTCGGCTTCATCCCAAGAATGAAGTGCTTACAAAGGAGATTATCCACGCCATTCATCAACCCATCCGCTAGTCCTTCCTTCCGGATCTGGGCATCGAGCTTCCTCCTTAGCTCTAGAACACGAGCATGATAATCCCTTATCTTCTCCTTCTCTCCTTGGGATAGCTTTGTGATCTCGATCATGAGATCTGCATATTTCTATTGTTCACCAAATTCTTCAAGAAAACTTTCAGTTAATAAATCCCATGAATTTTTCACATTATCACCTAGTGTTTCAAACCACCTAAGTCTTTGAACCATCCAAAAAGGTAGGAAAAATTCAGTCCATTGTTCCCTTCTTATAAGGCCATTACAAATAAAAGATCGCTTAAACTCTTGAATGAAAGAAGAAGCATCTTCATTAGATTGAGCTGAAAAACAGAATCTTTCCCATTTTCAAAAGTAACCACCATGAAATACCAACCCACAAGTACAATCAACAAGACTTATGTGCACAAATAATTGGAATTACTATAGAAATGACCATGGTAAACTATGGTAAAACTTGACTTACTACGGTAAAAACTGATTTTACTGTGGTAAACACTATTCACGGTAAAAAGTGAAGTTATTGCGGTAAATACTATTCACGGTAAAAAGTGACTTTACTTGTGATAAATACTATTCGACAAAAATGACTTTGTCATGGTAACTAATATTCACGGTAAAAATGACTTTACCATAGTAACTACTATGCACAGTAAAAACAAGGTTACCCTCCGATTGATTTTTAACTAAGTGGGAATATCTCTCCGAGAAAATCCACCAACGAGGAATGGTCCCGCAACGGAACCAAAATGTCATCACCAATCCACTATGATAATTCTTCACGGGAACTCATCGTCTATATGATTATTTACTAATGCACACCTTTAGTTTGGTGGATGTAATCTGAAACAAAACAACAACATAACACAAAAATACCATCGACTATGATAAGACGGGATGATGACAAATCTGAAATATCAAAGTAAATTATAATATTAACATGAAATTTTTACAATCTCACCCATGAGGTACTTCAACAAGACTATGGGAGAAACTTTACAATTACACCTCTCGATGGCTTCTTCAACACACCTTTAATGGATGGCTTCCTTTGCACACTTCCTACAATATTTCTCACTACTTCTTTCTATGCTAAATGAGGGGGTGGCCTCTCTATTTATAGAACTTACTGAGCTTATCCATCTTATCTCTAAGATAGGATAAGAAATCCACTCGACGAATCATATTCCATACCTTAACTCTTATCTCGTACATGTAAGCTTATCTTTTAAGATAAGATAAACCTTATCATTTTACATGGGTTCCACATTTTTAGACTTTTTACAAATAAAATACACAAAATATTTATGACCTCACTCCTTGTCCTTGTTACCAATATAATATTTCTAATTCCTAATCATGTAGACCCTACTTCTCTAATTACCCAAACTTTGACATTTTAATATTACCGGACCACTTACGACAAATATTTACTTTTTACAACATTCCTATTGTACTTTGATTGTTACCGTACTCCACATTATTGGCGGTGTAAGTCCTGGCAGCGCCGTTATCTTCTATCGGACGCTACTACTAATTACACTTAACAACATCCTATTCCTAATACATACATTAATGAAATAGAAATTATGGAGGAAAATTTTAGTGTCGACAGGACCAAATCTTCCCAAATGAGGGATGTAAATTTCTTCCAATCGGGTTCATCATGTGCTATGAGATACCAATTGTACCACTATAGTGTGTCATTTTCCAAGTGGTAAGAGGTGATTAGAACTTGATTAATAAAATAAGTGCCATGAATGTGGAAGAACTGCTCAGCCTGATAAATCCATCTTGTAGGATCTGTACCATTGAACTTTGGAAATTCCAGCTTGGGCCCATGAGATTCTGTGGAATAGGAGCTATGCGAGTACTCTTTTTATCATTATTTGATCAAAATATCATTCTACTGATTCAATCCTTGTACAACCTTTGAGCTAGCTTAGTGACCTGGGCTTTTAATGTTTCAAGTTCTTCCTCCATGACTTTTGTGCCTATACGGGTGACAACCATAACCAGTGGTTTTTTTGTCAATGGATAGAAAAATATTTCTAAAACACGTTTAGTAATGGAAATTTGGGATTTGAGCTCAAGAAAATAGGGAGAATGGACTTGGACGGGGTTTTTGGCACTTTCTAGGTAATTTTGACGAAGGAAAAATGTAATTTGGGGGTTGTTATGGTAAGAACTAGAAATTTTTTTCTTTGAGGAAAAAAGGATTGGAATAGTGAAAGGAATAATGTGTGCAAATTTTGGGGCAATTAGGTAAAAATGAAGAATTTATGTCAAGCCCTAATAAACTTGAAAATGACTATTTCGAGTGATAGAAATGGAATTGGGTCTTGGAACCTCAACATATGAAATGTGCAGAATGGGATTTTTCATGTTCCAGAACATTTCGGTAAAAAAGGAGCTATAATAAAAAATATAAGGCTAAAAAAGAATTTCGATGCCTTTTTAATTTAAATATTGTGTTTGTGAGCTGAAGAATGGCCAAGCACCCGCCAAAAACCCTACACACATTCCAGAAATGAAACCCTTGGCTCAATTTGTTTTTTCATAGAGGAGAATGGTCTCACGAAAATGATCATGGATTCTGAAGTTTGTGTTTTGGAAATGGAGACAACCACCTGAAACTTTTAAGGTTTCTAGCTCTAGCCAATGCCCAAGCCAAGTTTCTGTGAGAAAGTTAAGGAGTGTTTGTGCTATGAATATAATGCGAATGAAATGCAATATTGTTGGCAATGGAACAACTCACAACTTCTACCCAGATCTATAGAATAGAATGTAAACAAGATCTAGACCACTTTATGATCACCAAGATCTTGTTTGGGTAAGGTGAGAGCATATGGTGGGAAGAACTAGATTTCCACAATTTCTTGTAGAGAGAAAAAATGTGGTGTGGAAAGTGATCGATATCAGATGTGAAGACCCTGTAACACTATTTTACCAATCACAATAATTTAACTAGAAATGGAAACAAATTACAACAAATAACTAAAGCAAAAGAACTCAAAATGATATTAAATCGTAGGCCTCTTCGAGGGGGAAACCTCCTTTGAGAAATCTCAATAAAATATATTCATGGATGCTTCATTGAGCCTCAACACCTTCTTATATACTAATTCCTATTGAAGAAACTACTACTTCCTGCACATGTGGGATTATTCAAATATGTTGAAGGGATGACTTACAAAGCATATGCATCCAAAGTAACTAATCTATTATAAATCAAATAGAAGGGTAGGAACATGGGTTCCTAACACAAGAAACCCAATCAATTTGTAGAGGCCCTTGCCGATCTCTGGGGAATCAAAATGGCTAGGCTTATCAATGTAAATAATCTCATTGTGGAGGGGTTTTCTTTGAATATCATTAACAACCTCAATGGAACCCATACACCCAATAGGAAAATTAGTGATTTCATTAATGAAGCTAATAAGCTTTGTATTGGTCTTAATATTATTATTCAACATTTTTAGTGGTATTAATGAAGCTAATATTCATGTTCACATGAATAATTATAATGATTGACATGATGAAAAGGACCTCGCGCAACACATTCTATCATCATTAATGAAGATATCACCCAACCCATCATTAAAACTTAGGTGGAGGACTTTTCATGTGTGGAAATAATCTCCTTGGTACTTGCATTAGATCGGATTTTTTTTTTTTTAATCCTATCCTTGAATATAGAAGGCATCTGCATTAAGGAACAGGGTTGGAGAAAGGAGATGGGTTTTTTTGGGAAACAATCTAGTATCTTGGTTGTCAAATTATTGCCAAAAGGCTTAATTGTTTTTTCCACCAATCTAAAATAGTTTTTTCACCAACTCCATCCATGATGGGAGAGCCAACATGCAGAGAAGAACCATTTTTCAACCCCCAATGGAAACAAAATGTTGAACTCTGGGAAATCCTCAACATTGACAATTTCACAGTTTTCATATAACTTATAAAGGGTCATGATAAACATATCCATCTTTAATTTATATCCAATTGGAAAGATAAAAATATTAGTTTCAAGGAAGAGACTTCAACATTTTAGAGAAATTAATTTCCTTCATCACAAGCTTGAGTATGGAGGGAAACAAATTCTTTCATAGTAAGTTTGACAAGGATGAAGAGGAAAGTTTTTCTTGGATGGCGGGGAAAAAATTGAAATAGAATGAGCTGACATCATCTGTTCTTCCATTCCACAACCTTTTTATGAAGTTTCCCACATGGTGGTTCAATACATAACATTAGAAGGCAGGTTCTCCACCCTTCCCTTACATCATTTGGTCACGCTTAATCATTTTAGGAGAGAAGAAAAGGTCATTTTTCCTTATTACAATTTGTATTTTTGGAAAAATATTTTTAGAGGTTCAAATACATAGGAGAGTGTTACCACTACATCAATTCATCCTAGATGTAATTGTGAATTACCATGGTCACCCTTTAGCTTCTCCTCCTACTTGAACAACCTTGTATTAGATATAAGAATCCGTCCATTTGTGACACTTTAACTAAACACCCACTGCTAAGTAGATTCTTGGAAGTAAAAAGAAAGACAAGGAGGTAATTGCAATATAAGTCCCTCTAGAGATTATCCATGATACTCCTAGTGCCCATATCACTCTTTCTATACTTGATAAGTTTAAACAGTAGGAAGATGCTTTGAAATCTATTGAAGAGAATGTTAATTTTCTTCTACAAACTGGAAGAACAACACTACAGACCCTACCTCCTTTATCAGTATACAAGATGAAGTAAACTCACTTTCTAGTCAGGTCAAAGCACTTGTGGAAAAATATAACAATCAATTAGCCATTCACGGGGAAGTTCTTCACCTCCTCTAGGTTCATATTAACTGGATTTGTGAAGTTAGTGGGATACCTGCATTAATTTGGAAGAACAGAAAGATCACTAATAATTTCATCAAAGAGACCAATTCATACCCTAATATCAGGGCATCCATGAATCTTTATAAGGCCCTCAAAGTCACACTTAAGGTGTATAGAATTTTTAAATTAGTGTTTTTGTGTCTTTTTTTCTCTTAGTGCAATTATTGTTTTTCTATTTTTGAGTTGTTGTTTCATTGTTGGAAGTCTATTTTTGGGATTCTCGTAAAGCGGTTATCCCCTACCTTAGTAATCTTATATTTTTATTTATCTTTTGGATTTGGTTGGGGTGTGGTCCCCACATATCAAAAAACCACTATGTTTTTTCATGTTGATCTTGGCTATTGAGCCTTTTTGGATGTACTTTGCAGGTATGTTATCTTCACACCATTTATGATAAAAAAACCCAAAACCAAGCAATAAAATAATTCATTTAACGTAAGGTATCTCATGGGTTCTTAGTGACAAGCATCGTTACATGGTTGGCTTCTCAACTATGTGTAAGTATGTTTATCCTTTTAAGGGTAAACATATGTATGCCTAGATGTGACACTAGTTAGGTAACGCCGCCAATACCTAATTCCTCATGATCCACTTCACATTAATAACTCTATTTTTATACTATGAAATCAAAAAGTGATATGTGACACACATTCCCTATTCCCCTAAAAGAGTTCTATTTCGGTTATGCAAAATAATTTCCTCTTTCATTGCTTACCCCACGTTCACCTAGAATCATCTCACATACCCAAAATGAGTGGGGGAAATAATCAAGTGACTATTTTACCCTCTCGGCGAGTTCACGAGACTACATACAAGATGGTATAGAGAAAATTGGGATAAATAAGAGCTAATAAATAGGTTCATAATGAAAATTGACCCAAAATTGGTGCGCAGACGAAGCTTCCAACTCAGATAGTACTAGTGAGGGATACTTTCCCATCTAGGTGCTCCTATACTAGGGGAAAATAGGAACATTTGAGGATCAAATAGTTTCTAATGAAAATTTTCTCCAATTCCAGCACTATAGATGATTTAATAAATATTGAAATAAATAAATTTTAAATAGTAATTACAAAGTTTCCATAAAATGATAATACAATAAAGTGTTGATCTAACTTGATAACTAAGAAAAATAGATACAAAAGCCTAAGTGCAAGAGGGAGAAACGAAAACTTAACTAATTCACAATAATCCTAGAGGTGTGAAGACATGGAAAACTGATGGGATAGAAACAAATATTGTCATAAATTAACCCAAAACAATGTCACCTTGATCAGTCGGGGGCACAGGGTGTTGTAGACATCGATGGGTGCTTGTGACTACTCAAAACCTTAAAAACTAGTCTTTAAAGTGTCACTTATATTTCACCTGCGCTTCTCTGTTGATCACATGTATGTTGCACTAAGCCCACAAGATTCACATTAAACCTATAAAGAGAAAGAGAACTTATAAATTCCCGAACACATCAAATCCTTAAAAAAATATGCAAATGGGGAGTCGAATGACCCCAACGGTCACATGATTTGGGTGAAATTATGATCTAGGGTACTTGCACTACATTTTAGAATCCATGTAGTTTTGTGTGTGTGTGTGTGTGTGTGAAAAATCATTCCCTAGGTGGTTCTTGTGTCAGATGCTCTTAAATAACAAGCAATAGCTAGATGTAGAAGATGTAAATAGATGTGTGCATGGAAAAATGAACTTCCCCTCCTATGTGTTTTTGTAGAATAAATAATCCCTTGTCCCTTGTCCCTTGTATGAAGCTAGATAGATTATTTGATGCTCTTAAAAATGCATTTGAATGCTACCTTAGGTGGTGATAGTAGATGCTTAGAGCTTGGTCCCTTATTATGATTACATAAGTTATATTTATATGATTCCCTTGTTTGAATTTTGTTATTAACTACTAAAAGGTTGACCATAAAGAAAATAAGATTCCCAAAAACTAGAAAGGACCCAAAATATATGAGAAAAATATAAAGAGGTTAGGGGCACCTAGAGGGGATGAGGGCACATGGGACCCTGGTGTTCGAATCAAAAATATGAAGTAATGAAATTTAGACTGGAAATTGGGGTGTGCAAGACCAAGTTGAAATCTAGAAAGAAAGCAAAGAGGCCAAAGACAGTGATTAATTAGTAATTTATCACTTAGGAATCATATAAATAGTAGTATGTGATTAGGACCTAGAAATGTACCCAAAGTGTGTGATTGTGTGTCTACATTTTCCCACACTTTATGTTATTGAGTGAATGTTGGATAATATAAAGTAGATAAGAGATGCATACCTGATAACCATGTAGATTGATGGTGAAAAGTGTGACGAGGGAACAAGAAAAAGTGTGGAGTGAAAAATATGAAGCGTGAAATCTAGAGAAGAGGAAGTGACCCTAGGGGTGAAAATCATATGTGTGATGTCACGTTGTACCTATTATTAATGTCACTTAATGCTTGATTATGTGAATGTTACTTCTCATAAGGATGGACCTACAAAGGAGAAGATCAAACAAGTTGTCAAATATTTGTATATGAAAAATTCAATCCAAACATGTAAAAAGTATGTAAAAAATGTGAAAAGGAACATGTGCACCTAATCCATGATGAGTAAAATGGATAAAAAGGATCCGAAGATGTGATAGAAGAACAATTTTTTGGGCAATCTCATGCCAAGTGTGAGTTTTTAGGGCGATCTCATGCCACAACAAAAGAAGTGTAAGGAGAAAGGTGCGGTGTTATTATCCAACCTTTGACTATTTCACGACGATGTATAAACCACTATAGATAGTGTGATCAAATTTTATCAAATTCAATCCAATTCGATCCAACATGAAAATAGAAAAGAAGAGAAATCATGCATGTTGATTGTTGGAGGATTGTGCCTTACTACAAAAATCACTTTGTGTAGAATGCTGATAATTGTGTCGATCCGAGAAAAATTGTGTAATTGACACTGGTCATAGGCATCCAAGAAGGGTCAAGGATGCCGTGCACTCATGTGTGTGTCTCAGGTCTTTGTCATATATGTTGTGTTGAATACCTAAATCAGATTGTAGGTCATTTTTAAAACTAAATATTGTGTTGTACCGGTAATAAACTATTTTTATTGTGAATGTGAACTGTTGGATGGGGTTACTCATTCACCAAAATATTCCCTTTATTTACGGTGCATGCGACATCGCTAGGAGAATGCAGCCCAAAGGATGACTGACCACTGAAATGTGATTGATACCGTATAGGGAGGAGGTAATTTAATTAGTAGAAACCAAGGCACACATAAACAAATTTTTGGGAAATAAGTGTTAGTGTAAACAAGAAAAATACACATATAGAAAACAATGTGTAAGCTTGTACGTAAGAAGACAAAGTAAACAAGAAATAGAGGAGACAAAGTAGACCACACATAATAGGTTTGAAACATGGGACATCACTCATGATGTCATAAGATAATTAATGCCAAAGCAGCCAAAAGTATACATTGTGCACACAAGAGAAAGGTAAAATCCTGCAAGCAATGGAAAATAATGACAAGCAATGATGAATAGTTGCAAGCAAAGTAACCCACAACCATGGTAGAAAATAGTTCTTGCAAAGAAAAATTGTACATTAAGAACCCATTATCAAGTTGGAAAGATAGAAATTATTTCAAAACGTGTATGATTTGATATAGTATTGTGCTAATATGAATAGGAATTAATAATATAAAGAAAAAAATACTTTGTGATGTGTACGTAAGTATATGCCCCTAGGATCCCTTTGCATGGGAATGGTAAGAGGCAGTTTCTAAGAACTCGTGTTGCATCAAATGGATGTGTGTAAATTTTTCATTCATAACTATAAAGGAAAGTGAATGCACATCTGTATATAGAAAATATAATGACATACAAAATATTTACTAACATAGTAAGCAAAGTGTACATGTGAGTATAAGTAACCAAGAACAATGTATAACAAAGATATGCAATATGTTGTGGATGAGTGGGATGGAATGGAATGCATTTTCTGTGTGATAGGATCCACATTCCCCCGGGAAAATGTGTGTGAGTATGCATGAGATAAGTTTAATTTATAAATTCCCCCTCAACAGTCATGAATCAACCATATAACAAGAGTGTGTCATAAGGAAATGGTTGGAATTGTGTGCTAGAAAGATGTTATCAATGAAGCATAAATGTAACGTTCGAGTGATGTGAGGTTAGTTTCATTTCATATTTTTACCCTCACCGGTCGAGTATGAACCTTGGAACAATAATGCATCATTTGGAAATGTTTCATGTGACCCTGTGATGCAAGAAAGATATGTCGTGAATGCACCAAATGATTTAACAAATATTAAAATAAATTAATGTTAAATACTAATTGTAAAGTTTCAGTAAAATGATAATGCATTAAATTTCATATCTAACCTAAAAAATAAGCAAAATAGATGTAAAAACCTAAGTACAAAAGGGAAAAAGATGACTTAAGCTGGGTCATAATAATCTTGTAGGTGTGCAAAATTGGAAAAATTATGGGACATAAGTGCATAGTGTCGCAAATGAATCTATAAAAATGTAGAAGTGTTGGGAATGTTGAGGCCGGGGCATTTGGAAAATTTTGGCGGTGCTTGGGTTGTTGTAGACCTCTAGTGAGCTCCTATGACTACTCAAAACTTCATAAAATAGTGTTTAAAGTGTCATTTATATGTTTCTATCCTTCAATATTGATCGTCTGTATATCAAACTAAGACCATAAGATTCTCCTGTAACCCGCAAATAGAAATAACACCTACGAAACCAAAAACACATCAAATCCTAAAATAAAAATATGTAAATGAGGAGTTGAACTCGACCCAAAGGTCACTGACCGAGTGAAATTATGATCCAGCACCGCACTACATGTCGAATCCATGTAGTTCTACATGTGTATGGGAAAAATCGTGCACTCGGTGGATCTTGTGCCATACACACTTGAATAACAACTAATAACTAGATGTGGAATATTTGAATAGATGTGTGGATGGTAAAATGAACTTCCCTCTTATGCATGTATGCAGATTAAATGATCCCTTGTCCTTTATATGAAGCTATATGAATGATTAGATAATCTTTTAAATGCCTTTGAATGCAACCTTAGGTTTTGATAGTATATGCTTAGATCTTGGTCCCTTATGATGATCACATAGCTATATATTTATATAATTCCATTGTTTGAATTTTTAATTAACCACTAGTTAACTAGAAAGAAAGAAAAGAGGCTAAAGACGGTGGCCAATTAATACTTTTATCTCTTAATAATCATATGAACAAGAGTATGTGATTAGGACCTAGAAATGTATGCAAAGTGTGTGATTTTGTGTCTACAATAGAATCACTTACATATTACAATATGTCTACAACAGGAAAAAATAGTGACAAGTTACAAAGGAGCTAATTACTCTCTTGTTCTAGGATCAAATGAGGAAGTGACACCTAAGGCATATGTAGGAAAATGATATGTCTAGAACAATATGTCACATGGGGTAAGTTTCAATATAAATTTGTGTCCATCTATAGTGGAACTTATCTGAAGGGAAGTGGTAAGGGTTGGAGAGAAAATATTGCTACTCTCCCAATAATCTTCCCTTGTTGACAAGACACTTAAATTCCTAGTTCGACGCCAGGACGCCTAAATCATTAGTACTATTATAGCCACCTACAAGGAAGCAAACACATAATAACATGTTTATATCTTCTCTCATGGAACCTAGGTGTATTATAATTTTTATTCACTTGTTTTTAATACACATTTATATTTTGACATGTACTAAGTTAAATTTCAATTTCATTTATCATGAGCATTGATTACACTTATTTTCTTTTATAGGCTAGACCTTTCTCCAATGGCAAGAGGACACACAAATGATACAAGGAACAATCTCAAACACAATGGCACTCCGTAAAAGGAAATATCCAAGAAAAAGAAGCATACATCACTTCTACTACATACACAAGGTCACACCTAGGATCCTTATCCTCTCTTTTAGATTCCATGATACACACTTCACCATCACCATTCTACACATCATCACATACATATTCCTCAATCGACATGCTATCGTTAAAACTCCCTTCTATTATCCACAATGTCCACTCTTTATATCTACCTTATGCTACCAAATATTAATTCACTCACATAAAGAGGAGGAAAATATATTCATGAAATCATGCACTTTCTACTTACATTAGCACCTCTACATATGTCGTTATATGTATGATTCCTAAGAAAAAATAATTGATATTAACAACACTTGTTTTACTCTTTCATTGATTTTATATTTCCCACACTATTATTGTTTAATTTTTGGAATGGTCATTTTACTTTTGGATACTAGATGACATGTGACCCAATTCTGTATTGACTATTACATCTTTTGAGCATCCCAGAAACTACCACTAATTAAGGATAGGAGTGCCCCAGGAACTAGTGTCCCCTTTGGGTGATTTTATCCCTTTACCTCATTTTCTATATTTTAATTTCCATATCATTAGAAATATTTTCTAGAGTCTCTTTTATCAACGCAATTATCTTTTATGAACGGAATGATACAAGGATATATAAATCTATCCGAAAAAGGATAGTAGTTTTGAAATTATATCTCCCCTCTAGAATCTTGTAATATTCTAAAGGATTGGTATCACCAAGTAGGGAAAACTCTTTATCTTTGTAAGGAAAAATTATACATTGATGGAAGGTGGAAGGTACAAATTGTATAGCATGATTTTCGAGATGACCCGGTAGAATATTATAAGATGTTTCAACATCAACAACATGATAGAAGGTTTCTAATGTTTGAGGTCCAACCTTAATTGATAACGTGAAAGTTCCTAAATATTGTTTCTCATTATTATCATAACTAAAAATACCGAGGATATTAGTTCCTACACCTTCTTTATCATGTCCGGGCAGCATAACAATTTCATAGAGAAAATTTCAATGTGCGTCCATTATCGATAAACACCCTTTTCTATTTTATGATGGGTGATAAATGATTTGATATACAACAAATTATTATTTTGGATGTTTGGATTCAAAAGTTCACGAGGACCAAATGAAAGAATTGGACTAATAGATGGGATTTAAAAGGTCATGAGGACCAAATGAAAGTGTTGGAATAATTAGTGATATTTTGTCAAATAAGGCATGAAACTAATGATTGTTGATATCCTTAAGAACATGTTCCTCCTAAAGTGCATGAGTAAGGATGTCTTAAAGTGTCAGTGATAACTTGACCAAGTTCATGAGCAATATTTTTGTGTTTTCCTTCTTTAATTATTTAAAAATATTATATTGTTGGCATTGTGTTTTCATTGATGTAAAAGTGTGATGATGAAGGTGTTGAGTTTTCAGTGGTCATGGAGTGTTGTCATTGATGTGGCCAATAGTCATAGGTCATTAATTATAAAGGTGGTGTCAAGGTATAGATGCATGTATAGGTGTCTTGAGATGATATGGTGACTAGTAGGTCTACAAGAGTTATGATGAGTGCAAGAGGAAGTTTGTAAGATCATTTTTGATTGAGCATGGTTCATTTTTATATTGATCATGGTAAGTATGTGGCGATTACAGGTGTGCCTTTGAATAACATGAAGACAATTCAAGTGCTCGAGAAGCCTCGTCAAGGGCTAATGATCCTAAGTACTTGAGAGAAAAATATAAATAGGAGGTTGAATATGGTCGAACATTATAATTCATGAGTATAAGGTACCAAGAATCTTAGGATTGTCCTAGATCATGTTCATAGGGATATGACCGCATGTCTAGGTCTACATTAGACATATTCCTATACCCTAGGTGACATAATGTGGTATGAATATCAGTTTCCTGATTGAATATGTAATAATGATCAATGGTAAAGGTGGAGAAGGTTATTCTAGGAATGTATATGAAGTTTCATGTCTTAGGTTGGAGGAGAAATCAAGATATAGAATTTTTACCCTTACTAAGCTCAAGGAATAAGAAACCAAATGTTGAGAGGACTTTCTTGTGCTTATTATCATGTGAAAAATCTGCATGGTGGCCCAAGATCTTCATGGAAGATGGATAATATTCTTAGATCAATATTCTTGACATTAATTTGTTGTTTAAGGGGTAGATCTCTATGAACAATTGTTAACAAGGTAAGGTGGTCTAAACCCTCCTAAAACCATAATAAGGTAGCGATGGAGAATATATTTCTCAATATGGCCTAAAATTAATTGGGTGACCTAGTTTTATGATTGGAGGGTTTATTAGACTTTCTCATTTTTCTTTAGGTGTCATGATATTAAGTGGACCCCACATGAAATTACAAGATTATGAAGAAGTTGATATCACTCTATAGTTTTTCTCTAGAAATGGTGTAAAAATGTATGGTAGAGGAATTATGGAAGCCATACTACATGTCTATTATGGGTTCTTGACATGGTCTATCCCTTATATGGTTTGAGTAAGTCATTCATGCAAGGTCAAGCAGGGTAATTTTTACATTGTTAGTGGTCATTGTGAAGAGATTGTATTAATTAATTATGGGATAAGTTTAAGTACACTATAAAGATGAATATTTTGTAAATATATATTTTGACATGAATAAATCATTAAATGAGATCTGAATATCATCTTATGTGGTGAGAAGGATCACATATGTTGACCTAGTTGACTAGGTTTAGGACAGAGAAAGTGAGGTCTAGAGATTGGTCTGAAATACCAATAGTTTTCTTTTGACCATGGTGTTTGGGTCTCTAAGATTTAGTAATGGTTAATTTTGGATTATTTAAAATAATTAGAATACTTTGAAAATGTCAATAAAGGTGTTTAAAGGTCAAGTCTTCTCGACTTGGTTTTATGATGTGAGGACAGGTTTTGGGACCGCAATCGGCAAGGTGTTCTTGGGAACTTACAATCCAAGTAAGGACATTTGATGGATTTGATGATGAAACTGAGGTCAGTAGGTTTATATTCATGTGAAATACATGCATGGTTGAGGTGATTTGATTATGCTTTTTCTTCAATAAGTGAAGACTGATTTTGTAGGTCACATACCTAATGAGGACAATTGATCCTAATGGTGGATTCATAACATGATACGGTGGTAAAGAGTTTTTACAAACATGTTGAAGGAACATAGAAAACTTAGAAAACATGTCTAAGTGGTTCTTGATGTTTTATTAAGGCCATATAGTAAAAGTGGACTAATTCTTGGTGAAAGAAGTGTTTTATGCATTTAGGCTTAATTGATTCCTAACGAAGGATTTGATATCTCATATACTATTTATGATCTAGTGCGGCTTTTGAATGATATTATTATGAATGTATCTAGGTTTTAATATGTTATATGACCTATGATGCGTAACCTAGGTTTTGTATGTGCATGAGTCATGTATATATGCAAGTGAAGAAGACATATTTTGTAGTTGAGAGAGTAAGAGGTGTAAGCAAGCAAAAGGGTAGTATGAAGAGGTGAAGAGGGTATTTGTGACCATTAAAGAGATGAAAAATATTATATTATGAGGATATAGATATTATTATGTTGTTGGAGAGATAATTCATTTGACCTAATTAGCTTGGTGAAGAATTTCTTGAGTGAAGAACCCTAGAAGGAAAATTTGAAGAAGATAGAAGAAAGGAGAGTGAATAGGTGTCATCATCAACTGATGTGAAAAAAATTATATAGGTGAAAAATTATTAGGATGCTAAGTTGGTGCTGAGACATCTAGAGTGTTATACCTTCCTTATGAATTTTGTACTTCACTAAACTTAGGGGTTTGTGCTCCTTGTAGGGTTGGTGATCTACTAAATTTTTAGGGGTTAGTGATCCTTGTTGGGTTGGTGCTCAATTAAATTTGATTCATTTATGTTTAGGAAATGTTGTGCAAGTTTTTTTTTCAATGGGTTTTCTTCCCTTCAAGGGTTTCCCACTTATATCGGTGTATTTTTGTTCTTTTGTTCTCATTTCTCATGTATGGCTATAATTCTTGGTGAATGCATGTTTAATGGTTAAGTTGAAATGATAATTGATGAGTGCTAAAGTGAATGTGAAAGAAAGTTTTATGGCATGCTAATTCTACCCCCATAAATGGTTCTGCTTCCAACACATATAAGTGGAAATAATAGTTACCATCAGATATTTTTTGATCAATGATAGATTGATGATTAGGAATTTAAGGTAAATTTGATGTAAAGGGGAGATTGGATGTAAGTACCCAAACCTTATTTTAGCACATTATCACCACATAAGTAAGAGTCTTAATTTTTATAGTGGCTATGGAATGATTTGTTTGATTAATGAAGAAAATAATGGAATTTAAATCAGCAGTGTTGGAGGTCTTTACCTTATCTTGAGCTTTATCATTTGTATCATGTTTCGGAAATAGATATTTAAACACCTTTATTCTCTCATTTGGTGTGTTGGTATTTGACTTGTTTTTAATTTTGATATCTCAATGATTGATTAAATCTTGGATGCAATGATGGATTACTATACAAAAAGTAGTATAATGACCATTTATGCGGTGGTACTCATAATATTCAGATCCCTTATACCACATGGGTTTTAGTTTCCTTCTTCTAATGGTTGGGTGATTAGATACATTACCATATTAGCACTTGCTAATTGGAAAAGAACACTAGAAATAGTTTCTCCAAGAGGTGTGAATTATCTTCATCTGATATTATAGGGAGTAGTTTATTTTCTATAATTTTTGATTAGTTAGTTGTTTGAGTTAGTTTTTTTATACAGTTGACTTTGCGCGTTTTGAACAATGCGTGCATAAACGACCCCTCATTTACAATATATTGATTTTGATTGAAGAATTTTGATTTATCATGATGTTGTTGATTGTCCTTATTAGATTGATATTTTAAAGGAGTTTTTATTAAGCCCTTAGAAATGAGATCCCTTTCTATTTGTGTTCCCTTTTCAATTACTTCCCCAAAGTTTGTTATGAAATACATTTACATTTAGAATGATATTTATTTATTTATATTTGAAATTAAAATACTCACCAATTGTTTTTAGGGTATAAAATAAGGAAACCAAATTGTGATTCCTCTCCATTGTTGAATGAATGATGTGGATGTTTCATTATTAGTGAATTCTGAATCTAGATTGAAGGAGAAGTGTTTAACAAACTTATCTGATAATTCAATAAAGGTTGTGATTGAGCCTTTTGGAAGGTGTAAAAACCAATCTAGGGCTTTTCCTTCTAATGTTTTTGGAAAAACACATAAGAGATAAACATCATTATAGGCTACTTCTTGGCATATCATAAAGAATTATTTAACATGTTCTCTTGGGTCATGTTTTCCTTTTTAATTTTCAAACTTAGGGGTTTCAAATGATTTAGGAAATGGTATATGCAAAATTTATTTGTCAAATGGATAGGGGAAAAGTTATTCAAAATTGAATTTGTTTGTTTGTTTTTGCATCCCCATTATTGTTTCTTTCATGTTTTTATATTCTTGATAAAATGGAGAGTTTTTAATAGGAATGTTCACTTTTTTTTTTGTTTCATGACTTGGTTGGAAATTTTTGCATTGCCTTTAGCAACTTTAGAAGCCATATTAGAAATTTCCTTTGTCATCTCTTAAATTTTGGTGAATAAGGCTTTGTTTGATGTATTCGTGGAAGAAATAGATTTTTATTTGTTAATTTTTAGCTAGATTTAGGTTTATCTATAAGATGTTTCAAATTCTCATCACCAAAATTTGAAGTTTTTTTTCCCCATTTTTAGGATATGAAGAATAAATTGATGTTTTTTTCTTAAAATTTCATCAATTTGTTATTTTTATTCTTATGAAATATCAAGTTGTTTAACTTCTTCCTCTTCATCAAAACTATCTATATCAAAAGGAATTTTATCAATAATTCTAAAAATGTTATAACTTTTGGTCCGAGTTTTAACCATTTTTACTTAAAGAGTAAAAAATTAAAGTGTGAGGTAATTTGTGATATTGATGAATCTTATTCATAAATATTTCTTTGATATGAATTCATATTTGATTGATTTTCTTAAACTTAGATAAAGTGAATATCTAAAAGTATAAGAATTTAATTTGGTAGGATTGATATTAGAGACCTGTTAGGACTAATTGATATTTTTGTAGGTTTGAATAAAGTGAATATTTAAAATATAAGACTTGAACTTATAGGATGGGTATACTTAACTTTGGATAAATTGAATATCCAAAAGATAAGACTTTGATTGATAGGATTGATATGCTTAAATTTGGATAAAGTGAATATCCAAAAGATAATACTTTTGATTGATAGGAATTGATATGCTTAAATTTGGATAAAGTGAATATCTAAAAGATAAGACTTTTGATTGATAGGATTTTGTGTAATGCCCTGTTCGATATTACCCCAACCTTCTCTGACGACCTTGTTGATAAGTAGGGGTAGGTGGTGGGTGTGAGTTTGTTGATCGTTAGTTGACCTCGACTGTGTCCCGAGAATGATTAGTGCCCTTCCTCCTCGTCTGGCCTTCCCGTGTCCGTGTCGTTGCCGATGTTGCTAGTGGAGGGCCTCCACAGTGCCTTTTCGATTACCTTGTTAAGGAAAATCTCGTTCTCAAATTCTATAGGTGGTTTTAATGATGTCTTGATGTTGTTGGAAATCATTATTAATATGGTTAATAAATTTGTGTGTAGTAAAAATAATAATAATAACGACATTATTATTATTATTTTGTATGTCGATCGACGATTTTGTTTTATTATTTTCTATCGTCGAATGTTATCAACATTAATATTATTTATCCTTATGTTATTTTATTTTTTTCGTTTCGATCGATCGATCCTCGGGTCGCGTAAAAGGAGAGTCTTGTTTGTCACTATGTTGTTTGTTGTACGCAAAGGAAGATTATTAATTACATTCGTAAAAGGAAAAATTAAAAATAAATAAATACATGTCATAGACTAATTAAACAAATGTAGGGAAAAGCATAAGTTTATATGTCACTTAATTCAATAAAAATATACATTTATAATTTAATATAAAATAAAATAAAACAAAGTGGAGGAGGGCGAAAAAGTTAAAAAAATTGTAGTTAGGGTTTTGTCTTTTGTTTTTGGAATGGGTGAATTTGGGGGGGCGGCGGCAGAGCAAATTGAACACCAAATGTTCTTCTCATGGAGTGCCAGGGTTGTGTGGCCTCCTCCCAGCCCTCGCGCCAAAGATCATCCCATCCCGCGCCAAACACCTGCGTGGACACCAATCAAAGCAAAAAAAGATAGAGGAATTTTGTCAGATGTGGTAGTTTCAAATGCATTGGTGGGCACTATTTTTAGTGTTTGACCAAATGAAAGAATGAGACAACTTCTCTTGGAATGTGAGGATGGTAGTATACAGTAGACGCGAGTTTCCTCATGAGACAGTCACACTATTTCATCATGCAACAAACAGGTCTCCAACCTATTGAGTTTACATTTTCCCAATGCATTCCCGGCTGTGCCAAATGGAAGCTTTGAAATAGGGTATGCACATCCATCAAAGCATAAAAGGTTAGAAAAATTATGTCAGATGCTGTAGTTGGAACTGCCCTGGTAATGTATGCAAAATGTGGTAGCATGGACAATGCACGTGAAGTGTTTGACGGAATACCTTAAAGAAATGTGTTCTCTGGACTGCAATGACTGTAGGATATGTAGAAAATGAATTTGTTGGAAAGGAACATGAACTGTTTGATAGAATGCCTCAAATAAATGTGGTCTCATGGAGTGCCATGATCTCATGATATGCACAAAATGGATTTGTGGAAAAGGCGTGTGAACTGTTTGTTGGAATGCCTCAAAGAAATGTTGTCTCATGGAATGCCAGGATTGCAGGATATGCACATAATGGATCTGTTCAAAAGGTTTTAGAAACGCACAAGAAACTACTTATTCTGTTGGAAAACTTCAAGTGATCGGGAAGTTGGTGTGACGTGGTGGAGGTTAGATCCAAGCTCGTGAACTAGTTGACGAAGTGTCAAGTGAGATGTTGAACCGAAGCCTATGGGTTTGACCGACTCCATTCCTCCTAGGCATGGTTCACCTCCCCTCATCTTTCATAACTCTTGTATTTTATTTTTTCATTTACAACTTAAAATAATTTTTAAAATATTAGGATTTTAATACAGTTAATTGTTTATTTCAACTCGTTGCAAAAATAATGAAATGTCGTGTCGAAAACTCATGAAGTCAAAATAACCCATTTGCATTAAAACATGAACTTCCACCCTCATGCTGAGGTGATGTAGAAAACTTCCTATCCAAATAGATCGCTACAACATGGTTTAATTAACCAGATGAAATTGAATTTTTGGTAATAACGTTGATCATCTCCCGTTTTAAATAGTTAATTTTTTACATTTTTCGGAGACTCTTTTAGTACCCTTCATAACTCTGAAAACGAGATGTTAAGCTTTATTCGTGTACCTCATTATGTGAGGAGTCACCTTGACCTCTGGATTGACCCTAAATGAACACATGTGACCTTTTTGACGCTCTTATAGGAGCCCTGGTACACTAGTTTACTGCAGTAAAAAGCCGTTAAATCTAGAAAGTTGGCTTTCATTTTGAATCGCCATTTGAAACTTGGATAGAGAAATTATCTCCCGTCTTCGCAAACCTCCGAGTTTATACTAGAAAATTGCATGGAACATTCAGTTTAGGGAAAATAAATTCTCTGGATAGTTTGGCAAAGCCATTTTGTAGGCCTCCAGTCGCAGTTTGACGAGGTCAAACTTGACCAATTTTGACTTGTTGCTTAAGAAAACTTGTCACTATTTGAAAATGGTTTTCTATTTCTCGACCACGACTGATGAATTCTCATTTTATAGGGGAACTTTTAGGAAGTGTCTCGTTGTGTGCTTATCCATCTAAAGTTAGTTTTGGATGTGGTTTTTTGAGCCCTCGAGCTAACTTTTGTTCATTTGTAACTAGGTCAACTACGACCAGTAGCCCGGAAAATTAGCCGCCAAACGTAAACCGTTCACTTTTTCCCAATTTCGTCAGTTGCTATGAATTTTTGGTATATCTGGGGACACGTAGAAAGTTTATCATGGTGTGCGTTCTCATCGGAAGATAACCTTTGGAAGTAGTTTCTTAGCCTCCGAGCCCGTTTTGAACATTTTTGTAGCTAGTAAGAAAAGTTAAAAATAGAAAGTTGTGGGACCCTCGTCGGGTTGCCAAACCACCATGGAAACATTTGACACATGTAAATAACTATTTAAAACTCTCTAGTGTATTTTTTGTGTGAAATAGAACTTTTGACAAAATGGTGTTTTCTCTCTCTTCCCTTCTCTTTCTCTCTCCTAGGTTACAAAATGAAGTGAAATGATATGCTTGAAATACATGCCTCTAAACTTTTTCTTTCACTTGCAAATTGTAATTATTATTATATGTAAATGGGAAAACTGAAAAAGGAAAATTATGTTAGATTAGGGTGGATGTCATGCCAGTGAATTATTGCTAATATCATGCTCACGTGGTTTTGCAGGATGAAAGAATGACGACGAAAAGGCGAAGTGTAATTCATTTAGTATCATTGTAATTTATATAGTTCATTGTTAAATGAATAAATGTATAATGTTGTCTCATGTTACAGAAGGTTATATTTGATAAATTGTTGCTATGTATGAGATGTTGGTTTTCAAGGACATCTAGGAAATATGCATTTAATCATAGGTCAAATTGATTTTTAGTACACCTGGTAAAAAGGCTTAATATTTATATAAGGTAAATGAATTTGAAGTAATATCTTGTAGTACATATTTAGTGTTCAATAAATGATTAATGAGTCATCTTGTGCATTCATACTTTGTAAATGTAATAAAGAGAATTAAATCGAAAACACTCTACCCTTGTTCAACATTGGGACTTAACTTGTTTTTCTTGTGCGATACTCCTTACCGTAGAAGACATTGAAAACCGTAGGATGAAATAAATCTTTGCACTCGATGGAACATCCTAATCTAGGCAATTTGAGCTCAAGAATGGTCTTATTGTCTTAGTCAGAATGTTTAGTGACATTGTCATAAACCCGTCTGATAGGAGTGACATAGTCAAACTTTTCTTAGAGTGTGTGAAGCTAACTCCTCCTTTATAGCCTAGCGGACTACCTTGTCATCGAAGATAGATTTAAAAATTAAGGTTTCTTCATCGAGTTAATAACCTGTTGGATCCAGACAACATAGATGGAGGTTGTGACTTAGTTGTTCTAGGCCTTAAACTCTTGTTAATGAACTCCTTTGCTCCGCTCAGCTAAATGTGTTACCTTGGTGTCTCTCAACATTACACCTTGGCCCCTCCTGGAAGGTGGTTTAGCTTAAATTTGTCCTCTCACTTAAAACTCATGTATAGTTGAGGGGTAGACCCTTAGGTGAAGTTTGGGAATTGATCCAAACCCTCAGTTGATTTGGATGTCAACGTAGGGTTCATGTGTAGCTTCAAGTCTTCAAATCATTCATGTCTTCAAAAGGTTAGACACGCACTTCGTAACTCCTTTTATAAGACAATGCTAATAATAAGACCTTTTCGTGACGTAGAAAATAAAGTATATAAGAGTAAATACGAGAGTTGAGGTTCGGAATAAGGCTACTATTGAAGACCTTATAACTCAATTAAATATATTCATTTGTTTCAAGAATACGAATTGTCTTGGTGTGGTCATCCTTCGAGAAAACAAAATACATATTTAAATCAAAATGGATTTTCACAAGTCATTGAATTAGAATAAATATGGTAGGGAAATAGCTATTCCGTGATCGAGGAATGTTTTTGGTAAAAAGCTACCTTGTATCTTAATCTTCGTTAAATCCTTTTATTGCATTCTAGATATCAGTCACTTTCACTTGAGTTGTAAGGGTAAAACTGTAGACGTCGAATAAATGTTGGAGAAGAATATTCTTAACATAATAATAAGATAATTAAGTACTTTGTATGCAATTTGATTTATGCCAAATATGTATGTTAGTTATGGAAATTTTTATAAAGTATAAGAAGCCAACTTAAGATGGTGAACTGTATTTTAACTGCGGAATAAACTTAAGAATATGTGGGTGGACAAATGATAAATTTATCCTTGCTCAATAATGTTCTTGCAATGTTAACCAGTAACTAAAATACATTTAAATAAATGATGTGTTGTGGGTTTTCCGTCTCAAGTCATGTCTCTTGTGGTTGGGTCATTGCTAGTATTCGTTCTTTGGGAAAAGTGTGGCATCAACATGGCTATGTCATTTTCATGGGTCTATGTGAGTCAATGACTTATGTGATTGTCGTATGTGAGTCGAGTTTCTTTACTTGGAGCCCTTGTTGTGTTGTGTGTAGTGAGCAATGTAAGTAAAAAAATTATCTTGGTGTTTTAGTGTTGTATTTGGATGTGTAAAATGTGGGTACTACATTTTGGTTAATCGAATATTGACTAGATTTGAACATATTTTGATTTTTATGTTGGATTTGGAAGGAATAAGACTTATTTGACAATTGATTTTGAATTGAATTAGATTTGGATCAATATAAGTTGTGGAACATAAAATATCTTAAATAAACAATCCTAACAAGAATCTAAAGATAATATTTTTTATAATTGATTTTGTAATCTGTTTAATACTAACAATTTAAAAAGAATAAAATATAGGATTTTTTCTAAATGATTTTTAAAACTATTTTAAAAACTAACAATCTAAACATCAACGAGAAGACATGATTTTATACCAATAACTGATTTTCGGATTGAATTTGTATAATATGAGATGTGAAAGAAAAAAATGAACTAAAAATCTAAATAGTAATGGAAATGGTTGGCCGTGGTTTTTAGGTTTCCTAATGATTTGGACAATATTCGCTCACCAATACTTGTCTCGAACGAGTACATGTATCATAAAAATTTATGATTATGGATTACACCCCTTAATCAATTCAGAATGGGGCCATCACCATGGGAAAATTTTGGTTTTTCTCATGGGTAATACTAGTCAACCAGGATGGGGCACTATCTATTTCATTGGCGATCCACTCATTATGCTAACTACTTTGGGGTTCTTATGGTACTTCTCATAATAAGTTTTAGGTGTATGCCAAAGAACTTCCCATAATTAAGTAGAAAAGTATTAACCATTATCGAAAACCTGTAATGCAAATATTTTTTTAATTTTATTAAGATATTAGTAGTTTGTTGCTTGATTTAGTAAGATTTCTAAACAATGTAATCATATACCAAACTCTAGTATTTTTCTTGTAAACACGATGTTAGAAGAAAAAATACAAAAGATAGTTGTCATTTTTAATTTTCACGATCATTCAAGAGCACGAAAAAGAGCATATGCTGTTTTTGATCAAAATGAAATACAAACAAAGATTAATTAATATTTAAGATGCAAGAAATGTTATAAGTGATTAAACTGCATACTTAGATTCTAGAACACACAGAAAAACAAACAATATAAATGAAAATAATGGAAAATTGAAAAATAAGATGAAAATTTACCACAACATGCTATGCATGTACTTCAGGATGTTAAGTACAACCAAAATAATGCTAGCACAAGCAATGCAATACTAGTATGCATAATGAGACGATAGCCAAGACAATAAAATAATAGCATAAATAATTGAATGATAGTGCAAATACTAATACGGTAGTGTAAATAATAGAATGGTAGAATAGTTTAACATTAACACAAATAGTTGAATAGTAGCACAAATACTAGGATGATAGTGCAAATAGAGTGACAATAGAGAAAGTATGTGTACTATAGTGTAGACAAAGAGATGGTAGCGCAAGTCTAATGATGATAGCATAAATCATGTTTTACACTAGCAAAAATTGTATTATGGTAGTGCAAGTAACCATAAAATACAAAAAAAAGTTAAAAACATGACCAATTTATTTGGTTTTAAAAAATTGCTTGTAATTTAATCCATGAAAAGCCCTAATAACTTTTTAGTGAGTCCAAAACAATAAGAAAAACACAAAAAATGTTAATTTCACATAAAATGAAGAAGAAATGAAAAAGATGTGGGTTAGTACCATTGGGCATGCCAGAAATGTATACAAGAGAAATACTACAAAATGAAAAAATAAAGAAAATAAAAGTAAAACAGATCCTTCTTCGTATCTCCTTGTAACCTTGGATGAGATTGTTGAATCTTGGAATAAAGCACCAAGCTTGTTTAATATCTTGATCAATTTTTTTGGTGGATGCTCCAAAGATGTTCCAAATGAAAGTAGATTAGCTACAAGCAAAGTGATTGAATGACTGATTTGATTGTATATTCATGATCAATTAGATAGTGTAATGGTGTGTGAGATTGAATGATAATCCAACACAATGATGATGCAATTCTCAAATCTTCCAAAGATGATAATTGGAGAAGAATGAGTGATTATTTATAGATGAGGGAAGAGAATCCCAAATCCTTGATTTGTGTGATTAAATTTTCTAATATGAAGTTAACTGAAGCATGATTGAATTATTTAATTGAGTTTCGATCTATTTGAGGAGTTAATTTTCTACTTTGAGCTTACATGGATGAGATATTTTGAGTTCGGCGAAGTGGAACATGCTTTTGTATATTTTCAGCCTTTTCATTGAAATATTAATTCCTTGTCATTTGTTTTATTCATCCAAAAATGTGACATGACATTTAGAGTTTGAGAGATTTTATTTAATTTTGGAATGCCATGTTTATTGTGAGATATCTTTAGATGACTCAAATGCATGATTTTATTTAATCTAAATTTGTCCTCTTGCATGTATTTGATGATTTAATCTCCAATTGATTTATTTTTTTCTATTTAATTTGGTATGTTAATTAGTGAAGTGATATTAATTAATTGGATAAGAGGTGAGGTGTAAATGGATAATGGAGGATTTATTTAATTAATTTGATATTTAAATTAGCTAATAAAATTAACTAATGGTAAATGTAATGAATAATAAGAATGATAGGATTAATTAATTAATCCTAGGAATGGGATATGAATGTAACAAGGTCCATGGTGTGAATATTTATTAATTTGGGACCTTGTGTCGTTGATAGAAATTATTATGGGAGTTCTAATACAATGTCGTAGAATGTCCTTAAAGGTTGTAAAATAGTGGAATATAGTAAAAGTTATCAAAATTGGTCAAAAGAGGTCATAATGTACTAAAAATTAATGGCGGGGTGATTTTAGAGGTTTAGAATGTGTAATGTAATATTTTGGGGTGTCTAAAAGGAGGATACAAAAAGATGGCATGAGAGAAAGCCTATTATGCAACAAAATAGTTCCTTAAGAAATCACAAAAAAATGGTTTATGAATGAGTACGTGTAATCCTAGGAAATTAGTAAACTCGGAGGAAGAGGAATCTTCTATTTATCCAATTAGATGTGACTACCATACAAATATATAATGGCCAATCATTATTGTCTTTATAATAGTTATAAATCTCTCAAATAATGAAAATATGAGGGAAATATTCACCATAATAGGCCAATGGCCTCTAATACTGTCATAAACTTTTTTCAATTACTACAAAGATCTCCCCAAATCTATTACAATTGAAAATATATTTGAACCCAGCTTTTAATTTCAATGTATAAACATTAATTAGAGCTCCCAATAAAATTTTATATGGAACAAAAACTAAATCTCTATATATATTATATGCCATTAAAAAATATCAAAGATTAATTGGGTTACATGGTGACATCGATTATTTATTTAGAGTGACCACATGGAAAAATCTCATGCTTCACTATTGACCCATTGTTTAGCCAATATTGTAGCATAGAGATGAAAAAAATAAGAGGTAATGGGTGTAGGAGGAATACTTGTATTATGTATATAGTAATTGATGCTACGTGCGTAAGAAGACTAGGTTGATTGTAGAGAACTCTTTTTATTTTGGAAGGACTACATGTATAAGATCACAACAAGACAAAAACTAGAATTAGATAATAAATGACAAAGTGGGTGACTAAAGTGTATTCTAGATCCAAGAAGCACGATACTTCCTCGACATATGTCAATCCACCGTTTTTAATACAAATTGATGTAATCAAATAGATCGTGATCAGTAGTTGATATGATTTAGGCACCTCATAAAAAAACAATAAGATGATTTAATATAACAAAGGCATTAAAGACTAAATCTAAAATAGGTTATCATTTGGTATGGGCCTGCGGGTGTGGTAGAGGCTATAAATAAGGTCTAGGAAAGATGGTGTGGGGTTTTGGACTGATTTTGGGCAAGTTATAAGCTCTCTAGTTTTAGAATTATTAATAGTCTCGAGAGACCGATGTCGGCTAAGGAACTAATGTCGGGTAGACCGTGAGACTAATGTCGCTTGGGTGATCGGTGCCTGTAAGGGAAATATGTGGGAATAAAAAGAATGTTTAACTTTCATTTTTTTTTTTGATAAAGTAGACACAACTAAAAATTACAGTTTTGATGCAACATGCATGATCATACTTTGCAGATTTATACACAACAAGGCTTTCAAATATAACATGTAACTAAAAGAAAACTCATGTTTTCAAATGATAATATTTCAAGATTCTAGCAACAATGAAAATAACAACTCTCTTAGTAACAACCAATGTTTACAAGAAGCAATAATTACAATAATGGTTATTTACAAGAGTGTATAGACTTGACAAGTCACATTCATTTACAAAGTGATGGCAATGTCCTCCAAGGATGAGAAAGGCCAAGATGGCAAGAGGCTCTACTATCTCCAACTTGAGCTCCAACTCCAATACTCCTACAAGAATCCAACTCCAAGAGAATATGGCTTGTTTACCACCCAACCAATAGGCATCATCACATGCCTTTCCATGGTTGGAAGTCATGCTAGCCTCCCCCAAGCCCATGGGAGAGAGGAACTAGCTTCCACAATGTGCACAAGTAATGGGGATTAAACACACAACAAGAGAAAACATAAGACCATTCAACCACTTAGACCTACTATACAATGAAAAACCACAACATGAGGAGAATAAGATCAACCTCACAAGGGGGAAGAGAGGAAGAAGGATGCCCAAATCAAGGTGTCCAACCATAGGAGCACCAATAAATACACATATATAAAAACTCCTTATACCTCCTAATCATACATCCTCCTTATTCCTCCTTATGCTATAGAAATCCTTCTTGGGAGGATTTTCAAACCCAAAGGGTTTCCTCACCAAGAATGGGGAAAGGTTCAAGCCATATGAGCCTTTCTCCCACCTCAAACCATATGAGGGGATGAGAAGGGACCTTCATGGCTTGACCTACAACCATGAGGTTTGAGAGGGAAATCCCTCTCTCTTCCCCTACATTCTCCAAAAACCATCAATCCAAATGATGGTGGAGAGAAAACAAGAAAACCACAAGAACAAAACAACTACATTCATCATACACTTCTCAACACATATTTCACACACATTATTTCATTGATCAAGCATACATACAAGATAAGCACAACTAAGAAGAAGAAGGTTAAGAACCCTACCTCTATAATGCTTTCCAAGACTCTAAGCTTTTCCCCTTTGTCCAAGCTCCCTTCCAAGCTCCCAAAATTCTCCAAGTGCTCCAAAAAAAATGAACCAAGAAGACCCATTCTTCCCACATGAGGAAGAATAAAAAGAGGAACCCAAAAGTTTCCTCACCAATGGGAAAGTGACAAGTGTCACCCCCTCTCCTCTCAAGAGTCAAAGATTCCAAAAACCAAATAAGTAAGAGTAAACTCACCTTTTATCCCTTTTCACCCAAAATACCAAAAACTAAAATAAAACAAAGTGGAGCAACTTTTAACACTTTCACACAATCCAACCATCTTACATGGATGGTGACTAAAGAGGGCTAAATGGGAGGGAAACTCCCTCCAAACCTTGGAAATAGGCCCCCCTACCTATTAGGTAGGGTCCAAGGGCCCATTTTCATGCTAAGGGAACCCCCAAACTCAAAAGGGGTCCCTAAAATTACCCAAAATAACCCAATTTCGGGTTTGGCATGCTTGGGCACATGGGTAGAGGGTGTGGGGTCCACCCAAGGTTCACATGTGGTCCCCAATCCCTTCTACCAACACACACACACTTTCCCAAAACCAACATTTAACTTAAGATAAGATCATTAAACCCCTAAGCTAGTTTACTTAATAAAACACACCCTAAACATAATTAATTTTACAAGACATAATTACATTACAAATTGAGGGGTTCACCCATGGTGCCCAATTAAATACATCTAATCTAAGGCCTCAAACATTTAGCATGGTTAGGACTCAGCCCGTGGGCCGCTTGTGCACAATTGCGTAGCTGCCCTGAAACCCATGCTCTCCTATACCTGTCACCTGCACACTCATTGCACACATTAACCGCACCTGTCCAATATAGTAAACATCATCTATACATCACAATATCAATCAAACTTATAATGTCCGAACATAATTTACAATTGATAGTGCAATGCATCCAATTATCCACATAGTTTGCCATGAATCATCCACAAATAAAATTGTAACGACATACACTTAGGTTAGCATGAAAATCACCATCATTAAATCCAAAACACTATATCATCAATCAAATTAACCACAAGAGACTAACATCTAACCGATAAGTCTATCATATAACCCTGTTAGTGTCATCACATCATACGAAATATATCAGTATATGAATCTAATCCAATTGGCGCTACGCGCCCAAAATGCCATAATGTCCAAGAGAATAAAATATCATAGTAAAATGTCCAAAGTCTATCAGAGTCTCAATCAAAACATGTCTAGAAATAAAGGAACCAACAGATAACTGGAGCTATAAAAATGTGGGCACTACATCCCCCTCTCCTAGAATTAGACTTCCTCCTGGAAGTCATTGGAAGAGATAGGGATATCTAGCCCTCAGTGGTGTAGCATCCTCCCAGGTAGCTGATGACTCGTCATATCGGTCCCACTGCACTCTAACCTGGTCCAAATCTCGACCCCGAAGGGCCAACCTCGGTGCTCCAGTATGCGTACGGGCTCCAATCTCCACTGCCCTCCGTCCTCTACCTGTAATGCCGACCAATCCAAAACATGAGAAACATCTGGTACATATCTACGTAGTACAGAAACATGAAATACGTCGTGGGCCCGTGCAAGGCGTGGTGGCAAAGCTAGGCGATAGGAAACTGGACCGATGACCTCAAGAATATCAAAAGGCCCCACAAAACGAGGCGATAGCTTAGAACCCTTTCCATAACGGATCGGACTCTTATGAGGATGAACCCTCAAGAAGACTTTGTCACCCACTGAGAAGTGACGATCGATCCTCTTGGTGTCCGCATACGCCTTCTGGCGTGCTCTAGCCTGCTCAAGACGCTGCCGAATCAGAACAACCTGCTGCTCTAAATCCTGAAGATAAGCTGGCCCCAAAATAATCCTGTCATCTAGTCTATCCCAGCTCAAAGGTGTCCTGCAAGGTCATCCATACAAAGCCTGATAGGGAGCCATGCCAATGGAGCTATGATAACTGTTATTGTAGGCAAACTCAACTAAATGCAAATAGTCTTCCCACTTCTTCTGCTGGTCCATCACATACATCCTCAACATGTCCTCAAGAACCTGATTAACCCTCTCTGTCTACCCATCTGTCTCTGGATGATATGCCGAACTGAAATTAATCTGTGTACCCAAGGCCTCCTGAAAAGAAGTCTAGAAAATTGATGTGTAGATGGTGTCTCTGTCATTAATGATCGTCTTCGGAATCCCATGCAATCTGACAATATCCTCCATGAACACTTTGGCGATGGCCTATGCATTATAGGTGACCTTGGTTGGTGAGAAATGCGCAACCTTGGTCAACTTATCCACAGTGACCATAATGGCATCATGACGATAAGAGGACATAGGAAGTCCTACTATGAAATCCATGGAGATCACATCCCATTTCCACTCGGGAATGTCATGAGGGTATAAGAGTCCTGCGGGATGAGAATGCTCTGCCTTGACTCTCTGACACTCAAGACAACGTGCTACAAAATATGCTATGTCCCGACGAAGACCCGGCCAATAATATAACTCTCTCAAATCGGCATGCATCTTCTTCACTCCTGGATGTGCTGCGTATGGGGCTCGATGAGCCTCAGTAAGGATGAAACTACGCAGATCACCTGCCTTAGGCACATAAATGCACCTATGGACCGAAGCAAACCATCTGACTCTAACATGCATCCTGAATATCTGCCCTCAAAAGAACCCCGAGAATCCAACATCCGCCCAAAGCACCCTCATAAAACCTGTCCTCTGGAAGATGCTCAAGTATCCTGCCTCTCAAATCTGACTGCAGTGTCAAAGAAGCAAGCACATGCCATCGTCTACTAAGTGCATCTGCAACAACATTTTCCTTTCCCTTGATATACTGCACCTCCATGTCATACTCACAAAGGAACTCCATCCAACGCCGTTGACGAGCGTTGAGGTTTGGCTGAGAGAAGATATGCTGTAAGCTACAATGATCTGTCCTCAAGATGAAAGGTCTACCCAAAAGGAAATGTCGCCAACGCACAAGTGCATGAACAACTGCTGCAAGCTCTAAGTCGTGAGTAGGATAGTTAAGCTCATAGTCCTTGAGCTTACGAGACTCAAAAGCAATAACCCGATGCTCCTGCATAAGAACTGCTCCCAAACCCTCTAGTGATGCATCAATGCAAACAACAAAATCCTCTGTGGGTCTGGAACTGCTAAGATGGGTGCCGTGGTTAACCTTTCCTTAAGCAATTGAAAGGCCTGCTCACATTTTTTTGACCAATCAAACTTCTTCCCTTTCCTCTGAAGAGAAGTAATAGGGTGAGCAATCCTAGAAAAGTCCTGCACAAACCTGCGGTAATACCCTGCTAAACCCATGAAGCTCCTCACCTCAGTGAATGATGTGGGTGTTGGCCAATCCAAGATAGCCTGAATCTTAGAGGGATCTACGGAGATACCCTCGCCTGATATGATATGACCCAAGTATCTTGAATCTCTGTCCAAAGAAGCTGCATTTTCCAAGTTCCCATACAACTTCGCTCTCTCAAAACCCGAAGTACCGCCTCAAATGCTCCTCGTGTTCCTCCTCGGAATGAGAATAAATCAATATATCATCTAGGAACACTAAGACAAAGTGATCTAGAAATGTCCTGAATACTCCATTCATGAGGCTCATGAAGACAATACTGGGCATTAGTCAAACCAAATGGAACCACTGTGAACTCATAATGCCCGTAACGTGTGCGAAATGTTGTCTTATGAATGTCTGCATCTGAAATGCGCAACTGATGATATCCTGACTTGAGATCGATTTTGGAGAACACTCTAGCTCCCCGCATCTGATCAAACAAGTCATCAATCCTAGGGAGTGGATAACGGTTCTTTATTGTGACTTTGTTGAGCTGTCTGAAATCTACACAAAGCCTGAGAGAACCATCCTTCTTCTTCACAAATATGACTGGCGCTCCCCAAGGAGATACACTAGGGCGAATGAGACCCTTCTCTAACAACTCCTCTAACTGAATCTTGAGCTCATGAAGCTCTGAAGTCATCATCCGATAGGGTGCCCTAGAAACTAGTGCGGATCCAGGCACTAAGTCAATGGTGAAATCCACCTCCCTACTAGGTGGTAAACCTGGAAGCTCTCCCGAAACACATCTGCATACTCCCTCAAAACTGCGTGATCATCAAGGGGTGAATGCTCTGGAGTACTGTCCGAACGATCACTGATAGTGATAGCAAACAACTGGCAACCCTTACGCATGCTCCGCTTGAGTTGCTTAGCCGAGATCATGCGCAAGGAAATGGGTCTCTGCATCCCTGAAATCACAACTGCACTACCCAAATCATCCTGACACTCAATGACCTTCTCTCTACAATCCACCTTAGCTCGATGAGCCTCGAGCCAATCCATACCCAACACTACCTGATAGGATCCTAAAGGAATAACTCGGAGGTCAAGCGTAGTGGAGAAGACTCCCAAATCGAGTACACAACTCTCCACATACGAGTCCACGGCGAGTTTAGCCCCAGAGGCCAACTCAACCTGCCAACTATCTGGCTGCCTAGCCACCACTAGCCCACACTGGTCCACTATAGAAGGTGATATAAAGGAATCTGAAGCACCTGAATCAAAAAGTACTGAGATAGAAATACCCCTGATAGTACCTGTCATCTCAATGACTGTGGCCTGATGCTCAGCCTGGCGGTTGTCAACCGCTGCATACACACGATGGGCGCGTCCCACGTCACCCACCGTCTGCTCGGATCTAGGAGCTCTCTGCATATCCGTAGTAGTGGGCTTGTGTGGACACATACGCACATAATGATCTGGAGCCCCACAAATAAAACATCCTCCTGTACCTCTCTGAGATGGGGTCCCTCCTGTGCTCTGGCGAACTGAACCTGCCGGTCCAACCCTAGTAGACTGCTGCGAGCGGGCTGGCTGTGAGTGATGAGTACCCGGCCTCCTGTCTCTAGACCCACCAAAACCACCTCTAGACCCACCTCGCTGAAAACTCTGAGTCTGTCTACCCCTCTGATGTTGGTGTCCCTGATGCTGTGTCTGCTGTGATGGGTGTGGAGGAGCTCTCGATGCTACTGGAGAAGACCAGAATCCTCCTCTAGGGGGGTGGCACCGCTCCCCGTGCCTCTCGACTCTGGAATGCCTGAATCCTGTCCTGGAACTTGCTCTTGTTCCTTCTCTGTGCTCCTGAGCCTTGGTCCTATTCTCCTCAGCCAAGTAGGCCTTCTCAACGGCCTTCTCGAGCGTGGGAGGAGATAACATCCTAACAGCTCCTGCTATATCTGCATTCAGGCCCCGAATGAACCTGTTTACCTGCAACTTCTCATCTTGCAGGTAGTCTACATACTGCAAGAGATCCAAGAACCTACTCTCGTACTGCGCCACTGAGCCAGAACCCTGTCCTCAAGTCGTGGAACTCATCGATCCTCTTCTGCACAAAATGCTCTGACATATACCGGGCCCTGAATCGCTCCTCGAACAACTCCCATGTCACTGTATCCCGAGTCAAATGGAGCTTCCGCTCCTCATTCCTCCACCAAACGCCTGCTGCGTCTCGGAGGAGGTGTATGGCGAACCTGGCTTTGACGTTGCTCTCATGAGAGTGCAAGCCAAAGCAGCTATCCAAGCTAAGGAGCCAGGACTCCGCCCCAAAGCCATCTGTCGAACCAGTAAACGTAGGCGGCTGCAGGCGAAGAAGGTCTCGAATCACACTGCCTGTGTCTCGATCCTGACGGTGTGGTCTAACAGGTGAGAGGGGTCGCATATCTCCAAAAGGTCCCTCGAAGCTGTGTGAATGGCTGTGACGAAATGAGGCCACCCTCTCGCCAAGGATGGAAGGGCTGCGTGACCTCTCTCGTCTCGGAATGTCGTGCTCAGGTGGCTCTGGATGTGCGTCCTCACCAATCAACTCCTCATCTCCTAACTGAATGTCCTCCTCTCTCGGCACCTGCGGTGGTGGAAGGCGCTCCTGTACGACACCTATCAGCTGCTGTAGGGTCTCCAATATCTGAGGCCCAAAATCGGGGCCGGTGGCTCCGTGTAGGTGCACTACGTCCCGAACCTCGAGCCGAACGTCCCCTCTTGGGTGCCATCCTATACCCGAAAATAAATGTTTTATAAACCTTAAAAAATGGTTTATGAAGTAATATATATATTATTTATTTTTATTATATATATATTATTAAATTTATATTATCATTATATAAATGCAATGCCCCTTCCCATTAATAATTAATTTATAATAATTTATTAATTTATTATTATTATTATTATTTTAATCTTAAATTATTATTATTATTCCCACAATAATAATTAATATTTTTTTTTTTTTTTAAGCTCCCAGTAGTTTTAGATATCTATTAAGCTCCCCCGATTTAATTAATAATTTAACTTTAAAACATATATAATTACTACTTATATATTTACTTTTCACACCCCCTTTTAAATTAATTTGTTAAACCCCCTTTTAAATTTATTTACCCTACACACCCTAAAACTTTATGTTTATTTAAATTGTGACCCCATGATCTTAAAGTGGTTAAGATTAGATTTAGATCTCACCCCTAAGATCAACCCTAACATTTCCTTATGATTTTTCCTTCCCGACCAAAATTTGTGCCCTAAATCAACCCTCATTTTCACCCTTTATCCAAATTGTTATTTTCCCCTTTCTTTTCTTTTTTTTTTTTTTTTTTTTTTTTTTAGTTTCCGCTTATATGCAGTGAAAGGCGCGGATGGGTGAGGCTTGGCGGTTTTCTTTATTTTTCTTTGCGGTGTGGAAGGCTATGCAAGCATGGAGTTTATGGAATATTAGGTATTTTTGTGAAATCCATGTATATTTTATTTTTTTTTTTGTACTTGCAGAAAAAGGTCATATTTTCCGTATATATATATATATATATATATATATATATATATATATATATGTTGTTTTTTATTTAGGTTATTATTTGGGATATATATAGGCGAGAGGGGTGGGGGTCCGGGGGGGGGGGTCGAGGCAGGGCGTGGGCATGGGACAGACCGTGGGGAAAGGGGGTCCAGGGGGAAGGCGCAGGGCTCGGGGTAGGGTTGGGGAAGGTCGGGGGGTGGGGTTTTCGGGGGGTTTTGGGGGCCGGGGGGGGGGTCACGGGGGAAGGGTCCCGGGGGGGGTGGGACAGTCTAGGGGTTTGGAGTCATGGGGTAGGTGGGCTTCGGCCCCCAAAAGACTTTTTTTTTTTTTTCTTTTTCTTTTTTTTTTTTTAAAAATTTTTTGTTTATTTTTTTTTTTTTTTAAATTTAATTTGGGTACGTGGGGTTTGGGGAGTTCGCCCCCCCCCCAAACATTTTTTTTTTTTTTTTTTTTTAATTAATTTTTTTATTTTTTTTTTTTAATTTATTTTTTATTTTTTTAATAAAACAAAAAACAAACAAAATAAAATAAAATCATTATATATATATATATATATATATATATATATATATTTAATCTATATATATTATTTATATTTATATATATATATATATATATATATATTATATATATATAATATCATATTACAAATATATTATATATATATATATTATTATTATTATATTTTTATTACATTTTACATTTGATCATTTTATTATTTGCAATAAGGAAGTAGAAAAGACTATTGCACTATTCTAACATTATAAACAAAGCTAAGAATAAGTGCATTACAAGAATGGTATTTTCTTTACATTTAATCATGCTACCAACAATTTACAAGAAGATGATTTAATGTTGGAAACTAGAGTATTTTTCAAATTCATTTGATAATCCCAAGGCTCAAAGCTATGACTAGATTTTTTTCTAATGCTCTAACAAGACACATATTTCAGATTTCTAAAAACAACATATCCAACAAGGATAATACTTTCCTTTCATAACAATGTCATTAATTTTTTTTTTTTTTTTCAATTTAAAAACATAAACTACAATATTTCATTTCCAAGAAGCTAAAACTCAAAACATAACTAAAAGAACAACCCCCCCTTTTATATATATACATTTTTAACAAAACAATAAAGATAAAATAAAACAGAAATTACCCAAAGAGTCCGTGTGTTTGAACCACGGCTCTGATACCAAATGTAATGCCATAAAAATTTTGCAAACTAAAAGAATGTTTAACTTTCATTTTTTTGATAAAGTAGACACAACTAAAAATTACAGTTTTGATGCAACATGCATGATCATACTTTTGCAATTTATACACAACAAGGCTTTCAAATATAACATGTAACTAAAAGAAAACTCATGTTTTCAAATGATAATATTTCAAGATTCTAGCAACAATGAAAATAACAACTCTCTTAGTAACAACCAATGTTTACAAGAAGCAATAATTACAATAATGGTTATTTACAAGAGTGTATAGACTTGACAAGTCACATTCATTTACAAAGTGATGGCAATGTCCTCCAAGGATGAGAAAGGCCAAGATGGCAAGAGGCTCTACTATCTCCAACTTGAGCTCCAACTCCAAGAGAATATGGCTTGTTTACCACCCAACCAATAGGCATCATCACATGCCTTTCCATGGTTGGAAGTCATGCTAGCCTCCCCCAAGCCCATGGGAGAGAGGAACTAGCTTCCACAATGTGCACAAGTAATGGGGATTAAACACACAACAAGAGAAAACATAAGACCATTCAACCACTTAGACCTACTATACAATGAAAAACCACAACATGAGGAGAATAAGATCAACCTCACAAGGGGGAAGAGAGGAAGAAGGATGCCCAAATCAAGGTGTCCAACCATAGGAGCACCAATAAATACATATATATAAAACTCCTTATACCTCCTAATCATACATCCTCCTTATTCCTCCTTATGCTATAGAAATCCTTCTTGGGAGGATTTTCAAACCCAAAGGGTTTCCTCACCAAGAATGGGGAAAGGTTCAAGCCATATGAGCCTTTCTCCCACCTCAAACCATATGAGGGGATGAGAAGGGACCTTCATGGCTTGACCTACAACCATGAGGTTTGAGAGGGAAATCCCTCTCTCTTCCCCTACATTCTCCAAAAACCATCAATCCAAATGATGGTGGAGAGAAAACAAGAAAAAAACCACAAGAACAAACAACTACATTCATCATACACTTCTCAACACATATTTCACACACATTATTTCATTGATCAAGCATACATACAAGATAAGCACAACTAAGAAGAAGAAGGTTAAGAACCCTACCTCTATAATGCTTTCCAAGACTCTAAGCTTTTCCCCTTTGTCCAAGCTCCCTTCCAAGCTCCCAAAATTCTCCAAGTGCTCAAAAAAATGAACCAAGAAGACCCATTCTTCCCACATGAGGAAGAATAAAAAGAGGAACCCAAAAGTTTCCTCACCAATGGGAAAGTGACAAGTGTCACCCCTCTCCTCTCAAGAGTCAAAGATTCCAAAAACCAAATAAGTAAGAGTAAACTCACCTTTTATCCCTTTTCACCCAAAATACCAAAAACTAAAATAAAACAAAGTGGAGCAACTTTTAACACTTTCACACAATCCAACCATCTTACATGGATGGTGACTAAAGAGGGCTAAATGGGAGGAAACTCCTCCAAACCTTGGAAATAGGCCCCCTACCTATTAGGTAGGGTCCAAGGGCCCATTTTCATGCTAAGGGAACCCCCAAACTCAAAAGGGGTCCCTAAAATTACCCAAAATAACCCAATTTCGGGTTTGGCATGCTTGGGCACATGGGTAGAGGGTGTGGGGTCCACCCAAGGTTCACATGTGGTCCCCAATCCCTTCTACCAACACACACACACTTTCCCAAAACCAACATTTAACTTAAGATAAGATCATTAACCTCTAAGCTAGTTTACTTAATAAAACACACCCTAAACACAATTAATTTTACAAGACATAATTACATTACAAATTGAGGGTTCACCCATGGTGCCCAATTAAATACATCTAATCTAAGGCCTCAAACATTTAGCATGGTTAGGACTCAGCCCATGGGCCGCTTGTGCACAATTACGTAGCTGCCCTGAAACCCATGCTCTCCTATACCTGTCACCTGCACACTCATTGCACACATTAACCGCACCTGTCCAATATAGTAAACATCATCTATACATCACAATATCAATCAAACTTATAATGTCCGAACATAATTTACAATTGATAGTGCAATGCATCCAATTATCCACATAGTTTGTCATGAATCATCCACAAATAAAATTGTAACGACATACACTTAGGTTAGCATGAAAATCACCATCATTAAATCCAAAACACTATATCATCAATCAAATTAACCACAAGAGACTAACATCTAACCGATAAGTCTATCATATAACCTTGTTAGTGTCATCACATCATACGAAATATATCAGTATATGAATCTAATCCAATTGGCGCTACGCGCCCAAAATGCCATAATGTCCAAGAGAATAAAATATCATAGTAAAATGTCCAAAGTCTATCAGAGTCTCAATCAAAACATGTCTAGAAATAAAGGAACCAACAGATAACTGGAGCTATAAAAATGTGGGTTGTGTTGCGTGATCCATGACCGTGGAGGAAGAAGATGATTGTCAATGAGGATTTGAAATGCTCTGGTTCTTCATGTATTCACTGTGTGCTTCGAATCGAGTGTAGAATCCTATGAAAAGGAGAATTGGAGAAGTGAAGAACCCAAGTGTAGAGTTAGGAACTCGTATTTATAGGTAACCAATCATGGTTAGGTGACCAAGTGCCAACCGAGGAAAAACAACGTCGGTTAAGGAGAAATAGTCAAATTTACTAAAAATGGCTTGATTACTCCCAAATTTGGCATGATGGAAGAATCGGTTACAGGTCAAGAGGGGAAGTTAACACTAAGTATAGTAGGAGAGAGGTTAGAGGGATGATAGGTCATAAAGGTTAGGTAATAATTCCTAGTTAGTTAGGGAGTGTAGAGACTTAGTCCTAGTTAATTAATAGGCTAGGAATAGGTCTTAGGATAAGGTAGAGGGCTGATGTGGCAGGATGAGGTGGATGTGTGAGGGGTAAATTAATTTAATTAAATTAATTAATCTAATAATAATGTGAGGATAATAATTAATTCAATTATAAATAATTAAATTAATATTAATGTATAGAAAGGGGTTATGGTTAGGTATATGTGTCAAATTGTTGGATTGAAAGGGGTTAGAAGGATGTGACCCAATTTTGGGTGTCTACATTTTCCCCTTTTTCATGTAGCTTGTTTTGATAAGTGACATGGAAAAAGGCGTATGGTTAACATGGGTGAAAAATAGCTTACCCTAAGTATGAGTGAAGGTGATCCCCCTCAAACTTGGAACTAGTGAAGGAAGAGGCTAAATTGGTGACGGGTTTGATAAAATGGTAGGTGGAGTGAAACTAAACTAGGTAAATTACAGGCACATGAAAAGGTGATAAGTTAATAGGTAATAGGTTGGGGCATTCAAACGCATGCACATGTATAAAATGTGACAAGGTACCAGTGAAGAGCACACAAACTCTACATCATCAAAGGTTGATATGTTATCTCAACAAGGAAAATGTAATCAAAGTATCCAAGGTACATGATACGGTCCTGGAGACACCACTAGGCTAGGCTAGGCGTTGGAACAAAAAATAGGTGTGCTCCAAAGCACCAATAGGTTTGGTCTGGTCAAGATAAACAACAGGACATGTGGCAAGGTAAAGATGGTAGGAAAAAAAAACAAGAGTAACAAGGCTACAAGCTATAAAAAGCAAGAGAAATCGAGTGTCAAAATAGGCGTAGGCAAGTTGTGTAATAGGTAAGGCCATAGGCAAGGTCTGGTAGAGGCAAAAATATTCCCCAAATGATAAGGTGGTTGGGTGATAGGTAATAAGGCAATTAGGTTGGGTGATAAGGCTAGGTATAGGCTTGGGTAGGATGAAAAAAATTGGTTTTGGGCTATCAAATGTGGTAAAAAAATGTTTTAGGGGGCGCAAGCAAAGTTAATCGATACGGTTCAAAGTGTGACTGATATAGTTCATGCTAAATTGATCATATTATACTAGAGCAATGACCAACACTGGTTAAATGAAACCGACATCAGTCAAGGTGGATTTGGGGTAAAAAATGTAAAATCCACATTTTACGGATTCATTTGGGCATTTTCTATATTTGTAAAATGAAAGGTGAGAGGTGTTTGGTCATTTGAATTGGTGAAAAGGATAGAGTGATGAGTCAGGCTGAGTTGGAGATAGTGGAGTGGTTGGAGGAGTGTGTTTCATGGGACCGCGAGATCGATTGGAGCAATTTCATTGGATGAGCATTGAAGAACCGAGTTGAGCATGGCGGAGGTGGTAGAGGGAGCAGGAGGACCACCAACTCAGTGACTAGAGATCCCACCATGGACATGGCATTAGATAGAGGTAGGATCTATGTTCCATTTGAGTTTTAATTAAAAAATAAGGTGAAAAATTGAGGGTTGGGTTGGGAATTTGAAGTTGTATTTGGCTTAAATGGGATGAAATTGGGAATAAGAAGGGACAAATATAGTTTAAGTAGGTTGGTAAATAATATTGGGGAGGGTGGGGTGTGTTTGGGTAGGTAATTAGGTTGTTTTGTTAAGTTTTGGAAAATGGGTTTCATGGGGTTTGTTTTTAGTGCCGAAACCACCAACATCGATTAAGGCTTGGGTGGTGTTGGTTGGCTAGCTAGTGTTAGTGGGGCTAACAGTACCAATATTGGTTAGGGTGATTGATGTTGGTCACCGTGTGAAATGTAATGAGGTTGTGCTAAAATGGGTAAGGGAAGGGAAAATTATTATGTAAGGGTGGGATAGGTTCAAGGTACATAAGATAGGATGAATTAGGGCTAGAAAAATCAGGTTGGGGTGAGTGGGGTAAACTTAGTTACGCAATAGGTAGGGAGTGAGTTGGGTTGAATGTGGGTAAAATATGTTTGAAAGGGTCATTGGTTAACTTGGTTAAGTGGTGATGTAGGTGAGGAAGTAGCTCATGATGCGTGATCCAAGAGTACCACCAAAACTTACACAAATATGGCCCACTTTCATTGATGATGAGTGGAGTCATATATATGATGTTGGGCTTTGATTGATCGGGTTCTATAGGTGCATAGTTCAGATCACATATTGATAGTCACACTCATCAAAAAATGGGACACAACGACAATACCTTCCATATTCCTACCGGTGAGATGACTATGACATTAGAGGATGTGTACCGAATCTTACGACTTCGATCATTAGGGATTCTATGTATTAGATTAATTCATAGGCATCATTCAAACTGATAGTGGAATTATTTGGGTGGAGAGGGTGAGTTGATATACTATAGTGCGAGCCTCAGCTATGGGGATATGTACGTTGCATATCCATAGAAGAATCAATTATTTGTGTTGATGATGATACCGATAAGTTGTTTTGCTCTTCCTAACTCGAGAGGGTGAGAGGTATCCATGGGCACCGATGAGTGTATTGCAGGATATGATTGAGGAGAGGATTCTCTTTTCATAGGAACCGGCCTTCCTAGTTGATTGTACAGAGAGCTATGGGCCCATCATAGGATTAAGTGTTTTGGGTTGCACTTGTATATAGTTATTATATTGTTGGGCATATGATCACATCGTTTGTCTATGTTCTATAGGCATTCCACTATAGGACTGGTTTCAAGGTGTTTATAGAGTCAAAATCGGGAGATGGGTGCATGTAGGAGCACATATGAGGGTGGATGTGGCTACACGTGATGTGACATATTACAGGAAAGTGTTGGATGGTTTATCAACGATTGATAGTTTATGGCGAACAAATGTGGAATTTACATCTTATAGGGGTATGAAAGAGGAGTTGGAGGGATTACATATACTTAGGTAGATACGAGGATGATGCCATGATGAGAGCATGCCATGAAACCGTAGAAAGGGTTAGGCGGAAGTTTGGGCTTTGACAGATATGTCTCCACCATTTCTACAAAGCACGAAGGGATGATGTGGAGAGACCTATGTCTCCATCACATCCTATAGTTCCTACAAGATAGGAGGATCCTAGGTAGTAGATAGGCATATTGATGATGTCGATACTACAAGAGAATGTAGGCAATGGTGGGTGGCTCAACTATAGGCAGCACCACCCATGCCAAGACAACTATACTTGGCCAAGTTATTGTATAGAGAAATCATCATAGTTCCAAGTCACAAAATTATAGCTATAGCTATCTCGGGTGTAGGATCAGTGACCACCTTGTAGGGACAGTGTGAGGGGATACAAGGGTAGGCTGGCATAGGTACAAGAACAAAGGGGATGGGGGAAAAGTGGCCTCATTGTAGGCACATGTTACCATATTACATTCACATGTTGAGACCCTATAGGAACACTTAGCATAGGCACATGCACAAGCTGGGGATGGTGGGTAGGTGGTAGGATTACAGGCCCATGTCATTTCTTTACATGCATAGCTAGTATCTATATAGGATCAGATACAAGCATAGAAATAGGTTCTCGACAACTTTCCATAGTACGACATTTGGGTTGAGGCCACGGAGTTCGGGGCAAGGTCCACTTGTATTGGGACAGAGTATACCAAAGGCTATGGAACCTCTATAGTTTATAGCCATGGACAACCTACATGGATGTGGTTTCATATTCGAGGTAATACCAAGACCGTCTGATGGAGGCTGGTATTTCATATACTTTTACACCAAGTACAGGGCATAGTGGGCGGTGAGTGAGAGAGGACTAGATCCCATATGCATAGTGTGGTAGTAGTATAGGGGCCACTACCCCACAGACAGTGGTCCTGGGTGAGGTTACCAAGGCACAAAGACCGATCCTTGGTGAGGGTAAGGAGGAGATGATGGTCAACAGAGACGAAGTCCTAATGAGGGTATTGGTGATAGTGGTGGAGGTGCAAGCCCCTCATGGGTCTTATTTAGGATATTTATTTTTTATTTTTGTGAGATATAAAGGCTTACGTGTCGAAGACACAAGATGTATATGTGATTTTTTGAGATACTTTCTTTTATGATCTGTATATTCATTGTAAGTATATGTAGAATTTTTATGTATATGGACAATGATATGTGTGTGTGTGTGTGTGTGTGTGTGTGTGTGTGTGTGTGTGTGTGTGTGTGTGTGTGTGTGTGTGTGTGTGTGTGTGTGTGTGTGTGTGTGTGTGTGTGTGTGTGTGTGTGTGTGTGTGTGTGTGTGTGTGTACTTGGCTTATTTCATTGTTTATTATTATCATGGAAAAATAGATGTAGGTGTGGTTTGGTTTAGTTTCCAAGTTAATGATTTTATGGAAAATAGGTCATTTTAGCATGGTTGATTCTTATTTTAGGTATGGTGGGTTTAGGTTTAGGCATAGTGGAGTCGGTTTTAGGTATGGTGGAGTTAGGTTTAGGCATGGTTTGAATTTGAAAATTTCCAAGTTATTGTTTTTATGGAAATTAGATGATTTAAGCATGTATGTGATGTATGGTTTGGTTTCAATTTAACTTCCAAATTATTATTTTTATGGAAACTATCTAAGTGTTTTGTTTGATGGGGAAATGATGGTGGGGAGAAAGAGTATGGCAAAGATAACCTTGAAGATCCCCATGCCCTAAGAGTGCTACCTACATAGCCCTTCTGAAAGGGGCCTCAAGAAAATGAAGTTCTCCCTTAAACCAGGGAAGAATGAAAATAGGTTAGGTAAGGGGAATAGGTAAGTTATTTTTAGGTAACGTGATTGGGTAAGGTCAAGTGATGAAGATATGTAGGGTTGATTAGGTGTAGGTGTATAGGTGATAGGCATGGATAATGTTGTATTAGTGAATCAAATAACCATGCAGTCGAAATAAACTAAAAATAAGTAAAATGCCCCAAGTTGACAAAAGACCTTAAGTGTTAGACCCATAAACTTATTTGAACATAAGTCCCTAGATACACTACACTATTGATAAATCTAATAAATGAAGGAAGCTATGTGATCACAATGTGTAGAATACATGATGCCTCCCTTGAATTGGTTGGAATATAAATAAAACAAAAGGTAATGTGGTAGGGCTTGTTTAGCATAACCTTGTTTTGGGACAACATGCCTCTTCCGCAAGAGACCGTAAACCTAAATAGGCAAGTCCATGACCGAAAGTTAATAATATTAGTTTTTGAATTTTTATTTTTCATTTTTGTATATGATCAATGTGGGAAGTCTATATTGGGATAAGTAGGCTTTCCATGAGGTCTTCATGAAGTTGATGGATGCAGAAGCTTGAGAACAATTTTCTTTAATTTGAATGATAAGAGGTAGTCTTCTTTTTAGATAGAGTAAATTCAAGTATGAGGATAAAGTTTTATAGTTGTCCTTCGAGGGAGTAGTCTATTTATAACAGCTAGAGAGATGATAGATGTCATTTTGAGGGATTCATCTATTTGCAAGAAGTTTGACTCAAGGAGTAGAGTTTTTGGTATCCCAAATATTTTTTATTTTTTATTTTTGGACTTAAAGTCATAAAAAATACTATAAAGGAATATAGGGTTCTTTTAGGAATGAAATACCATAACACAAACAATATTAACTAGGAAAGAGGGGGTTTAAGTAATGAACGACCATGGGATTCCATCCGAGAAGGATGAAAACTATCCAGAGAATAATGTCATGAGTAGAGTTGTGGTACTCATATTGAAGAAAAGGATGAATGGTGATGGATAATCACACAATTCTAGGTGAGTCGTAAGTCCTTAAAATATGTAGGTGGAAAGAGAGGTTCTCTCTAGGGATGAGCATGTGAATAATGCAAGGTGATTTAGTACTTTAGGAAAAAAATAGAATGATTGAAGGTGAGGGGCATCAAGGGGCTCAAGTTCAGGTTTACCTTCAAGTGAAGGTAAATGATAATTTCTTGATTTATAGGCATGCGTAATAATGTAGGGTCTAAGCCAATTAGGAGAAAAATTTCCCCATTTTCTTTTCTTTTCTCTTCTTTGGTTATGTGTTGATTTTATTTTAAGACAAGGTTACCGACCTTGAAAGTACATTCATGAACACACTTGTTATAGGCTCATTTGATACATTTTTAGTATATTTGAAAGTGGTCTAGAGTAGTTAAACAACATTCATCTAATAGCTCAAGTTCCACCAAATGGTCTTGGAGAAGGTCGCCATCGTTGAACATTTATTTGAGTGATATAAGAATAGAGGGGATTTGGACTTCGAGAGGTAAGATGACTTTGAGTTCCATATACCAAAGAAAATGGGGTGGTTGCGGTACATATATGAATGCTAGTGCGATAGGCCCATAAAGAAAAAGGAATGTCCGAATGTCAATCCTTATTAGTATCATCGATGACTTTCATAAGAATTTTGTTGGTGGTTTTGCTAGTTAATTTATCTTGGCCATTGGTCCGTGGGTAATAAGGTGAAGAAAAACTAAGTTAACTTCCAAATCTATCACAAATTTTGCGTAGGGTTTTGTTCTTGACCTATTTTCCATTGTTTGTTATAAGGCAATGAGGTACACCAAATCGGTAGATTGTATGATGATTGATGAACTCACATATCTTCTCGACCTTGGTAGAAATGAGAGGAATGGATTTGACCCATTTAGTGTAATATTCGGTTGCAGTAATGATCCATTGATGGTGTTAAGAAGAGTGAGGGTTAATCTCTCCGATGAGATCTAAACCCCATTGAGAGAAAGTCCAAAAGTCCCTAGTGACTTGCAATGCATGACTAGGAGTATGGTTTAGGTTAGCATGCTGATGACACTTCACACAATGTTTGACATAGTAATAACAGTCATGGTTGAGGATAGGTTCGTAATAGCCAAGGCGAAGGATGAATTTAGCAACAACGCGGCTGCTAAAGTGTCCACCACAAATTCCATCATGGATTTCCTTTATAGTATACAGGATTTTAGAACTATTCAGCATCTAAGTAGGATGCCATCAAAGCCATGTTTATAGAGAAAAATTTCCATGGTGATGTAACAAGTAAACCTTTGAAAGGAAGGATCATTGACCATTGTGAGTGATGTCAGGTGGTAGAATGGAAAGGGAAAGGTAAGTATCATATTGCTTATACCAAATGTCACGTGGGTTAGTTTCAATCTGTCCCACAAAATTTACATCATGGCTTAGGTGAGAAGGTGACTACACCCTTTATATTGTGACAAAGATCATTGAGTCAACATGTGAGGTAGGTATATGTGAGGCAAGGCAAGCCATCGTAATTGCAAATTTGTTAGTGGAGCGCAGAGTGGTTTGAAGGTTATAATGGTCGAAGGTGGTCAAAACTATGTCGACATGATGTTTATACTTTTGAAGAGTTTCGTTACGACACTAGAATGATCCATTAACTTGGTTCATGACCATCTGAGAATCATCAAAGATATTAAAGGTTTTTACATCTAGGTAATAGTGGTTTGGAGACCTGAAATACGAATGCTTTGTATTCATCCATGTTATTGGTGCAATCAAAATCAAGTTTGAATGATAAAGGCATAGGTTTTTCGTCAAGAGGAATGAGGATAACACTCGTACCACCCCCACATTGACATTTGGAACTGTCAAAGAATAAGGTCATTTGGTAAGCCATGTCATCCATATCTTCAAAAGAGACAATAGTAAATGGGAAATCAAAGTTAGGAAATTCCAAGAAGTTGTGCATCTGCAATTTGGTCAGCAATGGTTTGTCCTTTAATATAATTTTGATGGGTAAATTCTAGGTGAAGTTCTGTAAGGAGCATGAGCAACCGTAAGGTGTGTTAGTGTTGGTAAGGCTTGGTATATATGTAGTTGAGAGGGTCGGTGTTAGTGATGAAAAAGTTTTTGATTAAGTAATGACAAATTTTGGTGGCCATGAAGACTAAGGATAGGAAAAAAATTTCACCGTGGGTATATCTCGGTCTCGTAGTCTAAAACCATATGGCTCATGTAATAAAATTATTTCTCCCAATTTTGATCATCATGGTGAGTAAGAATAACACCTAAGGAATTATCAGTGGTATATATATAGGTAGAAAGGTTGATCATCGTTAGCGAGACAAGCACATGTGGTTGGAGAAGGTATGCCTTCAACGCTTCAAATGCTTTGTGGTACTCATCATTCCAATTGAAAGAGACATAATTTTTAAGAATATGGTTGAAGGGATGACAACGATAAAAATTTGGAAGATAAACGTCGAATAGATTGCAACTTTCCTTGCAAACTACGAAGATGTTTTAAGTTAGTGGGTTGATGCATATCTAGATTAGCCTTGATTTTAATGGGATAAAATTCTATCACATGACAAGAGACAATGAAACCAAGGATTTTTCTAGAGAGGATGGAAAAGAAACACTTCTTTGGTTGAAGATAGACAAAGTATTTAATAAGGCGGTCAAAGATGATTTTAAGAACAGGGAGATGTTCGAAACGACTCTTGGACTTACCAAGAATATTGTTGACATAGTCTTCCAATATATCATGCATGATGTCATGGAAGATATACGTCATAGCATGTTGATAAGTGGTACCAATATTTTTCAAAAAAAAGGGCATGAATCGATAGCTGAAATTCCCCCAAGGGGAGATAAAGGAAAATTTATGGTTATCTTCGGTGTGAGAAATATTTGATTATAACCCAAAAACCCGTCCATGAGAGAAAACATCTCATGGTTGGCTATGAGATCTATAAGTTGTTCAATGTTAGGTAAAGGAAATTCATCCTTTGGTTAAGCAAGGTCGAGGTCATGGAAATCCATGCATATGCAGAGTCCCCATGTCACTTTGGTGATACGATCGATGTTGGAAATCCACGGGATAATCAATGGGCAAGATGAAGGAAACATAAATGAGGCACTGGAGTTCCTCTTTAACAAGAAGGGAAATGCATGGATGCATTTTTCTCATCTTTTGTTTCATTCGTTTAGTGTCGGGTATGATTAGGATGTTGTGGACCACGTTTTTTGGGTAAATATCGGGCATATTGTTATATGAACAAGAAAAATCATTGCTTTGTTTCAGAAAGAAAAGTATAGGCTTCTTGTTCGAGGAAGGAGTGAAAGATTTTCCTATCTTTAGAATTTAGGGGTCTTTTTGAGTGTGAATGTTGATCTTTATGGTCGATTCATGCAACATGGTTTGTGTCTTAAAAGGCAATGATCGATGAATGCTAGAATTTTTGCCACTTGATAGGTGAGAATAGATTCATCATCGTGACATTATAAATGTTTATAAAAGGTGTATCATCATCGATCATATTAGGATAACGAGAGGAGTGGAAAAGGATGCCTCACCATCATGTTGATAGGTCAAAGGTTCCAAGGAAACATTGTTCTTGAATTTTTTTTTAGGAGGAATGGATTCGGATCCATGAACTCTGACAATAAAGGTGGGGCAATATGCTAAGATGGTGTATATGGTAGTAGGATAGGTGATGAAGGTGAAGAAGGTTGATCATCTTCTACAAGGTTGATATGGGCCTTCTTAGTGGTGGGTGGTATGAAAAATACAATACCACAGTAGTCCTTGTGTTTACGAGTTGTGCATGGTACAACTATGTGATGCCCTTGTTCATAAAGACCGAAGCTGAAGCCTTTCCAAGCACAATGATGAAGGAAGGTATGTAAAAAATAGAGGTTGGTGAGGTATCTGAAATCTAAAGAAAATGGTCTAGTTTGATTTGGTGGTTCAAGTGAATTCGAAGAATTATCTATTCCTCCATAGGTTACTTGGGGATGTACATGAGGAGGACCGTATAAAAACATTTATTTGACACACTTTTCATAATGGTGATGCCGGTGAAGGTTTCCATACTCTTGAGGAGTAAGGAAGTTATTGACATTATAGATGTGATACTTCCCCAAGAAAAGGCATTGAAAAACATATACTAGGGGATCCAAAGTTTGGACTTGGGACACAGGATAGATGAGTTGCCTACCTTCTTGGAAGATGAAGATGGGATAACTTTGGATGTAAAGGAAGTGGTAGGAATATATGAGATAATGGTGGGTGATGAATTAGTATCACTACTTTGGATGTGGCATGTAAGAAGAAGAAGGGGTGGAAGAAGAAGTGCTAGAAGAGGCGAAGTGGAAGTAGTGTTATATTCCTTGACTAGAATGAGGACATCATTGGGTAAGTATAACCTCCTAAATGTTTTGAAAGGTAAGAATGGTATAAGGGTGTCTTTCATACTCAAATTTAAGACAATGGTGAAGATTCGAGCGAACACACCCCATGGCACTAATATAGGGTTGGCCAAGTAACCTGTTGTATTAAAATTCCCCTTCTAGGATGTATAAGAGTTTAGGAAGAATATGAGGACCCACATGGATATGAAGAATGACAATGCCAAGTGTGGAAGAGATGGCATCTTTGAAGGACCGCAACATAATTGGGTTATCATGCATGCAATGAGAGGGTATGTGAAGTTTTTCATACAAATAAGAGGAGATGATGTTAATACTTGCACCTCCATCGATCATAACACGTCGGAAATGCATATCATTGACATAAATAGAGATGAAGAGGGCAAGATTAGGGTCCTCTTAATGGAAAGTAGTAATTTACGAGTCATAGAAACTAACAACGGAAACCCGATGAGTGGTAGTTCGAATGGGGGTATTAGGTGAGATGGTAAGAGTGACTACATATTGAGGAGTGAGGATGGAAGCGATGGGTGAGGGGTCATTTGGTAACACCTCGATAGTCTAGAGGATCTCAAGGAGGCCTTTTCGATGAGACTAGGAGGTTTGGATGAGATCAAACAAATATATTTTTAAATGGAATTGATTTAGTTGTTTGAGCATGGTGCGATGTGTGACACAATCACGATATTAGATAGGCAGGCCCACGGATGGTTACCTTGGGTGCTAGTGTAGGTGGGATGTTAGCTAGAGGTGAGGTGGATTGGTTTCTTGTCTTTATTTCCCTTTATTTTTCTACACTCGAGTGGTGAATTGAACCATGTTGACCTCGGGAAGAGGAGGAGATGAATCGTGAAAGGTATATCAGCAAGAGGGACAAAAACCTAATATAGGATAACAACCTTATGAGATGAGTATGGAAAAATTACATTTAGGTGCGTGTTTGGAGAGCTCTCTAATCTAAATCATGTTGGTCTCAAATGTCGAGGAGGAAATTAGGGTTGTGAAGGTGTTAGTGTGTATTGGTGAATTGTTTTAGGGTTAGGTCGTGCGGGAGAGGTGAAGTGAAATTATCATCTAATAAGTCATCCTCTTCAAGAACAACATCCTCTATTTATGGGTTAGTAACATTTGCAAGGGGCTGTGGAGGAAAAAATTGGATGAGAGCATTTTTAAGGGCTTTACAACTCTCAACATTATGTCCTAGGGAACAATGATAAGCACAAATCCTGGTGTCATCAAACCTTGATGGTTTAGATTTGAGTGGTTTGTAAGGTTTGAGGGGCAGTAAGATGATAGTGGTGGTTTCCAAAAACATAGCAAGGACATTATCATATTATCCTACCAGCGGATCACAATGTCAAGTCAATTTAGGATTTCAAGATGATACATGTAGTTTTTGTCAAACAACTCTTTGGTGGAGGTGGTGAAGTTATAACTACATTTTTGGGAGGTGGTGAAGACTTTTTATTTGATTTTGGTTTTGGTTTTGGTTTCATCTTCATGGGTAAGGATGCAGTGGGATACACGAGGTTGATGGGGAGGTAGAAAATGAAGGCGGTTTAAACACCAAGGGAAAGTGATGGTTTTGGTAAAGACACTGCAGCGAGTAATGGAGATGGTGTAGGCAACAATGGTAAGGAAAATGAAGGTATAGGTGCTAGTTGAAATGTAATGGGGGTAAAGTTATGTCTATAAGATGAGGATGTGATGAAGGTAAAGATGTAGGTACAGTAAAGGCCGTGATGAAGGTAGAGTTGTAGCAATGGTTGTTTTGTTTGGGGATTCTTCCGGTGAGGAAGTGAAGAAGTAGGTATGGTTTGACACCTTGAATTTAACCAATGTAGATGGGTGTGGTCCTAAAATGGAAGGTAAAAGTGAGGATGAAGGAGAATCGTGATGTTTAGGGGATTGTGTTTTATTTCGAGGTTGGTGTTGGATTCATGATGGTGGATGATGTAGTACTTAGGTCCAGATGATCCGTGGGATATAGTAGGCTAGGTGCGGAAAGGACCCCAATGTAGAAATGGTTTTTAGCATGGGTGAAACTTTTGGTGTCGATCAAGTACGAGTTTGGTTATAGTTGATTTTTTTGGTGAGGTCGAACCTAATGAAGGAAGGGAATATGTGACTGGTTCAAGTTTGGTAGTAGTGGTTGTCGGGAAACTTTCGGATAAATGGTGTAGGTTTCTATAGATGACATATACATTTGGATAGATGCGGGAAGTCACAAGTGCCCCTAGAGTGTGGTATGTTTAACATAGTCTAACTGGTCTACCAAACAAAAGAATAATTTGGGCTTAGAAATTTATGAGTAGGTAGTGATTGTTTTCCATAATTCTGAATTGAGCGACATGGGAAAGGCTTTCACCTCCGATTCGGTAGGAAAAAGTGAAGAAAGGAGATCAACATGATCTTGAAATATCCTTGGTGAAGCATAAATTATAGGTAGAAAGAACATAAACAACTCCTTTATGGGTCAAGGAGGTGGCACAATAGGTGATGTAGGATTATCCTTAGGTAAAATAGTATATAAGTTAAACTCATCCTTAGGGTAAAGGAGCAAGTAAAACATGCTCGATAATGGTGAAGGTATATGTGTAATTAATTCTTCCATGGGTTGAAGAACAGTGTATAAGAGTCTACAAGAAGAAGATACATGGATTAAATAAGGTATTCTATAGAGGAAGGGGTAGATGCAAGTGGCTCCTTTGTGGGTAGAGAAGTAGAAGGAATATGTTCCTCCATGGGTAAAGGGGATCGTGCAAGGATTTCCTCAATAGAGGGAATAGGTGGCAATGCATCGAAGAGGTCGAACTATCTCAAATACAACGTGTACCTCATGAACCTTAGCATCAAGAGCCTCACTCATTTGGTTTGATGAATGATTATGATTCGGAACAGGCTTCTTAAATATTTTGAGGTTTTGGTTTTCGATGCATTAGGGTTGTCAAAGAGCAAGATCACCGTTGTCTATCATCTCTTGGACAATGTCTTTTAAAGTTTTACAATTTCCATCACTATGGCCCCTAACGTGATGGTAATTACAATAGTTGTTTTCTTTATACCATGCAAGAAAAGGACATGAAGGATTAAAACCAAGTGTGTGGTTTGATCGATGGAAGGATGATAGGCCCAAATTTTAATAGTTTTTATGGTACAAAGGAATAGGGTTCCCGATGGGCATGTAACGTCACTATTTTTACTTATCTCAAAATTTCTTAATAGGTGAAAGATTGGAAGATATCTTGGGTGGGTTTGATAGATGAGACAAACCAATTTTTAGAAGCACCCGCGTTGGTAGATCCTTTCAGTTTTGATTTATTGTTGGAATGGTTTTTGTGCAGCTTGGGAGAAGAGGAATCGTTGGGTTTGAAGGGAGATTTTTTTAGACAATTGCAACTTCTTCTCTTCAACAACATGGTTTTTATTTTGTGAGCCATTGTGAATTCCTTGTCAAACATATCTGAATTTCTATACTTGGAGAGTTAGGGAGATGTGTCGAGCACAACCTCTCGTGAAAAAAATTTAGTAATTTTGTTTGGGTTAATTAAAAAGTGAGATGATTACTAAGAATCCACCAAAACGTAAAAAATTCTATGATAGACTCATCATTGTATCGGGGTATCAAATATAAATCAGTCATGGTAACCTTCTTAATGATGTTAATGGGAAAATGGTCAAGAAAGGCATGAGATACTTGATTAAATGAAAATTTTGAGTGTTTAGGTAAGGTATTGTACTAATCTATAGTCAGCCATATCTAGGACATTGGGAAATTCCTAAGAAGCAAGGTGTCATCATTAGCAATAAGATAACACACGTGTTTAAAGGATCGCAAATGCTATTTCAGATCCTCCTTGCTATTGAATCGGTTGAATTTCAACATCTCCCAATATGATGGATAGGGATGCATTGGAATAAATAAATGGATGGCCTCATTACAAATTTCATTGTAGGTAAGTGTATTTCAAGAGCCGGAAAAAGATGCTTCAAGGGTCTGCATCTTTTCCATCATCATTTTATGAAAATCCGTGGTCAGATTTGACTAAAGTATATCTCCCATGGCATAAGGAGGTAAGTATGATGAATAGGAAGTGAGTGACACTCTAGTGTATAGAGGTGTTGAGTAAGCAAATTGTACAGTGGAATTTAGGTAGTGGTCTGAAGATGGTGGAACGTACCTTAAATAGGAAGTATGAGTAATAGGTGGAAGTTGAGATAGGGTATAAGTTAAAGGGACATATGTCAAGACCCTTGTGGAAATAGGTGATAGAGTGGCTGGTAAGGACATGACCAAACTCTAAAAGGGGGTTGTCATGAATGGAGGTTGTGACGCAATAACAATAGATGAAGTAGAGATACCTATACTAGGATCCATAGATGAGGGGGAGGTGGATGTTATAGGTGTGATATATGTTGTGGGTGTGACAAATATTGATGTGGTTGGGCTTATTTTAGATATGAATGGTGATGAGATGGTGGTAGGCAACACCGCACTAGTGCTAGGAAACACGGAAGTAGGTGCAATAGTGGGAGAAATGGAGATAGGCATACTATACAGGATTTATCTTGATGAAGCATGAGTGGAAAAGTGGGAAAGGTAATACTATAAAGTTATAGGGTTATGATCAAGGAATTTTTGAATTCCCCATCATTGGTATCTATGACAGGTGGTGTGTTGGGGTCCATAGGTGATTAGATTGAAGTTGGTGATGGACTAGGAGGTAACGGTTGGAGAATAACATGAAAAACCAATGCGTTTACTTGGTGATGAGTCAAAACCATGTGAATAAATGATAGAATAGATGGCCCGAGCTATACATATGGTACAAAAACATAGGAAAAGAAGACAAAAATCTCCTAAAAATGAATATTAGTCATTATTTTTGACAGAAAATCCAAAAACACATAGACCGATGCCGATGAGTAAGCTAACCGAGGTTGGTAATGGAAAGTAGCCAATTTCGGTTGCTAGACCGATTCCGATTCATCAGTAAATGATTATTTTTTTTTTTAAATAGGGAATGATAAATGCTAACCAGATGAAACCGAGTTCTGTTGTGGGTAACAGAGACTCGGGGATGTTAGAATTGATAGATATGAAGAATCTGAAGATGATTGGGTTTGATTTGAGCATTTTTTGGGAAAGATTACGAAAATAGAATATAACCAATGGCGAGTTAGAGAATCGACGTTAGTGTGAGAAGGTAATCGATGGTGGTCACTAGACTGATGCGATGCCATGGATTTTGAGAAAGTGATGAAAAACTAAATTGTGGGTGATTAAGTCAAATAAATACCAACCCAGGAATTTAGTATGGTATTGAAAATCCCAAACACACTCGAAGCAGTAGTCGAAACACACCAACTATAATGATGGATTGTGTAGGAAATAAAAATGAGATGAACATGCCTTTCAACACAAAACATAAGACAAGCAAAAGCTAACAAAACATGCATAAATCCTCATTGCAGATTGTACGTTGTGTGGTTTATGTCATTTACGACTAATTATAAATAGAGTAGAATGTTTGGTTAATGAAGGTGCCCTAAAAAGGAGGAAACTAACTTCTATGGTTGGTTTTAGGTAATTTTGGCTTGGGGTCCCCAATAAATACCCCGTGGTACATAATGCCCTACTTTAATATGATGACTAGCCAGAACACCCATTTGGATCCACCGTTAACAATGTTTTAATATTTGGTGGAAACTACCAGAAAGAAGACATTTAAGAAATGTATAATTTGTTTTTAGTGGTTTGGTTTATGGAGTGCGTCTTGTCGACACTAAAATTTTCCTCCATAATTTCTATTTCATTAATGTATGTATTAGGAATAGGATGTTGTTAAGTGTAATTAGTAGTAGCGTCCGATAGAAGATAACGGGCTGCCGTCAAGACGACGCCGCCAATAATGTGGAGTACAGTAATGATCAAAAGTACAATAGGAATGTTGTAAAAAGTAAATATTTGTCGTAAGTGGTCCAGTAATGTTAAAATGTCAAAGTTTGGGTAATTAGAGAAGTAGGGTCTACATGATTAGGAATTAGAAATATTATATTAGTAATAAGGACAAGGAGTGAGGTCATAAATATTTTGTGTATTTTATTTGTAAAAGTCTAAAAATGTGGAACCCATGTAAAATGATAAGGTTTATCGTATCTTAAAAGATAAGCTTACATGTACGAGATAAGAGTTAAGGTATGGAATATGATTCGTCGAGTGGATTTCTTATCCTATCTTAGAGATAAGATGGATAAGCCTGTAAGTTCTATAAATAGAGAGGCCACCCCCTCATTTAGCATAGAAAGAAGTAGTGAGAAATATTGTAGGAAGTGTGCAAAGGAAGCCATCGAGTTAAAGTGTGTTGAAGAAGCCATCGAGAGGTGTAATTGTAAAGTTTCTCCCATAGTCTTGTTGAAGTACCTCATGGGTGAGATTGTAAAAATTTCATGTTAATATTATAATTTACTTTGATATTTCAGATTTGTCATCATCCCCGTCTTATCATAGTCGATGGTATTTTTGTGTTATGTTGTTGTTTTGTTTCTAGATTACATCCACCAAACTAAAGGCTAAGCATTAGTAAATAATCATAAGACGAGGAGTTCCCGTGAAGAATTATCATAGTGTCGGATTGGTGATGACATTTTGGTTCCGCTGGACCATTCCTCGTTGGTGGATTTTTCGGAGAGATATTCCCACTTAGTTAAAAATCAATTTGAGGGTAACCTTGTTTTTACTGTGCATAGTAGTTACCATGGTAAAGTCATTTTTACCGTGAATAGTAGTTACCATGACAAAGTCATTTTTGCCGGAATAGTATTTATCACAAGAAAGTCACTTTTACCGTGAATAGTATTTACCGCAAATAACTTCACTTTTTACCGTGAATAGTGTTTACCACAAGAAAGTCAGTTTTACCATGAGAAGTCAAGTTTTACCAACTCACACCAACTCATGACCCCATAAAATTATCTCGAAGAAGAAGTTGATGATCGTCTCCAACAAATAAAGATTGGTGATCTTTGTGATGGAGAGTGAGAAGGAATCCTACCTCCGGCTCTTTCAAGGTACATACACCTATTCACTTTTGATTACAAGGAACTCCGTCAAGTAAGTTGGGTAGAACATTCTATTGAGCTGGTAGATGGTGCTAAGCCCATAAAGCAAATGCCATATAGAATGAATCCTAATTTTTCCAAGACTGTAAAAGAAGAAATAGATAAGTTCTTTCGACGCAGATTCATATTTGTTGTGGAGAATTCAGAATGGGTTTCTCCCATTGTGATCTCAATAAAAAAGAATGGGAAGCTACGCATTTTGTTGATTACAGGAAGCTCAATAAGGCAACAAAGAAGGATCATTACCCTCTTCCATTTTCAGATCAGATCTTGGACGAAGTAGCTGGCCAGGAGTGCTATAGTTTTGTTGATGGATATAAGCTGCTACAACCAAGTTCGTATAGCGAGAGAAAGATCCTGTTGAATACCACGTTCACCACTCCTTGGGGAATGTTTGATTATAGAGTTATGACTTTTGGGTTGTGTAATGCTCCAAAGAACATTCCAGCGTTTGATGAATAGGGTGTTCGAACCCTACATTGGGACCTTCATCGAGTATTTCTGGATGATTTTTACATCTATGGGAGCAAGTTAGACCACCTGCACCAAATGGAGACAGCATTTCAAAGGTTAGATGAAGCACAAGCCTCACTAAACCCTACAAAGTGTGTCTTTGGATGTTCTAAAGGAGTCTTGTTAGGGCATGTTGTATCCAGAGATGGTATTGGTGCGATCCGATAAAGTTTCAAAAATCAAAGATTTACCATTTCCTCTTAATAGAAGTAAGTTGAGATCATTTTTAGGCCATGTGGGTTACTATAGAAGGTTCATCAAGAATTTCTCAAAGATTGCATGACCACTAACCTTGATTCTTGAAGAAGGATGTTACTTATGAACCGGGAAATAAGGCGCATGAAGCTTTTGGACAAGCTGAAGGAAGCCCTGGTGTCTTCACCTGTTTTGAAGAATCCGTAATGGAGCAAGCCATTCATTGTGTACACCGATGCCTCGGATACAAGCACTAGGAAGTACTTTGAGCCAAAAGGATGAAAAGGGGAATGAACATCCAATTTATTTTGGGAGCGCAGACAAATGAGCGATCTTTGAGGTAAACTATATCAGAATCGAAAAGAGGCTCTGGCTATCATTTTTGCTATAAAGAAGTTTAGAAATTACTTGCTAGGGCAGAAATTTATAGTTGTAATGCATCATCGAGCTCAAATATAATGTCAATAAGCCTAACCCATCGGGAGGATAGCAAGATGGATAATTTTGCTACAAGAATTTGAATTTGATATTATAGATAGGCTAGGAAGAAGCATGTCAATGCAGATGCACTCTCTCGAGCCTATGATGGTTTAGGATCATCTTGTGATGATGATGATTTTCTCGATGCAACATTGTTCTCCTCGACACAATCCCTAGTGAATACATGAGATATTTTGAATTATCCGAATGAATTCAAGTTTCTGATGGTGCCAATAAAGACTAATAGAAAGATTACTCAAGCCGACCATCCATATTCTATTCTGCATGGAGCATTATTTCGAATAGGACCTAATGGACAGTACAAGAGGGCAGTTGGACGTGATCAAGGAAAGGAGCTGCTAGAAGAATTCCACAATGGTACATGTGGAGGGCACTTCTCTGGACAACTTACAGCAAGAAGGATCTTGGATGCAGGTTATCACTGGCCCACTCTTTTTAAAGATTGTTATAATTATTGTAAGACATGTGATATTTGTCAAACACATGGTAACCGTAAGACTTCATCAGCTCCATTATGTCCTATTCTTCCACTTGGTCCCTTTGAAAAGTGGGGAATAGACATTGTAGGTCCACTTCCAACTACATCACGCCAAAATAAGTATATTGTAGTTGCCACAGATTATTTAACCAAGTGGGTTGAAGCTAGGCCATTGAAAACAACTTCCATGGATGAAGTGGCAAGGTTCATATATGAACGCATTGTCACTAGATTTGGTTGTCCATTAGAAATTGTAACAGATCAAGGAAGCCACTTCATTAATGAGGTGGTAGAAGCCCTAGTCAATAAGTTTTCTATTAAGCATAGGAAGGCAACAACATACAAACCAAGCACAAATGGACAGGTGGAACGAACAAATTTTGTGTTGTGTCAAATTCTAGCAAAATATGCAGCCTTGCAGGTACATAAATGGGATAAGAGGATTCATGCAAAGCATTTGGGCATATAGGGCAACATCAAAGTCAAAGCAGGATACTCCCCATTTCGATTGGCCTATGGCATTGATCCGAGCTTCTTCCTATTGAGTTTGATATTCCCACTTTGTGAGAGTTATGAAAAATGAAAGGATGAATGAAAGTGATTCAAGAAAAGAAAGGTTGGCACATCTTCATTTGCTAGAGGAAATGAGGGAAATAGCAAAGGATACAAGCCATAAGAAGAAAATGAAGCGAAGGAATACTTTGATCAAAAGATCCTTTGGTCTCCATTTCAGTGAATGACTTGGTTCTAGTATATGATTCTAGATACAAAAAAAAAAAAGAAGACAGAGGAAATTTCTTCCAAAATGGATGGGCCCTACAAAATAACAGTGCATGAAAATGGTACGTACTAATTGGAGGAATTGGATGGCACTCCCATTACGAAATGGGTCAACCACGACAAGTTGAAGATTTTCCACGCACCAAGAGAGTCTACTCGAGGGACGGAGTAGAAGCTAGGAAGGGGGAAGATGTCGACACTAAAATTTTCCTCCATAATTTCTATTTCATTAATGTATGTATTAGGAATAGGATGTTGTTAAGTGTAATTAGTAGTAGCGTCCGATAGAAGATAACGGCGCTGCCAGTACGACGCCACCAATAATGTGGAGTACGGTAACAGTCAAAGTACAATAGGAATGTTGTAAAAAGTAAATATTTGTCGTAAGTGGTCCGGTAATGTTAAAATGTCAAAGTTTGGGTAATTAGAGAAGTAGGGTCTACATGATTAGGAATTAGAAATATTATATTAGTAATAAGGACAAGGAGTGAGGTCATAAATATTTTGTGTATTTTATTTGTAAAAAGTCTAAAAATGTGGAACCCATGTAAAATGATAAGGTTTATCTTATCTTAAAAGATAAGCTTACATGTACAGATAAGATTTAAGGTATGGAATATGATTCGTCAGAGTGGATTTCTTATCCTATCTTAGAGATAAGATGGATAAGCCTGGAAGTTCTATAAATAGAGAGGCCACCCCCTCATTTAGCATAGAAAGAAGTAGTGAGAAATATTGTAGGAAGTGTGCAAAGGAAGCCATCAGTTAAAGGTGTGTTGAAGAAGCCATCGAGAGGTGTAATTGTAAAGTTTCTCCCATAGTCTTGTTGAAGTACCTCATGGGTGAGCTTGTAAAAATTTCATGTTAATATTATAATTTAATTTGATATTTCAGATTTGTCATCATCCCGTCTTATCATAGTCGATGGTATTTTTGTGTTATGTTGTTGTTTTGTTTCCAGATTACATCCACCAAACTAAAGGTTGTGCATTAGTAAATAATCATAGCACGAGGAGTTCCCGGTGAAGAATTATCATAGTGCCGGATTGGTGATGACAGTACACAAGGTGAACTGAAGCGTGCTTCATTCTTGCCAACCATCCATTGGTCATGACCTCCAAAAGATATAGGTTGTAATTAAATTTAATGAGCTAAAATGCAGCATACACAGGATGAAATTCAAAAAAATCTAAGCCCGAATCAAAAATGAATTTGGATGTAGCAAATAATGAATAGGTCAAGAGTATGAATTTCACTAATGCAATACAAAGTATGAAGAAGTGTTCATTTTAAACCCAAAATAAAAATTTCAATTAGTCAATTAGAAGGAGGAGAATATATTCCCGTGAGAGAGAAAACTTACGTGTGAACACTTTCAAATGAAATGAACATACAATGATTCCCTAAGAATGCACAATGAAAAAGAAACCCAAAAGGGTCTTGTTGGGCGTGCCAAGATGTTTAACCAATATTGTAGTATAAAGAAGAAATAAGTAAAAGGTAATGGGCGTAGGAGGAATACATGTGTTATGTATACGATAATAGGCGTTGTGCACCTAAGAAGACTAGGATAATTGTAGAGAACTCATTTTTGTCCAAGAAGACAACAAGACCAAAAATAGAATTAGATAATAAATGACAGTGGACTATCCAACATATGCTAGATCCAAGAAGTGTGATACTTCCTCAACGGATGTCAATCCACTATTTTTAATAAAAATTGATGTAAGAAAATAGATCCTATTGTAGTTGATATGATTTAGGCACCTCCTACAACAACCAATAAGTTGATTTCATCTAATAAAGGCATAAAAGACTAAATCTAAAATGGGATGTTGGTTGTTCAGCCTGTAGGTGTAGCAAAAGTTTTAATAAGGACTGGGAAAGGTGGTGTGGGGTTTTGGACTGATTTTTGTAAGTTATAAGTTCTTTTGTTTTAGAATTATTAATGATCTTAGAAATTGATGTTGGCTAAGGAACCACTACCGGCTAGGCTAGGAGATCAACGTCAATTAGGGTGGTGTGCAGTAAGGGAAATGCATGGGAAACTTATTAAAATTAGGTTTTAGGACCTCTCTATGATTGCAAAAGAGAGCAGGTGGTGTTAATAAGGTCATGGTATTATTAAGAAGGCTCAAGGGTTCTAAAAGGGAGGTTGGAATGCGTAAAAAGTCTTATGATGCTTTAATAGGTAGGTTGGTCGGAATAAGGTGATGATACGAGATGGGTAAAATAATCTAATAGAAGAAAGAAAGAAATAAGTGATCTAACTATTAAAATAAGAGCTTAGTACAGAGAATAAGAAACTTATCTGAGAGATGATTTGTAGGTATGGGTTTAGGTGGTAGAGGTTTGGTGAATGTCTGAGAAGATGTGTGATCATGTCCAGTGTCACAAAAGTAGAGCTTGTGTGCTCTATTATTTGATCCAGCACCATGGAGGAAGAAGATGGTTGTCGATGAGGGCTTGAAATGCTATGGTTATTTGTTTATTCACCTATGTGCTTCAGAATGTGATTGAAAAAGCCCATGAAAAAGAGAATTGGAGAAGTGAAGAACCGGGTGTAGAGTTAGAAACTCATATTTATAGGTAACAAAATGCGTAAGGTGACCGACAATGCAACGGACAAGATAAAACAATGCAAAATAAAAAAATAGAAAGACACTAAATTTTATAACAAATAATGATAGAACATATGCATTCCATCAAACCATTATATTTAATTATATGGCCACAAAATAACTCATATTTTATCAAAATATTTTTTGAGGCCCCAAAATGTAGAGGGAATTTTAAGGTGGCAAAATTTTCTCTAACTATGAGATAGGTACCCTGTAGGCACCAAAAGGTCTTGTATTTTCATTATAAAAGTAGGACCATAACTTATCTATTACTAAATAAATTCACCCCAAATGATGTGAATCCAAAAACAGATTCCTTTTAATCTCAATAAGCTAAGCAATCCACACACCATTATAATATAAGATCACTTATTCAAACAACCACAATGAACAAAAAGGAAACAACATAAAGCAATACACACACACACGTGTGTATGTATGTATGTGTATATATATATATATATATATATATATATATATATATATATATATATATATATATATATATATATATATATATATAATAGTTGAGAATGCTAATATCTCTCATCATAAATATATTATTAATATTTACAAAATTTAGGATCTATATTAAGGCCCCACTATTCACAATAATGGTCATAACATTCATGAAATAGTTCATTAAAAATAGAATCCCAACTTAGAGATGCAACAAAGCATTAGTTGTGTTCCAAAGACACAAATTCATCACAACATAAACACGAATCTTTAACTATAAATAATGGGATGTCACTAGAAATTTAAATATATTTTACTAATTGTGTGTGGGAAATCTAGAATAAATAACATCAATATTTAAAATAGTAACCTTAAGAAAATATCTTAATTATTCAGAGTGCTCAAAGAGTGGATTATAAAAACCATCTCAAAAGTGTTTTTATTACACCATCCTCAAAATACCAAACATTTTAATATCATTCGGATGTTTTGAATCATCAAATGACTACACATGATCATTCTCAAATAGTGTATTTATATTGAAATTGAAATAAATCAATTCCTTAGACTTCTACATGTCCTCTAAATCATCCAATGTATCAGTACAAGTTGTAGAAATATGTTCTACAACTAACATTTTTAGAAAATATTGTTATAATTCATTGCACTCGTATCTATATTCATCACGGGAATGGAAAAAAATATAACAATCAGAATCAACCACAAAATTTACGTCATCGGGGATATCATTACAAAGGAAATCATTCACAACAAATCCATTTGGAAAATCTTGTACAAATTTAGTGGATAGTCAAGAAAAACAATAATAAACATCATGGTTTAAAATCTTAAGATGATCAAAACTAAACATTATGTACATGTAAACCAATGTTTCACTAATGGATTGATAAACTAATTATTTCCTCATTATTTCATCATCAATAATAAATTATTGGACAAAAACACTCCATAAAAAGTATATGCATGAGGTTCATCACTAGAGATAAAATCATCATTACGAATAGAAAGAGCATCATTGTTAATTTCTATCAAATTAAATAAATCAAGATTAATACCTTCACTAATATTAACTTGATCAATTTCAATGTCATCAAAACAAGCTACAACTTAAAAGTGGAAAAATACAACATCATCCACATCACATGAAACTCACTCATTAGAAGAACAATGCTCACAAGAATTAGCAGTAAGGGAGTCCCAAATTTCATTGTTAAAGGTCAATGGATTAGCACATTGATAATTATTTTCTTTACATTCATTTTTGGAAAGGTCTAATCTATCATTCTAATCAGAAAATCATGACAACTAAAATCATAACTTAGGGACAAATTACAAGCATGGGAAATAATTTACATGTTCTTATCTCTCAAATAGTAATTTAGATCACTACTAAAAGTATCACAATAAAAATAAGTTTCATTTCCTCATTTGGATTCAAATGAACAGGAAATATCCTCCAATATATAGAATTGAAATATTAAATACTTCCTCTTTATCCCTTATAATATTATATAAATAATACTTCATAAGAGAAAGCTAAATTTTGACACCATACTTATAAAAAAATATATGTTTGAATATATTCTAAGAGTCATTAATCGTACCATGTATCTCATCAAACCTTTTTAAATAATCATTAGTAATAATTTAAATAAAAATCTAATATCCACACCTTCATTATCCCCTCAAATTAATCAATATAATTAACAAAGGTCTTTATATGATCCTTTCCCTTATCCGCACTTCTTCCATCAAATTTAGGCAAAAATTCCCCATTTTTGGGTAAAGGAGCATGCAAATATATAATGCATGCTAAATTAATTGGTTAAAATATTTTCCCAATAAATGAAATGCAAGAGAAAAACACATTTAACATTCAACAAAGAATAACTTGCATAATGAAGAAATCTTGCACATGTAGAGAAAAGACATGGAGTGTCTTGGCATGCTCATAAATGTCAAATGAAGGGATAAAAATATGGTGTTGAGTAACCCTAGTTATTGACTCAATAGAAAACCCTAAACCTAACCCATGTGAGATAAACCTCCATATGTGAGTGGAGGACACATAGGATAACTCACACTAACACCCCCTTCATCAAAGCTAGGGTAGTGGCTATGACAAGTCGAAGGAAAGAGAAGACACTCATAAAAAAACTAAGAAAGATGTGTCAATGGGGACCGAAAACTAAAGGCTTGATGAGGTGCCCACATACAAACATCTTCCTAGAAGAAGAAGAAAAGAAGAAAGGACTACATAGCCTAAAGAAGATGAGCAGTGTAAGAAGACCTCACCCCAAGAAGATATCATACGTGAAGAAACTTCATCTCAGTGAAGGGCTTGGTAAATAAATCTGCAATCTAATCAATCTGTCTGAATGTATTTAATGTTAATGATACCATCATGAATAAGCTCTCGTATGAAGTGCATATGGATCTCAATGTGCTTTTTCCACTAATGCTGAACTGGATTTCGCGAAATAGAGATAGTGCTCATGTTATCAAGGTAGATAATGGTAGGCCACCAAAAGTGGATGCCAAACTCTGTCAGAATACCCTGTAGCCAAATAGCTTCTGTGGCAGCATTAACTGCTCCTCTCGTATTCTATTTCTATAGATGATATCATAATTACATTCTGCTTCTTGCTAGACAAACTAATAGGACCTGAACCAAGAGAGAAACTATAGCCATAAGTAGATTTCTGATGATCTAAGTCACCGGCCCAATCAAAATATATGAACCCAATCAAGTCAATATCTACCCCTCCATGATAGTGAATACCATCAGTATAAGTGCCACAAACATAATGAAGGATCCATTTAGCTACTTTCCAATGCAACTCATGTGGCTCCTGCATGAATCTAGACATGATCCCAACAACATACGATAAATCTGGTCAAGTGTGAGTCAAGTAAATCAAGCTCCCCACCAACTTGTCAATAAAGGGTACAATCAACCAAGGGAGTAGAGAAATCCAAAACCAACTTAACCCTAGAAAGAAAAGGAGTAGGAGAAGACTTGCAAACGTACATCTGAAAATGGGCTAGAAAATCAAGAGCATACTTAGGTTGTGAAATCAAAATTCCTGAGTCAGATTGTGAAATCTAGATCCCAAGAAAGTAATGAAGTAGACCTAGGTCGGTCATCGAAAACCTTTTGGCCAAGGTGATCTTCACATAATCAATAATAGAGCAAGAACTACCTGTGATAAACAAGTCATCAACATAAAGAATAAGAATGAGTATGGAGTCATCTTTCTATAGATTATAAACATTTGGATCGAGTGAAACTTAGTAAACCCTAATGTAAGTAAGAAGAAGTCCATCTTGGCATACCAAGCCCGAGGGGCTTATTTAAGGCCATAAAGAGACTTATTTAACTTACAAATGAGGGAGGGATCATGGACATAACCCGAAGGTTGTTCCATGTAGATCTCTTCCTCTAGGTCACCATGAAGGAAGGCACTCTTAACATCCATTTGATGGAATTTCCATCTATTTGATGCAGTAATGGCTAGGGTTAGTTGAATATAAGTAATCTTCGCAACCGGAGTAAAGGTTTTAGTATAATCAACCCCAGCTATCTAGGATAAACCCTTAGCTACTAATGTGCTTTAAAATTTTTGACGTCTCCATCTACTCCATACTTTATTCGAACACCCACTTACACCAAACGATTTTTCTTCCTTTCGGAAGAGGGGTGAGATCCCAAGTATCGTTCTTCATGAGAGAGGAATACTCCTCATCCATGGAAGAATCCCACTCAAGAATACAAGAAGCCTCCTGGAAAGATTGTGGATTAGAAGCAGAGGCAAAGAAGGAGTGGGGTCCAACAAAATTTGAGTGAGTACGTCTCATATCCGAAGTATCTCCAACTAAATCTCCAACACTTTACAAAGTTTTTCTAGCCCAAAGAGGACCAAGAGGATCAGGCTCAAATTTGGAAGGTTCTTCACTTGAGTGAGATGGGACATAGTCCTCATCATCACTATAGTCAAAATTAGAAGAGTCGAGGTCCGATGGTCGGGAGGATCAGGAAGAGGAGAACGCTTAATAGTATCATCATTTGATGAGTCATAATCCAAATCAGTGAGCTGAAGAACCTCAATAGGTGGAGAAGTAGAAGCTGAAGAAGAGTCATCGAACTTAACACTTCTCTCAATATATAGCTCATGAGAAGTAGCATTCATCAATCAATATCCATTCATGCCATTAGGATACCCTAAAAGAAACAAGGTTTGGATTGTGGTTCCAAGGCCTTGCATTTATTCTTGGGAATTTGAGCCATAGACTTGGATCCGAAGACGAAAGAGCTCAACATTAGACTTGCATCCAAACCAGGCTTTAAAGGGTGTCATCCCTCTTACTACCTTGTGTGGAACAGGGTTCGAATGTAATTTTTACAATTAACTACTTTGGCCCAATACTGTGGAGGAAGAGACTTTGAGTGAATCATAGAAGCGGCCATCTCCTTTAGAGTACGGTTCTTTCTTTCGTGACTCTATTCTACGAAGGGCTATAAGTGACTGTATCTGCAAAGAGATCCCTTCAGAAGTACAAAAATCCATGAACCTATACATATTCACCTCCATTGTCGGATTCAAAGAACCTTGATAGACCATTCCACTTGTTTTTCGTAAGAGCCTTAAAGTCCCTGAAAATGTTCAAAGACTTCAAACTCAATCTTAAGAAAATATACCCAAGTATATTGTGAATAGTCTTCAATGAAGGTTAGGACATAAAGAGCTCTAGTAAACAAAGGAGAAGGAAATGGGCCAAAATATCGTTGTGAACAAGATCCAAGGGACGAGTAGCTCTCTAGGCTTTTCCTTTGTCAAATTTCTTTTCAGGATGCTTTCCAAGGGTACAACCCTCACAAAGACCCTTAGAAAACTTGATGTGAGGTAACACATTGACCATTTTGTTTTTCCTCAATTGTTCAAGGTAGTGATAATTTAGATGTCCGAATCGCTCATGACATAGCTTTACTAACCTCATTTGCATGAGTGAGCAAGGAAGTGGGCATAGAATCGAAGTAAAGTGGGAAAAAGGTGTATAACCATGAATGGTGATCCGCCTTTCCCTCAGCCACTATAGTGTCATCGTTAAGCTCATGAATAATCACTGAGTTAGGACCAAATTCCACTCGCATTCCTTCACCAAGGTGAGTAATTTGGTAAACTGATAGGAGGTTGGTAGAGAGATCGGGAATGCTCAACACTTGGTTAAATATTCCCCATTTATCTCTACCAATCCAAGACTGCAAACCGACACTGTCGTGTCATTACCTATCATGATTTGGGACATTCCACAAGGTTCGATGTTGGAGAACTCAACATGTGAATAACCCATGTGGTGCGAGGCACCGAAATATATAATCCACATCGATGCAGAGAAACTTTGGCTACAAGGGCCTTTCCTTTCTTCTTATCGATTTAGAACCTTTTTATAGTGGAAGACTCGGCCTTTGAGCATTTTGTTTTATGGATTTAGGAACACTTATTTTATTCTTCTCAAGTAAATAAGATAAGTGACCAATCTGTTTCTAATAATAGTGGTGCTCTTTGTGACCAAAGCTTCTTGTAATAGAACACAAAAATTACTTTTCTCGTGCCTCGAGGCTCGAAGTCGAAGTGTTTGTGTCATTTTTAGGTTTGGTCTTGGTTTCTTTCTTAGGTTGATCCTTTGTTTCTTTCTTCTTTTCATTCTTCTTTCCCTTTCTAGTACATGCTACAAGGGAATATGACTTAGACTTGAGAGACCCCATTTTAATGAGTTTGTCTTGTTCTTGAATGAGTTGGGACAAAAATAGTCAAAGGAGGGAATTTTCCAATCATTTCCCAAGGCAGATTTTGTAGTGTAAAAGTTGACACGAAGATAGAATATTCATGACCTAACTTAGAAAGAATCGACAAGACCAGTTGAGAATCTTTCTTCTCGTACTTGACATTCCTTTAACAACGATCTAGTGTGGACAAACTTCGAGAAGAATGCTTGTAGGTTTTCAAAATCACTAGGATTTAACCCTAGTAGTTCATTTTCCAACTCATGCCCTCTCATGTCATCGTGTTGTCCAAAAATTTCATCTAACATTGTCCACGTAGACTTAGGTGTTTGGATGACTCAATGTGGAAGAGAAAGTTGGGAGAAACAAACATGAAAAGAAGACCTAAAGCTTCATCACCGTGGTTTAACCACTTAGATTTTTCTGGTTCGTCATCCGGTTCAATCTCGGTTCCCATGGTGATGCAGAATAACCCTTTACCCCTTAGTTTCATTATTATTTTCGATCTCCATTCGAAAAAGTGAACAATGTAAGCAAAGGAATTGAAAGTGCATCCATAGTGAAGAGAGAGAGAAGAAATGTAGAAAAGAAACACAACCACCCAGGACAATATAATAACCCCCTTCTTTCGACTTTATAGTTTAGTGTGTTGAATACAATCGGGTTCGAGTGTGCGTCTGGAAACACTTGGTAACTCACCTTGCAATCAGCGTAATAATGTGCAAGAGAGGAGACCACAATCATGTTTCGGGAAGCGCAACAAAGTGACACCGTACACAAGCATAATTGCTAAAAACTAGGAAGGAGGTGAAATCAAATCCTGGTTGTGAGAAAAAGTGTCTCACATCGCAAAGGAGACCCTCTTGCTGCAAACTATGGCGGATGCGCTCACTAGTCGCAAGTAATAATAAGGGTAAAATACAATGTTTAGATGAACTCAGGATGAGTTCCAATGATCTTCAAAACATCAAAAGGGCATGCGGAAGGCGAAGAGGTGCTCAAAATGTCTCGCACACTTGAGCACATGATTAGAAAAAAATCCAATAACGCCTAAAAATTATCGTTTTGGAACGCCTAATTTAGCTAATTTTAAAGCTATAGGAGTTTGAAAAAATGATAAATTTACGTTAATTTAAAGGACGATTTTTAAAAAAAAATTATCAAATCGTGAATTAGAATCATAATTTTTTTAATTAATTACGATTAAAACTTTAATTAAATATAATTAATTAATTAAGATTTAAAAAATCCTAATTAAGTACGATTAATTAATTAAGATTTAAAAAAACCTAATTAAATGTTAAAAAGACTTTCCCTTTTTAATGAAAAAATTAAATTCTTCCAACTAATTTTAAAATTGTGGTTGAAATTTTTTTAAAAAAATTTATTAAAAAGGAAAAAGAAATTCTTTTGAAAAGTCTTAAAACGCGTTTACCAAAACGTAAGTTTTTTTTTTTAAAGAAAGAATTTTAAATCCTTACCGAAATAAGTGAAGATGTTTAAAGGCGTGAATTTTAAAAATATTAGAAAGTGAGAAAAACTTACCAAAAAACGTGAAAAAACTTATGGTTTTCTTTTGTGCACAGGTGTTTTAATGGAGGTTTTGGTGAGGCCGAGGGCAAAGAGCAGTAAAGAGCTATGGTAGGGTAGGCTAGGAAGGTGCAGGCCGCGGCAGAGGAGGAGGAGTCTGTGTGGACTGTGGCGAGGATTTTCACTGCTGCAAAGAAATGATAGGAACGAACCAACAACGTGCAACAACTAGCAAATAAGGCAAAAAAATGCACCCACTAAAAACACACACAAAAATGACAATGAGTGGCTTGGCTCGGCTCGGGTAACAGCCAACTCGGATCTTAGCGAGTAGGAGTTTGGAGCAGAGAAGAAATCCAAAACACCAAGGCTTCAACTAATTTTGTTTTTCACTTGTTGTTACAAAAAGAAACATGCAAACACAAAAAAACATAAAAATAGATATAAAAAATAATATCTAGTTTAATGAAAAACATTGAAAAACTAGAAAAAAATACTCTATTTTGGATGATTCATAGATTTAGCTACAACTAGATAGATGTAGTCAGAAACCCCGATAGCTCAGGAATACCTGCACATGCACAAAGAACACAACAAACTGACACACTTTCCAAGAACAACTTGTTAAATACGTTAGCAAGGAAAAACCAAAAAATAATGATCAAAAACTTGCACGAGGAGTAAGAAATACACCAAGATTAATCGTAGCTAAAAATAATGAGTGCACATTTACCCAATCTCAGCTCTGATACCAAGTGATTTTTCGTCACACCAAAAGCTCGAACTAATCGTGGAGAGGGATATCATCATGTTAAACAGCTACTTTTCCAATACCATCCCAAACAATGGAGCTGTATACACCCAATCAGTGCCCAACAACATTAGCAGGAGTGACATCGAGAATTTCCGGGAGGTCACCCATCCCAAAGACTACCTGGGCCGACGCACTTAACTCGCCTCCGGCTCGAGCTGCATGACTTGCCCGTCACACCAAAATCTTGACCTGATGGTGGAGGGATCCCATCATGTTAAACAACCGCTATGCCAAGACCTTTCCCTTATCTCGCATTTCTTCCATCAAATTTAGGCAACAATTCCCCATTTTTGGGGTAAAGGAGCATGCAAATATATAATGCATGCTAAATTAATTAGTTAAAATGTTTTACCAATAAATGAAATACAAGAGAAAAACACATTTAACATACAAGATGAATCACCCAAACCATTACCATGATAATCCCAATGATCTAACCCATAAATCCATTATTCTAGTTTCAGAACCTTTGATGAATATAATATTCCACTAAAAATAACAACCATGGAAAGAAAAAGGCATAACGAAAGGAGTATAAATTTTACCTAAACCTACAAAGAGAATAAGCAATGAAATCCTCTTTTGTATCATAGAGAAACTAACTGAGCATATATTTGATTGATGGGAGACAACATTAGAACATGCCCAATCAGTAAAATAATCTATAGTCACACATGTTCACGAAGAAGAATACTATTACAAATAGAAGTTGGCTCCTAAAACCTTGTCCCTCTATAAGCATCTAGATCTACAAATTTAGAGCCACAAATGATAGAACTTGAAAAAATTAAATACAATGATAGAATTTTAACAACTAAATGGGTTCATGCCAACTTTAACATCAAGGAAATCACCAATACCTCAACGTTATATAAAACTTCTACACTTAGACATTCAGATTACACAATATTTTTGGAAATTACAAAATACTGAGCATGGGATCTTGTCATAAAATACATTACACAATAAATGAGATAAAATATGTCATGAATTTACACATAAAAACTACATAACACATTAACAAGAACAAGAAAAAACAATATTATTGGTTTCCCTATAAGAATTACAATTCATTGGAAATGTTGGGAGGCCAATTTTGAATTAACCTACGTACAATGAAAAAAAATTATTACAGAAAAGAGACTAAAAATAATATAAGGAATCTCATATAACAAAAAATGAAGTACAAAAAAACCTCGACAATAGAATCCAAAGGGGAGTAGTATATTGAATAAACCTATGAATAATACTACCTAAAAGTAAGACTAATTTTTTTACACTCAAATATTTTTCATTTTGTAAATAGGTGAAAGAAATGGATTCAATTGTTGTAATAGTTTGTTCATTCACCGATTAGGACCATAGTTGATACAACAAATGAGGAGGTGGTTATATCCTTATTATTTAATATACATGAGACCTAGGGAGAGATCCTTTTATTCAACCCAAAGATATGAAACAATCAAATATTGGTAGATAGGTATAATAAAAATTTACTAGCCTAATCACCAAGATATCCCCCAATTTGGTGTCAATATTGAGAAATCATAAGACTATTAAGTATTGGGTAAAGTTGTAAGAACGTATGTTTATTAAAAAGGTGTAGCAATCCCTTGGTGGGTGACCAAAAAACGTACTCAATTTTTTTTTTTAAACCAAAATTTTAAATCAATCTTACACAACCAGGTATGGAAAACAATGCCTCTTTATTTCCTAGTCCTATTCTTAAAAAGCAAACTCATATATGTAGTAATACGATTGTAATAAAAGTAATAAGAGTTAATTTGACATAGTATATATAGTTGTGTCATCAATATTAACTCATATAATTTTCTTCCATCGAAGCTAAGAAATGAATTAACAATGTGTATAACATAAAATATAATTACCTATATGATTTGACATATAATTGTGCATCTAGTTAGACTAAGGAAATTATGGTTAGTTCATTAACATGTGCATTCCATTTTCAAAAATTCTCATAAATAGTTAATAAAAACATGACAAGTGTAATTCCATACAATGATTCATTTGATACATAGTTCATAATGCATCCATATAACATTTATAAGTTACTCCATGAATGATAATTCCATAGTAAGGTTTATAATGATAAATATATTTACAAAAAAATAATAATCCATATAATCTACACGTTTCAATATACATAAGTTTTCAGCTTATATTTATTTACATCAAAATAGTTATTTCAATTTACAGTAGGTTCCAAATATACAAGGTTTATAATTTCACTTCATGAGCAATATATAATTCAATTCATGTTGTCAATACAATACATCACAACTACATTATCTCGACACTTGTGATATTTTCCAAAGATTCATCCTGATGCCAAACTTTCTAATGAGAGAAAGGGTATCATCAAAGTGTTTTATCTCTAACTAATAACCTTACAGGTTCCTCCAAACATATCATAAAATGAGAATGCCCCTACCCTTCGTGATAAGGAATATGTGATTAATACGTAAGGTAAGAGAGAGAACCATGTGTATGTTGGTCCTCAAATTATTGGCTAAATGTCAAAGGGTGCATGCGCAAGACAATGGACTAGTAAGAATAAGGGGGAACAGGGAAAAGCACACATGACATGGTTTTAGAAGGGTTTAGTAGAAACCATGGCGTACTCACAAGGAAAAATAAAGGTATCTCGAGTACTTAGCTATATTTGGCATTCTAGGAGGCATGAGACGAAGAACATGACCCAACTAGGCATGCTGAGTGGATAAGGTGCCAGCTTGGTGACTTGGTGGTCAAGGAAAGAATATTCCACACATGGAAAGGTCCATAAAGACATCATTGCAAAAAGTGGAGAGCTCGGATCAGAATAAGCATGCTCCATTGGAGGACCACATGGACACTTGGAATCTGATCTAATCTTTCAAAAAGGCATGGCGGTGGTTATTAAACCTATTTATAGAGATGCTCGGAGTAGAAGAAAGAGGACTATTCTAAAGAGAGCATCACCTGGGGGCATTCGAGAAGGAGAGCATCAGGATCATCATGGAGGGAATGGAGGGCTAAGCTTTACGAAAAGAGTAGGAGGTTCTAAGGGTGGGGGTTATCATTAAACAGACTTTAGATATAATATCATGTCTAGAGGGATGTGTTTGTAAAATTTTATGTAATATAGAAACTATAGCTAGAGTCTCTAATACATTATTCATGTTGGTCTTGATACATTTGGTCCAGTTAAGGTCTTTTTGAATGTAATTTGGTTCTGGGACTATGTTCAATATGAATATATATCTTTTTATGAATATATGGTTCAGGATGCAAACCCTAGTATCTATTCTTTATGTTATGAGTCATATTTGTTATTTGCATGATGTTTCCTTGTTATTTGATTAGATGTATTGGTTTAATAACTCATCATATGCTCTCTTTAATGAATGTATTATCATTTACCTTTCTCGATCTAATTCTATATCAATGGAAAACCATTCTCACAATGATCACATAAAAGAGAATCTCGGAAACTGTGCGTGCCTCAAAGTTAGCACCCAAAGATGCAGTGGGTGCTAGGAAAATGCACATGGAATTAAAGTGTTGTTATAAGGACACATGAAAAATGACTACATCTTGGTTACATTTTGGGACCACTTTTCAAAGTTGTTGTGAGAATGATGGATAATGACAAAGTGCTTGACCTTGGACAAAGTGTCAAAGCATGGTTTAAGAGAATTGAGGATGCATTTGCTCGAAGATTTAGAATTGGGCCTAAGTTTAATACATGCAAATGGGTAGAAGAACACATGTATCATGATTTGTATGAAACTTTATTTTTTTGTTATCTAGTAGAGTTGTATGAATGGCTCTTAGCATATGCATCTAGATCAGGATGGTACTATAGATCTCATGTGTGGACCCAAGATGATTATCAGAGGTTGCAGGATGCTGATCTGACTTTGACGTGTGTTGTTGATAATTGGTGGAAAAGAGTGTTGACTAGTTATACCTTGGAATACACCATTTCTACGTATTATTTCACGGAGATTACTGAGTTTGAGTTTTTAAGGGATCCAGGAGGATCATTCTTGCGTGTTATCCCTTTAGCTATCAAGATCTTGATCATTACCTTGAGTTTGGAAGCATTTCCCATGGCCAGATAAACTTCTTGTGGAGAGCTGGGAAGAGGAAGCTAGGGTGGAGGAAGATGGCAGACATTGTAATTGAAAAGGAGAGGGAAGAGAGATGACTCAAGTATAGTGAAGTGCATGAAAGGGAGTTGGCTAGAAAACATGAGGTTGTGGGAGTGATGGATTTATGGAGGTAGACGTTGCGGGAAGGAATTGAGGTTCACGCAGAAGACGTAGAACCTAAGCAGTCTATGTTACCCCATCTTGGAAAGTGTGGGAGAGAAACCCCTTCAGCTTCTGATGAGATTTCATCACATGGAGAAAGGAGAGTTGTCGACATGCATTTAAACCCACCTGGTGACCAACCCCTGGTGCTTAGTTTTCCAAATCAAGAAACAAGTATTACTAACCTAGTTGGTATCGGTGGAAGTAACCAATCTACACCTAGGAGATATAATTTCTCATTTGGGACATCTATGGCTGCACAAACAAATATTTTGTTGGAGGGATTTTTTGGTAAAGTGTAACTACACAGAGTTTGGGTATCATGTCTGGGAGTGGCGTGGAACACACATTTGGTAGTGGTGAAATATCAAAAACCATTGGCGCACGTTTAGTGGGACATATGGAACACTAGCGCGACCACCACGGGCCCCTTCATTGGATACAAGAGGTGGATCTAGTGGTATAGGATGTGGAGGACCTGGTGGATCTGGAGGATCTAGTGGGTCATTAGGAACAGGACACAGTGAGTCATGAGGAATAGGACCTAATGGATATGGTGGTGGAGGAAACACAGAAAGGAATCAATGTTCGGATCGGTTGACAAGGGTCTTAGCCACCTCAACAAGTATTTTTGCAATTTATTTACACCTACCATAATACAAAGGTGTTGAGGATGCTGCAGAGCATGTGCACAAGTGTGAGTTACTATGGCACACGAAAGGAATCACTATCTCAGAGCGGAAGGTAAGTCAGTTTGCAACAACGTTGTAAGGATGCACACATAGTCGTTATCAGAAGTATGACCCCCATCGATGGTGGTAGATTACAATGCATTGAAGAAAACCTTTCTAGTATAATTTCATATCCCCGAGTTTGAATAGAAGAGCATCAGCTCTCTGAAGGAGATCCAACAAGGAATGGAAGATAGTGTGCGGGAATATGACGCACATTTTAAAACTCTCTTGTCAATTTTTTTATGATATTCATCCTTCTCAACATGCTCATTGGTTTTTTAGAGGGTTGGTAACACCATTTAGGAGAGCACTTTCACACAATACTTATACAGACACAAATAAGGCCTTAGAGGCTTCCTTGCACGCTAAAGCTATTGGAAGCATGGATACCATTGTTAGCCTTTTCTTTGAGGCTCAAATTTCTACAATGGCCAAACAGTTGGAGAAGTTATCTGTGAAATCGAGTGCATGAGACTCGTAGTGGTTTATGGTGCACATATTGTGAAGTCGAGGGGCATAAGAAGGACAATTTCCCTCAAATATCAAGACACTTCATGATAGTGGATAGTGAAATTTTCCACAAAGGTCATAATGCCAGTATGTTTCCACTACTACAATGCACGATCCATAAGAATGTGTCTTGATATTGCAAGAGTTGCAGACCGATACTACTCGATAGTGCAAGAGTCATAACCGATACTACTCATGAAACCAAGGATTGAGATTGATTGACTACTACTCAGATACATGATGCCATTGATATTGGTGTGCGCCACCAATTGGTGCATGAGACCAAGCCCAAGAAAAATGGGTGTCACTATGAAGGGCACACGAAAAAAGGGGCGCATGGAAGAGGCTTCGAGGAGGATTTCATGGTTCAGTAAGAATCATGCGGAGGAGAAAGAAGTGAGTTCCCACAAGGAACTTGTTACAATTGTGGATCTACATAAAGCACTATAAGCGTAAATGTCCCGATATGCTACAATGCTCATGGTGTAGGAAGAAGGATTAGTATGAGGAGTTCCAAGAGTTATTTGAGCATATGAGCTAGCAACACTAAAAGGATAAAGGAACCATGATGGTAAGCATAAATAAATCCAACTCATAGTGGATGCCAAGGGTGGCACGTGAGTCAAAACAAGAACTTGTATTGGTGACAACGTGAGAAGAGGTTACGCGCGTCGGGGAGATGCCAAGGTAGAAACTAATTATTAGGGAGGAAGTAGTACATGGAAATTATCCAAACCTTAATCATTAGAAAGAGGTGTATCAAGAAACCATGTATATGATTTGAAACTTGCAAGGAGAGATCCAAGTGCTACGAAGGAGCAGTCAAGATTGCTATAGAAAAAGAAGAGCGATGAGGCTCCACAAAAGGATCTGGATAAGGTTAGGGAAGTGTGTAGAATTCTAAGGTAGGAGAACATCATTCCTTGCTAGGAAAATGGTTATGAGAGAAGGTATCGCACGTTGGCGAAGAATGTAAGAGAAAAATTCTACATGCTAACCTTCCCACCCATAGCCTCGACTATGACAAAGAAATCACATTAAATGCGATTATTGATGGTGGCTTCGATCAATATTTTGATTGACACGGGTGTGGAAGTCAATGTTCTCACTCTAGATGTTTGGAGTCAAATTGGAAGGCCCCCATTACATCCATCTTCGAATGTGTTTTATATGGCTAACAAGATAAAGGTAATGCCCATTGGTGTCTTGAAGGATGAATTTATCACTATCCAAGGGGAAACGCTTACTGGAGATTTCAAAGTCATAGCGCTCACCGAGGCGTAAAACTTTCTAGCATTTCTTGGTCAGGCTTGGTGTTATAATAACAATGCTGACCTAAGGTTAAACAAAGGATACATAAGTTTTGAGAAAAAAGAAGATTGATTCATCACCCCTTTAACAGATGGAAAGTTAGTGCCCTATACCGAGCCCTTGGGTAAAGAATTTATTGACAAAATCTATGTGCTCTCTATCAGGGATCCAGAGGTGATTAATCCTATAGAGGGAGTTATTCAGTTTGAGGATGCTCAATCCCTGATTGATACAACAAGTTTGGCATGTGACAATGGGTGCAGAGGACTTACAAGTTAATTAGGTGGCATTTAAGAGGCTCTGTGACAAGAGAAACTAAGGCGCACTCAACCAGTTCTTGGGAGGAAATATGTTACCAAGTTACTTTGGGGGAGCCTACCCTCGAAATTTTCTTGTGAAAGATGGAGACTCGATGGAAATATGAGGTCGAGATAAGAAGGATGCTCAGCTATAATTTTCTTGGGACTGCAACACGTTGGCGGATGAAACATCGCGATAGCCTTCTAGAGTGGTGCAAAGTGAGGATCACATTCTCTCGTTAGGTTTTCCCAAAGCAATAAACCTACTAAAATACAAGACTACTATGGAAAGGAGCCCGCTTTGTTCCATGTCAAGCATGTGAGAGAGCTTAGATGGAAGGTGCAGAAGCCCCGATACCTTGTTTATGGGTGCATAAGTTGTAATCTACCTTACAAGGTTGTTCAAGCATGTGCTATATTCACTCAGAGATGCACCAAAAGATAGGGAATTAGAAAGAGTTGATAGTTAAACTCCTTCAATATTTTGATTATTCGATTACAAGCCAACCGTGAATAAGGTGTTGTAGGTTATCAAGCACCTTACAATAGGAGATAGTGCTATGGTAGAAGATAGGATGCTGGAGTTATTAGGTGAACCTATCTTGGAGATGTGCTTTGATGAAGAGGAATCAAAAGAGATACAACTTGAGTACACATGCATGGAGAAGGAAAAATTAAAAATGGTCTATGTGATAGATGGAAAAGAGGTAGAAAGTTTTGATGTTAACCATCATCAAGGAATGCGCAAAGTTATGGATAAGCTGATGAGAAAGTGTGCACCTACCATGAACCCTCAAGAAAAAGAAGGTTAACATTGGTTCGCAGGTAGAACTTAAGGAAGCTATCATCGTGAGAATATTTGTAAGAAAAGAGGTTTCAAAGATCATTGATCTATTGGGAGTTTCAGATTTGTTCCCACATGGGTACCATGAGCTTAAAGGCATTCACCACTCCTTGGGGGAAATGAGGATCAAGTTGAAGGATTTTTGCACCCGATTAGGAAGAGAACTTATGGATGAACTCGAACTTGCGCGTATGGGTCGAGGAGGAGATAGAAAAAATGATATCATCATGTATCATTGAGGTTTTTGAATAATCAGAATGGATAAGCCCAATGGTCATTAGTATCAAAAAGGATAGATGGATAAGGATTTTTGTTGATTAGAGGGACTTGAATGCAGTGTGTGTCATTGACCCTTTTCCAACCCCCTTCACCAAATAAATTCTAGAAGGAGTAGCCGGGTGCGAGGTCTATTCTTTCATAGATGGACTTTCTAGGTATCATCAAGTCAGGATTGCAAGGAAGACTAGAGAAGACAAAATTTTCCACCGAATGGGGAAAATTTTCCGCAAGGTCATGCCTTTTGATTGAAGAATGCACCAGCTTGTGTTCTCATGCATCGTGGTACAAACGTTTTAGGAATTCATCCATAAATTTCTACAAGTCTATCTTGATGACTAGATAGTGTATGGGCTCGTGAAGGACCATTGCGATAACCAAAGGCTGATGTTTGAAAGATGTCAATAGTTGAGGATATCCCTCAACATTAAGAAGTGTGTCTTTGCTACTCCATTTGGAACCTGTGGGGCACATTATATGCAAGGAAGTTTTACTGGTGGATCCCACCAAAGTTTATGTTATTGTAGGGTTAGGAGATCCTACCGGTGGAATGTAGTGTGTGGACTCCTTGGACATATGGGGTACTACCGAAGTTTATTAAGGGGTATGCCAAGATTACCACGCCCTTGGAGGATTTTCTTAAGCACAAGAGTTCCTTTCACCGGGAAGAGGCTTAGTAGAAGGTGTTTGACACTTTCAAGGATAGGCTTCATCACTACGATCGTATTACGCTTTCCTCTTGGGATAAACCTTTCCATGTGCATGTTGATGCATCAAGGAAATATGTTAGAGTAGTATTAGCACAACCTCGGTGAGGATATTTTTGATAACGCCCTTTGTTTTGCAAGCGGGAAGTCGACACCAACAAAATAGAACTACACAACTACCGAGAGCTAGGCTCTCACAATTATCTATGTGTTGCATAAGTTTAGGCAAGATCTATTGACATCACCCTTTATATTTTATACAGATCACATGGCATTTATGTACTGTAACAAGCCAATTCTACAAGGGCACATATGTCGGTGGGTCCTATTATTTCAAGAATTTCAGCTTTTACATGTTAGAACAATAATATTAAGTGCATCATAATGTTTAGTTTATAGTTAAATAATATAGAATAGTTTATATTCTTATTATTTAAATATAAACTTTATATTAGGTTTGTTAGTTATTAATTAAATAACTATTTATTAAATGGGGTGTGCCTTGTCACTTAATATGGACATAACCCTTGGGTTATTTAAATATGACTGTAGGTCATATTCATTAATATGCGTGAATGGATTCCTAGGGTAAATACATGGAGTAGAAGTGAGGGAGGAGTTACTGGACTGGGTTGTAAAATGTTTCTATTTAGTGGATTATTCTTCTATGGTTTTTTACCCATTTATGGGTTTTCCACGTTAAATTCTATGTCACTGTGTTATGGTGTTATTTAATTTTCTTTGTATATTCATTACTATGTGTTCACGGATCGACATGGTACTGCAGAGCGGGATAAAGTTTTGGTTAAATAATTTATTTAATCCTAAATTCATATCGGTTGGGAAGTTAGTTGGTTAGTTGGTTGGGAACCTATTTAACCCACCCCCTTCCCTCTCCCGTATGAATTAATGTGTGAACATGTGAAAGAGGATCTAGAATAATATTTACCGTATGGAAGATTTACGAGGAGCAAAACACAGGTAAAAGTTAAATATTTGTTAAAATATTTACTTTTTTCTATAGTTTCATGTGTGCAAGGTTAAAAAAATATTCAAAGTGAAAACACAAAGTTAAATTCAAGGAAAAGGAGACAAGCTCCACATAAATAGGGATTTCAATTTTCTCATTGGAAGGGTGGAAGTAAATATATGGGGTTAAAAACTAGAAAAAACAAGACACGTCTCAATATTCCATAAATGTAGGAAAATAAATTTTCCTATTGGCTCTTGTGAAGACCCATGGAATGGGGCCAAATAAAATTCACTCTCAAAATTATCCACCTTGGGAAATATTGTGCAAAATTTATTCTCTTGGGCCCTCTTCATACACAAGTAAGTTTTTTAATAGTTTGCAATATTTAAATATTTATTTTCTTATGGTTTAAATGTGCAGGAAAATAAATTTATTTGAGGGTAAAATGGAAGGTCTCCCAGATGGAGACAACCCTCCACAAAAATATCCCATCAAATTTTGTGATTGGTTGGATCATAAAAAATCTTGGTTGTGGAAATATATTAACCTATATGGATAAAAGAGTGGGAAAATTTAATGGAGTTTTAAAAATATTTTTTGAACCTATATACTAACCGCCCCTCTCATATTGATAGTCTTGTTTATTGTGTGTGGCATGATTTAAAACTAAATGTTAACAATTAATTGTTCCCCCACATCCACTTAAAGTAATTAAATGTGTGATGACATATGCACCTTGGGTGGTTATTTTATTTTTATGGACCACTTTAATCAAACAAATAAATGTACCCCTTGATCGCTTCCTGCAACATTATTTTGTTAGATATGCCATGTCAATTAATTAAAAAGTACTAACTTATTAAACTACTCATAAGTTGTGGGAGCTAATTGTTTTAATAGTATAGTTTTTAATAAAAAAAATATATCTAGAACCTAAACATAAACAATGAATTTTACATATTTTTCCTTCTACCGATCATTCTATGATTTTTGTTTTTACCTGAAGGTTTAATCTCACCCACTTAAATATCATTCCATGGATTCACATGGACTAACTATTTTTACAAATTATATGCATACACTTTAGACGTGAGGTGGTAAGTTGTGTAGGAAATATTAATACTATATTATTCTCCTACTTGACATTTAAAAACCCATTTATAAGACCTCCCACGTGGCCGCATATTTTTTTCTCTTCAGAGTCTATTTGGTAGTGCATATTGAAAGTTTGGATGGGATTGTTTATCCCACATTAAGGATGGAAAATGATTTTCAAGACTTCAAAATCCTTGGCAAGAACATTTGGTAACTTGGCTTTGGGAATAAGCTAACTCATTGGTAGCTCACCATGAGTTATGGCGGCTCGTTTAGGGAGTAGAAAAAGGAATGAGTGCGGCTCGGCCACAGGGAAGAAAATTGTAGCTTTGGTTTGTGTCGGTCATTTAAAATATTGGGTGTTTCCAATTCCAATACCCACGGAGCAGCAATGGCTTGGTCGGGGTAGTCTGGTTACTATATATTGAAAGTAATTGACTCCTAAACTTGCTAGCCAAATCAAATCAATATCAAAATTTAAAAAAAAAAGGAGCAAGAGCTCCCAAATTTTTTATATAAACAATTATTGTCTTTTGAAAAATATACTATTTTCTTTTGTATTTTCTCATTTTTAAAGTTAAAATATTCTCATTTTTGAAGTTAAAATAATAATAATAATTATTATTTAAATAGTGGAATTAATATATATTTTTAAAAAGAGATTATATTTTTACGACATGATGTCTAGATCGTTGTCGTCATTTTGTTAGAAAACTAAAAAAATTCACTTACTTTTTAGATTTATTTTTGATATCATATTGACGTATTCATGTATAGATTGTTCAATTAATAGGACCTCCATTTTTGGCATAAATTGATCGTGTTCGATTACGAGGATTAAAATACGATAGGGGAATTTCTATAAAAACTCTTAATTTAATCCTTGTTTATTAATTGTTTTATCTATATTTTACGCACAAATGGGGTCTAATCAATTTTCAATTGATAAATCTCATATGTTGAATGGAAACAACTACAACATTTGGAAGATTTGATTGAAAGCAAAATTCATGGCTCGCAAATTGTGGGTAGTTGTAAATGGAACAAAGAGAGCTCGTATTGGAAGACATGTAATCGCCGATAACGTACCATATCAACAGTAAAGTACAAAGTACAAGAGATAACGTCACCATTATCTTGAAGCATACAGATGATTTTTTGCTTCATATCGAAAATCTAGAGAGTCCTAGTGAAGCTTGGACACAATTGGAGTCGATGCACAAAGGTACGCGTTTATCAAAAATTATTAAATTAATTTTAGAGCTTATGACAACTCCCATGAAGGAGATGAAAAAGTGATTAATTATTTAGCAAAAATTAAAAATATTAAGTCACAATTAGATAGATCTGGCAAGTAATTTGATTCATGATAAATTGCTCTATTTTATTATCCAATTAAATATTCATGAAAAATTTAGAAATTTCATTTCAATTTTGAATTCAAAATATCAATCCGAACAAGACATTCCAAATTTTCAAACCCTTAGTAATCTCCTTGTTTAGGAAGAGCAGGTTATGACTAATTTTGATTCAAAAGAAAATGCCACACATGCACTTCTTGCTCAAAAAGAAAAAGGTAAACCTTCTAGGTTTAACAAGAATCAAAAATCAACTTTTAAAACTCCTAATAAAAACAAGAAACCAAGAAACTTAAAAGTTAGTTTTGATGGTAAATGTCATAACTATGGGAAATTTGGACATAAGAAAGAGGATTGTAAATTTAAAAATAATTCAAATTTAAAAATCGAAATGAAATAAATCATATCAAAATCAAGATAATGATGATGATAATAATCATAGTGCTAATATAATAGCTTTATAAATTATTTCTAAATGAAAAGTATATCTTCTATTTTGAGTATATTGTTGAAAAAGGATATGTTTTTTTCCTTTGTTTAACTCAAATGGGTTTGTGAAAAATAAACTAGAAGTAACTACAACTGAAAAACATACACAAAATGACTTATATATGCTTTAAATTTTTGCTTCTTTTTTGATAGTTTATTCAAAAATGGAATTGTTGTTCGTTTTGTGGCATAAAAAACTAATCATATATGGCATGTCTAAACTTAATTTTTCCTATGAAATGTATTGAAGGGTGCTTACATGTCATTTTTTGAAGCAAACTCCATAAGAAGTGTCCATAGTCAGTGGATTATGTTTTCAGTGAATACTATGATTATTCTTGTATAACTTGATTATCTAATATGTTATCAAGTCTTATCTCATTTGTAAAGGATTACAATAAGATAATGAAGATATATGTGTTTTTAAACATTTCTTAGTATGTAACTTTAAATATTATTATATGTATATTAAATGACACTTGGGGATGCCCTTGTTTTGTATTGAGATGTCTAATACTAATTGCATCTAATATATATTTTAATATATGTTGAATTTTTTCAACATATTCTAGCATGGTTAGTTGTTAAGAATATTGTTATATTAGTTGTTTTACAACTTGTGTTTAACTTTTTACATTGGTTAAAAGTGAAATTTATAATGATTTATATGCTTATTTTGTCTATATGGATATTGTGACTCTAACCATGTTGATGTTGTGTTAGATATAAAATATATTGGATATGTGTTCAAGTTTTTGGTGTAGGAACCATTACTTGGAACAATTAAAAGCAACCAACAGTCTCCATTTCTTCTACTGAGGCAAAGAAGTACAATGGAAGCAGCGAAGAAGCCATGTGGTGAAGTGGGTTATTGGAAGACATACACATGGAAGTTGAAGGAAGTATTCCTATTCTATGTGTTAGATAGAGTGGTATTACTCTTGATAAAGAATCCAGTTCAACATCAGAGAATGAAACATATTGAAGTTCATATGTGTTTTATTCAAGAGAAGGTTCTTTACGGTGATAGAGATCTCGTTCTACTAGTCTCGAAAGATTAAGATTGCAGTTATGTTTACAAGCCATTGTGTGTTGTAAAATACTGCAAGTGTATGTAATGCTTGGCCTTTCAAAGTTGCCATTAAGGGGGAGTGTGCATGCAATGTCACCTCCTAATGGTCGGTCAGTTGTTGACTCCTTATCCTCTATACTTCTACTCTAGTTTAAAAGCATTGTAAAAGATCTTGTATGATCTAGAGTAAACTGATAGAGTTTACGGGAAAAATACAGTCCAGTGTGCATCTGTTTGTAAAGGAGGTCCTTGTGTTATAAAAGGCTCCTAGAGATGTGGTATAAGAATATTTCCACGAGAAACCATGAGATGTAGTCTCACAAATCATGCTTAGCCTAAATCATATGTCTGATTTATGGATTCCAAATCCTTTTGTACCAAAAGGTAAGTTGAGCATGATGAAGGTGTTATAATTCCTTCAACCAATATGCTAGCCTAAAACCTTTATGGTTTAAGGATTGTAAATCCTGTAGTGTACCACAGGTAGGTAATCTATTGGCATATGGATCCCCACTTAATATTAAGGGGGAGTGTTAGAACAATAATATTAAGTGCATCATAATGTTTAGTTTATAGTTAAATAATATAGAATAGTTTATATTCTTATTATTTAAATATAAACTTTAGATTAGGTTTGTTAGTTATTAATTAACTAACTATTTATTAAATCGGGTGTGCCCCATCACTTAATATGGACATAACCCTTCGGGTTATTTAAATATGATTGTAGGTCACATTCATTAATATGCGTGAATCATTTGGATTCCCTGTAAATACATGGAGTAGAAGTGAGGGAGGAGTTACTGGACTGGGTTGTAAAATGTTTCTCTATAGTGGATTATTCTTCGTAGTTTTACCCATTTATGGGTTTTCCACGTTAAATTCCGTGTCATTGTGTTATGGTGTTATTTACTTTTCTTTGTATTCATTACTATGTGTTCATTGCATATTCAATGGTTTAATTTATTAATGTTTGGTGCAATATATTTATTAATATGGTTAATACAATTAACCCCCGGATCGACATTACATAGTGGTCAGAAACCCGAGAAGTATAATTTCAGACCTAATCACTTATCAAGGATTAACTCGGGAGAGGATGTGCACAACATCGAGGATACCATATCATATACACAACTATTTAGGTTGTGACACGCACCCTCTGAATTAGATGATATTATTGTGTTTTTCAAAATAGGTGTGGTTCCAGAAGGAATGAAGGCTTTACAGAGAAAACAATTAGCAATACGCATTGTGTCCTACATGTTGATTAGTGGGGATTTATACAAGTTAGGTTGTGATGATGTTTTACACGATGCATATAAGAACATAAGTGCATGGAGATTATGGAGGAAGCACATGGTGGGATTATAGGAGGAAACTATGTAGTAAATGCCACCATGTAGAATATTTTAATGGCGGGAATTTGGTGGGAAAACATCTATCAAGATTGTATTGAATTTTTAAGGCATGTGACCATTGTTAGCACCTTTAAGAAGCTAGAAAAAGAGATGAGATGCCTTTGAGACCTATAGCCAACACAAAACCATTTGAAAAATGGGAAATTGATTTTGTAGGACCTATTTCACCTTCCGCATGAAGGATTGGTTCGTGTTACATCATCACTTGCACTAATTGCTTAAAAATATGGGCAGAGGCAAAGCACCTATAAGATATGCACGCAAAGCAACAATCGCTAGATTCTTGTGGGAGAACATAATCAAGCATGTATACATGTCCTTTAAGCTTGACTAGTGATAGGAGTACACATTTTCTAAATGAGATGGTCGGGACTATGTTAGCAGAGAGTTTGTAGTGGTCCATCACAAGACTACTCCCTATTATCCCCAAGTGAATGGAATTGTTGAGGCATTTAATAAAATACTAAGTCATACATTAACCAAAATTTGAGATGTTAGAAGACAAGATTTGGATTAGAAGGTGTCATCCATTTTATGTGCATACATGACAACCTATAAGAGGTTGAACAAAACCACACTATTTCAATTGGTGTTTTGCGTGAAGACTGTTCTTCTGGTTGAATTCATATTACCATTGCCGCGTATTGCACACGTAGGAGGATTAGCTGATGAACAAGCACTTGAGGAGAGAAGCGATAAGTTAATGCAGTTAGACGAAAGATGATCACTTGTTAGATGGAGTCGAATCGAAAAGGAAAGAAAAAGGCATGGCATGATCGTCACATCAAGAACAAGAAATTTGAGGTGGGTAGATGGTTCTTTTTATGATTCCAAGTTTCTACGCCATCATGGGAAATTGAAATTCCATTGGTTGGGCCCATACATCATCTCATACATCCTTGATTCAAGCGCATGTTAGTTACAAGAACTGGATGGGGTGAGGTTACCTGGCCATTTCAATGGGAGTAGGCTGAAACACTACTATAAATAAGTCTTCCCTGTATTTGTAAATAAGGCAGTGTTTCCAGTTAGCTTAGGATTTCCCTTAATGTATTTTTTTATTGTGTTTCCCTTTCTCATTGCTTATTCCTTCTATTTGTTTTTTTGTGCCTTGGACGCCGGTAAATACTTATTACTTTCAAAAGGTTGTGTATGTACAGAGGACCACACATCTATTTTAGTGTGGGGTGGAGTAGTGCAAAGTAAGATAGAAGTTGGCAAAGTGAAAGATATAATGGCCCTGTTCAAGGATAAAAAGTCCATAAGGTTGGAAAGTGTGCAGAAAAGATGGTTTTAACAAAGAACTTGTACAAAGAATGAGGATCACATGAACAACATGAGGTAGGTGAGGGAAAAAATTAGGTCAAGGAAAGAAGAAGTGCCTTTCTGCTGCAGACGCACGCATAAGAGTTTTCGGTCAGTAAGGATTTTTACACACCAGATAGTTGTAGATATTTTTCACATGAGATTGGTTGCAGGAGTAAAGGTGCTTAAGATTAGATTTAGTGGAAACATGCAAAATTTAATGTTGAGTATGTAGATGGGTGGTATATCATTTATTATGAGAGATAGACAAAAAACTATAAGTATGAGGTCGCATGTTATTAGTTACGTTGCTATCATGATATTGAAGAAGCTCTTATGAAATAAGGCATCCACGAAGAGAAATTTGTGCAAAGGAATAATCATAGAAATCGAGTACATGACTAGATTTATTTACAAACCAAAGTAGAAGGAGTACACGGGCGTAGGGAAGAATTTTTAGTAGAGTACGTTGTCTCGTGGAAGGGTTTTTCCAAGTTAGGGTTTTTCAAGCTAGTGGCACGGAGTAGAAGGATTTTTGTGGAGTTGAGCCATGGATCTAAGCAGAGTGGGAAAGGAGAGTAGGAAGGAATTATTTTTTAACCCAACAAGAAATATGGCACCAAAGAAGCTAACCATTTCACCAAAGAAGGGTATGGGAAAGGGAAAACATACAACCACCACTAGTTTCAATGAGGAGTGGTATGTGGAGATGTAGTACCAGATGGGGTGTTGCTTTGAAAAGAATCGTATCCCATGTGTGAGGAAGATGGACGTGAGATACTATAACCATTGCACAAGTACCACGAAGAAGGCTATGACATTATAACTAGTTCATCTAATTGATAAGAGGACATCAGAAGGGATGTCAATCTACAATGATGAGGTAAAGGTAAATTTGGGAAAGGTTGGGTTGTTGCAACTATATGAGTTTCCCTATTTCAGAAAGCTCACGTTTCTCTACCAATGGCTAATGTCATGTGCACAAGAGGACCATTTTTACTTCCCAGGCCACAAAATGTGAATAACTCTGCAACTCAGCTGTAAGTTTATTGGCCTTGTTTGCAAAGGATAATCCATAAATGACGACTGGAGGACAAAGAGGCTATTAAGGAGACTGTGGAGGCTTATGATTAAGAAAGGTTTCATGCTACTTTGATATCTCAGATATCCCCAACTCTATGATAAGGATGGTCATGTGTTTGGCTACCAAGATTAATGGGGAAGAGAGGTGGACATAAGTAAACAAGGCCTGGATGAATGTATGTCAGAAAACTTCAAAAGGAACCATCTACAACTTGTCTACCTACATTGTAGAAGAGATCATCGGTGCCATGCAAGAGGGGGATAAGATTATGTTTGGAATTATTCTTCTCACCACCATCTTCTAAGAAATTGGAGTGCCCAATGGGCCAGAAAAGTTAATATGGGAGTATCCAGATGAAGACCCTTCCCCCACGAAGAAGTTTGAAAAACAAACTTGCGATACCATGACGGCTACCCACAAGGCATGCTTGGAGAAATGGTACAAGAAAATGCGTGATGCATTTGAGGCAGAGTGGAGGATACCTGAGTAGTTACCAACACTAGTAGATGGAGAAGCTAAGTTTGATGTATATCAACACTTCGCATTGGTAGATTCACTCTGACAAATGGAACTAAGAGTCCATGGTGCAAACTACCTTGCTCTTTCACCGCGCAATATTTCCAAGTAGGGGTCAACCGCTTCAAGGAAGCTAAATGACTAAGGTTCAACCTCAGAGAAGTGGACCAAGACCACCAAGAATTATGCAAGAAGATTATATACCCCAAGAAGTGTGCATATGTGGAGAAATATATCTCCCATGAGGTACAAACTATGAAACCCTTGAAAATGGCAATTACTGGAAGGACCGCATCAAGACTATACTTGCGCATCAGGCCCGAGTATGAGAAGGAAAACTACTTAGAGACAAAATATATCCATTCTAGAAAACCCCATTGAGAGGAAGAAGGTCACGCCGAGGAAGAGGGAGAGAGAGGAAGTGTAGGAGAAGAAAGCACCAAGTATGCATACAACACAACTGTGGGCGCGCGAGTCAAAAAAGTGCTAAGCCAAGTACATATGCTCATAGGAAGAAGTCCCCATTAAGGAGAAATAAAAGACACCTAAAGAAGAGGCACTAGAGCAAGAAGAGCCTCCCATGCAAGAAAAATCACCAAGGAAGGAGTCACCTAAAAATAAGAAGATAAGGAAGAATCTCCTATACTAGAATCACCAGTTAGGAAGAAGCAAAAAGTAACAAGGAAGGTAGACTCAGAAGAAATGGAGGGCCTAAAGGCCTATATAGGTGAAAGAGATGATGATGAGAATGAGGAAGCTCAAGACCATCCCATGTATGATGTACATAATTAAGAAGAAGAAGATAAAGAGAAGGATGGAGATGAAGAATGTGCCCAAGGTAAGGGGGAAAGTGAATAAGTAAATACTAAATATCAAAGGACCCCAAGCCTCACCAAGGAGCAAATAGAATAGGACATGGAGAGAGAAGTGGTGTGCATTATAAAGGACTTAGTAGAGTAAGAGGTAGAGTGTTGCGTGGAAAAGTGATTAAGGAGGTGGGAGAGGAAAGCATAGGAAAGGAGTATGGAAGCATGGGAGGAGATGTTGGTTTGGCAATAAGCTTTCCAAAGGGAGCACTAACATGAGGGAAGAGCATGGTAGTAGAATAGGGATAGGGGATGTGTTATATCCATGATCCAAGTAAGGTGCTACGCGTGCATTTCCACAACTATGCCAACAGACCAACTCTTGGCAATGTATTCATTTGACGAAGAAGGTGCATACCCATGAACTAGGAAAATGTTATCTTAGGCATTTAAGTCCCATGTCGATGAGCCTAAGTTCGAGGTTATCCAAGGGGTGCTGATGAAGATGTCATAGGCCTAAGGAATAAACCCGCTTGTGAATGCTCAACAATTGTCTGATGAGAAGGTCTATAATGCACTCAACAAAGTTTCGGTTGAGGTTGAGTTGAGATTCCTAGAAGGGGAGTTAGTTAATAAGAATGAGGAGCTCATTGAGAAGAGCAGGGATCTAAAGCAAGAAGAACTGATCAAAGCATAGTTAAGGTGTGAGCTAAGGGAGGAGAAGATGAAGGTGCATGAGGTCTATAAAAAGGTAGAGATGATTACAGATGTTATCATCTTGAAGCATCTAGACCTAGCACCACCTGAGTAGAAATAAGAGTCGATGTGCAATGCTTGGAAGACTTAACTCACATCCTTAGCATGAAGAGGAAGCCACTCACTTTATAGTCGCAGTAAGAGGCACCGGCACACTAGGAGAAATAGGAAAAGTAGAAGGTTGTGGAGATAGTCACTTGATACACCAAGTTCCTTTCCTCCGTAAAGGCCTCTATGCAGATAATTTGAAGCTACTTATGAAAATTACACTGATAGGGATAGGGTAGTAAGAATTCTGGTTGCTACACATGAGGTAGATCTCAAGGAGTTTCAGGAGAAGAACAAGGGAAACATGACAAAGTAAGATAAGATACTAGCTAAGGTGGAAAATAAGTCAAAATCCATCGAGACCTTGTAAGGCTTGATCGAAAATTGGATTAAGGAGTTATATCCCCAAATCACCCAAAGGATGGATGCATTGGATGACCTTGGCAAACAACTGGAAAATATTGTGAGTATGGTGAATGCTAAGGGTGATGAACTAGGTTTTGATGAGGTAAGTGCCCTAGTAGGTGACCTCTTTCAATAGGCGCAAGGTGAAGTAGATTCCTAGGAGAATCTTGAGGTAGATATAAGGAGGCATTTCCCACTCCTCCTTCAGCAATAAACATATTCTTCTCCATTCCTCCATCCTTTATTTCTTCCATTTCTCATTCTTCATTCTTTCACCCTTTATTCCAACCATTCAGGGTCCCACCATTATTTATTATTTCAAGGAAGTATGTTTCCGAGGACGGAGAACAAGATTAATGTGGGGTGATGGTGGACCTCAAAATATTGTCTAGGTGTTAAAGGGCGCATGCGCACGTGGGACCTGGTAAGAAGAAGGGTGTGTGGGGAAAAACATGCAGACACGGGTTCTAGAAAGGTTTAGTAGAAACTACGGTGTGCGCGTAAGGAAAACAAAGGGATCTCATGAATTAGCCATATTCAAAGCATTCCAGGAGGCATGAGACAAAAAACATCACCCGATTAGACGTGTTAAGTGGATAAGGTGCTAGCTTGGCAACTTGGTGGTCAAGGAAAGAATATTCTATACATGGAAAGTTCCACAAAAGACATCATTGTAGAAACTAAAGAGCTTGGATCATAATAAGCATGCTCCATTAGATGTCCACATGGACACTTGGCATATGATCTGTTCCTTCGGAAAGGCATGGTGATGGGTTCTAAACCTATTTATAGAGATGCTTGGGTAGAAGAAAGAGGACTATTTTGAAGATAACATCACTAAGGGGGTCGAGAGGGGAGAGCATCGGGATCATCATGGAGAGGATGGAAGGTGAAGCTTGTAGAAAAGAGTAGGAGGTTCTAATGGTGGGGGTTACCATTAAGGGACTTTAGAAATGATATCATGTCTAGAGGGATGGATCTATAAAAGTTTATATAATATCGAAAGCATAGCTAGAGCCTCTACTACATGAGTCTTTTCAAGATTGATATATTTGGTATGTTAAGGAATTTTTAATGTAATGCGGTTACTAGGACTATGTTCAATATTAATATATATATCTTTGTTCTAAATATATGGTTCATGGATGTAAACCCTAAAGATCTATTCTTTATGTTATGAGTCGATATATTATTTGTGTGATGTTTCCCTTGTTATTGATTAGATATATTGGTGTAAAAACTCATCCTATTCTCTTATAATGAATGTATGATCATTTACCTTTCGCATCTAATTTTCTATCAATGGAAATACACTCTCACAATGCTCACATAAAAGAGGGGCTCAATGCTCGTGCATTCCTCGGGTGAGCACCCATTTCCCATGGGTGATAGGTCGGTGCACATGGTATTTTAGTGGTATTATAAGGACACATGAAAATGTGTACATCTTGGTTCCATTTCTCAGACCTATTTTCAAATTTGTTGTGATAATGATGTGTAATTATAAAGTGTTTGACCTTGGATAGTGTCAAAGCATGGTTTAAGAGCATGGAGGATGAGTTTGCTTGAAGATTTAGTACTAGACCTGAGTTTGATACACATAAATGGGTAGAAGAACAAATGTATCATGAGCTATATGAGACTTTCTTTTGTTGTTTTCTAGTAGAGTTGTATGAATGACTCTCAAGATATGTATCTAGATCAATCTAGTACTATACATATCTCATGTGGACCCAAGATGGTTATCGAGGTTGAGGATGTTGATCTAACTGGATGCGTGTTATTTATCATTTCTTCTATTACTCATATTAACCAAGTTACTATGATTGGACCATGTGGCATAATTTTGTGTCCCCAATTTCTCATGTCTCTAGATGTATAAATTTTTCATCACATGGCATTTTTATTGATTCCCATGTTTTGGGATATCTTGTGACTAATTGTATTCATTCAAATTTTCCTAGGGTACTGATTCGTTTGATTGTTCCATATACCACAATTTTTGCATCCATATTCTAGACACACTTCTCCAACTCTTGTACCAATCTCATGTTCTCGACACTTGTCTCAAAAATAGCGTCTATGTCTAGTGAGAATCATATGCTCCACTTTATAACAATAGACTATTCTATATATAAAAATTCACATGCTCTACTCCTACTAGATGTGGGATAGTAAAAAAGGAAAATATACTTAACCACTTTGAATAAAAATTCCATGGAATTTCAAATATAAAATAATGCAAAATGAAAAAAATAGAGAGACACTGAATTTTTTAACAACTAATAATAGAACATCTTGATGCCATCAAACCATTATATTTAATTATATGGCTAAAAATAACTCATATTTTATAAAAATATTTTTCTCGAGGTCCCAAAATGTAGTGGGAATTTTAAGGTGCCAATTTTTTCTTTAACTATGAGATAAGTACCCGTATGGGCACTAAAAGATCCTATATTTTTTTATTATAAAAGTAGGACCATAACTTATCCATTACTAAATAATTTCCTCCCAAATGATGTGAATCCAAAAATGAGTCCTTTTAAGCTCAATTAATCTAAGAAATCCACACACCATCAGTAATATAAGATTACTTATATTCAAATAACCACAATGAACAAAAAGGAAACAACATAAAGCAATATATATATATATATATATATATATATATATATATATATATATATATATATATATATATATATATATATATATATATATATATATATATATATATATATATATATATATATATGTAATAGTTTATAATGCCAATATCTCTCACCATAAATATATTATTAATATTTACAAAATTTAGGATCTATATTAAGACCACACTATTCACAATAACGGTCATAACATTCATGAAATAGGTCATTAAAATAGAATCCCAAATGAGAGACACACCAAAGCATCAATTGTGTTCCAAAACTCAAATTCATCACAACATAAACATGAATATTTGACTATAAATAATTGGATGTCATTGGAAACTTAAATATCTTCTACTAATTGGTATGTGGGAAATTTATAATGAATAACATCAATATTAGAATTAGTAACATTAAGAAGATATCTTAATTATCGAGAGTGCTCAAAGAGTTGATTATAAAAATCCATCTCACTAGTGTTTTTATTACACCATCCTCAAAATCCCAAACATTTTTATTGTTCTAGATGATTTGAATCATCAAATGACTACACATGATCATGCTCAAATAGTGTATTTATATTGAAATTGAAATAACTCAACTCCTTAGACTTCTACATGTCCTCTAAATCATCCAATGTCTCTGTACAGTTGTCAGAGAAATATGTTCTACAACTAATTTTTTAGAAAATATTGGTATAATTCATTGCACTTCAGTATCTATATTCATCATGGGAATGGAACTAAAAATATAACAATTAGACTCAATCACAAAATTTACGTTATCGGGGATATCATAACAAAGGAATTCATTCACAACAAATCCATTTAGAAAATCTTTTACAAATTTAGTGGATAGTGAAGCAAACAATGAACATCATTGTTTAAAATCTTAAGATGATAAAAACTAAACATTATGTACATGTAAACCAATGTTTCACTAATGGGTTGATAAACTAATTATTGCCTCATTATTTCATCATCAATAATAAGCTATTGGACAAAAACACTCCATAAAAATTATATGCAGTAGGTTCATCACTAGAGATAAAATCATCATTACGAATAGAAAGAGCTTCATTGTTAATTTCTATCAAAAGAAATAAATCAAGATTAATACCTTCACTAATATTAACTTGATCAATTTCAATGTCATAAAAACAAGCTACAAGTTCAAAGTGGAAAATACAACATCATCCACATCACATGAAACTCACTCATTAGAAGAACGATGCTCACAAGAATTAGTAGTAAGGGAGTCCCAAATTTCATTGTTAAAGGTCAATGGATTAGCACATCGATAATTATTTTATTTACATTCATTTTTAGAAAGGTTTAATATATCATTCTAATCAGAAAATCATGACAACTAACATCATAACTTAGGACAAATTACAAGCATGGGAAATAGTTTACATGTTCTTATCTCTCAAATAGTAATTTAGATCACTACTAAAAGTATCACAATAAAAACTAAGTTTCATTTCCTCATTTGGATTCAAATGAACAAGAAATATCCTCCAATATTTTCTCCACGTGGAATTGAAATCTTAAATACTTGCCTCTTTTTCTCTTATAATATTATAGAAATAATACTTCATAAGAGAAAGATAAATTTTGGCACCATACTTATAAAAAAATATATGTTTGAACATATTCTAAGAGTCATTACTCGCACCATGTATCTCATCAAACCTTTCTCAAGAATCATTAGTAATACTCCAAATAAAAATCTAATATCCACACCTTCATTATCCCCCTCAAATTCATCAATATAATTAACAAAGGTCTTTAGATGATCCTTTCCCTTATCTACACTTCTTATATATAATGCATGCTAAATTAATTGCTTAAAATATTTTCCCAATAAATGAAATACAAGAGAAAAACACATTTAACATACAAGAGGAATCACCCAAACCATTACCGTGATAATCCCAATGATCTAACCATAAATCCATTATTCTAGTTCGTAACCTTTGATGAATTTAATATTCCACTAAAAATAACAACATATATGGAAAGAAAAAGGCATAAGTAAAGGAGCATAAATTTTACCTAAACCTATAGTAGAATAAGCAATGAAATCCTCTTTTGTATCATAGAGAAACTAACTGGGCATATATTTGATCAATGAGAACAACAATATTAGAGCATGCCCAATATGTAAAATAATCTATAGTCACCTGTTCACTAAGAAGAATACTGTTATAAATAGAATTTGGCTCCTAAAACCTTGTCCCTCTATAAACATCTAGATCTACAAATTTAGAGTCACAAAAGGTAGAACTTGAAAAAATAAAACACAATGATAGATTTTTAACAACTAAATGGGTTGATCCTAACTTCAACATCAATGAAATCACCAATACCTCAAATTTATATAAAACTTCTACACTTAAACATTCAGACTACACAATATTTTTGGAAATTACAAAATACCGAGCATGGGATCTTGACATAAAATGCATTACACAATAAATGAGATAAAATATGTCATGAATTTACACAAAATCCACACAACACATTAAATAGAACAATAAAAACAATATTATTGGTTTCCTATAAGGATTCCAATTCATTGGAAACGTTGGGAGGATAATTGTGAATTAACCTACGTATAATGCAAAAATTATTATTACGTAAAAGAGACTAAAAATAAAATGAGAAATTTCACCCAAAAAATGAAGTAAAAACCTCGACAACAAAATCCAAAGGCGAGTAGTATATTGAATAAACCTATGAATAATACTATCTACAAATAAGACTAATTTTTTTACACTCAAATATTTTTCATTGTGTAAATAGGTGAAAGAAATGGATTCAATTGGTGTAATAGTTTGTTCAATCACCGATTAGGACCATAGTTCTGACAAAAATGAGGAGATGGTTATATCCTTATTATTTAATAGACATGAGACCTAGGGAGAGGTCCTTTTCTTCAACCCAAATATATGAAACAATCAAATATTTGTAGACATGTATAATAAACCTAATTTACTAGCCTAATCAAGAAGATTTCCCCAATTTAGTGTCACTATCGAGAAAATCATAAGACTATTAAGTATTGGGTAAATTTGTAAGAACATATGTTTATAAAAATGTTGTAGCGATCCTGGTGGGAGACCAAAAACATGCCAAAGTGTTTTTAAACAAAAATTTTAAATCAACCTTACACAACTGTGTATGGAAAACAATGCCTTTTTATTTCCTAGTCTTATGCTTAAAAACAAACACATATATGTAGTAATACAATTGTAATAGAAGTAATAAGAGTTGATTTTACATAGTATATATCGTTTTGTCATTAATATTAACTCATATAATTTTCTTCCATGGAAGTTAAGAAATGAATTAACAATGTCTATAACATAAAATATAATTACCTATATGATTTCATATATAATTGTGCATCTAATTAGACTAAGGAAATTATGGTTAGTTCATTAACATGTGCATTCCATTTTCAGTAATTCTCATAAAAAATTTATAAGAACATGACAAGTTTAATTCCATACAATCATTCATTTGGTACATAGTTCATAATGCATCCATATAACCTTTATAAGTTACTCCATGAATTATAATTCCATTCTAAGGTTTAGAATGATAAATATATTTATAAAAACTAAATAAGCCATATAATCTATATGTTTCAATATACATAAGTTTTCACCTTATAATTATTTACATCAAAATATTTATTTCAATTTATAGTAGGTTCAAAATATACAAGGTTTAAAATTTCACTTCTTGAGAAATATATAATTCAATTCATGTTGTCAACACAATACATCACAACTACATTATCCGACACTTGTCATTTTTTTCAAAGATTCGTCTTGATGCCAAAATTTCTAATGAGAGAAAGGGTATCATCAAAGTGTTTTAACTCTAACAAATAACCTTACAGTTCCTCCAAACATCTCATAAAACTAGAATGCCTCTAACCTTTTGATAAGGAATGTGTGATTAATAAATAAGGTAAGAGAGAGAACCATGTGTAGTGCAATCACCAAAATTTATTAAGCTTATGAATAGGGTAGAATAAAGAACGTTCTAAAAATATTAGTAGTAATGAATATGCTTGATCCAGAGGATACTTACTAAGAAATGTTGGTCTATGACTTTATCAGAATTCTTTTCAATTAGTTGCACTACGTAGATTAGATCAAGAGCTTTTTGGGGTTATATTATATGCTGAAAACAAAGGCCCATCTACAATAGATATTGCATATAGATTTTTTAAAAAGCGGTAAATAAATAAAGGATTATGCACGGTGTTCGTGATGACATAGATGCCCACACATCTACCATGTGGACCAGTGAAATGGTCACAAGTTGTAATGTGGTATGGAAGAAAAATGTGTTTTACGCCTCCGGTATTTGACACTCATTATTGTATGGGTGGTCCCCCTATTTTCTGGTTGGGGGCTGCCAACTAGGATTGACAAACTCTCTTTTGGGAGGGTGTATTTTCCTCCTTTTCTTCATATCACTATATTGGAGCTTCTATATATAATTATTATTTTTATTTATCCCATAGTGCATGTAGGATATATTATGTTATGTATAGTAAATGTTATGTATTGCATTATAATCGAGTTACCTTTGGTGATAGCCCGACTCGATAAGTTGAGCTCCTACCTCGGGTGACTTCGCCAACATGCCACCCAACCACCCACTCACTTCCTTTTCCACCTAGCCTATCATCTCAACCTCTTACCTTGACGTACCACTCACCAACTCTTACTAAGTCCAACTCATCTTATCTTCCAACTCTCACCAACTTCATCCGCCAAACTTAGCAAGGTATTTCAACCAACCAAAAAAATAACTCTTAAAGCCAACACTTAATTGTCACCTTATGACTATTAAACAACCAAGGATATCTCCTCCCCATGTATGCGGGATGAGGAATTATAAGCATAGTAAGTAGGGGTGTTTTGTGAGGCTAGAACTCAACACCTACTAAAAATATAATCACCCCACCAATGTGCCTATAAAGATCGAACAATATAAAAGGGGCTATGTTCTATTTGAATAGGAGTTAGAGTAGGACTATGTAAGCATATAATGTTTTTTTAAAGAGTTAGAGGCATTTTGGAGGAAAATTTCCAAAGGAGACCAGTAGGTTTTTTTTTGAAGGAATATTCTAGCAAATTGAGAAGATCTGAATTTCTTATACAACATTATAAGTGTTTTTAAGGTGATTTTAATAGATTGGTCCCATTAAAATAGACTCAAAGATATAGGATTTACGTTGAACTCTATTATAACCAGATTATGTCATTGTTCCTTGTATTTTCTTTTGCTTTTTTCTAATTCCATATTCAAATTGAATATTTAAAAAAATTAAAATTATAAAAAATTCATAATGTTAAAATTCTTCCGAAAAATCATCTTTTTGAAAGTGATGTTGGTGTTTTTCTTTAAATTTCTTATGCTCTTACGAGATCATTTGGTATCAAATATATTCTATGATCGGAGTTTAACATTTGCTTTATATTACAAGTTTTTATTAAATGTTGACAAGGTCCCACTTTAGAAAAGGTGAAGGAGAATTAGCAAGTGTTGATCTAGAAACTAGATCGAGATGATCATGAAGCACAAAGATGGATAAGGATAGAGAAGAATTTTTTTGAAAATCATTCATGTAAATGAAATATATGGTGGAGGAATTGTATGAGGATAGGACAAGAAATATATAAAGAGAAGCCAAGAAAGGTAAAAAAACTAGAAAAATAAGAGTCTTCTTCTTCATTTGAACTGTTCTCCATCTTCCGAAAGTGGTAAATGAAAATATAATTTTTGTCCTTCATTAAAAATGGATATTAAGTTTTAATTTCCAATGTATAATGGAGAGCTTAGTGTAGAGAAGTTATATAATTAGATCAAATAGATTAAAGTATATACATAGGTTCAAAAAATTTGATGATGAAGAAAAAAATCATCTAGAAACTCTTTTAATGGGTGGCACAACACTCATCTAGTGGGAGAGTAACCTTTAATAGATTAATGAGAAAAAAGGTAAATAAATATTTTATTAGACTGATTTTGTTTCGATTTAAGATAATAAACTTATCTTTTCGGTATATGTAACAAGCTATGATGGATTGGAAAATTAAAGGTTAACAAAGGGACAAAATGTTTAAGATTATAATAGTGAATTAGAAAGAGGGATCTCATTTTTGGTATTTATCTCCATAAACTAAAAGGAACAATAACCAAATCGTACCAAGCCAAGAACTCGGATGTTAATCAAACACCACGATCAATAAGATGAAAGTAATTCACCAAAATAACTTTACATAAAACCTTTGTAAACAAATGAGAAACAATATCATATATTATTATGGAACTCAATGAAATACAATGACAATGATCCTTGCTTATATATGCAAGGAATATCAATCTAAGAATCATTCAAGGTCATAGATCAAGCCATAAATCAAGTAAAGAACTAGTCAAGACCATAGATTTAGGAAATAATTAGACATCAAGGATCTATTCAATACCATATATCAAGTAAAGAATTATATCTAACAACTAGATAATATCCTTGTAATATCTAAATAAATTAAAATAAATATCCACACACATTAGTGGGAAAGGATAAATATAATAAAGGTAAATAAAGTACCTAGGTGAACATGAGCTAAGGTAAATACCTACTCTAACACCCCCTCAAGTGAATTTAGGGGACAAAATAGAAGTGGCATGTCCACATTATGACTCCCAATAATTAGGCTTGATGAGGTACTCATGTACAATATATCCATGAAGAAATCTTGAACCAAAATAAGGAAATAATCCTACTAGAAGGAAAGATAAAGAAGAAGAAGAAGGAAGATGTTCTCACAAACACCCCCTAAGAGCAACATCTAAAACCCCAAACATTACATGCAATGAAGGTAGCAAGGTGATGCAAAAAGCTTCGTAAAGATGTCCATACCATGTTACTAAGTTGGAATGTACTCTAAGAAAAGAAATCCATCCTAAATGTGTTAACGAATAAAGTGGATGTGTATCTCAATATGCTTGGTTTGTTGGTTCTCAATTGGGTTGAGAGAAATGTGAATGGCAATTTGGTTGTCATACCAATCTACATTCGGTGAATCTTGTGGGAATCCAAACTATGTCAATAACTATCAAAGCCAAAGAATCTACTGACTCATTGTAAGTTCTTCCCTGTACTCTTCCTCTAAAGATGAAAGTGAATAGGATATTACTTTTTTACACCCAAGCAAATGGAGAAGAACCGAGACAAAAAAGATAGCTAGAAGTGGAACACCTTTTATCAATAGAACCTGCCAATCTGAATTGTTATATCTAACCAACTGAGTAGAACCCCTAGTGTAGTGTAGGCCAAAGTGGGAAGTGCCTGCAAATAACACAAAATCCTTTTAGCAGCTTGACAAAGTGACTACTATGAGGAGAATGTGAAAACCAAGATATAATCCCTACTGTAAATGAAATATCAAGGAGACTATGGTTCAAGTACATGATACTCCCAACCAACTTCTTATACAATGTATGATCACAAAGTGGTGTGGTTTATGTGGAAGTAAGAGTAACCCCAGACTAAAAAGGAGATGGACTTGGCTTACAATCAGCCATATAAAAGTTTTGAATAAGATCATGGGTATAATTATGCTGACTCAAATGAATCCCTGAATCTGTCTAAGAAATATGCAAACCAAGGAAATAATGTAATAACCAAAATATCTGTCATGCCAAACTATGTAGAAATATCCCTCTAAATAGTCTGAATGTGTGAAGAATAACTTCCAATAAGTAACATATCATCAACATACAAGACAAGTATCAAAATATCCTCACCAAAATCATGTAGATATATTGTATGATCAAAGTGGAAATGAAAAAACTAGTAGATAGAAGAAAAGAATCCATCTTCTCATACCAAGCTCGAGGGGCCTGTTTGAGACCGTAGAGAGACCTTCAGAGTCTACAAACAAGAGAAGAATCCTGAAAAAATCTAGCAGGTTGCTCCATGTATATTTCCTCTTGTAAATATCCATGTAAGAAGGCACTCTTCACATCCATTTGTTATACTGGGCCACCCCTATGATGTAGCAATATAGTAAGTATAAGGTGTAAAGAATCCATCTTGCCAATGGGTACAAAAGTATTAGAGTAATTAATACCTTCAACTTGTGTAAAACCCTTTGCAACAAGACGAGCCTTATACTTGTAAATGGAACCATCAGCTACATATTTGGATTCGGTATGCCCACTTACACCTAACCATATTTCTTCCTTTAGGAAGAGATACCAAATCCCAAGTATGATTCTTCATCAAAAAGAATACTTGGTTGTCATCACATCATCCCACTCTTTATTCCATGAGCCTTTGAAAAGGACTGTGGATCCACAAAACTACCTTACAAAAAAGTTCAGAACCTTTAGAATGTGAGTGATGATGCCTATTGGGTGGAATATCCTATATGAAAGGTGTTGCCTCAGAAACTATAGTACAAGCCCACTTAGGCATAATGACATCATCAGTGGGAATAGGATCCTCAATGAAATCTATAACCTCCTCATAAATATCCTCAAAGAAAGGATCCTTAAGATGAGATGAAGAAAGAGGCATGGAAGAAGATTAAGAATCATGAGGAGTGAAGCGCTCATCAAATTAAACATTTGTTCAAAAAAAAATGTCATGAGTATCAGAATCTAGAATTTGATAAGCTCCCACACGTCCTCACAATACCTTATAAAGATCAAGGGTTTGCTCTTCTTATCCAAATATTTTCTTTTCTTCTTTGAAACAAAGGCCCAAACATGACTCCCAAAGACTCAAAAAAATGAGACATTTGGCTTAGTGTTGGACCAAGCTTCCTCTAGAGTCAAATTCTTAAGTGCTCTGTGTGGTGTATAATTTTGAATGTAGTTAGCACAATTAACTACTTTGACTAGTAGATAGGAGGTAAATATCTTAAATGCATCATATAGTTAGCCATTTCCTTCAAAGTTCTATTCTTTCGTTCGCTAAGCCATTATGTTGTGGAATATGAGGATCATAATGCTGGTGAATAATACCTTGAGTTTCCAAAAATTAGAAAACTATTGCTTAAGTACTCCCCCATTATCGGTCTCAAGGTTCTTTATGCAACTAGAAGATTGTTTATCGACCAAAGCCTTGAATACTTTGAAGTGTGAAAAAATTCACTTTTTTACTAGAGAATTTAAACCCAAGTACGCCTCAAGAAATTATAAGTAAATGTAAGTGCATACTTAGATCCATTGACAGAGGGGGTAGGAAAACCAAAAAGTCACTATGCATAAGATCAATTGGTGAAGAAACTCTCTTGGATAAACTCTTAGGAAAAGGATATTGGTGTTTTTTCCTAATGTATAGCCAAGAGAAAACTCCTTCAAGATAAGAAACTCTAGGATGACCATCTACCATACCATGAGTTCTCAACTCCTTCAAATATTTGTAATTGGGATGTCCAAATCTTTCATGTCAAAGCTTACTCTATGAATCTGGATGAGAAACCAATCTGTCCATATAGAGTAAGTGTCATCAAAACCCTCAATGTGATATATTCTAGAACTATGATCAACAATACCTTGAGCAACAAGTGAATGAGGCTACTACAAATTTAATACTTCTACCCCATGTGGTGTAAAAATCATTGGTTTTCTTTGACAAGATTGACAAATTTGATATAAGAAAGAAAATTTGTGGTGATGTTAGGAACATACAATGCATCTTGGATATTACCACCATCAAGGTGTATATAACCTTTTCCTCAAAAGAAATAAAGGAAGAATCTCCAACCTCAATTTTGGAAGTAGAACTCAAACGTAGAGAAACAAAAGACTCCTTAGAAGAATTCATGTTATGAGAAGGACCAAAATCTATAATGAACCTGTCTACAAGTGGTGAATGAGATCTCCCAACAACATTAAGTGTTTTACCATGTTGATTAGAAGGAGATGGAGAGAGAAATTTTGTGTTTCTTAACCGCATCCTCTAAGGCTTGCATTCACTTATAACACCTATGTTCTTCATGACCACTAACCCCAAAAAAAAAGAGCATGAAAGGCTAGACTTATTCTTGGATTTAGAAGACTCCTTGGGTTTAGAGTTGTTTTTTTCGGGTTTACGAGGAGTTTTGAGATGGAGAAGGGGTGGATTTGGTTGTACTTTTTGTTTTCCCTTTGCCCTTAGAATTAGATGCAACTAATGCCTTTTGAGAGGTGAAAGTATCAAGGTGATATAATTTGGATTATTCCCTAGTAAGTCTTTCACAAAATATTTTTAAGTTAGGCATTTTGAATGTGTCACCTAAGGCATCCATGCTAGAGAAAAAGATAGAAGAAAGGATTTGAAATGGTCATCTCAACTTGGATAGAATCAAGTAAACACACTCTTCATCTTTCTTATCTCTTCCACTCCCCTTCAATTGTGTCAAAACATGCTTGAACTTGGTAAGATAGTCTATAATTGTTCGAAAATCTTTAGGATTAAGAGAGGTGATCTCAATTTCAAGTTGGATGGCTCTCATATGATCCACCTTACCAAATAAATCCTCCAATTTCTCCCATATTTTGAAAGGAGCGTCACATTGTTCTAAATGAAACAAAATACTATCACTTACATAGTTCCTATCAAACCCATAAACTCATCAAATTTGCATAGGTACTGAAATTTTTATATTCTCTAGTGAACATTGGTTGTTCAAGTAGTTAAAGCCCATAATCCTTTCCACTTAATTATTGTTTCCATTCTTATTTTCATGTGTGATAATTAATTATTTGTAGTTAATGGCTCAACATGATCTAATTAAAATTAGATAAATATTCCATCCTAAAAAAATCACCAAAAGAAATGCAAGAACCAAGCAATGCAATGCAACAAGAGCCCCCGATTTTGGCAATTTATAATGAGTGCGTGTTACAATATGACACTTTATAATTATATTTTAATTATCAAAATAAATATTTTCAATGGAAAGATCATGAAAAAACAAGAAATTTTGTAAAAACGGCACTCAAAACCGAGTTACCGATCAAAAGATACAAACTTTTCAATATTATGCTCTACTATTTATTTTAGTTGCCACTAAAACAAAATAAAATGCTCTTGCCTTCACGACATAGATAAAAATGAAAGGTGGCTAGAGTTAAGAGTAGGAATCATAATCTTAAGACCTCATATTACCATACCATTAGTCTGCATATTTTCCCGAATTAGAAAAATGTGCACAATAATCCACGAACCCTCGTTAAAAAAAAAGAAAAAAACATATTTCCGTAAAGTGATATATTGCACACCAATCGAGAATGTTGCAACATAAAAGAAAAAATCCTAGTTCAGATCTTGAAAAACCCGATAAAACCTAGAAATTTTTTTTTAGGTTTTTCTCCGATTGGCACGAATTCCAAGATGAACCATCCTGCATCTTTGTAACAACAAAATAACCTAAAAATCAACTTCCTCCAAAAATGATCAAGTTTACAGTCGATATTAGGGTTTTTCCACCTTCCAAATCCAATGGAAATATCTATTTTGCATAAAAACACATGCAACAACAAAATATGAATGAATCACGAATATATGGATATACGAAAACAAAATGTTTGCAAAACAAAACTTACAAACGGATGTCAAAAGAAATATCCTTCTCTAATACCATAAAAGGAACGATAACCAGATCGTACCAAGCCAAGAACTTAGATTTTAATCAAACACCATGATCAATAAGATGAAAGCAATTCTTCATAATAACTTTACGCAAAACATTTGCAAATACATGAGAAACAATATCATATATTATTATGGAACTCAATGAAATACAATGAGAATGATTCTTGCTTATATAGGCAAGGAATAACAATATAAGAACCAGTCAATGTCATAGATCAAACCATAAATCAAGGAAAGAACTATTCATCAAAGAACTAGTCAAGACCATAGATTTAGGAAAGAAGTAGACATCAAGGATCTAGTCAATACCATAGATCAAGGAAAGAATTAGTCAATATCATAGATCAAGGAAATAACTATACCTAACAACTAAATAATATCCCCATAATATATAAACAAATAAAAATAAATATTCACACACATAAGTGGGTTAGGATTAAAAAAATAAAGGTAAATAAAGTACCTAGGTGATCATGAGGTAAGGTAAATACCGCTCTAACATAAACAAGAATATGTTGCTAAAATATAATTGTAGATTACATAGTTATTTTTTACATTTGATTATCATGCTTAATCCTGCTAACCTTAATGTCGTGGGTGTACAAGCTACTCATTTAGAGGTAAGAGGGATAATGACCAAAGAGTCTTCCTCATTGAAACACAAGAACAAGAAACATGACAAGAAAGAGATGTTAGAAGAACAATGGAATGAGGAGGGGTGAATTATTTCTACAAAAAATTATTTCATTTACCATTCATTATTCATTATCATTTGTAAAACCATTCAATAAACCATGAACCATATTTGTGTTTACTTAAGAAAATATACAACCATACATAAGAGAAAGAGAAAGAGAGTACATAAAAACACCAAATATAAGTGGAAAACCCTCAAGGGGAAGAAAACACACTGAAACACAAGCATTATATTTCCATGTTTCAAATTTATTAAGGCACCAACCCCATAAGGATCACCAACCCCTATTTTAGTAGAGCACCAACCCTACAAGGAGCACTAACCCATAATTTAGTGAAGCACCCACTCCACAAGGAGGATAAAACCCCATAATATGATCAAGCACAAACTAAACCACCTAAATATGATTATCACAAAAATATTTGTTTCCACAAATAATGGAGATCTCTAATTCATCTCACACAATCATAATCAAACTCTCATTCCGTATCTCATCATACCTTCTTTTTCTTGGAATTGTCTTGGCTCTAAAAAATTCTCTTATGCTCTCTATCCTTCCTATACTTGTAACAAAATTCCTTAGCAAATCATGCATTCAAACCTATTATACTCTCACATATGGGTCATATTTTTCCCTATGAGTGCACTAGTTTAAATATGAACTCAAAATGCCACTTATATATACTTTTATATTTGAAACATAAGGGAGGTAGGTCATATATCATAATTTAAACCAAAATAACTTAAAAAATCCCAATACATTCACATATGAAACATATACGTTAGACATGCCCAAAAACATCAAATTTGCATAAAACAAGCTTAAAACCCCATCACTCGATGGGCTAAAACCAAAAATATGAAAACCATGATTATTAAAGATCCAAAATCAACACATATGTGTAATATGACATAATACTATCAACCATGGTCATTAATTAGCTTGTACCAATAAAAAAATCATAACATAACTCAAAAGGCTTAAAGCCTTAACCAAATAATTGTTATCAACACAATGATTTCAACTTTGGTCATCAAGACCATTAAAGAACAAAAAACTATTAAATTTAAATACTCTATAGAATCCTTAAGACATTTATATCACATCCATGCATACTATACTTCTTTAAAAATACATGTGTTTAAATCACAATAGCTTGTCTCCTTCCGAATCAAGCTACTTAGAAACTAGTTTAACAAAAATGACTAGTTTGCTCCATTTCTATCACTTCCAAGACCTCCAAAGGCCTTCACTAGGAAAAAAATTCATCTTTCTTCACTCTACATGAGATAACAAGTATCAAATGATCCATCTCATTCCTCGGTCACCTCATTCTTTCATCCTAAGCAAAATTGACATGGAAGGCAGCATACCTTCTTCCTAACAAATTGAACTAAAAGATCCATCAAATACCATCATCATGAGACACACCAAATAAAACTAGAAAAACATTTAAAACATATTTCCATAACATATTGTAACTCCTTCCAAATTCAAGTGGAAGGCCTTTAACTAATATAATGTCTAATTTTTTTTTCTTAAGCCTTTCTAGTGGCTCAAGAACTCACCTTAAGCTCAACTTGCTCCATCCCCAATATTGAGAAAATAATATAACACACTTATACAAGATATACAGAACTCAAAACCTTCCCAAGCAAGAACAACTCGAAACATCACATTAACTCTTGAAGCCACTTAAAACCTCGCTAGACAAGGCATCCTTCAAACATGACCCTAAAAGAATAGATCATAACCTATAAAAACTCAAATTTGAAATATCAATGAAAATATATCTTAACCAAGATTCAAAAAAACTTGAATGTAGTCCTAAATCTTCTTGTAGCTCTTGTAATTCCACTTTTAATGAAAGCTACTCCAAACTACCCCAAAAACTAGTCCTCATAAATAGGGATAAATTTTCCCTTTTTCACCTCAACCATGATCTGAAACTATCATGTACATGTTTAAAAACACCAGATATTTAAAAATCCATTTATGTTTCAACTTCTTTAGATAAATTTAACTTAAACCTGAACTTCTTTGGAAAATTCCCTTTTAGGTGGGGCCCACATACTGTCACAACCACTATCTTACCTTTCTAGAAATATGGAAGATTCATCTATGACATCTAGTCATCAATTAGGAAAAATCAACCAAGATAAGCTCATTATACCTCTTTTACCAATTCACTTTTAGGTAGGGTTTAGCTAGGGTTTCAAACCAACTTACCTTCTTAACGATCATTCATAAAAACATGAAAATCAAACCACCTCATTATTTTGTGAAACCTTCATTACTAACCTAAGAATCTATTCCAAATATCTCAGGTACCCATGCAAATCAAACAATTCATAACGAGAATCAGAAGGTCCATTTTTGCTTCAAATCTTCACTCTAGTAAACCCAATTTATCCAAAATTGAAGTATCTTGTGATTCCTTCTTAAATTTGACCTAAAACTTGTCATGAAGCATCAATATGACATGACCTAACTATTCATACTACTATATATCCAAACTAGCTCTGAAAGCCTCATATAATCCCATTTATCCAAGTTTTCTTGCTTGTTCTCATCCGCTTACTTCCCAAGGACCTCATACATGCATCATACCTCTGAGTTCTAACTTGAAACTCATCATATAACTCATGTACACTTCAATAATGTTCCTACCATGTTATACCTCATGATAAACTTCAACGACCTTGAGAGGACTCAAACCATGACTATACTCACTAAACCATGTTCCAGGACACTATAAAACTCACCAATTTATGTCACTACCAGTAAATCTTCAAACTTGACATTGAATGAAACCTAATGGATACTCACATGACCTCATGACACCCTTTTACATAAATTAACTTTACATTAATGGAAACACTAACCTACAATGGCCAACTATCTCCCCCTTTGTCATTAATAACAAGCAACAAAACCAACACACCTACATGACCTCTTTCTCATGTTTTTAATGCTTCTCTCCCCCTTTGACATCTATGAAAAAGGATATAATATTTACAATATGAGTAAAATGACAACACAAGACTAAATACAATGAAAATAATGCAAAAATTAACTTACTTTTCAAATAGCTCCCTTGTACTTCGAACTTGGGCTTCTTTGACTCCTTCAGTAGCATATGAAGATTCATGGACCTATAAACACCATGAAAATGGCTCTCCCTGAATTTTTAAACTCATTACTTTTCATTTAATCATGCTAAATCATCTTCATCTAGTTCTTTTCATGCTCAAATCCACCATTTTTCCTCCAAATTAATCATGACTGACTTTAGGGCTACTTTTCGCTAAACAACTCTTTAAGTGTTTTTTTTATAAAAACTTATTCATGTCATATAAACACACACACCTCATAATCATCAACCTATGGCTCCTGGAATTGTACCATCATATTTAACTAAAAATACACAATTTAAGCTTCTTACCTTGTTTTCATGCCTAGAGAATGAATCCATTAAATTGCCTTTGTCTGAAGAAACATTTCATCATTTTAACTTTTTTATGAGAAGATGAGGTCATTTGGGTTACTTGACTTACTTTATTTGAAATAATCACTCATTTTTGTGTCTTCTTAACATATTTCATTATTGATTGATGGTCAAGAGGAACTCTCCTTTCTTTGATAACCTTCCTTGAACCTATAGACTTCATTTTGATGTCAAAACAACATCTACCTATAGTCTTAACATCACACGACCATTTTTATTTCATACATTTTCATTCTTGACTTCTTTGGATTGAGAAGAATTCAAATTCTCCCTTAAAATCCTATCATCAACTTGAAATCAGCCCTCTATTTTAGACTTTTATTACAAAAATTGCTTGAATCATCTTTAAAGGACATACTTGAATCCACATGTTCTTATAGTATCCCGACCTTACTCATACTCATCAATATTGAAAAAGCAAAGACTTACATCTTAAAGACTTAAGAAATTCACAATTTACTTCAATACACATGTTCACAACTTATAGACATTTAAGAACTCATAGATCATCTATTACAAATTAGATGCACTACCTTATTTATGACTTTATGTCTAATAAGCCTGTAGACTTCCCGATACCTAAGAAAATATCATGTTCTTCCCATATAGAGTCACACATACTTACAATATATCCACATACTTTTAACTTGAAGTCTATTTAAAATTGAAAAGACTATTCATCATCTTATTTACCTATAAAACTTCCATGAGGATTCACCATACACACTGTAGATTGTCTTATCATGATTTCACAGTCTATACATGCTTTATAACAATCTTCAACACTTCACAAGATGATTTGTATTTATTTCAATGTTTAGGCAGGCTATAGACACCTCTTACCTGAAAACCCCATAACATTCCTCAAGAATGCATTCTTAGATCCGTAGAATTATGTTCCCTCACCCACACGGGTCTCATGTAGCCTACATATCCTTTCTTCACATCTCATACTTGATAGAGTACTCCTCATTTTCACATTTTCATAGACCCCTCACTCTTACTACTCCACCATCTAGGAACACCTTTAGGATACAATCACATTCCTACTATACATACAAAATTCAATGTACATGTTATTTAAACCTTGCTACATACTCCTAAGTCATTTTTCCTTTTGAATTTTCATACCGAGAATAGAAAAAGGATCACACCGACACCTTAAAGACTTGAAGTATACTTACACAACTTCAATAAGTGGCATTCACTTCATAGTTGCATCATGTAAGTCTTTGAACTACTTATATCGTATACACATACCTACTCTTCTTGTTTCACACAAGATCATGAATATCCTTATCACCCTTTATATCATAGTCTTCATGTTGAACCTTAGAATTAAACCACCTCTACATAGAATTGTCACATAGAGTGACCAAAAAGAGCTTCATTTGATCTTTTAATCACTTGCCCTATCTTAGAAACCAATCCTAGATCAATATAGTCTCAATTATTATTCCTCACAGTCCATAGTATTCCATCATTCACCATGAAGTACCTAATGCAATATGGAATAAGGAAAATACAAGGCATTCTTACATAGGCAAGGATCATATTTACTGGAAACTATTGTAATATATTCAACTTCTTCTTCTTTGGAATACTAACCTCTCTAACCTTGTTGATGATTATGAGATTTTTCTTTCACTTACACAAATCGAATTTATTTGACATGTTGTCTTCTTGAATTTACAACATTGGATCTCAACATAGTTAGCTTAGCCATTTGAAAAATTTCTTCATTACCACTTGAATCCCACTAGGAGTGAATAATTTTCATACATAAGTTGATAAAATTAGACAAAAATGTGTAAGCATAAACTAGGCTTCATGATGATCTTTGAAGGAAATAGATATTAGCTCGTAGACACACTTTAATCACAGCTACCTTCACTTCTTATAAGATTTTCTTCTTTGTGGAACACCAAATCTTGACCGAGAACAAACATATTGTCTTGACACATTGATGGAGTAAATTATGCCTTAACTTTTTAATACATTACAGATTGGGATTTTTCAAGACTATTAAACAATTTGACCACACAAAACAATTTTTATAATACACCTTTATAAGCCATGTATTGACACAAAAATACATCTTGATCCATTGATAATCTTATGTATGCCATGTTTCTCTATGAAATTACACTTGGAATGGTATTAAACAAACTTCTTAACTTACTTCAAGACTGGAAAGACTCATTTAGTCATATGTACCTTGATCAAGGAGTGAACAATGTTCTCCCTACATTGATGAGTAATTTGAGACTCGCATTGATTTTTGACAGAGTTGAAAAAAACAACATCCTTATTTATTATTGGCTCTTAAACACTTATATTCCATCCATAATCCTTGGCCTTATGACCAAACTCACAACATGAAAATCATTCACCTTTAAAGATACCTACATCATTCCTAGGAGACCTCCTTTTTAATCTCTATCTCTATGTCCAAAATCATGAGAGATAAAATAATATCCATTGAGGAAATTACCCTACCTCATAGCATTAGGTTGTATAACTGAGTTATAATTTCTCAAATCAGTCTTCTTGGTCACCTTCTCATTTGATTTAGAACATGGACCAAATTCACCATCACTTTCCTTTTGCTTTTTCTTAAACCCCAGGAAAATATTGTCATTTTTAGATGTTTGACCTTCTAAAATTCCATAAATATCTTCATATATATTATCTAACTTCCCATACATATTTAACCTATTGGAAGCATCTTCAAAATTAGATTCAAAAGATTTAAATATCTCTTCATACATGGAACAAGTGTCTTCTTATCCTTTAGGAATTTAGCATTACTCTCTACTTGAGATTCAAAACCCTTGATGGATTGATCATGATCTTTCTCCATATAACTAATTTTCTCTTGCAATACAAACAAAAAGACACGAAAATCTCATACTTTCTCCTTAAAAGATCAATGAGACTTACCCATTTATGCTTTTAGGATCTCCTTCAAGTTGTTATACTTATTTCATAAGGACTCGCCCTGATACCAATTGTTGGAATAAAACTACATGCGGTTGAATCAGTCCTACAAAACTTTACTCCATTTACCATTTCTCATTCATTATAATTTTTACAACCATTCAATCAACCATGAACCATATTTTTGTTTACTTGAGCAAAGAAATAACCATACACAAGAGAAAGAGTAAGAGAGTACAAAAGAACACCAAATATAAGTGGGAAACCATCAAGGGGAAGAAAAACCACTGAAACACAAACATTATATTTCCATGTTTCAAATATGGTGAGGCACCAACCCCTAGTTTAGTAGAGCACCAACCCTACAAGTAACTCCATCCCCTAATTTAGTGAAGCACACACTCCAAAAGGAGGATAAAAATCCCTAAGATGATCAAGCCCAAACTAAACCTCCTGAATATGATGATATTTGAATTTTTTTTTATGCCACAACTGGTGGATATTTCTAATTTAGCTCATGCAATCACAATCAAACCCTCATTCCTCTAGCTCGCTCTATCTTCTTCTTCTTGGACTTGTCTTGGCTTTGAAAATTTTCTCACATAATCTATATTCTTTATCAACATGTAACATGCTTAATCATCCTTCAAATCATGCATTCCAACTTGTTACACTCTCACAAATGGGTCACATTTTTTCCTCAAAGAGCACTAGTTTAAAAATGAACTCAAAACACCACTTATATATGATTTCTATCTTTATAACATAGGGAGGTTGGTACTACATCATAATTTAGACACAAAAACTTAATAATATCCTCATACATTCATTAAAACATTCACATGTGACCCATATAAGTTGGTCATGCCCACAACCATCAAACTTGCACAAAACAAGATGAAAACCCCATCACTCAAATGTGTTAAAACCAAAAATACTAAAATAATGATTATTAAAGATCCCAAATTAACCATAAGTGTATAATATTACATGAAAAACATTAAAATGGTATTTAATTATCTTTACTAATCAAAAACTACATAAACAACTCAAAAGGCTCAAAAGCTTCACCAAATAACTATTTTCAACACCTTGTCTTCACCTTTGGGAATCAAGACCATAAAAGAATGTAACCACTATATGGAATCCTTAGAAACTATATATCACATACATGCAATCTATACTTCCTGAAACATCCATGTGTTCAAACCACGACAACTTTTTCTTTTCACCAAATCAAGCTTTCTAGAATAGATTTTTAGAAACACAACTAGTTTTTGCACCCTTTTTTCACTTACAAGACCTCCAAATGCAGTAAATAGGAAAAAATTTCATCCATATTCACTCTCGATGAAATATAAAGCATTAAATAATCTATCTCATTTCTCAATCACCTCTATCTTTCAACCTAAGAAAACTTGTCTTGAAAATCAACATACCTTCTTCCTCACAAACTAACCTTAAAGACCCATTTAATCTCATCATCATGAGACAAACCATATACCACTAGAAATACCTATGAATATTATTTCTATAACATTTGGTAACTCCTTCCACAATTCAAGTGGAAGGTCTTCAACTAAGACAATCTTTACAAACTACTTCTTAAGCCTTCTAAGGCTCAATAACTAAGCTTGAACTCAACTTACTCCATCACACAAAAATCAATTCCAATATTGAAAAAGCATAAAAACACGTATTCATGATTCCTATCATAAACCTTCACCAATAAATAATAACTCAAAAACATCACCTTACCTCTTGAATCCACTTAGCACCTTGCTAAGACAGGTATCCTTCAAACTTGACCCTCAAAGAACATAAAGATAACCTATTCATACCATTTCCAAAACCCAAGTTTCATATACCAATTTAAATATATACAAACCATGATAAAAAAAAATTGAATGGATTCCTAACTATTCAAGTAGCTCATGTAATTCCATTTTTATTGGGGTTAGTACATCGGTTGTACAAATAATACATTAGATCTAGATACATGCAAATAAAAGTAGATATTCTACCACAAGAAATACACAAAAGAAGAGATATAAACCAACACTATATTTAACGTGGTTCAACCAAAGGTGGGCTACGTCCACAAAGAAACAAGCTAATCTATTATCTTAAGCTTTCACAAGATATACAATGAAGATTTACAATCTTCCACACCTCTAGGATGTATAGTACTTTCTTTCTCTCAAAATTTTGGTTATTCTCCGAGAATTCTCTCTCTCTCACAATAATCATCAAAATTTTCAATTTCTTTTAATTCTTACTTATAAACCCTAGCTTTCATGCTTATATAGGTGTATACAAACTTAGGGCACTTAGCCATGATATTAAAATCAATAGATCTTCTTTAACACTAAAAATAGATCTAATTACCGTGAGTTAATTAAAACATCCACACTTAGGTAATCGGCATCGGTTATCCCTAACCGATTCATGTTCCTCCTAGTCTAACCGATGTTGGTCACATAGGTGACCGATGTTGATTCCTCCATAACCAATGTTAGTTACTTGTGTTTTCCAAAGTAAGTTTCATATTGCATGATAATCTGAAGTAATTGAGCTCCACATCTCAAAAATATCTCACTTAGAGATTAATTACTACACCATACCTATATAACATCACTCTTGGATACTTCTTAGCTTTGTTTCTTCCTCTTCAAGTCTCAAACTCAAAGACCAAGAGAATTTGAGTGTAGCTCCAACTTCTCCTTTGGTAATGGCCTTGTTAGCATATACACATGGTTCTCACTCGTATGAAAATTTTCTAGATTTAATTTCCTATCCTCCAATACCTGTCATATGAAGTGATACCTCAACTGAATGTGTTTCATTCTTGAATGAAATTATCATTTATTTTTCAAAATAATTATACTCGACTATCACTAGATAATTTACAATCATCTTGCTTCTTTCCCAACTCTTCCATGAACCTACTCATCCATATCATCTCTTTCGCTAGCCTCTATAGCTGTAACATACACTTCCTCCATAGTAGACAAAGTCATAACCTTTCTACAATCTTGAAATCCAACTAATTTCCATCCCACCTATTATGAAAATATATCCGGTGAGTACTCCTCCTACCATCTAGATCTCCATCCATATCTGAATCAACATAGCCACATATTGAAATATATGAACCTCCATAGCATAATTACATGTTATATGTCCCTTTCAAATACCTGAGTATCCATTAGATTGCTTTCCAATTCTCTTTACCTGGATTTTCCATATATCTACTCACAACTCCCACGCATGTGCAATATCCAGACTGCAGTACAAACCATAACATACATGAGTCTCCTAAGCTGTTGAAGCATATGGTACTCATGTCATGTATTTGACCTCCTCATGTGATGAAGGACACGATCTTTTCTTAATTTGAAGTGTCCCGCCATAGGTGTACTTACATGTTTTGAATCTTGCATATTAAACATTTCTAACACCTTATTGATATAATCCTCCCGAGACAAATACAATTTCTTGTTATTCTGTGTCATGTGTATTTACATGCCAAGGATTATTTTTACAGATCCTAAGTCCATAGAAAATTTGTGAGCTAGCTTTCCTTAAGCTCACCAATGTCATGCATAATAGATCCTGTAATAAGCATATCATCCACATACTGAAACAAAATAATATAGATCCCATTTCTAAGCTTCTTGAAATAAACACAATGGTCGATTCACATCTCAAGTAATCATGCTCATGCATAAAACTATCAAACCTCATATACCATTACCTTGGATCTTTCTGAGTCCATATAGACTCTTTTTCAACCTACACACTAATTTCTCCTTACCCTTGACTTCATACCTAAGCGATGTTACATATAAATCTCTTCATACAAATCACCATGAAGGAAATTTGTCTTCACATCTAGTTTCTCTAAATGAAAATCCTCTACTATAAATAAACTCAATACAAGCATGAAAAGAAGTCATCTTAATAACTGGAGAAAATATTTCACCAAGTCAATACATGCTTTATGTGCAAATCTATTTACTACAAGCCTTGCCTTGTACCTTTCTATCCACCCTCTTCTTCCTTGATCCTCTAAACCCACTTGTTTTGCAATTTCCTCTTACCTACTAGAACCTTAACCAAATTCCAAGTCCTGGCTCCTCGATCCAAAGAGTCCATCTCCTCATCCATGCCATGCTCCCACTACACACGTGGGTCTTATCATGCACTACTTATTCAAAAATATCTAGTTCACCATTATTAGTCAATAATAAATAAACTAGAGAAGGTGTAAATATTTTTAGAGGTTTACTTACCCTTTGTGACCTTCTCACAGGATTTTGGGGTACTAGAGGCTCATTTTGGACCTCTTGGACATTTGTAACCAAATCTATCGTGGATCGACGTTGGTCACCTATAATTGATGCTAGTTCTACTAACCGATGTTGGTTTGGATCTTCTATAATAGCTTATCGGTTCTACTAACCAATTTCGGGTCAAGGGTCAATCGACACCAAGTTACTTTTTAACCATGTCGATATTGCTTTTAAATCTAAGAGTTCATTTTCATTCAAAACTTCTCAATCTGGTTCTTCCTTAAGTAAAAATATTTGATCCCTGTACATTCTCTTGTCATCCCATTCAATGTCACGACTCCTAATAATTTTAAAATTCTCTAAATCCAAAAAATGGAATCCAAAATCACCAGATCCATAACCAATGAAAGTGCATCTCTTGGATTTTGTATCCAACTTTTTCCTATTTTCCTTATCAATATACACAAAGATTATGAACCAATTTTTTTAAGAAAATATAGATCTACCTCTTTTTCGGTCCAAACTTCCTCTGGTATTCCTCCATCTAGTGAACTTGAAGGCCCATGGTTAATCAAATAAATCGTCAGTATCAACAGATTCTTCAAAAATTGCAAGGGCAATCTAGAATGTATCCTCATACTTCTATCACGTTCCATGATTGTCATGTTCATTCTTTCGCAACACCATTCTCTTGTGGTGTGTTCTTAGAACCATTATTTCTCTACGTATCCCATTCACTAAACAATAATCATTGAAATTTGTACTACAAAGATATTCACCACTATTGTAAGATCATAAGCACTTTAACTTTGAATTTTCTTCATTCTCAATAAGGGTTTTCCATCTTTTAAAATTTTCAAAAACATCATATTTATGTTTAATACAATAAACCCATACCTTTCTTCTATCATCATCAATGAAAGTAACATAATATTGGGATCCTCCATGATAAGCTACTTGAGTTGGTCCCCACACATCCGAGTGTACAAGATCCAATTAATGCTCCTTATTAGTTTCTCTAAATTTGAGAAATCTCACTCTCTTTTTCTATCCAAAAACACAATGCTCAGAGAAATCAAGATCTAAATATTTCAAATCGATAACTTACCCTTAGCCTTTAAGATTTTCATTCCTTTTTGACTCATATGGTCCAACCGATTATGCCACATACATGCATCCGAATCAAGTAGATAATTCGGAAAATGAATCAAGAATAAAGGTAGATAATTATAATGTTCCTACCTTCTTACCTCTCGCCACAACAAAATCACCCCTAGTGACTTTCCAAGAGTCTCTCTGTATATGTAACCATGCAACCAACCTCACCTAGTTGCCCGTAGAAATAATATTTCTCCCGAGGTTTGGCACTTGCCTCACATCTTTCAACACCCATGTATTTTCATTCTACAATTTTAGATGAACTTCCCCTTCACTAGTAATACTGCAAGGTTCATCATCACCCAAATAAACATGCCCAAAATTACCCTAGACATAATTTCTGAAATAAACCTTATCAAGGGTTACATGGAAAGAAGCCCCTAAATCTAAAACCCTTGATTCAATTCTATTATCTAAAGAAAGAATAAGATCATCTTGCATTACCTCTGTTGTAGCAAGATTTTAATTTTTTTACCTTTTTCTAGTTATTGGTTTCTTTTATCCTTTGACCAACAATCTTTCTTTATATGTCCTTTCTTTCCACATTTCCAATGTGTAATTCCTTACCTCGTATTTAGATTTGCTATCCCGTGACTTTGATTTCCCATTATTCTTACTCTTGATCTCTCCTCTCGTATGCCTCGCTTTCTACATTCAAAGCATTCCGAGATGATTATTTTCTATACTCTTCTATGAATTTCTTCATTCAAGATTATACTAACCACATCATCAAAATTCAAAATATTATTAGCAGATGTTGTATTACTAACAACCATTACCAAGTTATCCCAACTATCAGGAAAAGAACATAAGAATAAAAGTTCTTTCACTTCATCATCAAATGGTATATCAACCGATTTTAACTGATTTACAATATATCTGAAATCATTCAAATGACTAGATGCATATCCACCTTCATGCATCTTAGAACTAAATATTTTCTTCATCAAATAAACTTTATTTGAAGCACTATGTTTTTCATATAAATTAGTAAGATATTTTATTAACCCTACCGTAGAAGTCACTTCTGTAATATTGGAAGCCACAGATGCTGCCAAGATCAATCTTATAGATCCCAAAGCCTTTTTGTCAAGAATATTCCATTCTTCATCATTCGTCTTTGTAGGTATAGAATTCTCATCCAATGGTAAATATAAATCTCTTTTGATACAAATAATCCTCAATATGTATCTTCCATAATTGATAATTTTGGTCGTCAAACTTCTCTACCTTGTATTTGTTTTCTTTACCTTTGTTGTAGCTCCCACTCAATCATAAAACCCTCTCTGTGAATAAATTTTTCAACACACAAAACCCTCAAACAAAGCTCGCTACTAGTTGTTGGGGTTATCACACCGGTTGTCAGAGACAAAAACATCGGATCTAGCATACATGCAAATAAAAGAGGATATTCTACCGGAAGAAATATACAAAACAAGAGATATAAATCAACACCAAATTTAACATGGTTCACCCACAGGTGGGCTATGTACACCAAGAAACAAGCCACTATATTATCCAAAGCTTTCACAAGATATACAATGAAGATTTACAATCTTCCACACCTTTGGGATGTATAGGATTTTCTTTCTCTCAAGCTTTTTCTTCTTGTCCAAGAATTTTATCTCTCACAATTATTCTCAGCAATAATCATCAACTTTTTAAAGTTCTTCTTAATTATTACTTCTAAACCATAGCTTTCATGCTTATATAGGTGTATAAAAAAGTAGAGCACTTAGCCATGAAATTACAATCAATAGATCTACTTTAACACTAAACATAGATCTAATTCCCATGAGTTAATTAAAACATCCACACATAGGTAACCGACATTAGTTATCCCTAACTGATGTCAGTTCCTCCTTTCCTAACCGTTGTCGGTCATAGGTGATCGATGTTGGTTCCTCCATAATCGATGTCGATAACATCTATGTTTTTCAGCAAGTTTCATATGCATGTTAATCTAAAGTAATTGAGCTCCACAACTCAACAACTTTTATTGAAAGCTTCTCCAAACCGCCCCCAAAAACAAGTCCTCTTAAATAGGGTACACTTTTCAATTTTTTACCTCGACCATGATTTGAATATATAATGTAAATTTATAAAAACTACAGCCTAAAAACTATGTAAATTTTTTTTCAACTTCTTTTGAGAACTTTACCTTAATCTAAACTTCTTTGGAAACTTTCCTTTCGGTGGGGCCCACATACTATCACAACCACTATTTTACCTTTCTACAAATCTGGAAGATTCCTCTACAACATATAATAATAAAATTGGTAAAATCATTCAAAACAAAGCTCAAAGTATACCTCTTTTTCTCCAAGCAATTTTGAGCTAGGGTTTTGTTAGGGTTAAAAATGAACTTTTCTTCTTAACAATCATTTATAAAAATGTGACGATCAAATCACCTCATTATTTTTTTTGTGAAATTTCCATTACTAACCAAAAAATATTCAAAATAGCTCAAGTCCTCACATGCAAACCAAAAACTCACAACAAGCATCATAAGGTCCATTTTTGCTTCAATTCTTCACTCTGAAAACCTTGTTTTGCCAAAACCGAAGTATCTTGCAATTCCTTCTTCACTTTGACTTGAAACTTGTCATGAAGCATCATGAAAAATTCTCTAACCATCCATACTCACCACATAGTGAAAATGTCTCTAAAACTCTCTATCCAATCTCATTTATCCAAGCTTTCTTATATGTTCTCACCTAATTACTTCCAAGGACCTTATACATGCATCATACTTCTAAGTTCGACTTGAAACTCATCATACATAGCTAATATACACTTCCATCATGTTGATACCATGTTATACCCCATGATAACCTTTAACCACATTGGGAGGACTCAAAACATGACTATACTCATCAAGCCATACTCAAGACACCATAGAACTCACCAAACCTAGTCACTACCAGGTTCATTTTAAGACACCTCTATAAAATTGTAGGTGGAAAATACTTGGTGAATATCCCCAGAACCAGTTTCAGCGAAAGGCAAATTTGACAGTATTCCAAAACTAAATTTTTGCCTGGTTTTTCATGGCTGCATCATTGACGAGTGACAACAAGACGTCAATAATCACTCCTGATGCGCGTCAATGGAACGTCAATGGTCTTGGCTGACACGCGTCACTTGCTCCATTTTCACACGTCAAAAAGCTCTATTGATGCGTGCCAATCGATACTATCATGACATGCGTTAATAAATCCTATTGACGCTGGCGTCAATGGTCTTAGCTAACGCGCCGTCAATTATCCTAGCTTATACTTACGCCAACAAGCACTTTGACGCTCATCAATGGATCCAGTTGACGCACGAGTGCTTGTTGACAATCCTATGATGATGCGCATCAAGAGTGCTTGTTGATGACGCGATAGCTAGGATAATTGATGATGCGCATCAGCCTAAGACCATTGACACGCGTCAATTGAAGCCATTGACGCCCGATTTAGCCTATAAATACCCTTCATCCGGTCATTTTCTCATTTTCACCTTCCCGCTCTTGAATTTTTGCAGGTCTCAATCGTTGTCAAAGACGCAAGTACAACTATAATGTCGACTTCACATGCTTCCCAACTGCAAGTTCAGGAAAAAAATCAAGAAGAGAATCCAATTCAATCGATGGCCAAGATCATCTACAGGAATCCCTTATGCCCTCACATCCATACTATTTTAAAGATGTCTTCAGAATATAAAGATTTGATGGATGCGTGTGAATTTACAGGGCTCGTTAATATGCCCCATTTTGAAACAGATCTAGATATTTTGAATTACCTTTCTGTCATCCTACAATTCAGAGGACGGTCTTTTTTATGTGACTCTGAACGATGGCCGAATGTTCCAATTCAGTATCGAAGCAAATGACATCCATCGGTTTATGGGCCTTCCGTTCAGAAATTTACCAATTGTTACAACCAAGGCAACACTCGGAAGAAGACAAGAAATTTTTCAAATCAACATTAGGTTTCCATGTTGATTGTAAGTATAATTCGTTTTAATTCATATTTTTTATTCTGTTTTTTATTCTGATACAATTTGTTGTTATAAATTTATAGTAATTTTCAATGTTTCACATTTGCAGCCCATGTCAATAAATCCAGGCATGGTGTGGATACGCAATCAATTGCACACCACTTTCTTGCTGCAGTTATTTCATTTTTTCAATCTAGAATTGTTTTGCAGGGTCGCCAAATAGATATACCAAATTGGGCCATTACATACATTGTTGCCACTATCTCAAAACAAAAATTCGATTGGTGCACATATCTATCCAAAAAAATAAGAACTAACCTAACAAATTCAAAACTTTCAGAAAAACCTGTCATTTATTCAACAAACTATCTCCTCGGCCTTTATTATGAGGCACTTTTAAATTTAAAAGATAAAAAAATTCCTACTTGACCGATGATGAGGAGTTGATGAAGTTGTCAATTCCATTTGAAGAACAACAGGTATAAACTATTTAGTTTGTAATTGTATTTCAATTTTCGACATTACAGTGCATAGTTATTAACACTTAAATTTTAATGTTTTGCAGAGAATATTTATTGAAGCCCTTCCCCGAAAAAAGGTGTTATCGAGAGGAAGAGGCCAACAACACGCTGAGGCTTCGGGGGACTCCCAATATGAAATGGAAGCTCACTCCTCTCCAAACCCTCAACAGTTTGAACTCGTTAAATGCTAGAGAAGTAATACCTTCTCATATATTATTTACAAATTCTAAAGTTGCATATGTATTTTTCAATTTAAATTTTAACCAAATGAATTGACAACATTTAATATTGATGAATTGCAGGGACTTTGGAACATACACTTGTTTCACAAACTCAACCTTCTTCCCCAACTCACTCCATATAGTCGCATGCATTCGTATCTTCTGAACAAACACTAAGTACAACTCCTACAAGGCCACCCTTAGCACCGAGAAAAACAACCCCTCGACAACAAGGTACAACTTTTCAATAGTACGTTTAATTTCGTAGTTTTTGAGTTTATGAATTGTTTTCCCATTTTTCATTTTTTTGTACTTTTCAGCACATGTTAGTCCTGATCAAACTGCAGCACCGACACCCACTCAACCAATAATTTTTAAAATTCCAACTAGAGGAACAGTGAAAAAGAACATTGGTAAACACATGCCACTTGCTCCGGCCCCTAGTGGGACACTAAACATTGCCTTCTTTCGAATTCTAACTCTCTCACTTGGTGGCTTGCCCAAGTGCAATGGGAATATTTGTTTTGAACAATATAAATTTAGATGAAGATTATTTGGGCATTGATAGAATGACCCAACCGGTTTTTTCAATACCCATGAGATGATTCAAGGCCAACGGAGTATACTTCAAATTTCAATTTAAATATGCTTTACAATTTTGAATTACATTTCGATTTAAATTTATTTATCTAAATCTTGATTAATTTTTTTCACAAATAGGATCAGCCCACCCAAAGGTAGAAACAAGTAGTAGTTGATCTTGTTGAAAGCCCCCATACTTCTCCAACAAGATCATCTTCATCAGATTCAAATAGTGAACAGTTGCTACCTTTTCCTTTAGAGAACTTAATTGGTTATGATTGTCAATCCCATGTCAGTGAGTTTATTCTTCCTCATATCAATCATCTTATAGAATGGGAGAGAAGGGCTAAAGTTCTTATCAATGAGATTATTAGTCATTATGAAAATTATTGGCAACGGGATAGTTTATACGCTGCGCGATCCGAATCAACTCGTGAAGATGGATTCCTTACTTACCCAAGTAAGAAGTGGGACATCACGTATAACAACAACTATAAAGACAAAATTTTAGATAAGTCATTAAACAAATTGGAAAATATTAGTGCCGAGGCCCAAGCATATTTTAACAAATGGTCCAAGGACAAGGATTTGGAGTAGCAATTACAAATGCCGAAAGAGATAGAGTGGTTGTAAGTACTATTACTTCAAAACAATCATTCTTGTTAATTTGAAATTTTAATTTTTAGTAATATTTTGAATTGACATTACTCTTTTTGTGTAGTTGAAATATGAAAATTTGAAGAGTTAAGTGAAGGTATTGCAAGTTCACTTGGAAACAAAGAATGAAAGAATTTATATGCAAAGAAAAATTTGAAGAAAATATTGTTTTGGTTAACAAACAAAACAATACACTAAAGTGGATAATTAAAGAGCACGGTTTCGATCCGATATTATTCAATGCTAAAGTAGCAGCTGATCCAAATTTCTTTGTCACATGGAGATGCAGCACAAATCAAGAAGAAAGAATTTTAAAAAATGGGACAGTCTTTGTGGAGGATCTTATAAGTTCGGGGGTTATTTTACTGCATTGGGGAAAGGGGTACAACCATAGTGGAAGAATCACATTGGGGAAGGGAGAAGAGGAGTACAATTGGATAAAGAAAAGAGGGTTCAAAACTAGAAACTTTTATTATTGGGGAAACTTTAAATATTGAGTTTGAAAACTTCTAATATTGAGTATGGCATTTGAATTTAATTATATACAATCTTTAATTTTGATTGCATTAGATAGTGATTATCGTGAATTATATGTATGTTTCTTGTTTACTTGCATTGTCATGAATTGTATGTGGATGTAGATGATGAATGATGATAATTGATAATTAATGATAGATGATGATGAAAGATGATGAATGACGATAATGATATGATATATATGGACGATGATCAATTTAATGTTTTATAATGGATATAGATGACATTTATGATTAGAATGGATATATATGAGATTAGAACGAATATAATTGTAATGATATGATTATGAATTGTTTTTAGAAAATGGAATTGTTTTAATAAATTTAAATTAGATAAATAATTGTGTTAATAATAATTGTAGTGTCAGGACTCAGGATTATGATAATGATATGGTGATGATATGATATATATGGATGATGAGGAATTTTATGTGGACTTAAATTTAAAATTTTATAATGTATTGTTTATCCCACAGTGAAAAAAATATATCAAAGGATTTTGCACATATAAAAAATAAATTAAATATAATTTTAAGAAATCAAGAAAGAATCATCACTGGTAAGAAATTAATCATAATTGCAAATATGATAGGGTTTAGCTTACCTCTTGCGTAATAGATTGTTGTGAAATCATCAACGGTAACGTGCTAGATCTTTGTTTTGCCTGACATTGTAGATAGAGGGGTGAGTTGCCTGACATTGTCAGTCATGAGAAGTGCCAGCAACATCTTTAAATATATAGACCAGCAACATCTTTAAATAAATGTAAATATATAGAATTAGACCTGTAACATCTTTAATGATAACAAGAGCTGAAAAAATGTAAAGTAACAAACAATAAGATTATGTTCAAGAAGATACCTATTCAAAATTGAAATCATCACCGGTAATGTGCTAGATCTTTGTCTTAAAAAAATTCAACACAAAAAATGGATTAGTAGATAGATGGGTGAGTTGCCTGACATTGTCAGTCCTGAGAAGTAATAGCTTCCTCGGATGGATGTCAACCCATGTTTTCAAAAAATAAAAAGATTGTATTTAACTAAATGTAAATACATAGACCTATAACATCTTCAATGATAACTAGAGCTGAAAAAATTGAATAGTAACAAACAATAAGATTAAGGGGAAAAAGATACCTCCTTAAAGTTGAAATCATCACCATTGGTAATGTAATGAGCTAGATTTGTGTTTTAAATTCAATAAAACCCAACACGAGAAATGGATTAGTAGATAGATGGGTGAATTGCTTGACATTTTCAGTCTCGAGAAGGACCTATAAAAAGATTGTAGTTAAATAAATTTAAATATATAGACATGTAACATCTTTAATGATAAAGATAAAGGTAAAGAAGATACCTATTTAAAGTTGAAACAATACATTATCAATAGCTTCATCAAACTCGATGTTGTCTTCTGTAGAATGTGACGATGAGCCAATTACACTCTCAAGGTTGGGAATATTTGTACTTATAGCTGTATTATTCACACCTCTTCTTTCGCAAAGGGAATTCCAATGCACAATTGCTCTGTCAAACGGAAAGGTTTCGATGGAGTATCGAGAAAAATAACACCTCATGCTAACTTTCCATATTTTTATCCAACTTTGTTTCTTTTGTTTTGATTTTATAAATGACAATGCACTAAAAACCCTTTCATCCTCCACTGGACCCCAAAATCATTGTTTGGCATAACTCATATAATTTGAAATATTCACTGATATCTTCTTGTAAGATAGAACTTTGATAGATTCCTCGTCACAGTCTTGTAATAGCACCACTTTCAGAAGGTTGATCTAAATTCTTATATTGGTTCCTCATTGTTGTTGCAAAATTTGTTGAATGAAACTTTAATAAATCAGCATTCAGTATACCTTTGATTTCCATACCCTTGAGCTATGAAGTCTTTGTAAATTGTTCCATTATTGTACCCATTGATTTATGGAAATGATTTCTGACAAAGTCTACATGGCCACCTTCAGTATTCCAAAAATTAGGATTCATCACACCCATGGCTTCTAGAATTTTATCTTTACAGAAACGTTCCCTAATTTCTGATGACAAGGTTTCTGGAATTTTTTTAATCTTTATTCTTGTTTCAACTATAATAGACTCAAACAAATTACGTGTGACGGGAACATCTTCTCGTTTCGATCCTGTAATATCTTGACGTTTTTGCAAAATGTGTAGTGGTATTTCCCTCCCATTAACAGTGATGCAGAGGTGATCGTGGATATTAAATCTCAAAAAGGTGTTAGGATTTTTAAGATCTAATAAAGCTTTCCAATTCTCAAAAACAGGTGCATCAAAACTATCTTGGGAATAGTACAATATATCAAGACTTTGGCATACCATTTTTCTCATCCATATAAAATCCACAATATAGATTAATCTACCCTGTGCATGCTTCATCAGTGTATTGATCTCCTTTAACATTGGAAGAATACCAACCAATGTAAGCAATGTCTCCAAATCAGTTAAATGGAACAACAAGTCCTCGCCCTATCATCGGCTTCATGGCGGTATTTGTGCATGAAACCAACCAATGAAGGATACTCCTCACGAACTCTGCATGCAGGTTCATACAACGAGATCCATCTAGTCTCCACATCCTTGAGAAGTTTTTTGCCATCTATAATTCTAATTGCAATTTTTGGAACTTGAGAAATCACTTTGGGCTGCTTGACATATAGGCATGAAGTTCTGTATAAGTCTTCTAATTTAGCAACATTTTCGTGGTTGCTTACCATTTTATACGCTAAATTCATTTTGTGAGCCATACAGTGAATTAGTAGCATATATGGGGCCACTGTTGTTTGTAATCTAACACATAGCCCTATTCTGTGACCTTGCATGAAAGATGCACCATCTGCTCCAACGCATACCAACTTCGTAGCAATTTCATAATCAGTCATTCCAGTAACATCTTTCAAATGAGAAACAACTATTTTATGTAGGTTTTCGGCATTGCAGTTTTCAACCATTTTCATAACACCCAATAGATGAGGTGTCCTTATATGATTTTCTAAAGTATAGATGTGGATACATACCCATGCGGTGTTGTCGACTGCTATCACTTCATCAATTGAAAGAGAGATAAAGTTTGCTTTTTTTACATTCTCTTTCAAATCTTCCTTCTCTATCATCGAGAGGCATTTTGCCATTTCCCATCCACTACTTTCAGACCAATGAGACTGAGGTACATTCAGCATTCCATTAAATTGATACAAAACTTTGAAATCGAGGAAATCCGAAATCGCTCTTCCTTTTTTTAGTATTTGAAAAAGAGTAGAGAATTGTATGAATTTTGCATGTAGATTTGTTTCTTTCATCTTACCAATATGCGATGTGATCATTCCTCCCTTTTCCAACAGATGTCTGTGTTTTTTCTGCTCTGCCTCATATTTTGCTACGTATCTAACATGCATGCATTCTTTTTAGTTTTCCACCTATGTGTTTTGATTTTCTGGCCATCCGCCCCGTTACAGTCAAATATTGTTTTCCACAATGTTTTTCTATAGTGTCCAGCTTCAGTTGCATTTTTTGTTGCTTTCCCAATTTCCACGTACATATTGTACATGTACATTCAGATGGGATCTCTTCATAATTAGATGATTGTACAGGTTCAATAAATGGAAATTTAGCTGCCCAATCAAACTTGTATGTCCTGCCAATGGTCCACATATTCTTGTTCGTTTTCAATGCTTTACTTTTTTGAGTAGAATTTTGAGCAATATCACAATCACCTGGTTTCCTCTTTCTTGGACCGGAGTTTGATTTTGATTTTTGTCTTCCATTTTGCTTTGAGTGTTTGTATCTGTGATATCTAGATGCACTTCGGTTGCACCCCAACAGAACAATATCTTCAAGATCGGCATATTATCGTAGGTTTCATTTGTTTGACTTTGATATCTAGACTCACTACTAATGAACCTTCATACTTGACACTTAATGACACCTTATGGAGACTCACACAACCTTATGACACTCTTTTCCATTAATGCACTTGACAAAAATGACGACACTAGCACACAATGGCCTATAATAGAAAGGTTTAAAATAACAAAGTAATAATTCTACCATTAAGAAAGAATATGATAAACCATTTTGCAATCATTGTAAAAAGAATTATGATGAATCTAATTATTGGAAGTTATATATAGAACTAAATCCTAAATGGTTCAACAATAAGAAAGGAAAAGAGAAGAAATCCAAAAATGTGGTGTAGGATCTTTAATCTTACCAATGATGAGACCAAGATCACAAACATGGGTTTATAATGTTATAATTATTTCTCTTACTCTAGCACTAGTTCATCTAATGTTGCATCTTCTTGTAAAAAACAATATATGCATAATGAGCTGAAAATAAATGAGCTTTTCCACCTTAGAGTTATTTCTAAGCATACCAAAATAGACACTCTATTTAATATTGGATCTCAAGCTAATCTAATTTCAGAGGGGATTGTGAAGAAATTGGGCCTCCAAACCAAACCACATCTTAAGTCTTATCCTTTATTCTAAGTTTCTAATGATGCAAAATTACAGGTAGTAAAAACTTGGAAATTTATATTTTCATTGCTTATAAGTCCAATAATGAGGTTGATTTGAATTTTGTTCCATTATAAAATCATGATATGGTTTTGATAAATCCTTATCTTTATGATCATAAAGCAATATTCTATGGGGACGAGAATAAGTTCTTGCTTGTTAAAGACGGGATTACATATATTGTTAGATCTCATTGTGTGAAAACAATTTTTTATTTGGTTTCATTTGTAGGGTAGATGAAAAGGCTTGTAAATTCATGAAAGAATTTTGTACTCATGGTGATGAAATCCAAAGAGAAATATCATGACAAGGATTTTGAGGATTGTGTTATTAAAAATGGTAATTAATTGATTAAGGTTGTTTCTAACTATTATTATGTTTATCATGATCCACAAGGTCTACCTCCTAAAATAGGAGTTCAACATGAGATACAATTATTATAGGTTTTAACTCTTCCTAACATTGATATGTATAGATTGTTCAGGGTTGAGAACAAGGAAATCAAGAAGTGGGTGATGAAACTATTGGAAAAAGGAATTATCCTCCCAATTTCATCCCCTCATGGTTTTCCAATCATTTTGGTTCCTAAGAAAGATGGCACATGTCGGATGTGTGTTGATTTTTGTGCCTTGAATAAGATCACGGTGAAAAATCATTACCATCTTCCTCGTATTGATGATTTATTGGATCAATTGAAAATGTGATTTATTTCACTAAGGTAGGCTTATAGAGTGGTTATCATCATGTGATAATAAGTGAAATTGATATTTAGAAAACTATTTTTAAAAATAAACCAAGGTTTGTTTAAATGGCTTGTTATGCCTTTTAGGTTGTGCAATGCATTAGCTACATTCTTGTGTGTGATGAATGATGTTTTTATATCATTCATTGATGATTTTTTGATAGTATATTTAAATGATATTCTTATTTTCACTAAATCATGGGATGATCATATCATTCATATTCAAAAAGTCTTAGATTCTTTGAGAAAGGAGAAACTATTTTTGAAGATGTCTAAATGTGAATTTGGGAAAATATCTTTAATTTATTTGGGTTATGTTGTGGGACATGGTAAATTGAAAATTGATCCTATAAAATTTGAATTTATTGTTAACTATCCTAAACCCAATAATATAACAAAGGTTAGAAGCTTTCTTGGTGTAGTTCAGTACTAGAGAAAAATTATTGCTAACTTCTCATTTATTGCATCTTCTTTACATTCTTTGACTAACATCAAACAAGTCTTTTAGTGGGTGAGGCAAACATCAAAGAGATTCGATACATTGGAAGAGAAAATTATTACTTTTCTTGTCTTATTAATTCTAGATTTACAATAGTCATTTGAAATTGAGACAAATGCTAGTGAATATGCAATGGAGGTTGTCTTGATGCAAAACATAAATCTTGTTTGTTACCATTCTAAGATCATCACAAGTGTGGTAATAAACTATCCAAGCTATGATAAAGAGTCATATTTTTTAGTGCGAGAATGTAAAATGGAAAAACTAATTGATGGGAAAGGAAAAAATAATTCATATAAATCATTATCACCTCTAGTATCTCCAAACTTAGACCAAGCTACAATAATCTAGACACTTTTATTGGTTGGGTTTCTTAGAACAATTTCATCTCATGATTGGTATAAGAAAGGTATATAAAATAAGGTTGTGGATATGCTATCTAGACCTCCATTTGTTGTTACATATGTTATTTTACAACATAGTTATCTAGTTCATGATAGTTACAAAGAACACTATGCTAATGATGTTGATTTTAAATAAGTGTATGAAGGATTAATGATTGATAAATAAGTAGGAGAATTGGATTATCTTGTGCATGATGAACTCTTGTATCATTTTGGTAAACTTTGTATTCCACGGGATGAAAGAGTGCATATCATTAGGGAAGCTCACACTTCTCTTATATCTAGTCATTTTGGTGTTGGTAAAACAATTACACATTTACATATGTATTGTTATTGGCCTTGTATGTAGGAACATGTAACCATGTATATAAAATGATATGTTATTAGTGCCATGAGAAATCCTAGCAACATGAATATAGGACTTTACACTCCTCTTATTGTCCCTACACATCCTTGGGAAAGTTTTTCCATGTATTTTGTATGAGGTTTACCCATGTCACAAAGGAAACACAACTATTTATATGTGGTTGTAGACATATTTAGCAAAATGTGTGTGTTTATTCCTTGTACTAAACAAAATACTAGTAAAGGGAGTGCACACTTATTATTTTAGTATGTATGGGTTCATTTTGGTTTTCCCACTTCTATTGTTTATGATCGGATTCCAAGTTTCTTGGGAATTTGGTCAATTTTTTTGGATTTGATGGAAACCAAACTGAATAAAATCACTTCTTTTCATCCATGACCGATGGTCAAACAAAGGTTGTAAACCACACAATGGTACATCTTTCATGGGTTATTTTGTAAACATCATAAGTTTGGAATTGACATTTTTATTATACACTACATGCTTATAACCATGCACTTAATTATTCCACTATGAAGTCTCCTATTGAGAATTATTTTGGTTATCTTCCCAAATATCCATTAGATTTATCTTTTAGACAATAATTTATTGCTAATGGACATAGTCATAATGAAAAATTTAAGATTTTTTTGTAGAATATATATTTGTTCCATTAGTTTATCTAAGAACAATTGGAGAAAATTAAATAAAAATAAAAGGCTAGGCACGATAAACATATAACTAATCACCATTTTTGAGCGGGTCAACAAGGAAAGATTGACTAGTGAAGGTAAAAATTTGAAACCAATCGATACGATCCATTCCAAATCTTGGAAAAATTTGGTATTAATTATTTCCAATTAGATCTTACATGCATATTTATTCAATTATGAATGTTAAAAATCAAAAATTGTATGAGCCTCTTATGATTATTGATCATGATGCTAATATTTTTGTACCTTACATTGATGATTTTTCTCTTGAGTATTTTGATGAGTTACAGGAAGATATAATTTTGGACAAGAAGGTGAGAACCTCGCACAGGGATAATGTTGAATATATTTGTGTGGGTTTGAAGGGAATGTATTTTAACAAGGAGAAATGTATGGAAATAAGAAAGGTAAGGGAGAAGTACCATCACTAATTACAAATTGAAAATATTGTTGAAGGTCCAAAATTTTCTTAGTGGGGAGGAGTGATCTAGAGGATCCTTACTAAGAAAAAAATTGGTCTATGATTTTATCTGAAATTATTATAATCGGTTGCACTACATAGAGTAGATAGAGAGATTTACGACAAGTATATTATACGCTGAAAACAAAGACCATATGCAGAAGATATTGCATGCTGTTTTTTTTTAAACTATCAAAAATAAATGACAACGTGCATGTTCATGATGACATGGATGCATGTACATCTGCCATGTGGACCAATCAAATGGTGACAAGTGGAAATTTGGTACGAAAGAAAAATGTGTTTTGTGCCTCCAGCCTTCGACACTCATTATCGGATGCGTGGGCCACATTATTTGATTTTGAGGGCCCTCATCAGGTCAACACACTCCTTTTTATGGAGGAGTGTGTTTTCCTCATTTATTCATATCATTATATAAGATCTTTCGTAGATAATTGTTTTTTTATTCATACCATAGTGCATATAGGATATATCAGGTTATGCATTGTAAATGTTATGTATTTCATTGTAATTGAGCTTCCTTTGGTGACATGCCGACTTGGGAGTCGAGATCCTAGCTGGTCGATGATCCGACCTGCCACCAAACCACCACCTCACTTCCTGATCCACCTAACTCGCTAGATTGACTTCTTACCTCGCGGTACCATTTTATAACTCCCACCAAACCCAATATAGCTCCATACCAAACTCATCCACTCAAATTAGTAAGGTGTTTCAAGCAACTAGTAAAAGTGGATCTCAAATCCAAAACTTACTTGTAACCTTATGAATTTTAAAAACGTGACCAAGTATATCTCCTCCTTGCACCATGTGGGATAAGGAATTCTAAGCATAGTAAGTATGGGCGCTTGGTGATGATGGAACTCAACACCTAATAACAATAAGATAAGAACCCCACCAATGCATTCGTGGTGATCAAATAATATAAAAGGGGCTATGTTATATTTGAATAGGAGTTAGAGTAGGATTGTGTAAGCATATAGTGTTTTTATAAAGTTAGAGGCATTTTAAAGGAAAATTTCCAAAGGAGGCTCGGGTTATTTTTGTTGAAGGAATATTTTGGTAGATGGAGAAGGTATGAACTACCTTATACACCATTATAAGTATTTTTTAAGGTGATTTTAATAGATTGGTCCCATTAAAATGGACCTGGAGATGTAGGCTTTATGCCGAACTCCATTATCAACAGATTGTGTAGTTGTTACTTGCATTTTCTTATGATTTTTATTCCATAGTCAACTTGCAGATTTTAAAAATAATTAAAATCATGCAAAAGTTGTAATGTTAAAATTCATCCGAAAAATCATCCTTTTAGTGAAATTTTGGTATGTGTTTATAAATTATTTATGATTACATATCAATACTTTTATCCTAAATACTTAGGACAACACTAGGTACACACTCAAAATGAATTCCAAGCAACGTAGTAGAAAAGAATTAATCCTATTGGACTAATCATGAGGGAGGACATTGATTTTATCCATAGTCAACCCTTAACTCCTAGAACTTTCTATATGCGTGAACTACACTAAGTAAACAAACCATTCATATAGATCACTCCTTAGTCCATATATACATCTCTCAAACATTCCCATTCCCTATGTAATTCACAAATTGAAAATATTTATCTCACAAAATCATCCAAAACATAGAAAAACTAGAATCATAACTCAATATATAATAACCTCCTTGAATGCCACAAACCACCCATTCACATTATCATTACAAGGACCCTAATCTTAACATGATATTAAAAAAAAATAGAAGGCAACCCATGAATAGGACCCAAGTAATAAAACCTTCTTAAATGTCCCATACCATCTAAGAAAGTTTCAATTATGGGAATCTCAACTGTAGTTTTTGAATACATTCCTGGGAGATATAAATTCCCTATAATATATTTTAAGAACATAGTTATGTCTTACATGCTTCATGATCAAAATGCCTCTAAAATGTTAAGTATTCGTTTAAACACATAATCTCTTTTGTACTCTTCATCATGGTTTTCATATATGTTTTTAAGCATACAAATCATACATTTTTACACTAACATATCCGACATGGAAGTTAGTGTAAAAATGTTTTCAGAAGATCTCAAATTTACTTATCTAGGGAAAATGTTTTTTTTTGAAGATTTCCATTGATAAAAGGAACATTATTTTGTATGCAAGATGAAGCTTAGAGGGTTGATAGAGATCTTAGACTCGTTTTTCTTAGAGATGCAAATTTGTCTCCTTTGTATCATTCACTCTCTACAATAATGTCACTTCAACGTAGCATTTCTTGTTAGTAGTCAAGAGTACATAAAATTTCTCAATATTGTTATCACCTTGAAATTCATTGTAGAAATTCATTTTGACATGAATTTTCAATTGAGATATTTTTACCAAAATTTAGAAAAAGAATAACTTTAGAAAATTTTACTTTCGTAGAAAATTTTCTTTTCATCAAAAAATCAAATCATGGTTTATTCAAGCTTGTGTATTTCACGTCCATGAACACACAATTATATAGTGTTTACAAAGCTAATCCTCAACCAAAAATAGGGAGGAAACACTAAAACAAGGAGATAATCACATCTCCATAAATCAAGGAGTGGAGGAAACAACTCAAACAACTCCAAGAAATTTATAGGGAAGCAACAATATCCCATAAACTAATTAAAAAATAATTATAACCTATGCTCTCAAATGAGCTTATTTAAGGTGCAAAATATCTAGTTCACAAAGACAAGTGTGAACGTGTTTACACCAACACCCTCCCATAAGTGAATGCAAGGAGAGAAAAATAAGAAAGGGTCCTGGCTACTATGCCAAATAAGGTACCCACTACAAACAAGAGAAAAGAAGAAGGAAATAAGGGACTTCATGTTGAATTCCCCTTGAGTACAACTTCCTTGACTCCAAGATTTTCTCATAGAAGAAGATATCGAGGAGAAGCAAGTGGTTTAGTGAAGATATCCACTATCTGATCAACTATGTAGATACAAACTTCAAGTCAACAACATCATCCTGAATCAATTTCTTGATGAAGTGCATATGAATTTCAATGTGTTTTGTACGTTGATGTTCAATAGGATTATTATGCAATTTGAATAACACTCTGATTATCACACCATATGATGAAGGAGATTCTTGTGGAAATCCAAACTCATCAAGTATTTGGCGAAGCCAAAGAACTTCTTGACCTGCTTTTACCGCACCTCTGTACTCAACTTAGTGGATGACAAAGAAACTACATTTTTTTTTTACATGCCCATGCTATCTGGACCAGAGCCAAGGTGAAAAAGAAACTAGAAGTAGACTGTCATGTGTGTCTCAAAAACCTCCCCAATCTGAGTCTGTATAGCCTTCAATTTCACAAGATCCTTGTGGTGAATAATGTATGCCAAAATTCAATGTCCCTTTTATATATCTCAAAATTCTCTTTACTGGCTTTCTAGTGACTCTCATGAGGCTCATGTGAAAAATGAGACACAAGGTTAACAACAAAGGTGATATCGGGATGGGTATGTGTCAGATACAAAAGACTCCCAACCAATTGTCTATACAAAGAGGCATCAACAAGGTTAGACTTGCAATTAACAATCAATTCAATACCTAATGAAATGGAGTGGGAGATGGCTTACAATCAGCCATGTGGAACTTTTGCAATAAATCGGAAGCATACTTCCTTTGTCCAATAGAGATGCCTTCAGAAGATTGATAAACTTGAAGACCAAGGAAATAGTGCAACAATCCCAAATTTTTCATGTCAAAGTTTGCACTCAATTTGTTTTGAATGTCTGAATCATAGAAGTTGAGCTTCCAATGAGGATGAGATCATCAACATACAAAACCAATATCAAAATTCATCATCACATTTAAGAACATATATAATATGATCAGTTTCACATCGATGAAAACCAATAGACAACAAAAACTCATCCATTTTCTCATACCAAGCTCGAGGAGCTTGTTTGAGACCATACAGAGAATGATGAAGTCTACAAACTAGTGAAGAATCCTACACAAAACTAGGGGTTTCTCCATATAAATTTCCTCATGGAGATCACCATGCAAAAAGGCACTCTTCACGTCCATCTGATACACTAACCACCTATGAGAAGAAAAGAAGGAAAGAACAAGGTGAACAAAATCCATCTTTTCTATAAGAAAAAGTCTCAAAGTAATCCACCCCTTCGACTTGAGAAAATCCCTTAGCAACAAGATGAGCCTTATACTTTTCTATAGATCCATCAGCTGCATACTTAGTCTTAAAGACCCATTTACATTTTACCACTTTCCTTCCCTTAGGAAGAGGAACCAATTCCCATGTATTATTTTTCATCAAAGAGGAGTATTCTTCTTTCATAGCTTCATCCCATTCAAAGTTTCCACAAGCTTTAAAAAAAGTAACAGGATCAGAGGAGATAGCTTCACTTATAAGAGCCATTCCTGAAGGCATAGAATGAGTGTGACGATAAGAAATATCACCTAAAGTCTCAGATCTTGTGCATCGAGGATCACTCGGATCTCCTACCAAGTTACCACTAGCTGCTGTACAAAGTAGATTGAAGCCATTTTGGATTCATTGTGTTCGAAGAAGGAGGGGAAGGAGGAGCTGGAGGAGTAACCTCTTCTTCAGAAGCATCATCAGAAGAATCATTAATAAGCATGTCATCCATGTCAGGTGAAGGAGGTATTGGAGACAGATGTTGATCTTCATCAAGAGTCTCAACAGAATTTGTCTCATCAACACAAACATCCCTTGAAAATGAACTTCTAGAGTAGAAGGATCCAGAAGGTGGTATGCCTTCACATGTTCACAATGGCCAACAAAGATGAGTTCCTTACTCTTTGGTTGCATGGACTTCCTTTTTTCATCAAGAACATGAGCCCAAGCTGGACTTCCAAAGACTCAAAAATTAGAAACATCAGGCTTCTCTCCAGACCATGCTTCCTTAGGTGTAATCCCTTGAACAACTTTATGGGGAATCCGATTCTGAATATAGTTGGCACAATTCATGGCTTCAGCCCAAAACTCAGGTGCAAGGTTCTTTGACTGAATCATGCAATTTTCCATCTCCTTAAGTGTCCTATTTTTCCATGTTCCGCAACACCATTTTGTTGAGGAGTGTAAGGCATTGTATACTGATGTAGAATTCCATGGTCAGTACAAAAATCTGAATGCATTACTAATATACTCCCCCATTATCAGTGTGAAATATTTTTGATGGAATGAGATGATTGTTTTTCAACAAAATCCTTAAATTCTTTAAAACCATTGAAAACATCACTCTTATACTGAAGAAAATACACCCATGTTTTCCTCATGAAATCATCAATAAAATTCAATACATATTTACAACTAGAAAAAGAACGAGAAGGAAGAGTCATCAAATCATTATGTACCAACTCAAGAGGATCCTTAGCTCTCTTAGCCAATCCTTTGGGAAATGGATCCTGATGTTGTTTACCTAACATACAACCTAGACAAACACCATCATTAGAAGAAACTTTAGGAAGTCTAGTTACCATGTTCTGAGAAGATAGTTATTGCAGATATCTATAATTTAGATGGCCAAATCTCTCATGCCACAACTTGCTCATAGAATCTGAGTGAGAAATAAGAGAAGATCCTACAAAAGTCTCAAACTTTTCAAAGAGATACAATCTAGAATTTGTATCCACAACACCTGTAGCTACAATATCATTAGGATCATTCAATTCTCTTATTACAACTTTATCAGGTGAGAATTCAATAGTCTTTCCTTTCCTGAATTACAGATTTGATAAATGGACAACAAATTGTTAGAAATGGGGAACATGTAGAACATCATGCACTAAACCATTTGGCATGTTAACAATCCCTACACCCATTACTTTTAATGAAGTAGAGTTTCCCACCATAATATGAGAAATGTTGCAAGGAGAAACTGAACTTAGAGAAAATTTCTTGAATGTGTGATGTGATGTGTGGCACCTGAATCAAAAACCCATCTATCATCCAATGGAGTGAAGGCCCGAGCTGAAAGGGCTTTCCCTTTACTAGAATTGGAAGAGGTTGAAGGTGCAGGAACATAAAGCTTATGTTGTTTCAGACATCTTCTCAAGTGCTTCAATTCTCACAAAACACCATGATTCTAGATGGTTTGTTTTGCTACAGAAAGGACAAGGATCATACACCTTTCTTTTGACATTATTTTTCCCTTTCCCAAGACTAGAAGGTTTAGGGACTTCAGAACTTTTATCAGTGGTAGTAGAAGAGGGTTTAGGAGATTCTAAAATCTTAGGTCCTGGCTTCGACTTAGGTTTCCCTTTACCCTTAGGAGAATTTTCTAAAAGTGCATGGTTTGAGGTTGGCAAGGCATCAAGTTCCATTAACTTAGTTTGTTCATGAGATAACCTCTCACAAAACACCTCAAATGTTGGCATTTTAAACTCATCCCCTAGAGCATCCATAGTTGAAAAGAAAGTAGAAGTGAACACAAAAAATGGACCTTTCAATTTTGACAGAATCAACAAAATGCATTCAAGATCCTTTTTTCTTTACCACCATCATTTAATTTACTTCTGATTTCTTTGAATTTAGTCAAGAAATCTTCTATGAGAGGAAAATCAGAAGGTGACAGAGTTGTAAACTCCATTTCTAGTTGTAGTAACTTGAACTCATTAATTTTACCAAACAATTTTTCAAAAATCTCCCATACCTCTTTAGGAGATTTGGTAGCTGAAATATGAAACTGAAGGTTGTCCACAACATTGAAAAATGAGTCCAAGGCCTCATCTTGCTTGCACATGTAACCATACTTATCTTTTTCACTGGTAAAGGTAGGCACTGAATCTTGAAAAACATGCCATAGACCACAAGATTTGAGTAATTGTTCCATTTTTGGCTTCCAAACATGATAGTTGGATGAATTTAATGGTTCAAATAGGCGTAGATCCATGATGTTTGTAGGCACAAATGAAGAAGGCAGACTTCTTGACATGGCAGGAAAATGAACAATTCTCCCCCAAAAATGGTACTTCCTTGGATGGTAATAAAAATTAAATCAATAGAATGGGGTAAAAAAACATGCACTTTTGCAAAAACATGGCACTCAATTTTGAGTTATTGGGAAAAATTTATTAAGCTTTCAAATTCCTATAAAATAGGCCAAATTTAATTTAAAAGGACCCATTGATTAAAAAATCAGACCAATAGAGGCAAAGGTGGTCATGTGACCACTCATTGGAATCGGGAGAAGATGTAGATTCTAACTATGCCTTCCATTTATAAACATCCCTAAAAATAATTTAATCCAACTCAAGGTAAAGAGTCACCAAATTGTGACTTGAACCCTTGACCTCTTGAACCCAAGTTGAAAGTTTTAGCAAAATACTATGCTGCCAACTACCTATAATTTTGATCAAGTAAATAAAAGACAAAACCACTATTTAAATACTTACAAGGTGCATTTTAAAGCCAAAACCAACACTTTTTCATAGCTGAATATAATCTCCACATGGAAAGTTGAGAGATTGCTGCACATAGGTAGTTTTGAAGGTGGTTTTGTGTGGCTGGAAAGAAGATTTTTTCAACAAACAAAAATGGTTTTTTAATTCTTTGATTTTCTACCGTTGGAAGTGCATAACTGCTCACACAAGAGCATAGCCATCCAGTAAAGGAGATAATCTGAAGGAAACTCCAAAAAAATGATTTCCAGAAACCATAATTAGTTTTTAACCAAAACCTTGCTTGGTGCCTCCAATCCCAAACGTTATCTTTGCTGCAAAGAATATATTTAAAACCTCCAACAAAAAAATAATAAGCAGCCAATGAAGAGCTCTAATCAATCACAAAGTGCAACAAAAAAAACTATTATAGCAAAACCAAGAGGAAATCTAGTCCGATCACTCCAAAGTGCAGCAAACAAATAACAAGAAAGAAAGAATGCACAACTAGCAAGCAATACAAGGCATGTAATGAAAAGAAACTCCATAGTAGTAAAATAAAAACATCTCCAACACAATAAAGCAAGAATGAAAAAAACTTACTACATGAAACACAATTACATAAAACAAAGACAAGGATTTATGCAAAGCTAAAACCAAATGCTCTGATACCATGAAGGGAGAAACACAAGATCTTCCAAGCAACAAATCCAATCACATCCCAACTTCAAAAGGATGTAAGTTGTAGAGAAAAAAAAGAAATATTATTCAAGCTTGTGTATTTCACGTCTGTGAACACACAATTATATAGTGTTTACAAAGCTAATCCTCAACCAAAAATATAGGAGGAAACACTAAAACAAGGAGATAATCACATCTCCATAAATCAAGGAGTGGAGGAAACAACTCAAACAACTCCAAGAAATTTAAAATTGAAGCAATAATATCCCATAAAAAATTATAAAAATAATTATAACCTATGCTCTCAAATGAGCTTATTTTTATTTAACTATATTTATTATATATTAATATAATTTACATATACATATATATTAAAAATGACAGTCAGATTTTAAATATACAAGTCGTGTGATACATTTATTTCAGAAATCTACAAGTATTTTACGGCTAAAGGGATGTTAGATTTAACCCCTAATAACCATGCCCACTTTGGCAATGTCACTAAGCCATATTTTCTATTAGGTGTAGAGCTCAGCCCAAAATATTTGTAAGTGGCACGATATTATTCATTTATTTCAGTTAAAAGTAATTTTAATTTCACACAAATCTAAAGACGATGGACATAGTTTGCAGCTTGGTATAACGGGAAGGCGGGAAAAGTGAATTAATGCCAGACAATTTCACTTTCCTTTAGTGTTTTAGGCTTGTTGTGCAAATATAAAATGTGTATAAGATGGTAAAGATACATTATAACTTTGTAAAAAGTGGGTTTCAATTGAATGTTTATATGCACTCTACGTTCGTATATATGTATGTGAAATGCCAACGTGTAGAGAATGCACACCAAGTATTTGATAAAATGCCTACAAGAGGTAGTATTGTTTGACTTATTTATTGTTGTGCAAATGAGGGGTTGAGTTTTTCATCGAATGCAACTGGTAGGTGCGAAATTTGTTTCGCTAACAATGGAAACTGCAATCGTTGGATGAAGGTAAGTGGATTCACGATTATGTAATTAGAAATGAATTTGAGTTGGATGTATCTTACGAAAAATGTGGAACTCTTAAGATTGCATGCCAATTGTTTGAAAAAATGTCTAAAAAATGTTGAAATCTCTTGGAATCAAATGATTGTTGGGTATGCAAAGGAGGCCTTGAAAATATTTGATCAAATGGTAGTAGCTAATAATGTCGATCATGACTTTGTTACCATTGTAAGCATTCTCCCAGCATGTTTGCATTTAGGAGCTCTGCAACAAGGAAAATCGATCCATGAGTTTGTTATTAGAAGTGGGTTTATATCAAATGTTTGTGGCAACTTGTGTGATTAACATGTATGCTAAATGTGGAAATGTTGTGGTTGTGCGGCAATTGTTTGATAAAATTCCCAAAAGAGATGTTGTATGGAGTGCAATGATTTTAGTATTTCGAATACATGGGCATGGTAAGGATTCCCTAGCACTGTATTTTCAAATGCAATGGACAGGTATAAACACTAATGATGTCATTTTAATTTTTGGTATGCTTGATTATAGTCTTTTATGCATGATACAGGAGGGTTGGTGGTGTTTCATTTTTATGAGTTAAGATAGCATTATTCCTGCATTAATGGTCATGCAAGGTTTCTGGATGAAGCAATTGACTTTATTAATATTAGGAAAAATTAACCTAAAGTTGGTGTGTGGGGAGTTTCGGCAATATTAAACATATGTATTGCAGTGGGTAGGTTGGATGATGTGGAAAAAGTAAGAACAATGATGAGAGAAAGGGTTTGTGCATTTCTTGTAGGACACAGATTTGAGATTAAAATTATTCAATGCTGGAGACCTTGTCTGAGTAGATGGCAAGGGTAATTTTTGTTACATGATGTGGTGAAGGAACAAAGGCTTGGAACTCACAATGAAAAACGGGCAAGAGATTTTGGGCTTACAGCCCAAATCCGGTAACCCTTGTTCGCAAATACATAAAACCTCCATTTATGTGGGGATTGTCCCAATGCCACTAATTTCAACTCAAAGATTGTCAACCAAGAAATAATTGTAAGGGATTTAAACTGTTTCCATGATTTGAAGGATGGATTTTTTTGCAGTGGTTATTGGTGATACTAGTCAAAACAAATTAAATCATTAATAGTATACAATTTCTTGCGTATAAGATTGGTTCAACTTGTAACATTTAGAGATTCAAAAAGATATCATATGGTAAGACAAGATATGTTGTTTATTGGTGTAATGTTCAAATCATGAAAGCTAAAATGAGGGAAATTCAGGAATTTTGTGTGTGCTCTAATGTGTGAGTGAATGTCATTAGAGATTATATTACGTCTGATGCACCGTGTAGGAAATTGTTTTATTAGGTCAAGTAGTTATTTTATCTAACAGTATGAGATAGATGCATTAAATTACTAATATAATTTGTATTCATCTTAGACAAGAAAATATAGAGACATCTACCATTGTAAGGTTTGCAATTGCTATTCTACGACCACTTTTTTCAGCGCTTCTAAACTTCATCAATCTGATTTTTTTGGAGGGGTTGTTCTTGCTGGTAATGGCTGCCAATCAGATCTCCTTAGATAAATTTAGTATTTGGGTAAATGGAAAGATAAATTCAATTCCATTGAATGAATTTTTTTTTTAACAAACCAGTTGGACAGTCTCTATCGTTGTTTATGGGAATGTTGTGAGCAACTATTGTATCTCTCCTGAACGACATGGGCCCCTCTATATTTTTGAAAGGGAAAGACAGAGACATCATTCTACCTATGGAGGGAGGCAAGCTAAGTTCCATGCCAGTTTGTACTCTATCTTACATGAGAGACATCCTCTCAGAAGATTGAGGAAGAATGTCTAGAGACTATTGAAGAACTTCCAAGTGGTGGGCTCACTTTTAGAACTTTAAAGTTTTTGGACGAAAAGGATGCTCCTTAAAAATGGATTTCTTAGGAATTAAATTTTGATGATTTCCTGAAGGATATGGAGTTATTCTTTTGTGCCAAATGTTTTTATTGTAATATTTCATTTTGAGGAAAGAAAAGACAAAGTGCATGAAGCCAAACCCTTGGATTTGAGTGCACATGATCTCTGCATAAAGCCTTGGCACCTAGCATTCGTTCTACCTGCCAAAGAGTTTCGATTTATTTCCATCCTTAGTAAGGTTCCCAAACCTCCCTCTTAGGCAATACCTCATAAGGTGCATTAAAAATTGTAATTTTTAGATTCAGTATGAAAATATGATAGATAGATAGGTAGAGACCTCTTTGACAATACCTCATAAGATGCATTCAAAATTGTATATTTTAGATTCAGTGTGAAAAGATGATAGATAGATAGGTAGAGATTTTAATATGTGATGTGTAGAAAAGTGTAATTTGGGAAAGCATATGGGGATTAGCCCCAATGTTAATATTTTGTTAGATATTGATGCAAATGCCTTTATAGACATGCATGGAAAATGTGAAAGTATACAAAACACACGTAAATTGTGTGAGAACAAACCACAACATATTGAAAAAGATATTTCCAAGATTTGACGCATACTTGTATATCTCCGCCTCAAATTTGGTTAATCCCTTGACGTCCTAGCCTGTTAAAGGCATTTCAATTTTCTACCTAAATGTGTATGTTATATTTCAACCAGATTTTCTCACCTCTGTCTCTCCATTTCAGACTCTCAATGTTCATTCAAATGATCTGTATTTCTCTGCATTGAAATATCCGGGAGTATTTTACATTGAACGAGTTTCTACTTGAATCACCGTCGGCAGTCAACACTCCTCGCAGGATTTTTTAAGCTTGAGGTATTGGTTAAAGTTTTTATATAAAAGGGCTATGTAGGTATCTGATCTATCACGTGGTGAATAGACCTGCTAACATATTAGTGGGTTGGTCCAACTCTTCTCAAAGCATTTTTTCTGGCATGAGATTCGACATCAAATCAGATCAAATGTTGGTCTAAGACACATAATCTTTCCCACATTGTGCGTCAAACTCATCAACGCCTCCAAATCGTTTCTCCTCCACACAATGTCATACAATCTGGTATGGTTTAATTTTTTCCACGTCAAGACATTTAGCGGTTATTAAAACCATACAATCTGGTATTGTTTACAATAATTAGATATTTTTTCCACGTCAAGACATTTTGTCAATGGTACATTACTAAATATCAATGTCTATAGTTGTTCGTTGGTTATTAAAACCTTGAGTTTGTGGTAAAGGAGTCATTTGTTGTTTCACATTGCGGGAGGGATACTATATAATAAATAATGCGGAAATAGTTGAGCATCAAAGATTTATCCAGTTGAGTTAGTAGCACATTTACTAGAGGAAAGAGACATTGAAGGTTGGAGGTCGATCAACACCCTCTTGTCAATTATTAACCTTGATTTTGTGCGGTCACATATCAATTGTGGTGGAATTGTTGTGGTGTGTTACGTTGTGCAATGTTCTTGTTTTCAATAAATGGAAATATCACATTGAGGGGGGGAACATGATCCAATGTTCCATTTCTAATTTTCGGCTTTGTGTGTATGACTAGCATTTGAGAACCAAAATGTAACTATTTTCAGGTGGATTTTCTGTGTTACTCCTAAAGTGAGATAGTGATGAGAGTCAATGATACTACTACAACATCATGATATTGTGGTTGTTAGTTATCCATTGGAAAAACTATCTAAAGGTTGTTGGTTCTGTCCTAAAAAACCATCTATTGTGTGGTTTTTGGTTAACCACTTGGAAAACCATCCTAGAGGTTGTTGGTATTGTCCTTAAAATCATCAGATCATGAGCTACAAGACTCCTGCATATTCAGTTGGCTTCCACCGCAAATATCACGATTTAATTATAAGCACGTTGTAGTACAAGGAAGGTTTTCCCCATGTTTGCACTAAGGGGGGAATGCAAGGAAATGTTATTAATTAGTACTCCCATAGGTTGATATTTACCATATTATAAAAAAGTATATATGGGAAGTTATTAGTTGTTGGGTATGTGGTTAGTGAGTTGTTACGAGTTGTTAGAACAACTCGTAGATTTTTGTAAGGAGCTAATTAAGGACTCCTATATATTTGTGTTATTGGTCTCGAATGAATATAGAGTGAAATAATATATCATGTTCTTTTCTACCAATTACTATCATTAACCATCTAAAGTTCCAGTCATTTCCTTCTCTTAGGAATTATTATTGACAATATAAGCTTCATTTCTACTCAATCTCAATAAAAATTACGAGATCAAGATTCAATATTTAAAATTCACCATTTTTTAATGAAATGAAGCTGTAATGTATATATAATATAGGCATTGAACAACTTAGTTATAATGTGTTACTGACAGATGATCACATGATATCAATTTGCATAATGAGAAGGAGATGACTATAACTAACTAGTTAATTGATCCGCATAACTAATCAGATCACACTAGTGAATTGAACACTTGATTGAACTAACATAATAGTAAACTAAGAGAAACTACAAGCTGCATCGACACTCTCAAATATGCATTATTATCCAAATTAATAAACTAATAAATACCAAATTAAGAACTAAAATGCTAATTTTAACATTCCCCCATTAAATTTTTGTTGATTACATTGACTGGAGAGGAATTCTCTAATTTGGTTTATGCACAAGTGCTTGCGGTGCGAGTTTTCCATGTAGTTTAGTCGGTAAAGAAGAGCATCGGATGTGCTTATAAGGGTTGGTTTTCTAGATACGTAGTCCTTCATGAATGCTACATGATTCTTTGTTTCTATTGACTGTTGATTACCATATCGCACCCTTATTTTTTCTTGCATTGAAAATCTTTACATGTAGTTTAGTTGGTAATGAAAAGTGGAGCTATCGGATGTGCTTAAGATGGGATGGTTTTCTAGAATCACGCAGTCCTTCACGAATGCTACATGATTATTTAGTTTTGTTGACAACATTTTATTTGTTTATTACCATGTCACACCCTTGTTATTTGGGGTTGAGATGTATCAACTAGACTCTTTGTACATCAATATGCTTAACATGCTCTTGATCTTGATTTTCCAGGACTTTGAAAGCCCTGTTTGAGCCTTTCCCTTTGCTTGTCAATGGCGTTATTTGTATTGCATCGGGTTGATTGCTTCTTTAGTGGAAGATCTTCAAGCTATGGTTTTGATTCTTGTTATTCTAGAATTGTAGATGAATCGATATGACTTAGTAAAGCCATATTATCCTCTTCTTGAGCTTTTTGTGAGTCTTTGGTCCAAAGGTAGATGCGTCTAACACTCCATTTGTCTTTTCATCATTAAGCTGATTAACATACCATTTTTGGCATACTTTGAGGAATGAGTGGTGGATTTTCACCAATTTTCCCATTATTACAATCACCATTTTCTTCACTCATCACAGTCTTTATTCTAAAGTGCTTGTGTGTGATTTTGTGGATGGTTGACTCGAAGTAATTGTCTTGCGAAACTCAAAATGCTTGTTGATGAAGGATTTATTGGTATTTGAATCAATTAAACTATATCATGTTAAATCTTCATTGCATCCCGTAAACTTGCAAGTAGTTGACTCCACATCTAACTTTGTCCTTATATGGGCCTTGCTTTTAAAAACTCAAGGATGATAAATTGATGGCTTCTTCCTTGACCATGCTTTATGTGGATTTATATCGTTAATTTTATTAAGTAGGTATATTATTGTTTTTTCTTAGTAGGAGTTATCCAATCCTGCATCTTATATGATGCATTGCACCATTTCCATGATTGGGTGGTTTAGCCATTATACAACACCATGTTTTTGTGTAGTCAATTGCTGATGTATCCCTTGTTCTTCCGGGTATGTTATGAGTGCATTACTAGTGAATTATCCCCTCAATTTGAGCTAAGGACCTTTATGTGATGACCAATTTATTTATTAATAAGATCCTTGAACTCTTTGAAGGCTTATTAAGCTTGATCCTTTATCTTAAGCGAGATATATCCACATTTTTTTGAAATAATCATCAACAAAGAGTTGAAATTTTTGATAAATTGAATAGGCCTCTTACATTTTCCCTGTAAAGATTGGTATGAACCAAGTCAACTTACTTTTATCTCTATACAAATTCTTGGGAATGGTTGTTGCATGTTATTGTCCTGCTGAGACAAGCCGGTGCAAATTTTAGTTTGCTTGTTTATCTGTGACATTCCTTGAACTATCTTCTTTTGGTTGAGTGAGACTAAGAACCCAAAATTGGCATGATCGTATCTTTTGTGCCATAGATTTGCACAATTGATGTCCTTTTCAATGAGTTCTTGATCATTACATGACACAAAAATCCAATTGAAACACTTTATTGATCCCCGACACTCTCAAAACAATTTGAAATTTCTTTGTTTTGTCCCAATGAGGCACTTTTTCTTGCTACTTCTGCATTCAAATTCAACATAGAGATTTTGATCCAATAATTGATTAACCAAGAACACAGTTTTTGTGATTCCTAGGACATATAGAACATTTATTATGTTGTAGTTTCTTTCATGCGAGAGAAAACTTGATGTCACCAATGCCTTGAAATCTATAGGACAAATCATCCCCAAGGAAACTAAATGCTTAGTCGGAGATGGATTGAGTGTGGAGAATAAATCCTTGCGTCCTTTTATGTGCCTAGTTGTGCCTGAGTCTACGTACCATATATAAATTTTTGTGGAGGAATATTTCACTGTGATCCCCATTAGAGTGATCATCTTCTTCATTGGTTTTGTTGCCATGAGGTGGTCGCTTCTTCTTCCAATTCTTATTTTTTCCATAGGACTATTGTTTAGAAGATTGCATGTCGTTGTTGGACTGATTTTGTTGATTGGGCTTGTTATTGTTTGACTTGTTTGTCAACTCATTATACCGACATTCGTTAACATCATGCCCCTTATTACAAATAGGACATTTTTCTTGCTTCTAGATGCTTGGGAATTCTAATTTTGGTTGAAGCCTTGCTTCTTGTTGAACTTTTCTTGTTCTTACCCTTCTAGTTAGAAGCAAATGCATGGTCATCTTCATTATTTGCTTCACTGTTGCATGGATTCCTCTTGTTGTAACAAGTTTAATAACTTTTGGAATGTTTGTTTTTGTTCTATGACATTGAGCGTTGTCACAGTCGTCCTAAATAAGGGTGACATATCTTTGAAGACAATGGGTATGAGAGAGTTGTCTGACACTTATTCTCCAAGAGCTAATAAGGTTGCTCTCTATGTTGCGATTATTTGCAAAAAGTATTATAAGGATTATAAGGATTTCAGCATCAAAGCGTGTGTCATTGACTCAAAGTGGAGGATGGAATTTTGATTCTTCCCATCAAAAATAGTGTTGATTTTTTCCCACATTTCTTTAGTGGGGTTGACATATTTTATGTGAGGTTGTACCTCATCTATGACTCCAAACATGATGATGATCTTGGCTTTCTAATGTACCTTGTCCCACTTTTGTTTTTTGTCAAACATCATTTGCATCTTAGACAAAAGTTCCATTTACAACATAATAAAAGTCTTCAAACTTCATAAATGTTTTCAATTTGGTTTTCCATGCAACATAATTATCTCCTCTTAGGAGCTATGAATTTGACATATAGAAGTTTGGACCATTCACCATTGTGCAGAATTTAAATTGAAATATGGGAGATGGATTAGTGTCCTATCACTCCAAATATGTTGCCCTCTCCATATATTCTTAGACTGATATACCAAACCTCTATATATACACTTCCTTACGATATACTCGTCATACGTGGAAGAAGTTTTCTCTCGATATACGTAACCATACATGAGAGAGATGTTAGCGCACATGAGAGTAGAGTGGTATGTGGTACATAGGTAGTACGTGAAAGGGATTCATCGATCAATGACACTTTCTTAGAGGGAAATATTTGTGTGTGGGTGACAAGTCCTGATATACTCAAATTTTCCCAATTTTAGGATTTACAAAGAATGATCATGGCAGATGAGAAATAGAGGGAATGAAAATGAGTGCAGTGTCCTTATTAATCCACGACGATTTATAGGGATGATGCCACAAATGTCATTTCTACAACTATGTTAGGTGTTAGATATAGTATTTCAAATATGACAACATGACCTATAAGCATGAGTTAGATGCATTGTACATCTTGAATGTTGTAATGAGATCAAAGATCATGCGAGTGTGTTTGTATTTCAATTTTTTTAGTTTTTAGTTTTTTCATGCACAATGGTTTGTAGATTTATGAAAACCTATAGATTGGCATATTTTTTTGAAAAACATAACACAATTCTCAATAAAATACCCCCTCCTCCCGCCATGCATCCCCCACCCCCAACACAATAAATAGAAATTCAAGCAATTTTTTATGGCATTGCACCTTTATGCTCACTAGAAGAAAATTTTATCCCCACTTTTGAAGTTTTAATTTTTTTTGTTCTTGAAAAATATGGCCCCTTTTGTAAAATTTGAAATGCCCCCTTTGAACAAAATTTGGTTGAAGCCCACTTAAAATAATTTCCTAGCAAAAATAAGGGGGAGGGTCGACCCCCGACCTCCTCATTTGCAAGGTGTTTATGCTCTGTGCATTAGCTTCTTGGGTGGAATAGTTGTTTAAGAGTATAATGCCAAAGCTTTATGTTAAGGTCTTAGAAGACCTAGTTTATGGTTAAATGGCTAAAGTGGGTAGCGAATTGAACTGTGACCTCACCTTTTCAATTACCTCATAACCTTGCCTTAGTTGTTTGAGCTCTGAGGCTTGATTTGAATAGAAAGGAGCTTATTTATATTTATTGAATAAAACTCTTCATGATACGTTTTCAAAAATAAATGTTTACCCACATTAAAAGTGAGCACGTAGTCAAGGTTTGTCAATAAGGGTTCTTAACTCATTGTGTTGAGTCTAGATTTGCTTTGTAAAGTTTGTCCCCTTGTGTTTTACATATTTTTCTTCCTTGCGTTTGGCTTATTTGTAAGGTAGTGTTTCCACCCCACCTAGCTGTTGTTGGCCTAGTGTGGAAGTTTGCAGTCTTGCACAAATCGAAGGTGCATATCATTGGAGTATATCACTTGTTGTAGGGTGCTCATTGAAATGAGCTCAGGCTCGATAAAAAATATATTGCTCGGTGATGCCGATTCGGGGTGAGATCAAGCTTTGTGTTGAGGAGATCTGAGGTGTTGAGCCTAATCAAAATGTTCACTACTAGATTGCCGAGGGTAGCTCAATTTAGAAGCCAAGATATCTGGGTGATTTTTTTGGTTTACCACTTTGTAGAGCTCATATCGATTGATCTATTTAAGGAACTCAATGGATTTGAAGGAAGCGATCTTTGTGAAGCTTATTGGAAGGATTAGATCGGTCGAGGGTATGTTGCAAACCGATGCAGTGCTTAGTTGGTGTTGGAGTCGGCTCGAGTTTGAGGGACAAGCTTGGAGGAGCTTGATTTGAAATACAATTTAGTGAGCGGTCAAAAGATCAGCGCAAGTTTGTAGGGTTTAGAACTTGACAAGAAACAAAGTGAGTGCAGAAACTAGAGGAAGGTAGTAATCTCACTTGCAAGAGTTGATCGAAGAGGAGCTCGAGTGATCGAAGGTGAGTTGGGGTGGGATCTTAATAGGGATGATCTAGTAGATATGAGCTCAAGTGTGATGAATTCAAGGAGGGGACTTGGGCTGGGTTATAGTGAAAAGTCGAGCTTTCTCACAAGAGGTTGGTTGGAAGCTAATGCAACTTGGCAGGCTGCTGATTCTTGCGAGAGGTTTGGGAGTTCATGGACCCAATCTTGTTAGCTTCTATGTGGGAAAATCAATGGAACTACTCTAAGGACCTTATACTACTGCAAATTAAAACTTAATCAGCACCCTTTGACCCTCAAACATCAAAAACAACAAATGAAAATATGAAACCCTGCACATAGAAGCAAATTGAGCAGGATGAGACTATGGGTTAGGGAGTACCTCGTGCTCCTCCACTAAACATTTTTTCCCCTAAAACAACTTTTTTCAAATCCACACAAAATGGTGGATTTTTGTTTTTGATGACACCTTTAACAATTCTCTTTCCTCTCTCTCATCTCACAAGATCAACAAATTGCATTCTTACTTTGATACCAAATGATAAAACCAGAAATCAAGATGTTAGACATAAAATTGATTATTTTTAATGAATAAAATTGCAATGTATATAGGCATTGAAAATTTTGATACCATGAGTTACGACGCATGATCATATGAGACCAATTTCCATGATAGAATGATATGACTAGAACTAACTAATTAACCAAACTAGAAAACTAATCAAATCACGCTAGTGAACTAATCCCTTGATTAAACTAACACAAAAATGAACTAAGACAAACTACAAGTTACATCAACACTCTCAAATGTTCATCATTATCCAAATGAATAAAATAATAAGTGCTAAATTAACTATTAAAATCATATTTTTAACAAAATCTTATCTTGGGTCTTGATTTAATAAAGATAGGTATGAGTTTTCGGGTGAAAAGGAATAAGAACGAGGGGAGTTGGTTGAATCCACTTTGTGGAAGATATGAGTTTGAACTTGGGGTGAGATGCCATGGATTCCTTCAATTCCAACACCATCTCACTCTTTGTGGGTCTTTGCATGGAGAGGTGTGAGTAACATTTCAATGCCAACTCTGCTACTTTCCACATACCCTCCATCATATACTCCTTCCCTAAGGTGGAATATGCAATGCTCTCTATATCTCCCTTCACCATAAAATCACGTACCTGCTAGTAACAAAAAAATCATCATTAATCATGGTTTGCTTATTTTTATGGTAACGTCGGCAACATTGTGTTTCTTTATGAATTCTTATTATAGTTAGCGACTAGAGATGTGCCCTTCCTCTCTTGTTGAGGGCTAAGGATGCCTTAGAAATAATATATCTGCAAAAACATAATAAATCATGATAATATTATAGATATGAGCTCCTTATATTAAAAATTATCTTGTATGGAATAAATATATTAAATTTCATCTTTACTAATCGTGATTCAAAAATATTTACTTTTGATCTAGGTATCCGGTAGTTCCCTTTACAAGCGTAGATATGTGAGTAGCTCCTTCCAAATGACCCATCTTGGACAATCAAAATCTGCCACTTTTGCCTCCATACATTCATTTAGCGGGATATTAGACGTATTCACATCTTTGTGAATAATGCCTAGCTTGCAGACTTGTGTGTAAATACTTGTAGTTCTACACAATTGCTTGTCAAAGGTCATTTTAAATTTTATGGATTTGTGAAAACCTTATGTCTTCAATTCTCTAGACCTATTTGCAAGTGATGTTGCTTCACTAACCTTGGGAATCATCTAAAGCAATGTTGATCCTTGTGTCTTGTAATGCCCCGCCTCGGGACACCGGAAACCATACCAAAATGTCACTAAAAATTTGGGTAATTTTTTTTTTTAGTGAACAATTAATACTAACACTTGCTTCACCATTTCCGTTAATAATTAATTTATATTAATTTAATTTACCCAAAATTAAATAAACACTAGCCCAATAAAACTTAATTATTTTATTCTATTAAGTTCACTAGGGTCACAAATAAAAGTCTACACCCCTTTATAACTTAATTAGTTTTCCCCTTTTTTAATTAATTTTCCCACACCCCTTCCTATAATTTATTTCTCATTCCCATTAAATTCCCATGAATTAAAATGTGTAGGGTTTAACATGGACCCTATGATCAATCACATCTGGGCCCTTGATTTAAAATTTTCCCTAAAGTTTCCCTAATCCCTCTTTATCATTTATATTTTGTTCCCTCTTCTCATTTTTTCTAGTTTTTTTCTTTTCCTCTCCTTTCTTGTTTGTGCTGATTGCTTGTGGAGCTATGTAAGCTTGGTTTCATGGTATTTTTGATGAAAAGTCTCATTATTGTATGATATATATATATATATATTATTACCCAAAAATCTCCTAGGTATGTAGAATACCCTTATATTACCTTTGGTAAGAGAGGAAAAACTACCTCTATATATATTCATTATTAAATAACTGAAAACGTTTTAAAAGAACATGAATGCACAAAGAAATATAGCAATATATATATATATATATATATATATATATATATATTAAATAACCCGAAAACATTTTGAAAGAACTTGAATGCACAAAGAAATATCGCAGTTTTTAACAACCATGTGGGGTTTCAAAATTGGTAGGCGAGTTGTGGTGTTAGGGATGATAGCTACGTGGAGAGTGGAAGGGTGGAGAGGTGCATGGAGATGGGTGTGGAGACGGTTGCGTGGGAGGAGGCCCGGTTTGTGCGCAGGTTGGGGGAGGGTTCAATCCTGCCCCATTTCTTTGTTTTGTTTAAAGTTAAAAAAATAAAACCACCGTAAAAATTTTACCATACATTTTTTTAAAATTTATTTTCTTTTGCTTTAAAAAAGTTAAATAAAGCTTAAGAAACTTTCAACACTATATGCTTTTTTGCTTAATAAACTTTGTTTTAGTTTATTTTTTTATTTGTATTTTTTAAAACTTTATTAATAGATTATTACATAATATGTGTGTGTGTGTGTGTGTATATATATATATATATATATATATAAAGATATGAAATTTTATATTATTTATATTATATATAATGTAGCTTTGTATTAGTTGATGTGTGTGTGTGTGTGTGTGTGAATTTTTTTAAAATATAATAAGTTATTTACTAGAATATTATAGATGAAATAACAAAAACTTCTTAAGAATATATCGAGTTATTTTTAAACTACTACTATATGGAATACATTTTAATATAACTATATCATATGTTATGAAATGATAATAGTTACAAGTTGTGAGTACTAAAATCTGGTTTTTAACCTACATGAACTATGCAAAATATTATTTTTTAACAAATTTAGGCTAAAATGATTTATTTCTTTATGTGAAAAGAAAGCATATGGAAAGGTATTTCAAATAAGAAAAGAAGTTTTAAATATGTCCAAAAAAAGTGCAACAAGAAATATATATTCAAAATTGATTTTCTAATACAAGCATCCATTAAGTTTTCTAATGAAAAAGAAGTATAAACTGATTTCATCTCTTTGTAAAATGCTACCAAACTTTGCAAAAATAGACCTATTACAAGCCTAACAATATTTCCAATAAACCTACTTTCTTTTCAAAATGGAGTTTCAAATCAATTTCATATTAAATGAATCATCTATTTTACAAGATTTCTTTTCCAAGGATCTTAAGCTCACAAATACAATATGTTTCCCAAAACATATAACTACTCAAGAAACCACATCACAAGTCTCCTTACGAGATTGAAGGAAGTATTACCCAAAAAAATGTGATACTATCTTACAAGTAACCCCTAAATCACAAAATGATAACTTTTACATGACAAAGAATTTTCCCAAATATCCATACCCCAAAGGGTCACAATGAGAATAATGTTCACCAAAATGGGAGGTAACAATGAAGAACCAAGATGACAATAAACTCTAACCATGTTCCAAATTTTAGCTCCAACATTGAATGTTTTAAAAGAACCAACACCAAGAGAACAAGGCTTGTTTTACCACCCAACATATAGGCATCATTAAATTCCTTTCCAAAGGTTGGAAGACATACTAGCCTCCCCAAGCCCATGGGAGAGAGAGCTAGCTTCCACAAATGTGCACAAGATATAGGGATACATAACAACATTATTTTCACATACAAGACAAGTCCATGCACTAAGAAAAAAAACACAACATTTTGCAAACAAGGAAAGGAGGAGAAAACCATATTCACCCTCAAAAATGGGAAGAGAAGATGAGATATCCAAAGGTGCCAAAAGTGTGGTCCAACCATAGGATGCACACAACAAATTTATTCACAACTTCCTTATTCCTCCAAAACAACAAACCCTCCTTATTGCTCCACCCATTCACCTAAATCCTTCTTGGGAGGATTTTCAAACCCATTGGGTTTCCTCTACAAGAATGGGGAAGGGGGTTCAAACCATATGAATCACCTTCCCCACCTCAAACCATATAAAGGGAGTAAAATAAACATACATGGATTTCCCATCAAGCCATGAGGTTTGAGAGGGAAAACCCCTCTCTCTTCCCCCATAAACTCCAAAATCCATCAAGCCATATGATTCATGGAGAAAATAAAAACATAAAACCATACTCAAGAAACCACACATTTAAAAATAAGAAAGGCTAAGATCTAGCATGACATAAAACATATAATGAGTTCAAAAAGCCTACCTCAAAAATCTCTTCAACACTCTAATATTTTCCAACTTTCTTATCCAAGCAAGCTCTAGCTCCAAAAAACTTCAAGCATCAAACAAAAGCTCTAAAAAAAGTTCTCTTTCTCCCCCATGAGGGAGAATTTGAAGAGAAGACAACAAATTTCCTCACCAATGAGGGGGTGACATGTGTCATCCCTCTCTTCCCTTTGAGTCAAAGATTCCCAAAATAAAAAGAAGAAAAGAAAAATTCACTTTAAATACTCTTCTCCCAAATTGCACAAAATGAAAATAAAACAAGTTTGTGTAACTTTTACAAAATACACATACCAATCTATATTACATGGATGGTGACAAAAGAGAGGCCAAATGGGAGGAAAATCCTATAAGCCTTGAAATTAATCCCCTACCTAATAGGTAGATTCTAAGGGTTTATTTTCATGCTAAGTGAACTCCCAAAACTAAAAGGGGTCACTTAAAATGTCATAATTAGCCCAATTTCGGGTATAACACATTTGGGCACAAGTGTAGAGGATGTGGGGCCACTCAAGGGTTCACATGTGACCCTAATCCTCTCTTATTAACCCACACTTACCCAAATACAAATCTTAATGCAAGTGGAGACCATAGGTCCCCAAACCTACTCTACTTAACAAAATAAACAACTTAATTACAATTAATTCTACATGACATACTACATTACAAATTAGGGTCACTCATGGTGCCCAAAATAATGAAATCTAATAGTAAGGCCTCACATAACTAACATGGTTATGACTTAGCCCCGTGGGCCACTTTTGCACAATTTGTGTAGCTACCTTGAAACTCATGTTCTCATGTGACTGTCACTAGAACACTCAATGCACACATTAAACATGCCTATCCAATACAATGTAAATCAACTACTTAATAAGTGATCAATGAAATCTATGATATCATAACATCATCATGGAATCGTAAACGTGAAAACATGAAAAATTACACACAATTTACCATGAGTTGGCCATAGGGATAAATACAAATTACATACATTCATATAATCAAGACATGTGACTAAACTAAGTATCCAATATAAATCAATTAGGTCCAAACAACATCGCAATAAGTTAGTACCCCCAACATCTAATGGAAGGTGTCAACACACTAATCAAGTAAAATTGGCGCTACGCGCACAAATCCCCATACATGTCGAAGAAGATAAAATATCATAACATTCTATCCAAAATATATAAAATCCCTATCAAATCATGTCTATGAATAAAAATTCAATGAGATAATCGAGGCTATAAAAATGTGGGTACTACATCCCCCTCTCCTAAAATTATACTTCCTCCTAAAATTCACTGAAAGAGATAGGGATATCTATCCCTTAATGGTGTAGCATCCTCCTAGGTAGCTATTGTCTCACCATATCTGTCCCACTCCACTCTAACATGGTCTAAGTCTCGACCCCGAAGGGCCAATCTCTCAGTGCTCTAGTATACGTACGAGTTCCAGTCTCCACTCCACCGCCTTCATCCTCTCCCCTGTAATTTAGACCAATCAAAATATGATAGACATCAAGTACATATCTATGAAGTATAGAAACATGAAACACATCGTGGGCACTGTGCAAGGTAGGGTAACAAAGAAAGCTAGAGGCAGCTGGACCGATGACCTCTAAAATATAAAAAGGCCCCACAAAATGAGGTGATAGCTTAGAACCCTTTCCATAGCAGATTTGGCTCTTACGTGGATGAACTCTCAAAAATACTTTTTCACCTTTCGAGAAGTGGTGATCATCCCTTTTGGTGTCCATGCGATACACCTTACGGCATGCTCTAGCCTACTCAAGGCGTTGCCTAATCAGAATAACCTACTGCTTTAAGTCCCGTAGGTAAGCTGGTCCAAGAATAATCTTTCATCTAGTATGTCCCAACTCAGATGTGTCATATAAGGTCAACCATACAAATCCTAGTAGGGAGCCATACCAATGGAGCTATGATAGTTGTTGTAGGAAAACTCAACTAAATGTGGATAATCTTCCCACTTATTCCTTTGGACCATCAGATACATGCTCAACATGTCTTCAAGCACTGATTAACCCTCTCTGTCTATCCATCTATCTCTAGATGATATCTTTGAGCTGAAATTAATCTAAGTACCCAAGCCAGTCTGAAAAGAAGTCTAGAAAAATGAGGTGTAAATGGTATCCTTTTCATTGATGATGATCTTCAAAATCCCATGCAACCTAACAATGTCCTCTATAAATACTTTGGCGATGGCTGTGCATTATAAGTGACTTTGGTTGGCAAGAAATCTTGTGCAACCTTGGTCAACTTATCCACAGTGACCATAATGGCATCATGATGATAAGAAGACATAGGGAGTCCAACAATGAAATCCATGGAGATCACATCCCATTTCCACTCAGAAATATCATGAGGATGTAAAAGTCTGCGCAGGATGAGAATAATCTACCTTGACGCTCTAGCACTTAAGAAAACATGCAATAAAATCTTCTTATGTCACATTGAATACCAATCCAATAATATAAATCTCTTAGATTGGCATGCATTTTCTTCACTTTTGTATGTGTTGCATATGGAGCTCGATGAGCCTCGGTAAGGATGAAGCTACAGATCACCAAACTTAGGCACATAGATGCACCTATGGAACTGAAGTAAACCATCTGCCTCTAAAATACACCCTGAATATCTACCCTCTAAAGAACCCTATGACTCCAACATTTGTCTAGCACACTGTCCCTGGGAGATACTGAAGAATCTTTCCTCTCAAGTCTAATTGTAGCGTGAATTATGAAAGAACTTGACATTGCCTACTAAGTGCATCTACGACAAAATTTTACTTTCCATTGATATATTGTACCTCCATGTCATAATCACAGAGGAACTCCATCCAACATTATTGACAAGCACCAGAGATTGGTGTGAGAATATATGCTACAAACTACGGTGATATTTCCTTAAAATGAAAGGTGTACGCAAAAGGAAATGATGCCAACACACAAGGGCATGGACAACTGTTGCAATCTCTAAGTCATGGGTAGGATAGTTAAGCTCATAGTCCTTAAGCTTACATGATGTGAAGTTAATAACACGATGCTCCTGCATAAGAACTCCCAAACACTCGCGTGATGCATCAATACAAACAAAAAAATCCTTTGTAGGTTTCGGAACTACTAAGATAGGCTCCATAGTTAACCTTTCCTTAAGCAACTAGAATTCCTGCTCACACTTCTCTGACCAATCAAACTTCTTCCCTTTTAAGTAATAGGTTGAGTAATCCTAAACAAACCTACAGTAGTACCTTACTAAACCCATAAAAATTCTCACCTAAGTAGCTGATGTGGGTGTTGAATAATCCATAATGGCCTATATCTTAGAGGGATCTACTAAGATATCCTCTCCTGATATGATGTGACCCAATTATTGAATCTATGTCTGGAAGAAGATGTGTTTTTTAAGTTCCCAAACAACTTATTCTCTCTCAAAACATGTAGTACCTGTCTCAAATGCTCCTCATGTTCCTCCTTGAAATGAGAATAAATCAATATATCATCTAGGAACACTAAGACAAAGTGATCTAGAAAGGTCCTGAATACTCCATTCATGAGACTCATGAAGACAGTGGGAATTGGTCAAACCAAATGGAAAAAATGAGAATTCATAATGCCCATAACGTGTGCGGAAGGTTGTCTAATGAATGTTTTCATCGATATGCGTAATCGATGATACCCTAACTTGAGATCAATTTTGGAGAACACTCTCATTCCCGCATCCGATTAAACAAGTTGTCAATCCTAGGAGCAGATAAAGGTTCTTTATTGTGAATTTATTGAGTTGTCTAAATTCTACACAAATCCTTCGATAACTATCCTTATTCTTCACAAATATGACTGGCACTCCCTAAGGAGACACAGTAGGACGAATGAGACCCTTTTCCAACAACTCCTCTAATTATATTTTAAGCTCATGAAGCTCTAGATTCGTCATCTGATAGGGTGCTAGAAAAGCTGGTGCAGATCTTGACACTAAATCAATGGTGAAATCCACCTCTCTGCGGGGTGGTAACCCTGGAATATCTCCCTGAAACACATCTGAATACTCCCTCAAAAATGTATGATCATCTAAGGTAGAATGCTCTGGAGTGTTTTACGATTGATCACTAATGGTGATAGAAAATAACTGATAACCTTTATGCATGCTCCACTTGAGTTTCTTAGGCAAGAATATGTGTAAAGAGATAGGCCTCTGCATCCATAATATTACAACTACACTCCTAAGATCATCCCGACACTTAATGAACTTATTTCTGCAATCCACCTTGGCTCGATGAGCCTCGAGTCAATCCATTCCTAAAACAACTTGATAGGATCCTAGAGGAATAACTTAGAGGTCAAGTGTGGTGGAGAAGACTCCTAAATCAAGTACACAACTCTTCACATACGAGTCCATGATGATTTTGGCCCCAAAGGCCAACTCAACTCGCCAATTTGTCGGCTTCCTCGCCACCACTAACCCACACTAGTCCACTACATAAGGAGATATAAAAGAATTTGAAGCATCTTAATCAAAGAGTATTGAGACATAAATACCCCTGATAGTACCTATTATCTCAATAACTATTGCATGATTCTCATCTGGTATTTATCAACCATTGCATATACACGATGGGAACATCCTACATCACCCATTGTTTGCTCGGATCTAGGAGCTCTATGTATATTCATGGTAGTGGATTTGTGTAGAAACATGCACACATAGTGATTAGGGGACCCAAAAATAAAACATCCTCATGTACCCCTCTAAGATGGGGTCCCTCCTATACTCTGGTGAACAAATACATCGGCCCAACTCTAGTAAACTTCTACGTTTGAGTGGTGGTGGCTCTTTGAGTATAGTATCTCCTTTCCCTGGCTCCACCAAAACCTCTTCTAGTACCACCTATCTAAAATTTATGAGTCTATCTAGATCTCTAATGTCGGTGGTCCTGATGTTGTTTCTTCTACTCTGGATGCGGTGGAGCCCTTGATCATCTGCTTTGGAGGAGGCCGAGAATCCTCCTGCTGGGGTGGTGGTGTACCCCATGACCTCTCGAATCTGAAATGCCGTATCTTCTCTTGAAATTTTCTATTGTTCCTATCTTAGTGTTCATGTGTCCTGGTCCTTTTCTCCTTAGCTAAGTATGCCTTCTCAAGCATGGGAAGAGATATCATCCTAATTATTCATGTTATGTCGCATTCAATCCCTGAATAAATCATTGTAATCTGTAATTTCTCGTCTTGCAGGTAGTCCACATACTGCAAAAGATATACGAACCTACTCTCGTATTATGCCACTATGTCGATCCCCATCGTAAGTCATGAAACTCATCAATCCTATTCTACACGAAATGCTACGACATAAAACAAGCCCAGAAATGCTCCTTTAACAACTCCCAGTCACCGTATCTCAAGTCAAATGAAGCCTCTACTCCTCATTCCTCCACTAAACACCATTCTAACTTGGAGGAGGTGTATGGTGAACCTAGCTTTGCCATTTCTCTTATAAGCTGTGCAATCCAAAGTGGATATCAACTCGAGGAGCTATGGCGCAGCCCCAAATCCATTTGTAGAGCTGATGTACGTAGGTGGTTAATCGAAGAAGGTCCCTAATCACACCGCTGTGTGTCATGATCCTTGCGATGCGGTCCAATAGGTGAATGGGGTTGCCTATCCCCAAATGGTCCCTCAAGAATTTATGAATGGCTAAAATGGTACGAGGCCACCCTCTTGCGCAGTGAATGGAAGGGCTACGTGACCTCTCGCCTACGAGTATCATGCTCTCGTGGCTCTGAGTGTGTGTCCTCACCTATCGGCTCCTTGTCTCCTGACTAGATATCCTCTCTCTCTTACGTCATGCGGTGGTGGTGGAAGGCATTGTTGAACAACATGAATCAACTGTTGAAGAGCCTCTAAGATTTGTGGTCCGAGCTCGGGTTCTTGTGTCTCGGGGTAGGTGAACTACATCCCAAATCAGAATCGATCGTCATCTCATGGGTGACATTTCACGTATACGAGGTAAGAAAAAAGATTATTAAATTATAAATGGTTACGGAAATGTGTTTTAATTGTTTTCATTAATGTTATTAAAATATTAATTAAATATTAAATGGTTTACCCAGAGAGTGCTGCGTGTGCGAACCATCGCTCACGATACCAAATGTAATGCCCCACCTCGGGACACCGGAAACCATACCAAAGTGTCACTAAAAATTTGGGTAATTTTTTTTTGAGTGAACGAATAATAATGACTCTGCTACACCGTTTCCCATTAATAATTAATTTCTATTAATTTCATTTTACCCAAAATTAAATAAACACTAGCCCTATACAACTTAATTATTCTATTAAGTTCACTAGGGTCACAAATAAAAGTCTACAGCCCTTTATAACTTAATTAGTTTTCCCCCTTTTTAACTAACTTTCCCACACCCCTTCCTATAATTTTATTTTCAATTCCTGTCAAATTCCCATGACTTAAAGTGTGTAGGGTTTAATAGGGACCCTATGATCAATCACATATGGGCCCTTGATTTCAACTTTTCCCTAAAGTTGCTTTAATCCCTCTTTATGGTTTATATTTTGTTTCCTCTTCTCATTTTTTTCCATTTTGTTTCTTTTCCTCTCTTTCTTTCTTGTTTGTGCGAGAAGTTGTTTCATGGAGCTATGGAAGCTTGGTTTCATGGTATATTTGATAAAATCTCATTATATATATATATATATATATATTATATATATTATTAGATATCAGTAGATCTTCTTACTTGAAAATCTCCTGGTATGTAGAATACCCTTATATTACCTTTGGTAAGAGAGGGCAAAACTATATATGTGTGTGTGTGTGTGTGTGTGTGTGTGTGTGTGTGTGTGTGTGTGTGTGTGTGTGTGTGTGTGTGTGTGTAATTGAAGAACCCGAAAATGTTTTAAAATAACCCGAATGCATAAAGAAAAACCGTAGTTTTTTAACAACAATGTGGGGGTTTTGAAATTGGTAGGGCAGCTGTGGTGTGAGAGATGATAGCTACGTGGAGAGGTGGAAGGGAGGAGGGGTGCATGGAGATGGGTGTGGAGACAATCGCGTGGGAGGAGGCCCACTCTTTGCATAGGTTGGGAGAGAGCGCAATCCCACCCATTTCTTTGTTTTGTTTAAAGTTAAAAAAAATACAACCACCATAAAACTTTTACATACATACATTTTTTTAATTTAATTTCTTTTGCTTTTCAAAAGTAAAATAATGTTTAACAAACTTTCCTCCCTATATTTGTTTTTGTTTAATAAACTTTGTTTTAGTTTATTTTCTTTTCTTTTTTATTTATTTAATAGATTATTACATAATATATTGTATATATATATAAGGATACAACATTTTATATTATTTATAATATAGTATGTAGCTTTGTATATTAGTTGATGTATATTATATTATATAATATAATATATTATATGTGATAATATATATATATATATAAAGTTATTTACTAAAATAATATAGATAAAATAACGAATAACAGAATACATCATAGTCATATTTTAAATTACTACTATATGGAATACATTTTAATATAACTATATCATATGTTATGAGATGAAAATAGTTAATCTGCAGTGTGAGTACTAAAATCTGGTTTTTAACCTAAGTGAACTATGCGAATACTTTTTTTTAACAAATTTAGGCAAAAATGATTCATTTCCTTACGTGAAAAGAAAGCATATGGCAAGGTATTTCAAATAAGAAAAGAAGTTTTAAATATGTCCAAAAAAAAGCACAACAAGAAATATATATTCAAAATTGATTTTCTAATACAATCATCCATTAAGTTTTCTCATGAAAAAGAAGTATAAACTGATTTCATCTCTTTGTAAAATGCTACCAAACTTTGTAAGAAAGGAACCTATTACAAGGCTAATAATATTTTAAATAAACATACTTTCTTTTCAAAATGGAGTTTAAAATCAATTTCATATTAAATTATTCTTCTACTTTACAAGATTTCTTTTCCAAGGAGATTAAGCTCACAAATACAATATGTTTCCCAAAACACATAACTAATCAAGAAACCACATGCACGAAGTCTCCTTCTGAGATTGAAGGAAGGATTACACAACAAATGTGATACTAGCTTACAAGTAATCCCCAAATCACAAAATGAGAACTTTTACATGACAAAGAATCTTCCCAAATAGCCATACCCGGTTATAATGAGAGTAATGTTCACCAAAATGGGAGGTAACAATGAAGAACCATGATGACAAGAAACTCCAAACATCTTCCAAATTTGAGCTCCAACCTTGAATGTTTTCCAAGAAACAACACCAAGAGAACAAGGCTTGTTTTACCACCCAACCTATAAGCATCATTACATGTCTTTCCAAAGGTTGGAAGACATGCTAGCCTCCCCAAGCCCATGGGAGAGAGAGCTAGCTTCCAAAAATGTGCACAAGATATAGGGAGACATAACAACATTATTTTCACATACAAGACAAGTCCATGTACTAAGAAATAAAACAAAACATTTTGCAAACAAGGAAAGGAGGAGAAAACCATATTCACCCTCACAAATGGGGAAGAGAAGATGATATATCAAAGGTGCCAAAATTGTGATCCAACCATAGGATGCACACAAAAATAATCTTCACAACCTCCTTATTCCTCCAGGACAGCAAACCCTCCATATTGCTCCACCCTTTCTTGGGAGGATTTTCAAACCCATTGGGTTTCCTCTCCAAAAATGGGGAAGGGGATTCAAACCATATGAACCACCTTCCCCACCTCAAATCATATGAGGGGAGTAAAATGAACATACATGGATTTCCCATCAAGCCATGAGGTTTGAGAGGGAAAACCCCTCTCTTTTCCCCCATAAAATCCAAAATCCATCAAGCCATATGATGGATGGAGAAAATAAAAGCATAAAACCATACTCAAGAAACAACACACATGAACAAAACACACATTTCAAATATAAGAAAGGCTAAGATCTAACATGACATAAAACATAGAATGAGCTCAAAGAGCCTACCTCCAAAAGCTCTCCAACACTCTAATATTTTCCAACTTCCTTATCCAAGCAAGCTCTAGCTCCAAAAGTCTCCAAACACCAAGAAAAAGCTCCAAAAAAAAAGTTCTCTTTCTCCCCCATGAGGGAGAATTTGAAGAGAAGCCAACAAATTTCCTCACCAATGAGGGGGTGACATGTGTCACCCCTCTCTTCCCTCCAAGTCAAAGATTCCCAAAATAAAAAGAAGAAAATATAAATTCACTTTAAACACTCTTCTCCCAAATTACCCAAAATGAAAATAAAACAATTTTGTATAATTTTTTACAAAACACACATACCAATCCATATTACATGGATGGTGACAAAAGAGATGGAAAATGGGAGGGAAACTCCCTCTATGCCTTGAAATTAATCCCCCTACCTAATAGGTAGGTTCCAAGGGCTTATTTTCATGCTAAGTGAACTCCCAAAACTAAAAGGGGTCACTTAAAACATCATAATTAGCCCAATTTCAGGTTTGGCACATTTGGGCACAAGTGTAGAGGATGTGGGTCCCACTCAAAGGTTCACATGTGACCCTAATCCTCTCTTATTAACCCACACTTACCCAAATACAAATATTAATGCAAGTGGGGACCATTAAGTCCCCAAACCTAATCTACTTAACAAAATAAACAACCTAATTACAATTAATTCTAAATGACATATTACATTACAAATGAGGGTCACTCATGGTGTGCAAAATAATGAAATTTAATACTAAGGCCTCACGTAGTTAACATGGTTAGGACCTAGCCCCATGGGTCACTTGTGCACAATGTTTGTAGCCGACCGAAACCCATGTTCACTGTGACCTATCACTCTGCACACTCAATGCACACATTAAATGCGCATGTATGATACAATGTAAATCAATTACTCAATAAGTGATCAACAAAATCTATGATATCATAACATATCATGAAAGCGTAAATCTGAAAACATGAACAATTACACACAATTTACCATGAGTTAGCCATAGAGATAAATATAAATGACATACATCCATATAATCAAGACATGCAACTAAACTAAGTATCCAACATATTTCAATTAGGTCATAACAAGATCACAATAAGTTAGTACCCACAACATCCAATGAAAGGTGTCAACATACTAAGTCAAATTGGCACTACGTTCCCAAATCACCATACATGTCCAAGAAGTACAAATATCATACCATTCTTTCCAAAATATATCAAATCCATGTAAAATCATGTCTATGAATAAAGAAGTCAACAAATAACTGAGGCTATAAAAATGTGGGCACTACATGTCCCGATCGGGGTTTTTTTAAGATGAGTTACGGCTGAATGCACAAGTTATACAATTCGTCATTGTAAATATTAAATGTTCTAATATATAATTCAGTTGAGAAGCTATGCATTTTACCACCGAGACAACTGTCGTAGGTCACCATTGGACATGTATTCATAGATTAGAATCATATTTTTCTCCTCGTCAGAGCAATGAATTTCACCAAATTCTTATGGTGTAATCTGGAGAACATATCCACTTACACTATACTACAAGATATAAGTATCCATGTTTGTAATGAAATATTACTTTATTATTTAAAAAGTAAAATATCACAACATATTAATTCAAAAATAATATTGTATGCACCTAAGTAGAAAATTCTATGACACCCAGATGTGATTTATCATCTAAATTTTTATTGCTACTTCTTTGTCTTGAAGCCAATGCAGGTAGCCTGGTCCATATCCTCCTTCTCCAATTTGATTTTCAGAAATCCCTAGTCATTTATCTCACATCTTGATAATTGTATGATCTGCATCCTTCCATTTTGACAAGATCCACATGCATAAGCATTGTTCTTGTCTTCCCTGATGCGGTTATCCCTAGGATATGGAAAATACCACATTAGTATATATGAGGCATTTTTATAGACAATTTTTGGATCAGTATGCTTTGTAAAAATAGGGGTATATATGCAGTAGTGTATAACGGATATTTTATATTTACAGTTTTGGGTGGGTATGTTCTCTAAAGATAGATATATTTTTGAAGAAGTATATATGAGGTATTTTAATTGATAATTTTTCAACATGTATGCCATTCAAAAATAGGGTGTTTGTGTAAGATGGTGAATTCTAAAAATAAAGAATAATATTTAAAAGCCTAAACATGTACACACTTTCAGTATGTTTTAATCTTAACAAAATTGATTACTTTACTTGTTGTGCATGGGAGAGGAATGTGGTGGTTTGATTTCATCCATTTAATCAAAACTAGTATTACTGCAAGGAGAGTTGCAACTGCTGTAACACTGGCTATGACTCTAATGCAAGTACAAATGTTGAATAAGGAAATTCAACCTTATATTCAGATTTGTTTTTTGTTGTTTATCTGCCAGACCTATAGGCACGGATTCACTAAGCTTATTGTCTGCCAAATTCTTGAGTTTCAAAGAGAAAATTATTCATGATTTAGTTTTGAACACAATTTTTTCATCTTAATAATGGATTACCTGTATGATCTGAAACCTCTTATGATAATTTAATATGTTTATACAGGTTTATCTAGAATTTTTTTGTCCATTTTGAGAACTATAGATAGGAAACCTCAAATCTCTTATTATATAAATTATATTTTTGAATCACTACGATCACTAGATATTATGTGGTACAGTTTGTAACTTAGAGCTCATTCAATTGGATAGATGAAGTATTTCCTCCTGCCATGGCAGGTAAGTCGTAGCAATTTGGTTTTCCTCACAATTTGAAGTTTGAAGTGCCTTACTTTCCCCTGACTCGATGAAGATGTTGTCCGACATCGATGTATATCCCAGTATCGCTTTGCCTTCATAAGCCAGGTGATGAATCTTTTAAAAACAACAAAAGTGCAATCAATTTTAACATCAATAACAATTATTGTTGAATGAGATGAGTTCAATTTTAAATCAATAACAATTATTGTTGGAGGTCTTTATTTTCTCAACATAATTGAGTAAATTACCACATTTGAGAAAACAAAATAAATCAAGATCCGAATTTCTCACCTAGTTGGGCATGTACAAAAATATGGAGATCATACATAACCTCGAAAGGCAACGACTTTTAGAATTATGTTCACTCCCTCCATTGTGAACTCTTTTAGGTTTATGACGATTTCTTCCCAATTTATATTGCCTTTCTAAAGTTGAATTTAGTGCCATGGCTGGCTTTAAATTTGAAAATAATTTGAATTTATCCAGTTGAATTGGTTTAGTTCATAAAGAGAACTTGGTCTTCCCCTCTCTTCTTTATGGCTTCATAATACCAAGAAAATAAAAAAATTAATTCAATTACTTGTACATACTTGTCTTACTACCTCAAGTCTGATATTTCTCTTGAATACATCTTAGAATTGCGTCTACAACTCTAAAATATGTCATCCTTTCATGTTACTTAGGACTTATAATATTAGAGTTGTGGTAACTAAATGATAAAATTAGGTTCCGCACATGACACACTAGGTGGATCATTTGGTTTGAGATTCTTCACTTTAAAGTATTGTTTTTCTTTTTTTTCTCACAAATTATTCCCATTGATTTTATGGTTAAGGAATTTAGTCCTATATGGAGTGATGATTACCTCAACCAAGACACTAGCCTCTTCCAGGCCCCAAGTTAAAGGGAAGAGCATATCTTCATGACATGCCCAGATTTAAAAATCTTCACATAGAAATTAGTATGGCATGTCTAGTTGTAATTATGATGAGGTGTTCCTCAACTTATTCAAATTTTGCATATGAATGTGTCTATCAACAAAGTTAAAGTGCATCACTCTTAGGGTGTTTGCATGCCTTTATAAAAGACCCTGGCAATAATTCCTAAAGGATGCAATCTAACTACAAGCACGTCAAACTATTTCCTTGATCATAGAATAATTTATTTTTAATTTTCTTTCAAATGACAAGTTCCTTGAAGAGATAACCTACTGGTATTCTCATATGGTGATTAGGAAGTTTAGTGTTCTTACTTTGCAAAGTAATTATCTTACCAATTGAATTAAGAAAGTGCAGAAACAATAACAAATTATGATATATGTATTGGACCCAAAAGTTTTTCCTTCATCAATTTCAAAATCTTGGAGGAGATACATAACACATACTCGAATGTGGACCATATTTTTAGTAAGGATCTAGTGTTATGAGAGCTACCTTCAAAAAATAACCTAGAAATTATGAACATAGATTTTGTGTTGATCTAAGTCCTCTTGCATGCATTACCATTAACTTTTGGACTAAGGAACTTATATTTACTTACATTCAATGGGTAGAAAACCTATTAGTAGACTATATTACTATGATGGCACCAAATTACTATATATCATGCATTTTGTTTCACTAGTTGGGTGGCATTAGAATCGTCGTGTGTTTTCTCACTTTTTCATTTTGAAAATCGATAGCAACAAAAATCTAGCACAAATGGTGACACAAAATTAGCTAATGGGAAACGTTATTTACTTCTCAGTGCAAGCTATTTGAAATTATTTATGTGTTAAAATTGGCTTACAAATGCATCATACACTCAAACAAACATTATAAGTATCAAATTTACATTGCTTTTTGATTTGATTCTCAACAAAAATTCAAAAACAAGGGAGTTTATGTCACATTTTGTTTTACTTTTTACGTATATTTAGACAACTATATATGGGTGATGCAGGGGAGACGAATCTTCCCAATATGTTTAGAAAAAAACTGAACCTAAGAAGCATAATTATTTTAGTGGGCATTATGAATGATGGAGGCATATGGTGCCAGGTGGAAAGCATAGGCATAAACATTGATTACATGAATTTTTATAGCCAGACATCTATCACTGTTTTGCAAGACACAATTATCTTGGTATAGGGAAAATCATGGTTTTCATATGGGAAATGAATATTATGGCAGCGAGAAAGATGGAAAACCCACCACTTAAAATTCTCCACATACAATCTCTTCAAATCTACGTTCTCATCAAATACTTGCTCAAAGAAGAAATTGTGAACATCACTTTCCTTTCAAGTGAGGAAGCTTGTAGTTATAGATCCCTCTTATTCTTATTCTAGCATGTAAACACCTAGAGATGTTTTGAGCATATGAAATAATTTTATGCTTCTTAACATGTATTGGTTAAAATTATTTAAGAATATATTTAAAACCCTAAAAAGTAAATTTTGGGAATTTCTCCAATGCAATTGTATTTTTGTTAAACACGTTGTATAATTTGTACATTATGTAGCACCCACCCATTTGGGACCTAAACACGAGATCAAACATAACACAATATTTTTTTCATTCATATTACTTGATACAACTATGCGACACCAAAAACTCACAAGGGTTTTCACGACACCACATGTAACACTACACCAACATGTAGAACATGCTAAAGTCAAAATGACACAATGTGCAACCAACATCACTCCTAGATAAATGTGAAAGTATGAGACTACGACACAATCACGACATGAAAAAGACAAATTGGCACCTTCTACACTATCACATTTTCAGGGTTCAATATTTGTTGTGTTCAAAAATCTAATTTCAGCCTTAAAGGTTTGAAGATCATTTAGCATGGAAAACCTACATTTTCCTTTTTCTCTAGATTATATTTCCCTTACTTTGTTTAACACTTAATTTAATAATATTTCCACTTCACTACCATGTACATTTCCTTAATCTTGAATCCATTAAACATGAGAGCATGTAGTTTCATTCACAACAATACACACTACACTTAACTTTCAATAGTTCATTACTTTTCAATTTATAACAAAAACAGATTAACTACATGAAAGTGTTAGCATTGGTTTAAAGAGCATTAACATGCAAGGAATAAATCCCCTCTTCTCAAAACTTAATAACTCTATTACACATCGTGAATATCTTAAAATAAGTGTACACTAATTGGTTCACATTTCAATTGCCATTATTTTGCAAAACTCAATGTTAGTTCCAAACATTTTGAACACATAAACCACCCAACACACATTCTTGGACTATGGGTTTGTTTCTTAAGGAGCATGGTTATTCGTCATTTTACTTAGTTTTCATTGTGAGGAAAAAGATCTCAAGATGATAAGAGGAGAATCTTAAGCTAACCTTATGCTTGTGGTACATCTTGAAGATAGAGATGATTGGGAGAATTTATAAGATACAAAAGAGTCACATGTGGTTTGTGTTCAAGTCAAAGTTAATGTTCTAGAATATCATGTTCTTGAAGGAGATATCTCATAATATCTTTAATGTTATAAAAATGGAGACTTAGCAAGGAGTAAGGAACAAGTCACAATTCTCACCTTTCTAATGGGTCAACATCCTACAATAACAAACCCATCTGTTAAGGTTTAGATACCAAATTATGTCCACATATTACCTCTAAAAAGGTCCTAGGATTAGTTTTAAATTATCTCCATTCATCCCAAAAGATCTATGCCCGACTACAGGCCAAAGCTAACATTCAACAACCAATTCCCCCAAGACCCCCAAAACTCAAAGGGGTTCTTATAATCTAAGGAAAGGTAAAACACTTCCATTTCTAAGGCATAGATAAGTCCCAAGAGGTGTTTAGTTACGCTATAGAAACAAGGAACAAGGTTAAGCTCAAGGGTACCATTCCATACCACTAGGGTTGATATTTCAAACTATAAGTTTGGTTGATGCTTTCTACCCAAAAATGGAAACATGCACATGCAAGTTGTTATATTTTTCTTTGAAGGCTAAGATATTTCCTAGGTCAAAACATCACTTGTAGATAGGTGAATTATGCCATTACTAGATTACTACCATCAATTTTACTGGTACAATCACATCCAAAATTACGATGGTACAAACAATTTTAAATAACATGATTTCAATTTCATTCTCTTGATGATGATTTGGATATAATAAAATGGATTCTCTTACATCATTTTCCAATGCAACAAGACACAATCAACTTCATTTACCTAACCAAATATATTGAAATACAACTAAGTGTGGAATTAGTCAAACATGCAAAAGTACAACTACGTAAGAAATAGTGCATTTCATCAATAGGCAACAATATGGTATACATCATGGAACCAATGGAATAATGCATTTCATTCATAACAATATTGCTAATATATTTTATAAAATTACATTGCATTCAGATAACATGCTAATAAAAGACACAAGTGTCATACTTCTCCTATTGTTCGGGTACCTACAACCACCATGGGGTCAGTCCTAGAACTAGTATGGAAATCCCCTACACTCAAGCATAAATCCACACATTCATCATTTCAAACAATTTCAATTAAAGAGTAGAGAGAGGTAGAGATAGGGAGAGAGAAGAAGAGAGAGTTCATTTCTCATGCATTCACACTTTCACATTCATTTGCACTTAACATTTTTGGTTCTAGAGAGAGAAAGGATGAGAGAGAAGGTTAAGAGACATTTTATTTTCCATTCACAATGTCATAACCATTTGTATTTCATGTCCATTTTCATTTCATTTCAAACCAATTTACATTTTCCAATTCATTTATGTTTTCAAATCAACCAAAGTATCATAGTCATTTCTGGAGAGAGAAAAGGAGGAGAGAGAAAAACACCATACATTTCAAAATCCATTCATACAAGATAAAAGATCAAATAATACTCTACATAGAATTGTGACGGTATTACAAGGTCACACACGTGGTTAGAAGTCAAACGGGACTCTTAGAAGGAGTTTTTAGCTAAAGTAGCAAGTTGAGAAAATTGATCTTGGGTCCCAAAATAGTCATCTTCAGATTCAAGCACAATTTTGGATGAATCCTGCTTATTCCCCTATATATATATTTTTCATCACATTCGATGGAAATTGAATACAACAAGCAATTCTCAAGTTATAAGGGTATATTCGAGATGATAATCGTAAACATAACTAAAATTTCCTATCATACAAGGTTGGAGGGCCTCAAACGTACTCATGCAAAACTAATCCGTCACATTAAATATTAAATGTACAAGTTAGACAATTCGTCATTGTAAATATTAAATGTTGTAATATATAACTCAATTGAGCAGCTATGTATTTTACTGTCGAGACACTGTTGTAGGTCCCAATTGGACATGTACTCATAGATTAGAATCATATTCTTCTCCTCGATACGCAGAGCCAATGAATTTAACCAAATTCTTATGGTGTAATCTGGAGAACATATCCACCGCACTACACTACAAGTTATAAGTATCCATTTTTGTAATGAAATATTACTTTATGATTTAAAAATAAAATATCACAACATATTAATCCAATAATAATATTGTATGCACCTTGGTAGAAAATTCTATGGCACTACGATGTGATTTATCATCTAATTTTTTATCTCTACTTCTTTGTCTTGAAAGCCAACCAAGGTAGACTGGTCCATATCCCTTTTCTAATCTATGCTCGAAAATCCCTAGTTGTCTCTCTCACCTCTTGATAACTATATGATCAACATCCTTCCATTTTGACAAGATCCACATGCATAAGCATTTTTCCTATTTTCCCCGATGCGGTTGTCCCTAGGATATGGAAAATACCACGTGAGTATATATGAGGTATTTTTTTATCGTCGATTTTGGGTCGAGTGATTTGTGGAAAGAGGGCTATTTTTGTGCAATAGTGTATAACGGATGATATTTTATATTTGCAATTTTGGGTGGGTATGTTCTCTAAAGATTATATTTGTGAAGAAGTATATATGAGGTATTTTTATTTATAATTTTTCAGCATGTATGCATGGATGCAAAAATAGGGTGTTTGTGTAAGATGGAAAATTCTAAAAATAAAGGATAATATTTAAAAGCCTATACATGCACACGCTTTGAGTATGTTTTTAGCTAAACAAAAATGATTACTTACCTATTGTGATTCGAGAGGAATGTGGTGGTTTGATTTCATCCATTTAATCAAAATCAGTATTATTGCAATGAGAGTTCTGCAATGCTGCAACACTAGCTATGACAACCCACACAACTACATTTTTTTTCTTATGTATTTTTAGAGGAGCATTGCAAGCATTGGATTGGCACCCAATATTATTGCCATAAATACTGCAGATATCAAACACAAGAACCTCACTAAGCAGTTGAGATAATTTTATTACTTTAATGCAAGTACAAATGATGAATAAGGAAATTCAACCTTATAATCATATTTTCTTTTTGTTTTTAATCTACTGAGACCTATAGGCATGGATGCTCTTAGCTTATTGTCTGCAAAATTCTTGAATTTCAAATAGAAAATTATTCATGGTTAAGTTTTGAACACAAAATTTTCATCCTAATAATGGATTACATGTATGTTCTAAAACCTCTTATGATAATTTAATATGATTATACAAGTTTAACCATTTATCGGGAATTTTTTTGTCCATTATGAGAACTATAGATAGGAAACCTCAAATCTCTTATTATATAAATTATAATTTTCAATCACTATGAGATCACTAGATCGGTGTGGTCGAGTTTGTAACTTACAAATCTCTCAGATTGGATCTATGAATGAGATCTTATGGTATTGAGTGACTCAAGTTGTTCTTTGATAAGTACCTGTAAGTAAAATTTGAACTTTTGTAAGTTACAACAAACTAGGAAAAGGATTTAAACATTTTGGATTTGTAGACACTTTGAAAAATTACTAACAATTTTACAAGAGCAGAGAGATCACCGAAGCTCGAAGGTATCGTGCCATTCATCCCCTTACCTAAAAGTGACTTGCATATATCGTAAAACTTTCAGTATTCACTCAAATTGTGAGTTTTTATTTATTTATTTATTTTAAGTAAGTTTTTCAATTTGATCTTTGTTGACCAAAATAAGCTCATACTTATTTTTGTCAAGTAACCCACTTTTCCCCCTTCTTGTGCTTCAATTTGATTTTTTGCATATTTCAAGTACTCAAGGGTTTTTAAAAATAGCTTCATCAGATGGGAAATTTCTTCCCCTTTCCAGAAAGGTAAAGAAGTCCTTCTAACTCCTTGTATTTTGAAAGTTATGGGCGGCGGGCCTTAGAAGGATTTTGCCCAATTGCAGCGGTGGGCACTGGGAAAAATCTTTGCCTAAGGGGAAAATGGTGGAATTGCGGGGCTGCGGAGGAAATTGTTTCAAATGCACAATTTTGGGGCCACGGGAGAAATTTTTCCCAAGTTATGTTTGCGGACCGGCGGGGTGACGGGGAAGATTTTGGCACTTAGGCATTTTGGCTAAAATGCGAAAGTTCCAATTGTCGGCCTGGTGTGCAAGGTTTCTTTTCTAAAGGAATATTGTGCATTTGTAGGGTAGTAGAGGAGATTTTGGCACTTAGGAATTTTGGCTAAAATGTGCAGTTCTAATTGCCGGCCAGCGCGGGCTCGGCGAGGTTTCTTTTCTAAAGGAAGATTGTGCATCTATAGAAAGTGCTGTGAGGAGATTTTAGCAATTAGACTTTTGCGAATTGCACAAATTACAATTGCAGGCCCATGAGCCCATAGAAGGATGAAAGAAAAATGCTTAAGGCTCCATAGAAAATCAGAAGATGATAGGTGTCATTGCAGAGTTGTGGAAGACTTTCAAAGTTTTGCAATTATTTCCAAAAGGCAAAAATGAATTTTTAGCCCATGGAAGTGAATTTCAGCTGCAGGCCTATAGAGAACTTTTAAACTTTGCAAATGGTGAAAAGTCTATTTTGGGCCCAATAAAGTTATGTACACGTGTCATTTTTAGCCGTGGGGCTGTGAAGATTTTTTGGAAAATTTGCAAATTTTGCTCAAAGGCAAAAACTAAATTTTTAGCTCGCGAATCTTAAAAGGTGTTTTTAGCCTAGGGGCTGCGAGAGGTTTTTAAGATTTTTTCATTTTTTCTAAAAAAGACAAAATTTCAATTTTGGGCCCGTGGACCCATTTTCAAGTCTAATTTTTTCGCCATTGTTGCCCTCATTTCGATGCACGAATCTTCAAAGGGCCATATCTTTCAAACCAGAGCTCAGATTTCAACAATTTTGGTATCATTGGAAAGCTGTTGACACCCTCTACACCATGATGGCCCCAATTTTGGACTTAGGTGGATTTTGGTGGGTAAGAAATGAGAAAACATCTTTGGCTTAGGAAAAGTGCATGGAACACGTTATCGGACCTCCAACCACCAAAATTTAATGAAGTGTGGGTGATTTCTTGTCCAGCAAGCTAGAATATATTGGGAAATGGATTTACTGAGAGGTGCCCTTGACATTTGGGGATCAAATTTAATATATTCTCGTCGATGGATGGATGTAGAATCATATTTTCCCCCTTTTTCTTCTTCTCTCTCATCGATTCATATATATGTAAGAGCTCTACTCATTTTAGAGGGGTGGTTGGTCATTTTTCTCTCTTCCTCCCTCTCTCTTTCTTCCCCAAGGTCGAATGTGGTGTTTAAACCTCCTCTTTGCTCGCTCTGTAATGAAATTTTCATTCCTTTTTTCCGATAATGATGCCTTTGTGTGATTTTGGAGCAAATTTTTTTGTGATGGATTTGTCCATCCTTGGCTCATTTTTTTGTCTCTTTCTTGCCTCTCATCATCACGGGGCATTGTTTATATACTTCTAATGTCCATTGCGGGTTTTTAGAGATGTGTTTAAGGGATTCAAAATGGTGTTCTGTGTTAGTTTGATCTTTGGTATGTGATGCATTTTGTCCATCCTTTCATTGCTCACCTCTCTCCATTTTCGGCATTTGGAACTATGATCAACATTTTCCTTCTCTAGTGTATCACTAATTTAGTGTAGGTTTTCTTGCATTTTCTCTCTCTCCTTGTCTCCTTGGATGGTTAAATTAGGTTTAGATTAGTTTTCTGCATTGGAGTAGCTTATGGCGGAGTAGATTACGAAGCGAACCAACTTTCTATGGAGGTTCATCTCAAGTCTGCAAGTCCCACAACTTGAGGGATGATCCAATGTTGTGCAATTACACCAAATGACCCATTTCAAACTACAAATCCAAGGGTCCATTTGGGGGTGCATTTATTCTACACTAACAATTTTCGCATGCCCAAGTGGGACAGAGGTCTTCATGTCATTTTTAGTAGGTTGGTGTGTTCTGTTAAAGATTTATCCTTTGGAGGCACATGAAAACACATATGGTGAATCTATTAGGTCAACAACCCATCTCTCGAAGTTGTAGATTTTCCTTCAATCCATTTCCATTTATTTTCCCTTCTATCTCTTTCATTTTCTTCCATTCCATGAATTTGTGGAATCATGACTTCATTTCCACCATGGCACTCACATTTGCAGCAGCAAGCAATGCATTCCACCTCCATTACATTTCACAACTCCTCCAGATCAAAATTTTGATTAGATGCAAGATCATTATGCTTAACCATATGAGCAATACTAGGATCGAGTTTGGTTATGAAACATATCAAGCACAAGGGTATGCATGCAATGATAACAAATATACGAAGAATGCATATCTATTGGAAAATATTCAAAAAATTGAGGCTAACATGGTTTAATCTAAGGCTACAACTCAAATGAAAGCATTCAAAATTGGTCGTAGGGCACCTTGTCCATGGGTATGCCCTTTTCCAAGACATTACTGACCCTCGGGAGAAATTTGGACTTCATGGTTAAAATGTTTCCATTACTTGCAAAGTGGTGAGGAAATAGAGACATACGAGAAAAGGGTAATACTACCTTGTAATTGAGTAAGTGCACCACCACATAGTTTTTCTTCTCCTCCTTCTCAATCAATATAATTTTGGTAGGGTCAAGTTTTAAGTCCATGTTATGTTGCCCCAAATTTTGATTTTCTCTTCTCCATCTCCTAGTCTTCCATCCCACCTCTATTTCTCTTCCCTTTTCCCTTCCAAACCCAAGTCCCCTCCACAAGAGTCAAAAGAAATACCTTCCCCTCCACCACAAATAAACCAAAAATAGTGGAGACCTCACCCACCACTCCTCTTGCATCCCCAATTCCACGTGGGGATAAAAATTAGACAACTTGAGTAAAGGGAATCAACAATAAGAAGAGCCAAATAGAGAAGAAAAAATTAGAAGTTTGGTGAGCTTGGCTCTAAAATTTGGGATTACAAAGATCCCCTTGATGGTTAAGCCAAAGGAGGAGGTGGAAGTTGAAGAACAAGTGGTGGCCAAGGATGATTTTATAGCAGCAGTGGAGCAAGAAGACCAAAAGCTCTGTTTATTCTGAGTGTAGTGTCCATGTTGGCACTCTATTTGAAGAAAATGCTGATCCAAATCAAGCTACACAATCAGCCCAAGCAAGGGAAGAAGAATCAACTCCAAATCCAAAAGAGGAGGAGTACATTCAGGCTGTGGAGGAGAACAATACAATTCTAGAGGCTTCAAATAAAGAGAAGGCCATAGAAGAACCTTCAGTTCTTCCTTCTACTTCATCCCCTTCAATCTCTAATGTTGATGAAGAGTTTGATCTTTCAAACTTCATGTCCAAGGATGAGGGGAACCATGGTGAGAAATTTACAGATCAGAAGAACACCATGGAGGAGGTTGAACACATGCAGGTTGCACAAGAAGTTGCAGATTTCTCTCCCACTTCATCTCTTCAAAAATCTTATTTTTTGGATGAGTTCGAGATAACAAGCTTCAAGCTTAGAGATGAAGCTCCACATGGTGAAAAAAATGCTGATTTGAAGGTCACCATACGAGAGGGAGATACCTTGTTGCAACAAGACATTGAAGAGTTTGATTTCCTATCAGACTTAGAAGAGTGTTTTGATGGAGAAGAGCCCATGGAAATCACAACATTTACTACTCCATCATTCATCCTTCAACAACAAGAACTGTTGCCATGGAGGAGAGCATTCAAGGAAAGCAACCTGCATTTTATAACATCCTATTAGAACCAAGGTTGGAAGATATAAATTTTCCATGTTCTTCATTGGAGAAGGAAGGGGAAAAGTAAGAGGGTTCCATCATCTCTTCCACACCATCCAACCAAGAAAGCCTAAAAGACTCCATTTTTTGAGTTAAGATTCAAATCAATGGGAAAAATTCATAGATCAAGCCTTGCCTTCTCAAATACTTGGCTTCATTGGAGCCAAGGGAGAAGCCACAAACAATCATGCTTACTTCTAAGCATGAGGATGATATGCAAAGTACCAAGGATCAGCTACAATGCCTCTTCAATCCAAATGCAAAACAACTAAAAGAGTTATTTGATTTGTTTACAGTTGATACCTTGATTATATGGGTGGAGGATTGGCCTCTTGTCAAATTTTCACTCATTTTAACAGCCATGTTCTCGCTCCAAATCATTTGCATGGCTGCGATTTTGAAGAAGGGAAGCTATTTTGCACAACCAACGATTGCGGGGTTTGTTTAGCTCAACTTTGCTCCCAATTAGAGAAGAGTAGGTAGGTTTTATTTCAACAGAAGAAGTGCTTGTGCACACTCTACATGTTCTACTTGGATCATGTATGATTTTCAATTTTCTGCAAAGTGCATGTGGTGTTGTTTTGTTGCTCTTGCACAGTGAATTGGACTTGGCATTTGGTGAAGATCAGTTTGAGTTTTAGTTAGTTTTCAAGTGGCTTAGGGATTAGTTTTAAGGTTTAGATCAATATCAAGCTATCACTCATGACTCCATGCCCAATGAATGCTTCAAGGTAGCTGATCATTTCATCTAGTAGGTAGATGACCCCTGTGAATCGCCAAACTGTTGACCAAAATAAGCTCATACTTATTTTTGGCCAAGTAACCCACTTTTTCCCCCTCCTTGTGCTTCAATTTGATTTTCTACATATTTAAAGTGCTCAAGGGTTTTTGAAAATAGATTCATCAAATGGGAAATTTCTTACTCTTTCCAGAAAGATAAATAAGTCCTTCTAACTCCTTGTATTTTGAAAGTTATGGGTCGGCGGACCTTAGAAGGATTTTTTGCCCACATGCAGGTCAACGGGCCTAGGGGAAAATTATTGCGTAAGGGGAAAATAGTGGACTTGCAGGGCCGCAGAGGATACTTTTCCAAATGTGTGATTTCGGGACCGTGGGAGAAATTTTTTACAAGTTATGTTTACGGACCGACGGGGTGGCGGGACGATTTTGGCACTTAGGCATTTTGGCTAAAATGCGGAAGTTCCAATTGCTGGCCTAAGGGCACAATGAGGTTTCTTTTCTAAAGGAATATTGTGCATCTATAGGGACGCGGATGAGATTTTGGCACGTAGGCATTTTAGCTAAAATGTGCAAGTTCCAATTTCCGTGCTGTGGGCCGAGCGAGGTTTCTTTTCTAAAGGAATATTGTGCATCTGCGGGGATGTGGAGGAGATTTTGGCACTTAGACTTTTTACGAATGGCGCAAATTGTAATTCACGGGCCCATGCAAGCCCATGGAAGGATGAAATAAAAATGCTTAAGGCTCTGCAGTGAATCACAAGATGAGATGTGTCATTGTGGAGTTACGGGCTTCATGGAAGACTTTCAAAATTTTGCAATTTTTTACAAAAGTCAAAAATGAATTTTTAGTCCACGAAGCAAATTTCGCGCTGCTACGCGCATGCGAAGAACTTTTAAACTTTGTAACTTTTTGTGAATGGCAAAAGTCAATTTTAGGGCTGATAAAGTTATCCACATGTGACATTTTTAGCCACGAGGTTCGCTAAGGTTTTGGGAAAATTTGTAAATTTTGCTCAAAGGGAAAAAATGAATTTTTAGCACGCGAAGCTTATGGAAAAGGTGTTTTTAGGCTGCGGAGTTGCGGAGGTTTTTGATATTTTTACGTTTTTTTGCAAAAAGACAAAAATTCAATTATGGGTCCATGGACCCATTTTCAAATTTGAATTTTTCACCATTGTTTCCCTAATTTCGATGCAAATCTTCAAAGGGGCATATCTTTCGAACAGAGCTCATATTTCAACAATTTTGGTATCATTGGAAACTGTTGATGCCCTCTACACCATGGGGTCCTCAATTTTGGACTTAGGTGGAGTTTTGTTGATAAAAAAGGAGAAAATGTCTCTGTCTCGGGAAAAGTGTAGGGAACATGTTATCAGACCTCCAACCACCAAAATTTAATGAAGTGTGGGCAATTTCTTGTCCAAAGCAAGCTAGAAGATATTGGGAAATGGATTTATAGACGTGCCCTTGAATTTTGGGGATCAAATTTATTGTATTTTATCGGTGGATGGATGTAGAATAAGATTTTTCCCTTTTTTCTTCTTTTCTCTCTCGTGGATTCATATATATGTAGGAGCTCTAATCATTTTAGAGGGGTGGTTTTTTGTTTTTCTCTCTACCTCCCTCTCTCTTTCTTCCCGAGGGTAAAATGTGGAGTTTAAACCTCCTCCTCTACTCTGTAATGACATTTTTCATGCCTTTTTCTTGATAATGATGCATTGTGTGATTCGGAGCAATAAAATCTGTTTTTTTAATGCGGTTGTCCATCCTTAGCTCATATTTTTGTCTCTTTCTTACCTCTCATCAATGCGGGGCATTCTATGCATACTTCTAATGTCCATTGTAGGTTATTTAGAGCTTTTTTTAAGGGATTTGAAATGGTGTTCTGTGTGAATTTAAACTTTGGTCTGTGTTGCATTTTGTCCCTCCTTACATTGCTCAACTCTCTCCATTTTTGGCATTTGGAACTATGATCAGCATTTTCCTTCTCTCTTGTATCACCCCTTTAGTGTAGGTTTATTTCTTGCACTTTCTCTCTCTCCTTGTCTCCTTAGATGGTTACACTAGGTTTAGATTAGTTTGCATGCACTGGAGTAGCTTGTGGCGGGTAGATTAGGAACAAGAACCAGCTTTCTCTGGAGGATCATCTCAAGTCTATAAGTCCTGCAAATTGAGAGATGATCCAATGTTGTGCAATCACACCAAATGACCCATTTCAAACTACAGATCCAAGAGGCCATTTGCAAGTTCTATGATTTTGCACTAACAGATACAGAGACTTTTACAAATCAATCTTAACTAGGAAAAACTTACATATTTGTCTTAACAACAATAGAAAAAAATTCCACATTTGTCTTAATCGGGAAAGTGGTATTATATTCTTATAATGTTTACATACTGTATAATTAGGTTAATATGATTAGAAAGTAAAAGGAAACCTTATGTTAAGATAGAAAAAAAATGGGTAACTTCAGCTCCATTGCACCATGTTGTGCATAAGAGTGTTTGATTGAGATAGAAGTTGAGATCTGATCCAATCTGGTCTCTGCCCTAACATGATGATACTAGAGGTGTTTAAAAAAATCCTTCTTCAGGTGTAAGAGAGTTGTCTAAACAGTTCACCAACTCAGACTGCCATTGGCCCATAGATGATAGCTCTCCAATTGGTTGAGATATCTAAGGAACTACTCCCTCTCCTTTACATCATACTAAGGAGGAAGGGGAAATATCTCAACTTAAAGGTTGAATGCCTTCCTTAGTGATTATAGTTCTCTTCACATTAATCCGCCGTCGGCACATGAATCTTGCTAGTTCACTTGGATCAGAACCAATGCGGAGATAACACAACGCATAGCATGTAGATCCAAAACATAATAAATAAAAGTGGCTGAGACTATAAATATTAAATAAAATACAAACACATTTAAATAGCTATTGATCAAGATGAGAAAACCCACACTGTAATAATTATGGGTGATGAATCCGTGTTGCAATTTACCCAATCCCAAGAGTATTTCTGTGATAGGCACTTGGATCACCTCTCCACTCCTTTTCCAGATTGAAGTGCCTTTCAATGTCCACAGTTGAAACTACTACATGAAAAAAATCAACAATATCCATAGTTGTTAGCAACCAAACTTTGTTGGTGAACTGATCAGGCACCTATGTTGCTGTCTGTCACATTTTGCATTTTTTCTACTATGGGTTCCACTACTTTCCATTGATGGGGTTTAATTCTAGGTGGAGGGCATGACATACCCCACAGTTGCATACTCTTGACTACTTTCCATTGATGGGGGTTCCACTACTACCAACTAGTCTAGAACCCCACAGTTGCATACCCTTGGTTTTAAAGATAACATGGACAATATAAAATGATTTCCATAAAAATTTTACTGACCATATAAAATCCAAAAATTGTAGAAACGTTTTTTTTTAAAACACTATCAGCTTCTAAAAAAATTATACACAATTAACAAAAAAATCGTTAGCATTTGTCTGGTACAAACTGTATTCGATGGGAAACAACATAGGTGTACAATAAAGGAATGAAATTTTGTCTAGATAAATGCATATACCATAAGCATGACTGAAAAAGATGAAATACAAAAAAATTACCATCATCAACATTAGTGCCATTGTTGAGTAGGGGGCTAAAATGATACACTTCCCATGCATTGATGAGAGGCATGAAAGTGGAGATTGGTAGCTTCTAGAGAAAATCTCCACATTCTGGACTCGTCAATTGTGTAGAGTCAAACCGAATTAATTACAGTGGCTTCAAGGTAGCTATGTTGTACATTCATATACCATGGACTACCGCCTATATAAATATTGAACTCTTGAGTGTCACTAGCCTATATTTGTTTTAACACAGAGAAGGACATGGAAAAATATTAATTACCTATTTGTTTAATATTCCTATCCCAGTAGAATTGGTTGAAGTAGTTATTGACAGTAGTCAAGCCAATGCTCAACACAGAAGAGGGCATCTCTGTATTTATTGGATCAATATTACTCATAGTGTTGATATATACTACATTTTTCCTCCTCCCTCCCCAAGTTCCAAATTCTATTGTATTCATCATCTGGATATCTGCATTGTACACAATGTATACTTAAAAAAATTTCCATAAACATTTTGGTTCATTCATAATATCTTGTAGATTGCGTAAGATTGAAAGTGTTCAAATTCATGAGAGATATTTACAGGATTAAAAAAGGTGAAGTATTGGACTAAATTTAGTTATGGATGTCTGGTGTGGTGAACTTCAATGGACTAGTTAAAATTGGGTATATTATCACATGTGATTCTTGATGTGTGGTCTAGTGTGGTGTGGTGCAGCTCAATAGATGAGGTTAAAATTGGGTAAATTACAACAATTTATCGATATGTTGTATGGTGCATCTCAATCGATGAGCCAAGATTTGGCCTCCTACTCAATAGAGGAGGCTAAAATTGGGTAAATTACTACAACGATTTATGGATATGCCGTGTGGTGCGCCACAATGGATAAGCCTAGAATTGGCCATGTGCTCCTCAATGGACGAGGCCAAAATTGGGTATATTAGCACATCGACTTATAAATGTGTGGCATGGTGTACCTCAATGGACAAGGCCAAAAATGGGTAAATTGCCACATCTAATAATTTTGGGTATGTGGTGTGATGTATCTCAATGATCAAGACCAAAAATGGGTAAATTGCCACATCCAATAATTTTGGATGTGTGGTGTGGTGTATCTCAACGGACGAGGCTAATATTGGGTAAATTGCCACATCCAATGTTTGATGTATGGGATGTTGTACCTCAATGAATGAGTCCGCAATTGATTAAATTCCAATACCCATTTTCTAAACACGGGGCACGATGTACCTCAATAAATGAGGCCAAAATTTGGCAAATTGCCACATCTAGTTCTTGATGTGTAATGTGGTTTTCTTCAATAGGCAAGGCCATTTTTGGGTAAATTACCACATCCAATTTTAGATGTGTGTCATGGTGTATCTAAATGGATGAAGTAAAAATTGAGCAATTTCAAATGTGTATTACTGTAGACTTTCAAAAAGAAGGCTAAAATTGGGTAAATTACTACATCCAAATTGGATGTTGGTGTGATCTAGGTAAATAGACGAGTCCATTGCCCCTCCATGCTCATGCCTTCTAACATCAAATTCCTTGTTCACATGAGCGAGGGCTTAGTTGGCTCGCAGTCAGGGTCACATGATTTTCAGTTTGAATTTGGTAATGCCATCACCGTTAAGCCATGCGATTCATGGAGAGTGTGTGGTGAGATAGCATCCGATGACCTCGAATTGATGCTGGGTAACTCCAGGCAGCGGTAAAAGCCAGACCGCTGAAACTAAGGTGCTAACCTCAATTAATTATCTTTAATTCTTGAAAATTATGTTTGTCAGAAGTTACTTTATCCTTAACGCCTCTCCCTTCTTTTTAAATAAAAAAGGCACAATGATTGTTATGGTAGTTTACCCATTTCTTAATTGCTGTATACTTACTCTCTATTTCAGTTAGTTACGAGCAAAGCATCTATAGGTGCTTGTGAGAGGCCAATAAGCATATACTAGTATTTGAAAGTAGTATATTAATAAGAAAATGTAAAGTAGAGATATGGTACATCAAAATACATCATCATACAATAGACAGTAGTAGCGTAAAAGGAACCCTATTAGAAGATAGCAGAAGTATATCTAAACCAAAGAAAGAATCGGAAAGGGCCCAAACTATACCTTTATATCATCTCTATAGACAATGGTTACAAGAAAATCAAGAATATCACCTCTATTTACAGCTCCTGCAATGTCATTTCTCTGTAATGTATGCCTCCTCTTCTCCTTAGTATGTAACCATGAACGCAGGGTGAGCTCTAGAATGAAAAGCTCACAGGCCTTTGAAAATAAGACTGGAGCTTCTGCACTTATCATCTGCTCATCAATTCTTTGTTAGTGAGAAAAATGCTAACATCAAGATTAAAATCATCAGCAAGGCATAAATTAAGAGAGGTCTAGGATGATACTACCGTTACCTCTTCATCAGATTTCAATCTCTTCATTATCCTTGCGAGAGGAAGTTGATGCTGCTTGAATTCTGCCAAGGAAAAGGAAAAGTTTTTGTGTGTTGAGACTGTATTGAACATATAGACTCTATTTAAACTGGATCCATGTACAAATGTCGTAAGGGAAGTAACTCAATGGAATTGGTCGAATCATGCAGAGAAATGAAATTCAATGCATTATTTAGAATTATGAATGGCAAAGGAAAACTGAAATTACCTGCAATTTGTCTAATATCTTCTCATTTTACTATAAACAAATTGATTGATCTGGATCTGTATTTTAAGCTGGTTCAATTGTCTCTGAGAGGAAACTACTGCCTGCCACTGTTTTGTTTGTTGTATGCAAAAGAAGAATAATATTGCAGATTAGGAGGAGTGTAGTGTCTAACTGTATTGGTTTTGCTTCTTCTACTTCTGAGCACCTGTGCTACGTGCACTATAACCTTTGCAGCACCATTCTTGCGGTAGATGATGGCTACCACTTCGTTTTCCCTGCTTTTATCTTTTATTTCTAATTGTATTGATTAAGACATTGAAAGTTCCCTTTCCTGCTATCCCACTTATGTCTCTGTAAGATTTGTATCTTTCACTCAGCTTCTTCTACGTGAAACCCTCTATTTATCAATTCTCAGCCCAATTTTTAATTTAATGAATTCTGTGCTCCTCGACTTCCGGGAAAATTAAACATGCCTAAATTTTTGCTGTGCCATTGGCAAAAATGCAGATGCCCTTTGATTTCCATGTCGTGTCAGTATTTTCAATCCATTACTTACAAAGAATAGAAGTAAATTAAATCCATTAGAATTTGCACGGTTAGTTAAACAAGAAATTTCAGTTATAAAGAAAGTTGGATCTAATGAAGCCTATCGGCCAATTAAATGTGAAATACTGATTTTTGACACCGATTATCATTACACGTATTTTCTTTATTTTTTAATTAATCCAATGTGAAATTTCGTTTGTAAACAGTGATAATTCTTTTACCTAGCACAAATTTTTAACATGTCAAAACACATCAATTCGTTAATTTATGAAATCAATTTTTTTACCGTTTTATTGTTTCTGAAATTATCATCCCTCGGATTTTGATTCATTTTTATGGTTCATCATGGGCCTGTGTAGACGTTCGATAAAGGCCCACTATGGTACATGGCACTTTTGAGGTGGACTTTAGCGGATCTGAAGCCAGCCTAACGACTTGGGTGTTATTGTTTTTATTTGACACACTTACACTGAAATCGTGGCGGAAGTAAGGCTTTGCAAGAATTTGGTTTCTAGAAAGAACTAACCTTCCCCATCCATTATTTTTGGAGAATTAATGTCAATTCAAACTATTCAAAACATTAAATATTGAAGGGTTGTGTTGAAGAAGTTAAATATGACAAGAAAAACATTACATGAAGAAGCGTGATGAAGAAGGGGATTGAGAGAGAAGTATTAGGGTAGGAAAAATATTAGGAAACCCTACGCCAAATTTCTTCATTATAACTACGAACATATGGATCATGTACCATTTTTATCAATATTTAGAAGGAAGAAAGGAGTGCAAAGTATCTTGTTGCTTGCAACATCAACAGGCCATATCAACTCAATATCAAATGGCTTGTGTTTAATACATCATATGGTTAATAATACATTTGACAATTAATCCGTTCATCTTAAAATGTTTCGCCAACCTCATCTTATCATCTGGTTTCTTGTATTTTATTATGTATGGAATTTGAGTTGACATGATGCATTTCTCGCGAAAAATTAGGTGGTCAATCTAGGCAGTGCATCTACCACATAATTTCTTGACATCTTTTTGAAAGCAGTAGATAAGCTGAAAAGCAATTTTAGGCCGTTATATTATTAAAATAGCCTTTAAATCTTTTGTGTGAGCCTTTGTCCAACGTTGTGGGGTTTGTACGTTATTGTATTTAATGGAGACCCATTCAAAATGACGCCACATATGATTAATTCCATTTTAAAAGAGGTCATACTTGATATTATTAATATATATTACGAACATGATATAGGGAATATGTTGTTGGGAGATTTGTTCTATAGCTACTCCATGTGTGCAAACATAGGAAAATAGTGTGTTGACATATCTAGTGGCTAATTCAAGTGCAACGACCTAAATGAGCCACTTAAATGCCAACTACTACTCTTATCTCTCTTATCCATAAGACATTATCACTTGTGAGTTTCTAAATAAATTGGCCAGACATCTTAAAATCTTAGAGATCCTGAGTGTTGGGCATTATGCTAGCATAAAAACTATGTGCGAGTCATCCACTCTTCCTTGTGTCTAATAAAAAAAAAAAAAGCTCTCCGATGCCATCCAAAACACCGGGAGAGAGGGCACAATGTCCTTCCAAGTCAATCACCAATATATTCTCATTTGAAAATTCACCACTCTTCAAAGTGTATGATAAAACGAGGAGGAATTTTTTTAGCTCCTTTTCCACCAAAGCTTTCACACCCATAAACTCCTCCATATCCTGCCCAACTAAGAAAAGGATATCAATAAAGATGGAATTATTAAATACGTTTAAAGATGAAACTTTATAATTTCCACACTTTGCATGAAGATGGAACAGACAAGGAAACATGATTGATGCCACATGCCACCACAGATACGTGGAGTATATCTAAACACACCTTTATTTCTAAGCTTTTTATTTAGTATACAATTGGTGTACAAATGATGTTGATGCGTCGAAGGTGTGGTTGGATTTCACACGTGGAACCTAATGAATTTTTCCATTTTTGTCTCTTTTCCATGCAAATTGTGGGCTTATGAATAATGCGAGCAAGATTGAGACGATGAAGTGGAGCATATATAGCAAATATTGTTTTGTGTGGGACAATTTAAGTTGTTCTCTTCGTTTCACTTGTCTTACTGCTAACATCAAAGACTGAACTTTTACTGAGTTTGACTTCATCTTTCCACTTTGATATGTATTAAATTTACATTTTGTTTCGGGATCAATAGGCTCGGTCTTCGCATTGAGGGTCCTTCAAGCTCGACATCAAATTGCATCATGGACCCATATTCAATATTGTGATTCATACTTTCTCGCATATGGTATCTCCTCCCACCACTGACAAGATCACCCAAGTTTTCATCTTCCCTCAATTCGTCAACGTTTCACTTTACATGCAATTGTTAAACATTACATTGGTTGACTCTCCAAACAACTAGATGATGTAGGTTGCACATATTCTCATGCACCGACATACGTGTTGAAGGATCTTCCAATTTTCCTTGACTTACATCCATGAATTCAACATATTCCATGTTTACAACTTCATTGGCTCAACATTATATTATAATCCTTATGTCGACCAACCAAATTATAATATTGTAACTAATCAATTGAATTATGAACTTTAAACTGAAATGTTCCATTTTATAACCTTGTATGTGTTCTAGGATTGGAACACGACCGATATGTGTGTACAAAAAATGATTTTCCTCTCATTTCAATTATTTTAACATTGATTGTTCTATTACGAAATTCCAAATACAATTCTCCATAACTTTTCTTGACATGATTTGGGAAAATTAGAGGACAAGGTTTTGTGTCGGTGATCCTTGTCGGAAAGTTTCATTAACACTATTGATGATGTGAAACCCTAATTGCTACCTTATTCACTTCATAGAAACTCTTTTCACAATTATGCATGTAATCCATAACACGAGGGATAATAAAATTTGAGGTTGAGTGAGTAGAACATATGTACGTTTCGACATTAAAACATGTGCAACTTTCCCTTTAAACTATTCATAAACCATACCTTACTTTCATATATATCTCTAAAGTATGTCTCCTTGACGACTACCTCTTAACACCCCCTTTTTGCTTCACATGATTGACACAAATGGCATGCACTACATACATTCCTTGTTGTAGAAAGGGGATTTTTGCATAGGTCATAGGTTCCCCCAGCCTATTTCCACACCAATACACTTCTCCTTTTCCAATCTCCTTCTTCATACCCCCTCTTCCTCCTCTAATGCTCATCTCCCTTAATTTTAACTTCTTCAATGCATCCCCTTTGGCGTTTCCATCGCACATTTCACATGTGATTCTTTAGTATATGCAATATTAAAAAGTCTCCCCTACATGGAATAATTTGTACGATGGAGAGAATAAATTGACTTGTAATTTATAACAAAAGATCATGTCTACTCCCATGAGGTGAGAGATTGGGGGAAAACTAATTCATTGATCAAGATGAAAAATATTAAACATAAAACACTTCAAATTTTCCTTCACCATAAACTCTTAGTTTATATAAAGTCCAATGAAAACTCCAATATATAAATAGCGGCGAAAAAAAATATACAACAGGGTAACATTAACATTTCAATATATTATGGATTTTATTTTAATAGGGGTGAAATCAAAATGGAAGTGGTATTCTAACTAGCATAATGTTTGTTTGATTATATGATTAGTATGGTTGTTTGCTTAATTTTCTCTCCAACTTATGTTTGCATAATACAAAGAAAATACAAAAATTCAATTCAATTACTTGTAAATACTTGTCTTACTACCTCAAGTCTGATATGTTTCTTCAACACATCTTAGGATTGAATCTCAACTCAAAATCATCATCCTTCCATGTTCTTTGAGGACATACAATATAAGAGTTGTGGTAACTAAATGATAAACTTATGTTGCGTGAGATGCACTTGGTGGATTCCCTTTCTTCTTCATTTGGTTTGATCTTCTTCACTTTAAAGTATTTCTTTTCTTTTCTTTTGTCAAATATGGTTCCCATTTCTTTTATGGTTAAGAAATTCAGTTCTATATGGAATGATGATTACCCTAATTGATACAATCCTCTTCCGAGACCACAATTTTAAGGAAAGAGCATATCTTTGTCACATGTTTCGATTTTAAAAATTGACGTAGAGGAATTGGGCATCTCTAGTTGTAATTGTAATGAGGTGTTATTAAAATTATTCAAATTTCGCACATGAATGTGTCTATCAAAAAAGTTAGAGTGCATCGCTCTTATGGTGTTTGCATGTCTTCTACAAAAGACCCCAATAATAATTCCTTAAGGATGCAATCTAACTACAAGCACTTCAAACTCCTTCCTTGATCAAAGAAGAATTTATTTTATATTTTCTTTCATGTTGACAAGTATCTTGAAGAGATAAGTAAGTGGTATTCTCATATGGTGATCGGGAAGTTTAGTGACCTTACTTTTGCAAAGGAATTTTCTTACCAATTGTATTAAGCAAGTGCATAAACTATAGCAAAATATGATATATGTATTGAACCCAAAGGGTTTTCCTTTTTCAATTTTAATATCTTGGAGGATATACATAACTCATACTTGAACATGGACCATATTTTTAACAAGGATCTAGTGCTACGAGAGATACATTCAAAAATAATCTAGAAATTATAAACATAGATTTCTTTGTTGGTCTAAGTCCTCTTGTGTCCATTGCCATTGAATTTTGGACTAAGTAAGTTATACTTACATTCAATGCATAGAAAACCTATTAGTAGACTATTTTACTATGACGGTATGTCATTGTTATATATGGTGCAAATTGTGTTGTCAATTGGGTGGGATTAGCATCGTCATGCGTTTTCTACTTTTTATTTTTAAATTCTATAAAGATGTAAATTTAGCACAAATGATGACATATAATTAGAGCTAATGTGCAAGGCTATTTTCTTTACATTACAAACTAGTTTAAATTATTTATGCGCTTAAATTGTCTTACAAACGCATCATACACTCAAACAAAAATTAGAAGTGTTAACTTTACTTTGCATTTCGATTTGATGCTGAACATATTTATTCAAAAGAAAGGGAATTTCATGTCACATTTTTTTACGTGTATTTAGACAAGTATATATGGGTGATGTAGGAGGGACAAATCTTCCCAATATGTTTAGGCAAATAGTGAACAGTACTAGAAGAAACATTATTCTAGTGGGAATTATGAGTGATGGAGGTGTATGGTACAAGGTGGAAATCGTACCCATAAGTATTGATTACATGAAGTTTTACAGCTAGGCATCTATCACTATTTTGCATGACACAATTATCTCAATATAGGGAGAATCGTGGTTTTAATATAGGAAATGAAGAACATGGTGGCAAGAATGATGGATTATTTCTTTTGGAGATTGCACTATCCTCTCAAATTACTGTACAAAATAAAATCCGCTGCTTACAATTCGCCACATATAATCTCTCCAGTTTTACATTCTCATTAAATACTTTTCTAAGAAGTTGTGAACATCGCTTTCCTTTCTCATGAGGAAGCTTGTAGTTATAGACCGCTCTTATTCTTTTTCTAACTGTCAGCACCTCGAGATGTTTTGATAATATGAAATTATTGTACACATCCTAGCATGTATTGGGTAAAATTATTTATGAACATATTTAAAACCCCAAAAAGTAAATTCTGTGAATCGCTTCAATTCAATTGTGTTTATGCTAAACATGGCATATAGTTTGTACGTTAAGGTATTGATACATGTCACAAATTGATGCCCTTATATATGGGTTTCCATTTTTTATAAAGCAATTACTTATATTAAAATAATTTTGTATCATATCAAGTTAAATAGGACATTGATTTGCAATATTCTATAAGATTTGTATGGTAGATTAATACATGTCACGTACTTTTCACTGTTCCTGAGGTATCGACCTCCTATAAAATTTTGTGCTTTGTTAGATTATGCAATAGTTGAAGTGCATATAAGCTTGTTTTCAATTAATGAATACAAATTTAGGATACACTAATATCTGGAGTTTAAGAAAGCATTTTCATCTTAATTCACTTCAAACTCTTTCCTTGATCAAAGAAGAATTTATTTCTAATTTGCTTCCAATTGAAAAGTTCCTTGAAGAGATAACTTACTGGTATTCTCATATGGTGATTAGGAAGTTTAGTGGTCTTATTTTGCAAAAGAACTATCTTATCAATTGAATTAAGCAATTGTAGAAACAATATCAAATTATGATATATGTATTGGACCCAAAGGGTATTCGTTTTCAATTCTAAAATATTGGAGGATATACATAACTCATACTTAAATGTGGACTGTATTTTTAATAAGGATCTAGTGCTACGAAAACTACCTTACAAAAATAACCTAGAAATTATGAACATAGATCATTTTGTGTTGGTCTAAGTCTTCTTGCATACATTTCCATTGACTTCTGGACTAAGGAATCTATACTTACTTACATTTAATGCGTAGAAAACCTATTAGTAGACTATATGACTATGATGGCACGAAATTACTATAAATGGTGCAACTTGTACCGCTAATTAGGTGGGATTAGCATTGTCATTATTTTTTCACTTTTTGTTTTTAGATTCGATAATAACATAAATCTAACACAAATGGTGACACAAAGAGCTAATGGGCAACACTCTTTTCTTCACATTGCAAACTAGTTTGAATTATTTATGTGCTGAAATTGACAAGTATAAATGCATTATACACTCAAATAATAATTATAAGTGCAACTTTATCTTGCATTTCAATTTGATGCTCAACATAAATTCAAAATCAATGGAATTTTATGTCACATTTTTTTGTTTTTAACGTATATTTAAATAACTATATATCGGTGATGCAAAAAAACAAATATTCCCAATATGTTTCGTCAAACAGTGAACATAAGAAATATTATATTAGTGGGAAATATGAATGATGGAGGTGTATGGTACGAGGTAGAAAGCATATACATAAGTATTGATTACATGAAGTTTTACATCTAATCATCTATCACTGTTTTGCAAGACACAATTATCTCCATATAGGGAGAATAATGGTTTTCATATGGGAAATGAAGAACATGGCGAAAAGAACAATGGATTATTTCTTTTGAGCTCTCACTATCCTCTCAACTTAGTGTACAAAATAAAATCCACCGCTTAAATATCTCCACTTATAATATCTTTAGTTCTACATTCTCATCAAATACTTCTCAAAGAAGCTATGAACATCACTTTCCTTTCTAATGAGGAAGCTTGTAGTTATATACCCCTCTTATTCTTGTTCTAACTTGTCAACACCTAGAGATGTTTTGAGCATATGAAATTATTATATGCATTCTAACATGTATTGGTTAAAATTATTTATGAACATATTTAAAAACTCAAAAAGTAAGTTGTGGGAATTGCTCTGATTCAATTGTGTTTTTGATAAACATGGAATATAATTTGTACATTAAGATATTGATCTATGCCACAAATTTATGCCCGAATATATGGGTTTCTATTTTTTCAAGCATATAGTTATATTAAGATTATTTTGTATTGGATTGAGTCAAATAGGAAAATGATTTGGAAAATTCTACATAATTTTACATGGTATATTAATACATGTCACATAATTTTCATTGTCCGTAAGGCATCACCCTCCACTAAAGTTTTGTGTTTTGTTCTTGAAATGCATGTACGCAATAGTTGAAGTGTCTATAATATTGTTTTTAATTAATGAATGTAAATTGATCATACACTAGTCTATGTAGTTTAGAGAGAATTTTCATCTTAGTTCACTTCAAACTCTTTCTTTTTAATTTGATTTCAACGAAAAATTTCCTTGAAGAAATAACTTACTAGTATTCTCATATGGTGATTAAGAAGTTTAGTGGTTTTATTTCGTAAAGGAATGAACTTCCCAATTGAATTAAGAAAGTGTAGTAACAATAATAAATTATGATATCTATATTGGACCCAAAGTGTTTTCCTTTATTAATTTTAAAATATTTGAGGATATACATATCTCATACTTGAATATGGAATTTTTAAATAAGGATCTAGTGTTATGAGAGCCACCTTGAAAAATAACCTAAAAATTATGAATATATAATTTGTGTTTGTCTAAGTCCTCTTGCATATATATTGTTGCTAACTTTAGAGATAAGGAAAGTATATTTTCTTACATTAAATGGGTATGAAACCTATTAGTAAACTATATTTTTTTATTATATTACAATGATGGTATGACATTCTTGTATAGAGTCACTTTTCTCTTTTAAATTTGATAACAACATAAATATAACATAAATAATAGACACAAAGTTAGAGCTAATGGGAAACTCTATTTACTTTGCATTGCAAGCTAGTTTAAATTATTTATGCGCTATCATTGACTTACAAATGCATCATGTACTCAAACAAGAATTATAAGTGTCAACTTTACGTTGTTTTTTTATTTGATGCTCAACATTAATTTAAAAGCAAGGGAATTTCATGTCATTTTTTTTTTTTTTCTTAAATATATTTAGACAACTATATATGGTTGATGCAAGGTAGACAAATCCGCCAAATATATTTAGAAAAATAGTGAACCTAAGAAGAAAAATTATTTTAGTGGGAATTATGAATGATGGTGGTGTATGGTTCAAGTGGAAAACATAGAAATACACATCGATTACAAAGAATTTTAAAACTAGAAATTATATCGGTATAGGGAGAATCATGGTTTACATATGGGAAATGAAGAACATGGCATAAAAAACAATGGATTATTTCTTTTGGATCTCTCACTATCCTCCCAAATTAGTGAACAAATGAAAATCCACCGCTTAAATTCTCCACATAATCTCCTTAGCTCTATATTCTCATCAAATACTTTCTCAATGAAAGTGGGAATGTCACCCTCCATTCCATTGAGGACACATGTAGTTATAGACCCTCTCTATTCTTATTCTTACTTTTCGGAAAGTGGAGATGTCTTGAGCATATGAAATTATTGTATGTATACTACCATGTATTGGTTAAAATTGTTTATGAACATATTTAAAATCCGAAAATTAAATTATTGAAATTTTTGCAATGTAATTGTTATTTCTTCTAAGCGTGGTATTTAATTTGTATATTAGGGTATTGATCAATATCACAAACTATGCCCTAATATACAATAATTTAGTTATACTAAGATAAATTTGTATGAACTCAAGTCAAATATTCTACATGATTTTGTATGGTAGATTGATCCATACCACCTATTTTTCACTATCCAACTCTAAGTCATCACCCTCCACCATATTATTGTGTTTTTTTCTTGAAATAAATGTTTACGATAATTGAAGCACCTCTTCAACGATGAGAAATTTATATTATGATTAGTCAAGCATGTAACTTCCATGGTAGAGAATTTTGTTAGTAATTTAAAAAACAATTGATGATGATAAAGTGAATTTTAAATAAATGATGTGAAATTAAAATTTACTCAATTAGCATCGCACAATTATTTGAAATTTGTGAGAAATGTACTCAATTCTTGTTGAATGTGTCGATTCAAGCTATTGATGAAAGTTTATTTCATAGGATCTACTAGGAGATGCAAATTTAATCTCACTCATTTTAGAATCCTTGTTGGAAATATGATTCAAGGTACAAAATACTCATGACATATAACTCAATGATTACAATCGACCTCTTTAAGCTGTGGAATGTTTAATCATCCAAACTAGATAACCAACCAAAATCGCTTCTAACCTTGGGATTTATTTGATTTGAATTTGAGAATAAATTAAATATTGGCAATGGTTTTAATCTTTGTGAAAGGATATACACATGCTAATACGAAATGAGCATTCACACTAATTATTAACAATGTGTGTTCGCATCATAAAAAATAAGATAAAAAAGAGGAAAGGGTGGAGGAAGAAAGAGAAATAAAAAATTTTCCTATCTTGGAATGATTTAAAAAACACCGTAAGCCCATTTTGATGGGAAACAAGGATTAAATAACTCAACACAAATCAAATCCTCACAAACCTTGGGCATGAGTTTGAGGGGAGTGGATATTATTCTTGCATGCATATAATTAAAATGTGAAAAATAACATGTATTTATTCTCCTAAATTTATGAGACTACAAGAATGATTGAAATGATTTTTTTTCTAATTCAACCAAATCCACTAAAGAATGAGCTTAGCTCAAGATCACACAATAACATCCAATTCATACAAAGTTACACAAATTGATTATGCACATCAATGAAACATGCATGAGCTAAGATGAAAATGTTTGTTTTAACTACATAGACTAGAGTATGCTCAATCTACATTCATTAGTTGAAAACAATCTTAGAGTTCTTTACTTATTATTCAAAACTAGAGTACAAGCATTGTCTTAGTATGGAGAAGAATGAAAGATGCAAAATTTAAAATGTTAACACAATGAATACGATGAAGGTCCTTGTTGTGATATTTCAAAATGAAATCTCATCAAATGGAAAAAGAGGACTCACATGGTACTTATAGAAAACACCATGGTGGGACACCTCTCACAAAGCCTACACTACTAATTATAGATTGCAAGACTATTTACAACACCCAAACCATCTCTAGAGCATTAATTTCAACCAAAAGAATACATGATAATAGATATTGTGAGAATCATTTGTTGCATGTGTTTAATCTCCAATTTAGTGCTAATTTTGATTTTATTGTGTTCTTAAATACATAATTAAACTGATAAGCCCATATTTAAATCATCTATTGGTCTTTAACTATATTTTAGATATCCCTCTTTAATGCACAAGAAAAATTACACTTTGGACTTGATGAAGTCTTGTTTTGAGAAAATTCCTTGATCGTGAAGGGAACAAAATTTACCCCTGTTTCAATTTACAAGGATTCTCCATGGATTCGGTAGATGGATATCAGATAATTAATTTAACAATGACAACTAGAAAGCAGTAGAATTTCTTTATAATTAAGGCTCAAAATTATTTCTTTGTTATTTTTGGCCTCTATGATTGTGGAGCATAATTTGAGATTGTGCACACTACTTTAAACTCAATTGAGATTGAAAATGTCCCTTTGGTCCCAAATTTGTGACTAACTCGAGCTCACGATGGATACTATAGTAAAAATAGATCCCAAAATATTCAATCATGAACTACTCCTCCAAGATGCTAAAACACTTCTTAGGACCCATATCAATTGAGGTTCTCTCCAAGACTTTTCCAAAGAGCATAATTTTGTGTTATTCTAAGTTGATTAATGGAAGATATGGCCTTTTGAAATATTCACATTCATTTCGCCATGCCCACCATAAATTTTACCATCAAATTTAACTTGTTGACCTTATGAGACATACATGTTAACATCTAATGCTTTCCATCTCCATGATGGTTGGATCTACACATCACCCATTATAATCATTCACTTATTCTAAGCTCAAACCCCCACTTTGCTTTATGGATCCAAGAAATCATGCCTTTTCATTTGTCCATGTGGACTAATAACGAGCATCCTCTTTTAAGTCATCATTGGGAAACTTTTCATATTCTTTACTCATAGTGGTTTTCTAGACCTTAAATCTTTACTCTCTTCACCCTTATAATAACTCTAAAGCTCTATCTAGATTGTGATTTACCTAAGAATGCCCATCTATTGTTGGGCCACATGGATATTGTCATATGTTGTTGCTCTTAGATTCTCAAGTCCTTTAAACCTTTTCAACCCTTGCCTTCTGAGCTCTTTGAGTTTGAACTTTATACCACATGTTCTTGCCTTAGTTTCAATCACAAAAAAGTTTTAAAAAAGCTCATGAAAATATTTTTAAAACTATAAATAAGAAATGAAATTAAAATCAAATTGATCCTAAATAGTCTCAAAGGTTTTAACCATCATGAGATTTTGAGTTTATGGAGTTTTTTCAACATAAAACATAAAGAGGTGAATCTCGAGAAGGATGAGAACACATCATTGGTTAGGAATTTGGTCAAGGTTTATCTCAATGTTAATTGTATAAAGGGGGAAATCAAACAAGATTTACACTAACATTTTGGTGACATTTTAAACATTTTGTGACCAAATTATTACAAAAGGTACCAAAATATTCACAAGTGTTTAAGCTAAGTATCTTGTTTTTCTTCTTGTGTTTTGATTTCAATTTCTCAAAAGGGTCCCAATTTTTGTAAAAAAAAGTAGGAGTGTGTTGCACCCAATAAATGGAGACTATTGTGAGGAAAATAATAACCAAATGTTTATTATCCATAAATATCAATTTTACTTACAAATAAAGATGAATAATTGAAAACAAATGACATGTTTACAAATCATGAAGATTGAACACCAATTGTGATATTAAAACATGACATACTATGTCAAAACACTTCAAGAGTAGTAAGTTTGTGATATGTGTGCTAATCCACCATTCTCTAAAACTCCATATGAGAATGATAAAACATAATTGAAGTCAAATTTATTTTTAACTATAAAAAGGTTGGGCATTTCTGTTATAAGCCAAATATCCATAGCCATGAAAAAGTTACCTTTGGTTCCTCTAAAGTCCTTATTCCACAATAAACTAGGTGTCCATAGGATTTGTGGAGATTACTTGAATCACTCTTAAGGGATTTTATTTTCTTAACAAGTTGTCTATTATTTGTGTTACTATCTTATATATAATAATGAAGGGTTGAGAATCAAATTGACCTTCTTTGTAATATTTTAAGTAGACATCTATAGAATTTCTCAATCATTCTCTTAATTCTCAAAGAAGTATTTATGCTTATGTGTATGAATCTCGATCATGTAGTGAGTTTTCTAAAATCCATATAATAATTGCAAAAGTAGATTTCAAATCTTTTAGATGCACAAACATAATACTCAAGCTCAAATATTGACCAATGTGAGTGAGCTTCACCTTATTTCCTAGGTTTTAACACAAAGTCATAACTCACAAGAAAATTATACCATTTTAGGGATGGTTTGGAGATTGAAAACATATTCATTAATATGTGTTTATTGGAAGGGAACCTAAACCTAAAAATAAGGAAAAACAACTCCTAGAAAACATGAAATAACTAAACTAGAAAGAAGTGGAAAATATTCTAATAAAGGAAAAACATAATGGAAAGTAAAATAAATTAATCCTACTCTAAATAATTACTTTTTGGGGGAAATGGAAAAACTAAGAAACAGTTCTTCAAATGCTACCCATTTACTTGAAGTGACACATATTCTCCTTATAGACTCCTCAACATACATGCATTGTTTCTTAAACCATATATTATTTGATAGGGACCGATCAATAATAGATCAAATTTGGAATGGTTTCCATTATTTTCATGGTATTTATCTAAAATTAGGACCAAATTTAAGATATTAAAATTCTTTACTTTGGCTCTCTTTTCAAACCAACATTTGACTACATCTTGATGCATGTTAAACTTTTTCAATGTTTCATCTCTAGCTTCCTCCCTCTCTAGTCTTTCAGAAATAATTTTTATAACCTTGTCTTTTCCACCCATATAATCATGAAAGATTTCATAAGTGGGAAATCTTATAATGATGGGAAAAATAATTTGTTTCCGTGCACTAACAAGAAAGGAGAAGTTTTCAAAGCAAATTTCACTCTTCCTATATCTTCCGAAGTGCGTACTTCAACAATGAATTTCACCAAATTGGTTTGTATTTAAATCACTTATTAATGAAATTAATCAAATTTTTGTTTGTAGATTTAGCCAAACCATTACCTTGTGGGTAGTAGTTGATAAAAACCTTAATATTATCGATGATATTATTCCCATTCAAAACCCAAGTCGAAAAGAGTACCAAACCTTTTGATGATGTTATCCTCTAAAAAATCAATAAATTAATTTTTATATTGTTCTTCGTAGGAAAAACCTAAGTCTATTTGGTGTAATAATCATTTACTTTAACACATTTTTATTGGAAGAATTGGAGTTGATTACTTCAACAAAGTCAAGACCCCACTACGAAAATGGTCTTCCTTGTATGACTTCTACATAGGTATGACAACATTCTTCTCCCTTTATTTAAATACTTTTTATTGGTGATGAGTTCTAATATGTTTGTGATCATTTGAATATTGTGGGCTAATAATATTTAACTATCATAATTTTTTATTATTGACATTCCCATAAGGATGTCTATTTCCCAAATTCTCATGAAAAGAAGAAATTGCTTGAGCTACATCCTCTTTTTCACACACATAAATTATATTCCTTCATAATTTCTCTTATATAAGACTCCTCTATTGTTCATATAATGATTTCTTCTGATTTTATGATCTCTTATTTGTATTTTTTCAATTGTGGAGGAAACTACAATGCATTATAAAGTGAACAATTTAATTATACCATTCATCTATGTTTACTTTTTTTTATCCAGATGAAAATATATAATTTTGGGATCAACTTCAACAATGGTTCTCACCAAACCTTGTCCTCTTGTTAACTTTACTGATTCAATCACCATATCAATTTCCTACTGACATCTCCTTACATTTCCTCTTATTTCATCTAGTTCATTTCCCCCAACATAAGCTTCACTATTGGATTTGGGACGATGAAATGTGTCTAATTTATCAAAATTTAGTGTTTTAAATTCTTTAAAATATTCACCAATTCATACACTTTTTTATATAATGCAAATAATTTCACCTCTACATCTATTAGATTTGGTTGTCATGAAAGCTAAGGGATGTTCCATAGTATCCTTTGTGTCATTATTTTTGTAACTTTTTGCTCATAGGAAAATGAGTAGGGGTAAAAATATTATCAAAATTAGGGATAATAAGAATTGGAGCTTGCATGATAGTTTTGGATCGATCTAGAAATAATTTTTCATCCATAATTAATTTTCCCAAAAATTGATTTTACTTTTTTGTTACTCTTGGGAAGAGGATTTATAGAAACAACTTCATCTCTATTGGGATCAACAATAATACCTTATTTTGTGGTTATATGACCCAAAAATTACTTTGATTACTCTAAAAAATAATTCTTAGGATTAAGTGAGATCTAATACCTATTGCATCTTCTATTGTTTTCTATTAAGTGTTGGATATGTTGAAGCTGTGCTCTTAGAGAAAATAGTTAAATCATCCATATAAATAACAATAGATTTACCAACACCTTGAAAATTAAAACCTGACCCTTTAAAAAATGGAACCAACATTAATAAACACAAAGACATTCTTTTATAAGTAAAAGGTACCCCACTTGGTAGTAAAGGAAATTTGCATCATATCCCCATGGCTGGCTGAAAATTTGTTAGAACATGAAATCCATCTAAGAAATACATCATTTTAGATCCACCGACAATTTTAACACTTTAATCCAATAATTTCTAGGGGTGATTGTCTTTTTCGATAATCTATTTAGGTTTTTTTATCACCGGGATTAAATTGGTTTCCCATACATGGAATTCTTGATGGAAATTTGATTCTTGTAGCAAATAGATTTAACACTACCTTATAAATAATGGGTTCTAAATTAATATTTACTAGCCTCTTCCTTTTTGTAAATTGTTTACAACCTTCATAAGTTGAATAATGTGGGTGATAACTTGTGGATCAAAGATCTTGAGATTATCATATGACCATATAATGATATATTTGTATTCAATGAAAAGATACCTCAAGTTAGCCTCTTAAGTAACAATGCATGCCAAACCAATATTTACATTTTTGGGTTTCTTGGATGTTCCTAGATTAATAAATTTGGTGGTAACTCCATAGGACCATCATGAATTATGTTTTAGCAAAGAAGTCTTTGTAATCAAACATAGTCTTTAATGAAACCATCCCCTTGGGGATCTTGTTATCTTTTAGCCTTATAACCCCATCCTCTTCAACTCTTTATTGTCTCAATGCCCTTTCTTAAAAGGTAATCTCTTTCTTCCTTATCTATAATTGCTTATTGATTTAAAAAAATTAAATCTTTATTAGAGGACTGAGATCAAATGAATATAATAGTAACACGAAAGTACAAGTAATAGTGAGATGCGAATGAATTATCTTGTATCCAGAGATATGGGTTGATTCTAGGTGGGAAAAATACCGAGAAGGATGGATATGGATGGTGTATTATTTGTATGAGAAACTAGGGTTTGGAACCTCTTTGGATAAGACCTGCAAAATGAGGACAAAATTTCCCAAGGGTTGGTGTTTTGAATACGGAACTAGTGTCCTAAAAGTAACTCCATTGTTTTTATATTTTCGGGGTTTGAACTTGTCTTATTACTTTCTCTCTATCACATCCACTTTGTTGTATAGTTCTTTTGTCATACTGAACATCCAAATTAATCCCTAGGTACATGCACACCAATAAATCAAAAATTAAGCTGAAATAAATTATGCATATGCTTGAATTTCACTAACCTTAATGGTCACCCCTATGTGAATGTCATTGAGCATTGTACCACATTTCAAAATATATCTAATACTAGTAGTGTGTTGATTGATTGAATTTTGTCCCTTAAAGCTAGGTTTACTTGTGCTAGTTGCACCAAGCTAGTGGGATATAACTAATTTTCCTCTAAAATCAATGTATTATATGGAATTCAGAAATGACCCCTCTATGCAATGAATGATGCGTCCCAAATGCATTCCTTGAATGTTACTCTTTTACCAAGTAGTTACCAAGTATTAGACCCATAATTTTCTAACCTCAAATGATAACAAGTAATTTGTGTATATATAGGAATTCCTTGTTTGAATTTTAACACATAGTGACACTAAAGGCAAAATTAAAGAATTAGAAAATACCTAAAGTCAAGTGCCAAACGATAATTTATAAAACTAAAGATGATGGAAAAAACCACCCATAAGGGACACTACGTTGAGTCGATAGTTTCGTTAATGGGAAGTACTATCCCAAATCCAAGAAATAATAACAAGACTAAGAATAGGGACAAGGATCCCTATGACTTGACAAAAATATGTAAATCCAAGAAGTATAAGAAAATGTCACAATTAAAAATAAATAAAAACTAAATAGAAGGAATATGAAGAGATTTCACTAATATCTAACTTCATACTTAGAAATCATGTATACAACAACATACTAGAGGCATGATGTAATAGTAATAAGTGCATAATTTTTTGTCTACATTTTCTCCCCTTTATGATATTTGGATGAAATTCAATAGTATAAAGGATATAAGAAGAACATACTTGTAGAGGGCTAAAGGAGTTATAATGAAGGCATGCCAATAGTATGAATCTCGGTGTGGTGAACCATGGATCATCGTTTTGATCATGTGGGGTGAATGTGTGGCTACTGAAAAGGATTAATTAGATAGAAATGTGTTATTGGAGATATAGAGACTTTGAAACTTGGAGATTGAAGGAGGGATTGAGAGTGATCAATTCTCAAACTGTTGTGAAAAATCTTCATATTTAAGCATTCTAGCGCTAGAGGAAGAGTGTTGGGAGAGAAATCAAATTTTCTCCTCACCATGCCACTTCCTTAAAATAACTTTCACCACTGGAGACAAAAATTAACCAATTGTTAGTTTTCTAATAGTCACATAAAAACCTCAATAAAGTGAACAAGGATAGGAAATGATGTCTCCTCTCCCCACTTCATGATGTAAGGGTGAAAACAAGGCCAAATGGAACAATTTCTGAATTTGATTAGCTCCCAAGTTAATTCATATACGAGGAAAAAATTATCCTATTGGAATTAGATTTGAAAACAAATGCTATTGATAGTATTTGATTGAACTTGGTTGATTTGAAAATGACTTGGACAGTTGAATTGTCCCCGGTTTAGGTCATTCTAGGGTAATTTTTTTGAGAATCCAAGAAATTGTGAGAATCTGAGATATTTTTGTGCTTGGAATAGATTAAACATTATGATTTCTAGTAAGAACTTTCTGTAGGATTTGAATATTAATAGTTTATTGATTGAAAAGAAGGTGACAAAACATGACGTGATTATATGTATTTCTTTGCAAATTTTATTGAATCATTCTATAGGGGTAACATGATTACCCCTGATGTTTCCCCCTTGTGGAAAAGGGTGAGAAGCAAGAGAAAAAAGTATGAGCTGGAAAAAATAGAGTGTTTTTTGAATATGAACTCAAAATTTATATAATAGAATAAGTACTGACTAATGAAATAAAAACATAGTGTGTAAAAAAGTATATGAAGTGTGGTATTCAATGTTTAATGTAGTAGACATCAAAGAGATGGTTCTAAGGCTATTGACGACACACTAAATAGAAAAATGAATAACAAGATATAGAGGAAACAATGTCCATAAATTATCTTCTTAAGAATTAGTATAGTAAGTATAGAATATGTAACGACAATAAGATTTACTATAAATAGTAATGTTGGAAAAATCAATAGGAAATTCATTTGTAAATTGAACAGTGTGGTTTAATTTCAAGACTACAACGATGTCATGTGCATGAGAGGTAATTTCGACGAGGTTTGAGATAGTGTAGAGGAAATTTCAACTCAGAAAATAGCTGCAATTGATGTCTTACAACGATGCTCTCAAGCATGGAGTTGTTTATTTTTTTCCCATGGAGTGAATTTAGTCACTGCCAGCATGTTGATCTCCCACCCTAACACCTGCCCTCACATGCAATACTTACAATTTTGTCACCGTATTTTCTCTGCTCTACATATTTGGTTTTTGGCTGGCTGTTTGATTATTCAACGAAGTATTTGCAGTATTAATTTAGAAAATATTAATTATTCAACCCAACATTCTAATGTAGTTAGTTCTCTTTAACATAGCTATGCAGAGCACTAACTTGACAATATATCAGACCGGTTGTGCAAAATATCTTATACGAAATGAAATAACATACGTAACAAATGTTTTCTCCTTTGTATTACCTACACAACAAAATAAGCTTTAATGTACTTAAAATAACAGATATAAACACCATCGCAACCCCAAATTTGGTCTACAATATTTGGACCGCCTAGGACATGCTACCACTATTCATTAAAATAACCAACTTCATTTAGTATTTCAGGGCTATTATTTAATATATGCTCTAGAAAATATATTGTCTCCATGTAGTTAGTTCTCTTTAATATAGTTAGGTCACCCTAATATAGTTAGGGCATTTGGGTTGGTCATGATTACATTGCATATCGTAATTTACTATAGAGAGTCTCCCTTGATCTAATGATCCCCTATCTAGATATGACTCTCTGGGCATATAGAACTATAGGGTCCTTCATTTCCATCTAGATCTAGATATAGAGGGTGCCAACTAGATATGTAATTCGAACTCGAGAGAGCAGGATTTCTATCTCCCGATAATGGCTTTGGCATCATCTCGTATTCTCCAAAGATTTTTGAATATGAATATAGTCTCCCCATATATAGTTATAGATAGGGGGCCTATCTCCCCCTATCTCTAATTTAGGCTAGGCGATTGTTGGGTTCAGATAGTCGGGGGCCCATCGACATAATGAATTAATCTCATCACAACCACCCGATCCCAAACTAGATATTTAGATAGGGGATAGGATCTTTAAGCGAAGATAGGGAGAGAGGGCAATAATGGCTTTGGCTTTATCATCTCGTATTTCCCATTCCCCGCCTAAACGTGGCCCCAAATAGTTGAGATATAATCCGTTGAACTTATTAGGTTGATAATGCGGGTCATGTATGATATATTTCTATAACATAATTGGATTGTTATTATATTTTGTTGCTTTATTTTAACATTTGAATAATAATAATATTTCCTATTAGTAATGCATAAACCATTAGGTGTTATCTGATCATAATAAGCTTATTTACAAAAACATTGTGGGCTCCATTATATGTGTTACTGATCATGAAAAGCTTAATTACAAAAACAATGTGCATTCTCTTTAAACTTTTCAATCTTCATGTCTATATATCCCATTTACCCAAACTATTATTGCACTCTATTTTATAGGTTAGGTTTATGTATAACACAATTGATATGTGCTTGTAGAAATAGATGACAGTACTTGATTAGTACTGTCACCACTTCTTGCAACAATGACAATTAACAAATTACATCCATAACATATGCATTGTGTGATCGAGGCCATGATAACTCACAAAGAAATTTTACACACCCATATTAACGACAAAAGTGAGGGAAAGGTCCTAAATTTCAATGTTTCTGATATTCTATGTGATAATATGAACATCACCTACATTGGGAATGCTACTACATACTACAATGAAAAGGTTCAACTTGAATATTTTTACTCTATATGCAACCTAACACGTAAATAACACTACCATTTCCATTTCGCAACATAACAACAACTAAAAGCATACGTCTTGGCTATATATTGGATGTGATTGTTATGGCCACTTTTATATCTACAAGTTCTACCTTAATGCATAAAGATGAAAGTTGTACTCATGGAAATTTCTTCTACATAAATTACTTTGTGACTAATCTATTACTCACAAATTATTTCCAGCTTATTCGATTGTGGTCAACTCTATCTTGTTCTTCGTGAAAAGATTATGCATTCTACAATAGATCCAAATATTATAGATCAAAATTTTGAATCCAAATTTGATAGATTTCCTCCATTTGTATGGATCAAAACAAAATGATTCGTTGAGTAATTACTATTGATTTCCTAAACGTGCAAATATAATAAGTATCGTGTTGAAAAACATGCAATACTTAATGCATAACAACATTATTTGAATTTGATTGAGTGTGCAACTTTCCAACAAACATGTACAATTGGAATTCATTCATGTTATCCGTGTTAAGAAAATATTAACTCCATTTAACATCTTCACTTCTGACATTCACAAACCATAACATAATACCCCTAATCATACGTATACACAATATGGATTTTCCACCCCACCAAACTCCACACTACCATATGCAGTCAAAACTCCCTGGTGACTCACCATGTTACTCCAACATTTATTGCATTACGTCATTACCTAAAACACCTTCCTTGTAAACTTACCATTCCTCTTCTCAATGCAAGAGTTTATTGTCACATCAAATGCTTACTACTCACTCCCACAATTTTTAAATTCAAAGCTTCGATCTATTTCTCCAATGCAGCTGCATTTCACTCCACAAAAGAGTGTTTCATTCTAAGGATTTGTATGTCACCTCACCGCTTCACTGTACTACACAAAAACAAAGACAACATAATTAAATCCATAATGTTATACCTCCTTTAACTTGTGACCATAGGAAAAAAACCCTCTCGACTAGAATTGCTCCTTAATGAGTGACCACTAGTAAGTATCACATTTTGAAGTAAACTAGGAATTATTGTAGCAATTTTTAACTGTTTTGGTGTTTTTAATTTTTGTGAATATCGGTTTTTTTCAGGAAAACGTTGGTGGGGCTAGTTTTCCCTTTGGACGATACCATCCAGTTTATGGGAAGTAGTGTCTGATTTATTGGTGGTAGTGTCCAAATTATTGATGGTACTGTCTAGAGTGTTGGATGGTTCTTTCCAAGTATACGTAGGAGATTAGTAGTATGTTTTTATATAGTTTGATATGCTAACTTTTGATTTGTATGCTTGTCTATATTTTGTAGAGAGACATACATTCACGGGAGTTTTTTGCAGGAAGGAATTTGTATCCATTGTTATTCTTTAGATTAGAGGGGGACGAGTGGGACATAGTAGACCATGTCTCACTACAACACATTACCATATTGTGGGAGGTGTCCCAAAACATGCATCTGAAAACCGCACTCTACGAGAGATGGTGTGAAGATAAATATACTTTTAATTTATTACTAGAAAAATTACAGTGACATTGGAGGATGTGTATAAGATATTACAGTTTTTGGTTGTGGGATAATGAGTGCACCTTATGCCCCAAAGTGACACAGGGTGGAAGAAGAGAGAGCTGTGTGGCATTATTTTAGGATCTCAGATGCAGATAGAATCATCGATTATCTTGGATGACATAGTGAGATCAAGTATTCTACGGTTTCATAAATGCATAGAAGTTGTAATGGATTATCATCATTATAGATGGAGTAGGTGTATCCATAGAATATCGGATGCGAGTTGTATTAATATATAGAAACATGGGACATGGTATGATTGATCTATTAGATGTTGGCTCACCTTTATAGAGATGTGTATAAATTTACACAGGAGGATCATGGTGGAGGGATTAGTACTACAATACTATTGAATGTATGGCCTTATGAGCACATAGTAGTAGTGAGGCAATTGAGAGGTCCGTGAGTGGATTGGGTATGACCAAATATTTTACAGGTAGATGTGTTATACCAGGGGCCATATGTTGATACCATGATATATAAGTCTATTACATAGGATGGGGGATGATGTAGTGATTTAGAGACCATATAAGGACTATGGTAGCTAGGTCGGGGACTACGTTGAGATACGATGCATCCAACATATCATGTGGTTAGAGGACATGTTTCTAGTAGTGGTTGAGTTCTTCTAGTGTGAGTGCATGTCATGACATTTTGGATAGCCCATGATGTGTCTCCATGGCCATACATAAGGAATAGATTGATTTGAGCTATGAGGAGGGAAATAGTGAGGTAAGGGACGACAAGAATTGGTTGTAACCACCATGTGTAGATGATTGAGATGTGAATATAATACCAATTTGAGCCAACGACACAAGATGGACATTGAATTATACACATTAGTGGGTAGAGAACCAATGGGTTATCTATTTTCCTATAGTGGTGGATGCAATGGGAAGTCCGGAAGGTGTACAAGAAGGAGGATGAGAGCTAGTATGAGTTCAAGGATCTTCCTAGGAGGGTGATGTGGTGGAAGTGAAATTTGCATGATGTAAGTACAATATATTGTGATTTGTATTTGATGTTGTGATTTGTATTGTTTATGTAATGTGGTGATAAGGTACTACTATTGTTTTGGATCTTTTAGGAGAGGAGTATTGGAGCATAGTCATAGATATAATGACGCATACGTTCACATGCAACGTTCCCCAAATGTCTTTCTAGGAGGAATCTTGGAGGGATTTGATCACATTTTAGACAGAATGCTAACTTATTTGATACCATGGACGTCTTAAAAGCCACTTGTATAGTTCTATAGTAGGATCGATATGAGGCTAGGATGGATTTTGAAGGGTGAGAGATGCGGTTAGATGCTATGGCCTATAATATAGAATTTTTAGATATATATAGAGCTCCATGGATGATATAGGGATGTGGTGGCTAAGGAAAATCACTATGGATGTAGTTATAGAGAGCAGCGGGCTCTAGCACAAAAGTGGAGATCGAGTAGTAAGGCCTCAATTTCAAGAGATCGATAATAGCCTCATGTAGAAATGAGGAGGTTGTATGATTTTTAATGTAGTGGGAGTTTCCCTTGATATTGTATTATGAAACTATATATATATATATATATATATATATATATATATATATAATGGGATCATTTTGATATGATGATGTGTACTTTTGTTTGTTATACAAGTTTTTGATTATTTGAGTTGATTTGATATGATATGTTGTTCAAAATGTGATGGTTTTATAATTTCATGTTATAGTGTACAAAGTGCATGTTGTAATGCATAGATAATAATGTGATGATAATAAAATAGATAGTAAAATGATCATTGAATATATCATGTAGTAAAAGTGAGAACAATGGGGAAGAGAACTAGGGAATAATATGGCATGGAAAGTAAGAGAAATAGTGGAATACGTTTAGAGAATAGACATGAAATCGTGTAACACGAAAAATATAATATCTAGCTAGAAAAAGATGATGACTATGCATAAGCATCTCAATTGATGTAGTTTCATGACCATATGTACCACACGATACTCCCTAAAGTGATCGTAGCAACACTAAGAGGATGTGAATCATATAGTGGTGAGCATTTTTATTTGGGACCCACTTAGGTCTATAGTGTATAATAAGTGGGGCGATGGTCTCATGCATAATAAAATCTAAGGGAGGATGTGTAGTCACAAAATCCATGTAATTGGGTACATTTCTAGGTTATAAAAGTGCTCTAACATTTACATGTTTCCTAAGCAAGAAAACTAGTAATTGATATCACTATTTTTCCTTTTTCTTTTTCTTTACTGCATTTATTGTCTTTGTACATCTATTACTCCTTCCTGTATTTGAATATTTTTTTTTTCTATGGCTTTAGAAACTAGTGCCGAACTCAAACTTGAGTGAGTGCAAGGTGCTCCTGTCCTTTTAGGCGCTCTTGTCCCTCTTTATATTTTTATTTCCCCTTTGGACACAATTTGTTTCTCAATTAATTTTTATTGTTATGGGTTTGCCTTCCTATTTTTAATTATGAAATTCAAACAAGATGATAATATAAATAAATAGTTATGATTTCAAAATTACGGGCCAAACACTAAGCATTACTATTATCACCTAATCTTGCATTCCAAAGGAACAAAATAACTTTAAAGGAATTCATCTATCACATCCATTCAATGGAAAGGGATGCATACTTATGTATACACAACATAGGAAGGGGAATTCTATTCTATTCTATCCAAACATACTATACATCTTCTACATTCTAGATCTATCTTGTTATCATTTGTGTAACTTACAAAAGGTCATCCTACAAAATCATTTCTACTTACACACACAAGAACTATATAGAGCATGAGATGTTGTTCAGTGCTCATTTGTAATTTCACTCTTTGGGTGACCGTAGGGGTTACAAGTACATTTATATATCAAGGATTAAAACTAGTGCGAAAAGCAATGACCAAAAATGAAACTCCTAACGCATAAAAACAATAAGATTATGACTATTGGCACAAATTCCATTTCCTAGATAGAGTCACTAGTACACAGGTACTCCTTCCTTTTCGATTGTTTCTCCCTTACTCTGGTTTGGACTCTTAGAACCTCCAATGATCCTTGATTAAATTCTTCTCAGCTTGTTCTAGTCATTCATCTATCAAGAACACCTTTAGATAGCTCAAAAATTAGCTAATACCTCTCTCTATTGATTAGGGTTTCAGATTATTGAATTCTTATTACTTTTCCATTTACTATATTTTATTATTTATAAATCATTTATCACAATAGTTACAATATTTACTCTAAAATTATATTTAATAATATAAAAATATTAAATCATTTGTTGAACCCTACTCATGATCAAACATTTAGATCCTTATTTTTTCCATTCTATCTTATCTTCTTTCATGGCTCCTAATGTCTCCTTACATTAATTTATTTAAACTCAACCACCTTAAAAATATGTTCTCCAAAACTCCTAGACACTATGTATCTCCCTCTCAATATGCCACATGCACAAGTGAGTCCCATTTTCTATCATCTATTTGATGACCCTATTGGTCATGATGCCATAATCAACAAATCCATTTGTAAGTCAATTCAATCTTTAGATTGTTTATTTCAAGATAAATTTCAAGCTATGGAAGCCACAATTACATCCCTCAAAATGAAATCCAAAATCTTAAGGATGCTTCGAGGCCCATGCTAGTTCTTTTTCCCCATCTCATCTTAATCATATGTCTTATACATGTTCTCATATAGGTTAAGCCCAATTCTTACCTCTACTTGCATCTCTCAAGTTTTATATAAATTCTAAGAAACATGATATTCTTCCTAAGCTCCTCAATTACTAATTGATCAATTTTACAACTACTCATAACTACCCTCCTTATTAGTTAACCAAATATACAGTCTCCCATTTTGTAATTATCACACACTTATTGGACATCATGACAATGCTTTTTATGCTTTAGAATGAAGAATAAGCATCTTGAACATCGGGTTTTATTTCATTCACTTAAAACATTATTCTACATTCTCATCTTCAATTTCTACATCCCAATGGGCTCCCAAATCCAATCCTTTCATGACTAATGAGCATTAGGCGATAATTACTAATGTTCCATCTCGCTCATTTAAGATTCACTTATCCAACCCATTCCAACTAAGAAACCATCTCTCAAAATATTTCATCCAACCCATCCTCCTATCAACTACTCTATAACATTACCAATTCCAGCTAAGTAATCATCTCTCAAAATCCATCCTCAATCCCCTCCTCCTATCAAGTCTTCTACGACATTACCAATTTTGAACAAGCAACCACCTATAAAAATCCATACCCCATCAATTCTTCTCATCCTTTTTATAGCATTAAGAATTCACCCTATGATAGTTAACCTCTTTGAGATTCCTCCGATCGACCCACAATCCAACCCTAGTTCTCCTCTTATTCCTACCTACAATCGTGATCACCATATGCTTTCTTATAACCCATGGAATAATCATTATAACCCCATTACATATATTTCCATTACTCAAACACTTGGGGACCACACTTTCTCCCCCTCTATTTCTATTAGTCATCTCTAGTATCTATTATTACACTTCACACACCACCCTTCATGATTACTCTTTCCATAGCACTCCTACACCTTTGGTACACACATTATATTGTCATTACAAATGATGCACTCTAGTTCTACAATTCACATTTGACTATTTAGGGCATACCTTATCTATGAACTTCACCTCATCTACTCTATCTAAACTTAACACTCTATGCTTCATGATGCATCTTTCCTAGAACCTACTACTCTCTTTTTCTTCATCCTTCATGCCTATCTCTTTGAGCATGACCACATCATTTGTTTACACACCTTATCTCATTACCCGATGACGCACTCTTGTTCTATGGTACATTATTGATTGTTGAGGCTTTCTATAAAGAAATATCATCTCACACTCATATGCTGGGAGGAAACACAACTCCTCTCATCCTCACATTTTACATACCACACCATCATACTCATACACTTTGCATTTACATATCTTTGTTCCATTTACATTTTCTTGCTTATACTACTTACATGTTGTACTTTACTTATTATGCTAGTTAGATACTCATTATGTCATTATCTTTTTATATACACCATACACATTCACTTGGTCTTTTGATGAAAATACGATCTCTAATAGGTTTTCACACACTTCAATGATGTTTGGCATTATATATTTTACCGGTACCCCAACGAGGATCTCCTGGGGGCATCTACTTATACTATTATCACATACTATATAGGTTTTATTGCTACATTTTTCATTACTTCTCATTACTATCAATTTAATTTTTGCTTCTCTATACATGTTTAGACATACTTTTTATCTTTCTAACATGCCAACGAGTGGTTTATGTGTAGTATTTTCCTTGGATGACTATATACAACCATGGATATATTTTTCCTTTTTCTTAGTATTGTTTTTCATTACATGTCATTGGTTATAGGATATTCCCTATGTATTTCTTGTTCATTGATTGCTTTTTTATGACTACTTCGACCTGATTATCTTGTGACATTATGAGTAATGTCCCATGTATAAAACACACTTTTGTAATCTATCTATTTTACACACTTACTTTTACATTGTTTTCTACTATATTTTTGCTTGCACTAAGAGTCACTACTAACATATTTTGTCTTTATGTTCCTTGGTCTCTACCATGCACATCCCCTACCCCCGTATGTATCCATTACAACTTAGTTTTATGTCCTCTCCTTTAGAATGCATGCTTCTACAATCGTCACATGCACTGAAATGAGGGGGAAGCTATTTGGTAAAAAAATCACCCTTAAAGTAGTAAAAATATCTAGAAAAACATATTAAAATACTACATTGACACCATTTATAGTTATAGAACTAGTCTAGAATCGAATTGGATCAAAAACACGAGAAGACACTAGTTCCCAATCATAGATAGTAGTGGTAAGAACTTGTGTCCTCGTGGGTGCTAATGTCCCAGGGAAAATATATTCAAATTTTAGTTCAACATAGTCCACAATAGTCCTCAAAGTACTTCTCCTAGTAGTAGGAACTCTCTTCAAGCTACAAACTAAGTCTTGTTATCACATTTTTCCCTCGGGAAAATTGATCAAACACAACCTTGCAAGAGCAAATGAAATGGCAATGTTATTACAATGGAGAAGGAATGGCCAAGAGAACTTAAAAAATTTTGGCACTTCAGAGAAAAACAAGGGAAAATAGGCAAAAAAATTTCCAAAATCCCAAATTCAGAATGTCAAATTTTAGACTTTCAGGTTTCGAGGTTTTGGAACTCTCAAGTGCAAAATCGGGAAAAGGAGAAGTAAAAGTTCCGAAACCCCGAAGTCTGAAAGTATGAAATTTCATAATTTCAGGTTCCGTGGTTTTGGAACTCTCAGCATAGAAAATTTTTGAAATCTCAAAGTCCGAAAATCTGAAATTCAAACTTTCAAGTTTTGGGATTTTTGGGAATCGTGCCAAAAAAGGAGAAGAAAAGTTTTGAAATCCGAAGTCTAAAAGTCCCAAATTTATAATTTTGGGGTTTTTTTATTTTGGGAATTTTTTTAGGAAAATAAAATGAAAAGTTTTGAAATCCCAAAGTCTAAAAGTCTGAAATTTCAAACTTTCAGGGTTATGGGGATTTAGAGAATCGCATCGAGGAAAACAACAATAGAAAATTCCAAAATCCCGAAACTGAATTCTAAAAATTTCGGACTTCGGACTTCAAGGTTTTAGACTTTGGATTTTTAGAAGTCTCGAACCCCAAAACAAAAATCACCCCTCAACTTCAAAAGTCTGAAACTTGAAAACTTGAAAGTCTGAAATTTTAGACTTTCAGACTTTTGCATTTCAGAATTTTGGAACTCTCAAGAAAGCTTGGAAAATGAATAGTGTTTTATCTCCGAAATGGAAATGTCCAAAATTTTGAAGTCTGAAACTTTGAAATTTCAGACTTTTAGGTTTCAGACTTTCAGAACTCTCAAACAAGATCAACAATTCGCCATTTTTGTAAAATGCACCTCGACCTTCAAGATGGCCATATCTTTTGACTGGAAGCTTAGATTTGAGCAAGTGAGGAATTTTTAGAAATCTCTTGACATCTGTTACACAACTAAGGCTGGATATATTGATTTGGGTGATACTAATTTCTTCAAAAATGGAAAATACATTTCTCCATTTTTAGGGTTTCCCAGGGTTTCTCACATATCCCCATGATGAGATATGGGCCTCCTTTCTTGCCTAACAAGGCACAATACATGGGGACATGGATTTTGTAGGCGTGAACATCTCTATTACAGGTAAATTGAATGCATTTTGGGGGTGGTTGAGGATGTATTTTGGATTTTTCCCCTCTTTGTTATCTCATTCTTCCTATATATTGTAAGGAGGGACATTTTTCAAAGGTTGGACAATTTGTTTTACACCCTCCTTCTTCTTTGATATGTAAGTTAATTTGTGGAGTTAAAAACTCTCATTCCATCTACGTAATGTAAGTTTTTTCCTCTTGGCCATTGGAATGTATTGTATCAAATTGGTGGAGTAATAAAATTAATTCTGTGGATGATTTCAACCCTCTCTTTTGTTCTTTGCTCCCATCTTGATCTTTCATTATAGTTTTGGTTACTTGTGCATGGAGATTGTATTGCATTTTATGGTTTGTGTTTAATAGCAGAGAGGGTGTTCAAAATTATTTTGGTGCATCACCTTGGTTAGATTAGGTTTATTTTATTGCATCTTCTCAAACTTGTCTCCTTGGCAAGTTAGAGTAGGTTATTAGATAAATCCTCTGCAATTGTATGTGTGCACCTAAACGAAGGAATAAAAATCGGCCTTCATCCGTAGATCTCTCTCGATTGCAAAGTCCCACACTTTGAGAGAAGCTCCATGTTATGCAATCAACGAGAGTCTTAACCCATCGAGTTGCATACATTCATGGGTGATGTGATTATGCATCAACAAGTCTATCAACACATTTAATTACAATTAGTACAATATGAAATAATTTGTAATTAATCAAGAAATAATTAGGACTAATCATAAAAACTTAGAGAAAATTAGAATGTTTCATCTGCACTAGAACTTTGGGAAGCACTCATGGAAGGAGAGAAAAGCTATACTCTCTCTCCCAAACACTCTTCACCCGTGGTGTGAGATCACGACAAACTCATAGTTGGCTTAAAAACTCCCCAAAAACTAACTCTTTGCATGAGATCTCCAAAAAAATTACTTTTCATAGCATTTTAGGATATCTCTCTATAATTTACACTCTTATACATTAGATGCACACTTTACTTTATCACTACTTTTACATGATTTTACATATTTATACAAACTTTACCCATATTTTTCATACACATGAATTTGACTAATATTTTTCTCTTATTTTACAAGTCCTTCCTTAATACACAACAAGGAGTATTTTATTTCATCAAACACGGGTTCTAACAACACATTTTACACATACGCTTCACCCCTAGGTCAACTTTCCTTTCTTGGTCTCCACACTTCACATTGATCACTTCACACTTGATTTGTCCACTCGACAAGCTATCTACTACATACTTTTCTATAGGATCATAATGTATGCATTTTCTATCTACTTTATGGTATCTATTATTCACTTAACAACATAAAGTGGGGGAAAATGTGGTCACAAAATATATGCACTTGGGTACATTTCTAGGTCTTAAAAGCATGTTAGCATTTACATGATTCTTAAGCAGGAAAAGTAGTAATTGACATCTATCTTTTGAATTTTTCTTTGTTTTATACACTTTTATTGGCTTCATACATCTATTACTCCTACTGAAATTTGATTTTTTAATTTTGGTATGGATTTAGACACTAACTCCTATTTTAGACTATAGTGTCAAGTGTTTCATCCTCCTGGGCACTCTTGTCCCTCTTTATCTTTTTCTTTCCCCTTTGGGTCCCTTTCGCTTCCCAATTACTTTTTATTGCTATGGTTTGGCCTTCTTGTTGTAAATTATGGAATTAAAACAATGGAATCATATGAACACATAGTTATTCTTTCAAAATGAGGGGCCAAGCACTAAGAATTACTATTATCACCTAAGCTTGCATACCAAAGGAAAAAAATAACTCTAAAGGAATTCATCTAGAACATCCATTCAAGGAAAGGATTACATACTTATGAGTACACATTATAAGAAGGAAAAGTATATTTTATTCCATCCAAACATACTATAAATATTCTACATTATATATTTAGCCCGCTATCATTTGTGAAACTTCCACAAGGGAGTTCTAGGGCATAATTTCTACACACACATAAACACAAGAACTACATGGATTCTGAGATGTAGTGCAACAATTGGTCATAAGTTCAATATTTTGGAGACCACCGATATTACAGGTACATTTGGAAATTAAGGAGTGAACTGAGTGTGATAAGAAATTACCAACAAAATACCTCCTCTCGCAAAGAAAAGACCAAATCTAGACTATTTTGCATAGACACTAGCTCCCGGACATAATCACCAGTTCTCGGGTGCTCCTACCTACTTCCATAAACTTATTCCCTTCTCGTTTCGACTCCCGAAGCTCTAACGATCCTCTACGATGCTCTGTTAATCCTATTCCAATTATTGTCCACCCAAACACCTTAGATAGCTCAGAAATCAGTTAATTCATTCTCTTTCTCTATCTTTTTCTTAGTGTTTCACATTATTGCATGTTTGTTGCTTTTCCATTTAATTTTGTATTATTTTTAAATAATTTATCACAAAAGTATATACATTAGTTACTCTAAAATTCTATTTCAAAATTCAAAAATATTAAATCGTGGAGGAGATAAAACGACTTAAGGGTGATGAGGTAGGAAAATTAACAAATGCTAGTGTTAATTATAATGACAAGAGAATTTGATTTATTAGTATCTCATGCAAAAAAATTAATGACACCTCTATCCTCAAGAAACCAAATCCTATCATGGATTACATAACCATCATTATCTTTATAACCATTAATCATTTGGAAATTATAGAATGGATGGTTACGATTCAACCAAACTGATGAGGAGGTTGATGCTCATTAGAGGGTAGACTAATCAACCTATCATTAATCAAAGTGTGTAAAATATCATGAGGATTAATAGAATGTGAAAATTATAATGGATTTCATTTAGGAGGGAGTAGAACATGGTTGAGGTATATGAAAAGGGGGTGGATGATCATAAGTATGTCTAGTAGGAGATGGAGAACACGAGGGGGTGCAATAGGAGGAAGAAAATATGTTACAGGTGGATAAGTGGTAGAAGAACTAAGAGGATGGAAATAGTATGTTCATTAAGAATCTATTGTTCTAAAGTTATAACCTTACAGAAAAGAATTGTACAAGATTTAAATGTATCATATAATAATTTTAAAAAAGAAAGAATCAAGCCAAGACAAAGCATATATTACATTTCTAGATCAATAGGTTTATAAAGTAAATTATTAATGCAAGATTTGCAACATAATATATAATCATTAAAAGGTTCATTCATGCCTTTATGTAAAAAATGAAAATTCTCAAATGTAAATTTAGGACCATTGTTATAAATAAAGTGTCTAACAAATATTATATATCAAGATAAGCACTAATAAATCCACTAGGAAAATGATGAAATGAATGAGAAGAAATATCAATAAGCCTATTAGGAAATCCTTTGAGAAGTAAACTATCACTAGAATACCTCGAAAGATGGTGGGGTTTACCGATACCATCGATGATGAATGTTGATGTTGATGGTTGATTTGACGTAAAATATCCGAACGGTCATACAATTGTTTCCTTCCAAAGGGATAAGATACCGAAATGCACATATACTTAGAAAAATATAGGATTAGATAATATATGGTAGTTTTCTTAGAAAAGACCAAGACTTTGAATCCAATGGAATTTATTGCAAGGATGTCAATCCGTGTTCAAGAAATCAATATGATAATGATAAGATAAAATGATAAAACATATGATATAACCACTAATACAAAGGAAAAAGGAATGAAATATTCCATCACTATATTATGGTTTGATGGTGATACCTAAACCATAGGAGTCTATGGATCAAAAAATGGATCAAAGGAGAAAATATTTACATATATGTGTAATAAAAAAGGTGAGCAAGATGATATATTTGATTTAGTTAATTGATAGAGTGTTATAGATGGCTCAAAGGATCTCGATATGACTAGACAAAAAATTAAAAGTCATATTGTGGTAAGAAATGATGGGATCTAGATGTTTATAAAGAAAACTTAGACATCAAAGGACCTTTTAGAAAGGGATCATCAATGATCCTGGTGGATCGTCCCGATGGATCATGAGTGATCGTAATGGATCTCGGTGATCCCGATGGATCATCAATGATCCCGATGGATCGTGAGTGATCCTAATGGATCATCGATGATCATGAGGGATCGTTAGTGATATTATCTTTGATCCTTTGAAATCATTAGCGATTATGGGAATTGTCATTGATTCTAGGAATCATCAATGATTATGGGGGATCTTTAGTGATCACTTTAAAATTCACAGGTTGAGAATGGAAAAAGATATAGCTCGAAAGGGATGCTAAAACGGTTGATTTAGGCCTAGATATGATGCATAAATACAATGATTAACTAAATGAAGATACATACCTTATATATGTTGATAAATGAATACTGAAAATGATATTACCCAAGACAGGGAGATTAAAAATGCAAGAAATTTCTTGATTGGATTCTGGACATGTGAATGAAATTCGTAGGATGAAGAAGAGATCCTTGGTGTCTTGAATGTTGTTGGGATGATCTATGGGTTTGTGATAGGGATATGATGTAATTAAAATTTTATATGAAGTCCTTAAGATACATCCAACTATAAGTTAACATCAAATGGAATCACGAGGCTCATTTATATATGATATCCAGTGTTAGAGATGGATCACCAATGATTGGGAGAGATTGTTAGAGATTTGGGTTTTATGGGAAAACAGTTTAAACAACTACTTGAATCGAGGTTTTTTTTTTTACGAATGGTGTGTGTTGAAAAGAGTTTATACGGAGTCGGGAGGTTTTGAAATGGTTGATTTTTTTAATTTTGTTTTTTTATTTAGTTTTAGTTTCTAAGTGGTTAAGTGGTTTAAGAAATGGTAAAATAGGATTTTACAAATGTAGAATGATATTTATGAGGAGTAAATATAATGGGGAGAAATAAGACTTAGGATAAGGATTTAATGTATAATATGATAGTGATGTGATAATGAAGGGGTGCTAGTGGATGCAGACATGGGGATTAGCGGTGCTAATTTTAGGTGTCTACATTTTCCCATTTTTGTTGAGTGGTTTTAGACAAGCTGCAAGACAAAAATGAGATGTGATAGATAAGGATGTGAAAGATGTGGAATTATATGATAAGTTTTCCCCCTCAAACTAGGGATTGGAGACCTAAAAGGGAATCAATCATGAGTTTAAAATATATATATGGAAACATGTAAAGATGTGAATATGAGAGATCATGCCTCGGGACAAGGTAAAGAAATGAGATGGGTGCTATCATAAAATCAATTGATAGGGAACCAAAGGTTTTGTGTCCTATAGACGCATGAATCAACGTTGGTAAGAGGAAATAAAAAGGATGTTTTGATGAGTTCAAAGGATCGAAAATTAATGTTTCCACAAAGGTGGGCTTATGAGATAGGAATTCAAGTGATCCGGGAATCAAAGGGTTCATTTCCTATGAGACATATTAATTAATGTGGAAAAATGTCTTGATAGAGGACTAGATAGGTGTCTTGACAATGCTTAGGGGCATAGTGTTCTAGGAGGCATCCAGTTGACAAATGTTAATTTTACTGAGTAAATGTGACATTTGTATGTATACGAGATCTTTATGAAGCCTAGTTTTGATGTAGACTAGTGATATAGAGATTTTTTGAGACTCCAGATGATGTATAATGATATCGATATGATTTATGAACGTTGATTTATGATTCATGTGTTGATTTTAATTTTATGTTATGTATATATGTGCCAATGTAATATTAATATGGGATCATGATTGTATGGATACTAATAGATGTGGATATTTTAATAGATATTGATATTATGTTTGATATATGTCGATGGATGTCTTTATGTGATGTGTCATTGATATTTGATTTTAATGTGAATTTAATGTTTGTCAAAATATGTTTTACCATGGTTGAGAATAAAACATGGGTTGATTGCTTTATGATGGATTTGATACATATGTGATAGGAATAAAATATGGTGAAGACACTTTTACTCTTTGCCTTTACAAAAATGTTAAGAAATGACTAACAATGAGTATTCACATATAGGATCTCAAATATAGATGAAAGTGAAAAGTTTACCTTCCTAGTACATGAGTAGGGATAAAGCATTTAGGCTATGTGGGGAAGTAAGGTTCTCCTTTTAATGGTTTTACAAAGAAATGCCCTAGATAGCTATTTTATTTTTGATGTATACTGATGGATGTGGGATGTTTACTTTGATGTGAAAGATGATCAATGTGGGAACCTTTCTTAGGATGCTTTTGATATTTGAATTTTTCAAGTTTAATCGATGTGGTAAACCTTTTACATAGGTAGCCATCCTTTGAGGGAGTGGTATACACAATTTTTATTTTTGACTTTGATTTTTGGATAGCCATCCTTGAGGATCGGATTTATGATTTTGACATGTATTTGTTCTTCGAGGATTAGTCTAATTTTATTTTTTATAATATAATTTCAATTTTTTATAGCTTTCGTTTGAGGGATCAATCTATTTTTTGATAGGAATGCATCCATAGATATTTTTGACTTTATTTTATGCCTAGAGAAATTCCTACTAGACCATATCATGAAGGGGAAGAAATATGTGCATAAACTACATGTGTTCCCAAAAACATGTCTTTGGTTGAAATACAGGGTGGATGGATGTATTGATTGCATGGTTCCTACTAAAGAGGAATTTTTCATATGAAAGATGCGATGAAAAAAATACATGATGCCCATCTTTAAGGTTTTGAGGATAGTGAAAGAAAAAACAACATGCTTTAAAATCATTATGATGGTAAGATAATAGGTTGGTGATGTAATAAGACCTTTGATATTACTACTTTTATGACACTTTAAATGTTAATATTAGAAAAGATGTAACCGCAAGGCATTCACAAGTTTTTTTTTAGGTGTATCATCGAGGGAGACTAGGTGATGAGCTCCCAACCCATATTAGATGGATTGGTCCAGTTAGGGAAAAATTTCCATGTTTAACTCCTTTCCATAGTAGTAACATTTTTAATGGATTGAGAAGAAAGGGTTGGTGAATATTTACTAGGGGAAGTGTGTAAGGTAATATTTTTAAAGTCTCATTAAAGAGGAGACCCACTAGCATGATGATGTGGCTAGAGATAACATATGCCAAAGGGAACAATGTCTTTAAGCTTAGGATGATTGGAGTTTTGATATTGATTAATCGAGTATATGGTAAATAGAGGAGGATGTGGAAATTTTCACAAAGGATTTGTTGAAAATTTAGATAGAATATGAGAGGATGATTGATGAGGAGGGGTAGAAGATGAAGGTTTGGTTTTTCCTTTTCTTCATGTATGATGATTTCTAATTTATGTAGGTGCTTAGACCGTAATAATTTGAGAAGAGGGACCTTCAATGTAAGGTGATGACAAGACATGTGAGAATTATTTTCCAGATCTTATTATAGATGACACCCTTGTCTCACAGATAGGTGAGGACACTTAAAAGGGTAGAGGTGTAGTTGATATCGATGACGATTTTGGATGATATTCAGGGTAAAGATAATTTTCAAGGAAGAGTCACTAGATTATGCCATTAATAGATTTAAAATTATTTGTGTTATGACCTGAGATTCTATGGTAGGCATATGTTTAATCTGGGTCATACCACCTAGGTTTATGAATATGTGGATTGGGTGTTTTGATTGGTGGTAATGTGATAAGAGAATCTTACATGAGCCTCTTAAGGATTTTATTATATTTTCCCTTTGGGGATTTTCATTAATGTATTTTGATTTTGGTTTACATGAACACTTGGTAGGATGCGTATTAATTTTAGATGTGAGTGGATAAGTAAATTGCCTTATGGTGTTGGAACATTGTAGGGACATTATAAGGTTGATAAGAAATAAAATTTGATATGGAATTGATAAAATTGGAGGATGGATGAGGTCCCAAAATGGATGGGGAGGGATGAATTATGAATGAGATATGATATAACTGTGTGATATGATATTGAGATAAAGGATGGGGTCCCAAAATAGATATTGAATGTGGGAATGTAGATGTGATAAATTTGGATTGTGATAAAGGATGGGGTCCCAAAATTTATAGTAAGGTTGAGACCTTGGATAATGTGTGTTTTTATTTTGTAACATTTATTTTAGATAAAGGATATGATCTTATGATAGATGATGAGGATGAGGTTGTGGATGTGATAGGTTTTGATTTTGTATTGTTTTCTTTAGATAGAGGAGAGGGTCTCATGAAAAATGATGAGGATGAGGTCATGGATGTGATAGGTTTCAATTTTGTAATTGTTTCTTTAGATAGATGAGAGGGTATCATGATAGATGATGAGGATGAGGTCATGGATATGATGGATTTGATTGTATAGTGTTTTGTTCATGATAATGTTCCTAAATTGGATGCCATGTGAAGAGATGGAAATATGATTGAGTCTTATTGAATGAGGGAGATATTATCTCTAGACATGATTGAGGCGTGTTACATTTATATGAGCTACCCAATTATTTGATTGGTTTAAAAGATGGTTGGACACCGAGATATTTGATTATAAGTTCCTCCTTTGTAACATTTTCTGAAGTCAAACCGGAAGGATACAAGGAGGTGGTGTTGATTGAATGGTGGATGAAGGTGACGTCGATGCATGAGGATTATCGAAAAGAAGATCCAAGGATTCTAAGTCTTATATCAGAAATTTTGGTGATGAAGGGTCTTCTAATGTGGAATATCCTGTGTGATAGCATTGATAATGTGAATCGAAGGATGTGAAATATATATGTGGACCGACTCTATCAAGGGTGTTTGATGAGGAAGACTAGTAATGGCATGATGTGCGGTAGACTCATATGGTTCGTAGGATAACCTACGGGAATCAAATGGGACATGCGTGGATTGAGGATTGAGATGGCCTTCTTCAAGGGCTTGGATTTCTAACTTTGTAGACATATTGAACGCTTCGTCAAAAATTTATAACATGTGGATCTTAGAGTCGATGAGATGTGATGGGAACATGAATGCGAAAAACCTTGATCATTTCTGATTGAGGTAGTGAGAAGGTCAATTTATTGATAATTCTCTTCCATCTAGTGATGAAGTTGATAATAGATTCATATTTAGATTGTTTGATGGTAGAGAGGTCAAATATAGTTATTTTACAAGTAACATTGATAGTGAAGTGCTCAAGAAATAACAAGGATAGTTGCATGAAAGAGAATAATGAGTGCTAATGGAGGTAGTTGTACCAATATAAGGAAAGTCATGTTAGTGAAATAGGAAAGGTTCTAAGCATGAGATATTGATCATGGATGATGAGATGACATGAGTATCTAAAGGCTAGTATCTTCTACCGAGGATCCTCCTAGTCATGGAACATGGTAAATTTAGGAAACTCCCAAAGTGGAGGATAGGGCTTATATGGTATTGATGGATGGATGGGGTCGTTATAAACGTGATCATAAGAGAGGACCTGTTTGGTTCTCATAGTAGTGGATACCAAATTCTCTAATATTTTTAACAAAGATTGCATGGGATCATTTGTAGGATTAGGCATAAGGAATTAACATGTGATCGTGGATTAGAATGTGGTTTAGTTGATTAATGATAGTTATTGTGGTAGATTGGTTTGATGTGTAGGTTGATAAGGGGTATCCTGAGAAGGTATTGATTACAAATTAGGTTGTGATAAAGGGATGTGGGGAGACAAGTAGGTATGTTTAATATGTTGTTGCGGTTAAATGAGAGGGTTGATTGGTATTGAATATGGACGTGTGTATGGGTATTTGATGTCCGAGGTACCAAAAGGGGTATTGAAGTCAAGATAGGTTGATTGGATGAAATATGGGACATGTTAAGATATTGATGAGATTGTGATGAAGGAAAGGATGTGGAAAATATTGATTGATGTGATATACTTGTCATGATATGAGGAGTTATATTTTAGAAGAAATCTAGACATGAAGGGTTCTTGTAGGGTTGTTGGATGGGGTTGTTGTAGGGATGTATGGTTGGCTGAAAGGTATAGGTTCTAGAGGGAACAAAATATGGTCAAGATTATGCCAAGAACATGCTAGAGCTAAGTGAAGATAAGTGGGATATGATAAGTTGGTGATTAGCTGAAATGGACTAACTATGTAGTGTTATAGTACTTTATATAATATATGATGACATAAATATAGTAAATAAATGTACTAAAGTACTATGTAAAGCAATTAAAATAATTAAACTAATAGAAATAAAACCATAAGTATGGAAGAGGGAAGAGGAGATAACTCAATTGAATAAGAGGATCATGTTGAATAGTGTCACGGTGATGAAAAGAGAATCGAATGTAGGAATGGTTATGAGGAAAGATCTAGGTAATGGGTCTAGATTGGGATGCCTAAGGAAGGAATGAGGCACCCATGGGTTCTCTAGTATGTAGAATAGTTGCCTAGTTTATGAAAAAGCTCCAAAGCTGGTTCTCACAGGTCGAAGATGATTTGGAACCTTCGCTATGTGTCACATTAATTTCTATGTACTGCATCGAATGCTCCAAATGTTCTAAGAGGAAGAATAATATACAAAAGACCAAAAAGAAGTATCAAAACACTGAAAAAATATCTAAATGAATAGGTCAGACTAACCTCAACTACCACAATAGTGGGCTTACTAAACTAAGTGGTGCACTACATATCAAGACCCAAATGTAGTTATGGTGAGTGTGTGCATGTCATGCCCTAGGTGCTCTTGTGCTAGTCACACTTTGTGAAATAGTGAGAAATAGCTAAATGTAGAAAATGTAATAGCATATGTGCATGGAATAGAATAGAATCCCTCCCCTACAAAGTGTGATGTAGATGACATAGCTTGTGCCTTGATAATGGATCTATGTGGATGTCAATGCAATAGATGGATGAAACTCTAGATGTAGTGATAGTAGTAAAATGATGTTAGGTCCCTCATTATGGTCTCATAACTTTATATGTATAGGTTTCTCTTGCTCTAATTTTTTAATTAACCATGAAAAGGTGACCATAAGAAAGATAAAGATGAAAAATAGCTATAAGAGGCCTAAAAAGTGGCGAGAAATTGCTAGAAGGATCAAGGCACCTTCGAGATGGGACTAGGAAACCCATGGGCACTCCAAAGATTACTAAATCTAGGTGCCTCGGCCAAGGCTAAAATAATAGGATGTTAGAAAATGGTTGGGCATACGGGAGCAATATGTCACAAATTATGAAATAAAATACATAAGATGGCCAAAAGGATGGGTGTTAATTAGTAGTTTCTTGATCAAAAACTCTTACATAGTAATATAAGACCGGGATAAATAAATGTCTAAAGTACATGATTTTATTGACTATAGTTGGTGAGATTGATAAGGATTAAATAATGAGTAGGGGATGTTTTAAAATTGATTGGGAGGAAAATATGTAGATGAAGTGATCGGAGATGATTGTAAAAATGAAGCATAAGGGGTACAATAATATGTTGATGTTGCAGATTGATCCATATTAAATGATAGTTAATTAAAAATGATAAAATAAACCCCTAATGGAGCTACAAATGTAATAGAAAATTTAAGAAGAAAATTATAATGATCTCAGTTAAAATTTAGATGTGAAGGAAGGGGGTCAAAGGGAACTTAATGATATGGCCTTTCTATGGCTAGTTTTAGGTAATGTTAAAGGTTAAAGTTTTTGATATACCCAAAGGTATGTGAGGCCTAAATCTTTATTGGTGTTAGTATGGAGTTTTGTATTTGGGCCTACCCCCTCACTTCATGGTACCACAACGATAAGGGATTCGTGTAATTAGCTAATATACCAACAACCAATTATTAATACTTGGCGAAAAATGAGCCAACTACCCTATTGGGTGATGAAATCCCAATAGTTTCACTTAGGTAGGAATTTTTTGATGAAAATTATGTTTTGAAGTGATTCGGTTGTGTGTGGGGGAAGTTAAGTGAATGCAATCTATTAACTTCCTAGTTATGCTATGTAATCAAATAGAAATAAGGTTCTTTTTAAGCCCAAAAGAACTATTTATTTCTATGAGAAAAACAAGCAATAATTCAATGCTTGAAAAATAAAAAGGAAGGAAAGAAACACACAGTAAAATAATTTATTTTTAACTTTTTGATTTTTGATTTTTAAAGACAACTACATCGTAGCAAAAATCTCCCAAAATAGAAACTTGTAAGGGTTAGTGGAAAAAATAAAATTGAAAGATAAAATGATGTTAGAGGTTGACTGTCTAAGAAATCGAAATGATCAACAAAGATTCTCATTGGTTCACGGGAATCGCTAAAGTGAGTCACCTAAATCAATGGTGCAATTACGAATGTATCGCTAACTATGCAAAGCACAAAAATAAAAGATGAATTTTAATAAAATTGAAATGAAATAAAAGAGACAAGTTGATAAACCCCCATTTTGTGATAATTAATCCATATTTATCCTAATACCATTTTGATGTCATAGTGCATGATGAACAATGTTAACTTCTTATGTTTAATACTTTACTATGATTTTGAAAGAATTATTGTACATATGATTTGTTGTTTTTTCTTTGTTAATTCTCCTTCAAAATGGATTAAATAGACTAGTGTGAAACATTAACTTAACTATTGGAAGAGTATGTGTTGAGTTATCATAGGAAGTACATGACTTAATTCATGCATTAACAGAACTCACCTCCACTTTAATAGGTAACTCGAGTTCCACATCAAGATCATCTAGGTCCTCAACCATGATTCTCCAAAGCATGAAAGTCACACATACAAGGAGATAATTTAAATTATTGGAATCATGGATAGAAGTAACATATCTTGGACATAACACAACACAATTAATTCATCAAATATTCCACCCAAATTTGAGGATGAAGTACTCACACTAATGATCTATCATCATAAAACTTCTCTTCAATGGTTGATGAGTTAACTAATATTCAGCAGTGATTGATTCATTCAAAGGATCTAATAACAGATTTCCCCTTTAGTTTTCAATAATTATTCTAGTTCAAACACTTTAAGGACTAGCCCTTTCATTAACTATATTTCCCAAAAATAGATAGTTATCACTTCAATTACCATTTATTTAAGTAGAGTTAGTCATTTGAAATAATTAGTTCTCTCCTAAAAGAACTAGAATATATCTTGTATAAAAGATATCATGTACTAAGATTCATTGGTTTAATTATTAGTCATTTACAATTTAATAAAGATAGTAGATTTATGGGAATTTTGTTGTTTAAGTTCAATTGTTAAACCTGATCGAAGGAAGGAGCAAGGGCCACTCTAACTAATGAAAAGGAGTTTACATTTATTTCCTTTCTAATTTAATGAATGTATTTATTGTTCTAGCATTTATTTCATTGTTTTTATGCATTTATGTTTTCATGATCAAGGTTTTCCAATTATATTTTTAATTTTAGTTTTCTTTTCAAGAATTTTATTTTGTAGTCATGATCAGATTCTATAATTTTTAGTTTTTACTAAAGGACATATTGTGAAATCATTCCTATTGTTCCCTTTGTTACAAATATTCATGGACACCACCCTGGATTGATAGAATAATATGATTAAAGTAAGATCCTCAAGGACACTTGTGACTTTTGGCATCATTTCTAGGGGAATTCAAGGTATTATCAAAGGTTAAGGTGCTAGCAAGAGGTATTGCTTATTTTCTGGTAAGTTTCCATTTAGAAATCTCATTTCCATAACTCTTTCTTTTATTTTTGAATAGATCAGAAGACCTTGTAGTGATAATGAGAATCCTTTGATTTTGTAGTATGTGGATCACACACAATTGATTCAGTCCTAATAGTTAGTGAAACATTTTCAAGTTGTTAGGATTGTATGTTTAGACCTAGAGACCATAGAGGAAGTGTTTTTAGATTGAATTCTCAAAACCCCCTCAAGACAAACCTGTGGAATAACTTCCTGACCAAGGAATAATGGCTAATGAAGTTCATAACCCCAATGGTGCAAAAAATGAAAATCCTCTAGTTGGCAGGATGTTTACCTACCCTATTGAATTATATCCTAATAAAGATGATCCTATGAAAAATATATCCCCATCAATTCTACCAACTTTCCAGGTATTAGTTTCAGAGGACCCTGACCAATTCCTTTTTAAGTTTAAGGTTTTATGCCAAACATATGTCTACACTTTTGATAACCAAAAGCTTAAACTATTTCCCTCTACTCTAAAAGATGCTACTATGAGGTTTTTATGGGTTTATGCCCAAATTACATTCATAACTTGGAATAAATAGAACATGTGTTCTAGAAAAGTATCAAGATTACTGTAGAGTGAGGGATAGGAAAGAAGAGCTCTTCAAAATTAAAAAAAAAAAAAGATGAAAGTGTAGAACATTACATGGATCGGTTCCTTTTCCAACACAAAAGGTGTGGAATTGGCCTTTATATTAACCTATTTAAAACATTTTTTCTTAAAGGGGTGGATGAAGACACATGTAAGAAGCATTCAATTTAATGGGAAAGGAAGACATGAAAAGTTAGAGTTCACGAGACATTATCAACCTTTGTAGGAATTAATCTTGAGATTTCCCTAATTTGAGAAGATAAAAATGAAAAATGGCCGATGGGGACCTATCCAAATTAAGGGAATAAATTGTGAATTTGAAAAATGACCTCTATTTCAGCTTGGTACAACTATGGATAAAGAAAATGCTAGGAAGATAGATCCTTTTCTCATTTAATTCCCAAGATGTAAAGGTAAACATGGTTTTAAGGATTGTCCTTTAGATAATACATGAATCTATCTTAGTTTTGAACTTAAGCATGTCACAGATCAATGTGGAATACTTCGCTTGCTAAAGAATAAATTAAAACAAATAAATGAAGAGGAATATGAGATGAACTATATGGTTCAGAGGCAAGGAGGACAATTTCAAACCAATAAAAATCATCCCTAGATCCCAAAATCACAATGGACTCCAAATTAATGGAATGCACCATTTCCATATCCTCTACCTTGGGTACAAAAAGCCCCACAATAATGGCCCATGGTGGAATACCCCACCAAATTATTACCAATAACCTTGGGCTCTACATCCAAACATTCCACCTTAGCCACAATAGTACCAACAACATTGAAATTCACTTCAAGCATCTAGACAACAATACTATAATCAAAGAAGATCTCAAGGCCAACAAGCCTTGTTGAATGGAACCACTAATGCTACCTAATCTGATCAACCTATCTAGCCACAAATACATACCCAAACTATGACCAATCCCAAAAATGTGAGGTGGGGAAATCTAATGTATATTATGGAATCTAATAGATATCCCACAATAAACTTAGTGGATTACAAGAATATTTTGTTGAGTTTAGGGAAGGTTGCCTCAAAACCTTCCTCTCCTGTGATAGAGGAAATTCCTAAAGAAATAGAAAAACTAGAAGAAATGTAGTCTAGTTGCGTTAAGGAAATCCTCAACCAAAAAAGACATTTGTTTTCCATTTAAGCTTTACGAGAAACAAAATATTTCAGTCCCCGATAGATAAGAGTCAAAATTGATATAATGATTGAGTAAGTTAAGTATTTGCATTACTCTATTACAAGCTTTTAAGGAAATCCCTAAGTTAAACAAAAAAATTAGATAACTTTCTTTCAAGGTTCCACATAGAAGTAAGAACCAACCTAAAACTATCCATGTTGATGGAAATTTTCCTAGTATTATCCTTGAAGTCCTCTTGTATATTTTGCATAGAGAGGTCTAGACTCCTAACGTTATGATTCATCTAGGAGTTGTCATAAATGTTATGACAATAGATACTCTGTCCACTTTAGCACTGCCTGAACCACAATCCAAATCTATAGTTTTGCATATGGAAGACCAGTCTATGAATAAACCCAAGGGGATAATAGAAGACATTACCATTACCATTGAATCCTGGGACTATGTGGTAGACTTCATGATCATAAAATAAATAATAGAAAAATTGGATACCCCATCATCCTAGGATGCCCTTGGTTAGCTACAATTTCCACCCTTATTGACTGCAGGACAAGGAATATGGTTATCACTAATTGTCAAGATTCTAGGAAATTATCATTATAACTTACTACTATACCATTTTCCATAGACAATAGACAATGGTCTAAACATGATTTTGATGATTTAATGATATCATCTCTTCTCTTTGCATGGTCATAATTCAAGAGCACTAAGATCAAATTCAATGTGATTACCATGAACCTAGTTCGAGACATAGTTTCATACTTTCACCTAATTCCTATACTAGATTCAATTTGATTCTTGCACTCAACTTTGACACTTATTTCTCTTCTAATCCCACACTTCATTTAAAAAAATAGGACATAAATTCATGGATGGATATAACAAGCCCATTATACATGCATTTGCAAAGCATATAGATACGATGAAATCTATTTTCCAAAACATAACTTTTGTTCACATATTGTTACCACATAGGTGTCCATTAAATGCACTCTTAAGAATATAACCTAACATAAATTTTATTCACCCAAATAAAAAATAATTACGTATTATTCCTATAAAAATTTGTGAGTTAATAAGTGGATGACTTATCAAGAAGAAAATACCTTGTTCAAACTCATTTACTCTCATTCCTAAGGTTTTTCTTCAAATTATAGTGACATGAAGGGTATTCAACATAGTATTTTACACATCACATTTATACTACTTATTCAAGACCAGTTATACAACCTAAAGAAGAATAAACCTTCTCTGAGATCTATTATGAAAATTGAGATTGAGAAGCTTCTAAATGTAGGATTTATTTATCTAATCTCATATAGTCAATGAGTCTCTCCTTTGGTCATAGTGCCTAAAAATAATGGGAAATGGAGAGCTTGTGTGGAATATAGGGAATTGAATAAAGCCACTCATATGGATTATTTTCCATTTCCTTTTATTGACCATGCTTTAGATAATATCTCTAGTAAGAGATAATTTTCATTCTTTGATGGATTTAGTGGACATAACAAGATAATAATGTCCCCGAAGATCAAGATAAAACAACGTTTACATGTCCTCATGGGAAATTTTCTTATAGAGTGCTACATTTTGGATTATTTAATGCCCCTATTACTTTTCAAAGATCCACACTAGAAATATTTTCCGATCTCACCCATGATTATGTGAAATATACATGGATAATTTCACGATTTATGGAGCAACATTTCAAGAAGTGGTCAACAATTTGGATAAGGTCCTTGGTTGACAATGTGAAAAGCATTAGTTAGATTTGAATCATGAGAAATGATTATTTATGATGGAATAAGGTATGGTTTTGGGACATCATGTCTTAATGGAGGGAATTAAAGTTGACCTTAAAAGTCAATATCATTGTAAAACTGCCATCCCCCACAAACCAAAATGAAGTAAGAAGCTTTGTTGGCCATGTTGGTTACTATCAAAGGTTCATTTAATATTTTAGTAAAATTTATTCTCCATTATTTTATCTTCTAACCGAGGATTCTAAATTTCAATGGACAAGAGCATGTCAACAATATTTTGATTCAATCAAAGACAAGCCGATAAACACACAAGAGGAATTGAAGAGAGGTCCTAATTAGAAGATATCATTCCATAATCAAATAGATTCCTTAAATGATGTAGTAGGTGTTGTCTTGGGATAACTAAAGGAAGGATAACCTATGCACACCATTTATTACATTAAGAAGAATCTTTCTCTTCTTTGAAAGAAACTACACACAAGCGAGAAGGAATTACTTGCAATAGTTTATGCAATCAACAATTTTAGACATTATACTACAAGATATGAAGTGATTTTTCATATTGACCACTTTTCTATAAAATATATAATGAATAAACCTTTAGTGCATGACATGATTGTAATATGGGTTTTGATATTGCAAGGATTTTAACATTAAAATCATTAAAAACCAAGGAAATCAAATGTGGTAGCTGATTTTATTTCTAGGACTTACCACTTCAAAAGAAGAGGAACATGTGAATGATGATTTACCAGAAGAGAATTTTTTCACTCTCCACTACCTCTCCTTGGTATGCATATATGGATAATTACTTATCCACATGAAAGTTTCCAAAAATTTCACACAAAAGCAAAGAAAGCAACTAATTAAAAAAATATAATGTACACTTGTCTAAAATAAATTATTTTCAAATGCGGGCTGATCATGTCATAAATGGTTGTGTATCTGAGAATGAAGTATTTAACATACCTAGAGCATGCCATGATGAACCGACAAGAGGGAATTATTCATTCCAAAGTACCATTCACAAATTTCTTTGAGCTGCTTACTTTTGGTCTTCCTTGATTAATGATGTCAAAAAGTATGTGTGGAGGTGTGATCAAAGCTAGAGAATGGGGAAACCATGTTTTACATCAGAAATGCCACTTCTACCACATGTTGTATTGGAACCATTTGAAAAATGAGGGCTGGATTTTATTGGACCCATGAACCTAACTTTATAAGGAAAATAATACATCATAGTTTTTACTAATTATTTTACTAAGTGGGATGAGGTGCAAGTAATGCCACATGAAAGGGATGAGAAAATTGCATACTTTCTTTATGATGTATATTTCAAAGGTTTATAGCACAAAGATCCATTGTGTTAGATCAAGGACCACAATTCATGTTAGCAGTGATAAGTTATTTTCTAAAAACTATCATTTGAAACATAAGAAGACATCTCCTTATCATTCATACTCTAATGGACAAGTGGAAGTTACTAATGAGATACTTGGAGAACATACTCACTAAGATAGTGGACATCTTAAGGAATAATTGGGCCCAAAAACTACGAGAATTAGTATGGGCATATACGCTACTAGGAAAATAAAAATGATATTTACTCTATGAATTAGTCTATGGTAAGAAGCCAATCCTAAAGGAATGATAAGAAGATTGTTCAAGCCACAATCTCGAGATGATAATAGCACACCACATTAGATTTGTAAAAAAAGAAGAGCTATAATACCATATATGGAAATCCATCATAATCCATAATGCTCAATACATTACAATAGAATGACTTAAATTATTTAATAAGAAATATGTACATATAGGAGGAGGGAAGTGCAACTACTACCTAAATCAGTTGTGAAGAACTCCCACTAACTGATACTAGTAGTTAAGTTAACTCCAAAAGACTAGTAAGATAACTCCACATAACTGAGAAGCTAACTCAACACAACTAGAAAGCTAACTCCACACAACTAGTACACCTAAGAAAGCTAACCCAACAAGTGTAGGGCTAACACAAGTGTAAGAATTATCCTGATAAATAAATAAAAGGATAAATAATAACCTACACTAACACCCTCCCATAAGCATAGCTTAGGTGGGCAAAAAAAAGGTGGGTCCTGGAAAAAAGCCCTGATGAGGTACCCACATATAATAACTAGGAAAATTGGACACCATAAGGTACCCAAAACTAGTAATAACAAAGTAGAGAGGGAAAAATCTTGTTGCAAGATATCCTCAGAAGCTCAGCTCCAAAAACTTGTACAATGTTAAAGAAGTGTGGTGCGTACTATGGTATGAATCCACTGCTCGATCATAGAACTCAAAAATAACTAACACACTACGCTTCACCGAATAGCTCCATGTAAGGAGATTTTCAATGGAGTGATGTCAAAAATGCAAAAAAAAAAACACCAAACATAATTTGATCAAGCTACTCACAAATAGGGCATGCCACGATCCAAGAACAACCAAGGCTATAAGGCAAGGACACAAGATCCAAATAAATAGGAGTACCACGATCCAAGAAAAGCCAAGGTAACAAGGAAAGGACACGAAACCTGAAGAAGCAGTATCAACACCACACCCTCCTATACAAAGGTAAAAGAGTTTTGTTGAATGAGTAGAGTGATACCGTAGATCTGTATGAGTTACAAAAATCAGCTACTCGAACACTGACAAACTAAAACTAGGATTCACCAGAATAGCTCCCCCATAAGAGAGATTGTCAACATGCCAAAAAAGTGTCAAAAATATAGATCTAAAATATCTCAACAAACAAGAGAGATATAAATGTATACACTCATAGATACAAGAATGCAACACCAAAAATTTTAGGATGTTGGGCTCAACCGAAATTGTGTCCTCAAGTGATCACAACACCCTCCCAAATTTGACACTTTATAGTTGAATGCATGTAAATATTACAATGAATAACAGTACCTTTTACATTTGAAATATGTCTATAAAAATGTCACCAATGTGTACATCTTGAAAAAATACACAATTTCAAAAAAAAATCACCTTAATCGAGCTACAGATCAAAAGTTATGAGCTCTAGAAGGTTTTCCTATTAAAATAATATTTTAATGCTTGATATTTTTTAAAAGGTACACATGACACCCAAATGTCCAAAGGGTAAAAGAGTGCATCACACACAATACATGCTTGTGACCAAAGAATAAAAGCTTGTTTTCCCAAAACCTAAAATGTCCCAAATATATGAATAGAGGGTAAATCATTGTATTTTCAGAGGGTGCATGCCAATATCTAATGGATAAAAGAATGCATCTCTAGAGGGTACCGATCGCATCTAGTGGATAAAAGATTGCATATAAAAACGAAATATCTAGAGGGTAAAAGAATGTATAAAGAAGTTACACACTTATATCTAGTGGATAAAATAATGCACCCAGAGGGTACATGATCTACGTCCAATGGATAAAAAGATGCAGAAGCGAAATATCTAGAGGGTAAAAGAATGCATCCAAAAGGTACATGCTTATATCCAATGGATAAAATAATGCACCCAGAGGGTACAGATCTATGCGTCAGTGGATAAAATAGCGCATTCAAAACTCGAAATATCCGAGAGGGTAAAAGAATGCATCTAAAGGTACACACTTATATCCAATGGATAAAAGAGTGCAATGTCAGAACTAGAAATGATATAAGTGTCCACCTGGATAAAAGAATGCACCCGGATATAAGCGTCCAATGGATAAGGTACATTATATTTGCAAAAAAGATAAGAGCTAAAACACCATATATGGAAATCCATCATAATCCATTATGCTCAATACATTACAATAGAATGACTTTAATTATTCAATAAGAAAGATGTACATATAGAGGAGGGGAAGTGCAACTACTACCTAAATCAATTGTGAAGAACTCGCACTAAATGATTACATAAACTTGGTAGTTAAGTTAACTCTAGAAGACTAGTAAGATAACTCACATAATTGAGAAGCTAACTCAATACAACTAGTACACCTAAGCAAGCTAACCCAACAAGTGTAGGGCTAATACAAGTGTAAGAATTATCCTAATAAATAAATAAAAGGATAAATAATAACCTACACTAAAAAATTCTACATATAAAATTTGAGATTCAAACCTTAAGGACAACAACTGAAGTGAGCATTGATTTAACAGAGTGAGAATCGATTTAACAGAAATCAATCACAATAGGCCAAGATTATTCAATTAAATGAACTAGGTGGAATTAGACTTCAGGAATTACAACATATGGAGATTATCCAACAAAAGAGGCAAATTTGGGATGATAAAAGATAAAGACAAGGAAAATTCAGGTAGGATATTGGGCTTTTCTATTTAATTCAAATTAGAAATACTTTAAAGGAAAATTACAGATGAGGTGGATGGTCCCATATCAAATTGTAGAAGTCTTTGATAATGGGACTTTCGATTGGTTGCAATAGATGGAGAAAGAAATGTAATGTTGGTTAATGGGAATAGACTAAAATTGTACTATAAACCAACATCTAAAGAAAAGAGTTTCGAGAAGGTAATTCAAGAGGATTCAGATCTGAACTATGTGTGGGCAAATTTTATTTACCCAACACAACTCAGACTTGATAAATTATTTACTAAGAAATAAAGAGGGGATGGTCAAAAATTAGAGATGGCAGTCATCCTCCTCTAAAGCATTGGTTGAAAACCATAAATGGTGACCAATGTTTCCATAAAAAAATTAGGAAAAATAATAATCGAGGACCGAACACCGTGAATGGTGGTCGTCTCCCGAATATGAGCATCAATAAAGGAAGTACCATGAACGAAGGGATCATTACACCAAAATGGAAATATAGATTTGACATGTTTTAATATCAAGGTATGTACAATTAATTCCATTCTAAAATATAGGAAGGTTTTAAATTATGAGTTGTTAAATATTGAATCATGCACCTTGATTAACCACTTCAATTCAACTCACTTCACACACTTCTCAAATACACATGAAATCAATATCCATTCTCCCTATAATGTTCACATGCATCCAATCCAATCACCTCCATTATCACCTCGGGATACTAGCATAACTTTTCAAATTCATTTATATTTCTTACATGCTAAGTCTATTCCATTTCCAATTTCTTAATTAGACTCTTCCATTCCGCACTACCACTCTCTTTGTTATCACCCCGTAAATTTTCCATTACCATTCTTATGTATATTTCCATATTTCCCATCTTCTCAAGCTTAGACATGGGGCCTTGGTTGTGACACGAACCAATAAATTTTCTTTGAGATTTTGGCTGATACAAGGGTAGTTGAAATTTTGAAAGTGTGGGATGGCTAGATTTTCTATTGGCATATGAAGAATTCAATGTTTCAATGACTGAAGAATTTTCAAGGAATATGGAAGAAGGGCACTCCATTATCCATGGTAAGAAAAATCCTTTTTCTCCAAATGTAATCAGTCATCTTTATGGTTTACCTAATGAGGGGTTAACAGTAAGTGATAGGACCATGTATAATGAGGTAATTAAAATATTTTAAATTGGGAAGAAAGAGAAACTACAACTAGTCATAGATAACAAGGGAAAATCAAAAGGGGTAAAAGGAACAACTATACCTGAACCTTGGGTTGAAGTGGAAAAATGGTTGATTAAATATTTTACATGTGAGGGACAATATGAAATTGTATTGGGTCTTGTATTAAGAATGTTAATCCATCTTCGACATGGTCAAAGCATGCCTCAATATAAGATTAATTTTCCCCAATTTCTATATGAATCCATTTGTGTTGCTAAAAAAAAAATTCACTAGGGGGATCCATATTTAAAATTCTAGGGTTTGATCCACTTAATATGCAAACATAAATATTTCAAAAAGAAGCATGGGGTGAAAAAATGGTTAAATTTTCAAAAATAATGTGCCCTGAATCCTATGGTGATTATAGAACAAGCCCCTCTACCTCTGTGAGACCCAAGAAATGTGTTCAAACTTCAAATCCTATACCTACCATTTATGAGACACCAATTGATAAACCCCTATCCCAAAAGGAACAAGAAGCAACTAAATTAATGCAAACCCTAGTTCAAACCCCACCCGATTCTCCCAATAATCTAGTGTCCCCATCTACTCCCGACACATAAATGGAAATTGAGCATTATTTTCCTACATTCAGAGCGTCATCTAATAGAGATAAAGGGAAGGCACCTATGGAAGAGGGAGAGCCTAGTTTTCCCCCTGATTCTGATACTATCACGCCCCAAGTTATTCCCTTGTCCAAAGTTAAATTTGAGCTACGTACAACTCAGAGAGAATAACCCAACTATAGTCACTACTGCGAGGCTAAAGAAAATTAATTCTTCCAACAAATGACTATTAAGGATCAAGAGGTTCACCAACTATAGGGAACAATAGCACAATATGAGGAAGTCACCCTTCAGTTCTAAAATACTTTAGAGGAACAAGAATAAATGTAAACTCCTTCAAGTGGAACTAAGGAGCTTAGTAAATCTCTTGCTCTATTGTAAGAAAAAGAAGAGAGTAGGAGCTGGTGGCCATGGAACATTAGGCCATTCAAAACAACTTTATTTTCCCTCACCTTATTATTTTGAGAGGTATGGCTAAGTGGATGGAAGAGTGCTACAAGTCGAGAGAAGTGGTAGTAAGAGAAAAAAAGTTTAAAATAAGAAAATAAATTTCTAAAGAAAATGTACTTACATTAAATCAACTTTATGACTAGGTTCTTTCTTTCGACCCCCTTGAATTTTTATGATTTTTTAAAAATAATAGTTAATAAAATGGAAAATATGTAGGGATCATGAACTTATGGACATAGATTTTGATGGTGATAGAAAGTTTGTAGATACTTAACCACACGGAAATGATATTGAGAAAAAGTTGTTTTATAAAATTCTATGTTCAAAAGTTTCTTCTCTAAAGAAAATTTATATTCCAATCAATCTTTATCTTAGAGAAGTGCAAGTTAAGGGATTTCATTTCCTCACTCGAGACATAGTGTTAATGGAGAGATCATCAAGCAAAAGATTTTTTTAGGTAGAGTTTACCATTGGCCTCTTAATGAGGCATGAGTTACCGCTACTTCGGTTTTCAACAAGTTTCGTTGAAGGTGTCTTGGTTATGCCTAGTAGATAGGTACAAAAATATTCTTGGAATTGTGCCAAGAATTTTAGAGAACACATGATCCCCACATTCAATTTTAATTTCCTTACTTCATGGGTCTAATGTCACCACTTATAGAACCATATAAATGGAAAAAGGTTATTTTACAAAAAAATCTCATATGGTCATTAAAATGAGTAAAAGGTACCTACAAGATAATAATAGACCTCAAAGAAAATGGAATACTATTAAATATAGGCACCCACTAGTCCTTGCACTGTTCCATAGTGGGATTCAACATATTACCAACTAGAAGAAAACTATAATATTTGGATGGATAATGTTGTTGATCATTTTGGATTCTCTTACACATCTTTGGATGAGACTTGGAAATTTTTTTCCAATGAATATAACTATTCTAGAATTGTAGAGAAATTGAATGCTAGGTAGAAGGAGGACCTACTAAACCTTTAGTTCGGGGTAGTGATGAACCCCCATTTTTTCATAATTATGCCATATTTATCCTTATACCATTTTTATGTCATAATTCATGATGAACAATGTTAACTTCTTATGATTAATAATTTACTATGATTTTGAAGGAATTATTGTGCATATGTTTTTTTATTTTTACTTTATAATTATCCTTCATAAATAACTCAAATAGACTGTTATGAAACATTAATCGCACTATTGGAAGAGTATGTGTTGATTTATCACAGGAAGTGTAAGACATTAATTGACATGTTGACATAAGACTCTTTTTGGCATAGGACTCACCTCCGTGTTAATAGGGAACTCAAAGTACCACATCAAGATCATCCAGGCCATCGAATATGGTTCTCAAAAGAAGGAAAATTTAACATACATACAAATAATTCAAATTATTGGGATCACATGGCAAGTAGCATCGTATCTTGACATAAAGCAAAGTGCCATTAATTTAGCAAACATTCCACCCAAATTTGAGGATGAAGTACTTGAACTAAATATTTTCATCACCGAAATTATCTTCAATCGCTTAATGAGTTAAAGAATATTCAAAAGCAATTGACTCCTTAAAAGGATCAATCACGGATTTCCTCTTTAGTTATCAAGAATGATTCTAGTTCAAATAATTTAAGGACTTGACCTTTCATTAAATTTATTTCCCAAAATAGATAGTTATCGCTTCAATTAGTATTTAGTAAAGTAGACATAGTCATTTCGAAAAACTAGTTCTCTCCTAATAGAACTAGAACATCTCTTGTATAAAAGAGATCATGTAATCATGTTTAGTGGTTTTTTTATTATTCATTTGATTCATAGTAAAGCACATTTTCAAATCAATAAAGATAGCAAATTCAGGGAAATTTTAGTTTTTAAGCTCAAGTGTTAAACTTGATCGAAATGAAGTTACAAGGGACACTCCTAACCAACGAAAGAGAGTTTACATTTATTTCATTTCTATTTTGATGAATGCATTTACTTGCTCCATCAATTATTTTATTATTTTAATGCATTTATGTTTTCATGATCAATGGTTTTCCAATTCTATCAATTTAGTTTTCCTTTTAAGAATTTTATTTTGTAATCACGATCGTTGATAGAATTTCTTTTTTTTTTTCTTATTAAAGTAATTGCAAAATCATTCCTACTATTCCATTTGTTGCAGTAAAACAACTATGTAAACCATCATGGATTGACAGGATAATATGATTATAGTACGAGCCTCAATTACACTCATCATAAGTGTCCCATCGGGCATGGCATAATGTAATAGAGATTTTATTCTTTCCAACTTTAACTTAATGAAGTGAAATAACAAAAACAAACTGACCAAGGAAGACAATGGGGGTTTACTAACACCCACGATGATGAATGTTGATGGTTAATTGGACATAAAAATATCCGAATGGATGTAAAATGCTTCATTCTAATGGGATAAGCTACATATAATGTAGTTACAATCAGAAAAAATTAGGATTAAGTAGATATATGGAATATTTCTTGGAAAATGCACCTATACGAGGAAGTCAATGGACTTCCTTGAAAGGATGTCAATCCACATTTAATAAATCAATCTGGTCATGATAAGATAAAATGATAAAATAAACGATATAACCAACAATACAAAGGTAAAGGACTAATGTTTTCTATGACTATATGATGGTTTAATGGTGATACTTGATCTAATCAGAGTCTAAGAATCAAAAATAGCTAAAAGGAGAAAACATTTAGATAGTTGTGTACTCACAAAGGTGAGCAAGATGATAGATTTTATTTAGATAATTGATAGAGTGTTGTAGATGGCTCAAAGGATATTCATATGACTAGAAAAAACTTAAAGGACCTTGTGGTAATAAATAATGGTATATGGATGTCTAAAAAGAAATTATGGGTAAAATGACCTTTCAGATAGGGATCAGTGATCATGATGGATCATCAATGATCCGATGGATCTTCAATGATCTTATCAACAATCCTTGGGAATCGAAAGTTATTTTGGGGATCATCAAGCACTCGAGGATCGTTAGTGATCACTATAAAAATGTACAATTTGAAAATGGATGGAGATAGAACTTGAAATGAATGCTAAAAGGGTTTATTTAATCATATATCGATGCATAAATACTATAATTAATTGAATGAATATATGTAACTTCTATATGTTGATAAATGAAGACTAGAAGATGTGATTAACTAAAATTAAACTAAACTATGGTAAAGTATAAAATTTTTAATCTAATATATAGGAGGACTAAAACACTATAATATATGCTAAAAATAGTATGCAATAACTTTTAATAATTATATCAAATGAAACTAAACACTAGTATGTAAGCAAGTAAAGAAGAAATGACTTAGCTAATTGTTGGATATTGTCTGGGCGTCGAGTAACTATGAATTCTAAAATTAGGAATGATCACTTAGAAGTCCCCAAAATAACATATCTAGAAGATCCAAGTAGATTGAGGTTCTAGAAAGGTACTTGGGGCACCCTAGGGTGTTATGGTTTGAGAAATAGGTTCCATGGTCTCTGTAAATGGTCATAACTTGATATTCGCAGGGTCATAAGGTAATGAATAATATTCCCTATTTATCGCACTAGATTTTGAACTACGTCGGATGTAACAAATAATGTAGGATGAAGGAATGACCTACAAAAGACAAAGACGTATCAAACCCTAAAATAAAAGATGGAAAATGAATGGGTTGGATTGACCTCAACTACCACAATATTGGGCTTACTAAAATTAGAGATGCACTACATTTTGGACCCAAATGTAGTTTTGGTGTGTGTGTGCATGTTGTGCCCTAGGTGCTCTTGTGTCAGTCATACTTTGTGAAGTAGCAAGAAATAGTAACTATAGAAAATGTATTAGCATGTGTGCATGAAATAGAATAGCATCCCTCTCCTATGCTATATGTGATTATGTAGATCTCCTAGCCTTGATGGATGACACTATGTGGATGCAAGTGATGCAATGGATGTAACTCTAGATGGAGTGATAGTAGTATGTGATGTTAGAACCCTCATTATGGTCTCATAATTTCATATTTATAGGGTTCTATTGCCCTTATTTCATAATTAATCCTGACATGACTGACTAGGAAAAAGATTAAAATAAAAATGGCTAGAAAGAGCCCAAAAAGAGGCGAAAAAGTCAAGAAAGGATTAGGGCACCCTAGGTAGGACCAAGGCACCCTAGTATAGGCCCAAACACCATAGTGTAGGCTAAAATGATGGGACAATTGTGAAATAGCTAGACATCTAAGTAAAAATATGCGGGGGTAGCAAAATAAAAGGTAAAATAAGATGTCTAAAAGGTGGAATTAATTAGTACTTTATTCACTTGAAAACCCTCTAAATAGTTGTGAATACTAGGCTAAATAATGCCTAATGTGTAATATTTTTTTGACAACAAGATGATATTACTAAAGAGAGGGAAATTATAAATTTAATAAGGTTGTTGAGTTTATTCCTCAACATGTGAATGTCATTCATAGGTTGAAGAAGAGATTCTTGGTCTCTTTAATGTTATTGGGATGATCTCTAAGTCTGTGACACCTAGCTATGATACAAATAAAATGTCATATGAAGTTTTTAAGTAACGTATAACTTACTACAATCTAACCTCAAATGGAGGCCCGAGAATCATTTATATAGGATCGCTAGTGTTAGAGACAAATCGCTAGTGATTGGGATAGGTCAAGTAGTGATCCAACTTTTATGATAAAAAGTTACACCTACTTCCTAAATAGACATTTTTGTTTGTTTTGATGAAGGTTGTGTGTTAGAAAGAGGTTATATCGGTTAGGGAGGTTATGAAATGGTTGAAAATGTTTTGATTTGGTTTTATTTAATTTTTGTTTCTAAGTGGTTTAAGTGGTTTAATAAGGGGTAAAATAGGATTTTACTTTAAATGATATTTAAGTAAATATAATGGGGAGAAATAATACATAGGATAAGGATTTCATGTATAATATGATATTGATGTGATAATGAAGGGGTGCTTACAAATGTGGACATGGGGATTAGCGGTGCTAATTTTAGGTGTCTACAACCATAACCAATCAAAAATCCTTAAGATGCATACAAGGATTTTTAGGATTTAAGATTCATATTAGAAATTAAAACCCTTACAAAATTATGAATTGTATATAATTTTAGGATTAATATTTCCATGAAATGAATAATTATAATTGTTAGCATAATAGGCCTTAATTTCAAGGGTAAGTAGGGTGTAGATATTATTTTGTAAATCACCTACAACATGCATGAGAGAACGAATATCTTGGGAAGGAATGACATAAACATTGAGGGTTTTGTTAAGGGTTTGAATCTTTCCATTACAAGAAGCCATAGGTACACTATTGGTTTGAAATTCAAATTTTAGATCAGCAAGTTGAGAACTAGGAATAGGAACATGGGAAGAAGAATCAATAGGAAAAGAAGTTTGCACACTTTTATCAACAAACTTAGTTAAATAAGGAATACAAGCAATATGCACACTATCCTTATGATCATCATTATGTATACTATATTTGGAAATATCAAGAGTAGAAACACATGCATCATGAAATTTTTCATATTTTAACACATTATGAGAAGAAAAATGAGTACTAACATCATTAGGAAGCACACAAGAGGTGGAGGAAGAAAGATATGAATTTTGAGGAATAATATTCAATGAATAAGAACTTGGTTGAGAAGAAGAAGAGGATCTGAAATATCATTATCAAAATAAATAGGGTCATCTATTATGATTTGTACATACGTAAGTGAGGAGAAGAATGAGTAGGGTGAGGACCATTTATGATAGCATCAAAACCATCAAAAAAAGTATAAGTATCATAAGCTTTTGTAGTAAGACATTCATCATATAAAAATTAACTAAATATTCAACACATGTATCATTTGTAGCAATAGAAGCAACATCATTATCATATTCACAAGATCTAGTGGCCTCAAAAGGGGGTAGAAGTAAAACATCAAGACCGGGGTTGAAAATATTTGTAAAGATGAGGAATTTTAGGATGAAATGTAGTAGTAATATGTGATTTTTAATAGAAGTTCCCTTCCTCTTGGTAATTTTTAAAAAAAAGAGAGCCTAAAGACCAGTCATATGAATATGTTCATACTTGGAAAAATGAGGGTTGGGATGATAGAATCGTAACATCTTTTAATAATCCATAAAGAGTATTTAAGATGATGGATCCTAGGGAAAGCTAGGGTTTGATCAATAAACAAGTTTACCAAATGAACTAAATAAATTTAAATCTTTATCGAGGTATGTGATCAAATTAATATAGTAACAAGCAAAATCTATCATATAAGAAATAAGAAAGTGTAAGTAATAGTGAAATGAGAGTCACTTAGCTTGTACCTGGAGATTTGATCTCAGAAATAGATTAATAAGTATGGATCTAGAAAGTGTATGCTCTGTCTAAGAAACTCGGGATATGGAACTTCTTGTAAAAATACTTCCCAAATAAGGACAAGACTCTCTCGTGCATCGGTGTCCGAACATGGAACTAATGTCTTGGAAACAACTATGCTTCTAATTTTTCAAGGTTTGAACTTGTCTTCTTCATTTCACTCTCTGTAACATACAATTCATTGTATGGTTTTTTTGTCACACTTGAACTAACAAAAAAACCATAGATATTTGCACAATTATCAAGAAAACATTAGATGAAATGAATGGTGCTAACTTAAATGTTAGTTTCACCAAGTGTTGCATTACATTTAAAACTATATGTAGTTCTTGTGTGTGTGTGTGTGTGTGTGTGTGTGTGTGTGTGTGTGTGTGTGTGTGTGTGTGTGTGTGTGTTTGATTTAATTGTGTCCATTAAAGATAAGTTTCCTTTGTGTTAGGCATACTAAGATAGTGAGTTACAACTAAGTTTCCATCAAGATGAATGTGAAATTCAAAAATGTCCCCTCTTATGCAAAGTAATTGATGTATCCTAAATGTATTCCTTGATTTTCTCTTTTCCCAAGTAGTAGATAGTAAGTATTAGCCCAAATTTTCCAACCCCTAATGATAGTGAGTAAGTTATGTATATATATGAATTCCTTGTTTGAATTTTGACACTTAGTGACACCAAAGGCTGACCCAAAGAATTAAAAAGACTCGTTGTATATATCTCCCCTGTAAATATGACAAATGTAAGGATATGGAAATCAAGGAAACTCAAAGTGTTGACATGAAAAATTCACGCCCAAGGTTTGGGGGCACACATCAAAGGATGTCAACATGAAAATGGATGCGCCTCAGCGCGCAAAGTTAAGCGCAGTAAAAGGATGTTGACATGAAAATGGATGCGCCCTAGCGCAGGTTAAGGGCGTAGGTAAAAGGATGTCGACATGAAAATGGATGTACCCTGGCGTAGGTTAAGGGCATAGGTAAAAGGATGTTGACATGAAATGGATGCGCCTCGCGTAGGTCAAGGGCGTAGGTAAAAGGATGTCGACATGAAATGGATCCGCCCAGTGCAGTTAAGTTGGCGCATGTAAAAGGATGTCGACATGAAAATGGATGCACCACCGGCACAAAGTTAAGGGCACAGTAAAAGGATGTTTACATGAAAATGGATGCGCCCGGCACAAAGTTAAGGGTGCGAGTAAAAGGATGTTGACATGAAAATGGATGCGCCGCGCAGGTTAAGGGCATAGGTAAAAGGATGTCAACATGAAAATGGATGCGCCATGGCGCAGTTAAGGGCACAAGTAAAAGGATGTCGACATGAAAATGGATGCGCCCTAGTGCAGGTTAAGGGCGTAGGTAAAAGGATGTCGACATGAAAATGGATGCGTGCACAGGTTAAGGGCATAGGTAAAAGGATGTCGACATGAAAATGGATGGAGCCTAGCGCAAGTTAAGTGCGTAGGTAAAAGGATGTTGACATGAAAATGGATGTGCCCATGGTGTGTAAGAATATGTCGACATGCAAAAATTCGCGCCCATGGCGCATCTTCAGAGGCGCAACATTTTGAGCATTGACACCCCGACAAGAAGCAAACCTTGGCGCAGATATTCAGATGGCCATAACTTTTCACAGGGAGCTCAGATTCACGCAAGGTTGGACTTTTGGAAAGCTTACGAGGTCCTCTATCTAACTACAACTGGATATCTTTAATTTGGTGAGTTTTTTTTTCAAAAATGCAAAATACAATTCGCCATTTTTTGGGTTTGCTAAGGTCCTCACCTACCGCCATAATGAGATGAATTAAATGCAACTTGGAGGTGGTTGGGGTAGATTTGGAATTCCTCTCTCTTTTCTCTCTCATTCTTCCTATAAATTGTAAGGAGGGGATTCTTTCTAAAGGTTGGACATTCTTGTTTTGCCCCTCCCTTCTTCTCTTTAGCAGGTGAATTTGTGGAGTTCAAACCTCCCATCTAAAACTGTAATGCAACTTTGCCTCTTGGCATTTTGTAGTGTATTGTATCAATATTTGGAGCAAATAATGCATGTTTGTGGATGATTCTCAACCCTCTCTATGTTCATTTGCATCCTCCGATCTTTCACTCGCAAATTTTATTATCTCAGTGCATGATCTTGCATTGCATTAAAATGGTTTGTGTTTATTGGCAAGATAGGTGTTCTTCATTCCTCAAGTGTGCATCACCTTTGTTATTTTAGGTTTTATTTTATGCATCTTCTTACCTTATCTCCTTGGAAAGTTAGTTTAGGTTTTTGAGTAAACCCTCTTGCATTTTTTTATGTGCATCCGAATGCAGAGGAATAGGAACCGGCCTTCATCTAGAGAGCTTTTCCGATTTCGCAAGGTCCCACACTTGGGAAAAGCTCCATGTTATGCAATCACACTGAGATTTTCAACTCATGGAGTTGCAGAAGAATGTGATTTTCCATCAACAAGACCAGAATTGAAGTTCCAAATGGTATTTTAGAAAATAAAAGAGGATGGAAGAAATTTCCTATAAGGGACACTAGTTCTTGGGATGGAGTTTCCTTAATGGGAAGTATTGTCCCACAATGAAGAAACGAAAACAAGACCGAGAACAAGGAAAATGATCCATGTGACTCGATAAAATGATGTAAATATAAAGTATAAGAAAATTTCATAATAAAAATCAACCAAATGCATATAGAAGGACAAGGAAAAGATTTCACCAATATCTAATATTCATACTTTGAAATCATGTATACAACAACATACTAGATGCATGATGTAATAGTAATAAGTTCATAATTTAATACCTAGATTGATTCAAAAACATTGGAGCTATTTAAAAATTGAATAATGTGTTTAACATCAAAAGAAAAAATAGAAAATGTTCTACATTATCATGTATAGGTCCAATGAACTAATTCTATGGATAATTATTTCCATTTTATCGTATCCATAGCAAACATGTTTACAAACAAGTCACAAGTAATTCTATAATGTAGTTTTCTTATCTTGGGACTAATAAAATGTGAAATGCATCAATGGATTTACTCAAATCCCATGATCTATGCTTGTAATTTCTCAAATAAGACAACTTGCATTAAAATTTACCTTCTACCTACTTTATTACCAACTCAAAATCACCATACTCATTCAACATATTAACTTTAAACTTGATGGAAAATATTTCCTATAAGTGCAATACATCGTGGGAACTATCCTATAAGGGACGTTAGTTACCGGGATGTAGTGTACTTAATGGGTGATATTTTCCCAATCAAAAAAAAACAAAATCAAGAACGAGGACAATGATTTGTGTGACTTTGAAAAAATATGTAAATATAAAAAGTATAATAAAATTTCATAATAAAAATCAATCAAATACATATATAAGGACAAGGCAAAGATGTCACCGATATCTAATATTCGTACTTCAAAATCATTTATACAACAACATACTAGATACGTGATGTAATAGTAATAAGTTCATAATTTTATGTCCGCATTGATTCAAAAACATGTATAGATATTTAAAAATTGAATAATGCGTTTATCATCAAAAGAAAAAATAGAAAATGTTCTACATTATCAAGTGCAAAGGTGCAATGAACTAATTCTATGGATAATTCTTTCCATTTTATCTTATCCATAGGAATGCATGTTTACAAAAAAATTCAAGAAAGTCTCTAAGCTAGTTTTGTTATCTTGGGACTGAAAAATGTTAAATCATCAATGGATTGAATCAAATCCCATCATATATGCTTTTAATTTCTCAAATAAGATAACTTGCATTAAAATTTACATTTTACCTACTTGATTACCAACTCAAAATCACCATACTCATTCAACATATTAACTTTATACGTGAGGAAAACTATAATGCCAAAATAAAATCTTCATAGTCAACAATATTATTAGTAAAATGGAACTAAAAATGATAAGAAATCAAATGTTTCCATTTTCTCGATCTTTAAGCACAACTCTTTGATCTAGACAACAACCCAAGTATAAATTCTAGTGGGGTGACTTCCATGGGTCATTTATGCATTCTACCTACTATTGAATCCATTAAAAATGTGATGGAATATTTTTAGTGTTTACAATATGGTTTAAGGGTGACAAGATTTTTTTGGAAAAGTTTGACCCAAGAAATCCACGTCTAAATGCCTCAAAAAGTCATTCTTATAGTGTTTTCTAAAAATAGTAAATTCATGAAATTTTCACATATGTAATTCATGGAAGATGAACCACCTCATCTCCATCGAGGAAGGTGACCTTCCACATTATTCTAGGTTCCTCTTGATATTTATAAAAATATTATATAAGTATATGTAACCCACAAGGGAAGGAAACACATCTCCTAGCAAAGATAGCTATTGTATACTCAAAGTATTTTGAGAAATATATATCTCTTCTCAAAGATAGTTTTAATATTTACATCTGACACAATTTTTATTATGTTATTTAATCCCAAAACCCCTAAGTTTTAGATTAGTGGTATCAAAGAGAAGTTATCTTGAGAGTGTATGATTCCCATAACAAGGTAAGGATATGAAAATCTTGGGTTTTCCACACATGATCCTTTAGAATACTTGAATTCTCATTTCAGAGACCTCAAATGGCATACACCATTAGGGAAAATGATCCTCTTAAAAATTATTAATGAAGCTCTCATGGAGAAAAAGGAGCAGGTGATATAACAATTCACCCAGATCCTTCAACATCTACAAGTTGGAAATCATGCATCCTCGTATGCGATCCAACCCTTTAGTGCTCCAATGTCATTCAAGGTGAAAATAAATTTTAATATTCCTATATTTGAGGGTAAAATAAATTCTTATGTAGTATAAAACTAGTTATACCAATTATCCTCCTATCTTTCTATCAATAAATTCACTGATAAAGAAAAGACAACATTTTCTCTGCTGAAATCATCACTTTTTGTCAAAAATTGGCATGGGGGTTTACAAGAAAGGACTCAATAAAGATGAGTTGATAATCATAGAGGAATCAACATGGGATGATTTTTTGGATGCAATAAAGGAATAATACTAGTCTGTTGGAGCCTATGAGGATCTCTACATATAGTGGCAGTAACATCTCCAAGGTAAGGACCAGTCGGTTAAAGATTATATTGATAATTTTAATTTTTCTTTAAGATTGGGCATTCAATATAAAAAACATAAGTTTCTCAAATATCGTAATGGCCTACAATGGTAAACATGAGAGGACATGGACCTCTTTTATTTTCATACCCTCAGTGAGTCATACATGTTTTCAATCAAGATGAACAAGAGCATAGAAGGAGAAATACAAAAACTAGCCTATAAGGAGGAAAAATGATAAGGATGGCTATACATGAGGCCATGGTTAGAAACATAAGGATCCAAAAGGAAATAAAACAAATAAGGTTAAGATATGGAAGTGGTGTGATATTCAAAAAAATAATCTTCATTCCAAGGAAGAATGTTGAGCCATCAAGTCCTTACTCCCCGAGACATCATCTTCATCACCCACTGCTCTATCGGTGACACACCCCAAGGTCAGAGATGAAGAAGATGAAATTTTAGATGTTGAAATAGATGTGATTATTTCCACCATAAAATTCAAGAAGATGGATGAGAAATAAAGGATATTTCACTCCAAGATTTGGGTAAAACATAAATCTCCTCATTTAATTCTTGATAGTGGAAGTCAAAAGACTTGAATTTAGATGTTTATGTTGTGAAAGGTATAAAACTTCTTGTAAATTCACATCCCCAACCATATAGTATTAGGTTTTTAAACCTAGGAAGAGTATCCATGTCACACAACAATGTCTCCTTTCATAGACAATTAAACCCTTCCATGATGAAGTCATATGTCATGTTGTTCCATTCAATGTTTGTAATGTGCTCTTGGGCCAACCATTCATTTCAGATAGACATGGAATATATGAGTCACAGCCTCAAAGGGTAACCATTACCATTAGGATTCGGCACTATCAAATACCCAAGTTCATTCCCCCAACTCCACTTCCCTCATTAGTTCCAATCAATGTAAGAAGTAGGTGTAGAAAACAAAGTAGTTCTTCATCCTGATGATCAAGCCAAAAATTACCAAGAAATTTTTATGACATCCTTGAACACACATTCAATGCAACAAAAGAAGTAGATGGACCAATTCATAACTGATTTTTATGATCTATTTCATTCACCCACAATAGTTCCATTTGAATGCAAGGTAAAACATGTTATGTATTTGGTCACGGGATCTCCTTTACCCAGGATTCCTTTGTATCATAGGTTAGTCCTTGAAAATGATGAGATTAAGAGGAAACTACAAGAATTGATTCAAAAGTGATACATTAAACCAAGCTCTTCACCCTATGAAAGTCCAAATTTCTTGGCACCAAAGAAAGATGGAACATGGATAATTTGTATTTACTACCGGGCCTTAAACAATTTTTTTTGAAGAATCACTACCCCATTTTGAGGATTTATGATTTGTTGGGCCAACTCGGGGTGTAAAATTATTTTCCAAAATTAATCTCAAGTTTGGATATCATCAGATTAGCATAGAGCCTACCAATGTCCTGGAAGACTACATTTAAGTCCTAGGAAGATCTATTCAAATGATTGGTCATGTCATTTAGAATAACTAATGCTCTTGTAACATTTATGAGGATGGTGAATGAAATCTTGCATCCCTAAAGTGATTCCTTCATGGTTTTCTACTTAGATGATATACTCATCTATATTAAGACATGGGAAAAACACCCACAATATGTTCGATAAGTACTTCAAAACATTAAGAAGCACAAAGTCGTAATCAAATCAAGAGAAATGCACATTTGGGGTGAGGAAGGTCTAGTACCTAGGGTACATTGTGGATGAAGAAGTAGTCCATGTCAACCCCAAGAAAATATAGGTTATTCTGAAATGGAAATCCCCAAAACCATTACAGAGTAACTCCATAAATTCCTTGGTCTTGCCAATTTCTATCACCGATTTGTCTTGGTTTTTTCACATATTTCTTATGAATTTAACCGAGTGACTAAAGGAGGAAATAGGATACATTCTAATAGGGGAGGTGTGGTAGAGATAATTGAAGGATTTCAAGAAAGATTATGCTCACCCCAGCTCTCTCTCCTTACTTGACCGCATCAACCTTTCAAATTGATGAGAGTTGTTATCATTCAACATGAAAAAAACATAACAAAACACTTGGAACACTAAATTTCAATACTCACAAAAGGAATAAAAGGCTCCCTACATATTCCCAAAGTTGATGTGTATCCATAAAAATAGCTACTACTATATTTCTAAAGTGCCTCACTTTCTCGTAATGCCCGCTAAAACAACCCACTTGAGACCCATGAACAACTTAGGTTTATTTAGAAAATTATGGAATAATTTTTTAAAAAAATTGTTAACAGACCAAAGTCTCAAGGACAATTAAATTTAACTAATAACTTTTCCCATTATAATAATTACTAATTCCACATTATAAAGAAAAAATTGTAATAACTCCACACCTAGCTCAAAAATTCTTAGGGTTAATTTAATCACACCGATTACATTGACATTTTAGCTAAATATTCCCTAATTAAAAATTTTAGGGTTAAGGGACCAAAACAATTAAATACCCAAGTTATTTAATTCCACAAGATCTAAGACAAGAGCAAGGTTTAATTATAGTGGGGAAAAGAATACATATAAAATTTAGTAAATTATCACTCCCAGAACTTGGTTAAATAAATTTCTTAAACACATTCCCATTAGGTAGGGAATTTCCTCACCTTTCCGATGATATAAAGAAGTCCTCCTAACTCCTCATATTTCTCAAGTTATGGACCGGTAGAACTTGGGGTGAAAATTTTCCCAAGAGCGGGCTGCGCAGCGTGGAGGAAAAGTTTCCCCAACTCGGGCCTATGGAATTTGGAGAGAAAATTTTCCTAGAGGAGAAAAGTAGACCGACGGAGTGGGAAGCAAAATTTTCCTAGATGTGGGCTGACGGAGTGGGAAGACATTTAGCACTTTTTCCCTTTTGGGACAAAAGGCGCAATTTGCCTCCATGCTCCCACGAGTCCGTAAGGGAACACGTGTTGCAGTTCCAAATTTTGGTGGAAAGTCGGGTCGAGGAGAATTTTAAGGATTTTATCCTTTATTTTAATTTATTTCTAAAAATTGCTAAGGGATCAAAATAATCCACGCCTGGCTGACGCCAAGGGCGCCACATGTCATGCCTGATTCACGGGAAAGCGGACTCGCGGGGAAACTTAGGAAATTTAGAATTTTGCAAGAAGAGCGTTAAGGGTTTAAAATAACCCACACCTCTTCTAACGCCATAAGGTGCCATGTCTCAGATAAGCCATTGATTCGCGACGGTTAGTGTGGGCCGGCAAAAAAATTAAGAAATTTTGCCAAAAATTCTTTTGAAAGAGCTAAGGTTTTAAAAGGATCCGCACCTCCGCCGACGCCCAAGAAGCCACGTGGCAATGCCTGATTGGCTGCGGGCTTGCGGGGATGTGGGGAAAACTTACAAATTTTTCCAAATTTATTTTTGAAAGTGCTTATGGTTAAAATCAATCTAAGCCTCCACCGACGCCCAACGAAGGCACGTGTCGATCAATGATTGGTTATGGGGCGGGGCTATGGAGGAGAAATTGCCAAATTAATTTTTGGACTTATATCATTTTTAGACAAAATGAAGGCTTGCGGATTAGAAGTGGCGGGAAACTTCATGAATTTGCACGTTTTGGGAAAAAAAAAAAAAGGAAATTTTTAGCCCGTGGGTCTGCCCAAGAATATTTTATTCAATTAAAATTTGACAGTTAGATTATTTTGAGCCCGAAATGAGGTAAAAACTTCAGAAGGCCATAATATTTGATTGGGAAGTCAGTTTTTGCAAATGAGGACTTTCTGGAAAGATCTCAAGTCCTCTTTTCAAAAAACCTTAGGAATTTAATTTTGATAAAGTTTAAAGGGTAAATTTTGAGAAAATGTCTTTCTGTCACTTAGAAAGTGAACTGGTATTTTTAACTTATCAATTTTGTTCAAAGTTTTCATTAATTCTTTTTCCACTTGCCAAATAGGCATGGAGGATTTTACTTGGAAGATTTTAGAATAGATTTCAAGGGTTAAATTGTTTGATTGAAGATCAATTCAAATTTCCCCAATTTAACAGCAAAAACGACTGAGAAATTGTTTGAGCCCGATTTTGAAAGGTTCTATGAAAATTTCTTAAGTATTATAGTTTGTGTGGGATTGTTTTGATCTTTCTTAGCTTGTATTAATGTTTCAAATGTCTTTCCTAGTCTGCAGGGTCATTCTGTACATTTTCTGATAATTATTTGCCAGTTTGAAAATGTCTAATAGAGATCTAATTCAAAAGGATCTATTTTCCATTTTCTTCTTCCAAGTATTAGGATACATTCCAATTCCAATCTAATACATTTAGTTGATTCAAATCAAACTATTCAAAACCAAAATGCAATTCTGATTTCTAATTTTACACATTTTAAAAGACAGAGCTCTGTGTTTTCCTCACACACATTTCATCCTTTCAAACAGAGATTTCAAATACATTTAAATGATCATATTCAATACCACAATGCAATTTGAGAAAGGTAATACAATCATTTATTGGTTCCCAAAAGACAACTTACAACTTCTTTCTTTCATTCTTCAAATTCATCATACAGAATACAATTATTTCTTTCAAAAGAATAGAAATGGAGTATATCTCTTTCACATTTCAATCTTACAACTTTCGTATTCAATACAACATATTTCCATTACAAAACATATACAAGTTCATCCACTTCAAGTGGGAAGGTTACAATAAGATTTATCTCAACAAGGGACTATCAACTATTTTATTTCATTTTCTTTGCTCCATAACAACAACATGTAGATTTATCATTCTTCCAATTCTGATCACAACAAGAGTAGGAGAAAGGCAACGCTCTCCACCCAACCAAGACATCCAATGAAAAGGATAAGCCATCCTTATTCATTGGCCCTTGAGCCCCAACCACAAAGCAATGGAAGATGTGATTCAACTCATGGCAACAACAAGTTTCCAAAAACACATGCAAATTTCACATTCAAAACATAGTTCAAAACAAAACTGTAGTTTGCCACCACATAAAAAAAACAAAAACAACACTTAGGCTTCATCATGAAAGCCAAAGGAGCAAAAACTATGGGGGATGTTACTTATGCCTCCCAAAGGGGAAAATTGGGTATCACCACCTAAGAAAAACCCACCACAATATATATATATATATATATATATATATATATATATATATATATATATATATATATATATATGAATAACATTTCCAAACCCTGTCATGCACTTATGCCTCCCCAAGTACCCCTTATTCCTCACATTTTCTTATGTCTCCCCAACCTCTTATGGCACCCCATAATGAGTAAAGAAATGTAAGAAATTTCTTTGTAAGGTGGAACCCAAATCCCAACTCCCCAGCCTTATACCTCCCTAAAACACACTTGTGCCTCCCACAAAATAACCCCATAGTCTTCTCCTACACAATTCCTAGGCCATCTACCCAACAACCTACAATATATACCAAAACATTCACATAAGAACATTTACATATATACAAGAAAATAATTTCAAGATCCTAGCTCCTACCTCTCCATGATGGAGTTGTTCCAAGTTCCAAAACAACAAGTTTTATCCTAATGCAAGCAATCCAAAACAGCCATGCACAAGCATGCAACAATCTTCAAAACTTCTCCAAGCAAGAGCTCCCAAAAACAAGAAAAATTCACCCAAATGAAGTCTCCACAAGTGAAGTAGCCCAAAACAAGGCAAAACAATTCAAATTTTATAGAAGAGGGAAGAGAAGAGGATGAGGTGGATCCATGTAGGATGCCACATCACACATCCTCAACCCCAACCCCCAAAAGTCAACTTCATTCTCCAATGCATAATAAATAAGTGGGTGAATAAATGACAGTTTTACTTACACACTCAAATCAAACCCACACCTCATAAGGACTGAAATTAAACCATGTAAGAAAAGTGTAATTAAAGCATACAACTTGACTTACAAAAATGCATAATGAAGGCTAGATTTAAACCCTCCAACCATAGGTAAGGTTGGCATGCAAATTTAAGAGGTATGGGACAAGTTTAACTTGTCCCACAAGCCTCCAAAATCAGCCTCCAAGGACAAATTCGAATTTCAAAAGGAGGTGGAGTGTTTCATACTCCAAAATTAATTTACACATCACTTACACATTTCTTACAACACTTTAATTTTAGGCCAACAACTCTAATAATTACTTTCTTATGTCCCAATTTGATTAATTAATTTTAACAACATGTTTACTCACATTAATTTACCACAATTAATAAATAATGAAAGGGGTAAACACATCACTTAATAACACATACAAATATCAATAAAAGGAACCAAATAAATAAATACACATAACCCTTGGTCACATTTAAAGGTGATCCCCCCATTGGAATCCCTAACAATCAAACACACACACACACGAACAATACAAGTTGCCATGGTGACCTTGTTGAATTCATCTAGAATTCCAATGTGGTTGGTCTCCAATCCCCGATGTTTGTTGTGATATTTTTAACCTGCACAATACAAATACCCCTTCGGCCTCGTGGCCATATTAGAACATCCAAATGAATATAATATAATTTCAAAATCATCAATATATATATATATATATATATATATGAATCACAACAACATCCAGACAATCAACAATATCACTTACAATTTCATCAACAACTATATAATCATCAATTTTAAATTCAATTTTTTTCGGTCTACTCAATATATCCAAATATCACATGTCCTAACAACATCCATAAATATATATATAACCATGTCCAACAACATGTCAACATCTATATAAAATGTCTCTAACAATCATCATCACTCATCATATATGAATCAGATTAACAATAATCCATGATCGACATCTAACACCATACTAAATCAAAACTATAATAATGTCCATAATATAGTCAGTAGTATCATGATCAATATCAAAAGTGTCGAAGGGAAGTGGACACTACACTTTCCAAGTTCCCCACTCCAAAAGTCCTAGTAAGAGAACACTTCTATCAAGCATGGTCAACATAATTAAGTTTTTAACTAGTTGCATTCATATATATGTTACATGTTAGGTAGAGAGCTACATGTGATTTGAGAATTATTTGGAGTAGTGTTGATGTAGGTGGTACACAAATTTTACTTCAACTCAAAAAATAATATTTTTTCAGGACCTCCTAGTGATGGTAAAAGTTTTGGCATGATTCATCTTATTATAGATGGTTTGGAGACTGTATGAAAACTAGGGTTTGACATCAAACTACATTTATAGGACACCGAAGGAAACTTAAATTTACATATATCAATTTGAAAGACATACAATACCATACATAAGGGTTAGGATAGATTATACATCCCAACCGAGATGTATGGTCCTGCACAAGGAATTGTCTTATCACAATATGAAAAGTGAAACATTTTCTCTCTACAATCCCAAATTCTCTAATATTTGGATCCAGATCTCTTTTACATCACTCTCAAGATAGCTAATTTTATTATCCTATTGTATATTTGAGCTTGTATTCATTAGTTGAAAATATTAATGTGTTATTTTTGTGTTGTATAATTAATTCTAGATGTTAATTAGTCATCAATCTATTAACATAACAAAGGGTGTAAACAACTATGACCCTTGTATGACACTAGAATCATCAATATTTACTTGCAATGTTTGAGAGTATTCATAGCTCTATGTTTCTTTCCAATGTCAAAATGATTTATAATTATCAATTCCTTGAGTGCATATTGTGAACCTTATAAATCTATAGAAATTGGACTTAAATTGTGAAAATAAATATTGTGGAATATTTTCTATGGAATTTATAATTTATTCAGGATAAAGTAAGTTATCTTAAAAATATTTTCACTATTCAAGGTATTATTTTACAAATATATATTTAAGCAAGCTTAAAAATAAAAGAACAAAAAAATTATGTAGTATCAATTACTTGTATAGTGTGGACTATCTAGAATGGTGATAATGCTATAAGTTTAAAGAAACACATTTGTAAAACATTTTGATTTTCTCTATGTCATTTTTTCATTTTTAGTTTCGTTTTTACAAATAAACTCTAAAATTTTGTGCTCAAGTATAAAACCAAAAATATTTTACTTAAATTTATGGAAAAATAGAAGAAAGAAAATAGTTTAAAATATATAGCTACAATTTTATTCAGTAAAAAGGTAGAGTTACAAATTACTTATTTAATATAAAACAATCTCTTGATAAAGCAAATAATAATACATTTGAAATTTCTTATTTAATATTGAACAACAATCTTTTAATTGAGCAAGTATGTAGACGCATGATTTCATGTCTAAGAGAAATGTAGATTTTATTATTTTTTCTCTCAATTGTTTCCATCATCTATGGTGGTTGACATCCCTTCTGAAAACCATGAACATTATATCCTTTTTTAAACCTATGATGGAAATAACCATGGCCTCTATCTAATTTGATAGGATTAGCAGGACAAAATTCTAGGAGTTCCCACTCTTTTAGAATCAAATATCTATTCAACACTAAAATACTTGATATTTTCAATAATGATTAGCTCACTTCTAAAGTTTAAATATTGGTGTTATATAAAATATTCTCCAATTGAGTTAAGGAAGCATACCCAATTCAACAGGAATACCACCATGGAGATTTTTAAAGGGAAAATCCAAGCAAGTTAAAGATGACAGGGAAGAGGGGATTGTGCCCGTGAGTTGGTTTTCTCTTAAGCCAAGCTTCTCTAAATTTGGGAGAAGGCCAAGTTGGGAAGGAATGGTACCGTTGAGATGATTGTAAGACAATAGAAGTATTCGTAAGTGAAAGAGGCTTCCAAGTTGAGGTGGAATATGACCATGGAAGGAGTTATGGAAGAGATCGAGAATTATAAGAAAAGATAGATTAACAAGAAAGGGATAGATGGAAAGACATACCCGTGAGATTCAAGGAAACCACACATTGTCTGCTATGAGAGCAGGTAACGCCGGTCCAATTGCGAGCAGAGAATTGTCAGGGGAAAGGGAATGCTTGTAAGAGAGAAGAGAGTGGTTATCGGAAGAATAAGAAGGATAAGAATGAGAGACGCAGGAAGGCAGTGGTAGTAGCAGTGCACACAGATACAAATTCAACAGAGAAACTTGTGTTGCATTAAACTAATTAAGAAGATGAATATATATACAACTTTAGCATCTCCTTTCGATACATCAACATCACAACCATTTCTTTCCAAAATTTTCTAACTTATTTTAGTTTCCCACTATGGACAGTGGGATTCACTATTTTTGTTGGGCCTCTTTTAAGAATCTTTATACTAATAAATTTGGAGTTTTTTCCAATATCTTCTATGTATTGGATTACTTTTTGGGAAAAATTGAAATTTATATATATTTTGGTAATTTGATTCTCACTCTTTTGATTTTCATTTGAACGTATCTTATTGCTTCTAACAATTAAATCATATGTTTTTTTATACAATTTTAAATTCTTTATATGATATTTATTCATTTTTATTAAAAAAACATATTTTATAAGCTATTTTACAGATATGAATATTCTATAGAGAATGGCTACATCTATGAAAGTGTATGTGTTTGTTTCTCATAACTTGATTTTTCATACGTATTCATCGTGATTATGATACATGTATATATGCTACGTTTTCATGTTGCGGGTATATTTATATATTTCATTTTAATTTTAGGGTAAACAAATAATTTTCACATATGGAACCATCATTAGATTATTTGGCCTTATTTAGAATACTCCATGTAATCACAAATGTTAGTTTTGATATAGTGCATTATAGACATGATTAAGGATTGCTAAGAATACCTTGGGTATTTTATGAGTGAAAATAGATATTTTAAGATGTTGAATGGTTTGGGATTTGTTATAATATATCTTGACTTTTGCTTCATAATAATACTAAACAATATTAAGAAATATAAATTACTAAATTTAATTTTAAATATAAAGATTTACATAATTTAAGTTTACTTAAAAATAATTTTTTAATCAATTTTAAAATTGAAAACCCATCCTTTTTTACTAAATTAATTGTATTAAGAATGTGTAAATATTAATGCCACCTTAAACCTTTTGTAATTTTAAAACTTTAGTTATGGATAGTAAATATATTACTCAAAATGGAATTTTTGTTATTATTTTTTTGTTTTTAAAATTTGATGATAGTGTAAAATTTATACAATAAATCATTACTCGTGAATGTTCAACTAAAGTTTCTACTACATATTGATCTATAATTTACAAAATTAGCTCAACTTTATTTAATGTTGAAAACATGTGTATTTTTATAAGTTTTCTATTATAAATATTTTTATTTTTTACTTACAATGAATGAAAATTGTGGAATATCGGCAATTATTTCACAATATTTTTTTATTGTGGAAATCATTGTGGATAAAGGATCTCATTTCTAGTAGTGATATATCCTCACATATTTTACAAGTTTGGCTTATTACCTCATAATTCCTATAGGATTACAAACAGTTAAATACCATAATGTTACCTCAAGTGATTTTATCCTATTAACCAAGTTCCTAGATCTTCATATAGATACCTAATTTCAATACTGCTTACAACTACGCTTTAGACTATTTCCTCAATAAAATTTTAAATTCCTTTATATAATGTAATGATATGTTTATATAAATACAAAATCAACTACTTACAATATTAGGCTCAACTACACCATATCCATGAATGTGTTAACTATGTTGCAAATATTAAATGAGAAATAATGACCCATAACATAGACCAACTCAATGAAATCATATGTTGGCCCAACAAACTAAACATTAAAATAACCAAGTCATTTTCGGCTTCTATTTTTTATCTCGATGCTTCCAATCAAATTTTTTATCCATTTGTGCTATATAAGAACCTTGTGTATTATTCCTTAAGAAGTCCATACACACTATGTTTTTGAATATCTCATGAATGGAAGTTCCAATGACCTCGTAACTTCCTAGGTAGATGCATGATATCAATATGAGTCTCTCCTTTTAATCTAATCCTATAAAAGTGTAATATGTTTTACCACACAAATTTTGAAGGTTTCCTAGTTCTACGCCATCTTTCACTCATCTGTGGAATGTGTTGAGCACATACGAAGGATTATAAGCTTTATGGCATCTGAAGAAGTTTGTATGCATAATGTGTAGATATTGCAATGATGTTCAATGTCTGTCCAAGACCTTCTAGCCATTGAATCACCATTTTTCTTTGTGTTATAACATATAGACTTGTGTAACTTCTGATGAGTTATCTAGATTCAAAACAACATTGTGAACCTTTTTAGATTAGTTTTTTAATGTCGTATAAAAGAATATGTGCAAACATAAAAAATACTTTTAATACAAAATAGGGTATATTCTAATTAAGATAAATTAATTCAATACAAATGATTATTCATTATTAGAAATACATTGAATGTATAAAATTTATAAACCATGTGATGAGAAAATATGATCGGACATAGCTCTTGAAAACTAAATAAATTGATCTATGGTTAGGCTTAGAGAGTTAAAATGATTTTGTGAAGTATACAAGTTTGATAGATATATGAAACTCTTGAAATGGGATCTACATAATGTCATCAATGTTCCTATGAAATTTGGAGATCTAGAAATGAGCAAAAGAAATAATAGCCCATGCTAAAGAAAGTAAATCTTGGTGTTTTTGACCCTCTATGCCCAATTGTTTCCTCTAGATATCTAATTTGAACTCAGTTCTATCACCTAGTGCACATGTGTCCATGCATTTGGAATCTATAATCAGAATTTTTGATCTCCTTTTTGTACATGCAAATGGATTTTCCTTTCTACAAATCCTTGTTCCCTACATTATGATGTAGAAAGGGGTTAGTCATGTTTGCTTGCTTGCTTTGGGAATCCCCAACTATTGAGAACTACCTACATAACACTAACTCAAAAGGGCCTCAACCATGTGTATCTCTCCCTCATGGTGGATGTGTTCAAATGTGCATAAACAATGCTAGTGTTTGGAAAGACCTTAATAAGGCATCAAACAATTGGAAATGATCCTTGGTTTTTATTGCAACACACGAGAATGATTTAGAATAGTGAAATAGGATGTATTCAGTCTTGTATATCATTGGTGTATTCTAAGTATTTGATACTTTGATATTAAAGGTCAAAAGTTCTTTTCATAGTACATACATGTGGTATCCCCTAGATGTCAAGATTTCCCATGAGATTATCATTTATGAAAAAGGTGTATGTTTTTATATATGAATAAGTTAGATATTGTAATTCACAACTGATGAAATTATTTAATATTTGTAAATTTATCTTTATAATATATTATCAACCTATAAACTAGCAATCGCACGAGAGGTGCATGATGTTAACACAAAAGTGAAATATTGGGGAGTGGAAAGGAAAAATGAAGCTAAAGTTACCTGTCTTTTAACGGTATCGCGCTTGCTTTTTGGGAAAACCGTTTGTCTAGATGCTCATGTCGCCCTATAGTTAAACAAAATGCATTTCAACCAAATAGAATGGTGTAGAGTTATAAGTGTTGTGGCAAAGACATCGATGCGTTGGAGCCATTTGAGGAAGCTAAAGTTACATGTATTTTAACGGTATCATGCTTTCTTTTTGGGCAGACCGTTTGTCTAGATGCTCATGTAGCCCTGTAGTTAAACAAAATGCATTTCAACCAAATACAGTGGTGTAGAGTTAGAAATTTTGTGTATGGTTTAAAAAATTAAAAGGATGCTACCTACACGATATAAAAAAGCATTGAGCTAGTCGAGATGCCGACTTTTTAACGAGAATTTGATCCAAGCTCCACCTGCCGATTGCTCGAGGAGCATTAATTCATGCGCCATTGTCTAGCATCCAATGACAACTACGACCAAAGCTTTATCCTAGTAAATTCAAGTGGATTTTGAAAGGAAAATCCATTCAAAATCCAAAGGCGTTATCCACGCGTTGAAACCAAGTTAATTGAAGTAGGGGTTAAATTTGACAACCGTTTAGACATTTTTTTGTGATTTTAGCCTTAAAATACTTGCAAATATTTATAATAACCGTCACATGTAACTTGCATATTTAAAATTTGTCCATCTTATTTTATATACATTTATATGTAAATTATATAGATATGTATACATATATTTTAAAATAATTCAATATATAGAGAACAATTGGTATAAATAACATTGTTTTGTATTTTTGAAAGGTAGTATTAAAAATTACCGTGACCTGAAAAATGTGTGACAAGCATAGGTGACAATCAAATGTAACCCCTAATAGATAGCAGAACAAGGAATTGCTCTAAACGTTAAATTTGACGTCTGTTTAGACGTTTTTTTGTGATTTTAGCTATAAAATACTTGCAAATATTTATAATAACCGTCACATGTAACTTGCATATTTAAAATTTGATCCATCTTATTTTATATAAATTTATATGTAAATTATATGGATATGTATACATATATTTTAATTTTTAAATAATTAAATGTATAGAGAATAATTGGTATAAATAATATTGTTTTGCATTATTTGAAAGGAAGTATTTAAAAATTATCGTCACCCGAAAAATGTGTGACAGGTATAGGTGACTGTCAAATTTAACCCTTGCCAGTAAATAACAAGGAACTATTCTAAACAGAGCCATCACTGATAATAGCTTGACATCCAAGTTGCCGCATTCGAATTCGTGTTTGAATTTGCGATGATTAAATTCGTGAAAAATTTGTTGGTAAAAAAATCAACGATTAAATTCGTCATTAAATTCGACTATGAGAAATATACATTTTTATTAAATATATTAAAACAAAAGATAAACTCACATTTCAAAAGAGACATTGATTTCATAAGTAGCTATTACAATAATGTGATTGAAAGTAAAAACTTCAAAAACATGTGTTCTCGCAAGTGGGACGATTAGTCAAGCATGGGAGGATACTCAACGAGTTTTGGCGAGTACTCATCGAGTTTTGGAAAGCTATCTAATATTTTTAATTACTAATCTGTCTACATGCGATCAAAGCTCATGATTCTTTTAGAAGATTGCAAGAAGTTGCTTGGTCCAAAAAGGTGGAAAGTGGATTTTATGAAAATAAGAAAAATATTGCCATCAATGTGTAGAGATCGAGAAAATATGTACTTAGAGAAAAGCGACACACGAAACAGAGCCACATAATGAAAGTTATGGCACATGCAAGTTTTTGTTACTACATCTTCCGGACCCTTTCCGAAAATGGCAAAAAAATTTGTGCCAAGAAAGGAAAGAATCCCTTCCCTTTATCCGCCACGCCCTTTAGCCACCACGTGTATGGCTCATGGTTAACCTTACATCATCAACCGTGACGATCTGGTCCCTCACTGTTGTTGTCTGTCATCGTGTCAAAGGGAGGGTAGCCTTCTACCAGTGCAAACGCCTTCAGCATAAAAATATATTATCAAAATATAAATTATTATTAAATTTGGCAAGTGACTAATATAATACATATGTTTGTATGCCTCTAAATTAATAACATTAATTGAGAAACCCTATTCATCAACATCTTCATCTTCATCTTCGTCAAGATTATCTCTCTTTCTTTAGCATCTCCTTTCAATACATCAAATTATTATTTATTTATTTATGCGGGGATGGGTTCACTTTCCATGTCAACATCACAGCTATTTATACCCACAGTTCTCGCGAACATGTTATAAGGATAAGAGATTGTTTCAAAGTAGAAAAATTAGACATCGTAGACCCATTATGATTTTATGCCCCCAAAATAATTACCCTTTACTTTACATCAATATGGAATTTCTCCATTGACATGGTCCTCACCATAGAAAATAGGGTTAACCTTTCTAATTTTTAACAATCTTTGGTGCTCAATGACCTTTCCTGTTCCCCACAATAGAAAGTAGGGTTAACATTTTGACTTTTAACAATCTTTGATACTTGATCGACATTTCAAATTTTTAATTATGCCGGATTTTGAAGGTGTTCTCCCTACGAAAATTCTTCTATCGGGAAGTGTTTATTTTTCATCCGTAGGGAAGTGTCCATTTACTATCATGTATTATTTATAATATTGGTTTTGTGTAGATCGACAAACTAAAAGCTCTTTAGATCAAGCTACCTAATTGGATAATAATTAGTGTGTGAATATCATCTTTTTGTTTTATTCTATAAATATTTTTGAATGCTATCAATTTGGGATGCCTCTTGCCACTCGTGATATGTAGTGAGTACAACAATTGTAGCTTACAAGAGGCATCTCCTGTGGCTTTTCCAGCACTCATTATTTTGAATGTATCATGAAATAAGTTCCAATTACCTCTAGATGTACAATATGAAGATGAGAATCTCCTTTTTATGATATCCTCTAAAATTTTAATATGCATAACTAAACATATTTTGAAGGTTTCCTGGTTGTACGCTATCTTTCAATCATCTATGCAATGTTTTGAGCACATACCAGGGATTAAAAATCTTTATGCCATCCCAATAAGTGTGTATGCATAATGTGAATATGTTTCACTATATGTTAATTATTGTTGTAAGACCTTTTATCCATGGAATCATTATTTTTGCTATGCGTTATAAGATATAGACTTACGTAACTTTTGAAGATTTGTATAGATTTAAAACAATATTACCAACATTTTGAAGATTTTTTCAAAGTCCCACACAATAATATGTGTAAACACAAAAATCTACTTGTAATTAAAAAATTGGGGTGTATTCTAATTAATATAAAATTAATTGAATGTAAATTAGTATTCATTATTAGACATGCATTAAATACATAAAACTATTAACCGTTGTTGATAAAATACAATAAAAAATATCTCTTGAAAACTAAATGAATTGATATATGGTTAGAATTAGAGAGGTAACACCATTTTGTAAAAGTCTACAAATGTGATGGAGATATGAAACTATGGAAATTGGCTCCAAGAATGTCTTAAATGTTTTTATGAATATTAGAGATCTAGAAATGAGCACACGGGAAATGATCACCATGCTCAAGACATAAATTTCTAGTGCTTCTCACCCACTATGTTTGGTTTTTCCATCGGGTTCTCTTATTCGCACTTAGTTCTAGGCTAAAGGATAGAAAAGGTGACGATTTAGCCTAAACCGTATGTCACTACAAGATTAAAGGAGGAAGTGGTGATGTAACCTAAGGTGTATACCACTACAAAAATATAGAATAGGTGACGATTTAGCCTAAAGCATATGTCACTAACCTAGGATTGTCACTTGTGTGATGAGTGTAAGGTTTATTTGATTAGTAAACCCTCGGAAATCGAGTAAGTGTTCGAGGAACTAAAGTGCGTCATAAAGTAGTAAGTGTAGCACATAGAATATAATGTAGTATATGCAATGATGAAATGTGACCATATGATGAATAAAATGTGTAAATACACTATGTTTAGAATGCAAATGCAAGGTGTGTAGAAATGTGTAAAATGTAAAGCATAATGCACATAGCGTAATACATGTAGATGAGTAATGTAGTATGTAGAGATGAATATAATGCTAGACTCATATGTGATGAAGACTAGCATGATGTGTAGAATGTGAGTAATGTGCAATGCATGATATTTGGTATATGCCTATGTATAGGATGCGAGGCAATATCTATAGATAGCCTAATTGTGTATGATGTAAAATGTGTAAGGGGAAGACTAGTATAATGTATAAATATGAAAATGACACAATGTCATAGACAAACGTGGAAAATTGACGATGTGTGATGTATAATGTGTGATGAAACACACTGTATAATGCCTATAGTGCAGTGTGTGGGGTTTAGTGTAGTAGTAATCCCTCAATAGTCAAGTGTGAACCGAAGCACAAGAGTGTGACATTGTAATACCTACTAAAAAAACCCACTTGAGACCCAAGAAACAACCTAGGGTTAGTTAGGACAAAATTATGGGAAAATGTTTTATGTTTAAAAGAATCTACAACAAAGTTACAAGACAACACTTGATTATCACTACTAGGTTTCAGGAAAAATTCTAGTGTACTAGAGTATACTTTTCTTTTATTAATAATTATTATAGGTCATAAGGTCCAAATTTTTGAGTTAGAAGTTTCAATTAGGTTTAGAGGGATATTCCTCACCATGCCCACTCTCTAATGAGACTTAAATTTCAACTTGGATTTTTCCACACTTAACGCATTCAAAATTTCCTAAATCACTCCCATTGGATAGGAAATTTACTCACCTTTCCATTGATATAAAGAAGTCCTCCTAAGTCCTCATATTTTTCAATTTATGGGCCAGCGGGCCTTGGGGTGAAAATTTTCCCCAAGAGCGGGCTGCTGGGCCCAAGGGTGAAAATTTGCCCAAAGGGCGGGTTGGTGGGCCTCGGGAGACCTTTGGCAAAAAAAAAAATTTCGCGTGGGGAAGAAATGACATTTGCACCCGCACTCCCATAGGTCCGCAAGTCCACATGGGATACGTGGCGCTCCCTAAGCCAATGCGGGAAAAGTGGGGAAAGGCAGGGCGGTGGGAGACATTTGCAAATTCTTCCGCAGAGGGTGAAAAGTCAACTTTACGCCCTGCACTCCCACAAGTCCACAAAGGACATGTGGCATCCCTAAACCAATACGGGAAGGGGGGTGGTGGGGAGAAAATTGGCTTAACGCCCGAAGGGCTAAGAGGGTATATAGACCCGCGCCTCGCCGACACCTCGCGATGCCACGTGGCCCCGATTGGTTGTGGGCTGGTAGGACAAGTGGGAAAACTTGAAAAAAATTCCAAAAAAAAATTGAGATGCAAAAGACAAAAAGGGACCCGTTCCTCCGCCGATGCCTCGTGATGCCACATGGCATCACCTAATTGGTTGCGGGCCGGCGAGGGAAAATTTAGAAAATTTTCCCAAAATTTTCCAAAAGCTTTATGTAAAAAAAGGATCCGCCCCTCCACTGACACCTCATGGTGCCATGGTAGCCTACGATTGGTGGGGGTAGATGGTGAGGTGGTTTCCCAAAAAAATTTAGACCGAAAAAAACCCCACCAAGGAAAATTTTCCCAAAATTTTAACGCCAAGTGAAGAAAACTTTAGAAGGCCATAACTTTTGATAGAGAGCTCAAACTTGGGAAAACGAGGACTTTCTGGAAATATCTCAATGTCCTCTTTACTCAGGGATCATTAATTTTTATTTTGAAAAGTCTAAGGGGTCAATTTTAAGAAAATGGCTTGCAGGATTTCATAGTGGAACTGGTAAATTTTAACTTGTGATATTTATTCAATTTAACTTTCTTCCTCTCTCTACATGTCAAATAGACATGGAGAATTGTTCTTAAATGGATTTAGGATAAGTTTTTGAGGGATATTTGTTTGATTAAATTCCAATTCGAAAATTTACCATTTTGACAAAGAAAACGATCTGAAACGATTGAGCCCGATTTGGCTAAGTTTTGAAATATTTCCTTTAAGTGTTTTTTCTAATTGAACTCGTTTAGGGCCTACTACTTCAATTCAATCATTTAATTTGTTATTTTATTGTTGCAGGTTCAAACTGTGCATTTTTGGTTTAAATAATTGCTAGTTTTGAAACTACAAATAATAGGGATCAAATTTTAATGGGTCTATTTGCCACTTTCTTCTTCCTAGTATTTAGAATTCCATTCCAATCTATCACCTTAGTTGATTTAATCAATCTATTAACACCAAAATGCAATATTTGATTCAATTTTTTTCACATTTCAAAGAGACAAAATACTGTATTTTTCTCACATGCATTTCTTCCTTTTAATAGAGATTTCAATACATTGATATGATCAGATTCAATACAACAATGCAGTTTGAGAAAAGAATTACATTCATTTATTGATTCCAAAATACAACTTACAACTTCCTTCTTTCATTTCTTCCAAAATCATTTATTGTATACAGGGAAGACAATACATTTTCTTTTCACGTGTTCCACTTTACCACTTTTCAAACAGAGATTTCATAGAGTATGCAAAACACATATTTCCAATGGAATAACATCATATGGACAAGACAAAACCATTTTCATTAATTCAAATGAACTCTTACAACTTCTTTCCATTTGATTACAAAATACAGTATACCAAACACGTATCATTCTTTCACATTCTTTAAAATAGAATACAAAGTATAACTCTTTTACATTTCAAATTTCACTTGCAAAAATATACAACATCTTTCCATTACAAAAATTTACAAGATCATCCACTTCAAGTGGGAAGGTTATAATGAGATTACATTTCACAAGGGACTGTCAACTGTCTTTTGTCAGCTCTAGAACAACAACATGCATTCTTCTCATTCATCCAATTTGATCACAACAGGAGTAGGGGAAAGGCAACGCTCTCCACCCAACCAAGACATCCAATGAAGAGGAGAAGCCATCCTTCTTCATGGGCCCCGAGCCCCAACCACAAAGCAATAGAAGATGTGATCCAACTCATGGCAACAACAGGCTTCCACAAAACATACACACAACATTTTCATAAAGAGACACAACCCCAAACAAAATATAGTTTACAACTACATTAAAATATGCCAAACAACACAAAGGCTTCATCAAGCAAAGCCAAAGGCGTAAGCTTAAGCTCCCGAGGGATGTATACATATATATATATATACATATATATACATATATATGTATATTCTTATGCCTCCCAAAGGGGAAAATGGGTATCACCACATGTATATGATATACATACATATATATACATATATATATATATATATATATATATATATATATATATATATATATATATATATATATATATATATATATATATATATATATGAATATCATTTCAAACCCCTGTCATGCCCTTATGCCTCCCCAAGTACCCCTTATTCCTCACATTTTCTTATATCTCCCCAACCTCTTATGGCACCCATAATGAGTAAATAAATGCAATTTATTTCTTTATAAGGTGGAACCCAAATTTCCCAACTCCCTCCACCCTTATACCTCCCTAAAAACCACTCGTGCCTCCCACAACAAAACCCCATAGTCTTCTCCTACACCATCCCTAGGCTATCTACCCAACAACCCACAATATATACCAAAACATTCACACAAGAAAATTTACATAAATAAAAGAAGAGCATTTCAAGATCCAAGCTCTCACCTCTCCATGATGGATTTGTTCCTAGTTCAAAACAACAAGCTCCTTCCAATCCAAACAATCCAGAAAATCAACCCAACACAAGCATGCAAAAATCTTCCAAAAACTTCTCCAAGCAAGAGCTCACAAGACAACAAGAAAATTTTCCCAAAATAAAGTCTCCAAAAGTGAAGTAACCCAAAACAAGGCAAGAATTTCAAATTTTATAGAAGAGGGAAGAGAAAAGGATGAGGTGGATCCATGTAGGATTCCACATCACACATCCTCAACCCCAAACACAAATTCAACTTCATTCTCGAATGCATAATAAATAGGTGGGTGAATAATATGACAGATTTACTTACACACTCAAACAAGTCCATACCCCATAAAGACTGAAATTAAATTATGTAAGAAAAGTGCAATTACAACATTCAACTTGACTTGTAAAAAAATTTACATAAAAAAGGGTCTAAATTTAACCCTCCAACCATATGCAAGGTTGGTATGTAAATTTAAGAGGTATGGAACAAGTTTAACTTGTCCCACAAGCCTCCAAAATCAGCCTCCAAGGACAAATTTGAATTTCAAGAAGGTGGAGTGTTTCACACTCAAAAGTTAACTTACACATCACTTATAAGGTCACTTAAACATTACTTACACATTCTTAAAACACTTTAAAACATGGCCAACAACTCTATTAATTACATTCTTATGACATGTTTTGATTAATTAACTAAACAATATGATTACTCACAATATTTACACACCATCAAATAAATAATGAAAAGGTAAGTGCACCACATAAAACACATGCAAAAATTAAACAAAAGGGACCAAAAATAAAAGAAATACATAAAATCCCTTGGTCACATTTAAAGGTGATCCCCCCATGGGAATCCCTAACACTAACAAACACACACACACAAACAAAACTAGTTGTCATGGTGACCTTGTTGAATTCATCTAGAATTCCAATGCGGTTGGTCTCCAATCCCTCAATGTTTGTTGTGATATTTTTAACCTGTAAAAATACAAATACCTCCTTCGGCCTTGTGGCCATATCAAAACATCCAAAATAATATAAATATAATTAAAAATCCAAAATCATCTATATATATGAATCAAAACAACATCCAAGCAATCTAACAATATCATTATAGTTTTATCAACAATATATCATCATCCAATAATTTTCCATTTCTAGGCTACTCACAATATCCAAATATCACAAGACCGAAACAACATCCATCATATAACCATGTCCAATAGTATAACATCATCAACATATAAAGTGTCTCTAATAATCACCATGCATCATATAAGAATCAAAGTCAACAATAATCCATGATCAAATATCTAACATCATACTAAACTAAAACTATAATAATGTCCATAATATAGTCAATAGTGTCATGATCAAGTATCAAAAGGTGTCAAAGGGAAGTGGCACTACATCCCCCCCTTAGACTCAACTTCCTCCGGAAGTCACTGGAAAAAATGTGGAAACCCGAACTCATAAGAAGTAGCATCATCCCATGTAGTTGTAGTCTCATCATATCTGTCCCACTTCACCCGAACCTGATCAACCTCTCTACCTCGAAGGCTCAGAGGTCCTATGATCTAGGATGCAAATGGGCTCCACCATTATGTGCCCCTAATCCTACACCTACAATGATGTCCAATCTAACACATGAGAAGGATCTTCAACATATCTTCGAGAACTGAAACATAAAACACATCATGTACGTGAGACAAGATAGGTGGCAATCCTATACGGTAGGCCAAAGGGCTGATATGCTCCAAGATCTCAAAAGGACCCATGAATCTAGGATCTGACTTAGAACCTTTTCCATAATGGATAGGGATCTTATGTGCCCCGATATGAATGAACACCTTCATGCCCACATCAAACTATATGGTCGGTCCTATGCTAATCCACATACTTCTTATGTTTTTCTTGAGCCTCCTGCAGGTCTCGTCTAATCGAAATCACCCGCTACTCCATGTCCTACAACAAAGATGGTTCAAGATAAACCTTGTCCTCTAGCGTGTCCTAGCTAAGAGGTGTCTTGTACTCTTTATCATACAAATCCAGAAAAGGATCCATGCCTATAGAACTCGAAAACTATTATTGTAGGAAAAATCCACCAAGCACAGGTACTCCTCCCATCTAGACTACTCGATTCATCACATACATCTTGAGCATGTCCTCTAAAATCTGATTCACCCGCTCATTCTGTCCATCCGTCTCAGGTGATATGCTATATCCCTGAAATTGATCTTCGTCCCGAGGGCATGTTGCATGGTAGTCAAAAATGGGAAGTGTACAAATGATCATAGTCACTAATGATCTTTCACGGAATCTAGCAACCCGACGATCTCATCCAAATATACCCATGTCACCTGCAGTAGTTGTATAAGTGGTCTTCAATGGAGAAAACGTGAGCCACTTTTGTCAATTTATCAACCTTGACCATGATGGCGTCATGGTGATATTTTGACATCGGTAGCCCAATAGTAAAATCAATGGAAATGGTGTCCCACTTCCATTCCAAAGTATAACATGAGGAAAGAGAAGGCCAGTTGGATGATGATGATGTTCAACCTTAACTCTCTCGGCACTCTAAACACGTGACATGACATGAATCGGGCCACCTCTCTCAAAAGTGCTCTCAAAAGATATAACTATCTCAAGGTGGCATGCATCTTCTTCACCTTGGGATGGGCTGAATAGGGTGAGCGATGTGCCTCTACCAAGATGTCTTGCCTCAAGCCTCCATCTTTGATAACATAAATCTGACCTCTATGCCTAAGAATACCATCTTCCTCTAAAGAAAAACCATCAAACTTCCCCTCCGAGGGGTCTCGAGACTATCTCTACTGAACCTATGCAATGTAGAAGTTGTCAAGAGGAAGCTGTTTGAAGAATCTTGCTCCATAAATCTGTGCTCACTACCGACGTGGCCATAGCCACATGTCTCATCTTCTCGAGAGTGTCTCGCCACCACATTCTCCTTCCCTTTAACATGCTCTATCTCCATATCATACTCACAAAGCAACTCCATCCAATGCCACCGATGAGCGTTGAGATTGAGATTGGAAGAGGTGGCGAAGACTCAGGTGATTTGTCCTAAGTGTGAATCTCCAACCAAGCAGAAAGTGCCTCCATCGAACCAAAGCATGCACAACTACCACAATCTTAAGATCATGAGTCAGATAATTAATCTCATAATCTTTGAGTTTGTGAGACTCAAAAGCCACTACTCTACCCTCCTACATCAACACACCTCAAGCCTTACGATAAGGAAGCATTTGTTCAAATGAAAAATTCACTTGTGGATCCGACAAGACAAGAATAGGTGTTGTAGTGAGACATTCCTTCAGTGTAATTGAAGGATTTCTGCACTGTCCGACCAAAAAATTTCTTCTCTTTCCTCTAAAGGGAAGTTATGGGGTGTGTAATCCAAGAGAATTCCCTAAACAAATCTCTACTAGTAGTAACCTGCTAATCCCATGAAGCTGCAAACCTCAGTCATAGTAGTGGGTGCTGGCCAATCCATAATGGCTCTAATCTTGGAAGGATCGATGGTGATGCCTTCCCTAGAAATGATATGACCCAAATACTACACCTCCATATGAAAGAATGCACACTTCTCCAATCTCCCGTAAAGTGGCTACTAGGGTCTAAAAGATGATTGTGCTAAACCCTATCCACCATGAGGAAGAGGTATTGATCCCTCGATAAAGTTATCCATCTCTGCTATATCCGGCTCTAGACTTGGTCTCTAGCCTACTGGGTCTTTCCCTAAGTCTCCTTTACTATATAGGCCTTCTCGATGCCCTCAGCTAATGTCTGTGGATAATGGATCCATATTGCACCTCCAATGTCTAGATTCGAGCACTAGATGAACACTCCGTGAATCCACACCTACTCATCCTACATATAACCAACAACATTGGAGTAGATCAAAAATCTACTCTCATACTCACCACCTGTGAGAGAGATGTTAGAAGGTCATGGAACTCATCTATCTCGCTATCTTGTATGAACCTACATGACAAATATCTATTCCTAAAACACTCCTTAAAGATCTCCTGTAATTGTCTCTGTAATCAACGTGGAGAGCTTGCTCCTCTATCCTCCACTCCGGACACCACTCCATGCCTCGACACTAAACACAAGCTTTCATGATGCTAGAACAAGGATAGATCTTGAAGCATTCGCTCAAGCTCACCAACCGGGCCTCTTCCTGAAATCCACTTATGTCACCAGAATAATGTAATGGTCGAAGCTTCAAGATCTCCCTAATTTGATCTGGCACCTCTGTCCGTTAACCTAAGACTCTCTAGCATGTCATTAAGCCTAGGGATCAAATTCCGAGACCTCTCTCTATGTCTTGAAACTCGGTCACCCTATCCCCTTTATGGTGACTCTACCTCTGGCTGACTCTACATGGGAGTTCTCTCCTCCATGCTCCTCGCTAGGTCGAGGAGATACCTGACCCTCAATGGAAGGGACTCTGTCATGTCTGGCTACATGTCCTCCTACTGATCCTCTGCGTAGAGTGGCATTAACATCCTAAAGAGTCTACAAAATTTGGGGTAGGATGGCTACTACAACATGATCTAGTGGTGGTAAGTCTAGGTCTATGTGAAAATACCCTTGTCCCATCTTGTGCCTCCTGCATAGACCAAGGTGAGAGTTAGTTCATTTTTCTAAGTTTTATTCAATTTCCATGTTTACTAAAATATGTAATTTCTAAACTAAGTTGTTTTCTAGATTTAAAAGTGTGTTAGGTTTAAGGTTAATGTCTCAAGTTTTCTAGTGTGCCCAATGGTCCAAGATTTTGAACCATTTCTCTGATACCAAGTGTAACCCACTAAAACAACCCACTTGAGACCTAAGAAACAACCTAGGGTTAGTTAGGAAAAAATTATGGAATAATTTTTTTTTGTTTAAAAGAATCTACAACTAGGTTACAAGACAACAATTGTCACTAACAGGGTTCAGAACAATTCTAATCTACTAGAGTATATTTTATTTTATTAATAATTATTAGAGGTCATAAGGTCCAAAATTTAGGGTTAGAAGTTTCAATTAGGTTCAAAGGGAAATTCCTCACCATGCCCACTCTCTAACAGGCTTAAAGTTTCAACTTGATTTTTCCCACACTTAACGCATTCAAAATTTCCTAAATCACTCCCATTGGATAGGAAATTTCTCACCTTTCCATTGATATAAATAAGTCCTCCTAACTCATATTTTTCAAGTTATGGGCTGGTGGGCCTTGGGGTGAAAATTTTCCCCAAGGGTGGGCCTGCGGGCCTGGGGTGAAAATTTTCCCAAAGGGTGGGTTGGCGGGCTGCGGGGAGAGCTTTGGAAAAACAAATCTGTGTGGGGCAGAAATCACATTTACACCCATGCTCCCATGGGTCTGAAAGTCCACAAGGGATGCGTGGCGCTCCTAAGCCAACGCGGGAAAATCGGGAAAAGTGGGTGGCGGGAGACATTTGAAAATTTCTCTCGCGGGTGAAAATTCAGCTTTTGCATGTGCTCCCGCGAGTCCACAAAGGACATGTGGGATCCCCTAAACCAATACAGGGAAGGTGGAAATGGTGGTAGGGTGAAAATTGGATTAATGCCCTTAAGGGCTAAGAGGGTACATAGACCCGCGCCTCTCGGCACCTCGTGATGCCACATGGTAGCCCCTGATTGGTTGCGGGGTGGCGGGACAATGGGGAAAACTTGGAAAATTTTCCAAAAATTATCCGAGATGCATAAGACAGAAAGGGACCCATTCCTCTCGCTAATGCCTCATGATGCCACGTGACATCACCCGATTAGTCAGGTGAGGGGGAAAATTTGGAAAATTTTCCCAAAATTTTCCGAAAGTGCTAAGTAAAAGAAAGGATTTGCCCCTTCACCGACACCTCATGGTGCCAAGTGGCATAGCCTATGATTGGTATGGGCCGATGGGGTGGGTGGTAGGGAAATTTTTGAACATTTTCCCAAAAAAAATTCAAAGCTCCAAGGGAAAATTTCGGGCCACTGGCCTACCAAGGAAAGTTTTCCCAAAATTTTAACACTAAGTGAAGAAAATTTCAGAAAGTGATAAATTTTGATATAGATCTTGGTTTTGGGAAAATGAGGATTTTAGAAATCTCTCGATGTCATCTTTACTCGAGGATCATTATTTTATGATTTTGACAAAGTTTAAGGGGTCCATTTTAAGAAAACAAATTGCAAGCAGTTTTACAGTGCGGTGAATTAGTAAATTTTAACTTGTGAGATTTATTCAATTTAACTTTCTTCCTCTCTCTACATGTCAAATGGACATGGAGAATTGTTCTTAGATGGATTTAGGATAAGTTTTTTGAGGAGATCTATTTGATTAAATTCCCATTGAAAATTTACCATTTTTGACAAAGAAAACGATCAGAAACGTTGAGCCTGATTTGGCTAAGTTTTGAAATATTTCCTTTAAGTGTTTTTTTATCTAATTGAACTAGTTTAGGGCCTACTACTCAATTCAATCATTTAATTTTGTTATTTTATTGTTGCGCAGTTCAAATGTGCATTTTTGGTTTAAATAATTGCCAGTTTGAAATTACAAATAACAGGGATCAAATTTTAATGGGTCTATTTGCCACTTTCTTCTTCCTAGTATTTAGAATATGTTCCAATTCCAATCTAACACCTTATTTGATTTAATCAAACTATTCAAGACCAAAATGCAATTCGATTCAATTTTTTTCACATTTCAAAGAGACAAAAAATTGTATTTTTCTCACACACATTTCTTCCTTTCAACAGAGATTTCAATACATTGATATGATCAGATTCAATACAACAATGTAGTTTGAGAAAAGAATTACATTCATTTATTGATTCCAAAAGACAACTTACAACTTCCTTCTTTCATTTCTTCCAAAATCATTTATTGTATACAGGGCAGACAATACATTTTATTTTCATGTGTTCCACTTTACCACTTTTCAAATAGGGAGTTCATAGAGTATGCAAAACACAAATTTCCAATGGAATAACATCATATGGACAAAAAAAACCATTTTCATTAATTCAAATGAAATCTTACAACTTCCTTTCCATTTGATTACAAAATACAAGTATACCAAACACGTATAATTCTTTCACATTCTTTCTAAATAAAAGAATACAAAGTAGTATAACTCTTTTACATTTCAAATTTCACTTGCAAAACTGTACAACACCTTTCCATTACAAACATTTACAAGATCATCCACTTCAAGTGGGAAGGTTACAATGAAATTTCATTTCACAAGGGACTGTCAACTATCTTTCTCGGCTCGTAACAACAACATGCATTCTTCTCATTCCTCCAATTTGATCACAACATGAGTAGGGGAAAGGCAACGCTCTCCACCCAACCAAGACATCAATGAAGAGGAGAAGCCATCCTTCTTCATTGGCCCCTGAGCCCCAACCTAAAAGCAATAAAGATGTGATCCAACTCATGGCAACAACAAAGCTTCCACAAAACATACACACAACATTTTCACAAAGGACACAATCCCAAATAGAATATAGTTTACAACTACATTAAAACATGCCAAAAAATACAAAGGCCAATCAACAAGCCAAAGGATCAAGAAGATGTGGGGATGCTGCTTATGTATGTGTGTATATATATATATATATATATATATATATCATTTCAAACCCTGTCATGCCCTTATGCCTCCCCAAGTACCCCTTATTCCTCACATTTTCTTATATCTCCCAACCTCTATGTCAGCACCCCATAATGAGTAAATAAATGCAAGTTATTTCTTTATAAGGTGGAACCCAAATTCTCAACTCCTCCACCCTTATACCTCCCTAAAACCACTTGTGCCTCCCACAAAATAACCCCATAGTCTTCTCCTACACCATTCCTAGGCCATCTACCCAACAACCCACAATATACCAAAACATTCACACAAGAACATTTACATAAATAAAAAAAAGAGCATTTCAAGAGCCAACCTATCACCTCTCATGATGGAGTTGTTCCTAGTTCAAAACAACAAGCTCCTTCCAATTCAAGCAATCTAAAAAATCAACCCAACACAAGAATGCAAAAATCTTCCAAAACTTCTCCAAGCAAGAGCTCACAAGACAACAAGAAAATTCACCCAAAATGAAGTCTCCAAAAGTGAAGCAACCCAAAACAAGGCAAGAATTTCAAATTTATAGAAGAGGGAAGAGAAGAGGATGAGGTGGATCCATGTAGGATGCCACATCACACATCCTCAACCCAAAAAAATTCAACTTCATTCTCTAATGCATAATAAATATGTGGGTGAATAATATGATAGATTTACTTACACACTCAAACAAGTCCATACCCCATAAGGACTGAAATTAAATTATGTAAGAAAAGTGCAATTACAACATTCAACTTGACTTGTAAAAAAATGCATAAAAAGGTCTAAATTTAACCCTCCAACCATAGGCAAGGTTGGTATGTAAATTTAAGAGGTATGGGACAAGTTTAACTTGTCCCACAAGCCTCCAAAATCAGCCTCCAAGGATAAATTCGAATTTCGAAGAAGGTGGAGTGTTTTACACTGAAAAGTTAACTTACACATCACCTACAAGGTCACTTACACATCACTTACACATTCTTACAACACTTTAAAACATATCCAACAACTCTATTAATTACATTCTTATGACATCTTTTAATTAATTAACTAAACAATATGATTACTCACAATATTTACACACCATCAAATAAATAATGAAAGGGTAAGTGCACCACATAAAACACATGCAAAAATTAAACAAAAGGGACCAAAAATAAAAGAAATACATAAAATCCCTTGGTCACATTTAAAGGTGATCCCCCCCATGGGAATCCCTAACACTAACAAACACACACACAAACAAAACTAGTTGCCATGGTGACCTTGTTGAATTCATCTAGAATTCCAATGTGGTTGGTCTCAATCCCCCGATGTTTGTTGTGATATTTTTAACCTCCAAAATACAAATACCTCCTTGCAGCCTCATGGCCATATCACGTCCAAAATAATATAAATATAATTAAAAATTTAAAATCATCTAGATATATGAATCACAACAACATCCAAGCAATCTAACAATATCATTATAGTTTTATCAACAACTATATCATCATCCAATAATTTTCCATTTCTAGGGCTACTCACAATATCCAAATATCACAAGTCCAAACAACATCCATCATATAACCATGTCCAATAGTATAACATCATCAACATATAAAGTGTCTCTAATAATCATCATGCATCATATAAGAATCAAAGTCAACAATAATCCATGATCAAATATCTAACATCATACTAAATCAAAACTATAATAATGTCCATAATATAGTCGACAATGTCATGATCAATATCAAAAGGTGTCAAAGGGAAGTGGGCACTACAAAATCATGTAAATGATGATGATATAATGTGTTATAAGTATCCATATGATAGGAGATGAATGTATGAAAATGCAAATATGAAATATGTGTAGATGTTAAGATAAGTGGTAGGAATGTATTAGATTTTATGGCCCCAAATGTACAATGATGATGAGATATATGTAGTGAAGTGAGAGGTGCTATGTCATTATGGGAGAGAAATGTTTATGTCATGATAAGAGAGAGGGATAAAACAATGTTAGGCCAAATCAATAGTAGGACCATGCAATGTTTATGAAATTTGAGATGTGTCTTGTTCATTAGTAGGAGTAGTATCTTTGACAAAAGTGATTGGATGCGAAATTGTAGTAGGATGGGGAGGAATATTGAATGGTGGTAGCTTTGGTGGTTATTTGCCTATTAAAAGAAGGTGTGTGAGAAAATGGTGGTGTGATGCTTATTATGTGGAGAATAAGTAATATCAAAAATAGGAGAAGTGTTTGTCTGATTAGGAGAAGAATCATTATTCACATGTGAGGGATTGTTGATATCAAGCATGTAATGAGTAAGTGAATCATTGATAAATTCTTTAGAAAGATTAGTAGGAGGCTCATTAGTAGCCACACGACATTGTATAGTAGTGGAGATGGGCATACAATAAGATATTGTACAAAAAATGAAATAAAACCTTGACGCTCAAGTCTTTTTATTATGTAATGCAAAGTATGACAATCATTGTTATTATGTCCATTTATTTGATGATAATTACAATATGGAAGACTTTTATATTTTACTAACCGATAAGGAGAATAATGTTGTATATGTGGTAGAGTGATCAATTGATGATTAAGGAGGTGGTGAAAAATTTCATGTGGCATAATATTGTGCTCAAATAGGAGAGGCTCAGGAAATGGCGTATCTTGAGGTTCAATCATATGACATATATTAGACATATTTTACACATAAGATGGAGAAGGAGCACAAATATACTATTGAGAAGCATCCTTAAGCTATTGAATTTCATATCTGAGAGATGTGATTATGGATTCCATTTCTTCAAATTTATCTTGAAATAAAGAATGAAGAGCTTGAATAGATTTGTAAATGGAGTGATTGGAATGGGAATCAAGGGAGTCCTGAGAAAGATGGCCAAAAATATAATTGAATTGGTTCGGTAATATGGTGATAGGAAAATGCATAGTCTCTATGTTTTTTTGAAGAGTGTCTTTACAAGATGGGTGCATTTAGATTAATTGAAGCAAAGAGACTTGATAGACATTAGAATCCATGAGAGAAAAGATGAGAAGATCCCTAGAACGAAGGTGGAATCAAAGATCAGCTTCACCAAAATGATTAAATAAAAATGGAATAACTATGTAGTATATAGATAGTTAATCTAAGATATGAACAACTATAAATAATTTAAATAAATGTAGTAAATGAGTATAAACACAAGCTAGGAAACTATGGAAAAGAAAATGCTAACCCTAATATTCAAGAAGAAAGATGAAATAACTTAGTTGATTCGACGAAGTTATGGGACTATTTCACAAGTGTGACATGAAAAATTTGAAGTAGTAACGATAGTGCAAAAGTCCTAAAAAGAGTTAATGGAGGATCTATCTTGATTGGGGCACCTAGAGTAGGATTGGGGTGCTACGAGCACTTGGGTTTGCAATCTGGGCACCCTGGTCTAGGCAAAATCTCTAACATTGGTTCTTATGGGTTTGGAAGGTGGTTTGAAATCATCTATGTGTGTCATATCAACTTCATGTTCCTACATTGAATGTCCTCAATACTTGGAGATGATGGAAAGACCCTGTAAGACCCAAGCAAAAATCAAACCATTAAAAAGAAAAATGTAAATCAAGGGTCAAACTAACCTCAACTTCCATAAGGGTGGAGTTATTAACTGAGCATTGCAATACATCTCATACATGATATGTAGTTCTATGTGCATGTGTGTGTGAACATTCACTAGGTTTCTCTTATACTAGTCACACTTTTGAAAGTAGTAAGCAATAACTACGTGTATAAAATGTAATAGAATTTGTGCATGGAATAAAATGGAATCCCTCCCTATATGAAGTGTGATGTTGATGTTCTAGCCTTATGCCTTGATGATAGAGCTATGTGGATGTAAGTTCTCTCCAATGCAATAGATGGATACAAATCTAGATGGAGTAATAGTAGTAAGTGATGCTAGGTCCCTCATTATGGTCTCATAACTTTACATTTATAGGGTTATCTTGATCTAATTTTGTAATTAACCCTGGAAAGGCTGACCAAAAGAAAAATAAAGATGCCAAATGGCTAGAAAGATCCCAAAAATTGGTGGGAAAGTGTGAAATGGATCAGGGTGCCCCTGGTGGGACTAGGAGCTCCCACAGGCATCCCAACCACTACTAAAATGACAAAAAATGGCTAAAACAAATTGGGCATGTGGTTGAAAAGGGGTAGTAATGATGAAATAAAATAAAATAAGATGGTGAAAAGAAGAGGGTTAATTAGTACTTTCTTCACTCAAGAGAACCTTCTAAATAGTATTATGAAACTAAGATAAATAAATGTCTAAAGTGCATGATTTAGTGACTACATAATTTTACTCTTATTATATTAATGTTGATTTACTTAAGGAAGCGTAATAAGCAAACCAATTTAATTTAAATGCAGAAAAACCCTAGCAATGACCATACTCTAGATGAAATTCCCAATCATTTGAGTAATTCAATTCATATCTATATTAGTGATAATCCAATTATTATCCAACTTAAACTTTATATAAACATTTTATAAATATACATAAAAAATGTAAGAGTGGGAAGTGGACTTTAGGAAAGACTTATAAATTTGAATGATTAGCCAAATATCCATTCATTGAATATATTAAACTAGAAAACAATACTAATACTCCTATAAAATGTAGTATATGTAGTTGGAAACTAGGCAAAGACCACAAAATGTGATTGAATTTGGACACATTAGAGAAGCATTGTGAGAAAGTATATGAGTATAAAAGGCAAGATTATGGAACAATGATAAAAACAACTACATGGAAAATAGAAGAAGATTTTTACATATGACATATGTAGCGAGAATATGAAAACCATCATAAAGATATTCAAGAACTTAATGAGAAAGGTGTCACAATAATGGTTAAATTTACAAAATCTACTGATGCGAGTCTTAGGAAAAAATTATACAATTTAGAACAATATTTCACATTTTAAAAAAGGGAAGACCAATTTTAGATATCATTAATTATAAGATATTATTTCAATGTAATGGGTTTCTAAACATTCCAACAACACATTGGTCAGATACCAGTGCATGGGAAATGGCAAAGTGTATGGTAGAAATTGAAATCACTGATTTGAGAGAGAAGGTAAAAAATGTGAATTTTATCACATTGTCAATTGATGAGGTCACAATAGTAGACAATACATCATGGGTTTGTATGCATGTCTACACTTTCAATTTCAATAACCATTTGTGGGAAATCATTTACTAGATATGCAAAAATGATGGATAATTACAATTCTGAGAACCTCTACAAACTTGTTATTAAAAATTTGAAAGAAATAGTTAGTGTGGATGATTGATTAATACTTACAAATATGATATGTGTAGGAGCTAATGGGGAAGCTATCATGTAAGGTCACAAAATTTGGCTTTGTATTTTCCTTCAAACAATTATTTCCTCGTACATGGTACCTATACACTGCATGAATCGTAGCATGAATCTTGCTTATAAGATTGTAAGTAATTTTGAAATTGTTTATAAAGTGGAAGATATTACACAACACTTACATTCATACATGTTAAGCATTCTAAATGATTTTTGGAGTTTCAAAATTTTTGTTGGGATAACAAACGGTAAAAAATTGTTGAAATATGTTGACAAAAGATGGATATTATTCTATCATCCAAATTGTAATTTTTTGAGGAATACACATCATTAATAGGTTATATGTTCAAGAATTGTATAGAAGTTGACAAGGCTAAAGATATGTTGTATTGTTTGATAGATTTGGAGACTTTATTTACTTTATGCAATATTTTTACAATTCTTAAGGAAATAAATAGCTTGGTTAAACAATCTCGAGACATATCTATATACATTGTTGATTTTATAAAATTAAGGAAACAAGTATGTATGATTTTGGATACCTTATATTTCACCCAAGACTAGTTTCAAAATCTAATTTTCAGTAGCTGGAAGGTTTTTACAAATACAAAAGATCCCAAAATATATTTGAAGTTCAATATCAATGGTCATCTTTGTATCTCAGTTGATGGGAAAAATATTCTAATGCACACTTTCCACAGATATCCTTATGTAATAGGTTCTAAAATTGAGGAAGTACCAGTCACAAGCCTTTCTGTTTGATGTTGCATTTTTTGATATATCGAAAACATTGATGAAGATATTTGAAACATTATCTTTTGAGATCAGATATAATTGTAAAAATAGTGATTTTTTGAGGCCATGGGAGTTGTAAATCCCAATTTCTGGAATCGATGATTGGTGAAGAACAAAGAGCTCAACTCTTAGAAAAATACATGACTAGACTTATGGATCGATTTTGTACATCTTCAGATGCTAATGGAGGGAATTGAATGGTATATTGGACAAAAAAATTACTCATATCACAGTCACAACATTTTGTAATGATAATGAGTGATCAATCTCAAACTCTTGTTCAACCAACAGAAATGGGTGCTATCACACTATTGTGAATAAATTTGTATTAGAGTAGCTTTCTAAGAGAAAGTATAAGTGAATAATTAAAATTGTATGAAATCATACTGAAAATGATTCTTGGGTCTATTGAACTTGAAAGGGTATTTAGCACACTAAAGTTTGTGAAATCAAAACTTTGTAACATATCGGACAAAAATTTGGAAACTTGTTTGAGATCTGTATGTTTCATGATATGGAGTGGACACATTTCCATATCAAAGAGCATTAGCTACATAAAAATCCTTTTAGAGCAGAGAGTTGTTAATCATATAGAAACCAATTTTCTATGGATGTGCATGGATGTCTATAAAATTGGACTAGTTAGACTTACACTTTGTGATTGATAAACTAGTTTTTATATTAATATATTATAAATGTGAACATGAATTCTTCTATAAATGTTCATTGGCATATAGTTATATGTACATAATAACACTTTATCAATAAATGTTGTCAATTATATTTGGTAACTTGTCTCATTAAATGAGTGTTCAAACACATAAAAATGATTTTTAATGTTTACAAATGTATCACTTTTAATGTACTATGTTTTTGAATGTTTGTGTTGTTTAATATTGTGAATATTTTATTAAATAATATATTTGTACATGAAAAACATTCAAATCGGTTTATTTATTGGGACCCCACCTAATTATCTAAGAAAAATGATAATGGACCCCACCCTAACAAAAAATAGTTTAGCAACTAGGATGTGCTTAACATTTGGTCTTTTACCACTATCCATCACGGTTCTCTCTTCCTTTCATTTTTTAGCTATATATTTCTTTTATCTACTAGCATACCTATCTTAGATGAATCTATGTAAAATATACCGAGAGGTATCATTTTTGAGACACCTATTGTTTGTGACATAAGTGGAATAGGTACCTTGAGAATGATACCTCTCGGCATATTTTACATAGATTTATCTAAGATAGGTATACTAGTAACATCTATAGGATTTTAATTTCACATAAGATCATACAAAAATAAATTTAGGAACATAATGTGATCATTTAGTTATTGCATTAATGATTTGGATGAAAACATATCTAGTTGGTAACTTAATACTCATAATATTAAACATAATTTCTATTCCCTAAATTTTAAATGTAGACCCGATATTAGGGTTTATGTCTATGGTTTAGATTTTTGTATTTAGATCTTTACATGAGTTTTTATAGAGTTATGTTAGTGTTTAGTGTTTGAATTCATGGTTAAAAATTCATGTTTAGTGTTTAGGATTCCACATGTAGGGTTTTCTTAACTTGTCCTATTTACATTTTACGGTAGACCCTAATGGCATGGTAGATACCCCATAAATGATAATTTGAAACCTTAAAACCTAATTATATGCCTAACAATCTGATGTGACATTCTCAATATTATCACTCATCCTAAACAACAAAAAACTTGTACAAAACCATAATTTGTAAAACCTTAAACCATAATCATAAACGATAATGATGGTGACGATAATGTTGATGATGAAAGATGACAATGACCATGACTATGAAGATGAAAATAAAGATCACGATTAGATGATTATTATATCAACGATGACAATCATGAAGATGATTATGATGACGATGAAAATGAAAATGATGAAGAAGACACTGATGAAGACAATTGTGACGATGATGACAAGGAAAAAAATGAGGATGATGGTGATGATTAAGATGACAATGATGATGATTAAGATGGTGACAATGATGACAACAAAAATGAGAACAATGAAAACAATACACCATAAATGATAATGTTAAACCTTAAAATATCATTTGATCCCTAACAAACTAATGTGACATTCCCAATATTAGCACTCATCCTAAACAACACAAAAATTATACAAAACCATAATTTGTAAACCTTAAACCCTAAACATGTATGATAATGATGATGATGATAGATGATGATGACAATTACTATGAACATGACAATTATGAGGAAAATTTGATGATGATTGTATCGATGATGAAAATCAAGATGATGACTATGATGATGATGAAAATGATAACAATGACATGACGAAGACAATTGTGACGATGATGACAAGGAAAATGAGAATGATGGTGAAGATTAAGATGATAATAACCATGATGATAATGATGATGATGTCATTATCAGTGTTAATATATTTATTTTCTCTAATACATTATAGTGGTATAAATCATACTTCATTTTTTCTTACATACATTAATTTTTCCTTTCATTTTTAGGTTTACAAATATGTTTCCCCCTTTTGAATAAAATTTATAGATGGTTTGTTTGAAATTTAATTTGTTGATGGATTTATTTGATAACAAAAAAATACAACTATGATATAACAAAATTAAAAAAAATCTAACATGAACTTTTTTTATCATTTAAATGACCTTTCTTTTTAATCTTTCATGTTTCCTTCTTCGTCACCTTTGTTAGATCCCTGAAAGATACTATGCTTAAGCGGTGCAAAGGGTTTTAACTAGAAGCACAAAAGTAAGACAAGAGTGCATGGTTGGGATTATGGCAAGACTTAGCCAAATTTTGTAGAACTAGAAGATGGATGGTTGGAGTGGTGGCCAAGTAAGATTTTGGAGATAAAGATGGAACGCAAAGACCTGCAGTTCAAGAAATGTCTATAGATAGAAATCCTTTAAGGAATATAAAATGACATGCATGGGTTGAGATATTAGTAGGATTATATCTATAGTCATAATTAGAATATAATCTATTATTAGTGACCTTGCATGGTCATGAAGTTGGCTTATAACACTGCATGGCTATTTATAACATGTGGTCTATTTCTAGAAGATGCATGGGAAGTGAAGGGTAAGTCCCCACCCCCTATATATATGTATTGATTTGTATGATTTAGGTATTTTCATCATCATCATCCATGTTTTGTAGACTTATGTTGCTGGTATATGGGTGCACATGACTGATGATGATAATGTTTTATATGTGAACAACTTTTTGTGGTTTACAATATTTAATATAATGGATCTTTATAGATAGATAATGATTATAAACATATCAATTCTTGGTTCTTGCATGGTGAAACTAATATCTATACTTGTTTAAGTTGTTCTTGTATATGTTTATGACCTAGAACTAGTTTATATTCTGAAATATACTTGAATGCTTGCTATGGATCTAGAATATATATCTACACATCATGCTAAATCAATGTGAGGGCTCACATAAAGAGGGACACTGGTTCCTTTGTGCACTTTAGGTGAGCGTTCGAGTTCTTCCTAGATGATGTGTCGGTGTGCCTTGGGATTTTGTGGGTAAAATAAAGACTACATTTTGGTTCTATTACTGCAGGACATATTTTTCAAATATGTCACAAGGATGGTGCGTGATGGAAACATATTGGAAAAAATTGGATCTTGTTGAAAGTTGGGTAAAGAATTTGGAGGATGAATTTGTGCAAAAAGACAAGAGTAGACTTGACTTTAATGCATGCATGTGGGTTGAGAAGAATCTTTATCACGAGCTTTATGAGACGTTTTTTCATTTTTTCATGTAGAGTTGTGAGTGGTTGATAGGATACACATTAAAGTGGAATTGGAGGTATAGAACTCTTGTTTGGACACAAGAATATTATCAAAATTTACATGATGCTGATTTACCCTGGACACACATTGTAGATCACTGGTGGAATGGTGTTTTGAATAGATATATATATGGAGTATTCTATGTCTACATATTATTATCTAGAGGTAGATAAGTTACATATCTTTCATGATCCTAGAGGATATTTTCTACACACCATTCCTTTAGCAATTAAGATCTTGATGGTAACTTTGGATTTTGAAGAAAAACCTATGGCTAGCTAAACGCACAATGCATGCACGGGGGTAGGAGTAGGTGTAGTGAATGATGGCTGATCCTATGGTAGAAAGAGAAAGGGAAGAAAGGTGGCTTAATTATAATTAAGAGCATGAGAGGGAATTAGTGAAGAAGCGTGATGTTGTTGAGTCTGTGGGGTTGTAGAGGTAGATGTTGCGGGAAGGATTTGAGATCCACACAGAGGACGTGGAACTCACATAGGTAGAGCTCCCACATTTAGGAAAGCATGGAAGATATTCCTCATCAGCTTCTGATGAGATTGTGTTAGAGGAAGGAGTAAGGGTCATAGGTAAGAATCTAATCCCACCTAATTGACATCACCCTTGCTCTTTGTGTTCAAGTTTTGTAGCAGTCATTGATACTCATGTTAGCAATAGTGGTAGAGTAGCATCAAGTAGAGATCCATTTCAGTTAAATTTAGGATTTTTTTAGATTGGGACATAGTCTTCTTTATTTAGAGGTGCTATTGGAGGTACATTTTCTTGCTCTTCATCAAGTCAGAATGTGAGCACGTAGATAGCTAGTCACACATGTCTAGAAGTACTACAACTTATTAGATGTGTGAGTTCAGTTCAGTTATAAATTTGGTACACAAAGAAGCATATCCATTAGTCCAATTCCCACCACGGGAGGAGGATCAGGAGTTTTAGGATCTAGTGGATCTAGTTGTTCTGGAGGTGGTAAGAACACGGGATGAAATACAAGATCGGATTGGTGGGCATGGTTTGCACCAACCCAAGAAGGTGTATTATAAGATGTCCCTTCATCTACCACAATACAAAGGCATTAAATATATCATGAATCACATTCAAATGTGTGAAATAATTTGGCGTGCCAAGGGCATCACAACTCCAGAGCGCAAAGCAAGCTAGTTTATAACAACGTTGTAGGGGCATGTGCATAGTTAGTATAGAAAGTTTGATTTGAACTAGACATGTGTGAATATTTAGGTGTTGCATGATGACTTCTTGATAGAGTTCCATATTCCTAAATTTGAGCAAAAGAGCATTAATGCATTTAAGGACATCAAACAGGGCATGGTTGAAAGTGTAAGGGAATATGATTCCCATTTTAGGACATTGTTATCAAAGTTATCTAATCATATTAATCCTATTTATTATGCTCAATGGTTAATTAGAGGGTTGATAACACCTTTCATAAGGGACCTATAACACAAGAATTTTGTAGATCCACATGAGGCTCTTGAGGCATATTTTTCTCTGATACCATTGGTAGTGTGGACACTGGAGTAAGCCTTTTTTTAGAGGTATAGATTGCTTCTATGGCGAATCAGTTGGAATAATTTTCATCCAATTTAGCATATGAGACACACAGTGATCTGTGGTGTAAAAATTATGAAGTAGAGGGTCATACCAATGATATTTTCCCTCATATATCAGCGTGTGTCATTCTGTTTGATTGTGAACTTTATCATTTAGATCATGATTTAAGAAGGTGTCCTTTAGTGTCACGTAGCACACTATCGAGAATGAATGTGTCGAGTTATTGTAAGATTTGAAAATCACACACTCATGACATGAAAAATTGCAAGTTGATTGATCAAATTCATGAAGCAATTGATATGGGTGTGTGGTAGACTAGTGTTGTAAAAAATTCCAAGGAACAAGGTGATAATTATGGTTAGAATTAGAATAATAATGAAGGGTGCTCTGATGGAGGTGGTCGAGGTCAAGGATACCATGGAGGATTCAGAGGTCATGGTCGCAGTGGAGGAAGGAGTGATTTTCCTCATGGAACATGTTACAATTATGGATCACCTGATCACTATAGGCATGAATGCCCTAGAACCAAGCTTGTTCTTTGTGTGAAAAGAATCATAAGTATAAAGAGCACATAGAATTGTATGAGCACATGTGTAAGAAATATAAGAAAGATAAGGGCATGGGCATGATGAAAGTATAATGTGATGTGGGAGACAAATGGATGCCCACATTATCCCCCTGATCCTAATATGTTACATGTCCTTATTACTACTCATGTTGAGGTGGCACATGCCTATGAGGTTCCTAAGCCAAAACCTATTATTACAAAACATGAAGTTATACATACAAAGTATCCAAACCTGTGCATTAGAAGGAATTATATCAAGAAACTATAGAGGCTATGAGGAGCTTGTAAGGTGAGATACATTAATTGAAATAGTAGTCACGAAGTTAAAAAAGAAAATGCAGCCATGCTTGCCAGCAGACAGAGATGTGGATGAAATTAAGGAGATTTGTAATTTGTTACGCTAAGAGAAGATCATTCCCTTAATTGGGGGATGGCTGAGAGAAAAGGTACCATGCGAGGAGAATGAGCATGGAAGACAAATCTTGTATGTCAACATGACTCCTCATAGTATTGATTATGACAAAGAGATCATGCTAAATGCCATTTTTGGTAACTGGGTTTTGAGTAACATCCTGATAGATATAGGTACGAAAGTGAATGTACTCACTTTGGATGAATGGATATAGATGGGGAGACCACTATTGTAGACATCTTAGAATGTGTTTTTCATGGAAAATAGAACTAAGGTCACGCCCATTGGATTTTTAAAGGATGCTGCTATTACAATTTAGGTGGCTAAGTTTACTAGTGATTTTTCGGTCTTAGTGCTTGTAGAGGTAGATAGCTTTCCAACTTTATTTGGGTGCCCATAGTGTTATGCAAATAATTTTGATCTACGCTTCAATAAAGGTTATATCATCTTTTAAAATAAGGAGTGCGTGATCATCCACTTTATAGACATAAAGGCTACACCTTATGTAGAAAATTTGAGTGAAGAGGATATAAATTTTTTACATGTGCACTATCGGGGATCTGAGGTCTTTGGAACCATCAAAGGAAGGAGTAATTCAGTGGGATGATTCACAATCTATGAGTGATACAACAAGTGTTTCTTGTGACAACTAGGTACATGGAGATTATGAAATGGTTGGGTGTTAAATGAATAGTGCAATTTCATATGTCAGGGTCAGTCGTGCTTTGTTAGGCACTTGGGAAGTAACTAGGTACCAAGGTACACTGGTGAGGGAAATTTTGAAGTGTTTTTGTGTTATGGAGGCTCAAGTGGTAGAAATAAAATTGAAATAAGAAATATGCTAGTTTATACTCTGTGTGGTACAACAACACGCTGGTGGATTACATATAGAGATAATCTTATGGAATGACATGAAGTGATAACCACGTTCTCGGCTAGATTTATGAGGAGAAATGCACTTACCTATATATGTTTGTTTCATGGGAAAGATCTTATTCAAAACCATGTTCAAAAGTGTGAGAGACTCTAAACAGAGGGGTAGGAAGCTTTACCACCTTCATTATGGTTGCGTAAGTTCTATTCCACCTTGGGAGGTTACGCATGCGCATGGTATGTCTATGTAGAGTTAAATAGAGAAACTAGGAATTAGAAAAAATTAGTTGTAAGTATGGTTCAGACCTTTGATTACTTTTTAACTAAACCATCTATGAATGAGACATTGAAAATAATGAAGCACTTGACTATGGGAGATATTTCCAAGGTTGAGGAACTCATTCAAGAGTTATTGGAAGAATCGGACCTAGAGGTGTGCATTGAAGAAAAGGAGATGAAGAAAAATTTGAGCATGTCTAACTAGAAAAGGAAAAAGGAAATATGGTTTATTTGATCGAAGATGAAGAAGTCAAGAACTTGGATGTTGATCATACTGTAGGGACACACGAGGTCATGGATAGTGCAGATGAAAAGGCATGCATGTACCATAAGCTTATGAAAACTAAGAAAGTTAGCATTGGGATAGATGCAGAGCCTAAGGAGGATATTATTGGTGACTATTGGTCTAATTGAGAGGTTTCTAAGATAATTGAGTTGCTACGTGACTTCAAGAGGATTTGTTTCTAGAGGTTATCATGAGTTAAAAAGATTTCATAAGTCTTTGGGCTAAATGATAATCAAGTTGAAGGAAGGTGTGTGCTCGGTTATGAAGAGGCCTTATAGGATGAATCCTAATTCACGCATCAAAGTGAAAGAAGAAATTGACAATATATTGAAGTTTGGAATCATTGAGCCCATGGAAGAATCAAAGTGGTTAAGTCTATGGTGATAAGTATCAAGAAAGATGGTAGGATAAGGATCTGCGTGGATTACAGGGAATTGAATGTTTCTTGTGTTATAGATTCTTTTCCCCCACCTTTTTGAGAAGAAATCTTTGAGGATGTAATAGGGCACAAGAGCTACTCCTTACTAATGGGTTCTTTAGATATCATCAAGTGAGGATGGCTAAATAGGATCAATCAAAGACAACTTTCACCACTAAATGGGGAAGTTTTGCATACATAGTTATGCCTTTTGGGTTAAAGAATGCACCTACAATCGTTTTGGGCATTTTTGTGAAAGGATTTGAGGATTTTATACATAAATTATTACATAGGTTTACTTAGATGATTGGACTATTTATGGGGTGGTTAAGGATCATTCTAATAATTTGAGGCTCATGTTTGAGTGTTGTAGGTAGTTAAACATATCATTGAATATTAATAAGTGCATTTTTTCTACACCCTTTGGAACTCTTTTGGGACATATCATATGTAAAGAAGGTTTGTTGGTAGATCCTACTAAGATTGTTGTTATTTTGGGCTTAGAGGAGCCTACTAACAAGAGTGAAGTGCACGGGTTCCTTGGACACAAGATACTACAAAAAATTAATGAATGGTTATGTTAGGATTTCCACATCCTTGGAGAAGTTATTGAAGAAAAAGGAAAGTTCCATCTGGGTGAGTCGTAACAATGCACATTTGAAACATTGAAGAAAAGGATTACTTTTGTGCCTATTCTATGGTTTCCTTTGTAGAACAAACCATTTCATGTGCATGTGGATGCCTCGGCATGGCCATAGGTGTGGTATCAATCCAACCTAGAGAAGGTAATGTTGATCATCCAAATTATTTTACGAGTAAGAAGTTGACCCGGTGAACAAAACTATACAACTACAAAGTGTGAGGTGTTGTCTATGATTTACGCATTGCATAATTTTAGGAAGTACTTATTGGAAAACTACTTATATATGGATCACATGGCACTAAATTATCGGTCAATAATCTTGTTTTACTAGGGCACATATATAGATGGATTCTCTTGTTCTAGGAATTTGATTTTAAAGTGGTAGTGAAACCAAGAAAAAGTAACTCAGGACCAAATCATCTATCCAAGAATAAATCAAGTGAGGATGCATAGGGAATTGAGGATATAATGTCAGATGCACAACTATTTAGATTGAACTACGCACCCTCCAACTAAATATATTTATAGGTGGAGAAGAAACAACTTGCTATACACACTGCACCTTTTATTTTGATAGGTGGAGATCTTTACAAGTTAGGTCATTGTGAGGTTTTACACCATTGTGTACTCGAGCATGAGCATGAAGCTATTATGGAGGAATTGCACGTGGTCACTATGCATAAAATGCCACCATATGTAAGATCCTATTGACAAGCATATGGTGGGAAATGATTTGCAATGATTATATAGAGTATTGCAAGGCCTGTGACCATTTTCAGCACCTTGGAAAGCTTGGGTATAAAAATGAAATACCGTTGAGACTGATTTGAATGCAAGAGTAGAACCTTTTGAATGATGGGAAATTGACTCTGTGGGTCATATTTCCCCACCCACGCTCAGGACTAGATTGCACTATATCATAACTTATATAAATTATCTTATAAGGTGGGTATAAGTAGTGCCTAAAAAATATTATATGGTAGCTATAGTAGCAAGGTTCTTATGGGAGAACATTATCAATAGGTACAAATGTCTGTTGAGTCTTATAAGTTATAAGGGCACACACATTTTGAATGAGACTATCTAGATATTTTAGTAGAATTTATGGTGGGGAATCACAAGAAAACCCCTACAATCCATAGACCAATGGGACTGTTGAAGCTTTCAACAAGATATTGAACCATACATTGAATAATATTTATGACGTTGGCTAAGGGGAAGGATTAGGATGAAAATGTCTTTGCTCTACTTTGGGCATACATGAAAACTTATAAACAATTGAACAAGGCCACACCCTTTCATTTGGTTTTGGCACAAAGGTTGTTTTACTCGTGGAATTCATGTTACCCTCCCTATGTATTACACACGCGGGAGGATTACTATATGAGAAATAACTTGAAGAGCATATAGGAAAATTGATGCAGTTGGATGAAAGGTGTGCTATATCTTTATGGAGTCATAAGACGAAGAAGGAAAAGAAGAAGTCATGACATGATCGACACATTAAGAACAATAAGATTGAATTTGGAAAAATGGTTCTTCTATATGACTCATAAGTTTTTGCGCCATCTTGGAAAGTCCCAAGTGCATTGGTTGGAACTATATGGTGTGACCTATATACTTGATTCAAGAACTTTCTAGTTAGAAGCGTTGGATGGGAAACGGTTTCCCAGTTATTTCAATGGGATTAGGTTGAATCCCTACAACAAATAAGTCTTCTTGGTGGTTGTAATAAGGCAATATTTCTAGTTATATTAGGATTCCCTTAATGGATTTATTTTATATGTGTTTCCTTTCATCATTGTTATGCTTTGCTAATTTAGTTTAATGTTTTATGTAATAAGCGTGCTTGTGCGCAAGAATTTGATTACTATCGATTTAATTCATGAGTAGAGGACCGTGCATAACCTTAGCGTGGGGCAGATTGGGGCGCGAAGGTAAAATTTGAATGACACCCTCTTATTATAGGTTGGTTTGGTTGAATTTTCCCTCTTGAATATGGGCACTTTGAAAGGTATGAGATGTGATAATTGTTATGTATAAGATGTTGTAAGGAAGGTTGAGATGATTGAAGACCACACAAGAAAAGTGATCGCATAGTGTAATGTGCAGTAGGTAGAAGCATGAGAGATTACTTGGGATATGGAACAGAGGTTTGGTACTTCAACACAAGGTGGCATGTGGAGGTCTATGGCTAAGAAGTAGTATAGCATGCTAGAAAGTTATGAGTGCAACATGCAAGGTGAAGTCATGAAAGTTGTTATAAAGGGAAAATGAAGTTTATGGAAAAAGTAACTTAAAAGTGTGGGTTGGAAGTACAAATCTGACCATTGAAGGGTCATGAAAAATTATAAATAGAGAGTTAGGGTACTCATTTGGCTACCTTTATTTTGAAGAAATCAAAGAGCTACTAAGAAATTTGGAGAGTGGAAAAGAGTTAAGAAGTGATGCGGAGTGCTTGAAAACGGACTAGGATTGTATGTGAGCTATGCAGAAATCCTTACGGAGAGGTGAGTTGGAATTGGCAGTAGAGAAATGAAGGGTTACATTAGTTGGAAGTTTCGGGCTCGAGTAGTAAAGGTTAAAGTAAAAAACACCTAGGGCATGCAAGGAGAAGCGTAATGGCATCGAAACCTATAAAGTTATACAAAGAGGCCTGAGGTTTTGAAGGAGGAGCCCTTAGAAGAAATATATTATGAGATGAAATACCCTCCTGGAGTGGTGCAGGTGGATCTATGGAAATCAAAACTCACTTGTTGTAAAATTAGTGAATTTAACCACTGCACAAAAGATAATGAAAAGAAGATAAGGTAATATTTGAAAAAGGAACTCCTAGGGGTAGATGATGATAGAAACCCTAGAATTGATGACTCTATACAAAAAGAGTTGAAAAAATACGGGTGTTTTACAGTTGTGAGATATTCCATTCTTGAAAAACCACCACATTTGTTTCAATGGTTGATGTCAAAGGTACACAAGGACTTCTTCTAATTCTTGAGGTGAGGATTAACCTCATAGGCTAATTGATTGAACGATTCATGTGGTTAAGAAGCATAGGATATTATGTTTCCTTAGACTTGAAGGCCATAACAAAAATTAAGGAGTTTACCAAGAAATTCAACTATGAGAAGGGAGGTAGGGCACGACCCATTGAAGAATTGAATAATCTTGCTCTTAGTGTCACTTCCTAACTCATACGTTACAAGTTGGGTGTGTTAGAGTGGTGGAAAAACATAAATAAGATATTATTGTATGTGGCCTTTACAATATCGAAGAGGGCACACTACAACTTTAACCCGATTTATTACGAGATAATATTATAGAGGAGGCGTGGCTGAAAAATGAAGAAGGATCGAAAATCACTTGGGTTTCATCCTTCTATTAATCTTATATTGGGAGGAAGGAATTCCTGATGGACCTGATGGGAATGTATGGGTTTACCTACTAGTAGATCCATTATCTTCCGTATAATTTGTAGGATTCACTTGCAATGGTAGCACTTCATAAGAATATAAGGTGCGTTTTGATAAATGGTATGACAAAATACGTGTGGCCTTTGAAAATGAATGGTGCATTCCACAAAAACTCTTTCAAGTGGTTGGGGATTGATTGAAGCTTTCAGTAATGCAATACTTCCTTCTTGCAAGGTTTAACTCAGAGAATGGAGAAATGGGACCATGGTGTAGAATTTCATTTGCATTCACAGTAAAGTATTTAAAGTGATTCATTAACAGGAAAATACAAGCAAAGAAGTTGACATATGATTCCGATAAGGTGGATTTTGATGTGCACACTCTTCGCAACACTTACAAGTATGACTCGATGCTTGCATACCTTAAGTATTTGAACTCGAATTCTTAGATCTATAACCACAAATCAATGTGACTATAAAAGTATTCATCCATAGAGTTTTCGTATAGTTGCACCTAGAAAAAAAAAGGTGGAGTTGAAGTAGAGGTCACAGATTTCACTTTCCCAAGCCCAAGAGAAGAACATATACCTCCCATAAAGGTTGTAGAGGTGAAGGCAGTAGATGAAGAGGAGAAAAAAAAAGTGAAGGAAAGTTGGATACTTTTGCAAGAGAAAGTATTATATATGTAGAGGTAGCATTGAGGGCATGTGAAATGTATGAAAGAAAATCAACCCATAACCTTCTTTCACACCCGACCTCTCGAGGTCGATCGGGACATCCGGTGTGGAATGGAAATGGATGTGTGTGTGTAGCGATCAACAAGCTATGGAGGAAACCCAATTTCTTCAACATGCAATATAACGATATGTGATTCTAAGTATAAAAAAGAGAGCCTCCTAACCTGAAGTAGTGTAATGGATTGGGCAGATAGAATGGCTACTCGGAGGCTCAAGTCAATATCAAGCTCATGCCGAGACTCTTTCTATTGGTTGTGGATCATGTGGAAAGTAACATGCGGATGCCTCGTATAGATTTACACAAATGGTTATGAAAGTGAAAAAAATGAGAGGTGTAGTGAAGCCACAAGGTCTATGGGAGGTTCTCTGGTCTATTCTAGAAATCCTTAGCCTGATTGGTTGATATGTTCAACATGGAAAGTTGTGCAAAAATTTCAACTGGAATTCGAGACGATCTAAATAGTAGTGCACATAAATGAGTGTCGATATTTAATTGGTTAGCATACTCGTTGGGTTTTGGGACCTAGGGATCATAACCATGAATTTGAGGAGGTTGTGGTCTTTGTATGGTCATATGAGTAATCAAGCCTCATTCTAGGAGCATTCCAATAGTCATAGGCTTGATCAATTGCAATGTTTAATGTGTTTAATTATTATATCTTCTGGAATGCCTAGCTGGTGTGTTTAGAACAAACATGCATAAGCCCATATCAATGTTGGCTAATAACTCGGGTTTTTTGGGTTGTGGGACCAATGGATCATAGGTGAAAGTTTTCTCTTGTTGTGGACCTTTGATGCTCATGCAAAATGGAATTAAATTGATTTGACAAAGCAAACTAATTATCAAAGGAAATATGAACTATGTTTTTGGTATTTTCATAGTATATCTAAACAGGACAATAAAAGAAGACTAATCTAGTAAAAGTAAATATTTTGTTTATCTTTTATGATGTTTTAAATAATGTTTCTAATCTAATAAATGAAATCTAATACAAGTAATCAACTAGATGTAGCTAATTACTTGTGCAAGTATGTGAATCTAAATCTAAAACAACTAACTAATTCAATCAAAACCCTCAACCCTACCTCTAGAGGTAGAGAACAAATCACAGCTTCAAAGAAGCTATTGTTCCCTACAACTTCCCTGGTAATGTTAAAGAGCAAGCTTTCTAATGATTTGACCTATTTGCAATTTCTTTATTAATTTAAATGAAATAATTTCACTAATCTCTTTTATATGGATTTGAAATGAATAAATTCAAAATTAACACTTTGAATGAATGAAGAAAACAAACACATAAATCCAACCTCAGATAAGCAAGATCTTTAGCAAATCTATTTGTATCTATGTTTGTGCCATCATGTTATCCATTCTTTCTATGTGTGTCCATATGAGTCCAAGAAATTTGGAATGCAAAGGCATCAATAGGAGAAGGCACTTGAGAAATGGCATCTTGAAGGAAAATATGGTTGCAATTCAAGTAGAAGAGAGATAGCACAAGTCTACGTAATTCCTAGCAAGATTATTACTGACAATAATATGAAAGATACACAAAATTCTCAAAAAAAATTCTTGAATACAAGCGTTGAATATATAAGAATTGGATGGGATGTGCTTTCTTTCACAAGGCAGCCTTGGAGTGCCAAATCATTGGGTGAAGAGGTAGTTCAAACTAATTAAATCTATTTAAAAATGGAAGAAGGGAGGATAACATGGAATAAAGACTATTTTTAGGAAATTTGGTTCACAAACACACCTTGAAAGTCAAGTTAAGTGAAGTGTTGTGTGTTTAAATCATGCATTAAAAGGTTCTGGAAAAAATGCGTAGGACCGCCACCCGCATAGAGGCAGTGGCATGATCATCAGGACCGCCACCCTATCCTAGGCGGCGGTCACACAAAACCACCGCCACTGTCGAGTAGCATTTTTGACTTGAAGGCCAAAATATGCACTGAGAAAAGAATGAGAAGCTAGAAGAAAGCATGGAAAAGCTAAGTATAAACATCTAGGCTACAAATATACACTGTGAATGAGCTTATGAACTCAAAAAACTTTTGAAAGGATATGAATCATCATTGGGGACTTTTGTAATTGTTTCTTTGACAATGTAGCACATGCGAAATTGGGTGCATGCATATTTCCTCCTCGAAGAAGAATCTTAGCCATGAAGAGGTGTAAAACATAGAGTCTGAGTATGGCATTACTGAAATGGGGAGCTAAAATTTATACTTGACATGCTCATGTGTTGAAATGTCACCGTCCAAACTCCCGCTATTTGCAAAAAAAAAAGAAGACTCAAGTGCAGATAGATAAAATATCGAAAAATAAATTCTAAATTAAAATGACAAGAGAACTTACCTCCGCCAACAATCCCATCTTGCGAACATATGCACTCAAAACAAAGTTATAACAACATATATATATCGAAACAAACTCATTTTTCAATTCATTTGCGCATATTGACTTGGTGTTTTTTAGCTTTGGACCTACGGTGACCTTTTTTAATGAGAGGATAGTCAAAACATTCACTACGAGATAGTGATCATTCATCCATGACCGAGAGATCAACCCGCGCATTCTAAGGTTAGTTTTTCTCACTTGTTTGTTTTTAAACCTAAAATGTCAAAATGTAAGAATCTTATTCTAGGAGGGGATATTTTAAAATTTCTTGTGTTAAATGAATCCCTAAGGGGTGCCCATAGGGATTAATAGGCCATTAGGCCTTTTATTGCTTAGTTTCCATTTTTTCGGGAATTTATACGATTGTTTTGTATATTTTAGGCCCATTGTGAGCATTTTGACCATGTCTAGTGCATGATGGAATTGTAAAAAACTCGATTTATTATGATATATATACATACTCTTATTTTTGGTTCATTAATTCATTGTATCTAAATTGACTTCTTCTTGGCTCACTTCACATGTGTAATCTAGATGTTTAGAACTTCCTATTTTGTATGCTTTTCAAAATGTATGTAGTGGATATGAATGCTAACAAAATGATCTCTTTTTATGTTTTTTAATGGTGATATATGATAATGCCAATACACCATAATCCCGAACTTTAGTTTCTCTAAGTAATTTTGATACTTCTATTGTTTTATCAAAATGTGATGAAAGAGTGATATGATAGAAGGATGAACATACCCCACTCCTCACCCCACACAACCGGTAATATGTGAGGACTCAACACTAAGATTCAGAAGGGGCGTAAGTTATAGAAATTTGTTTAATGGTAATGAAGAGAGAAAGACAAGGATTTGGCAAAAACCAAATTGAGAACCTACAACCTCATTCCACGTAAGTTTGCTACATAGTTTAAAATGTTAATTTCTTTCTAGTTTATCTAAACTTAGATCATTAGATGACCACTTGGTTGAAAAAATATGTTTTGAGGTTTTAAACTCTTTTGGAATTTTGGACATCTAACTCACTTTGTTTTGATTTTTATTTCACAATATCTAAATAAACTACTTTTAACTTTCTAATTTTTTAAAGAGACCCCCTACACCTTTCCCCATGCTAATAGTAGGAAGTATAAGCTCATTACCATGGACAAGGTGTTTGCGAGTAAGGACACTTCTCTCCTTTCCCAACCCTACACCACCAGTAAGAGATGCAAGCTCAACACCGAAGGTGGATAACGTAAAAAATGTGTAAAATAATTTTTTTGTTGATTTGTATTTGACATGTTTATCTAGGAATTTTTTTTAGAATGTTCTTATTTCTAAAGAGATGTATATGGGATAGATGTGACACCATGAAGTTTCTATAACAAACCATAGGTAAAGACACCTAATCTAGAAGAAACTATGAGTGGAACCAAGTATGCAGGACTTGGTATGGTTACTGTCAAAGCTTATCTTATCTTATTTGAACTAATGAAATGATTCAGAAATAATTGATGATACTATGAGGATTTGAAGAGATATGATTGAATGATTTTTAACAAATATTTTAGAAGTTTTTTAAAATTGCTATAAGAATAAGTCCCTTGATTAAAAATTTATGAAATGGATAGACAAATGAAAATGCAATGTGGATATAGTAATGTACATGTAGAAATGCAAGTGAATCATGTGTAATAACTCTTTAAGTGAAGAGAGTTGAAATATTCGCTAAACTCTTCACCCTCTAGCATACATAGGAAGAATGCCCCATTTTTATCGTCTTCTATTACTCAAAATGGACTCAACCAATTGGGTATGAACTTCCTCTTCACCAATATTTTTTTCTATTTGAATGTCAAGTCTTAATACTAGATCTCCCTTACATATTTCACTTCGTAGACCCTCTTGTTATATTTTTGGCACATCCGGTTAGCATAAGCTCTGTGTCATTGTTCGATGTTGATCCAAGCTTCATCAAGGCTTTCTAATTGAGAGATTCACACCTCTCGATAGGATTCTTCTCCAAAAATCCTTGTAATGAGATGCAGAGACTAGGTATTTCGACCTCGAGTGGTAAAACTACTTCTGCACCGAATACCAAAGAAAAGGGGGTTGCTCTATCGGCATTCTTATCGATGTCTGATAGGACCATAAGGTATGTTATAAATTTAAATGCTAATCTCATTTGTTCTCCTTGAAAGTTTTAAGGAGAATGGATTTTAATGTCTTATTTGTTTACTCTCTATTGGCCTGAGGGTAATAGAGAGAAGTTGTGTGATGATTTATTTTGAATTTATCACATAGTTCACATACTTCATCATTCTTGAAATATGTGCCATTATCATAGATAATAAAATACAAGACACACCTACAAATGATTTGGTTCAGAATGAACTTAGCAATTATGGAACTCGGTAAAATGCTAAGAGGCATGGCCTCTACCCAATTTGTGAAATATTCTCTAGTCATGATTATAAAGTAATGGTCGTCGAGTTGATGAGGATAAAAATTCCATATCAAATCTAGGCCCCACATGGAAAAGGGCCATGGTGTCGCAATCGGTTATAGATCTTGTGCTGGTATGTGGATCTCATGGGAGAAATCTTGGAATTTATGTCACTTACACACAAAATCTACCACATCATGTTCTAATGTGGGCTTGAAGTAGCTTGTCGATGTATATTCGGAGTAGTGCCATGGCCCCCTGAAGTGACATACACATACTCCACTATGTGATTCATAAATAATCTTCATATATTATTCTTCGTCGACACATCTTAAAAAATTCCATCAAAATCTGCGATAAAGCACTTATTCCAGAATCATGTACTTAGTGGCTATAATGTGTATCTCTGTCTCCTTTGTTAAAACTTAGCCCTTTGGGGTATGCATTATTCATAATGAAATTGATTATGTCAGTGTACCAAGGGCACGTAGTGATTAGGGGCTTGACTTCTACATAGTATATACACTCATCAGGAAAATATAAATCAACCAAGTCACCTCCATCCATTAGATTATCAGCTAACCAATCTGTAATAATTTTTCCTTTTATGGACTTCTGATTAACGAAGTTCAAATCAAATTCACCCATTAGAATTATAAAGTTCTAGGAATTTTTAGATAGAAAACATTACAGTAGAAAAGTCCTCAAATGATTTATTTTGACAATAACTCTTGTTTCATGGTTTAGCATATAATGGCTCAATTGTTTTATTGCAAACACTATAGCTAGGCACTCCCTTTCTGCTTGAGTGTAGCATGTCTCGTAGTCAAGCAATGTTCGATTGGTAAAATATACTACACGTTCATGTTTATCATCATCTTCTTGAGCTAACATGCAAGTTAGTGACACATCTATGGCCCTTAAATATAAAATGAGGGGTCGGTCTTGTCTAGGAGGCATGAGTGTAAGCGGTGAAAGTAGGAATTGTTTTATGGATTCAAACATTGCATGGCACTCATCCATCCACATATTATAGAAATCCTTTTTCAAAATATTATTTATAGGGTAAATAGAAAAGGTGAAATTGGGTATAAACCTCCGGATTGCACCAAGTTTCCCAAGAAAATACCTTATGCCAAGATTCATTCGATGGTGGGATCATTTCTAGTATTGCTCAGATTTTTGTTAGATCTACATCAATTCCTCATGAGGATATGATGTATCCCAACAAATTGCCTCTTATTACATCAAATACTTATTTTTATGGATTTAAAATGATGTCATATTTGATTAACATAGAGAGAATGATATGAATCACCTCGAGGTGATCGTGTCATTTTCCACCCTTGGGTAGGAGGTCATTAACGTAAGACTCCACAATATTTTGGATAAGATCATGAAAAATATACATCATGGAATGTTGGTAAGTTGCACAAGCATTCTTCAACCTGAATGACATGACTGCATAGCAATAGGTTCCCCAAGGAGTGATGAAAGTTGTCTTTGTTTGATCCTCCTCGAAATCCTAATTTGGTTGTATCTCGAAAACCCATCCATGAGAGACAACAACTCATAACCAATTATCGTGTCAACAATAACATCAATGGAGGGAAATGAGAAATCGTCCTTGGGACATGCTTTGTTAATGTCCCAAAATTCAATACAAATGTGGATATTTCCATTCTTTTTAGAATAGGGATGATATTGGATACCCAGTGTGAGTATTCAACCAGTTTGATGAACCCTACTTGTAAGAGTTTCATCACTTCTTTTACCATGAGAGCCACCTTTGGCTTCATAGGCCTTGAATTTTTCTTAATTAATTTGGCATCTAACTTGGTGATGAGATTATGGACTGCAACATCAGGAGAAATTACCATCATCTACATGTAATTAAACGTGAAATCATTTGAGTGCTCTTTGAGAATTTTCATGTGTATTTATATCTCCTCTGTTATTAGAGAAGATCCTAGCTTCATAATTCTTGGTTCTTCCTCCATCCCGATGTTTATATCGATCATTCCTTCAATCAAGGAGGCAATATCATCCTCAAAATCTAGTGGGGATGGAGGTATCTCAAAGTCCCCCTCTTCTCCTACCTCATAAATTTCAAGACCTTCCTTAGAGGAAGACTCTATCATGGGATTTCCAAAGTAGGAAGAAGAATGTGGGATAAGGGAAAGGTCAACCTTGTGATGAGAAAGGTGTTACTCCGCATAAGAATTTAAATACCCAATATTTTCTTCATCATTTTCAATGTGATCGGGATGATAGTCTTATTCTTAGCTTCTACGCATGTCAACATCAGAGTTACATGTATTTTGTGAACCAAAGGTTTAGTGAACCGATACTGTGAAGCTTGTATCTTCTAACTCACTACTTGGAGTGAAGTGGAAAGAATAAGTTGCTATAGAATCCGTGAAAGGTTTTATTCTCATGGAATTTCTTCAATCAATATGAATTTTAAACCATTTGTTAGATTAAGCACAGTTATTTTGTAAAGTTGCACATGTTCGGCCCTAGTCTCATATACCTTAGACACTTGATTTGCGACTAGTTGTGAATCACCTAGCACTCTAATGTTCCCAACACCCATCCTTTTGGCTATGATGAGGCTAAAAAGGGGAGCTTTGTATTCAACACTATTATTTGTACACTCAAACTTTAACTTGAGGGTAAATGACTTAACCCTCCCTTCAAGAGAGGTAAGGATCACACTTACCCTAACGCTAAAATGAACTTTGGTTCCATCAAAATGGAGATTCCAATAGTGACTTGGGAAAATGGATGTTGGGTCATTATTCACATCCTCTTCCTTTACTTATGTTACTTCTACCATACAAACTTTATCCGTTGGAAGAGAGTCGATTCATAGGGCATGTCCTATGCCCATAGAATCAAATGGAAGGAGAATGGGTAGATCTTTCTCCAAAAAATTGATAATATTTTCCATGGTTCCCTAATGATACTACCTCTATGATGACGGTTTCATCCTTGACCACAAGAATGCCCTTGATCAATCCTGTGACTTCTAACTTAGTTGTGGGAACCAATTTTGTTTCGGTTTTGAACCAACTGGTTTATTAAGTTGGTTTGTTGGAAGATCAAACTCAAAATGGACTGCTGATATCTTCTTCAAATTTTCTAGGTTTATAAAAGGAGTACCTGCACCATAAAGAACTTCCTTAGATGAATCTTACTTTCAATGTGGAGGGGATATTCAATGTTCCATGGATGACCAAGAATCATATTTAGTTGGTTTCTTCTATTTGAACTTAGTGAGGACCATCTTATTAAAGGAGTGAATGAATAGATCGCTTTGAGATCATCTCTCGATCCATTTCATATTGGAGTACAATTTATTTTTCCATATGCTAGTTTTTGGAGAAAAGAATAGAGGACATGTAACTACCACCCCATATTTGGATGAAATAACGTATTTATTGTAGATCCAGATTCATTAAGTTTGGGTGATCTTAATTTGCATGAAGGAATTCAAATCTAATTCTTTGTCCTTAGAAGTTTGTTAATCTCAAATGAAAAACTTGAAAAAATCTCTATGAGTGGGGGAGGTTATGTGAAAAGGAATGTATAAAATCATATGGGATCCTATAGCGATACCAATAAAAGAGTGATAATTCTAAGTTCTTAGGGAAGATCAATTTCTAATTCTACGAAAATCCAAAGGAGATGCCACTAGCATGTTTAAATAAGGAGATCAACTCCTAAAATGAACCATGGGGATAAAGCTTTCCTTAGGCCTAAGTAGTTTATAGGAGAAATTGGCCTGCATAATACGTATTTTACGTTAGGAAACATTTAAAAAAATATCACCATCTCCTTTGAATTTTGGAAGATTTGATAAGTTCTTACATCGAGACTCATGATAGTTCATATGGATAATTTGAGAGGATCTTTGGTTTAAGGTATTTGGAATAGATCCCCATTGTGTATGTCTTAATAATTAAAAAGACCCTTGTTGGTTTTAGGTGGAGGTTGCTTGATTATACACTTGTCTTGAAATGTCTAATGTTTTTTTGTTCTTAATGATAATAAATTTGTTGATTATTGGCACAATAAGGCATCCCACGTTGTGTGTTAGAACTTGACCATATGGACATCGGTAAAGTGTACATGAGGACCTTCGGTCCCCGATTTGTGGAGACTTAGAGTGACTAATACATGACCATGTAATCTATGGGAGTTGATTGTTTTGATCTCCTTAGCGAGAAATTTTGGACTTCCTTTAAGCCCTAAAGAGGAGGGAATGTTGCATTTTTGGATGGTATGTTGTTTGAAATGGGAACACACTTGTTTGTTATGAAGGAATTCTCTAATTCATGTGTGGGTATCAAAAACTTGATAAAATATGCGAGGGGGGTATACCAATCAAGAGTGATACCTTCAAAGTTCTTAGGGAAGGTGCCCATCCTAGTTGAATGGAAGATCCCTTAATGTGGGCTCCATCCCCTTCAATTTTGGAAGAGGACACCTGAGATGTAAACTATGGAGGAGTCTTTAAGGTATTTGGAATAGTAGGTATTTTCCATGGAGTTCTCGAGTTGTTGAAATGGTGCGGATAGTTTTGTTGGGGAACTCTGTGGTTGACCATATGGACCTCAAAAGTGTACATATCCCCCTTGTGGAAAATGAAGTTTGAGTGTTTTTTGGACAAGTTGTAACATTACATTTCGAGAGATGGCATGTCATTTGAGACTTTGTGCATTAATTTTGCCCATCCTAGTTAGAAGATCCCGGGGCTTGGGATGACATCACCCAAGTTGTAATTCTTTGACTTTGTCCATTAATTCTAATATGACATCACCCATTGATGGGTGATGTTTTTCTTTATTTCTTATTGTTGAACTTTTGGAGGTTTTGAGGAGTGTGATATCGTGTTATAAATTTTTCATTATCCTACCACCCTCGTTAGAAATTTTTCCGCTATTTGAGGGTAGTTTATGTTTTTTGGAGTAAGACACCAACATGCCCCTTTAACTTGTTAGAAGGCCAATTTATGTTCTGGAAGAAGCATTGTTCTCTACGGTGTATCGTGTAAAATACTCCTCATCTAGAGGTAGGAGCTAGTTAGATTACATACTAATGGGTTGTCTGAACAAAACATGAGGAGATGAACTTGTCTCTCTAGTGAAAGTCATGTTGTTAGAGCTTGAGTGCTCAGGAAGATGTTTCTATGTGATTTGGTCAAGCTCCTCAATCCATATGGAGGAACCAACAACGGCTCACTACCCGAGGAAGATCATTTTGAGCCTGAGCAGTTGAATAATTATTTACCCATGTAGAGATAGAGGGTAAATGTTGTTGTCTACCCGTTTGATAGTTATACACAAAAAACCGAGATGGGTCGGCCATATTCATCATATCCTAAAATATTCGGGGAGTATAAGAATACTTATAGAATAATGGTAAAGAGGAAGATGGGAAAAGAAGATGGATACAAAAATAAACTAGCTCTTCATCTTGGGTTCACTAATTTGTATAAAATAAAATCAACATGTGACCTTATTTCACACCTAACCTCCCAAGATCATGCGTGGAATGGAAATGGATGTGTGTGTGGGAGTGATCAAAAGGATATTGAGGCAACCTAATGTCTTCAACACACAATATCGGGATCTGCGAGTCTAAGGAAAAGAGATCCTCCCTAACCTGAAGTGGTGTAATGGATCGGTTGGATATAATTGCTACTCGGAGGCTCTAGTTAATATCGAGCTCTGGTGAGACTCTTTCTACTGGTTACAGAACACGTGGAAAGTAACCTACGGATGCCTCATATAGATTTCTAGACAAGGTCATGGAAGTGAAAAAATGAGAGGCATAGTGAAGCCACAAGGTCTATGGGAGGTTCTCAATTCTAGTCCAGAAATCCTTAGCCTAATCGACTGATATGCTCAAGATAGAAATTTTTGCAACAATTTTAGGTAAAAGTTGGGATGATCTAAAGACTAGTGCATATAAACCAATGTAGATATTTAATTAGTCAACAGGCATATTGGGTTGTAGGGCCTAGGGATCACAACCGTGAATTCATGGAGGTTATGGTCTCTGTATGATCATATGTGTAATCAATCCCTATTGTCAAGAGCAGTCCAATAATCGTAGGCTTGATCAATTGCAATGTTTAATGTGTTTAATTGTTCTATCTTCTCATAATACCTAGTTGGTGTGTTTAGAACAAGCATGCATAAGCCCATATCAATGTCGGTCAACAACTTGGGTCCGTTGGGTTGTGGGACCAATGGATCACAACCGAAATTTTTCTCTTGTTGTGGACCTTTGATGGTCATGTAAAATGGAATTAAATTGATTTGAAAAAGCAAACTAACTATCAAAGGAAATTTGAACTATGTTTTTGGTATTTTCACAATATATCTGAACAAAACAATGAAAGAAAACTAATCTATTAAAAATAAATATTTTTTATCATTTTTGGTATTTTAAATAATGCTTCTAATCTAATAAATGAAATCTAATACAAGTAACCAACCGGATGTAGCTAATTACTTGTGCAAGTATGTGAATCTAGATCTGAAACAACTAAATAATTGAATAAAAACCTCAACCATACCTCAGAGGTAGAGAAAAATCATAGCTTCAAAGAAGCTATTGTTCCCTACAACTTCCCCGGTAATGTTGAAAAGTAATCTTTCTAATGATTTGACCTATTTACAATTGCTTGATTAATTGAAATGAAATAATTTCACTACTCTATTTGATATGGATTTGAAATGAATAAATTCAAAATTAACACTTTGAATGAATGAAGCAAATAAACAAATAATTCCAACCTGGATAAGTAAGAGCTTTGGAAAATATTTTTGTATCTATTTTTGTCCCCCCATTTTATCCTTTCTTTCTCTGTGTGTCCATATGAGTCCAAGGAATAGGGAATGCAAAGGCAGGAGTAGGAGAAGGCACTTGAGAAATGGTATCTTGAAGGAAAATCTGGTTGTAATGCAAGTAGAAGAGAGATAACACAAGTGAATAGATCTTGGCTATGTAATCCCTAACAATATTGTTGTAGAAATACTATACGCAGATACACAAAATTATTAGGATTTTTGCTTGAATAACTACATTAAATATATAGGAATTGGTGGGATGTGCCTTCATACACAAGGCATCCTTAGAATGCCAAATCATTGGGTGGAGAGGTAGTTAAAACTAATTAAATCTATTTTAAAATAGAAGAGGGAATAAATACCATGAAATCAAGACTATTTTTAGGCAATTTGGTTCACAACACACCTTAGAAGTCAAATTAATTGAAGCATCATGTGTTTAAATCACGCATGAAAGGTTTTGTAAAAAATACGTAGGACTGTCACCCTGCCTAGGGTGACAATCACAGGATCACCGTCCTATCCTAAGAAGCGGTCACAAAACCACTTCCCTAACTGGGTAGAAGTTACAAAACTACTACCCAGGTGTGGTGGTGGTTTTGACACTAAAGGATAAAACATGCACGAAAAAGAGGGAAATGGGAAGAAAGTGTGGAAAACCTAAATACAAACATCTAGGCTACAAATATACATAGCGAATGAGCTTAGGAGGCTGAAACACCTTACGAATAGATATGAATCATCATTGGGGACCTTTGTTATCATTTTTTTGAAAATATAGCATGTGGAAAATTGGGTGCGTATAGGAACATCATAAGCAAGGTGGCACCGAGAAAAATAAGAGAAGAACCCTAAGGCACAGGAGGCCTCTAGCATAGAAAGAGAGACTGGGACATAAGAATAAGAGGAATATGTTGGGTTGTAGGAAGAACTCAAAAATTAACTTGAGGAATAGGCTAGGAGACATGCCGAAGAGAAAGAAAAGGTATAGGTTGCGAGGCATGAGAAAGGAAAAGCCGATTGATGAAGAAAAGTATATCCCAAAAAAAATTCACCAAAACAACCTACCAAGCGGGGTGAGAAGGAAAAGGGTGGCTCCTTTGTGATCAAGTAATATAAAGGAATGGGAATAGGCAATACACCCTACTTCAAAGAAGTAGAGAACAAAGATAATGCACGAGAGGAGAGGATGGGCCCCGAGGTTACCACACATGGAATTTTCAATGATCTAACAAATGTGTTTCCCACATGTTTCAGTACCTTGGCTACTAAAAAAATTACATTCATGGGATTTATAGACCTTAAGGAGGGGTGTAAGAACAATGAGTGGGAATCTACATTCCCATGTAGAGGAGTTAGAGTTTGAGGTGAAAGAATATGGAATAGAAATGATGATTTTTCAGAAGAAGTTTGGACAAAAATATAAGTCATTGATCCTAACCATTAGACTGGATATTAGGTGTGCAACTCCTTGAAAAAATTGGCCTCGAAGTAGTGAAGAGAAATTTGGACTCGAGCACCGATATACACACCCTTGTGGCTGACAAAAAAGGGAAGGAACAAGAGATAGAATGACTGTGCAAGAGGTTATGGGACAAATAGGGTAGGACTAAGAAGAATATGATAGGGCTCATCCACTTGTTAAAAATATTGGGACAGTGCCCTTAATTGGTCAACCAGACCAAGACAAACTATGGGAATGAGATGGATTACATGGAGGACCTAGTTGGCATGCTCTTGGTCAACATCAAGTACATGGGGCCTACAGAGGAAGATATTACAGAGGAAAACAAGAATAACAAGATTTCAGTGGAAGCTTGAATCACTGAGCTAGAGGACTTGATCACCCAACTAAAGGAAGTGAATGTAAAGGAAGATACGGCTTTAGTAAATGTAGGAAGTTTGAATCACATATTGATGCAAGGTTGGTGGATGAAGAATTAACTTTGAAATCAATTCAGGAGAGGACCCCAACCAAAAAAAAGTAGTGCACTTAGTTGATATTGGATACCACCACACATAAAGTTAAAGTTAAAGAAAATTGTAAAAATTTGGAGAAAAAAATGGTGAGTTCAAGAGTTCCATACTAGAACATATATAAACTATGGATGATGTATGCACAGAACTAGAGGTGATGTTTAAGGAGCTTAAATGAAATTTTGAGGAATCACTCATGACCAAGTACCAGGGATTATGGAGGTTACACTTTGGAAGGTTATAAAATAATTAAAAGAATGATAGAAGCTAGTGAGTAAGATTAATGTAGAGTTTCTAGAGATCTTCTAAGCATCTTGACCCATCTCGGTATGTTGCTCAATTTGTAGCTTTTCTCATATTAAACCTTTCTATTCTCCTTCCTATAATTTTGTAACTAATGAATGAAGAATTTATGAGGGCGGCAATCCAATTAGTGTGGGGTAATGTTGAACCCCTGAAAGATACAGTGCATAAGCGGTGCAAAGGGTTTTGAATCGCAGGAGTTAGGTGTGAGGGCACGTGTAAAAGTAGGATAGATAACATGTGGAGGTTCACACCTAGGATTATTATATTCAATACTTAGCCATATTTTGGTAGAACGATAAGATGGATGGTTGGAGTGGCGGCAAAGTAAGGTTTTGGAGATAAAGGTGGAACATGAAGACTTGTAGTTCAAGAAATGCATGTATTTTGAGATAGAACTCCTTCAAGGAAGAGGAAACAACATGTACGGGTTGATTTATTAATAGGATTATATCTATAGTCACAATTAGAGGATAATCTATTATTAACAACCTTGAATGGTCATGAAGTTATCTTGTAACACTCGCATGGCTAATTCTAGCATGTGGGATATTTCGGAAGATGCATGGGTGGTGAAGATCCCACCCCGTATATATATGTGTGTGTGTGTGTGTGTGTGTGTGTGTGTGTGTGTGTATATATATGTATATGTATGTATGTATGTGTGTATGTATGTATGTGTGTATGTATTAATTTTCATGGTTTAGGGATTATCATCATCATCATCATCCATGTTTTGTAGATTTATATTCTTGGTATATGGGCGTGCATGTGGTGATGATAATGTTATGTATGTGAACAATTTTGTGGTTTACAATATTTAATATAATGGATCTTTGTGGTTGGATAATGGTTGTAAACATCTCAATTACTAGTTCTTTCATGGTGAAACTAATCTTTATACTTGTTTAATTTGTTCTTATATATTTTTATGACCTAGAACTAGTTTATATTCTGTAATATACTTGAATGCTTGTTATGGATCTGGAATATATATCTACACATCATGTTAACTCCTTGCTAGGGATTACATAAAGAGGGACCTGGTACCCTTCCATGCTTTGAGTGAGTGCTCAAGTTCTTCCTAGGTGATGTGCCAACACACCTTGGGCTTTTGTGGGTAAAATAAACACTACAACCTTATTGTGAATTATCAATTAAATGGAAATTGTTACCATAAAAAACTTCCTTGTGATCACATAAAATTTGAAAATAACTATATATGTAATATGCTAAAGGAGAATTTTTTTCCTATAAGGTGTGTAGGGTCTTAATGTTATCAATTTGATTTAGTATACACAATATCATACAAAATTAATAATAGAATAATAGGTCGGCCATATGACGGATGGAAATTAATTGGAATTGAATAGAGTAAGACATATGCAAGAAATATGCAGAAGAGACCGATTTAGTTATTTAAAAAGAATTAATAAGAACATTTGTTAATTACAACACATTGTTAATTAAATTACCATCTTTTAATATATCCCTCATTCCAAAGAGTAAATAATACAATGTAATTTATAGTCATTAGATTAAATAATTAATTTGATAGGGGTTATCCCGAAATTATTTTAGCTAGTGTTTATTTGATAACTAAATGGTACCACCATTTTCATATCATGATTCCTCCCATATTATTTTATGATTGTTTTTCTAGAATAAGTTGGTGGTTATTAACATGTCAAATAATTATGAAATATATAAGTGCTAAAATAATGATAGAGTTACAATTTTTTAACAAAATGTTTATAAGAAAAAAATAAAAATCATTATAGTTTTGAATATTAGTGTACTATTAACAAAAATAGTTATCCAATTAGTGATAAATCTATTAAACAAAAATAGCTACTAAATTACTATGCTTCACAAATTGTGTTGTTTTGGGGGTGAACATAGTTTTATTTGTAATTTTTTGCAACATGTGTCATGTAGTTGGGTTTTGGTTTTCTATAGTTTAAATTAATGTTTTCCAAAAATTTTATTCCCCTTATCTATAGTTTTTATGGATTGTATTAGAAATCATTAATTATGACAGTTGGGCATTCACCGTCCAAATAATTGCTTTTATTTCCAAGATTTCTTTCACCCTCCAATCAAATCTGCTTTTAATGCTTTGTATTTATTTAGTAACTTTGTATTAAATCTCCTTCTAGAATCTTTTGTTGCATTACTATAGAATAAAATGGGAGGAATTCATATAGAATTACATTAGGAACAAAACAATATATCAATCTAGCTCAAGCCTGGAGCATTCTAGAAAGGGGAAGAAATTTCATAATAGAGAGTGCACATGTTTTGTGTGCAACTATAGTTTTTATTTGTAGATGGTGAATAAATTATATAATTTGAAATTATTTTATCCAGATCTAGTCTTTATAAACAACTGTAGGTATTAGTTTTATTTTTCTCTAAATTATGGGTTGTGTCACTTATATGCTCTATTTGTTTGAGGTTTAAATATGTTGTATTCATACGTATATTATTTTAGATTATTATATTGCTCATCTCCTTTCAAATCCCACATCTGGTATAAGAGCTAAAGCAACCCCTTCCCCTCTATTTTTTTATTTTTATTTTCACAACCATTAATGGCTTCCACATCTAGTATGTCCCTATCTAGGTTGCAAACCCCTATTTTCACAGGAAAGAATTATGAGTATTGGTCATTAACCATGAAAGCCTTGTTTTACTATCAAGACATTTGGGAAAAGGTTGAAAACGGCTATGTGGAACTAAAAAACCAAACAACATATAATACCCTTACACAATATGAGAAAGACACTTTGGAAGAATAAAGGAAGAAGGATGGGAAATCATTATTATACATCAATTAAGTAATGCATGAGAGCATACTCCCAAGAGAATCAATAGAAAATAAATCCAAGGATGTATGGGATATCCTACAAATTGCTTACCAAGACCCTGTATGGACAAGGTAAAGACCGCTAAAATACTTGCTCCTTAGAAGATATTTTCATAATTTTTCAATGAGAGACTCATATTCGATAGATTGTTTCTTTACCCATGTTGTTAGTATAATTAATCAAATAAAATCCAATGGAAATTCCATAGAGGATATGAAGGTTGTTGAGAAGGTGTTTAGGATCCTCCCTTCTAAATTCGACCCTCTAGTTGTGTATTTAGAGGAAACCAAATAATTGAGTCAGTTTAGTGTTGATGAGCTTCAAGCCTCTCTTATAAATAATTATTATAGACTAAATATGTCAAATATATCATTAGAAAATGCATTTTCAACTCGGGAATATATAATTTTGGGAAGAGGATGAAGAAAATTCAGTCTTAGAGTTAGAGGGAGAAGTTCTCCTAGAGGCAGACACAACAACAATCCTATAAATGTTGGTGGTAGAGGTCAAAACAATAATTTCAGTCACCAAAGTGGCCAAAGGTTTGATAAGTAACACATTCAATGTCATTATTGTAAGAAGTTTGGAATTATTCTTATGAATGCAAGAAAAACCAATACGACTAACACAAGAAAGGTCAAAATTAGTCAAGTAGCACTCTCTTGCAAGCACTATGTTTATTACATATACTAAGATTGTTGAAGATATTCCTAAAAACTCCCTAGTTGAGTGTATTGTTATGCAAGAAAGCTCATATAACATATGGTGTTTGGATTCTAGTTGTAGTAATCACATGAGAGGTAATGCAGATTTTTTTCTAGCTTGGATGAATTAGTTCAAACTAATGTCACACTTAGTAATAACAACAATTTCAATATTTTGGGTAAAGTTATAGTTAATATTCTAACCAAAAAGGGGGGTAGAAAATCATGCTTGATGTGTATTATGTTTCTAGTCTAAAACATAATTTAATGAGTATTGGTTAGTTCGTATAAAGGGGCTATTGAATATACATGAAAAATAATGAGTGTGTGATTTTGGAAAGGTTTCCAAGTAACCAATTGATTGATTGACAAGTACAAATGACTAGGAACTAGATGTTTCCCTTGACGATAAGGTCGGATATGAAGGGAAAAACAAACCAAGTTGTTCATAAGACAAATGATGAACATTTTGGAGTTTCCTTTAAGGAAAAAATACAGAATCAGGAGTCTCCATACATAGCTCAGAATAATCTCGAAATAAATTCCAAAGCAAGCCAATTCAGCTCTGAAGAAGCAAAAGATAGAGATGGAGATTTTCAAACAACATTTTAGTTGCTTATCAATGACTAGTCTTGGTTGTGGAATTTCAGATTTGGGCATTTAAAATTTGGAGGGTTGAAGCTACTACATATGAAGAACATGGTGAAAGGTATTCCATTGATTGAGAAACCATAAAGAGTTTGTGAAGGTTGTATCTTGGGAAAAAACATAGAGAGTCATTACAAGATAGAAAATCAAATAGATCAAGAGCACCACTTGAGATCGAGCATTCAAATAGTTGTGGAAAAATTTAAACACCGTCTATAGGAGGCTATACTTATTTCCTTACTTTCATTGATGAAATTGCAAGGAAAAATTGGGTTTATTTTTTAAAACACAAGTTTGATTCATTTGTTTCTTTTTACAAGTTTAAGGAACTTATGGAGAAGTAAAGTGGCCACTACATCAAGGTTTTGAGGACAAATAGAGGCACTGAATATATTTCTAATGATTTTCTAATTTTTTGTAGATCACATGGCATACAAAAGCAATTTACAACTTGTTATACACCTCAACAAAATGGTGTGGCAGAGAGGAAGAATCGAGCCATTATGGATATGGCTCATAGCATTTTGGAAACCAAACATTTACCTAATGAATATTAGGATGAGGCAATGGAAACTATTGTTTATATCATGAATAGGTGCCCAATAAAGAGTGTGAAGAATAAAGTCCCTCATGAGGCTTGGAAAAGTATGAAACATAGTGTTTCTCATTTAAAGGTATTTGGATGTGTTGCATATTCACATATTTTGGATGAGTTGAGGAAGAAGTTAGACAATAAAGGACATAAAATATATATTTTTTGGTTACTCGAGAGGATACAAAGGCATATAAGTTGTTTAATCCTATCACTAGGAAGGTTATAGTCAGCCGTGATGTTTAGTTTGTGGAGGATGAAGCATGGGATGGAAGTGTAGACAAGATTGTAAAAATTACAATTTTTGTTCTGCATGATGATATGATAGATGAATTTTTTTAAACATCTAGTACATCTCAAGCAACAGATCCTTCCACTCCAGGACAACACCAAAATTTGTAGCTCAAGCTACACCTTCATTTGCACCAAGAATATATTCAAGGTTGTTTTCCACACCAAGGGTAGAGAAAACTACATAAGTAACTACAATATCATCTACATAAGATGTAATCCTTGGAACAACTCCAACTAGCACTCTAAGTAGTTTTACATCTTTAGATCCAAATCTAGCAAGCATGTTGCCATGAAGACCAAAGAGTTTTAGTGAGTTGTATAATGTTGATACAACAAATTCATTTTCATCTTTTGATTTATTGTCTCATGTAGATTATCCATTAACATTTGAAGAGGCTATGAGTAATGGTACATGGGCGCAAGCCATGGATGAAGAGATTGAATCCATCGAGAAGAACCAAACATGGGAGTTGGTTGAGTTTCTGAAGGAAAATATATAATTAGTGTAAAATGGATTTATAAGACTAAATAATATGTTGATGGAAATGTGCAAAAACATAAATCAAGGTTAGTTACAAGGGCTTCATACAACATCCTAGTATATACTTCAACAAAACATTTTCTCTGTTGTGCGGTTGGACACACAATTTTGACCATATTGGCTTTTGTTTCCCACAACAAGTGGCATGTATATAAAATGGATGTGAAGTTGGAATTTCTAAATGGATATCTAGAGGAGGAAGTGTATGTGGAATAAACACAAGGCTATGAGATATTGGGTCAAGAAACCAAAGTACATAGGTTGAAGAAGGAACTTTATGGATTAAAGAAAGCTCTTAGAGCTTGGTGCAGCCACATTGACTCCTATATCATTCAAAATGGTTTTCAAAGAAGCGGTTGTGAGACAACCTTGTACATTAAATTCAACAAACAAGGTAACATTCTAATTGTTGGGTGGTATGTGAATGATATAATTTTTATAAGTGATCTTATCATAGATGATTTCAAATCATCAATGAAAATTACATTTGAAATGACTAATTTGGGGCTTATGAGATATTTTTGGGCATTGAAGTCCATCAAACTAATGTTGGTATATTTATATCTCAATATAAATATGAAAATGAGACTTGAAGATATTTAATATGGAAAATTTAAGGCATTCCCAATACCGGTCATGATGGGATTGAAGCTAAACAAGAAGGATATTAGACCATGTGTGAGTTCTACATTATTCAAGAGGATAGTGGGAAGCCTTATGTATTTGATGGCCACAAGGCCTGATGTTATGTATGGTGTAAGCCTAATTTTAAGGTTTATGGAGTCTCCAAAATACTCTGATGGGAAATATTGAAAAATCATACTTAGGTATGCGAGTAGTACAAAGGACTTTGGCATATTGTACTCCTCTTCAGATGATTTCAGTCTTCTTGGGTACACTAATAGTGATTACGGGTGTAACATAGATGATAAGGAAAACCAATTCTAGGTATGTTTTTCACTTTGGTATAAGTGTTGTGTCATGGGATTCAAAGAAACAACCTATTGTGACTCTTTCCTCAGTTGAAGATGAGTATGTTGTAGCCACTAGTGCTTCGTGTCAAGTTTTTTGGATGTAGAGGATGTTGAAAGACTTATTACATGATAAAAAAGAAGCCACTAAAATATTTCGTGACAACTATTGAGCCATTTCTTTGTCCAAAAATAATGGTTTTCATAAGAGAACTAAGCATATTGATACTAGGTATCATTTTATTAGAGATCTAGTAAACAATGAAGAAATTTGTCTAGATTTTCGCACGTCTCAAGATCAGTTGGCTGAGATATTTACAAATACATTTCCGAAGGAGACATTTTAAGTATTTATGAATTTTTTTAGGAGTCTTTGATCTTGTAAATGTTTTCATCTCCAAAAATAATTCCACTCTAGACATAAAATCATGCATTTCAAACATATTTACTGGGGTTTTATACTAGTATTTAAAAGGTTTTCAAGTGTTCAAAGTACTAATTAATCTTCCCTTTTTTCCATCTTTGTTTTATGTTTAAATTTGTCTTTCCCACATATTTCTCAATACTTATCACCCCATTTTATAACTTCCCCGAGATTCTAGCCTTGATCTCAGGTGCCCTAGCCTTTACTAGGTCCCACCCTGGATGCTCTGGTCCCACCCTGGGCACCCTGATCTATGCTTATCCTCTTTCACTCATTTTTGGGTCACTTCTAGCCATTAGTCTTCATTATATTTTCCTCAGTCAGAATTTTTAGGATTAATTGCAAGAGTATACTTGAGAGCCCTATAAATATAAAGCTTATAAGACCATATAGAGGGTCTTAGGTCTTTACATTCTATCAGTACTATCACTCCATCTATTGCACCATATTCATCCACATAGTTCCATATAATCTTGCTAGAAAATTTTACATCACATCCATTCACATAGGAGGGAGGGATTCTATATATTATATTTTACATATTCTATAGCTATCATAGATCGTTATTACACAAAGTACAACTAGCATGAGAGCACCTAGGCCACCATATGCACACACTAACCAAAACTACATTAGGGTCCATAATGTAGTGAAGCAATCAGTGATAAGTAAACCTATTTAGTGGTTGAGGTAAGTCTGACCTCTTCTTCTTCTTCTTCTTGTGTAGGGCATCATTCAGTTTATCCAATGAATCCAATGCGACAGATAGACAAAGTTTAGACCTAGTTGGGAAACTACCAAACACATTTTTTGAGCTCTTATATAGTTCATAATGCCCAAAATTTAGAGAAAGGTACCTTGAGGTACCCAGTACCCACCCAAGTGCCTCTGTCTTCTTGGGCAGTCCATATTTACCCTTTGTAGGGTTCTTAAGCGCTCTTCTACACATTCAATTTCTAGTTTTAAACTCTGCAACAAAATTATGCAATTAGATAAGTTATTCTTTGCCTTCCTCTTGTCATTTAGGGTTTCATTACATTTAGATTAATTTAATTACATCATTATTTACTATTCTTATATTATTTATTGCATTTTCAAAGCATTTTATGTCCTCTTATTTAGATTAACTATTGGATATACTCCCCTTAGTTATCCCATTTTTAATTGATCATATTGGTGAACCCTACCGTTCCTTCTTTGCACCTTCTTGGGGTTTTCTTTCACACACCTTTCTTCCACCATGTCATCCCATTATGAATTCATGATTCCATCATATCCTAGCTATATCCCTACCAAGGTTACTAATTTCAATATTACCCCAACAAAGCTTTATGGGTGTCCACACCCAACACCCCCCTCGTTTTATCCCACCATCATCTGACTCATTTATTAATGTTTTTACTACTTACAGCACTCATCTAATTCCACCAAGTGACCCACCTATCTCATTACCACCCCCACTCACCCCCACCACTATGACACATGCTTTTAAAGGCTATGACATTATCGATCAACTTAAAAATACCCAGCCAAGATATCCTTCATGACTTATTATGTAACACACTAGATTGTCTACTACTCTTGAGGCCACTCTTCGTGCCATCCATGTTGAACATGACCACTCTACTAAAGCTTTTTCCCATCTCATTCAGTCTCTTTTTAGTCTACCTCATTCAATTTATTTTTTAGATGAGGATATCTCACCCGCCACTTATAATAACCCTTGTACACCCTTACTCATTACAATTTTCATTAGTAATACATGTATTAAAAACACCCTTATTGACAATGGGTTTGTTATTAATCTTTTGCACATTCCTTTTACAACAACTAGGAATCCATGATAGTTTCATCTATCGTAACTCCACTCTCATCCATGGCTATGATTCTTCCACTCGCACATGTCTTGGTACTATATCTCTCCATCTTCGCATCGGCTCTAAAACCATCCTTACAAAATTCTATGTCCTTAATGTTATTTTTTAATTCAATCTCCTTTTAGGTAGACCTTGGATTCACACCATGAAATTTATACCCTCCGTCATACATCAATGTGTCAAATTCCTTCATGATGGTTATGAGCACACAATTACCACTGACCCAAAACCATTCAAATATTTTCATATTGATCTTGTCAGTTCTATACGTGTCCCCCCTCTACAATCCATTCCCTATGCTAACCTGGAAAAATATGATTTTCTCAAATCAAGTATACCCATTATTCTGTCACTCCCCCTCCTGTTATATCCACTCATACTTCAACTATTATTTCACCTACGTTGTATTTTCCTACTATTACGCCTACCTCCATTGTCACCCACACTATTTCTCCTCCCATATCCACTCATAATTCAGATTCTTGCACCTACATTATTTTTCCTACTAGTGCATCACCTCCACATCATCTATCATTGTTTACTCTCCTGTTCCCACAACACCTACTAACGTCCTTGATAGTGTCACCCACACTGATGACACTCATACCAAAATTTCCATTGACTCGATGATGTAATTTTTGTTGTTGAACTCAGAGAGATGAGTCACTCAATGAGTTATATTTCACCCCTATAGGAGTGGACGATTCTTATTTTGAAGACATAATTTTGTAGATGGACCAGGTGAATACCGGTTCAAAAATATCCTTCCACTAATTTCATGGTATTATATAATGGATTTATTAATAGTTTGGATGTCATTTCCTCCTCCTCTCCACTTTTGGTCATCTCACAAACAAAATTTTACCTACACCTTATATATCAATTACACATTTTGGGAAAACATCCCTCTTGATCTTACTAGCTCTGATACTATTTGCACCATGTGATTGTTTACCTCGCTTTGACATGAAGCTCAACAAAATACTACAACCACCTCATTCTCCCAACCTTTATCATGGTTACTTCCACTTTACCATAGCTTATGGTTTACGGGTTTTTCATCTTACCATATTTATCACACATGTTTCCCGTGGCCTACCCCTTACGCTTGGACGATCTTGGCTTGATTATATTGGTGGAACCCTTGACCCCCTCCATTCTTCACTTTCATTCCCGATGCCATTAACACCATTTTCATTGCTAATGAATCTTCACTTCTATATGTCCCTAAAATATCCTTTGTCATAATACATCCTTATATGATCCACCTCATTCCATCGCTTACCAGGTTTCCAATGCAACCCCTATCAGTTTTGATCAAGACAATGATGATTTTCTTGATGGTATTTCTTAGCTACCCTTGTCATCTTCTCACATAATCCCACTTCTCATATGTTTGTCTTCTTTTTTTCTTGACATCTTTCTCACGCATCCTCCCTCCTCCCCCACTCGATGACACACCCTAGTGCTTCGGTTCACACTGGAATATTGAGGGATTACCATTACACTGAACCACACACACCACACATCCTACATCATCATCTCTATACATCACCTACATCCTACATCATCTTATACATACCTCATCTACATCATCTCTTGTATACATGCCACACTAGTCATCAACATATATGAGGCTAATTTTATATTTCACTCATACCTTCTATCTTTACACTAGGTCACATCATCTATGGGTCTAGCCTTATTTCTTACCACTACATCCTCTATCTAAACCTATTATCACATCTTTCACATTCTAACACACCTACACATCCTAATCACCATCTAACCAGCTACACTACCTTGTTCTACACCCTACACTCACCACCATATGATTCACTTTAGTTCCTCATTCCATACTTGACTACCGAGGGTTTACCAATCAAATGGACCTTACCTACATGCAAAATGTCACCCTATGTCATTCATCAGACTAGTGACCTACACTCTAGGATATATCATCACCCACACCCATCATCACATAGTGGTATATACCCTTAGGTTAAATCACCACTCCTCTCATCCTTATTCTTCTACCATCACCTTCACCATATACTCTTTCTTATTTTGTCTTCACTTATTGTAGTGGTATACACCTTAGGTTCAATCACCACTTATTTTCATCATTTTAATTTATCCTATCATTCACTTAACCTCACATTCTACTTAATCTTATCATCACATAGTTGTATACATGTTAGGTTAAATCACCATTCCCTTCATTGACCGATTTCTCACTATCATCTTACATCATATCATCACTTATTCTATTATATTATTCTACAACATTCCATTACATTATCATTGATCATACTCATCCCCTAGTGGTATACGCTTTAGGCTAACTCACAACCTTACTCTCATCCATCACATAGTGGTATATGCTTAGTGCTAAATCACCACCTACCATTTTCCACCACCTTCTACTATACACTTCATACACCTACGCACTCATCACCCATATCATAGTGACATATGTTATAGGCTAGATCATCATCTTCTTCATCCATCATGTAGTGATATATGCTTAGGGATAAATCATCACTCCATTCTACACATCATGGTATACACTTAGGCTATAGGGTCCACACTTATCTTTCCATATGCCTCATCACTAAAAATATCTTCTCTAGTGATATACGGTTAGGGATAATTCTTCACTCTTTCATTCAACAACTTTGTGGTATACACTTTTGCTATAGGGTCCATGCACATAATCTCCCCATGTCACATTTTCATCACCATCACATACATATAATTATCACAACATGCTAGAAAATTTAACACTACTCAACCGTTTCTCGATGATGCACTCTCATTTATAATTCATTCTTCAATGTTTATGACACAATAAATGAGCCTCACTACATACACTTACATACACTCAAGTGGAACATTACTCCTATAATTCCATATTGCATTCCATTCCATCCATCCACAACATATTGCATTATCTTGGTAGCATTTACTTTTTTACTAGTGTTTTGCATGTTCATTCTATTACACGTGTTAGATTGCTCTCCTATATGTCATTATCATGCACACATGCACTATCATATTTTGTTAGTGTGACTATAGATACATGACATTTTCATGTGGTATGGATACTGACCTTCTACCCTTATTGTAATGGTCCCTGGGGGCATCCACATTTGTCATATTTAGGTGTTATTGTTTCATTTTGTAGTTATTATCTTTTCCTACTTGCTCATACACGTTTTTGACATATTATTTATCAACCTAACATGCTAACGGATGTCTCATGTGCAAAACGTGTTTTATAAGATTCTATGTTTCCATGACTACTTGTATTTCTACTTGTTTGCTTTGCTTACTAATGTATGTCATATTTTTCCTTTTTCTATGTGCACACTTTTTTTGTTGTTTGTGGCCATGATGGCCTTGTGTGTCTCGTGACATCGTGAGTGATATCCCATATTTTAAACCCGCTTTGTTCGGTCAATTTTGTTGTCTTGCATTTTTACACTCGTGCTTGGTAAATTTTATATACTTTGCATTTTTACACCAATTTCATGCATGTGCTTGTGTAATAACACTATTTTTGGCTAGCCATCCCTTTTTGTGCATGCCTTGGCATCTACCAAGAGCTTTCCCTTCCCCCTTGGGGTTGAGTGGGTTCTGAGGTCAGACCACAATAGGTCCCCTTTTGGGGCTGCATTCTCCTTCCAGGGTCATCCCATGCACCCCCAAAGAGGGGAGGCATCATTATGGGTTTTCTACTAATAAACGTATCTAGACTAGTTCAAACACAATGATTGAGTTCAAATCAAAGATTGAACTCCATACAAGTGGCCATAATAGGACATGGTGTCCTTGAAAAGTATGTGGAACCATTACAGGCTCGGGGGTATAGTGGGTGGCCTCTCTACACTTCTAGGTCTAGTGGCCTAATCTTGCCCAAAAATCTAGCGTAATACATAGATCTCTTCAACTAAATTGTAGTAGAAGTAGTTAGAAATGGAGGACACATATCATTTCCTCCTACACTTCTTGACCCAGGTGGTGTGAGATCACCCAAAAACTCGCTGACAACTACAAGATATCCTTCTACACCATTTTTCTTGACATAGATTAGGTGCACATGTTCAAATTTTCCATTTTCTATTCTAGCATACTTTACATTTCACTTATTTTACACATTTCCATTTTCACATACATACATATTTGATTACTTGCGCATTTTCTCCTTTTAGGTCTATTCGTATGAGAAACAATCGGATAATTTAGAGGCAACAAAAATGACAACACACGGCTACATGCACTTTCCTTTACATTACATCAGCCACACACACGTTCTTCCCTAGGTGCAATTGATGAGCCCTATTTTTTCATGATAAACCTTGTGTCATTATGTTTAAATCCATGTCGAACATATACTACTTTTGATATTATTATGCATGATGGAAAAATACATACTTTATATTTACTACTTTACTATGTATATGGGAAATTATTTTTGTACTTATGATGTTTCACCTTGTTAATTCTTACTATAAATGGTTTGAAAATGATATGGATAAAAATTAATTCTATGTGCAAAAAGTGTATATGTTGGATCGATATATTGAGCGTAGGACTCTGTTTCATGCATTAGCATAAAACTTTGTTTCATTTATTAGCACAGAACTCTAGTTTGTGTGTTGGCAAGAGGACTCTCATCCTTTTTGGTAAAGGCCTAAAGATGGTACATTCAAGCATACAAATCATCAAACCTTATCACAAAGCTCAAGTGACATACACATGCATGCGAGATAACTTAGATTCTGGAATTCTAGTTGGATTTGTTGGCAACATCATTTGTAACCAAGAATCACCTCCACTTATCAATCAACATTCAAGAAACATGAAGAGTGAAACAATAATGAGATGTAGAATCACCATCAATTAGGTTTCTTTAATCAGTTGTGATTTGGAGAATATTCTAGGGGTGATTGAATCCTTTAAGGAGTCAATCACGGATCCCCTCTTCAGTTATTGTAAACGCTTCAAGATCAAACACCTATGAATTTTTCCTGTCATTAATGTATTACCAAGGATCAAGGGAATTTCTTATTTCAAGTAGTTAGTTATATTTAGAAGTAGTCATTCATAATAAATATGTCTCATGAAGAGACTAGGACTCTTTTTATATAAAAGAGGGAATGTAATTAGAATTATTAGTTCTGTTTTTTTTCAACTATAGTAGCATATTTTGAATTCAATAAAGATCAAACTTAGGAGAAATTTTATTTGTATAAATTTCGGCCAAACCTAATTGAAGGGCATGAGCAAGTTCCACTCCTACCCAACGAGGGAGATTCATTATTACTTCCTTGCTTTGTTATTTAACCATTTCTATTACAAGTTTACTATTCCTTTCCGAAAACAATGCAGTCTTTAATGCTAATGTTTTTGTTAGCTTCTGTTTCTTATTTCAATTCTAGTACTGTAATTTCATGCATTTCATTTGCAATCATGATCGATTCAATAAATTCTTAGCTTTAAGATAGAAACCGATGTTGAGTCTATATTCCTACTATTTCATTTGTTGGAACGGATCATTGGATGCCACCTTGGATTGATAGAACATATCGATTAAATTACGATCCCCAATAGCAATCATCACTTTTAGTGCCATTTCGGGGAGAAGGTGTCATCAAAGGCTTAGGTGTTAACTAGGGGATACTACGAGGGTGTACGGTAAGTTTGCATTTAGAAATTTCATTTCCATAACTCTTTTTGTTTTTATTTTATTTTAAAAAAACAAAACAAAGGGATCAAGAAACCTTGTAGTGACAAAAATCGGGATGAGTATGGGGAACACACACAACCAAGTTTAGTATCAATAGTTAGAGAACCATTTTTAGTATGTTAGGAGTGCATGTTTAGACCTAGAGACCACAGAGGAAGATTTATTAGGATAAACCTTCAAAACCCCCCAAAAATATGACTTATGGAACAACCTATTGCTCGAGAATAGGATGAATAACCCCAATGGTGGGGATAATTGTTTAGAAAATCCACCAGATATAATATTTACCTATCCTATCTAGTTGGACCTTGATGATCAAGATCCTATGAAAAAAATATCCCCTTCAATTGTGCTAAACTTTTGGGGGCTAGTTTTAGAGGAACCTGATCAATTCCTTTTTGAATTTAAGGTTTTGTGTCAAACTTATGACTACATTGTTGATGGAATTTTTTAAAAAAAATCCCTCTATCTTAAAAAGATGTAGCTATGAGATGGTTTATGGGATTGACCCGATTCTATCAATACATGGGAAGAAATGGAACGATTTTTCCTAGATAAATATCGATACTAATGTTGAGTAAGGGATATGAAAGAAAAACTCTTCCGAATTTAGTAGAAAGAGGATGAAAGTTCATAAGACTACCTAGACTAGTTCTTTTTTCTTCATATAAGGTATGGAGATGGCATACATATTAAATTACTCAAAACCCTATTTTCCAAATGATTAGATGATGAATCAAGAAGAATTCAACCTAGTGGGGAAGGGAGATATGAACAAATTAGAGTTCACGAGATATCATGAACTTTGTAGGAATTACTCAAGAAATTGCCCCAATCTTTGGAAATAAAAAGGCAAAATGGCTGATGTGGACCTATCCAAATTGAGGGAAGAAATTACAAATTCAAAAATTGACCTCTTAATTCAACTGAACACTACTATGGATAGAGAAAAGGCTAGAAATATAGATACCTTATTCATCTACTACTCAAGGTATAGGGAGAAACATGGACTAAAGGATTGTCCATTAGAAAAGACTAAAATTTTTCTTATCTATGAACTTAAACATGACACTAATAAGTGTGTTCTGCTTCCCCTTCTAAAAAATCATTTAAAACAAAAAAATAAATAATAATCTAAGCTTAACTATATGGTCAGAGGTAGGGAGGAAATTTTCAGTCCAACCAAAATAAAAACTACAACCAAAAACCACAATGTGTTCCAAACAAATGGAATGGACCATGGTCGTAACCACACCCTTGATCTCAACAAGTTCCACATGAATGGATCCCACAATATACACAACCAAATTTTTTCAATAAACATGGGCTCCACATCCAAACATTCCATAATACTCACAATATAATCCTCAGTACCAATAACAGTGGAATACACCACAAAGGTCTAGAAAATAATATTATAATCAATGAAGATCACAAGGTCAATAAGCCTTGTTGGATGGACTAAGTAATGTTTCCCAAGATAAACAACCTACCCAGCCATATATTCCTGCTTCTACTGTGGAAAACCCTAAAAATATAAGGAAGGGCAATCCAACATATATGGTAGAAACAGAGAAAAAACCTACATTAAACTCTCTGGATTGCAAGAACATAATGCTACATTCAGGGAAGGTTACATCTAGACCTCCTTCTCCTATCATTGAGAAGATCCTTGAAGAAAACAAAGAATCGGAGAAAATGCAGCCTAAGAATGTTGAATAAACTCATCAATCAGACATTGACATTCCTTTTCCATCTAGACTAGCTGAGAAACAAACTCCCATAGTTCCTGAAAAGCTAGAGTCAAAATTAATTCAAGGATTGAGGAAGTTAAGTATTGGCATTCCTTTTCTACAAGCTCTTGAGGATATTCCTGAACTAAAAAAACCATTAAAGAGATATGTTTCAAGACACCAAGGAGAAGGAAGATTCAACCAAAAACCATTCATGTTGATGGGAAACTAGCTAGCATCTTAGAAGGAACTAATCCTCCTCCTAAGTATGGGGATCTTGGCAATCCTATTGTAACTATTTGCATAGGAAATGTCCAAATCCCTAATGTCCTCATTGATTTAGGAGCTTCCATAAATTTCATGACTACAGATACTCTATCCACATTGGCACTCCTTGAACCTCAGTCAACACATATCATCTTGCAAATGGCAGATCAGTCAGTGAATAAACCCAAGGGAATAATAGAAGATGTTACTATTACAATTGAGTCCTGGGACTATGTAGTAGATTTCATGATAATAAAAAAAATAATAGAAATATTGGTTACCCCATAATCCTAGGACATTCATGGTTAGCTATGGCTACTTCCCTCATTGACTACAAGACAATAAATATTGTCATTACCAATGGTCAATATTCCAAGAAATTATCTGTATACCCTGTAGCTAAACCATTTTCCATAGACAATTAAAATTGGTCTAGTGATGATTCTAAAGGTTATAAGGATATTATCTCCTCTCTCACCATGGAAGTAATTTAATAACACTTGGATCAAATTCAATGTGAGTACCATGACATTAATGTGTTACATAATCTGAGTCATGAGCTAAGTTCATTTCAAGTTCTGTGCCTAACTCATGGATTGATTCCTATACTAGTTCGACCATGTAACTTACCAAGATCAAAAATTACTTCATGAATGAGAATAACCAACCCATCATTTATCTGTTTGTGAAGAACATAGATTTAATAGAATGCTTATTCCAAAACATAACCTCCATGCACGAGACTCCTACCACATAAATGTCCATTAAATGCACTTATAGGAAATTATCCAGAGGTCAATTCAATTCAACTTGATACAAAACAATTGCATGTTCTTCCTGGAAAAAAATTGATGACAAATAGTTGATTGAAGGATGAAGAGGAAAATGCATTTTTCAAACTCCTCTACTCTCATCCACAAGATTTTTCTTGGGAATATAGTTATATGAAAGGTATACATCCTAGCATTTGTACACATCACATTTAAACCAAGAGGCCAAACCAATCAGAAAAATCAAAGAAGGATAAACCCAATACTTAGAGACATTGTTAAGATTGGAATTGAAAATCTTTTGAATGTAGGTTTTATTTACACAATTTAAGACGGTCAATAGATTTCTCCTTTAGTCATAGTACCTAAAAATAATGGGAAATGGAGATTTTTTGTAGACTATAGAGATTTGAAAAAGTCCAATCACAGGGACTATTTCCCATTATTGTTTATTAATCAGGTCCTAGATAACTTATCAAGTAAAAGATATTTCTTAGTTATAGATGGATTTAGTGAATACAATAATATAATAGTAGCACTTGAAGACAAAAAAAAACAAGGTGCACCTATCCTTGGGGGACCTTTTCTTACTGGGTGCTTCCTTTTGGGTTATGTAATGCCCCATCCACCTTAAAAAGGTCCATGCTAGCTATCTTCTCAGACCTCACTCATGACTGGTTAGAAATTTACATGGATGATTTTATAATTTATGGAGAGACATTTAAAGAAGAAATCAAAAATTTGGATAAAATTATTTCTCATTGTGAAAAGCATCATCTCTCCTTGAACCATGAGAAATGTTTGTTTATGATGGAACAAGGTATTTTCTTAGGTCATCATGTTTCAATTGAAGGAATTAAGGTTGACCTAGATAAGGTGAGAACTATTGTGAAACTGCCATCACCCACTAATCATACAGAGGTAAGAAGTTTTCTCGGTCATGTTGGTTACTACTAGAGGTTCATATCAGATTTTAGTAAAATTTCTTCTCCATTGTTTTCTCTTCTAATTAAGGATTTTGAGTTTGAATGGAAAGAAGCATGCCAAGGATCCTTTGATGAAATTAAAGATAAACTAATGAGTACTCAAATGTTGAGAGGCCCCAACTAGGAGTTACCATTTCACATTAAAACAAATGCCTCCTATGAAGAAATAGTTTTTCTCCTCGAATAGCAGGAGGAAAAGAAACCAATGCATGTAATCTATTATATTAGCAAAAATATTTCTCTCATGTAGAGAAAAATTATACAACTAAAAAATAATTCCTCGTTGTGGTATATGCAATCAATAAGTTTAGAAATTATATTACATGATATGAGGTCATTGTACATACTAACCACTCTTCCATTAAATATCTCATGAATAAACCTTTGGTTCATGGCATAATTATTAGATGGTTATTGCTACTACAGGAATTCAATATTAAAATTGTTGATAAACTAGGGAAGTCCAATGTTGTGGCTAACTTCCTCTCCAAGCTCAAAACTTTAGAAGAAGATGAACAAGTCAGTGATGAATTTCTAGATGAACATTTGTTTGCACTATCTACTACCTCTCCTTGGTATGCAGATATGGCTAATTACTTAGCCACATGGAAGTTTCCAAAAAAATTTACACCCAAGCAAAAGAAGAAATTAATTAAGAAGAGTGTGATGTATACTTGATTGAATGAAATCCTATTTAAATGTGGTCTTGATCATGTGTTATGTGGGTGTGTTGCTGAGAATGAAATATTTGATATCCTACGGGCATACCATGATGAACCATTAGGAAGCCACTATTAGGTGCAAACAACCATTCATAAAATCCTGGGATCTAGATAATATTGGCCTTCCTTGTTCAAGGATGTCAAAAATTATGTGGAGAAGTGTGATAAATGCCAAACAATGGGGAAACCAACATTTACATTAGAGATACCCCTCCAACCAAAAGTTGTTCTAGATCCATTTGAGAAGTGGGTTATAGATTTCATTGGGCCACGAACCGACAAGGTAAGGAGTGTCTATTAGTTTGTACAGTAACTATGTTACCATATTTTGAAGTACGGGAAATTCTACATGTAACAAATGAGAAGAATACAGATTTTCTCTATGAATGAATATTCCAAATATTTGGAGCACCAAGATCAATTATGCCAGACCAAGGGCCACAATTCATGTCAGGAGTAATCAGCACTTTTATGGAGACATATAATATGACACACAAGAAGTCATCTCCCTACCACCCACAATCAAATGGGCAAGTAGATGACCAAAAGAGAGTTGGAAAACATACTCATAAAGATGGTGGACATGTCAAGGAAAAATTGGGTACAAAAGTTACCAAAAGTAGTATGGGCCTATAATACTACATGGAAGACAACAACATGGTTTACAACATATGAATTGGTCTATGGTAAGAAACCAATCATGCCCATAGAATTTTAAATCAAAATTGAAGAGAACATCTACGAGGTGGGAATTGAGTTGTGAAGGTACAACGGAAATAATTATTCAATTAAATGAATTGGATGAGATCAAGCTTTAATTGCATTAGACTAAGATCATCCAAAACAAAGGAAACTCTGGCATGAAAAACAAATCAAGCCAAGGAAATTTATAAAAGGGATTAGGTCTTACTTTTTGATTCAAAATATAAATATTTTAAAGGAAAGATACAAATGAGGTGGATGGGTCCTTACCAAATTGTTGAAGTTTATGAGAATGGGACCGTAAAGTTGATTCCAATCTGATGGTTAAAGCAAATTCATGCTAGTTAATTGTCACATACTGAGGTTGTACCATAAACCAACATCTAGACAAGAGTTTTAGACAGAAATAAAAGAAGATTTAGACCTTTATTGTGTAGGAAAGGTTTCCTTTCCTATCAAAATCTACTCATGAACTATGACCTACTTAAAATAAAGAGGGGATGATTGAAAACCAAAAATGGTAATCATATTCCTCCGGAGAATTGGGTGAAAACTAGAAATGGCACCCAATGTTTTGTGAAAACAAAAAAAAAAATAAATAATAGAAAATATTGAAAACCAGCAATGGCGGTCTTCTCTCTCCTAAATTTATCAAAAGGAATAACAAGATAGTATAACTTACGCATGGATTATAACATCATGAAAGGCTACAGAGAGGTGTCACACTTCAAATTTCAAATAACGACGAATATTTGACAAGCTTTAATATCAAGGTATGCACAATTAATGACCCTTATCATTATAAGGTTTTAAATTTAAAGTTAAATTGTTCCATCATGGATATTAATTAGCCACCATTTTCCCACATCATATCAAACGTCCCAAAATCCACTCTAAATATGCCACCCATTAAATGCCATAATGTTTCACACACGTCTAAGTACGTATCCCATCACCTTGGGATTTTAGATTGATTTTTCCACATTTGGTTATATCGCCTTCCAAACAAGGTTTATTCGACATTTGTGCTCTTGATTGGGTTTCTCTCTATCCTACGCCATACTTATCTTGCATTATTATTAGAAACTCCTACATAACCAGTCTTGTGCTACTTAATTCTTACTTCTTCGAACCTAAAATGGGACCTAGACTAAGACATGAGTCTACCAGTTTAGTTGAGCTCTTGATGGATGAAAATCTAATGAAATTTTTGATGGATCCGGGTGGTTTGAGTTTCTCCTGGCATATGAATAATTCAGCATCCCCATGTCATAGAGTAATTCATAAGGAATATGGAGGAAGGCTAATCAACTATAAACAGTAAAGAAATACCCTTCTCCCCAACTATAATAAGTCAATTTACTAGAGTTCCAAATGATGGTTTAGCTATTACTTCGTGGACAATGTACCATGAATTAATTAAGATTTTTACAGTAGGAATAAGAGAAAAATTACAGTTGGTAGTTAATATTAAAGGGAAGAAAAAAGGGATCAAAAGACTGAGTATACATGAACCTTGGGCAGGGGTAGCAAAATGGTTGATTAGATATTTTACTTGTGAAGGGTAGTATGAGATAGTTCTAGGTCCAGTATTGAGGATGCTCAATACATTTATGCCATGGTTAGGAAAAACCCCAGTATAAGGTTAATTTTCCCAATTTCTCTATGAAGCTATATGTACTACCACTAAAACTTTTCATTGGGGGAAACCTATCTCAAGTTTTAGGGTCTCATTCATTTAATCTACAAGCATATATTTTTAAAAAGATAAATGGCATGAGATGGTGGCTTAAATTTCAAAGATATACTCTCCCTCATCTACTTATGTTAGACTTAGAAAATGCCTCCATACCTCTCATGTAGACCTTGTTATCCTGAATCCCTAGAGGAAAATCCATTAACAAAGGAATAACATGAAGTAGCTGAAACCATTCAAAAATTGGTTAACACTCCACCTAAGTCCCAATTGAGCGCACTCTTCCACCCATTCCTGAAGAAGGATTGGTTAGGGATAAGGGTAAAACATGCATGGAGGCAGGAGAACCTAGTTCTCCTCTAAACCATGATATTTTTTTCCCAACGTGTTGCCCTTGTATAAAGTGTAGTTTGAACTTCAAATGAATCAGGAAAGAATTAACCAATTACAAATATTATTGGAAGATAAGGATGTCAGTTTTTCCCAACAGTTATCTTCTCAAGAAGAATGGATTCAAGAGCTTCAAAGTATGGTATCACACTAAGAAGAGGCAACTATTTATTCTACAACATGCTTTACAAGAAAAGGAGAAACATATATATGTATTAGAGGATGCTAAATTGGAATTGAAAACATCCATTACTCAATTGTAGAAAGAACAAGAGCATGCCTTCCCTCAAATAATTTTATTAAAGGGGATGACTAAATGGATGGAAGAATGATATTACCGATTAAGAAAGGCAAAGGAAGAGAATACAAGGATAAAAGAGAAAATTGAATTGCTAAAATAAAATGTTATCCATGTTAGTTAGTTGTATGACTAGGTTCTCTCTTGCAGACCTCCCTCCAATTTTTATGCCATGTTCTTAAAAGAAAAATTCTTCAAATGGAAAATCAGTAGTGCCAGGGAAATATTGGACATTGAATTTGAAGATGACCATCAGTTTGGAGGAGCATACATTGCTACAAATGATGTTGAAAAAATTTATTATTTGAATTTTATGTGTACAATTTTTTTCTACCCTAGCAAATTGAGATATTAATAAATTTGTATGTGGGAGAGGTACAATTGAGGTAATTTTTTCGAACCTAAGACATCAAGGTGAGTGGAGAGAAAATATGGCAACATTTGTACAATCAGAGTCCAAAGTGGGCCTCCTTATGAGGCATGATTTTCTAGCTCCACTTATATTTTTCAAAAAGTTCCATTCACAAGTGTACTGGCTTAATATTGTAGACAAGTATACAAAAATTCTTTAGGTTTGTGTCAAGAACTTCATATAATAGGGGATTACCACACTTAATGTTAATTTTCTTGCCTCACTGGTACATTATCATCTATTCACCGAGCCATATAAGAGAAAATAAGTCATTTCACCCACTAACCTAAAGTGGTCCTTAAAGAGGGCCAAAGATGTTTGCAAAATTATCCTAGGTCTCAAAGAGCAGTAGATTAGAATGTAATACAAGCCACATTTACTTCTTTAACCAATATCATGATGGAATTCAACTAATGATCAGTAAGATAATAGTTATACTACTTTGAGGAAGAATGTGGTTGATCACTTTGGGTTTTCTAATACAATAGTTTTTTGGACATGACAGACATTTACAAATGAATATAATTATTCTAGGATAGTAGAACACCTTAATAGGTAGCATGAGGACTGCTAAATCTCTAGTCAGGGGGAGGTGATGAGCCCCATTTTTGTCATGATAAACCTTGTGTAATTATGTTTAAGCCATGTCAGAACCTATACTACTTTTGATATTATTATGCATGATGGACAAATACATACTTTATATTTACTACTTTAATATGTTTATGGGAAATTGTTGTGTGTACTTATGATGTTTCACCTTGTTAATTTTTTCTTATAAATGGATTGAAAATGATATGAATAAACATTAATTTTGTGTGCAAAAATTACATATGTTGGATTGATATATTGAGCACAGGACTTGGTATATACATTGGTGCAAGAATTTGTTTCATGTGTTAGCACAAGACTCTATTTAATGTATTAGAATAGGAATCTAGTTCATGTGTTGGTGCATGACTCTCATCCTTTTTGGTAAAGGCCTAAAGATAGTACATTCAAACATACAACTCATCAAACCTGGTCCCTCAAAGCTCCAGTTACACAAGCACACATGCAGATAACTTAGATTCTAGTATTACAATTGGCAACATACTTTTCTACAAAGAATCACTATCACTTATCAATCAACATTCAAGCCACGTGAAGAGAAAAACAATAATGACTGAAGAATCACCATCACTTTAGTTTCTTCAATCAGTTATGATTTGGAGAATCTTATAGGGGTGATTGAATCCTTCAAGGATTCAATCATGGATCCCCTCTTCAGTTATTGTAAACACTTCAAGATCAAACACCTTTAAATTATTCCCACCATTAATGTATTAACAAGAATCAAGGGAATTTCTTAGTTCAAATAGTTAGTTAGATTTATAAGTAGTCATTCAAAATAACTTTGTCTCATGAAGAGACTAGGAATATTTTTGTATAAAAGGGAATGCAATTAGAATTAGTGGTTCCATGTTTTTTTCAATTGTAGCTGCATATTTTGAAGTCAATAAATATCAAACTTACGAGAAAGTTTATTTGTCTAAAGTTCATCCAGACTGATCAAAGGATAGGAGTACGAGGCACTCCTACCCAACGAGAGGGAGATTCAATCTTACTTCCTTTCTTTGTTCTTTAACCATTGTTTTTACAAGTCTACTATTCCTATCTGAATACAATTCAAGTCTTTAATTTTAATGTTTTGGTTAACTTCCATTTCTTCTTTCAATTATCGGTATTGTAATTTCATGCATTTCATTTGTAATCACAATCAATTCAATAAAATATTAGTTTTTAGATAGAAACCCATGTTGAGTATGTGTTCCTATTGTTCCCTTTGTTGCAAACATACTTTGGACACTACCTGGATTAATAGACTAGATTGATTGAAGTACAAGCCCCAATGACACTCATCATCACTCTCATCACTTCTTTTTAAATTTTCATCTTTACAATCCATACTCCCCATGTTCGAGTCTATTCCATTAGTGCGCTTTCTTCTACACTTTGCATAGATTCGAGGTATGCTTCTCTAACTAATTTATATTACCAAGTTATTCACTTACCAACATAAAGTGGAGTAAAAATGTAGACATAAAATCATGCATTTTAGACACAATTAGCCCGGTATTATACTACTATTAAGAAGGTTTGCAAGTGTATAAAGTACTAATTAATCTCCCCTTTTTTTTATCTTTGTTTTATGTTTTACTTTTTTTTTCCCATGTATTTCCCGATACTTATCACCCCATTTTCGAACTTCCTCGAGATTATATCCCTAATTTCAAGAGCCCCAACCTATCTTGGGGTGCCCTGGGTGCCGTGGTCCCACCTTGGGTGCCCTGATCTATGCTTTTCCTCTTTCACTCATTTTCGGGTCACTTCTAGTCATTGGTATTCTTTATATTTTCCACAGTCGGCATTTTCAGGATTAATTGAGAAATTATACTTGATAACCCTATAAATATAAATCTTATAAGAACATATTGAGGTTCCTAGGTCTTTCAATTCTATCACTACTATAACTTCATCTAGGTTTGCATCTATTGCACCATCTTCATCAACATAGTTCTATACATTCTAGCTAGCAAACTCTGTATCACATTCATTCACATAGAAGGGAGAGATTTTATCTATTCTATTCTACATATTTTATAGATATCATAGCTCGCTATTACAAAGAGTGCTGGTGACACAAGAGCACCTAGGGCACCATATACAGACACTAACAAGAACTACATCAAGATTCGTAATGTAGTTCAATGCTTAGCAATAAGTCCACCGATTTTGCGGTTGAGGTCGGTTTGACTCGTTCTACTTCTTCTTGTGTGTTGGTCGTCAGATAGGACTTTACGAAGAGCAACAGTCAGGGGACAAGAAGTCCCTCCTCTTTAATGGGAGAGGTTCCCTTATTCAGAAATGAACTTATTTACAAATGTACAAAACATGATTTGTTGGTTAAACTTGGATATTATGAAAGTGTTTTCTATGAAGATCATCAATTACAAAAGGACTGAGGAAAAAGAGTACGGGAAAGAGCAGAAAGGCAACATGCAAAATTATAGATATCAGAGTAATTCTTTATGTATGCGAAGTCACAGTAATTTGAAACAAGATCATTTGTATTGGATAAGTAAGATGGAATTCGAGAGACACAAAGTTCACGTAAATTGCTAGAACACAAAGTTTCTTAACATAAACAGATTCATTAATCAAAGACACAAAGTTCCTTCTTGGTTATACAAGATCACCGTGCTTGCAAAGTTGAAGAGTATGCAATCGGTAAGACTAACAAACTTGAGACAAATGATCTTCACAAAGAAAATAAATGAAAGCTTAGGAATAATAGAGATCAGATAGACAAAGAATGGGAAAGTCCTTCTGTATTGATTTCTTTATAATCTATTTACACTTTTTAGAAAATAAGCCAAGTTCTTCCTCCTTTTTTTTTTAGAATGGCGTAAGGAAGGCCATTATATAGCTTACAAATCAGTTACTCTTCGTAACCGTTTCTTTAACCAAGAACAGTTAAGGACCGCCAATCGCAGTACCTCAACTCGTTGCAAAGAAAACGGCAAAAGAAATGGAAGAAGAGAAAAGAATGAGGAGAAGAAGACAGGTGGCCAGTCACTTGGAGGGACCCACTGACTTCAGAATCCGCTGCCTGAAATTCTTTTAACGCCTCAGCTATGTCTCAGAAGTCTCATCCTAAAGATGACGGCGTATGTCTTTGAAAACAGAGATGACCAGCGTCTTGAAAACTTCATCCTTCTGCCAGCTGTCCTTGGAATTTGGTCTTCAGATTGATAGTATCAGAGCCGCAACTTAAATTCATATTTAGTTTGAAAAAAATAGCATATTCGGGTAGAGCGGGAAAAACTAAGTATGAATGGCATTGGTTCACTGGGACATGTGAGACGTGAATGCGTGAAACACGCGGCTCGGCCGATTCGGGCGAAACAGGAGAAGACGCACAAATGCATTTTGGGACATTTGGGACGAAACGCGCGTGTTCGGGAAGTACGAAAATGGAACAACTTGCACTTTTTGTTGGGACAAAGAGCTCAAGTTTGGGGAGTTTCGGCCGAAAATGGAACAACTTGCACTTTTTAACTTTGGGACATTTGGGACAAAAAGTTCGAAGGACTTTGACTTTCGGTTCAGTTGGCGAAAATGGAACAGCTCGCACGGAAAGTTTGGGACACTTGGAACATGAAAGAGCGAAGTACGCGGTTCGGGGATTTGACCGAAAATGGAACAACTTGCACAATTTGATTTGGGACACTTGGGACACAAAGTTCCAAAGTACGCGGTTCGGGTGTTTCGGCCGATCGGGGAATAGAGAGCAATTTTGAACTCGGGACAGTTGGGATGAAAACGCGTGAAGTACGCGGTTCGGGTGTTTCGACCGAAATTGGAACAGAGCGCACTTTTGAAATTGGGACAGTTGGGACAAAATTGTCCGACAGGCCCGAAAATGGAACAACTTCGGGGATTTCAGCCGATCGGGGAACAGATCGCACTTCGGGACTTGGGACACGCGGGACAAAAATGTCCGAGCAGCCCAAAAACATACAAAATGACCCAAAATTGCAGATTTTTTCGACTTCACAACTTTGGACATTTTCAAGACAAGAGAAAACACTTAAAACTCAAAAATTTAAAAGTTCACTTTCATTAGAGTAGGGAATTTTGAGTGGACAACAGCTGGCTCCTTCCGGGGATGACTTGGCATAAATTCAAATAATGAGACAAGGCAAGAACTTAGACAAACTCGGGAGAAGTAGACCAAGACCTTATCCATTTGGGCAATGAGCCAAAAAGACTAATACAGAGGACAACACACCAAAACAAAAGGAAAAAAAAACAAAACACCTGCATGTAATATACAAGGGACTCCCTAATCACCTATGACTTGAACAACTTGAGATACTACCCACTATAAGGAAGTGGGAGAGGAGAACCATCCATGTAATCAAGGTAGAAAGAATTCTCACCAGCAAAGTGTCTGATCTTGAAAGGTCCGAGCCACAGGGAATCAAACTTTCCATGGCTGCCACGAGGTTCATGCCTTTTATCCCATAGCAGAACACGGTGTCTCCAACTTGGAAATCTCTCGAACGGCTTTCACAAACAGACCTTTACCTTCTGCTGGTGAACAGATATCCTATCAGCAACCATCAATCTGTCCTCATTCAGTTTGTGCAGGTACATAATTCTCTTGTCCAAAGCATCTCTGAAACTAGTATCTTCAATGGCCTTCATTAGGTGCAAGGCTGGCAGTTCCACTGTCACTGGCAATTGAGCTTCTACTCCATATACCACTTGAAAAGGAGACATTCCAATAGCTCTCTTTGGTGTAATCCTGTCTGCCCAAAGAGCATCATAGAGCTTCTTGTGCCAGTTTCGTTGAGACTCATTTACTAACTTTCTTATAATAGTCACCAAATTTTTGTTAGTGGATTATGCTTGCCCATTTCCCTGGGGGTAATAATCTAAAGAATGAGCCAGAGAGATGCCATACCAGTGGTAAGTCCATTATCTCAGTTGAAGAGAAATTCGAAGCATTATCTGTTACAATCTTATTAGGTACACCATACCTTACCAAGATGTTCTCTTTAATGAAGCTGCACACCACTTCAGAAGTAGTACTCTTGACTGGAATAGCTTCCACCCATTTGGTGAAATAGTCAGTGGCAGTTAGTACATGAGTGTGACCAACACTAGAAGCAGGATTAAGTGTACCAATGAAGTCCAAACCCCACTGTTGAAATGGTTCCTCAATCACAACTGGCTTGAGAGGCAAAGAAGCCAATTTAGGTCTTCCCACAAAGGTCTGACAAGCCTCACATTTATCCACCCACTTGGATGCATCTCTCGAACAAGGAAGGCCAAGAGATCCTCCACGAAGTATCTTATGAGTCAGAACCGTTGATGAATAGTGCCCTCCACATGCCTGATCATGAAAAGATGAGAGCAACTTTCTCTGTTGTTCCTTGTCCACACACTTCAAAAATCTCCCATCTAAGCCACGCTTGAACAAAGCATTTTCCCACAATACATATTGCAGACCGACCTTAATTTAATAGTCCTCTTTTCTTTGGAAGTTAAATGAGAGGGGCATTCCCCATAGGTGAGAAAATGGGCGATGTCAGCATACCATTCATCAACTGAGCTAAGGAATAGAACGGTAGGAAGGTCAACTTTGTTCTCCAATAATTCATGCTTAGCTCCTTCAAAGCAATGAGCTCACAAAGACCTTTTCCATGAACCGGCTTGGTCGGCTTGATGTCAATGTCATACTCTTGGACCTTAGAACCAGTTCCCTCTCTTGGACCCAAATTCTTGTTGTGTGAGGATTGACTTAACATTGTATCTCGGAACCAAAGACCATGGAGTGAGAGTTGAGGATATAAAAACAAAGCCGCAATGCTTTGACCACCGTAAAAGCATGCTTCTCCATCATGGTGTATTTCAACTCATGATCTTTCGTAATATAGCTCATGAACACAATTGGGAGTTCATGCTCATTAGAGTCTTCTTGAGTTAAGACAAGAGCCAAGGTATTATCTCAGTAGCATAGCAATAGATGATGAAATCTTTACTAAAATCGTGACAAAGCCAAAACTCGGAGTTTTAGCGATAGCTCTCTTGATACCCTCAAAGGATTCCTTTCCTTTAAGACCAACCAAATGTTTGCTTCCCTTTCATCATCTGAGAAATATTCAAAGTTAACTCTGCAAAATCGGGATGAATCTTCTCAAAAATTGATCTTACCAGAAGGAGTGCACGCCCTTTTTACTGGTTGGGAGAGGAATTTGCTGGATAGCTTGTACTCGTTCAGGTCAATCTTAATACCATCTTTGGAAATGATGTGCCCTAATAATTTTCCCTCTATGACACAGAAAACAGATTTTTTGGGATTCAAAGAAATTCCATGCTCTCTGCATCTTAGCAGAACTGTCTCTAGGTGATCAAAATGATCCGCTCTTGTCTTGGAAAATACTGTCAGGTCATCAAGATATATGACAATACACTTCCCTTTCAAACTTCCAAAAGCCAGATCCATAGCTCTCTCGGAAAGTGGCACCAAAGCATTAATAAGCCCAAAGGCATTCTCTTGTAGGCAAAGGTACCCAAGGAGTAGTGAAAGTTGTTTTATGTTGATCTACATGATCAACCTCTACCCGATTATAGCTTCGAGAATCCATCAAGCATAGATAACATTTCAGATCATGTTACTGCTTGCAATATTTGATCCATCATAGGCAAAGGATAATTATCCTTCAAGAAGCCCGATTGATTCCCGAAATCTACACTGATGCGATCTCACCATTTTTCTTCCTAACAGCACAATGTTTGCAATCCATGTTGAATGGTGAATGGGAAAAATGATTTTAGCTTTCAACAACTTCCGAATTTCTAAAAGATGGTGTCACTATTTTGGGATTATCTTGCGCCTCTATTTCTACTTAAAAGGTTTAATTCTGGTTTGAGAGGAATAGAATGTTGCATATCTTTTGGCTTAAAGGCTTTTAGATCCTCATAAGAATAAGCAAGAACATCCTTATACCTTCTTAGAAGATCAATTGCTTTTCTTCTTTCATCTGTCATGTGCAACATTTTCCAATATTCACTAGCTTAGGGTCATTAGAACTCCCAATATCAATCTTATCATACTCAGCTGATTGTTGAGGCTAAGTGGAAGCTCTAGACTTCACATACTGTCATGTTTATCAAACAGTTCCTCTAAGCTTACCAAACCTTTAGGAATCTTGTTTCCTTTGAGATTGATGCATCCATCTTGATCTGTTTCTTCCCCTTGGGCGACTGCTTTGTTAAAGGGCACACTCTCACGAGGTAGGTTGTCACTTCCCTCAAAATACAGTTGTTCAAAATTACCCTTGAGTTCTAGGAAGGAGAGAAAATGTTGATCATCGTTGAAAACCTGCCGAGTTATTGGTATTATCAGTACACTAGGCCGATGGACCATCTCAATAGTGAACTTATCCTGAGAGAGAAGGGTGGGGAATCAAGAGTGACCCCGAGACCGCTAGTGAATCAGCCCTGTTGTTCTTCTCCCTAGGTATTGCCTCAATGGAGAAAGCATCAAGAAATTCAATGGAATCCCAAACCTGATTCCGGTAATGCTTCAACCTTCCATTTTTTACCTGGAAAAGGCTTCTCACTTGCTTTACAATCAATTTTGCATCACCACGAGCCAGAAGATTCTTCACACCTTGTTCTTTGGCCACTTATAGGTCAAGAATGAGAGCCTCATACTCTCTTTGTATTATTAGTGTTTTCGAACTGCAACTTAAATGAAAAAGGATGTAGGCATCCTTCAGGTGACACTAGCAGGACACCAGCTCCCGAACCAGCTGAGGAACAACTTCCATCAAATTCTAAAATCCAAACACCATTAGGATCTTTAGGTGACATTCTGGGAAGTTGGATTTCATCAGGGGACATAATCATGTAATTGCCATGACCCATATCCTCATAGAGTATTTGTGCTTTAGGATCATCCGTTTTCTGCACAATATACTCAGAATGCTTCTCAGGCAGTAACTTCTTCATGTGTCCATTGACAGGTATGAGTGCATGTGACCAATCCATTTGAATTTCTCCACCCACATCTTTACAGAAGTTCCTACTTAGCAACATTCCATATGAAGGAGGAATTTCGCTACTAGGATGGTAGCCAAAACTTTCTTCTCAGGTAAGCAAAAGCCACTTGTGCATCTTTAATTCTTCCGACCATGGCACTTCTTTACTCTCCATGGAGTAACAAGATCCATAAGTGCGAGTGAGGTCAAGCCTAAGGCATGAGCTACTTTAGCCGGAATCACGTTATCGAGGCTTGAATCTATGACACATTATGAGCCTATGGCCAACTATAAGGAGTGTTACATAAAATGGTTTAATTTTATCACGGGTGAGGTGACAGCAGAATACCTACTAGACTAGGGTCGTGGTGCGTAAGAAGGAGTAGGTAAAAGACCTTTAGAGGTGGTCTTGGAATGGGAATTAACAAATTGAATCATCTTGGCAAAAGCTTTGGGATGAGTTTGATAGTACGGCTTCGAGATTTGAACCTTAGTCTTTTCGAGGATGATCAATAATATCAAAAGACCGAAGTGGACGGGCCATCATCACTTGCAATTCTAGGCTTATCAACTTTAGGAGAAAAGAAGAAGCAACTTTGGTAGCAGGATTGATAGGACTCACCTTTGATGTAGACGAAGTAGGGACAGGAGATCCTCTTTTTGCAATCACGGGAATAGTTGCCAAATGCTCCTTAGATTTCTTGATAGGCATGTCACTTTCTCCTCCGACTTGTCTCCGCTCTTGAGTCATGACAGCAAATGATTCACTATTCATGTCTGCTACCACTTCGTCATAATCATCTCCATCATAATGCCCTCAGTGGTAAAGAAATTAACCCGAGATCCCTCAAGTTCTTCTGCCTCATCATCAAATTCCTCCACAAACTCCTCGCAAGCTTCATTACCCTCATCATCATCTGGCTCTTCAACTTCACAGTGGCATTCACAGGAACCTTAACAGGAGGTCCTTCAAGTGCTAATCTTGTTTGAGAAGCGTGCACGATTTCTGGGTTGAAAATTCCTCCTTGGAACATCTCGCATAAGGAGCGCTTTGAGCCAATTGTTTCTTTATAGCAATAAGATCATTTGCAAGTCTCGAACTAATGGATCAAGATTAGGTCCAGGGGTGGAAGAGGAAGAAGCAGCAGACTTAGATTTGGGAGGGTCTCTTCTCAACTTCCCTGACATGATCAAGTCATCCTCGATACTAACAAAGTGAGAGTTTGATCTCGACCAATGTTGCGAGATTAGCCCTTCTTAGTGCATAACTAACTTTGGGCGATTGAGCATTCAGAAGAAACATTTTTGAATTTGATCAACAGGTCGGGTAGGCTGCGGAATTTTATTGATCAATCTGTTGAACCGGGCCACAAATTCTCTCATGGGCTCTTGTGAATCTTTCTTTATCTGAGAGATTTGGGCTAGCAAGGCATGTACATCTTCTACCGGCTTGAAACAGTTTTCGAACTGAGTTCTCATTGTGTCCCAGTTGGTGATAGCGCCAGCCGGAAGGTGGTAGAACCAATCAGCAACATTATCTTGTAACGTCTCAACGAACAGCCTTACGGAGACATCTTCATATTTGACTCCTGAACTCCACATGCAACAACGAAGGCTGCGATGTGTTCATCAGGATGCACTTTGCCATCGCCTTTGAATTTGGGGAAGTTCTTCCGGTTACCTCTGGGTAACTCATGCAAAGGCTAAGTAAGGGCCAGGGGCCCGACACGATGACCCCATGGTAATGGCGCCGCCATTCTTGGAAAAACGGCTTGGAGAGGGACTGCAACACCAGCAAGAATCAAAGCTTAAAGATTAGGGCTATCTCGGCTCAAGAAATACCACCCGTATGAATTTGTCTTGAGCAGGTGGAGTGCTTGTTTAACGAGTCCTTCTATTTGAAGGGAAAGGAAAACCCTGCTGCTCCAAAATCTGGAACTGAGAATCTTCAATACCAAGGGTCCTTCTCCCTCGAGTAAAATGCGGAGTCGCCAAATCAAAAGATGATCAAAAATAACAGAACTGGAATATTATTTTCCCAGTGAGTCGCCAAAACCGTTGGTCGTCGATAGGACTTTATGAAGAGCAACAGTCAGGGGACAAGAAGTCCCTCCTCTTTAATGGGAGAGGTTCCCTTATTCAGAAATGAACTTATTTACAAATGTACAAAACATGATTTGTTGGTTAAACTTGGATATTATGAAAGTGTTTTCTATGAAGATCATCAATTACAAAAGGACTGAGGAAAAAGAGTACGGGAAAGAGCAGAAAGGCAACATGCAAAATTATAGATATCAGAGTAATTCTTTATGTATGCGAAGTCACAGTAATTTGAAACAAGATCATTTGTATTGGATAAGTAAGATGGAATTCAGAGACACAAAGTTCTGTAAATAACATCTGCTAGAACACAAAGTTTCTTAACATAACACAGATTCATTAATCAAGGACACAAAGTTCCTTCTTGGTTATACAAGATCACCGTGCTTGCAAAGTTGAAGAGTATGCAATCGGTGAGACTAACAAACTTGAGACAAATGATCTTCACAAAGAAAATAAATGAAAGCTTAGGAATAACAGAGATCAGATAGACAAAGAATGGGAAAGTCCTTCTGTATTGATTTCTTTATAATCTATTTACACTTTTCAGAAAATAAGCCAAGTTCTTCCTCCTTTTTTTTTTTTTTTAGAATGGCGTAAGGAAGGCCATTATATAGCTTACAAATCAGTTACTCTTCGTAACCGTTTCTTTAACCAAGAACAGTTAAAGACCGCCTATCGCAGTACCTCAACTCATTGCAAAGAAAATGGCAAAAGAAATGGAAGAAGAGAAAAGAATGAGGAGAAGAAGGCTTGAGGGACCTACCGACTTGAAACGCCTCGAAATTCTTTTAACGCCTCAGCTATGTCTCAGAAGTCTCATCCTAAAGATGACGGCGTATGTCTTTGAAAACAGAGATGACCAGCGTCTTGAAAACTTCATCCTTCTGCCAGCTGTCCTTGGAATTTGGTCTTCAGATTGATAGTATCAGAGCCGCAACTTAAATTCATATTTAGTTTGAAAAACAGCATATTCGGGTAGAGCGGGAAAAACTAAGTATGAATGGCATTGGTTCACTTGGGACATGTGAGACGCGAATGCGTGAAACACGCGGCTTGGCCGATTCGGGTGAAACAGGAGAAGACGCACAAATGCATTTTGGGACATTTGGGATGAAAACACGCGAAGTACGCGGTTCGGGAGTTTCGGCCGAAAATGGAACAACTTGCACTTTTTGATTTGGGACAAAGAGCTCTGAAGTACGCGACTCGGGAGTTTCGGCCGAAAATGGAACAACTTGCACTTTTTAACTTTGGGACATTTGGGACAAAAAGTTCCGAAGGACGCGACTCGGCCGGTTCGGGCGAAAATGGAACAGCTCGCACAGAAGGTTTGGGACACTTGGAACATGAAAGAGCGAAGTACGCGGTCGGGATTTCGGCCGAAAATGGAACAACTTGCACAATTTGATTTGGGACACTTGGGACACTGAAGTTCAAGTACGTGGTTTGGGTGTTTGGCCGATCGGGAACAGAGAGTAATTTTGAACTCGGGACAGTTGGGATGAAAACGCGTGAAGTACGCGGTTCGGGTGTTTCACTGAAATTGGAACAGAGCGCACTTTTGAAATTGGGACAGTTGGGACAAAATTGTCTGACAGGCCCAAAAATGGAACAACTTCGGGGATTTCGGCCGATCGGGGAATAGATCGCACTTCGGGAGTTGGGACACGCGGGACAAAAATGTCCGACAGGCCCGAAAAACATACAAAATGACCCAAAATTACAGATTTTTCGACTTCACGACTTTGGACATTTTCAGACATGAGAGAAAACACTTAAAACTCAAAAAATTTAAAATTTCACTTTCATCAGAGCAGGGGAATTTTGAGTGGACAACATTGTGCAGGGCATCATTTAGTCATCCATCAAATCTAGTGTGACACATAGAAAAAGTTTAAGACCTAGTTGTGACACTGCCAAACACAATTTCTGAGCTTCTACATAGTTCATAAAGACCTAGAGTTTAGACCGGGGCTCCTCGGGGTGTTGGTACTCCACCTGGCACCTGTGTCATCTCAAGAAGTCTTGATTTACACTTTGGTGGTTCCTAAGTGGTCGTCTACACATTCGGTTTCCAATTTCAGACCTCGATGAGAATTTTACAATTATCTAAGTTATTCTTTTCCTTCCTCTTATCATTTAGGGTTCCATTACATTTAGATTAATTTACTTGCATCATTATTTATTGTTCTTAGATTATTTACTGCATTTTCATATCATTTTATGTCCTCCTATTTAGATTAACTATTGGATATACTCCCCTTAGTTATCCCATTTTTAGTTAATCATCCACAATTAGCTTGAAAAGTGTAACAGTTAGTTCCAGAATGTTTAGCAATAGTTTTGGAGAAGCTTGATGCAATTTTTGATGATCCCAAGCTGCTCATAATTAAGGGGAGATATTGGAAATCACTAATTATGACAATTGGGTATTCACCGTCCAAATATTTTGTTTTTTATTTCCAAGATTTCTTTCACCTTCAATCGATATATTTTTAATGCTTTGTATCTGTTTAGTAACTTTGTATTAAATATTCTTCTCAACTCTCTAGTTTCCTTGTTGCATAATACAAATGGAGGAATTAGGATAGAATTGCATTAGGAAAAAATATATATCAATCTAGCTCAAGCATGGAGCATATTATAAAGGGGAAGAAATTTCATAACAAAGTTTTCATGCTTTGTGTGTAGTTGTAGTTGATGTTTTTAGATGGTGAATAAATTAAATAAGATAAAGTAATTTTATCCAGATCCGGCCTTTATAAACAGTTATAGTTGTTGGTTTTCTTTTTCTCTAAATTATGGGTTGTGTCACTTATATACTTTGTTTGTTTGGTGTTTAAATCTATTTTGTTTATATGTATATTATTTGGTATTATTCCATTGTCCATATCTTTTCAAATCCTATGATTGTTTAGGAATCACATTTTACGCTTTTAAATCAAGAAGAATTATGGAACGGATCTATTTGGTTTTTAATATTCATGCATTGTGAGGTAAAATTTTAGAGCTCTATTTTTATGTCTTTATTTATCCTTGGTTCTATCTCTAGGTCACCACGCCTCCATTGTGGAGTGGAAGCTCTATTTTTCACACAATATCTATTCATTTTAGTATTCATTTTTGTGGAGTGGATGATGATGATGGATGCGACACATTTTTGGATGTGAGGTTTTTACTTCACAAATTATCTCCACTTAGTAGAATGTCAAGTAGAAATTCCTTTCCAATCTCATGGAATTTCATTCGAACTAAAAATTAGCCTGCTTTATTTTGACTTCTCTCCCAAAATCAACTTGGCACCATGGATTTGAGATCTTTATCCCTTCATTCTCACTTCCACATTCCACTTATCACAAATCATCATTTCACCTTGCCATATTTTCTTCAGGACTTGCAAGTTGCTTCCTGCATCCTAACTTGATCTTTTCATGGCTACTAATATGAGTCATGAGAAAGAAAGCAAACAATGCCAAGATTGAATGCAAAATTATTCAAAAGAGCCAACTTGGTTGGTAGAAATGTGTTGTAAAGATCATGTAGACTAACTTCGAGCTGAAGTCACAAAGATAGAAAATTACTAAGTGTAAACCAAAATCCAAACTCAAAGATTGGTCAAGCTCGAGGTAAGGCTAAAGGATTCTCATTATTAATTATCTTAATTCTCCTACCTTTCTTGTTGTCATAGTTTTTCACCTATCCACGATGTCATTTTCTCTACAATTCTTACTATATTTATAATTGTATATATGGTCCATCCTTGTTTGATTTTCCTCCTTCTCTACCCTTAGATTTTTGGAGCTCTAAGTCTTCTTGGGGAACAAAATATCTATGGGAGCACGGGTTTTGTTCAACCCCGTAAGTAAAGCCATATCTTGGTTGGTCTTTTCGCATATATATCAATGTCCCCATGAGATCAAATTACCTCAAAGACTTTTTCAAGAGCTCGCCGATCATATTTGACAAATATCATGTGGTTGATTATGAAACATTGACCTACTACCAAGATACGTCCCGGGTGGACAATGATATGAGATTGGGCCATCGGTTTTATCTCATCCAAATGGATGACGAGTGAGTATTTAATTTGTAAAATATTAATTACAAATTTAATGTTATTTTATACGCTTTTAGAGATAGTGACAATATAAATATATTTTAAAATATTAACATTAGTTAATATAAAATATATTAATTGCATGTTTATAGTTATAATATATAGTTACAAAGAATTGATTTATAAAAATAGAAAAAGGAACTTGAACTTTATTCAAATTACCCAAATCCCCCACCTACTCACCGGCTTAGTTTGGGATCACCGGTGGCTCCCAGAGCCACACCCACGATGGTTAGAGCTTACCACCGCCCTCCACCACCATCGAAAAGCTCCCCCAAATTCCTCTTATCATCTCTCCCACATGGGTGGTTGTTGATAATTTAGAGGAGGACCCCTCGTGCTCGGGTTGGGATATGCTAGACAATGGAAAGGACCTTCCTGGTATTGGTGGCTAATGAGCATGACCCCCAATCTAGTTATTTTGTTGCGGTAACTTGACTTCCGTGTTCTTGTTTTGATGTTTTCCTTGGCATTTCTAGTGTGTTTTGATGTATTCTAGGCGTGGCCTAGTGTGTTTTGTGGATTTGGGACATGCTCTCATACCACCATTTTTTTTTTATTGGAAAAATCTTATATCATGTTTCCTTTAATACAATATAAGATCTTTTTCATTTAAAAAATTACCCAAATCAATATTTTCCCATGTTTATATTACAAATAGGATGTTATTATTATTCCCTATTTTGGTGTCTTTGTAACAATTGGTGCAACTACTAGTAATGGACCAATTCTGAAACAATGAATAATTTTTTCTAGAAGTGGACTATCAATGTATAAGATTTAGACTTTTTATAAGAAACACATGTATTTTGAATTCATAGAATTCCATATAGTAAAAATTTTCTTGATGCACTTCAACATAATTGAGTAAGATTTAGATGCTTATCTATTTTGGAAATGATTTTAAGTTATGATTAAATTGGTGTTTTCATAAAAATGATATATTTCTCAATAATTTTTTCACATTATTATATATTGCAAAAGATTAGCATAAATTTCATATTTTAGGCAAACTAGATTAGCTTTATGATGATCAGAATTAAAAGTAGCTTCTTAATTAAAAATGCATTTATATCACAAATATAAGAAAGGTGTTATCATTGTATATTTAATATTTTTTTCTTGAAAAATTAATGTATGATAATATAATATTATTCATTATTCATTGAAAACACACACACACACACAACACACACACACACACACACACACACACAGTTAATAAATGAAATTCACCATTTATACACATAAGTTCCCTTAATGAATGACATAAGCACTCAAACTACCATGATCAACCCTTAACGTGATATAGTTCCTCTCTTAAAAATAATCATCTAAGGCCATACGGTGGAGATAAGTTGTAGACAACTCAAATTTCAACATGAATAATTACGATTCATCTATCCCGCAACATCACTGAATCCATATAATAATTAATCATAATATTAATTATTATTAATTAATTTTATCATTTTCCCCTTTATCATTTTATTATCATTTATCTAATATTCCATCATTCCATTATTAATCCATCATCATATCCCATTTTATCATTAATCACTTATTATATCCTAGTATCCTACTTTAATCCTTCATTAAAATTCTCTAGGAATTTAATATTCATACTTATCCCTACCCACCTACCCTACACATCCCTACACCTAGCCTTTCCATGTAACCTCGCCCTATTCATCATTGATTAAACTAATCTAACTCTAATCCTAATCACATATTCACCTCTAAATTTAGAGGCATCTATTTCTAGAAACCTCTCTAACTTTCTCCTTCCATTAAATTTTGAATACAATGGAAGCTTCTTCCTTCCACAAATTTTGAATTCAAATTATAGAATTTTCCATTCTAGAGAATCCTAATCCTCACATGCATCCTCCACCCTTGATCCAAATTTAACTTGGATTCATCCTAGCTATTGAATCCTCTACCCTTCAACTATAAATTAGTCATTCTCCTCTATGAGAGCTATATTAATAATCCATATCCAACCTCTTCCAATTTTATCAATCAATCCATCATTCATCTACAATCAGTCCATCAATTCATCTTCATCAATCAAGTAATCCAAGAAAGATCAAGAAGATTTGTTGCTCGTGTGTTCTCCACCAACATCTGAAGAAAATAAAATCAATCAAGAGTAAATGAAACACATGAAAGGATGTGATTTACAACTTATAGGGAAGTGTAAGTATTTTTCTCTCCCCCCTTTCAATCCATTGCTATATGTAAAGTATTTGTTGAGAAGATTATGTTAGGAAGCAAGTTTTTGGTTTTCTCACATTTTTCTCAGTCATATTTTTAAGATATACATTTTGGCACCCACCGTGGGGCTTATCCCCCACTTATTTATCATTTTTAATATTATTTCATCCCTAAAACAAGCTGTCAAAATTTGAAGAATTTTTATTTTCTTTTGCACCTTCAAAATTAGAATTTTGTGATCATCTCTCATTTCTCACACTTTTAGCATGTTTTCTCTATGTATTGGCACCTTTGCAATATAAACTAACACCTTTTATTTAGATTGTCACTTTTTGAGTTCATTTTTTCACTTTTTCATGTTTTGGAACCCATGCAAATAGTTTGGCGCCTGCAAATAGTTGTAAATAGTTCAGTCAAGCACCTATGCTCTGTGTTGTAGCAATTTTTTGCCTAACATCCGAGAGACATAAATTTTAATCCAAAATACAAAATGACTTAGTTTCATTTTTCCCATAAAGGTATAAAAAATATATATGCAATGAAAGTGTTATTTTAGTATTTTATATGAAAATTTTGTCATGGTTTTCATTTTCCTAAATCTTGTCATTTTAATTACACATTGAGTTATATTTTTCTTGCTCTAGACTAATAACACTTTGTGTACATGAGTTCTGCTCTTACTAAAGATAAAAATCAATCTATAACTACCAACCCTTTTTTTTAACACGATTATTCCAAGACATTTGAGGTTATAATCAAAATACTAATATTTTTTTGTAGGGCCTCCTTTTGAAGACTTGATCTAAAAAATAATAATCTTTATTGTTTCATTTTATCATCTAGAATTTATTTTCTTGCATTATATTTCTTGTATGTTTCCCTTTTTGTTTATTCATCCTAAAGGAAAAACCATGTATGCTTTCCTCTCATGTCCTAGGATGATCTTGAGGATCAAAAGAAGACATCCTTCACATTTTTATTTTATAGGGGAAAAATGACATGGAAGTGATATCCACACACTTTCCATAGTCCTAGAGCTCTCGTGGTCATGGGATTCATCTCCACGCATGTAGACACAACATGTGTTCAGTGGGGTATATAAATTCTTAGATAGTTTTCATTATTGACTAATAAATTTATTGATTTAATAGTGGTGTGAAGTGAGGGGCCTCTGCGTCCCAATACCTAGGCCGTAGACAACATACTTGAAACATGGACTTGGTCCCAATGTACCGCAAGGTATATTGGGGAATCCTAGTGAGCTTATGTCTTCTAGATTAGGAAACCCATTGGTTGCATATCAAACTACAGTGAAAGGAGGTCTCACTCCCTAAGATCACTCACTAGCCGACCCCACATTGACACATAGGTGAAAAGCCAATTATAGTACCATCATCATTTTTTAGTAATGAAATCAGAGTATAGCTTGGTTTAGTCCCACTTGACTAGTTAGGGTGTGTGTTGTGTATTTTTTTCTTATGAACACCCTTAACTATCCCATTACTTAAAATTATAAACATCATCATAATTAACCATCCTTATTCACACAATCTGAATCCCATAATCAAAGACCCTAATCCAAATCTAATCAACAACAACATATTATAATTCCCAATCTAATGAGGCTCTTATTCTACCTTCATCTCCTTCATCCCCCAAATTGATAAAATCTAACGAGGTTCCTACACCACACCCACATCCCAAATCCTTTTCATCCTCAACATCACCCAAATCTAATGTTACCCCCATATCACACCCATATCCTTCATCTAAGTCTATACCATCTTCTTCATCTACATATATTAATCCTAAACAATATAATCCTAAGCCACAAAATTAACTAAATATACTTTTGACTCCAAGCCCAAAACATCAACTTCGGCCCCCATGCCTAATCCATCCCCTTCATATTCAAAAAAAAAATATAATCCAAATCAACCAACACATCTCATTATCCATCCAATACCACACCTTTACTTCCTACTCCCCAAAACCATTTAACCTAACCCACTTCACTCTTTTAGAAGAATCCTTGATCACCATCTTCCATCATCTAAAAAAATTCAATATGATCATCCATCCCCAATAAAATCATGAAATAAAAACCTTTCCCAAACCATATTGGTATCAAGAACACTATTATCATGACTTCCATTACACCCATGGACATTCGACCAATCGTCACATGTAATTTAGGTCTTATGTACAAAACCTCATTAACCAAGGAATTCTTATCCTTATACCTATTTACCCATAAATTTTCCATCCCAACCCTCTCCCTAACCATTACTCACCATCAAAATCACACTTGAAATAAAAACATGTTCATCCATCCACATCCCATTGTACATTCAAACATCCTTCCTGACTAAAAACCAAAATGAATATCATTGTTCATCCTTTGTTAAGCCCAGCCTCTTAGCGGATGAGAAAACTACAACCCCCAGTCTCACGATTTTAGGATGGCTATTAGCAAGAGCTCTATGTAGCACATTGTTTCTGTAACATTCTATTTATTAAATTATGGGAGCACAGAACCCCTACTTTACCATTTTTAATAAAATAGTGCTCTTCTTTTGTACTTGTTGCAACTATCCAATTATTGTTAAATCTACAACATTAACTTAGGTTTTTCCATGGTTAACGCCTCTTTATCTCGAATGAATTATTTGTATTATTATGCAAGGAAAATGCCATGTCAGAAATGATGGGAGGATTCTCATATGATTTCCAGGAAATCCCATGCCTTCACACTACCCCATACCAACCCCTACCATAGACCTGCCACACTCCACTTCCCTCCATTATTTTCCTCTTCCATTTCAACCACGCACCAAACTGTACACAATTACTTCCCCCATTAAATTAATTTTAATTTTATTAATCTATTATTTGTAATCTTAGTTTTTTATAATATCCATGGTTGAAAATGATATGTCATTATTTGAGGGGGTGAAAGTTGGGGCATTATAGACTATAAGAGTGGGACATGCATAGGATGATTTAGAAAAGGTCGTAAGGTATCTTAATGGTCTAAAATTTACCATTCAAGATGAGATCAACATGCTTTCACCCAGGATAGCTGAATAATCCTATCAATTGGCACTCAAAGTTAAAGAGAGGCTTTCAAGGAAACAAACTTCATATAAAAGAGGACTATGTAGAATTCTTAGAGGTAGAGGTGACCAAGGTAGTAGGAGGTAGTTGCAATCATATTTGGAGGAAGCTAACAGATCCCAGAGTTCAAGAGGAAGCTATGAACTAAAAGGAAGAAGACCTTATCAAAGAGTAAGAGGAAAATTCTTGGGTAAGTGTTTTAGATGCAATAAATATGTAACTCATAGGTCTTATGAATGCCCTGAAAATTCATCAACTAGAAAAGTAAGAGGTTTTCATGTGACTTAAGGTGAAGAGGACGAATAAATGGAAGAGTCAGAGGTTCATTAAGACTTACCAGAAGTTAGTGAATCACTCTTAATGAAGAGGATTTTTATCAAGCCAAACAAGGAGGTCATGGAACCACCTCAAAGGAAGAATTTTTCAAGACTACATACAATTGAAAAGGAAAATGCTACAAAGTCATTATAGATAGTGGGAGCACAAAAAATCTTATCTTAACAAAGAGGATGGAGAAACTTAGATTGGATAAAAGGTATTGCATCCTACACCTTATAAAGTGTCATAGCTACAAAAAGTATAGAAGCTCTTAGTTAATGAACAATGCAAGGTAGATTTTCAAATAGGAACTTATAAGGATCAAATAATATGTGATGTTATTCCCATGGATGCTTGTCACATTCTACTTGGGAGACCATGGTAATATGACAAAACGGTAGTACATAATGGAAGGCACAACACCTATACCTTTGAGAAGGATGGAAAGAAGCATGTTCTAAAAACTTTACAAGAAGATAATGTTATTATTGAATCAAGTTCTATAGTTCGATAATGAGTGGCAAATATTTCCTACATCCAATGAAAAAGGAAGAGGTAAATTTTTCTTTTGTTGGTAATCCTAAAAATGTTGTTACCAATACAAATCTTGTTGATTTTCCTCAATTATATTCAATATATTTTGAATGAGTGTGTATATATATTATATTATATGATCTTCCAAATGATTTACCTCCAGTTTGAATCATTATCCATCATATAGATTTGATTCTAGGTGTTAATCTTCTAAACAAGGTTGCTTACAGGATGACTCAAAAATAAAATAAAGAGATTAAGAAGCATTACAAGAATTATTAGAAAAGGGATAATAATAGAAATTCTAATTCCTTATGTTGTACCTATGGTTTTGAGTCCTAAGAAGGATATAGGATGGATAATGTGCACATGATTCCGGATAAATCAAAAAGATCACTATCAGGTATAGATTCCCATTTCCTAGAATTGATGATTTGTTAGATTGTCTAAGTTGAGCTAAGTATTTTTCTGAAATAGATTTGAAAATTGGTTATCATCATTTTAGAATTAGAGAGGGTGATTAATGGAAAATATATTTTAAGACTAATGATGGGCTTTATGAGTGGTTGGTTATGCCATTTGGTTTGACAAATGCTTCTAGTACCTTTATGAGGCTTATGAATGAAGTGCTTAAATATTTCACAGGTAAATTTTCATAGTTTATTTGGATGAAATTTTGGTATATAGTCAATATAAAGATTAACATCTTAAACATTTTAGATTGGTCCTTGAAAAGTATCATGAAGAAAAGCTATTAACAAATCTTAAAATGTATACTTTCTTGAAGATAGAGATAATATACTTGGAGTTTGTGATCTGAAAAAAGGATTAAAGATGGATAAAGAGAAGGTAAAGGTAATCATTGAATGGCCTACTCCTAAAATTGTGTTTGGGGTAAGAATATTTCATGGTTTGGATAGCTTTTATAGGAAATTTATAAGAAATTTCAGTGGGTTTTTTGCTCCAATACTAGAGACAATTAAAGGTGACAAAAAAAATTTCAATAGACTAAGGAAGTGTATAATAACTTTCATTTTATTAATAAAAATATAACAAAGGAACTAATCTTGAATTTCCTGATTTTTCTAAACTTTTTCAAGTTGAGTGTGATGCTAGTGGGAATCTTATAGGCGCATTTTTAAGTAAAGAAGGTAATCATATAGCTTTCTTTAGTGAAAAAAAGAGTTATGCAAATAAAATGTACTCAAATTATGATTAATAATACTATGATATTGTAAAGGCCTTAAAGAAATGGAGACATTATCTCATGCCTAAAGAATTTGTTTTGTTTACTGGTAAACATGTTTTGCAGTTTATAACTAGTCAACATAAATTGAGTCAAAGGCATGTCAAGTGGATTGAATTTTGTAAATTTTTACTTTTATTATCAATCATAAGAGTGGGAAAACTAAAAAGTTTCTAATTCTTTGAGTAGAAGAATTTTGATCATGCAGGAGTCTCAAATCACCATAGTAGGATTTGATGATTTAAAAGAAATGTACAAAGAAGATGTTGATTTAAAGGATGCTTATGAGGCTTGCATGAATCCTCTTGGAAATTATATAAGTCCTTAGATTGATTTCATGATTCTTGAAGGTTTTTGTTTAGGGACCGCCAATTTGTGCATACCAAAAATTTCCATAAGAGATAACTTGTTGATATAAAAACATAAGTGGCACGGTTTGGCGGGCATTTTGGAAAAAATAAGACACTAACTCAATAAGTGCTCATTACTATTATTAGCCATGTAGAGTAATAATTTTAATAATTTTATAAAATGGTGAAAATTATGTCCGCATGCCAAAGGAAAGTGGTCAAAACATAGGTTTATATGAATCATTTCCAATTCCCAACAAACCTTGGGATTCTCGTAAGTATGGATTTTGTACTTGGTTTTCCAAGAACCCAAAAATGACATGATTCAATATTTATAGTGGTTGATATATTTTCAACAAATATCACTTTATTCCATGTACTAAGACAAGTGATGCTACTAACATTACAAATCTCTTCTTTAAGTGGATAGTCAAATTGCATGGGCTTCCTAGACGCATTGTTTCAGATAGGGACACCAAGTTTGTTAGTCACTTTTAGAGAACTCTATGTAATAAATTGGGCACAAATTTAAGCTTTGGCTCAGGTTATCATCCAAAAATAGATGGCCAAACTGAGGTAGTGAATATAAGTCTTGGAAACATTTTGAGAAGCTTGGTAAGTATGTATCCAAAATAGTGGGATTTGGTACTAGCTCAAACTATGTTTGCATATAATGACTCACCAAATAGAATTACATGTCTGATTCCATTTCAATATTTTTATGACATGGACCCTGTAGGTGTGTATGATCTAATAAATTTAGGAAAAATAGAAACTAGGAGTATTGATGATGAAGAATTTGTAAGTGGAATGTTGGATTTACATGAACCGGTGAAGAAAAATCTTGAAGAAAACACTATCAATTACAAAATAAGGGAAGATCAGAAGAGGAGAGAGGTTAATTTGAATTTTGGGGATCATTTGCTTTCTCATATCAGAAATAAAAGGTTTCCTATGGGTGAATATAACAATCTCAAAGCCAATAAAATTGGTCCTTGTAGGATTTTGAGAAGGTTTTCAAGTAATGCCTATAAAATTAAGCTTCCAAAAGGAGTTGGAATCTCTCTTATATTTAATGTTGCATATTTTAACCCATACCAAGGTGAAGAATCAGTTGTACAAGATCCTAAACCAAAGGAAGGAAAAGTCATTGCATGGGAGCGGGGAGTTGTCCAAGGAATCACCAAGACAACTTGAAGTAATTTTGGACAAGAAGGTGATTAAGAAAACCAACGAAAAATAGTACTTTCAATACTTGGTAAAATGGAAGAACAAACCAGTTGAAGATTCAACATGAGGACTAAAAATGAGCTCATCAAACATGGTACAAGTTTGGACAAGCTAATGCATGGTGAAAATGACGGAATATTATTATTAATCCTTGGTAATGTGATGTAGGAGCATCACATGAAGGCATGAAGATCATATGAAGGGTACTTGTGGTCATTAAAGTGTTGTGATATTATTTTCCTCCATTTCTCCACCAATAATTTCAACTTATTTGTAAATTTGTGTGGTGAGAGTGAATGTGTTGGTAAAGGTGGTTGATTAGGTGAATCCTGTTATGTGACTAAATCTCCAAAGCTTTAAAAAAGAATTAAATACTTATGGATTATTAAAGATCAAGTTTGATTTAATAAAAGATATTGTAATAAGCTATTGATGTAGTAAATATCCCAAACAATTGATTAAAGATGATTAATTTATTTGTGAAAGGGTATGAAACCATTACGATGGTTCATAAAAACCAATGAATTCCTATAAAGGAATGTGAATTATTTTGAGAGTGACAAATTAATTGTGTTGTTAACTCTAAGAAAGAGAATATTAAAAAAAATTTAAATATTTTATAAATTGAGTTTGTGGAAGTAAATTCCAAGGCTAACTAGGTACAGGCAGGTAGTGGGCAAGAGAGAGGGGCACTAGTGGTGTCCTAACCGGGGGTACAAAGTACAACCTTGGATGGTCCTGGTTAGGACAAGGTGAATATACATGGGGTGTATAACACAGTCCTCTCATAGTGTGGTCATAGTCATGTGGAAGTTGTTTATGTCTGTGCATTATAATTTTGGTACTAGAATTCCTTCTTACCATCTCAGATAAGTTCTCTCTCTATAAAATCTCTATAAATACCTACAAAATCTATGTAAACATTTGTATAAAGCTAATATAAAGAAGTTAATTCTTTTGTTTTACTATGATAAATGAAAAATCAACGTAAATTTTGTATAGTTTCTATATATATCTTGAAAAATACATGCTTGTGTTAGCATAAATAATGAATTGCATAAATAACTTATGAAATACATAATTTTAGATATTTAATTTTTTTAAGAGAATTTATATAATTTAATATAGAACAAAATGTATGTGTGTAATGAATCATATTTAAAGTATAGTCTTGCAATTTAATGGCATTTACAAACTGAATTATCTATTTTTGTATTTCATGGTCATGTCTGCGATTATTTTTGAAAGTGATTACATGACATCCTCGAATTTTCATTTTGTTTCCTTCGTGTCTTACATGTTTTATCCTAAGTGTTTTCTACAAACCCAATGCCTTTATTAATTTCTTTCCATTCCAAGGGGAGATCTTGAGTCCATTACCTAAAAGTGTGATGGAATTTCGTCACGTGTCTACTTGGACCATTGATATCGCACCATGTGGCACCATTTATTTTGGCCATCTTTTGTTGTATTCACTATGTATTTTGAATCCTCCTCACCCCATGGACCTAAAATATTATCAAATGTAGTTTATTTGTAGGTTTTACGTGCACCCGGGGCCATCTCTTAAAAGAGTGGTAGAATGTTGAGATGTCTCAACCTTCAATTGTTAGATCACCGCCAAGTGTTGCCTTTTTATTAGTCCACCTATCTCTTCCTTTCCGTCGACATTTCTTATCTCTTTCTATGAAACCCGAACCAATAGAATAGCTCCAAGTATTTTTTGATGTCGTATTTTGTCAATTTTGACAATTGTTAACCAATAAGATTAAACCACTAATTTCAAATGTTATTTCCTTTGTCAGATTTGTCAGAATGTGAACCAATAGAACTTGCCCATGTTCTTTCACATATTTTTTTCATTTTTATAACCTTTGTTAGTATGTGAAAAGTGATCCATTTAGATAATTCCACGTATGTATGGTTTTAGTGGATTGTTTTATTAATAAATAATCTTTGGTCTTGTATGTTGCGCTATGAAGTGCAAACTAATAACAAAGCACCATGTACTTATTGTTTTTGTAGTGTCAATATTTAGATATCATTTTCCATTGAAATATAGTCATCTCTCTTTTTCCTAGTATTCACTAACTATTCGGACCCAAAATTATTTAGTCTTTGGTTGAACGGAGTGCGTGAGGTGGAATTTTAAGAAAATCCATGGAATCATTCCATGTGTCGTGAGCTAGTTTTTAATCATTTTTAAAGCTTTAAGGTAATCGGGTTTAATTTTAGCCCATGTATTTTTGAATTCTTTTAGATTTATATAAATATATGTAGTCATTATTCAAATTATCTTCTCAGTTTAAATGGTTTTATTATATAGAAAATGTATCAAACTTCTGTAATCAGATATTTTGTCAAATTATTATAAAAAATTTCGAGAGATTTTTTTAATTTCATTTGATATCAGAGCTCATTATCCTCATTAAAACAATGTTATGTTATTGAATTGATGAAATGAAAATAAATAGGATGTGAAGTAAAAGATTATGGTGATTTTATATTGTGCATATACACAAAATGGAAGACAAATCAAATTTGAATGGAATGGATTCACATAGCAACATAGATTACAATGACATGGAGTGGGAAAATTAACAATTTAGCAGGGACTTAAACTATCTTTCTGAGCAATTATAAACTCTTAAAAGCCAATTTAAAAAAGATATGGTTGTTTAAAGAACTATTTTTCTGAATTTCTTACAACAAATGAAAAATTATTTCTTTAATCTAAAACAATGTTGTAAAATTTTGAATGAGTATAAACAAGCCTTTGAGAACTTAAATATATTTGTGGTTTTTATTTCTGGAATAGACAGAGTTTTTAGATTTATAAATGGTCTAAGAGAAGAATATAAGGATAGTGTGTGGTGTGGAAAATTGACTTGATGAGATGAGACTTCTCAAATTGTAGAACGATTTGAAAAATAAAAGACTATGGTTCATCAAAAGAAAGAAAACTATAAGAAAAAGAATTCTAATTTTCATTTTAAAGATAGAAAAATACCATTTAGTGAAATTGTTAAGTGCAAAAATACTCAGATTAGAAATCAACAAAAGAAACAAGAGTATGTCAAAACTAAACCAGAGGAAATTAAATGTTGGAATTTTGGAGATAACCACTATGCTAGGGGTTTTCCTAAGAAAAATAAAAGTTAGGATAAAAACAAAGATCATAAAGTGATGATAAACCAAAGGAATGGAATCAAAATATGAAATCGTATGCTATTGTTGATATAGGTACAAGAAATAAGAAATTGTCTCTTATTGAAGTAAAAGGGTTTATTAAAAATGTAGCCCTTGTTTTCTTGATTGATTTTGGTAGTAGTCATAGTTTTATATCTCCTAACTTGGTTAACAAATTGAATTAGTTTTCAGAAAAATTGAACCAATAGTTGTAGAAATGGTTGATGGAAGAATAATAAGGCAAACAAGAGCTTTAGTAGAAGATTTAGATTTTCAAATTGATAACATTATATCTAGTGAATCTTTTCATGTGTTGAACTTAGGTCAATATGATGTTATTTTAGGAATGACCTAGTTAGAAAATAACCATGTTCTCATCAATTATGAAAATAAATAAGTTTGTATCCAAGACCAATATGAAAATACTCATATTTTGTAAGGAACTAAAAGACAACTAACTTTAAAAACTATTTTTGTTGTTCAACTTAAAATAAGTCTTAAATAAAAATATAAAAATTATGTGCTTTGATTACTCAAAATGATAATCTTAAAGTATATATAGATGTTCATCAAGTAGTCCAAGAATTTATGGATGTATTTCCTTCTAATATTTAAGAGTTGCCACCCATGAGATCTATAGAACATGTTATTGATCTTATTCCTGGAGCTGAACTAGTATCAAAAGTACCTTATAGAAAATGTATACCTGAATTAGTTAAGCTTAAGACACAATTGACTAAATTATTAAAGAAAGGAAAAATTAGACCTAGTGTTTCTCCTTGGGGTGCACGGTATTGTTTGTTAAGAATAAATATGGTACTATAAGACTGTGTATTGATTATAAATAGTTGAATAAGATAACTATTAAGAAAAATTACCTTTTCCTAGATTTCATGATTTATTAGATCAATTGAATGGTGTATATTTTTTTCTAAGATTGATTTACATTTTGGATACCATCATATTGCAATAAAGGATGTTATACTGCAAAGACTTATTTTTAGACTAGATATGGTCATTATGAATTTATTATTATGCCTTTTGGATTAACCAATGCTCTAGACACATTCATGACCTTGATGCGTGATATTTTTAGACATTTTCTAGATGTGTTTTTGATTATATTATTAGATTATCTATTCCAAAAATGAATAAGAACATGAAAAGTTGTGTTAGGCTAGTGCTGGAAACTTTAAGAAAACAACAATTGTATCGTAAATTAAGTAAATGTGAATTATTTAAAAATGAATTCTCCTATCTAGGTCATATTATCTTTGAAAAAGGAATTACACCAAATCCTTCTAAAGTAAAAGTAGTACAAAATTGGGATACACCCAAATATGTACAAGAAATTAGAAGTTTTTTCTTGGTTTGTCTAGTTTTTATAGAAGATTTATTAAGAACTATTCTAAAATAGCTACTCCTCTCACAGACTTAACAAAGAAAAATAACTCATATCATTGGTTTGAGGAATGTGAAGTTTCTTTTAATAAGTTGAAAGAAGCCTTAACTAGTGCACCTGTGTTATGTATTCCTAATTTTTCTAAACCTTTCTCTATTGTTACTGATGTTTGTGGTTGTATTGGTTGTGTATTAATGCAAGATGGTAGAGTTGTATGTTTTGGATCTAGGAAATTGTTTCAACTAAAAATAATTATCCTACTCATGATTTGGAATTGTTGGGGATAATTCATGCTTTGAAAATTTGGAGACATTATTTATTAGGTCACAAATTTGTCTTAAAAACTAATCATAGAGGTCTACAATATATTTTTACTCAACCTTTATTAAATATGAGACAAAGAAGATGGGTAGAATTACTAAGTTAGTATGATTTTGAAATATAGTATGTTCCTAGTAAAGAAAATTTGGTTGTTGATGCTTTAAGTAGGAAAAGAATGTTTGAAAATGCTTTGTCCTTAGAAAGAAGTCAATTTGATCAAGAAATAAAAGATGCATTGCCTAATGATAATTATTTTGTTGAATTGTATTCTAGTTTGAAAAATGGAACATCAAATGTGCATTTAAAAGATAGGCTTATTTCTTATTTGCTTGGTGTGAATGGATTGTTGTACTTATAAAGGTAGATTGTGTATTCCTAATCTTCATAGCTTAAAACAAAAAAATTCAAAGATTCTCATGATATTCCCATTCGTTGGACATCTTGGATTTCAAAAGACTTACTTGTCATTTAAAAATAATTATTTTTGGCCTAGGATGAAACAAGATATTAGAAAGTATGTGCAATAGTGTAGGACTTTTCAAAAGGTTAAAACTAAACAATGTAGTAAACCTGGTCAATTGCAACCTTTGTTTATTCCTGATTGGAAATGGGAATCAGTTAGTATGGATTTTATTGTTAGTGTAATTATTATTTACATCGTAAATAATAATTTACCTTCATAAACTAATTCTAGAGAGTCACATAGTTATTTAATATTTAGATATTTACGGGTTATTTTCCAAATTTGTTAGTTTATTGTTAAAACCAAATTATTAAATTTGGTTTCCTTATAAAATTAGTTCAAACAAAATTTTTTTGAACATGGTTTGTAAAAGCCTATTTAATAGGCAAATTTTAATGAATGAAATGAGGGTTTACAAAAATAATTCTGCGTGAGTTTTCTTGAAGATAATAAAATGTTCTATGCAATAATTTAATGGTTGTGGTGATGGATCTTGGAGAGATCCTTGGCTCCATAATGCTCATGATTTTCCATGGTATCAAAGTGAATCCAACATCCATTACTCAGCCTAATGCATACAACCTTCTAATACTAGGCTCGAGTTTCTATAGAATTTGATATGTGTGGAGTGGGTGCTAGCGTGTTCTCCTCCGTGTTAGACATTTTTCCTTCTGCATGCTTGGCGTGGATTTTTGTTGAGCATGACGTTGTGTTTGGACACCTTTTTATTCCCCAAATTTCCTTCATGGTGGCTGGTCTAGTTTAATGTCTTGGCTCAGCGTTTGGGATTACTCTCTACCTTGACCTACCCTTCACACCATTTTACGTTGCCCACGACTACTAGTATTTATTTATTTTTCGTGGATTTGTTTTGCATGTTCTAATTTTCTTGGGTCTTATTTACCTGATTTTTTATTTATTAGACATGACATGTTGTTTTATTTTCCATGGCATCTCTTCTTTGACCTTTTGTGGCCTCTCTTACCTATGTTTTAAAAAAATGGGCTTTTGCACCAATCTGTGTGCTTCTCTACCAAGTTTGCGTGCCCACCCACCTCACTGGAGTTTCTTTGAATCTTTATTCATTATTGGGAAACCCTTTTTCAGCCTTCGGTTCGTGGTGGTGTGTCTTCTTCATTCGTGGTGGTTTGCATTGACTTTCCTTAGTGATAAGATTTTTTTATGAAAATCATTTTAAAATTTGTAAGAAAATTATTATTTAAAGAAGCAAATTTCAAAGGAATTAATAATTGGTGGAGAAAATATAGTTGGGAAATAAATTATGTAATTCTAGTTATTTATACTTTAGAAGAATTAAATAATTATTTATTTAGAAATTTTTTTTTTTGGAGTAAAGATTAAATTGAGATAGGTAAAAATTTCAAAAGTGAGATTTTTTGAAAATGTCTTTTATTTCCATGGTATCTTCCTTGAACCTTTTGATGGATCAAAGATATTTTCTACCACTAAATATGACAAACTACCACGTGTAGAAGCCAAAAATGCAGCATGTATTACAATCCAGAGGGCTATGGAGAGTTTTTCAAGATAATGTGCTAGCATTCACATCAGAGAAGGATAAATATGCTTATGGTTGCAAGAAAGATGAAGCTCATGGTTTAATTAGATTGAATGTATTTGAAAGCTTGCAATTCCATATTATCGGTGCCAAGACTCCAAAAGAGGTATGGGACAAATTTGATGATTTGTTTGGTAAAATCAATGAATTTAAAATACTACAGTTAGATGTTGAGTTAACTTCATTGTCTCCATCAAATTTTCGTCAATTGAAGATTTCTTGACAAAATTTAAGTTGATCAGATCTCAGTTAAAAGTAGGTGGGAAAGAAAAAAAGGATAACGAATGCATTTTCTTGATTCTATCAAAATTAAAAGGGCCTTATAGTATTTTTGCTTCTACTTTCTATTCTACAATGGATGCCCTAGGAGATGAGTTTAAAATGCCATCATTTGAGCTGTTCTATGAAAGGTTATCTCGTGAGAAAACAAAATTACAAACACTTGATGCCTTACCAAGCTCAAGCCATGCTTTAGTTGCTAATAACTTCAAAGGAAAGTCTCCACCACCTCTCAAGGGACCTCCAGGAAAGTCATCTCAATCTCCCAGGATCACTAAAAAGAAGAAAACATATGGCCCATGTAATTTTTGTAGTGGTCCAAATCATGATGAGAATAGATGCTTTAAGAAAATGGAAGCTTTAGAGGTAGCATTGAAGCAACATCGGATCACTATATCATCTTCTTCCACTCCTTCCATAAGAAAAGGCAAGGCACTTTCAGCTTGGGTCACTCCTGCATCAGATGATGAATTGGATTTTGGTTTTGGAACTCCTCTTTAAAAGTTCCACTCATAACTCCTCTTGCCCCCTTTCTCTTGTTTTTGAGCTTTGGGTTTTTAGTATTGTTTTCTTAGGTGTTATTCTTGTGTTATTTAGATGAAATCTTCTATAAATTGATTGCATTCTAGTTTTATGCATCATTTGGTGTGTTTTTTTATGGGATTATTTTGTAATCGCACTAAGTTATAAAGTTCCATGGGGTTTTTTCTACTTAGCCTTGTTCACCTTCATGTGTTTTTTCTCTAATTCTTTGGGCACTATTTCACTATTTCAGTTGTTGGATTACTCCATCACCACCAAAGCCATCTTCTTGAGAGATTTTTTATCTGTATTTTCAGACTTGTTTTTGGCAGGTGACAATATCCTTTCAAAGCATGTTTTTTGAGGTTCCCTCCTTAAAGAGTAGCTATTCTGGTGAATTCCAGTGTCAGCTTTTCCTTGTCTAAGTAGTTGGTTTCTCCACTCATACAGATTCTCTGAAATCACTCCACCCATTTCAGCATTATGGGGGTGTGTGTGCATATATTGTAGATATTTTAGTTATTTGATCAGTGTTTTTCTGAATGTTTGTACATGAGTACCTTATCAGGATAGTATTTGGGACTCATATTTTTTCTCCCTAATATTCATTTAAATGAGGGTATTAGTTTAATTATTAATAACATCATCAAATAATAATTTACATCCATAAACTCATTTTAGGGAGTTCTAGGGTTATTTAATATTTACATAGTTGCTTTACAGGTTATTTTCCAACTTTGTTTGTTTATTGTTAAAACCAAATTATTAAATTTGGTTTCCCGTATAAAATTAGTTCGATTTTTTTTTTGAACATGGTTTGTAAAATCCTATTTAATAGGAAAAATTTAATGAATGAAATGTGGGTTTATAAAAACAATTTTGCGTGATTTTTCTTATAGATAACATAATTTTATTGTAATAGTTTAATGTTTGTGGTGATGTATCTGCTGGAGAGATCCTTGGCTCCATAATGTTCATAATTTTTTCATTTATCACAAGCTTACCTAGAACCAAGAATGGTCATGATGTTATTCTTGTTGTGGTTGATAGATTGACAAAAATGGCACATTTTCTACCAACCAAAGTCAAAATCCCTGCTTCTAATATAGCTCATTTATTTTATAAGGAAATTTTTGTTTTCATGGTCTTCCTAAATATTGAGTAGCTGATAGAGATCGTAGATTTACTTCTTCTATCTGGAGATCCTTATTTGATGAATTGGGTACTAGTTTGAGCTTTAGTACTGCTTATCATCCCGAGTTAGTTAGAAAAACTGAAAGGATAAATAGAATTTTAGAAGATATGCTTAGAATTTATATAGGTGAAAATTTTGGGAATTGGAAACAATACTTGCATTTAATTGAGTTTTCTTATAATCAAGGTTATCATACTACAACCAAAATGACACCTTTTGAAGTTATGTATGGTAGGAATTGTACTACTCCTATTTCATGGTCAAATCCTAAACATAGATCTTGGTATGAAAATGATAACTTTAAAATAAATGGAAGAAATTATAAATAAATCTAAAAAAAACATGAAAGTTTCCCAAGATAGGTATAAACATTGGGTTGATTCAAAAAGATCTGTTAGAGAATTTGAAATAGGTGATCAAGTATTTCTTAGAGTTAAACCTAAGAAGAGTTATTTGAAATTGGGTAAATATGCTAAGTTAGATCCTCACTATTTTGGACCTTTTGAAATTTTAGAAAGAATAGGAAATATTTCTTATAGACTTTCTTTACCTCTTGAATTGTCTAAAATTCATAATGTGTTTCATGTAAGCTTGTTAAAGAAATATGTGTATGATGTTAATCATGTTATTGATTGGAAAAATATAGTTATTGAGCCTACATGTGAATTTAAAATTGAACCTGAAATGATTTTGGAAAGAAGGACTAAGAATCTTAGAAATAGAGAAATTAAAGAGGTTAAAGTAAAATGGACTTTCTATGATGTTGAAAGTGTTACATGGGAAAGAGAAGATTTCTTGAAAGAGCAATATCCTAAATTATTTAACTAATGAATTGTGTTTTGTTATGTGATTTTCATAATAGACTTGGCACTACTAAGGACAATAGTTGATTCAAGGGGAGAAATGTTATGTGACTAAATCTCTGAAGTTTTTTTTTTTAATTATAAAAGACTTATGGATTGTTAAATATCAAGTTTTATTTAAGAAAACATATTGTAATAAGCTATTGATGTAAAGATGCTTAATTTATTTATGAAAGGGTTTTAAATGATTGTGATGGTTAATAAATTCCAATGAATTCTTATAATAGGTGTGTGAATTATTATGAGAGAGAAAATTGAATTATTTGGTGACTCTAAGAAATACAATATTAACAAAAGAGTTTTAAATATTTTTTAAATTGAGTCTGTGGAAGTAAATTCTAAGGCTTACTAGGTACATGGAGGTGGTGGGCAAGAGAGAGGGGCACCAGTGGTGTCCTAAATAGGGGTACAAATTACAACCTTGGATGGTCATGGCCAAGGCAAGGTGAACATACACAAGGTGTATAACACAGTCCTCTCATAGTGTGGCCATAGTCTAGTGTTTATTGCTTGTATTTGTGCATTGGAATTTTGGTACTAGAATTCCTACTTACCATCTCAAATAATTTCTCATTATAAAAGATGAATAAATACATGCAAAATCTATGTAAAGATTTGTTTAAAGCTAATAGAAAAGAGTTCATTCTTTTGTTTTTACTCTAATAAATGAAAAAATAAATATATTTTGTATATTTTCTATGTATATCTTGAAAAATGCATGCTTGTGTTAGCATAAACAATGAACTCGCATAAATAAGTTAATGAAATAAAAAAATTAGATATGTATGTTTTTAAAGAGAATTTATATAATTTAATATAGAACAATAATGTATATGTATAATCACTCATATTTAAAGTATAGTCTTGTAATTTAATGGCATTTATAGAAAGAATTATATGTTTTTGTATTTCATGGTCATGTCTATAGTTATTTTTGAAAGTGATTACATGGCATCCTATCATTTTTAATTGTGTTCCCTTCATGTCTTACATGTTTTTTCCTAAGTTTTTTCTGCAATACCCGACACCTTTATTAATTTCCTTCCATTCTACGGATCTTGAGATCCTCTAGATTCTATCACCCAAAAGTGCGATATAATCTATTTGCATGTCTACTTGGGACCATTGATATTGCACCATGTGGCACCATTTATTTTGGTCATCTATTTTTGTGTTCTCTATGCCTGTTTAATCCACCTCATCCATGAACCGAAAGATTATGAAATGTGATTTATTTTGTAGGTTTTACTTCCACTGAGGCCATGTATCAAAAGAGTGGCATAATGTTGCCTTGTGTCAACCCTCGGTTGTTAGATCATCACCAAGTGTTTCCTTTTTATTAGTCCACTTGTCTCCACCTTTTTGTTGACATGTATTATGTCTTGCTAAAAACCCGAACCAATAGAATAGCTCCAAGTATTTCATGATGTCAATATTTTGTCAATTTTGAAAATTTCCAGCCAATAAGATTAAGCCATCGATTTCATATGTTATTTATGTTTTCAGATTTGTCGGGATGTGAACCAATAGATCTTGTCCACGTTATTTTGCATATTGTTTTCTTTTAACCTTGTCAAGTATGTGAAATGTGATCCATTTAGATAATTCCACGTATGTATAGTATTAATGGAATGTTTTGTTAATATATAATGTTCGGTCTTGTATGTTGCACTACGAAATGCAAACTAATAGAAAGCACCATGTACATACTTGTTTCGTGGTGTCAAACTTTAGATATAATTTTCCAATGAAATATAACCATCTATATTTTTCCTTTTCTTTGCTAAATATTTAGACCTAAAATTATTTGGTCTTTGGATAATTATGTAAGCTCGGAGTCCGTGAGGTGGAATTGCTAAGAAAAGCCACATAATCATGCATGTGTCTGTGAGCTATTTTTTATCATGTTTTAAAGCTTTAAATTAATCAATTTTAACTGTAGCCCACACATTTTTGAATTATTTTAGTTTTTTTATAAATCTATATAGTCATTATTCGATTTATCTTCTCAGTTTAAATGGTATTATCATATAATAAACATATTAGACTTCCTCAATCACATATTTTGTCAAAGTATTATAGAATTTGTCAAGGGAAAAGTTACATTTCAAATTAGATGTGCAAATGAGTTTTTTTTTTTCTAAATAAGGCTAATTTATTTAGGCCAACAAATGAAATTTATCATATACTAGTTGTTTAGGTGTGAGGATGAGATTTATCTCATCTCCCTTTGTTTGGAGTATGGTTAAGTTGTTATAGGGATATGGTTGAGAATTCATAGGAGTTGGTTTAGGATATGAATTGATCAATTTTTCCAATCTAAGGAGGAGAATTTGGATGACAAACCTTGTAAATAATTATGATTGAATGAAAAAAATGTGGGTGTGTTGATTGAGAAAAAAAGTGTGTTAAGTTGTAATTTTTAATGGTTTCTCACACTTTTCCATTTAATTCGTGAAAGGGCGTAAAGCTCGAATTTGAAAGTTCATTAGAGAATATATTTTACTTCATACTATTAATTTGGATATCAAGGGAAACCTTTAGGAGATTATTAAAAAAATGGATCTTAAAACTCAATTTTAAACTTTTTATTATAAATTATGAACATATAAGCTCGAACTAGGGCAAACATTTAAAAAGTTTATATCAATGGAATTCCCTAAAACTTTGAAAATATATCTTTCTCTTATAGGAGAGAAATCCTAAAAAGTATTAGACCAAATAACCACGTGTGGCAAGAGAAATCAATATAAAAAATTATTTAGACCATATAGGTAAAAACAAGGTACAAAATTGTGTTATTTTTGCTTTTTCTTTGATCAACTGGATGTTTTAAACCTTCAAATCAATAATGATCAATGTTGAGGAAGTTTTATAAGTGTTAGTGATAGATTCAAGGTGAAAAGAAGTTATTTTAACCCTGTTGCTATCATATACCATTAAAATTAAGGTTAATAAGACTATTTATAAATTGGATTTTTCAATTTTCCTCCAAGGAACCCTAGTGAAATTTGTATATGAAAATTTAGCCTAAAGCATATTCATATGCATGAAGGATTGACACCATTTGGAAATAGAGTTTTATACTATAATATTTGATCAAGAGAAGGTCTTATAGCTTGAAAAAGAAAAAGATGCCAAGGCTTGAATGAATGTAATCCTCAAAAGGAACTTTGAGGCATCTAACATCACCACTTTTGGGAATCTTATTTTCTTATGGGTTGGAATTTTAGTTTCTAATTGTGAAATTAAACCAAGGGAATCATATAAATATATGTGATCATAATGAGGGACCAACCTCTAAGAATCTATAACTATCACCTAAGGCTGCATCCAAAGGCATTTCAAGATCACCAAAACATCCATCTAGATTTTATTCAAGGGACAATGGATTGCATTCTTCTACATACACACATAGGAGGGGAAGTTCAATATTACATCCACACATCTATCTACATTGCTACATCTATTTATTGTTTGATATCAAGTGCATCTTGCACAAGAGCCACCTAAGGCACAATTTCTACACACACACACACACACACACACACACACACACACGCACACACACACACACACACACACAGTAACTACGTGGAGTCTATATGATGTAGTGCAACACTTGATTGTAAGTTTAATTTGTTGGGTGATTTGCCGAGAGTCGTCGGAATTCCCATTTAATTTTTTTATTTTAGGATTTGATGTGTTTTAGGGTTTTGCATGTTATCTTTCTCTTTGTAGGTTACAAGTAAATTATGTGGGCATAGTGCGCCACATAGGCGATCAACGGTGAAGGTTGAAAATCATATTACGACATAGAAAAAGTATATTCGAGAGTCTCATAGTCACAGGTGCCTAGAAGTTGTCTCATGTGCCCCAAGCTCCCTTGAACCACTCTTAGTGCCCTATTCTAGGCATATCTGGTTGTCACACACAATTTTACGAGATCGTTAGTATCCTCATCCTAGTTATAAGTCTTCCGATCCGGAAACACCTTAGTTGCTATATTTTACACTTTACTATCTTTAAATGTCTTAAAACTTTGTCGGGACATAAATTATATTTCTTTTCATGACTTCGGACACTACCACTCGGTTAGGACAAAAACACCCGGGTGCTCCAATACCTCCAGGTTCTTGTGCCTTTCTTTATCCTCTTCTTACTCTTTTGGTTCCTTTTCACCTTTTGGTCACCTTTTAATACTTTGGGTTGGCCTTTTAGTTGTCAATTATGAAATTCAAACAAGGGAATCATATATATACTTATTTATTGCTCTCAAATAAGGGGCCAAACACTATAAACATTATCTATCATCACCTAATATTACAAAAAGGCACAATAGCATTATAAGGCATACATCTAGCACATCCATATAAGGGACAAGGGATTAATTATATACACACACTACATAAGAGGAAGCTCATTATATTCCATCACACACATTCTATATACTTGGTACAATCTATATTTATCCCACCATCATCATGTAACTTGCACAAGGGAAATCAAGGGCATTATTACACACACAAGCATAGAGAACTACATGGATTTTGATATGAAGTGTAGTTTTTGGTTGTAAGTTTACTCTTCAAGTGACCATTGGGGTCATTCGATTCCACATTTACATATTTTTATTAAATGTAATGTGATTTATGGGCATGTGAAGGTATAAATCTATTTTACAGGTTAAAATTATTACCGACTATCTAAGATATAAACTAAAGTGAAAAATAGAGATTAATAGCGAATCTCTTCCATCCCAGAAAAGATCAAATAGAACTTACAGATTCATTAGCATCCAAAATAGTCACTATTGCCTAGGGCACTCCTATCCTCCCATAGGTTCTTCTATCCTACACAATTCTAAGTTCTCAAACCCTCTATGAACTATTCATGTTATTTCTAGACTATTCCGGTAGATACATAGTTCATTTCATTCCTAGTTTGCACAAAATCATCTAAGTCATCATCTCCTTCTCATTTTCTTAAGGTTCTATATCATTGAATGCGTATTGATTGTGTATATTGTACATAACTATCAGAATATCATTTTTTTAGTAGTTACTCCAAAATTAAGGATTAATTCAATTTAGATTATATCATTTGGTAACCTCATTTTCTCAAACCCTACCTTGCTTCAAGGCCTTCTTTTTATGCCCGTCACCCGTAGTGGTTGTTTTTGTCATCTTGAGCCCACTAAGATTCCTCTATCTACCTATAGGCTATATAAACCAATGGATGAATATGATAATCTCATAATTAACTCAACCAACATTCCTCTTGAAAATATTGAAACTTATATAGTGAACAATCATATGATGAGGACACTAATGTTGATTAAGAACAACTTGAAAATTAACTAATTCCATTCTGCTATACTCACCAACCCTACACAAATTTTACATGTCCTAAATTCTTAATTCATTGCTAAACATTCTCGAGATGCTACTAATCTCCCTCTTATGGGTTCCTCCTCAGCCACCATGACCTCCACCCCAACTTCCACTGTTCCTATTTCTATTTCTACAATTATTGATCCCCTCAATCTACCCAATACTTCTATAAACAACTTGGCTTCTCTTCGGGAACTCATGACTCGGCTTATTTATACCATGATTTACAAGCCCGAATTCATCAATTGCAACAAGCTTCTTCATATTTCTCTCTATGTCTAGATTCCTCACTCTTCCTTCATAGGCCTTTTGCACCAACCATATCCTCTTACCCGCTACCTCCTAACTTCATTACAGCTAATGTGTATAAGTATTTCTACAATTTAGCTAAACTTAAAGCAAGAAACTACCACCTAGAAATATCTTCCTAACCTAGCTATAAATGAGAAATGTGCACCATCATGATGATGAAATAAGCAAGTCCTACCCTCAACATTATAACTTTGAAATGATCAAAACATAATGTAAATTAATGAACTCTATTCTCCTTAATTGCCTAATTTAACATTAAAATGAACCTAAGTAGTTCAATGGCAATCAAATTATATTTTCTTGCTTTGATCCTTCAATGGATGCTTGGGTGTGAGGCTTATCTCTTCAAGAATGGAGGATGGAGGGCTCAAGAATGACAAAAGGCTATTAGTATGAAACTATGTGCTTTCTTTTGTCTCTTGAGAGATTTAGGTGTAGGTATAAAGGTAGAAGGAGGGCTCCTTATATAGCCCAATGGATAAAGGAAACACTTCATCCCTTTGCATGTGGGATAAAGGTAAAACATGATTAGGAATCGATAAGGTTGCTTTATTAAAGGTAACCTTACTTTAGAAGGGTTTAATTTATGCTTAGCAAGTCATGGGAGTTGGGGGTGTTTTAATTAATCAAAGGTGATTAACTAATAGGTAGATGTAAGCTTATAGAAGCTAATTAGAGGAATATTAGTACGATTTAGGCTATTAGAAGGGATTAAATCAATTAAATATTGATTTACTAGTTAAATGAAGGGGAAGACTAATTAATTAATAATAGTTAATTAATCTAGATATAAGAGGTGATTTATTAATGGAAGGTCATTAATTAGGGTGTTAGTTGGATAGGTGACTTAATCAATTAGCCTATTGTAATTAATTGACAACAAGAGGGAATATGAGCACTTTTGACAATATGTCGTCAATTTGCGAGAAAGGGGATAATTAGCGCAATTTAAGTATTTAAATTGCTTGGGCATAATTATAGGTGTCTACACCTAAGCTTCCCACCTTCAATGGCCATGGTGAACCTCAAGAGCACCTTGATCCTTTCATGTTTCATGTCTTGACTATGTTGATGACCTTACATTGTTAGCTAAAGTGTTCCCTCGCAGCCTACATAAACATGTTATGCGATGGTTCTATGATCTACTTGTTCATTCGGTAACATCTTTGGCCGACGCATTCCTTGCTCATTTTTCTATGAATATCGGGACTAAGATATCATATGCATAACTTTTTAAAATCAAAAAAGGATTCAATGAACATCTTGCAGACAATTTTTGTGGTATAAGAACAATCTTACCAAAATGACTAATGTCCTAGCTGATTCAAAATTACAAGAATTATTCATTAAAAGTCTTATTCCTCCACTCCAAGAGAGTTTCATTTTTGAGACTTCTCATTATTTCAATCATTTGTGTCACATGCTTAAATTTGTGAAAGAAAACTACTATCTATGGGTAAAATGAAGTATTTTGATACTTCCTCTAGTTCCTCTTCCATCAAATTTCAAGCCAAAATCACATTTAAACCATCCACTAAGCTTATTGATGCTAAAACTATTATCAACGTTATTTCTACACAAGTCATGCTTCAATTACAATCCATGATGTGTACTTTTACTAGGTTTCCTTACGCACCTCGATTCCTATTACCGTAAGTCATTGAAAAAATATTATTACTCTCCCTCCACTACTCGATCTAGACCCTTCTCAACCATGTGGAAATAATTATGATGAAAATGTACATTGTGACTATCACCAATGCAATGGGAGTTTTACTGATTGTTGTTTTAAGCAAAAAAATATCATTCAAGATCTTATTGACAACAATGTGATCAATCTCCTGAACCATCTACTTCCAAAACATTCAATGATAATAAAAATATTAAAATATTCAATGACCCATTACCAAAACATGACAAGTCAGCTATTGATTCCTCTGCAAACCATACATATCATTTTGTGTCCCTCTTTCATCGGGGCCACTTGATTTTCTCATTGTTTTACTAACATGCCATCTATTATTGCATTCTCAAATCATGATTACCGTGATAAATTTTCCTCTAATTTTTTGTGAATTAATGCTTCCATTAGGACTCATATAGTCAACAATACTCTAGTCCATCCTTTATCCCTTTCCAATGTATGATTTGTGGCACTCCTATTAGCAATCAACATTCCAACTTATCAAATCACATTTCCAGTCCTAATTCTTATGGATGAATCATATTTCCCACTATTTTTAGATCCTTACCATACTTACACCATTCCTCATTACATTTGAAATCAAGGGATATGACATGGTCTTAGGTCTCCCTTGGCTTCGGGCTACCTAGGTTATTCCTTATATATATGTTAAAAATATTAGTGAGTTGAATGCAATAAAACAAACAAATTTGTTTTTTATTATAATCTTATCAATAATACCTCAGATAGATAAATGCATTCAAAGGTGGAGAGATTCAATACCTTCACTTACCTACAAGTTGTAAAGCTCCTCCTTTGATGTCTTGGATTTTCTCTTGATTGATTGTTGATTGCTTCAAATTTGGTGGAGACATGTGGAAAACACCTCCCCTTGATTTCCTTTGAATTTTTTGATGAAGATAAATAGATTGATGATAGATTAGATTGAAGGAATGGATTTATTGATGGGATAAGAGGATAAAACTTATGATTGATGAGACAAAATGAAAAATATTTGTTATGGATTATATCTTTGAGCTCTTATGGAGGAGGAGAGATAAATTTATATCTTGTGGGAGAGAAATTGGAGGGTGAAGATCCATCCAAGTAGGATGAGAATCAATGGTTGGAAATTGAGGAGAGAATTGGATAATTCTAGAATTTGAATTCAAAATTCCATGGAGGGAAGAAGCTTCCATTACATTTAAAGTTCAATGGAAGGAAAATTTTAGAGAGGCTTATAGAAATAGAAGCCTCTATATTTAGAGGTGGAGATTGTGATTATTTGAGTGATTAGGTTAGGTTAATAAAATATTATTAGGGAAATATTACATGGAAATGATAGATGTAGGGTAGGTGGTAGGTAGGTGTAGGTATATTAAATTCCTAGAAAATGATAATAAAGATTAAAGTAGGATAATATGATATAATAATAAATTAAAGGGATTAATGATATTATGATGGGATATTAGATAAATGATAAAGGTTATATGTGATAAAGGGATTAATAATAATTAATCATTGCGATTAATTATTATATGGATTTAGATAGTGATGATGTTAGGTTATTTATGGGACAAATTAATCATAATTGATTATGTCAACATTTTAAATGTCTACATTTTTTCCTTCTTTAAATATTATTGTAGAGTAATGATCATTCAAATAAAAAGAAGAAAAAAATATGTTAGGATGGTGATATGATTCCCCCTTAAGGGTTATGTGGGGAGGAATAAAGTGAGTCACTCAAAAAAAGGAGAGCCCAAAGTTAGTAGATGAGAAGATTTGAGGATCAGAGTATTAGGATTAGAGGATTAGAATATTTTAGGATTGAGGTTAGGATTAGAGGATTAGAATATTTGACTCGTAGTATCAATATTAGAGGATTAGAAGATTTGAGGATTCATAGGAATAGAATTAGAGATTTATAATATTGATGAAAGGGGTTGGATTATAGGATGCCCCAATCAAGGGGTTAAGATTAAGGATATTGGATTTGAGGATAATAGAAGGATTTTTGTCATTGATTAGGATTTTGATGAGGATGCATGATTAGAGGATGATAAGATAAGAGAGATGATTAGAGGAGTATGAGGTTAGAGGATTAGGAGATATTGGATGTTGGAATAGAGGATGCCCTAGTTAACGATGTATGACAAGGGTGAAGATTTATGATTGATTTATGAGGGGTTAGGTTAGAATATTTGGGATTTATATTTGAGGATAATGGATTTGAATATTTTTTATTTGAGGATGTTAGAGTTGAGGATTTTATATTTGAGGATTTTGAGGATTAGAAGACTAGGAATGTTTGGATGAGAGAATAAGTATTAATTTTTGGATCGATTTGGATGATAGTAAATCAATGAGGAGAGGAGTGGGATGATTATTGATGAAGTGATGAGAAATAATGTTCGAGTTGTATTGATGAGAGGATGTTAGAAGACATCCCAGTCAGGGGGTGAGGATTTTTGATGTTGGATGTGAGATGATAATATTTGGATGTGGATATTGATTGATTGATAAAGGATTGATTGGATAGGACGATAAGGAGGTTAGATAGTTAGTTCGATGATGATAAGGATTAGTGTGAATAATTATAAAGCTAAAGTATGATGATTAAAAGGGGTTTACTACCATAAATTTCCCATTGTTATCATCATTAGTAATTTATGAATGTGGCATAGAGAAAGGTGCATAAAATTATAAATACCATGATGATTGAATTTCCAAATTCCCTTGTCCTCATATGATTAGATAGATTAATACAAAAAATATGGTTCTCATATCATTGGACCATGTAAAGTAAAAAGAAACAAAAGGGGCCTCATAGTGTTGGTAAAAATTAAATGTAGATAAGAAAGAAAACATACACTAGAAAAAAACACACACATTTCATTAAGTACCAAAGCATGTTTGGGTAGGGTGAAAGGGAAGGATTGAGGGAAATTTGATAGGTTGGATAGGATAAGGATTGGTTGATAGGATATGATTAGATGGGATGTGGGATGGGAGATAGATACGATGAGATATGTGGTATAGGATAAGATGGGGAATATGGAAGATGATAAGATATTCCCCCAAGTATAGGGGGATGGATTGAGGGATAGATGTGGTATGCCTCCAGTGTAAATTTTGGTGGCCTATGTGGATGGATGAATGGGTTCAATTTTACCCCAAGTGTATGGTAGGATGGGAGGTGAGGGAAATCTAAATTGGATGATGCCCATAGTGGATAGTAGAAATGTTTGTCCTGTAACATCCTCATTTCAAAATACCAGAACAAGGAAAAAAAAAAATTATATAACGTTCTCTATTATGAATTATAAAATTCAAACACACGTTCAAGTTTCAATAATTGTTCTCTGCCCAAACAACACAGTTTGGATCACACAATTTCTTTTTAAAACAAATGTTCCCTGTTCGCATATTTACAATATGGAACACACATTCAATGCCATTCAATCTTATAACAGATTCTATATCTCTTTGTAAATGACTCGAGGAGGCTGCGATCTTCCATTTTCATGGCTCGGAGTTTCAACGATCCTTCATTTCATGACACGGCAACAACCGATCCTTCATGTTCATGACTCGGCAACAACCGATCCTCCATGTTTGTTTATGCATGGTATATTATATATACTGCTCTCATAACCGATTAGGTTATGAAGTGATCCATTTAAGAAGCCTATCTCGAATATCTATTCTTGATATTCATCGACATCTGCATCTTAAATTAAGTGATAAGGACAACGCAACCAGCAATTGCGATACTTTGGCCAAAGATTTTCACATGCTTTGCATGATCATATTCTGGATGTGATACACATCTATGGAATACATCCTTCACCTCACTTCTGTTATCTAGAATGGTCTTTCTGGTTCCTACCAGTCCTCTTCGTTTAAGGTCGGTTTTAAACTTTCAATTACAACCAAGTAATATGAGCGGGTATAGGAAGGCACTCCTGGTAACTAAAGATACGCAGACATACGGTGTCGTTACCCCACGACTCCGTGTGTCTAGTTATCCTTAGTATTCCGGAGTCACTCCGTATACCAGATCATACCCTATCCCCTGCTAAGAGTTACACATTCAACCTATGTATTCTTGATGTTTTAATTCGGGAGGGCATTGCAATATGTCAGCTGCAACATTGTGTCGTCATGAAGACCCCGTCTTCATGGAGACACCTTGCTGTAGCTGGCGTATGCCAATGTCCTGCAGAATCCACCCATCGAGAACACACATCCTGCTCAAGTGACTTAGCCACGAATTAATAATTAAAATCAACTTTCGGCCTCCACGTTGATCCCTTGATTCTCATTTGCATTACGGTTTATACGGGACTAAGAGGACTAAACCCGTCCATTAGCTTGCTATGCATCTTCTCCTTCGTGTCGAAGAAGGGCTGCATTTCCTACTTGGTTCACTTCTTAATCATTGGATTAAGTGGTCCATACCGACGGATGTGATAATTTTAACCTATTAAACTTAGCCAAGATTTTCCAAGCTATGCAACTAAATTGAGAATATTAACTTATTAGGCGTCATTCATACGAGGTCTAAATTTCGAGAAATGTATTCATTTTTCTCCTTAACGTTATATAGTTAAGGTCCATTAGTTATGGATATATTTATCCGTATCCTTTATTACGAATTCAAAGCATACGAGATCATTAATGAAGTTGAAGTGAAGTTTGATTATTCCAAAGTTATTTGATATTCCTTAGCTCTAAGCTAATCCACGAATACCTTCCGATTATGGAATCATATTCTTCTTAATCCTTTTTAATGTCAATTAAAAATTCATCTTTACCAAGTATGAACTAATTGCATTTTTCCAACTTAAAGTTGCATTTAGGTAAGAATAGATTTAGATTTCCATTTAACATCCATCAAGGACAATGAAACAAATCCAAATCAAGAAACAACAATATATTTCCAATTTAGTCAATAGTATCAAAGCGATATAATTATTGAAAATATCACACTTGTAATTGTATTCAATATTTCATGTCATAATGTACATTTGCTAATCCGGTTGATTGGGTATGATTTACATAAAACATACATACAACTCATAGTTAGAAGAATATACTTTCTTCTTTTCACAATTCCTCGAAGAGGAATCAAAACAACAATTATGATTCATTTTACAGCTAATCAAGAAGCATCAGAAAACAACCATGTCTTCATTCTAATCAAATTTCATCTGCAAAATGAATTGCACGGGTCAGTTCAATGAACTGAGCATATTAAGCACTTATCCTTAAAATAAGGTGCTTCAACTAACTGTCTCAATAAAAGAACCCTGCTTTTATGAAACGACAGTTAAACATCAATCACGAAATAGGCACAAAAGAGAGTTCAGCAACAACTGCACTATCAAAATATCATCACAATCAGCCAAGGGACTGCTGTCCCGTTTCCACATAATCGTTACAAGTATCAATTCACAATATTTGAAAAGTTAGGAATACAAGTAACTCACAAAAGATATAACACACTGTTATCCTTTCCACGCCTTTCAATAACAATGAATGCAAAGACAAAACTAACTGAAATGTAATTCCATTACTTTCTTTTCAGATTCATGCGTCATATTAGAATCCAAGCAATCAAATACGAACAAGAAAAAGCGAAAGCAATACATATAGTTGCTCCCATCTACGCACTATAAAATTCATTATTCACAAATTCCAAATTTCCAACTGAATGAAAGAAGAAAAGATCATTTTTCCAAGTCATCCATTCATATCTTTATTTCCTTCCACATGACTATCCTAACAGTGGAATCCAAACGAAAGACAATTCAAGATAACAGTTCAGAGTGAAACTTACAAAATCCATTCGGAATTCACTTTCCGGCAGTAAGAATAATTTCATTTAATTCCGGTTCATATGAATACCAAAACAGGTTAGTAAGACATCGTATTCATCATAGAACAAGCAATATCAAGATGCATACTATGTATTTGCTGTACTAGAAGATTCCATACTTCTTTCACCATATGCTAAATGCAGAACTTGAGTATTTCAATCATGCAGTCAATCAATCACATGATTTCCTAATCTTATGAGCATAACCCATTCAAAATAACATTTATTCATTCTTTGTTACTACAAGCAAGTCCAATATTCACATTGACTATGAATTTCACCAAGTTAGAACAGCAGCGAGGAAGAAGGATTTCCTTCCAATAAATGATTCTACCCAATCCATTTTCCAAGTTCATAATAGTATGCAAAACTCCAGAATGCAAAATCAGATGTCATTACCTTTAGTAAAGTAAACCGTACAGGGTGTCAATACATGAATCTAGTATAATCAAGACAACCCATACAACGAGACAAAATTTCCATGCGTTTATCCTTTGTGCAATGAAATCACGATTAAGTCATAATCACCAAAACAATTCGATCTTAAAGGACCGATCAGCATTAATAAACACAACTAATCATCATACCATCCTAGCAAGAAACAGTATATTTCTCTATGAGTTCAGAAGGAAAAACTATTCCTTTTTCCAACTCTCACGAACATTCATATGAAATTTTAATGCCCATTCCTTTAAAATATAAGATACCATTTCCTCATAATCCCGAAACAGCAAAGGAAGAGAGAAGTCTTATCTCTTTTAAGCAAGAAAGGAAAGAACAGCCAATAACGTGTTATCTTTTCTTTTCCCAAGGCAACTTCCTATATTCAGACAAAATTCAATGTTGTCTTCATCCTAATCAAACACAGCAGAAGAGAGAAGATCTATTTCCTCTTGTAAAAGAAATTTCATTATAGAAACGACCTCATGCAACTCGCACAGCCGATACAATTATAACACAAGTTCAGATGACAGCAAAACAATAGTACAGCAATAAAATACCCATCTTGCTATACAGTTCCACATTCTATTTTACAAGAATAACTAGTTCACAATTTCATATTAAGTCAATAGCCAGACACAACATGGAGGTATTCCATGCAAGAAGAGCAAGGCAGTTAAACACAGCACAGAGAAACGACTTTCCTATCATTTCAAAAGAAAAGAAACAGCAAGGGTCGACGAACCCAAATCATGGCAACACAACCCAACCATATTCAACCTCCATTTACATGCAAAGGCAGTTCCAGACACAACAGCAAGGAACGATTACACGACCTGTTCCACTTTCAAACAACACGAACAGTGAAAGAAAAACATCTATTTCAAACCACCATACTGTCAACAACCAATACAGTAATTCATTTCCAACTTGATTCGAGCAAAAACAAATCAAAACCGAGCAACCAGAAACGATTCATCATATCATTTTCCAAACAAAAGAAGCAAGAATCGATGAAACCCAATTCGAATCGACTCAATAGCAAATCACAGAATCCAAACCCAAGAGCAGGGTTGTTTTAATGAAACACTTAATCAAAGCAAAGATTTTTAAAGAGAAGGGCTTAACATGCCTGTAATCTCTTTTCTAGAACTCGAAGAAAACTTCGTTTGCCACATTTTCCTTCCACAATGACAAAGACAAACTCCCAACACTTCTTTCTTCTTGAAGCTTAACAATGCCTCCAAATCTCCAAGAAAATGTCAAATTCCAAGAGCTGGTTCGACTGAACCAGGCCAAAAAAACCAAATGCAGAGCAACTTTGCAAAAGCCAAATCGAAACAATGAAAAATCAAATTCCCTCATACACTTTCCAAGGTGAACTGGTCACGAGGACCAAGAATAATCAATGTAATTAAGGCTCTGCCTTTTCCTTACTTTCCACGCCACCGCCACTTGGGTTGGCGAACTCAATCTTTCAAAATTCCCATGCAAAACCGAATTTGGCTCTATCTCCAAATAGATGCCTCTATTTCTTACCTGCCCCGCCAAAACTGGCGTTGTCCACGTATGGACTATTTTATTAAATGCCAATGAATGCCCTTTCCATCCTTATCCTTTCCTTCCAAGGGTTCGCGCCCTTTTTAGATTAGGATTAGTTTAGGTTGTATAAAGTGTTCAACCTAGGTCTTAGTTTAGCCTTAGGTTTTATTTTCCCTTTTTTTTTTTTTTTGAATTTAAAAATCCACTTAGGATAATAGTGTAGGATGCATGTTAGGACTTAGGATTAGTTTAGGGTTTAATTCATACTAACCACTAACACTAACAACTTCCATCCAGCCTCCCTACTAACATTCACGTTAATGCGCGAGCGGGACGTTCGTCCTTGGATTACGTGCAAGGCCACCGTGTCAGGCATTTCTTGCCTCACGAGGTCCCAAGTTCGATGATACGGGGTTAAAGAATCGAATCCCTAATCGTTGGCATCTACGTGCCAGTTGCCCTAAAATCGCAATCGATGCAGCCTTTGCACGTTCATAACAATCTCGGGTTCGGTTCAAGTGTGAATCGACACAGAAATCACAAGAGGACCTCAGCATACTTGGATCAATGGAATTGATTCAAGGTATGCTGTCAATCAGCAAAGAGAGTTTAGCAAGTATACGACAATTTTTCGTCACATCAGCAAACACACAAGTACGATAACTGTTGTTCTATACAATAAATCACAGCATGCAAGAATCTAAGTTAGCAACACATTCTCTTAAGATCAGAACATATCTTAACATGTTTGCCTTCATTTCAGCAGCTATAACAGTATGTAAAACATTCACCAAGTTAACATACAAAATCAGAGTGTTACATTCTTCCCTCCTTAAAGAATCATCGTCCCGATGATCAGATTAAACAATTCAAGGAGTTCCTAGGACAAAGTTCAGTTATTGTCCTTTCATTCATAGGTTCATACCAAAAACAGATTCTCTCTTAAAAACAGCGTTTTAAGACAACTGTACAATAGACTAATAATTGTCTAAATTTGGTAGAATTATCAGTTCTTGAATTTCAAATTCAATTAAATAGGTGTGGAAAAGTAGATCTCATTTCTTCGAGATTCTCCCAAGTTGCACTTTCTTCGCTGAACTGGTCCCACTGGACCTTACATTGGTTCACTTCGCGATTTCTCAAGTACAACTGGCGAGTTCCCAGCACTCGAATGGGCTTAACCACGATTATTCTGGATCTTGGACCCGTAAGGAATTCCAATTTAGCACATGTGATAAATCTGTCACGTATTTCTTAAGCAAAGAAATATGAAAAACATCATGCATTTGAGACAAAGCAGGAGGTAATGCTAGACGATAAGCTATAGGGTTGATTATTTCAACAATTTCAAAAGGTCCCACGTAATGTGGCGACAACTTGGCAGCCTTGCCAAAAGTTATTGAGCTCTTTTTCGGCTTCACCCGAAGAAAGACCTTCTCTCCCAGTTTATAATGCCTATCAACCCGCTTCAAGTCTGCATAGCTCTTTTGCCTATTGGCAGCCTCTTTAGATGTTCCGAATCATTTTGATTTGTTGTTCCATTTCCATAAGGATTTCTCGCCCAATTACCTCTCTGTCTCAACGTTGTCCCGGTGGGGGTTACGCATTTTCTTCCATACAATTCTTCAAAGGGCGCCATTTTTAAAGAGGCATGATAGGTGTTATTGTAAGAAAATTCTACCAATGGAAGGTATTCCTCCCATTTATCTTGCTGGTCCATGCAATACATCCTTAACATGTCCTCAATAAAACACGATTAACTCTCTCGGCTGCCCATCCGTTTAGGATGATGTGCGAATCGAAGTTTAATTTAGTCCCCAAGGCCGCATTAAGCGTTTGCCAAAACCTTGATGTCATCCTCGGATCTCTGTCCGATATGATTAATTCGGTATTCCATTCAACTGAAGATTTCATGCACAAATATTCTTGCTAATCTTGGTGCATCGTCCTTCAAATTACAAAGATGAAGTGTGCCACTTTGGTCAATTTGTCAACTACTACGAGGATAATGTCATGCTTATTTCTTGACATAGGCAATCCTTGAGCGAAATCCATCGTAATCACTTGCCATTTATCTTTGTGGAATCTTTGTGGGGATACAATAATCCGGGGTGCATATGTTCCACCTTAACACGCTGACATTCCAAGCGTGTGTTACAAACTACGCCACATCCTTTTTCATTCCCTTCTAGAAATATTGCTTGCTTAAGATCAGCGAGCATTTTTGTAATACGGGGTGTCTAGAAAAGGTGAATTATGGAATTGATTAATAATTTCCCTCTTAAGTCATTTGCCACAGGTATATATACCTGTTTTCGAACCTCAAAACTCCTTCATTATCAAAAGCGGAATCCCTTATACTGCGTCCCATGTGCTGCAAGCAAGTGTTGATTTGACTTGCTGGAAATAAGGATCGATTCAAGGCATCTTTCACCTCATCTTTAAACTAAGTTCTTAACGTTATAAGAGCGAGAGATATGCTTCCTTCAACTCAAAGCATCTGCTACCCGATTTTCCTTGCCCTTAATGTAGCTTATATCAAAATCATACTGAGACAGAAATTCTAACCATCTTGTTTGCCTTGCATTGATTTGGTGAGTGAAAATATACTTCAGCCCCGGATGGTTTGTTTTTAATTCAAAGGGCTTGCACTAGAAGGTAATGCCTCCATATTTGAAGCGCATGAACAATGGCGGCGAGCTCAAGATCATGTGGAGCATAGTTCTACTCATGTAACTTGAGTTTTTCGCTTTCATAAGCAATGACATGGTTATTCGTAATGAGAATACCTCCAAGGCCTTCTCATGAGGCGTCCGTTACAACCATAAAATCTCCATTTGGATCAGAATGCAGTCAAAATAGGTTTTGTAGTTAACTGTTCCTTTAACTTTTTAAAGGCAGATTCACATTTGTCTATCCAGACAAATTTCTTTTCTTTCTTTTGCAACGAAGTGATTGGGGCAGCAATTTTTGAAAAGTCCTTAACGAACTTTCGATAATATCCAGCCAAGCCCATGAAGCTCCTCACTTCGTGCACGTTCTTAGGCGCAGGCCACTCCGTTATAGCTGTGATCTTTGAAGGGTCAATAGCTATCCCATTTTTACTTATAACGTGTCCCAAATAATGCACCTCTGCATCATAAAAGAAACATTTGGATAGTTTTCCATACAACTTCCTCTTTCTTAAGATTTCCAAGCACTATCTTGAGATGTTCTTGGTGCTCTTGACATTTTACAAAGTATATAAGAATGTCATCTAAGAATACAAGCACAAACTTGTCTAAGTATTCTTGAAAAATATTATTCATTAGATTCATGAAGGCGGCAGGTGCATTAGTCAGCCCAAAAGGCAACACCGTGAACTCATAATGCCCGTACCTCGTTCTAAAAGTTGTTTTATGAATATCTTCTTCCTTTATTCTCAGCTGATGGTACCCTGATCGCAGATCTATTTTTGAATAAACTGATGCTCCTCGCATCTGATCAAACAGATCATCAATCCTAGGAAGTGGGTATTGATTTTTAATAGTTGCTTTGTTCAGCATTCTGTAATCAATGCACAGCCTCAAAGTGCCATCCTTTTTCTTTACGAAAATTACCGGCGCTCCCCAAGGTGAGACGCTCGGTCTTATCAGCCCCTTAGTCAGAAGTTCTTGTAACTGAGCCTTCAGCTCTACCAACTCAATGGTAGTCATTCTATAAGGTGCCTTAGATATGGGTTCCATTCCTGGTTTGATTTCTATTGCGAAGTCAAACTCACGTTTGGGCGGAAGACCCGGCAATTCCTCTAGAAATACATCACGAAAATCCCTCAACAATGGGTATCTTTCCATGAAATCATTATCTTCCTCTACATTTTCTGTCACTTTTACTGCATATAAAGTGCAGCCTCTATTTTTAGCCCTCTTTAGTTGCATAGCCGTCAGTTTCCTAAGCGCTTATGACTTCCCGTTTACACCTTGAATGACTGCTGCTTTCTGCAGGTCATCAAAGCAATAGATTTGTTTTTCATAACAGTCAACCTTTGCCTTATGTTCAGCCAACCAGTTAACTCCAATAATGATATCATATGATCCTAGAGGAGTGACATACAAGTCAACTTCGGTGGAGAAACCAGGCAGATCAAGAATTGCCCCAAAAAGGTACATTTATTTGTATGGACAGCATTATTCCCATAATGCACTGTCCATGTTTTATCCATTCTTGCAGCCTTTCTTTTTAATTTCATAGCAAGTTTAGCAGAAATAAAACATTTTGTAGCTCCAGTATCAAAAAGTATAACTACAGGTGTACCGAATAACTTACCCGTAACTTCTATGGGCGTCACTTGCTTTTCAAACTTGACATCATTAGCCAGCTGCGGCATGTATCTATCTTTCTTTGTCATCGCGATCATCCTTCTTGAGGACGGTGATTCGCATAGTGGTCCTTTCCACGAGTTGAAGCATCCTGGTGGCCCTTTTCTAGGCTCAAATCACATTACTGACCTTAAAGTTATCATTCTGGCTTCCATAGGACTTCTATCCAATGCCATTAACTTTTGTAAAGCTATTCCGCACGCTATTTACAGGTCTGTTCATCACAGGTTTCTTGTTGTTATCTACAACAATTTTGTTTTTCACACCAAACCTTTTCCAAGGTCCCCTTTTTGGTGCAAGAGACGAAGAAGGATTGGGAATCTTCTTCCTTATCTCTTCCCTGTGAGCAGATATTGCCTTGATTTACTGTTCTGTCTCGATTGCCTTTCGACAACTCCATCCATGGTGGTTGTTTGTGGACATCCACTTCGCCACCAATGATGGGATTTAGTCCCATTATGAATTTCCGTATACGAACTTCTCGTCGGCATCTGCGGTACATACTTAAGGAGTTTAGTAAACCCTTCCCAAAGTGATTCGTCACCGACGGCCTTCCTTGCGACCGATTCTGAAATTCGGTCATTTTCCTATCAAAATAGAGTTGAGGCAACCATCGTTGCCTAAAATAACCCTTAAATTGATCCCAAGTTATGTGCGATTCGACAATATTCAGCTCAACCTTACGGTTGTCCCACCATGATGATGCTTCATGAGAAAGCGATATGCTCCCCATATCGCTTTAGTCTCTTCGGAGAAGTTTCTTATTGCAAAGTATTTCTCCATTTCACTTGAGCGGTTCTCGGCTCCATCCCCAAGAGTTGTTCCATCAAACTTTGGAGGACTTATTCTCTTTATATCATTTGTAAGTTAAGTTTTGCTAATCTTGCCCTTTTATTTTCGGGGATTAGGAGCAATTACATTATTATCATCAACACCGGATTCCTCTCGTTGATGTTGTCCTCGGGAGGCATCGATCATTTATTTCAACTTCATTCCCCTCCTCTTCATTGCCCATTATTCATTGTTCGATACAGTCAAATGATCCTCAGATCAAGTAGAGCGCAAGGATTTCATCCGACTTTTGGGCGATTCTTTGCTTCTCCACCCTCTAACGGGTTATTTGCAAAGCATTCCCTCTTGTCTCCGACCATTTTCTCATTCAATAAGAAAATGTAAACCTCATTAATATCGTGGACTCATTAGGTCCAAGAGCTGTAACCTTCACTCGATACCAAGATGTAACATCCTCATTTCAAAATACCAAGTAACAAGGGAAAAATAAAATAAAATTATATAACGTTCTCTGTTATGAATTATAAAATTCAAACACACATGCAAGTTTCAATAATTGTTCTCTGCCCAAACAACATAGTTTGGATCACACAATTTCTTTTACAACGAATGTTCCTGTTCGCATATTTATAATATGGAACACACATTCAATGCCATTCAATCTTATAATGATTCTATATGTTGCTATAAATGACTCGAGGAGCGCCGATCTTCCATTTTCATGGCTCGGAGTTTCAACGATCCTTCATTTCATGACTCAACAACAACCGATCCTTCATGTTCATGACTCGGCAACAACCGATCCTTCATGTTTGTTTATGCATGGTATATTATATATACCTGTTCTCATAACCGATTCCGGTTATCGAAGTGATCCATTTAAGAAGCCTATCTGAATATCTGTTACTGATATTCATCTGACATCCTGCATCTTAAATTAAGTGATAAGGACAACGCAACCAGCAATTGCGATACTTTGGCCAAAGATTTTCACATGCTTTGCATGATCATATTCCTGGATGTGATACACATCTACGGAATACGTCCTTCACCTCACTTCACCTGTTATCTAGAATGGTCTTTCCTGGTTCCTACCAGTCCTCTTCGTTTAAGGTCAGTTTTAAACTTTCAATTCCAACTAGTAATATGAACGGGTATAGGAAGGCACTCCTGGTAACTAAAGATACGCAGACATACGGTGTCGTTACCCCACGACTCCGTGTGTCTAGTTATCTTTAGTATTCCGGAGTCACTCCGTATACCAGATCATACCCTATCCCCTGTTAAGAGTTACACATTCAGCCTATGTATTCTTGATGTTTTAATTCGGGAGGGCATTGCAATATGTCAGCTGCAACATTGTGTCGTCATGAAGACCCCGTCTTCATGGAGACACCTCTCTTGTGAGTGGCGTATGCCAATGTCTGCAGAATTCACCCATCAAGAATACACATCGCTCAAGTGACTTAGCCACAAATTAATGATTAAAATCAACTTTCGGCCTCCACGCTAATCCCTTGATTCTCGTTTCATTACGATTGTATAGGGATAAGAGGACTAAACCCGTCCATTAGCTTTTTATGCATCTTCTCCTTCATGTCGAAGGGCTGCATTTCCCTACTTGGTTCACTTCTTAATCATTGGATTAAGCGGTCTGTATGACGGACGTGATAAGTTTAACCTATTAAACTTAGCCAAGATTTTCCAAGCGCAACTAAATTGAATATTAACTTATTAGGCGTCATTCATACGAGGTCTAAATTTCGAGAAATGTATTCATTTCTTCTCTTTAACGTTATATAGTTAAGGTCCATTATTTATGGATATATTTATCTGTATCCTTTATTCGAATTCAAAGCATACGAGATCATTAATGAAGTTCGAAGTGAAGTTCGATTATTCCAAATTTATTTGATATTCCTTAGCTCCTAAGCTAATCCTGAATACCTTCCGATTATGGAATCATATTCTTCTTAATCCTTTTTAATGTCAATTAAAAATTCATCTTTACCCAAGTATGAACTAATTGCATTTTTCCAACTTAAAGTTGCATTTAGGTAAGAATAGATTTCAGTTTCCATTTAACATCCATCCAAGGACAATGAAACAAATCCAAATCAAGAAACAACAATATATTTCCAATTTAGTCAATAGTATCAAACTGATATAATTATTGAAAATATCACACTTGTAATTGTATTCAATATTTCATGTCATAATCGTACATTTACCAATCCAAATTTGATTGGGTATGATTTACATAAAACATACATACAACTCATAGTTAGAAGAATATACTTTCTTCTTTTCACAATTCCTCGAAGAGGAATCAAAACAACAATTATGATTCATTTTACACTAATCAAGAAGCATCGAAGACAACCATGTCTTCATTTTAATCAAATTTCATCTGCAAAATGAATTGCGGGTTAGTTCAATGAATCAGAGCATATTAAGCACTTATCCTTAAAATAAGGTGCTTGACTAAGCTGTCTCAATAAAAGAACCCTACTTTTATGAAACGGCGTTAAACATCAATCACGAAATAGGCACAAAAGAGAGTTCGAAACAATTGCACTATCAAAATATCATCACAATAAGCCAAGGGACTGCAGTCCCATTTCCACATAATCAATACAAGTATCAATTCACAATATTTGAAAAGTTAGGAATACAAGTAACTCACAAAGATATAACACATTTGTTATCCTTTCCACGCCTTTCAATAACAATGAATGGAAAGATGAAACTAACTGAAATGTAATTCCATTACTTTCTTTTCGGTTCATGCGTCATATTAGAATCCAAGCAATCAAATATGAACAAGAAAGCGAACAATGAATACATATAGTTGCTCCCATCTACGCACTATAAAATTCATTATTCACAAATTCCAAATTTCCAATCTGAATGAAAGAAGAAAAGATCATTTTTTCAAGTCATCCATTCATATCTCTATTTCCTTCCACATGATTTGTCCTAAAGTGGAATCCAAATGAAAGACAATTCAAGATATGATTGAGTGAAACTTACAAAATCCATTCGGAATTCACTTTCCTATAAGGTAAGAATAATTTCATTTAATTCCGGTTCATACGAATACCAAAACAAAGTTAGTAAGACATCGTATTCATCATAGAACAAGCAATATCAAGATGCATACAATGTATTTGTTGTGTCTTAGAAGATTCCATATTTCTTTCACTGTATGCTAAACAGACAAACAATATTTCAATCATGCAGTCAATTAATCACATGATTTCCTAATCCTATGAACGTATCCCATTCAAAATAACATTTATTCATTGTTGTTACCTACAGCAAGTCCAATATTCACATGACTATGAATTTCACCAAGTTAGAACAGCAGGCAGAAGAAGGATTCCCTTCCAATAAATGATTCTACCCAATCCATTTTCCAAGTTCATAATAGTATGCAAAACTCCAGAATGCAAAATCAGATGTCATTACCTTTAGTAAAGTAAACCGTACAGGGTGTCAATACATGAATCTAGTATAATCAAGACAACCCATACAACGAGACAAAATTTCCATGTGTTTATTCTTTGTACAGCAATCCCAGATTAAGTCATAATCTCCAAACAGTTCGATCTTAAAGGACCGATCAGCATTAATAAACACAACTAATCATCATACCATCCTAGCAAGAAACAATATATTTCTCTATGAGTTCAGAAGGAAAAACTATTCCTTTTTCCAACTCTCACGAACATTCATATGAAATTTTAATGCCCATTCCTTTAAAATATAAGATACCATTTCCTCATAATCCGAAACAACAAAGGAAGAGAGAAGTCTTATCTCTTTTAAGCAAGAAAGGAAAGAACAGCCAATAACGTGTTATCTTTTCTTTTCCCAAGGCAACTTCCTATATTCAGACAAAATTCAATGTTGTCTTCATCCTAATCAAACACAACAGAAGAGAGAAGATCTATTTCCTCTTGTAAAAGAAATTTCATTATAGAAACGACCTCATGCAACTCGCACAGCCGATACAATTATAACACAAGTTCAGATGACAGCAAAACAATAGTACAGCAATAAAATACCCATACTGCCTGTACAGTTCCACATTCTATTTTACAAGAATAACCAGTTCGCAATTTCATATTATGTCAATAGCCAGCACAACATGGAGGAGTTCCATGCAAGAAGAGCAAGGCAGTTAAACACAGCACAGAAAAATGATTTCCTATCATTTCAAAAGAAAAGAATCAGCAAGGGTCGACGAACCCAAATCATGGCAACACAACCCAACCATATTCAACCTCCATTTACATGCAAATGTGGTTCTAGACACAACAGCAAGGAATGATTACACGACCTGTTCCACTTTCAAACAACACGAACAGTGAAAGAAAAACATCTATTTCAAACCACCATATTGTTAACAACCAATACAGTAATTCATTTCCAACTTGATTCGAGCAAAAACAAATCAAAACCGAGCAACCAAAAACGATTCATCATATCATTTTCCAAACAAAAGAAGCAAGAATCGATGAAACCCAATTCGAATCGACTCGACAACAGTCACAGAATCAAAACCCAAGAGCAGGGTTGTTTTAATGAAACACTTAATCAAAGCAAAGATTTTTAAAGAGAAGGGCTTAACATGCCTGTAATCTCTTTTCCAGAACTCGAAGAAAACTTCGTTTGCCGCGTTTTTCCTTCCACAGCGACAGCACAAACTCCCCAACACTTCTTTCTTCTTCAGGCTTAGCAACAGCCTCGAAATCTCCAAGAAAATGTCAAATTCCAAGAGCTGGTTCGACTGAACCAGGCCAAAAAACCAAATGCAGAGCAACTTTGCCAAAACCAAATCGAAACAATGAAAAATCAAATTCCCTCATACACTTTCCAAGGCGAACTGGTCGCGAGGACCAAGAATAATCAATGCAATTAAGGCTCTGCCTTTTCCTTACTTTCCACGCCACCGCCACTTGGGTTGGCGAACTCAATCTTTCAAAATTCCCATGCAAAAACCGAATTTGGCTCTATCTCCAAATAGATGCCTCTATTTCTTACCTGCCCCGCCAAAACTGGCGCTGTCCACGTATGGACTTGTTTTATTAAATGCCAATGAATGCCCTTTCCATCCTTATCCTTTCCTTCCAAGGGTCTGCGCGCCCTTTTAGATTAGGATTAGTTTAGGTTGTATAAAGTGTTCAACCTAGGTCTTAGTTTAGCCTTAGGTTTTATTTTCCCTTTTTTTTTTTTTTGAATTTAAAAATCCACTTAGGATAATAGTGTAGGATGCATGTTAGGACTTAGGATTAGTTTAGGTTTTATTCATACTAACCACTAACACTAACAACTTCCATCCAGCCTCCCTACTAACATTCACGTTAATGCAGAGCAGGACGTTCCGTCCTTTGGATTACGTGCCAAGGCCACCCGTGTCCAGGCATTTCTTACCTCACGAGGTCCCAAGTTCGACAAAGACAGGTTAAAGAATCGAATCCCTGTCGTTGGCATCTACGTGCATTGTTTACTGCCCAAAACTGCAATCAGGCGCTGCACGTTCATAACAATCTCGAGTTCGGTTCAAGTGTGAATCGACACAGAAATCACAAGAGGACCTCAGCATACTTGGATCAATGGAATTGATTCAAGGTATGCTGTCAATCAGCAAAGAGAGTTTAGCAAGTATACGACAATTTGTCGTCACATCAGCAAACACACAAGTACGATAACTGCTGTTCTATACAATAAATCACAGCATGCAAGAATCTAAGTTAGCAACACATTCTCTTAAGATCAGAACATATCTTAACATGTTTGCCTTCATTTCAGCAGCTATAACAGTATGTAAAACATTCACCAAGTTAACATACAAAATCAGAGTGTTACATTGTCCCCATTCATGATGATGACAATTGAAAAGGGATACGAGGAGGATTGGATGAAAATGAAAGGATCATCATCTTCCCATGTATGTTATATCCAAGGAAAAAGTATACGGATGTGATGAATGGAATAAAAATAACATCAGTGATGAATACAAGGTTATCTAAATGACACATGTTATAACACAAGAGTTGGACTAAAACAAAAATGTGACCAAGGTCTAAAAATACACAGTAACATGCGAGCGTTATGTCTCAAAGAAGAGCAAAGTGTGTTTGATTGTGTTGGTTAATAACCACTTGAAGTGAATACTTAATGGGTAGTATGCAAAGATAAACTAGCAAATTTATACGGAGTGATTAAGTCATATAGGTTGATGAAGGGTGAATGTAAGATTAAGTCATGCATTGCTCCATTGTCATCCATGCCTCCATAGCTTGACGGAGATGCATCAAATTCTTGTCACAACATTATTCTACTACTATCCGTGCATCCATAGCCCAAGTAAAGATGATGTAAAAACCCCTAGAGATAGTCTTGAGGTGGATTTTTCTTTAATACTTTTAATTTTGATATGGTTTTTACTTTCGATATTTGGATTTTTTGCATAAATATAATTTACTCTCTTGAGAAATCTCAAGGGGATAAGAATCACTAGTGGTTTGATGGGTAGATGGAAATGAGTGTGGAGATGACATTAGCTAGGGTGTTAAAATAAATTCCTAATAGTCTTCACCATAAGTTGATTAAGTATGTTAAAGTATGTGGATCTCTAGGAAGATGATTGTGCTTCGATGTTCGAGGTAATGATAGAAAAAGGTCACACAGTTGTAGTAGGTACTATTGTCATACAATATGTGTGAGAAAGCTGATCAAGTGTTCAAATGAATGGATTGGAAGAGGATATTAATGGATGTGATGATCAGAATGGATAAAATGTAAAGGGATTTGGATGTTGGATAGAAGGAGGATGTGTGGGAAGGAAATAACATACATGTGCATGGGAAAATTATGTGCTCAATCCATTTTTAGGTGTTTGGTATTTGTAGGGGGTCAAATAATTTATGATTGGGTTGAGTGTTTAGGATGGTATGATCAACATGAGGATTGGTAGAAATGGGTTGTGATGGATTAGTAGGAGGGACATTGGTAGTGTTAGGTTTATACCCTAAGCCTAAATGACTTAGATTTTGATGAAGGGAGATGGGTTCATGAATGCTTTGTTCATGGATTCCTAAGCCTTTTCCTCAATGTTTCATATTCGAAAAAATATTTTTGGCTATAGGATATGAAGCGGATTCGTAGGATGATTCCATATGGTCATCATGAGACTTGAGGGTTGTAGTTTTTTCATCCACTAAGAGTTAGACTTAACAAAGGATGGGAGGTGAGATTTGTTTTATTTTTTGATCGATGAGAGATGTTTGGATGTATGATGAGATTTGGATGGTTGATGATCTTTAGATGTTGAGTGAGATTTTTATGGTAGGTGATGGCTAGGGAGAGGATTGGGATGGAAAGGTGGTGGATAAAGAGGTACAATGACAAGAAGCTCTTAGAGAATGAGGTTTTGGACACAAGATCTAAATTGCATGCAACGATTGTTCGAATGTCCATGGGTGTGATGGAAGTCACAATAATAATGTTTATGATACCAAGATTCTTTGGGAAGGTTTTGATCATGTGGTTTGATTGGGGGATGGATGATCATGTTGAAGGTTTTTAGACAATGGAAGATAGTGGTCAAGGATTCTCCTAAAGGAATGAAGTAGTTTGGGTTAAATGATATTGGGGGAGTTGGAAGTAAATTTGCAGGATTTGAAAGATTATGAGATGTTTTGGTTGATTTGGAGTTATGAGTTAGATTCAATTTTTTTGGAATAGAATATGAAGGAGATGGATTAGGCCTAGGGGTTGAAGTGGATGGTTTAGGCTTGGAGGCCGAAGTAGATTTGGTTGATTTTGGATTGGTTGGATTACATGGTTTTGTCTTAGGATTAGATTATGTGGGATTAGTAGATGCATATGAAGGGGATGGATTAGATTTAGATTAAGGGGATTGGTGTGATTTGGATGAAGGGGATGGGTATGATATGGGGTCACATTAGATTTGGGTAATATTTGGGATGAAGGATATTTGGGAGATGTGTGTGGTGTAGGAACCGCATTAGATCCGGTTAATTGAGGGAATGAAGTAGATGAAGGTGCCATAAGATCCTAATTAGATTGGGTAGGTGTGGGGAGAGGATTGATGTTGGATTTGTTAGGTTTAGGAGTTGGTGACTTAGGAGTCACATTAGATGTTGTAGGATTGGGGGATGGTCGATTTGAAATAGGAGTAGATGATAGGATAGTGTTAGGTTTAGTTGATGAAGGGGTAAGATAGGACTAGGTGTGGATGAAGATGATGAGGGTGGAATAAGATCCACATTAGATGGTTTAGGATTGGGGATAAAAGGAGATGAGGGTGAATTAGAATTCATGGTGGATGAGATAGTTTTTATAGGATTGGGCATATGTGATGGATGGGATGAAATAGGCTTATAGTCTAAATTTTATGGTGGACTAGGTGATTTGAAACTATCTAGGATAAAGTTAATAGGATGAGATTGGGATGATGAAGATGATGAGGATGGAGGACTAAGATGAGGTGTGGGTGATAATTTTTTTGTTATAAGTTATTTGTATTTTTTTGGATATGTGAATGGGACTCAATTATAAGTTTTACGATGACTAGATTGAGGCGTTGATATTTTGGATGATGTTGTATGATTTTTTATGGGAGGAGGGTGTGGGTCATGATGATTGATAGGGGATTTGGAGGTTTTAATTTGGGATAGTTGTGTGGTATTAGGATTGGTGCCTAGATTAGAAAGGACATAAAGGAGGTCCTCTTGGTCTAGGTCAAAGTTAGTGATGTTGTTAAAGTCGATGAAATTGGCTCATGGGGATAGTAGTTTATGTTGATTAGGTCATGGTGTGGATTGAGATGATTCGGGTTCCTCAAATAGGAAGTCAATGGGTGAGGGATAGGAATATCGTGAAGGGAAATTGTGGATGGGGTTGATTGGGAGATGATGGTTAAGGAGATGATTTGTTGATACATGATTTAAGATTAGATATTTGTTGATTGAGTTGTTGGATAGTTTTTAGGATGTTAGGATCAACATGGGATGGTTGATTTAGATGAAGAAGAGGGGATTGGTTGAGGTAGGATGTGATATTTGAGATTTGTTTATTAAGGTGTTGGATAGTGTGTGGGATTTCATGATCAAAATGAGATGGTTGACTTTGATGGGTGGGGGATGATGGGATAACTTGGTGATGGATTTAGAAAAGAGGTAGGGGTTTGGATGTTGGTTTGGAGAGGATGGGGATTGAGGATCAAAGGTCATGGTTTGATAGGATGTGTGGGTGATTAGATTTGGATTAGGTTGGTTGATTAAGGATGGTGATGGGATTTAGATTGGGATTGTTTGATTAAGGATGGTTGATTATGATGATGTTTGATTGATTAAAATTTTAAGGTGATAGGATGGTTAAGGGTGTTCAAAAACAAGCAAAAAACATGCAACACACACCCTAACTAGTCAAGTGGGATTGCAATCAAGCTATAGCCCAATTTCAATACCACACATTGAAAATGGTTCAATAATTAAATCTCTATCTATGTGTGTCAACATGGGGTCAAATAGCAAGTCATCTTGGGGAGTGTGGCCTCCTTACACTATAGATCGATATGCGGCCAATAAGGTTGTCTAAGTTAGGATATACATGCTCACTAAGGGATTCCCCAGTATACCTTGCAATATGTGGGGCCCAATTCCATGTTGCAAGGATTTTGTAAGGCCTAGGTATTAGTATGTGGAATCCACTCACTTCATGTCGCTTTTGAAACAAACAAGCACTTAGCCAATAAAGATAGCTCTCCAAGAATTTATATACCCCGTTGGAACACGGGGTATGTCTACATGTGTGGAGATGAATCCCATGGTCACAAGACCCCTAGTAATATGAAAGTTCATGGATGTTAATTCTACATCACGTTGTCCCCTAAACAATAAAAATGGGAAGGCTAGTCACTTTTGATCCTCAATATCGTCCTAGGACATGAGAGGAGCGCATATACGGTTTTGCCTTCAGGATGAACAAGACACAAAGGAAAAGATGAAAAAAAGATAGTGTAAGAAAATAAATGCTAGATGATAAAATGAAATGATAAATATTAGTAGTTTGATAATTAGGTATTTAAGAGGAGGCCCTAAAAAACAAAGGTTAGTAGTTTTATTATAACCCCAAATTTCTTGGACCAAATGAGTTGCAAGACGAAAGGATTAGTTGTTTTAAATCGTACAATCACTGAAGAAGGTTATATGGAATAATATAAACATGAAAGTGGATGGAATATCCCCTTATTCCTCTAGTAACCATGAAAAAACATAACGTTGGATCTGCAAAAATCACCAAAACACTTTAAAATAGAGTTCGACTATTAGTCGTAAACAAAAAATGTGATTCAACAAACGCATGGATTGATAGGTCATAGGCACCAAATTAGTGAAAATGTGCTAAAACAGGGAATAGGCACCACTTTAGTGAAAATGTGCCATTTTTTGCAATATACGCATTCATGTATGACAAGGGCTGAAAAAATGGTCAAAAATCACAAAATAAGTTTTATTGCTAAAACAAAGGCATTGAAGTATTAGCTTAGGTCAAAAAATAATACAGGTGTTAAAACATGGCATAGGTGTCATTATATGTAGTATAGGAGCTAATACATAGGTCAAAGGTGTAGTTTCATGGTAAGAATGGAATTTGAGCCCAAAATTCCAAATTTCTTGAAACTTTGACATCATGTTTAAGGGATCAAATAAGATGGAAAATGATTAAAAGTGGGGGTAATCCCCAAGGTTGGAAAAAAATTATATGTTACAAATATTAGGGATTTGAATATGAAAAAACAAACAAACTTACATCCCTATTCTAATTTCTCAACAATACCTCAAATAGAGAAATGGATTGAAATGGGGAAAGATTCAATACTTGCACTTACCTAAAAGTTGTAAAGATCCTCCTTTAATGTGTTGGATTTTATCTTGATTGATATTTGATTGCATCATATTTGGTGGACACACACAGACAACACCTATGTTGATTTCCTTTAAATTACTTGGTGAAGATCAATGGATAGATGATAGATTGGATTGATTGATTGGATAAGAGGAAAAAATGGATTATTGATGAAAAAAAATGGTAGAGATTTTTTATGGACTCTATCTCTTATATCCGAGAGAGAAAATGGAGGGTGAAGATGCATCCAAGTAGGATGAGGATCAATGGTTGGAAATTGAGGAGAGGATAAGAGAATTCTAGAATTTGAATTCAAAATTCCATTGAGGGAAGAAGCTTCCATTGAATTTAAAATTCAATGGAAGGAGAAATTTAGAGAGGCTTCTAGAAATAGAAGCCTCTAGATTTATAGATGGAGAATGTGATTAGCTTAGTGATTAGGTTAGGTTAGTAAAATATTATTGGGGAAAGATTACATGGAAAGGCTAGATGTAGAGTAGGTGGGTGTAGGAAAATTAAAATCCTAGAAAATGATAATAAAGACTAAATAGGTTAATAAGATATAATAATGGATTAAAGGGATTAATGATATTATGATGGGATATTAAATAATTGATAAAGGGTATATGTGATAAGAGGGATTAATAATAATTAATCCTTTCGGTTAATTATTATAGGGATTTAGATAGTAATGATGTTAGGTTATTTGTGGGAAAATTAATCGTAATTGATATGTCAACATTTTAGATGTCTACACCTTCCATGATCTACTTATACCTTAAGATCATTCATAATAAGAAATTTTTCACCATAAAAGGTATTCCACCATGTGTTACCTCGGCCCACTCTTGCTTCTATTTCAACACCAATCACGACATCTAAGCCTTCTTCACCTCTCAATTATAAATCTATCTTTACACTCGCTCTCTTGTTGGAAGAAAAATGGATTGATAGGGGGTGAATAAATCTTAAAATTCATTCAATTCATTTACCATTAATTGAATCATACATTAATATCCATCCATTCACAGGAATTCAACCATAGCTTATTAAGTGTGCATAATACATTCAAATAACCATAACACATAAAAGAAAGCTCATAGACACAAGATTTAAGTGGAAAACCCTAATGGGGAATAAAAACCATTGAAACATAAACATTATATTTTCATTCTTAAAATTTAATGAGGCACCAACCCCACAAAGAGCACCAACCCTAAAAGGAGCACCAACCCATAATTTAGTGAAGGACCCACTCCATAAGGATGCTACAACCCCTAGGATAAGTAAGAATCAAATAATCCACATTATGAATATGATCTATGATTTTTTCACTACCACAATTGATGGAGGTCTCTAATTCATCTCACAAACCCTTGCTCAAACCTTGGGTCTTCAATATTGCACTATCTTTTTATTTTTCAACTTGTCATGGCTCTAAAAACATGCACACATGCTCTCTAATATTCCTCAACCTGAATAAATTCTTATCACCTTCAAATCATGTGTTCATACCTACAAAATACTCTCTTCTAGGTCTCACTTTTTTACCCATACAAGACTAATGCACAAATGGCCCTAAAACATGCTTTTATATGCTCTTCTTGATTCAAATTCAAAAGAGGTCATTTTAAATCCTTTATCTCAGATATTAAAACTTAAAAATCCCATAAAAATTATCCTAACAATCACAAGTGACCCAAGTAGGTCAGCCTAGTCAAAACCCTTCATCCATGCACCAAAAATCTTCAAAACCCCATCATTGGAATGAGAAAAATTCTCTAAGACCAAAAATATTTTCTTTCAAGATATAAAAATCAGAACACATGTTTAAAATTACATTTAAAATCATCTATGGTCACAATTTTCATGATCCAATCAACTAATTTCATTTAATAGGCCCAGTGGCTAATCTCCCTCATTGAATAATTGCTAATAACAACATATTTTCATCTTTGGGCCTCAAACACACCCAAGAACACCTCAACTATGGCATGTGACCACTCAATATAAATCCAAAAACATGTAAAACACATCTAAACAATTTATAACTCATGAAACACCCATTGGGTCAAACCACAACTACTTTTGTCTTCACCAAATTATGTTGCCCAAAAACGTATTTTCCAATATTAGCTTATAAATACCCTTTCTGATAAATTAAATAATTATAAATTCATTAAATAGATGAAAAATTCACCCCTCGTCACTTTATAGGTGATATAAAGCATCGAATCATCCATTTCATACCTCAAACAACTCATGCTTTCATTAAAAACAAATTTTTCTGAAACTACAACTACAAACTTCTTCACAAAATGACCTAAATGACCAACCAAAAACCTCCCCAAGACTCAATCCATACATAATTGGAATGATCTCTAAATTAAATTTCTCTAATATATTGAAAATCCTTCCAAATCCAAGTGGAATGTCTTCAACCAAGCCCATCTCTGTAAACTTCTATTTATCTCTTCTTGGACTCAAGAACTAGTTGTTAGTTCTACATCCTCCATCATACCAAAAATCACTTCCGCATTGAACCAAAGCATGGAAAACCCTTTTAAATGATTTATAAGTACTCAAAAACCTTCATCAAGTAAGAAAATATCAAAAACCACCACTTTATCTCATGTAACCATTTACATCTTGCTCAAACAAACAACCTGTAAAATTGACCCTCAACGAACTACTCATAAATTTTTCATAACTTATGAAATATTTAATTTTTATATAAAATTCGAAATATCACTAAACCGTCTTCACAAATAAACTTTAATGGAGTCTTAACTCCCATGTAACTCAAGCAATGTCAATTTTATTGAATGTTGCACCAAACTGCCCCAAAACCAATAAACACAAATACGACACAATTTAAAAAAATCACTACAACCATAACCTAAACCCTACATGGAAATATAAAAAGTCTCTTGGGATATCGTAAATTGCAATTTATTCTTTACCTAATTTGGATAACTTTCATTGGCAATACCTTGGGTACTACACTCCACATAGATTCTCAAACTAATTACACCCATACTACCTATGCCCAGGATCTGGTGGAACTTGACACCGATAAAAATCTTCCCGCTACCATTGACCTTAGAGTGCAAAATAGAACTTGGTCACAAACTCTTGATTATGAAGGTACCTTTTTGATGTAGAAGATGTTTTGGATTAGGACACACCTCTACTACTTGTGGGATGGAAAAACGTCAACATGAGAAGCGCATTTAACTCTGGAGCACTTGATCTTTTGGATAGAAAGGATCTTGATTCTAAGTTGACCAGAGTCAACAAAAACCCCTTTATCCGAAACTTCAGTTGTTAGAAACATAAAAATACACAAGTTCTTTGAGGGCAGCATGGAAAATGAAAAATATATCTCTCATGGAGAACAACATTTCCAAATGGGACATATGCGTAAGGAAAATACTCCTCCTTTGTCTTCTTCTCCAATGCGAAGACTCCATCGGGGTGGGTAATTCAACAAAAAGAAAAAAATCTACCACTCGAAGGGTAAACGGGTAACGCTTTTTGTTGTTTCTCCCCGGTTTCATGTTTTTTTTGTTGTTTTTCTTTTGTTATGTTTGTAGCCTTTGTTTGAGAGCTACGTTGAGCTTCACTGTAACACTTGGATTTTGATCCATTAACTCTGTTTCTCACTCCTATTCTGGCTCTCAGGCCTCTTTTGTATTCAAGGGTATAGTCCCTTTCGAAAAACTATTTGCCAATATAAAAAAAATAAAAAAAAAATTGGATAAATTTGTCTTAAACTCGAATTCTTCATAAATTAGCATTTTCATGTGGAGCCCACATATCACCACACACACTAACATACCTCTATCCAAATCAATAAGAGTCCTCTAAGACATCCAATCATCACTTTTTCACTAGAAACAAAAATAGGATTTATATACTTACTTTTCTGCAAGCTACTCCTAGCTAGGGTTTTAAACCACTCTAACTTCTTAACGATCGTTCATAAAAGCGTGAAAATCAAACCACCTCATTCTTTTTGTGAAACATTCATAATTGACCTAAGAATTTATCCCAAAGAGTTCAATTCCCCATGAAAATAATAAATTCACATCGAGCATCTGAAGGTCCACATTTGCTATAAAAACACATTGTTACTTACCCTATTTCACAAAAACTTGTATATCTTCAAATTCCTTCAACACTTTGACCTAAAACTTGTCATGAAGAATCAAGAAAACATTATATGACTACTCAAACTCACCAAATATCCAAAGTAAATCTAAAATTCTCTAGCCACATTGACTTACATGTGTTAAATTGTTTGTTTCTTCTTACTTGCTTCCCAAGGACCCCAAATATGCATCATACCTGAGAATCCTAACTTGAAACTCACTATACATGCCCTATGTACCATCACCATGATTCTTCCAGGATTGAACAATACTTATCAAATCCAAAATTCATTCCTCCATACCATTATACATGCCTCAGGGCTAGAAACAAGGTTGGAATGACCTAACTCAACATTGTAACCACATGAACTAACCATGCAGACCCATATACACCTATAAAATACCTCATGGACCATAAATGACCTCTTGAAAACCTCAAACCAACTCAAGAGAGATCAAAATTTTATCGTGCCTAGAAAACCAAGCTCCATGACCTCATGATAACTCACCAAACTTGACACTACCAATCAACCTTCATGTTTGACCACTGAATGACATCACATGGAGACTCATACTACACCATGAAACCATTTTCCATTAATGAATTTGACATCAATGAAAACACAAACACACAATTTTCAACATCTCCCATTCGTACATGGCCTACATCACAAACCCACCATCTTCTTCCATCCATGAGTCCACCCCAGTAGACCTAAGTCCCTACCTAGTAAGCCCTTTCATATAGGTGTTATATACCTCATTTACTACATCTGTATCCATCAAATATTCATAAATATTCTCCTACACCATTATTCCTAGACCATGGTCACGTGCCTTCTCTTTCTTGGATACTAGATAAGGGGGGTCGCGCGTTCTTCACTATCGTTAGATAGATTTCCATCACTTGCATACTTAGGGGGCATCATTATTTCTCCTCCCCTTCCATCATTAATGGTTCTCTATTGGGTACTCTTATCTTATTTGATATGGTTCATGTTACATGCTTCACAAAAAAATCTTTCCTAGTGTACAATCTTTAATACACACATTGTACCATCGTTACCCGATGATGCTCTCATGTTCTTGAGGATCATAGATGATTGTTGAGGTAATTAAATGAACCTTACTAAAAAAATTGGAGGTGTCACATTTTATCTCCCCTTAATCACTCTTGGCTATCTCTATTTTCTACACATAGCTTATCTTTCCTAGCATCTATAATGAATCACATATAATACCTTTTCCACCTGATGAAGCAATCTTGTTCTATGGTTCATGCTTTACTTTTGAGGGTGTGATTCCTCCATGAACCTCACTTGTTGCATCTTGGATACTCATGCTCTATGCTTCATGTCTATCTTTTAAGTATCACCACATATCTGGTAAACATACTTTACCTTCATTACCTGATGATGTAATCTTTCGATGGTTCAAACTTCTGACTATTAAGGGATCATTCTAAAATGAACCTCATCTTACACACATCTAATAGGGGGAAATGTGGCCCCTCTTATCTACACATTTTACATATCATAGCACACCATCACATGCACATGACATTTGAACATCTTGGTGTTCTTTACTCTTGTTGGGTAAGTGCACCAAGTTGGGGGGCCAAAAGGGGGTTTAAGTGCACACGTTTTTTTGAAAAAAAAAACTTCAACTTGTATGAGGTTTTCAAAATTGGAAAATGTTGTAGAAATATGAATCGTAGCATTTTGAGTCTAATTTCTAAGCTACTAAATTTTATTAAAAACGGATAAGTTTAAGTGGCTCAAAAAACTTAAATACTAACAGGTGCTCCTGTTTTTGTTAAAAAAAACATAATAGAGTGACTTTTGTGCCCCCCACCATTCTTTGAGCACCATTGAGTATTTTTGAAAACCCTTTTGTAGAAAGATATCTAGGAGCATCTAGTTTGTGTTAGAATTTTTTTAGATTTTTTTAACGAGTATTTTTTATTTATGATTTTTCTAGTACATAAATTTTATGTTTTGAAAAATAACGGAGCTCTGACCATGCCCCCTAACTACCTCAAAAAATATCTAAAATTAGATTTTTTTTTTGAATATGTATAGAATTATGCTTAGTTTGTGCTAGTATAATTGTTTTCAATTTCGATGACCCAAAAAAAGATACATGATGAAAGATAGACATATTTAAACTTCAAAAAAAAAGCTATAAAAAGGCATAGTTAGAAAATAAATAATATGGAAACCTTATATTAGTCAGAAAATTTGAAAAATTATATTTTTAGAAAGAAGAAACTCTACTCTATGTCATGGTATAATTTTTTAAAATGGATCAATTGTTTTATTTTGATTTATCATAGAGGAAGTGGCATTTTTACATTTTCTTGCAAAAACACGTTGTTTGTTGTGTTTGTGTAGGTCCATGCCTCAGGGTTGGGGATCCAAACCAGATCCCAAGCCTTGAGGCATGTCTTTGAAAAAGGTAAAAATCATAATGCATACGTGTTATGATTTTTTTATATATTGTGCCCCCCAATGTCCCTTTCATCTATTTCATGCATACATTCTATTTGGTCTATAATTTTTACATTCTTGCAAAAAAAATTATTAGTTCATTTTAACCCCTACCCCACTAGCTGATTTTTTCTAATCATGGGTGATAAATTCAAGCTAAAAATAAGAGGAAAGTCAAGAAAAAAACATCTAGTAAGGATGAAAATAAATAAATTGAAGAGAATGTAAAAACTTCATGCAGGGAAAGAATTCATCTGCTATATCAAATGTAGCTAATGTATTAGAAAATGGGGATGAAATATATAATGAAATTGTAGAGATTAATGATTTTCAATGAATAATGATATTGAATTGAATGATAATGTTGGTATGGATGAAGAAATTGATATGAATCTAATTGTTTAACCTCGCATGAGAATCCAAATGTTAACCCCGAAATTTGTATGAAGCCCTGAATGAAGAAAGTAACCCTATAAACAAATATTCACATTTAAGAACACCTCCTTCCATTTTGCGAAGAAAACCAATTCATTAATTGAAATTGATGAAAACATTATAAAACCAATGCATAACAAAATGTCTGAAAGAAATGTGAGAAGAAAAGCTAGTGGAATTTGGGATAATTACTTTGAGAATTTAAATGACACACAAAGATGTCAATTATTTGTTAGATTGATGAAATTAATTAAGATGAGACCTATAATGAAGACCCTGGGGTTAAGAACATCTAATGTTGTTGATTAAAATGTGTCAATTGTTGAAAACATACATAAAACATACCAAACTGTAGGTGGCAAAAGATGCACCAAAGATAGTAATGCTACACGGCGTGCACTTACTAATTGTATAGTAAGTGATAAAATAGTTAATAAATGCTTGATTTAAAAAAAAAATAGTGCTTTGAAGCTAAACAGAAAAACACTAATGAAAGCAATAGAGACGTAAATGTCTTGAGTCGGCTTAATAACAATGACTATTGGGCTTTCTCTAGCAGACTTCCATGAAAAGAAAAGAATACATCGATATTCTAAAAGAATTAATTATAAAATTTTGGAATGAGAACACAAGGGTGTCACCGAATAGAAGAGATACTGATAAAAAGAAGAATAGGTTCTTTTAATCGGGAATCGTGCGCAAAACATTTCTTAGATATGACTCAAACACAATTGTTCTCTAAGTTTAAGAATGAAAATCCACAAATTAACATTAGCCAAAGATTATTTGAAATGAGCAAACCCTTTTATGTTAAAATCAATCACTCACCTACCACTTTTTTTGCATGCATCATGTTGAATTTTTAATGCATTATGATGTTTTTTGTCAAATACGTCATGTTTTGCATATTGACATCATGTTGCAGGAGAGTGGATTAAATGTCCCACAAAATTTTCAAGGGAATTTATTCCAAAATATTTTGTGAAAAATCAACTAGACATTTTTTTAATAACAAAGCATGTTTGGATGGAACGTGCAATATATGTGGTGGTTTGCCAAATCTGAAAAGTTGTATCCATGAGGAGAGTACTGATTGAATAAGAAAATAATTGGTTGATTTCACCAAATATAAATCGGTGGCATATCAATTAAAAGATGGAAAAGAATCTAAGAGGTGTGAGCTTGTTACAAAATAATTACGTATCAAAATATATGGTCAATTTTAGAGAGAAAATGTTTTATGAGTATGCAAGCACACACATAGAGCTTCGATGGTTGGATGAACAATTCAAGTTAAGGAAGGAAACATTCCCACTTGGTACTATTGTTTTAGTAGTTGAATTTACAAAGAATTACACATTGTAGCCACAAATGGAGGTTCAGTCTCAATATTATAACTCAGTGTAAGTTGTTATTTTCGTGCATATAACATTCATGCACTCTCAGAAAAGCACGAGAAAGATCAAAAATATTAAGAGAGTATAATTTATACATCGGTGATGATCATACACATTCTACGAGAATATGTACAAGGTTTTTCTAGGTGTTTTATGTGAACTTGAATGAGAGGAACATTAGTTTCGATCAAAATTACATTTGGTCAGACAACTACACATCACAATTCAAGAATGCAAAAATGTTTTATTGGATAAGTAGGATGCACAAAGAAACAAATGTACAACATATCTAGATTTTTACTGAGGCGGGGCATGGAAAAGAGAGCATGATGGCACGGGAGCATGTGTGAAAAGAGCACTTGCAAGAGAAGAGTTAAAGTTCAAGGATGGTGCTAAATTTATAGATGTAAAAAACATTGTTGATTGGTGTGTCAAGAATATGGGCCATGAATCTCAAGAGAGATCAATGGTTCATAGATATTTTGGTTGATAGAGGAACAACATCTGGAAAACTTTAAAGATTGTATGATAGTTGTAGGATCAAGTGATATGCACTCATTTTGTAGTTCAGATGCAAATGCTTGGACTATTTATACTAGGTGAATGACATGTTTTTGTATATCATGCATTGATTTTGCATGGAATGAATGTGATTTACAATAGTGGGTGGATGAATGGACTTGTAGACCTCTAATTCCACTTGACACATATCAAGTTCCATGAGTATTACAACTTGCAGGGTCTTCAGATCAAATGACAACGTCACCTGACTTTGACCAAGTCTCTGATTTAGTGTAACAAGGTGTATACTTATATGTACATGCCATGTTTTAAATTTATAAATTATTAAATGGTCAACTCTTAATGTATTTTAAATTTTACTTATAGTTTTACTTTGTGATGTAGGGCACATTTTTGTAGTTATTGTGATGGAATTTAATGAAGAGGGAACATACTACTTCTTGTCTCGTTGTGTAGAGGGAAAAAATTGACTTCCATAGTCATTGATGGTGAAGACCTTGAGTATCCCATTGGGTCAATGGTAGTCATTGGAACTTGGCTTTGACGATATCCTATCAAAAAATCAAACATTTGGTTGTTTGAAGACTATGAAGTACATCAAAAGATACTTCACTATTCACATTTGGTCCTTGCAACAAATATTAAATTGATCAAATATCAAGGTTGGCCATTAAAAAAGAATTTGTGGAAGGTTCGTGAATCAGATCATGAAGAAATTCTTGCTACTTTCGATAGTAGAGTTGATCTTTGCAGTTCATTGGATTTAATTTTCAAAGGTATGTTCTTCATGAATTTAATTTGAATATTTACTTAAATGATTTTGTTTAAATTATGTATGATTTAAAATTCTATTTAATTACTTACTAACATGTTTATGTACTAGGTTAGTGTTGCGTAAAAATAAAAAAGATTCCACCTTCATGTGGCTCGCACTGTCAGTAGAAAATTTATTATTCTCAAAGCCAAGTGAAGCTAAAAGAAATTAAATATTAGAAAGGAACAAAAAACATAAATTCTCATTTTTAGCACCGATATTGTAAAAATATCTTATTAAAATTCTCATTTCACCACCTATATTATTCGACAATTACGAAGTGGCCTCTGCAATGAAAATTACTAAATTGTCTCTTGTTGAGGTAATTGGTAATGGAAAACCTTACACCGACTCGGACTATACTATTTAGGTTCCACTTTTTTTTTTAAATGAAGTGGTTAAGGAATTGTAAGGTAGTAAACATGCCATCTCCAGAGAGAGTGATTTTGGTTTATCTATAAATTTGCGGCTTAAATATCTATGGTTTTTTGAAGAAGAGAGGGCTAGTGTTTTTGAACACAATGTAGATGAGAACATCAAAATGTCATTAGCTAAAAGTTTTTTAGAGAAGCCTAATGTTTTTGCATACCATGTATATGGCCAAGTCAAAAATCCTGCCAAGTTTTGCATTGGATCTTTATTAGAAGAATGAGTTACTTTTAGTAACTAGGAAGGAAAAATAGCATTGGATATCAATGAGTGGTAGTGGTAAATTTTACATGTTAAGTGGCAAGAAACATGCCATCACAAATATGCATATAAAACTCCACAATATTTATGCTACCATAATGCCAAAACACCGTTAATCAATCTAGGTTAGATTTCTATAGTCATTCAATGAAATTTGTTGCATATGCATATAAAACTCCCAAGATTCATGCTGCCATAAGGCCAACACCATTAATCAATCTACTGCACGACTATTTAGGATTTATATTTCTATAGTCATTCAATGAAATTTGTTGCAAAGTATGAACAACATCAATGAACAGTTATATTTAAGACTTTATAAATTATAGAGTTATCTTGATATCTATCGTAGAAATGGGAGATGAAAGGAAATACTCCTTTATCCTTAAAACAAATTCATAAACGCACATCAAGGATCACAAAATGTGATGGTAGCTTTGAGTAGTTCCCAGATGAATGCAAAAAACATGATGTGTGTGATTTAGCTATGAGCCTCACCACTCAATTTTTAAAAAAAAGGCTTGGATACATGTTTCTTGGAATCATACTTGTGACTATGGTATGTATGTACTACTAGGTTTATTTATGTATTTGATAGCTGTAGAACTATAAAAGTAGAGGGAGGATAAATTGTTGGTTTTTGTGGTCATGAAAGGAAATCTATGGCTTGATGTAGGTGGCCACATATGACGTCTTTTTATGGGATTTATATTAACTTGGTAACTTTGATTCCTCGTAATGTGGTGAGCATTTTGGTGTGATATGGAGGATTGAAAATTTAATTATTCATATTTTCTCATATGATGAATCATGAGATGATTACATACACAAGAAATGATCTCAAACATCCAATAAGATGCAATAATTATGAGTCCTTCAAAGAAGAGATGAGAATGTTGTAATGCGGGGTCAAAAGTTTGAATCTCTTCAGGACTAACATGGAAAAACTGTATTGATTGGCTATAGGTAGTGCAGGTGGAATTGGATTGCATTCCAATTGAAGAAGAGTCATCCAAGTATTTTCCTGCCATTTATATTAGCATAACATACCACTTCAAAGTAATTTAGAGATTGATGCTCACGTTCTATGCACCTTACATAAACTTATATTCATGAGTTGTTAGTGCTTTATTCTACATATTTATTTCAACTTCTAAAGCATTGAGCATTTTAGTCTAGGTCATTCACATATTAGAAATAGTAATGTAATTGTAAAGAAAAGAAATGGACACAACATGAAATAAACCATTTCATGCTCAAAACCTTACACAAAAATGGAGTCTAAAGATAAATTTGGAAAGCACAAGAAGCTAGGGATTATCATTGATTTTATGGTTGATAAATATGTTTGGCAGTCCATATTTTTTTGATTACTATGATCTAATCCCAAATTGATTGCATCTAGCCCCCTCAGTGTCTTACGATCAACATGATAAAACCTCTTATCTTTGGATGATGAGTTACAATGCAGTTCCACACCGGGTAGCTACCAAAAACTACATGATGACAAGGCATTTACATAAAGAGATGACCAAGACTTGAATGCTAGTGGAGGATTTGTTTTGGTTCCCTACGCTCCCCATGCTTTCGGGCTACCTCGTCAGGCGTAGTCCCTTAAGAGCCCTGAGACCAAAACATGATATATCTTTGATGGGTGATATCTCGACCGTGGCACCTAGAGATGTCTCATCAGATCCAAAACCTCCATGTTGAGGCCCTCTACGAAAGCCTCTCATAGTTTTATCCATATCCATTTGGTTCTCTCATTTTTCTATTGTTTACAAACGCATGAAATATTGTAGTTTGAGTCAATGTAAGGTTTTCAAATGCTATATTTTGCAAACGGTAGCTCATGGGACCAAACCGTGTTGGACAACACATCCTGGTTGGCTTGTGAATGCTAGTGGAGGATTTTTTTGGTTCCTACGCTCCCCGTGCTTTCGGGCTACCTCATTCGGGCGTAGTCTCTTAAGAGCCCTGTGACCAAAACACGTTATATCTTCGACATGTGATTTATCAAACTCTGTGGCACCTAGAGATGTCTTGTCAGATCCAAAACTCCATGTCAAATCCCTCTACAGAAAATTCTCTTGTCGGTTTTTTCCATATCCATTCGGTTCTCTCACTATCCTATTGTTTGTAAACGTGTGAAATAGTGTTGTCTAAGTCAGTGTAAGGTTGTCAGATGCAATACTTTGAAAATGGAAGTTGTTGGCACCAAACCAACTATACCAACACGTCAAGCTAGCTAGGTAAATGCTAGGGGAGGATTTTTTTGGTTCCCTACACTCCCCATGCTTTCGGGCTACCCCATCCGGCGTAGTCCATTAAGAGTCCTGAGACCAAAACACGTTATATCTTTGATGGGTGATTTCTTGGACTCCGTGGCACCTAGAGACACCTCATCAGATCCAAAACCTCCATGTCAAAGCCGTCTACAAAATACTATTATGGTTTTTTCCATATCCGATTTATTTCTCTCGTTGTCATATTGTTTGCAAATGTGTGAAATAGTGTAGTCTGAGCCAGTGTAAGGTTGTCAGACGCTATATTATACAAACGGTAGCTCATGGGACCAAACCGTCTAGGCCAACATGTCTAGATTGGTGAAAGTTAGTGGAGGCTTTGTTTTGGTTCCCTATGCTCCCCGTGCTTTTGGGCTATCTTGTTCGGGCGTAGTATCTTAAGAGACCTAAGACCAAAACACGTTATATCTTTGACGGGTGATTTCTCGGACTCCATGGCACCTAGAGATGTTTCATCAAATCTAAAACCTCCATGTCAAATCCCTCTACAAAATCCTCTCACGGTTTTTTCCATCTATTTGGTTCTCTTGTTGTACTATTGTTTGAAAATGCACGAAATAGTGTAGTTTGAGTCAGAGTAAGGTTGTTAGACACAATACTTTACAAATGGAATCTCTTGGTGCTAAAACAACTACGCTAACATGTCGGGGTGTCTAGGTAAATGCTAGGGGAGGACTTTTTTTTGTTCCCTACACTCCCCATGCTTTTGGGCTACCTCATCCAGGCATAGTCCCTTAAGACCCCTGAATGATTAGATTGGCTTAAGAAAGAATTTGATAGGGGAATTTCTGAGAACACACGGGAGTTATCAATCACCTAGTAAATATTTCTTGTTTAGTTTTGAATGGGATTTAGTTGGCCTATGGCTTAGTGACCTTCCATTCATTGATAATTTATGTTATGATAAACCCATGGATGCTTTCAAAAGTGCCTTCAAAAGGATAGGGATAGTCATCAAGCCTAGTGAAGGGTGTGATGTGATTTCCAAATAACTTGAAATGCCTACAAATTTAAAGGTAATAACATGAATTGGACAGGATTAGACAATCAAGAATCATTGAGTGTCGAATCGAATGTCAGTAATGCATATGGAGAGACATTCTCAAGCATGGAGTAATTTATGAAGACTCTCGGTGTTTTAATAGGGGAAAAGACTAAGAAGCATAGAAGAATGTAGTAAGTGCATGATAAGATAGGAACCAATACAAAGAGACCATGATCAAGAAGAAGTGCAAGTAAGGTAAATACACATATACACATTGATAAATTGAATGAATAATTACTCAGATTAGGTAACTCTTTATATACATACATTATATAAATATTGATTTCAAAATTTTGATGCATATTATACATTGAAAATGCTAATACATGTACATCACCAATAAATGAAAAAATAATCCATAATGTCTTAAATATTGTCAAGTGCACATCATATTAGTTTCATGCAAAAATAATCTCGAAATGTAAGGTCTCATACAAAAATATAGTTCAAATAGTATTTTAATGTGCATAATAAATATAAAAATGCCCAAATAGGTCATATACCATCAAGTTCAAATGCCATATAGGCGTACATACAATTCCATGCACATAGGCATACAAAATAATGTCATGTAAGACATATATATTTCCTAATCATCAAAATCTATACCTCTCTTGGCCTTGCTCAAAGAAGGCCCTCCCTTAGACGAAGATGGAGATCTATGAGATGACTTTGGATCATCTGAGCCCATGCTACGAGCCCTCTTCTACTGAATACTCACATGTAGATGATCCTATAAATGCAAACAATTTTTTGTCAAAACTTAATTTATATATGTTTTCAACATGTATTTAAGACCATGCTAATGAAAGTATTTACATAACTACACAAACTTACTACAAGTTGTCGATCATGCTGAATTTACATCTCACGCTCAGATGAGTCATCGGGAGCTCTGGAGTATGAATGGGAGTATGAAGATGATGAGATGGAGGAATCCATGCCCTCGAAGTAAAATGGAGGGGTTGAAGTTCGTACATACACATAAGATCAGAAAATCTAACATCAGAATTAGTAAAAATAGAACTAAGTACATGTATGTACATAATGACAATATTTTAAATGATTTTATCAATACAGAACTATTGTTTTTACCCCACCACGCTTGTGAATCAAATGAATAGGGTTGTTACCCATTACAGTAACTCCTGCATATACACAATAAAGGACATTATTAACATAATTTAATAATTCTACAATGAAAGACATTACTAACATGTAATTTAACATAATATGAATTACACGAGAAATTTAACAAAATTTACATGTTGTTTGAATACCTCAATGAGTTTCTACGTAGATGAAATTGTAGTGGTAACACCTTTCTCTACTTGTCGCAGAGATGGTGGGGTGTCTAGTGAAGTAAACATCTTTATCAAACATGTATCACATGAGTTAGATGGACATACAAGAACATACATATATTTGACTTCAAAACTTATATATATATATATATATATATATATATATATATATATATGCATGTATGTGAAGATTTTACATAATTAACACTCTAAATTACCTCTGTGAATGTATGTGTATGCATGGAGCTCGCCACCTATGGTTAGGATGAAGATGCGCACCTCCCACATGCTTATAATATCAATGCATGTGCATGTACAAATACAATTATTTCAAAAATTTAACATATATAAGTAAATCAAGTACTCCAAACTTTTTGTAACACACATAATAAAACATAACAAATACCTGCGAAGGTGATGCCGATGACTGTAATCCAAATGTCTCACTCAAAAGGACATCTAACATAGTGACATTATCATGTGCACCCCTAGCACCAACTCCACCAAAATCACTACGCATGAAAGTATCATCCTCTTGGGCCCCAAACATATGCTACCACATGACAAGCAAAGATGTGGCCTCATGTTAGTACTCTCTGAGGGAATACTCTTTGTACCTAAATGAGCATCTGGCTCAGAAATCTCCCTCGTATGTCGAACAAGTGTTGCAGATAGCCCCTGAAGTGCATGGAGTGTATCAATCTCTATTATCTCCTTCACTTCTTGAGGGACAATATCAAGGTGAGGGGCCTTTTGTGTAGGGAATCTACCCTTTTGAATAGGTGCATGTTGTGCACCTAGTAGATCTACACAAATCCTTTTCCTCGGCCTTGGAAATTTGGAAATCAAAATAATTTGGGATCTCGTTGAGGATAAACTCACAATAGAGTTTCCTCAAAAAGTATAGTGGCACCTCGTTGTTATTACAAGGTGGAAAATCAAACACCATCCACCATCAGTCCCAAAAATTATTTTTAATCAAATTATTATTACACCAATGGATGGGAAACCATTTACATGAAAATGGAATAGGAAAATTAGTGTGAGGGTTCATGAATAAGGTGCATATGAGGTCTTTAGTAATTTCTTTTTTCTTTACATCCACATATGACAATTTGTTGGAATAATAAACTCTACAACCCTCTCTGTAAGTTGTCCAACAATCAATTTTCCTCATTTCCACGTCAACTTGAGCAAGTAATGCCTCCAATGTGTTTGCAAGAGAGGCACGGTGGGGGTTTGTAGATTGTGAATCCCTCATTATTTTGATTAAATCCTCAATTTTAATTTTGTTTTCAACTATGTGGGCTACTAAATCTTCTTGACTACCCGGGGGATGTTGAGAAATTGTGGGAGTGTTGGGAGGGATGATAGGAATAATAGGGTTTGGTTGTGGTTGATTCCCTCGACCTCGAACTGTAACAATAAAAAAATGTATTCAATTCAAATTTTAATCTATAATTATCATATTTCAATGCAATTTTGAGAAAATAATTGTGCCTACCTCTTCTCCATGGCACCATCATCGATTCATATCTTCCCGTGATCCAGAAATGATCCTTTGAGCTTGAGATCTAGTTGAATGAAAAAATGCAAGGGCATGGTTAAGCTCTGAAACTCACGTTTGAGGGAGATAAAATGATAGAGGCTCGGGCCTCTTTTTTTAATTATATAGCAGACATAACATGTACATGTTATAACACGTACGTGTTATGATTTGGTAAATCCCAAACCTAATAATTTAAAATGTGATCAACGTTATAATAAAACATGTACGCATTTTTTTTTTTTGGGTTTTTGTCCACTTTTTGGCCCCCCAAGTTTGTGCACTTACCTTGTTAGATCATACTACTTAGATGTTATACTTTTTTCCTATGCTAGTTAGATATTTAGTATGTCATTGTATTTCTCTATACGCACATATGCATTCACTTGATATCTTAACGTGAATGTAACCTTTTACAAATCCATACACGATGCATGATGCTCAACATTACTCTTTACAAGCCCTAGTACGGATCTTAGATGGGGCATCTAACTTTACTACTCTCATACTCTACACATCACAAGTCATAATGTTATATTATTTATTACTTCTTGTTACTATCACTTTACTCTTTGTTGATATATACATGCTTTGACATACTACTTATCTTTATAAAATACTAATGGGTGCTTCATGTGTAACATTTTATTTGCAGGACTCTATACAACCATGGTTTTATGTCATTTCTTATTAATATTGTTTACAGGCTATGCCTTATACTAGATCTAATAATTGTTTATTTATTGTCGTTTTGTCCCTAATTTTCTTGTGACATTGTGAGTGATGTCCCATGTATTCAACCATATTTTCATAGTACATCTTATCTTCATATTTTCTTGATACATTGTCTTTTATTGCATGTCATCTCTTTTTCACTAACTCGTGTTTTTAGCCTATCTTGTTTGCATTTTCCTTGGTTTGTTACCATGTGCATCATCTACCCCTTGTAGATATCTAATCTCATATATGGATACTAGTTTTAGGTCATATTGTTTGGTCCACTTCCTCCTAAAATTGTCACATGCACCCCAAACGAGGGTGGGCATCAATATGGTAAACAAATCACCCTTCCAACATCTCATAACTTGAAAAACAATACAATATAGAATCGGAAAAAGCACACAATCATAGAGTGGTCTAGAAACAGACTTGGATCACAAACACACAGTATTACACTAGCACCCAATAGTAAACATGAATGGTGGGCACTTGTGTGAGCTTGGGAATTTGTGTCCTTGTGGAAAAAATTAGCAATGGATTCTCAAGTTGAGAAAAATTTTAAGCAATTTCATGTAGGATCTACAAGATATCGACCACTTGGCTTTAGTAAGGAATTCATTAAAATAGTTCACAATATAGTTACATAATTCATTTTAAAAATTACAAACGATTGTAAATTGGTTACAAATTGGGATGTGTGATTTCTGCAAGTGGCACTTAAAAGCGTCATAGAAGGATAGAAAAATAGACCTCTCTCCCCAACACTCTTCTCTTGGTGCGAGATCGGAAAAACACACCCTTAGTGTGAGATCATTTAGAAAACCCATCCTTGGCGTGATATTTTCCAAAAACCTCACCCTTCAGAACAAGACACTCAAATCCAACATTATCTCTAAAGAAAAATAGGACAAATTTCTATCCTTTACTCTCTCATACATCATGTGGACTCTTTCCTAAGCTCTTTCCTTATTTGTACATACATTACTTAGAGTTTTCATAAATTGGAGAAGGACTTTGGAGCTCTTTTTCTTCTTTTCGGGTCTTTCCTTACAAGAAAGAAGAAACAACTCACATCAATAATCACAAGCTCCAAAGAACAAGCTACTACACACACACTTCACCCTAGGGTCTACCTCCCTTTCCTAGTTGCCACACTTAACATTATAATCACTTCATTCTACTTTTCCACTTGGCACACTATTGGCTACACTTCTCTTTGGTTTAGAAGGTATGCATCTTATATATACTTTATTGATTTATCGAGTATTCACTCAACAAGATAAAGTGGGGAAAATGTACACACAAAATCTATATACTTTGGGTGTATTTCTAGGTCCTAAAACATACAAATATATACACAATTTCTACGCAAGAAAAATAGTTGTTTACAACTCCTTTGGATCATTTGGTTTCTATCATTTATAGTTTACTGGCCTTACACATCTTACAGCTCTATCGGCACTTAACCGATTTATCTTTTGATGACCTCGAAACAGAAAGCACCTAGTTAGGATAGAAGCACTAGGTGCTCTGTCCCTCTTGGAAGATTACTACCCTTACTTTATCCTCTTCTTATAATTTTAGGTCCTTTTTCTCCTTTTAGTCACCTTTTAATACTTTGGGTCAGTTTATTTCCAATTAAAAATTTAAACAAGGGAATCATATATATACTTATTTATCACTCTCAAATAAGGGGCCAAACACTATAAGCATTATCTATCATCACCTAAGCTTGCACAAAGTCTCAAGAGCATTACAAATCATACATCTAGCACATCCACAAAAGTGAAGAGAGTTGCATTTATGCATACAATGCATAAAAAAAGAGTTCATTCTATTCCATCACACACATTCTACATACTTAGTATAATCTACATCTAGCCTACTATCATAGTGTAACTTGCACAAGGGTAACCTAGGGCATCATTACACACACAAACACAAAGAACTACATGGAGTTTGAGATATAGTGAAATGATCAGTTCTAAATTCACTCTTTGGGTAATCCGAGGTCGGGCCTCGACTCTGCATTCTACATCTTTTTATTATATTTGATGTGGTTTGTGGGCATATGTAGGTAGAATTTTTTTTCCATGTTACATTGTAGAATTTTACATTCCACTAAAACGATCTAAGAGACAAAAACAAAGTGACAAAGAGAGATTAGAAACATATCTTCTAGCCCATAAAATATCATATCTCGAGAACTTACGTAGTCAATGCGCTATGACAAGATATTACAATTAGTGATCGGGTGCTCCTATTTAAATTAATGAATTTAAGGGAAAACCCGATAATTTTATTAATATTCAAGAAAATCAATTTAAAAAGGAATGACCTGCAATATTTATATATATTGGACAGTCATGTAAAAGAAAATAATCAATTTGCACATGTGCAACAATAAACCTATTTACATAAGCTTCCAAAAGTACATCCAGGAAGCATAAATAAATAAATACAAACAAATGTATTTGTTACAACTATGAAACAAATAATACTACGTGAATAATATGACAAAAATGGTTTATAAAACCATATAACAATAATCAAATAATTACCTAAGGTAATAATACAATGCATAAATTACTACAGTAAACTAAGTTTACCCTAACATTCCCCCCCTTAATTTTGCATTGTTTCAAGAGATGAGGAGAGGAACTCTCTAACAACTCGAACTTATCACGTGAAAATGAATTTGTGAAGATATATACTTGTTGTTCGGATGTTGGATAAACTCAAGTTGTATATTGTGTTTCAAGACATGCTCACGTATGAAATGTACATGTACCTCAATGTGCTTTGTTCTTTCATGAAACAATGGATTGCGAACAAGTTTGAGAACACCTTCATTGTCAACATCCAATGTGGTAGGTTTCTCCTATGATATTCCAAGTCCTTCAAGTATATGACGTAGCCATATCGCTTCGTAAATAAGCTTCACTTGCAACACGATATTTAGCTTATGTAGAAGAGCGAGAAACAAAGTGTTGTTTCTTGCTTTCCCATGATATTAGTCCAGATCCCAAAAAGAATACAATTCCTAAAGTGGATTTTATGTCATCAACTTTACCTACATGATCTGAATCGAATATCTAGTTATTCTAGACCAAGATATTATTCCCTTGAGATATCTCAAGATTCACCTTGTTGCCTTCCAATGAAAACTTTGGGTTCCTGCATGAACTTGGAAAGATAGCTCACTGCAAAGCTGATATTTGGTCTAGTGTATGTGAGGTAAATGAGACTCTCAATCAACTATCGATAGAGAGTTGCATTTACCATAGGAGATGGATCTGAATGAGATAATTGTAATCTATTCTCCATAGGTGTAGCAATAGGTTTGCAATCCATCATCCTAAATTTCTCGAGAATTTTTTTGGTATACTTTAATTGAGAAAAAAATATGTGATTCTCTTTCTTCCATACTTCCAATCCAAGACAATAGTGCATGAGCCCGAGATATGTACATGTCGAATGATTGGTTAAGATCTTTCTCTTCAGTTGCATCGATCATCTTCACTGAACTTCCAATGATGACTAGATCATCGACATAGACAAAAACAATCAAAATCTCCCCCCTTGATTTTTGAGGTAGATATTGGGATCTTATGGATTTATGAAAAATCCATGTTATACGAGATGCTCATCAATTTTTATGTACCAAGCCCCGGGGTTCCTATTTAAGGCCATACATATATTTCCTGAGTTTGCATACCTTTGTTTCTTATCTAAGTACAACATATCCCTCAGGTTGAGTCATATAGACTTCTTCTTATAGATCTCCATTCAGAAAGGCACTTTTCATGTCCATCTGATGGAATTTCCAACCAAATTATGCTAGCTAGAGAAAATATCATCCTGATCATTTTGATCTTAGCTAAGGGAGAAAATGTCTCCTCATAATCAATGCCTTATTTTTGTGCATACCCCTTTATTACCAAGATTTCTTTGTACTTTTCTATGGTCCCATTTTCTTTATACTTTGTTTTGAATATCCATCTGTAACCAATAGGTTTCTTCCCTGGTGGAAGATCAACAAGTTGCCAAGTATTATTTTTCATCACTGATTGATATTTAGCATCCATGACATATTTCCAAGATTTTGACTATAGGGCTTTCATGATTATAGAGGGCTCATCAGATTCAATAACTCTGCTCATCAAAGAAAATTTTACTTCTTCTCATGTTTTACTGAGTCTTGGTCCAAGTGGTGGATGTATCTAGTGGAACATCCAATTTTACATCTTGTATCATGTTTGTATACCATTTGGGCATATGTTAATGCTATTCTCATGAGTTGGTTCTATCTGATCATCACCATCATCCCCATCATCATTGTCATCATCTTGTGGGAACATCAACTTTTGTTTTTACAAGAGGTGAAAAATATACATCAGACGAGTCTAGAGGAGGAGTCTCTGCTTCCTTTTTCTCAAAGAACTCAACATCTCTACTGGTGTAGACTTTCCTAGTCTTTAGATCCATCAATCTGTACCCAAGAGTCTCTTGACTGTATCTAATGAAGATGAGTTTTTGTGGCTTTGTATCTAACTTCTTTATAATTTGCTTGGGTATGTGCATGCTAGCTTTGCACCCGAATACTTTGAGGTGTGCAATGGATGGATTCCTTTTTACCATGCTTCATGTGGAGTTACTCCATCAAGAGCAATTGTGGGCACTCTATTCAAAAAATAAACTATTGTCTTTGTTGCTTCTGCCCAAAATGTCCTCACTAGTCTAGAATCATCGATCATGCAATACACCATTTCCATGATAGTACAATTTATTCTCTTAACAACACCATTTTCTATGTGTGTGTGTGGAGGAGGCATTTGTCAATGAATCCCATGAGCTTATAGGTAGGATTTGAACTCATTACTAGTGAATTCCCCCTCGATCTGAGTGGAGAGATCTGATATGATGATGACCAGTCTCATTCTCTACAACCACTTTAAACTTTTGAAGGTCTCAAAAGAATCACTTTTCTTACGAAGACAATATATCCACATTTTTCTTGAATAGTCATCAACACAAAGCATGAAGTACTAAAATCCAAAATGACTTGGTTGCATCGGACCGCAAAGATCGGTATGAACCAGATCAAGCTTACCATGAGCTCGATAAGTACTCTTCTAGAATGAAGCTCTGTGTTGTTTTCTCTACTAGGCAGTGAGGACACTTATTGTATCCTTTTGGAGAGATGGCAATCCTTTTACCATGTTGTACCAGCGAAGTGTTTTGAGATACTTGAAACTAATGTGACCAAGTCTCCGATGCCACAACTATGTAGAGGTATAATTCTTAGCCACAAGTGCCTTGATCATCTCTGTGGAAAAATCAAGTTGGAACATACGTCCCACATTGGAGGCTTTTGCAACTATTTTCAAGCCTCGTGATTTGTCTCGAATTAAACACATTTTTTTGTCGGAATGACTATCAAAGTCAATCTTCAGATTGTGATCTAGAAGCTTCCTAACTGATAGTAGATTTTTTATTAACCCAGGGACATATAGTACACCTGATAGTATACAATTTGTGAACCAAGAGGTAGAGAAATGTTCCCAATCCCCTGTATAAGTGTATGAAGAATCATCACCTAACGAAACATAATTTTTCAAAGGTGTGTCCCTCATTTGGTAAACCTAGTCTTTGTGGCTGGTCATGTGTCGAGTGGCTCCCAAATCAACATACCAAATATCACTAGATGACGTGGAAGGTTCACTTGATCGAGCAAGTGTACAAGAAGTATTCATTATCATAATGTTCTTCTTGCTCAGCTATATTTCCTCTTGATGGGGTTTTCTTCTCCAGTTCCCCTTCTTCTGCCCTTGATTTTAGTTTGAATTTCCCTTATGATATTTTTGATTTTGAGGTCCAGAATGACTTGATGAACCTTTCTTATATGTATTGAACCAACAATATTTTATATCATGTCCTCTCTTGCAGATAGGACACTTGTTTTTTTTCTTTTCTTGTCCCCATGTTGTTGTTGATGTTGTTTTTGGGAATTTTGATAGGAATAAGATTTTACTTTTCCTTTTCCTTTCCATTTCTAATGAGAAGAAAGTTCCTCTCCTCTTCATCATCTTTGTTGTACATTGCTTCTTCTTGTTGCACAGTAGATTCACTAACTTGTCCAAACTAACTATCTGATTTGACAAGTTGAGTGTTTTCAAAAATGTGATATGAAGGAGGGAGTGCTCTCAAAACAATGGGAATGAGAGTTGTATCAGTGACCTCCTCTCCCAGGGCTAGAAATGAAGCCCTCAATTCTGCAACTCTTCTTAAGAAAGATTTTATTTTCTCATTTTGTTTGAATTTCAATGTATATAACGACTCTGCAAATTTAGTATTGTATTCTTGTTCTTGGCCTCATACATTGTGCTCAATTTATCCCACACTTCTTTGGATGATTTAGCATCTCGAATGTGGGGTTACACGTTCATCGACACTGCGAACAAGATTATCAACTTGGCCTTTTGATTGGATCTATCAAATTATCGTTGTTGGGTTGTATCAATTGTTGATCTAGTTACAAAACCATCCACAACATTCCAAATCTCTTCAAACTCAAGTTGTGTTTTGATTTTTGTCTTCCATGTTGCATAGTTATCTCCTCTTAGAAGTTGAGAATCTGGAAGAAATAATTTGGGGGCATTGGTGCCCATTTTGTAGAATCAATTGACAAAGGGTAAGGCTCTTATCACTCCAAGTATACGGTCTCCCAATCTATATACCATCAGTTTGATATACCGAACCTTTATATATACGTACCCTTCCGATATACTCGTCGGTATGTGGAAGAAGCTCACCCTTTCTATATACTTAATAATACGTGAAAGAGGTGTTAACGTACGTGAAAAAATCTGATACGTGGTACCAAGACAATACTTGAAAGGGGTTGTGTGATTATTGACATCGCTCAAAGAAATATCCTCATACGCGCGCGTAACTTCGCTATATACTCGAATAATTTCAAGTGTCGATTTATGTCATGAAATTGTTCACAAATGGATGGGAGGGCTCAAAGTGTGTGCATTGTGTCCTTATTACTCCCCGTCAATTTAAATGGTCGATGCCTAGATGACGTTGTTGTAGCTATATTAGGCGTTAAGTGCAGTAGTAGTCACAACAAATTTACCCATAAGCGCTTCCAAGAGGCACTATATATATGAATGCTCTGAAAGAGATCTAAAGATCTCATGAGTGTTCAAAACCAAAATTTCAAAATTATTTTTTTTACAAAATTTTTTTATTGATTTGCGGTTGAATATGGCAACTCGCAAATTATTACAAAAATAAAAATTACATTTCAAAATGTTGAAAAAAATTGAATGGAAGGCAAATTTTTTTGTTTTGCGAGGCCTTGGTAGCCTCCGGAGCTCAATACGACTCTATGTGAAAAAAACAAAAAAAAGCTAAAATTGCAGTTTTCAATGCCCCCCTTTGTAAAAATATGTCTAGAATGAAATATTAAGTGAATTGGGAGAAATGTTTTTGGCCCAAATTAGGGTTTTCTCCTCTAAAAATAGTGGGTTTAGTTTGGCTATCACTAGGGGGTTTGGAGGTAGTTTTTGCCACTATAATGGCGGTCTTGCTATTTTTAGTGCCAAATTCCAATATATTAAACATTACGGTTAGGGTGGGGGTCGAACCTAGCATGCCCAACTCAAAACTAATTCCCTCTAACTGCGTAAGCACTTGTAGCACTTGGTTAATGTAATAAAGCAAACGCAATTTAAATCAAAGTAAAATGCATCGACCTTTTAACATTTGCGTGGTAAATTTAATGGAACCTACTAGGGTGGCATGTGTCCGTAAGCTTTAGTTGTTGATTAGGTAGTTTTAAGGCATGCTGATAAACCGGATCTGAAGTATATTCCTTCCTTTATCTTGTTATGTGTCGTTATTGATTTTTTTATTTCTCTCCCGTTTGTAATTGTTTTGTTTGTGCTATAGAATTTGGATGTGCACCATTTGGTGTAATGTTGGGTGTTCAAGCAAGGCTCAACCCTTCATGATTGGAGGCTACTTCGGCGGTGGAATCCAAAGCTATACAATTCACCCATGGCCCAATCAAATGAAATGTGGACGTGGCTTGGTGAATACCCTCACAACTCGCCTTTGATCAACACCTTTCGCTTTGATGGGCTCGGTTCGATGTTGTTTCAAATGCTTACTTGGATCCATAATCAACTTGGTCCGTTCCAAAAAAAAGCAAAAACTCGATGTGCTTGTAGAAAGAGACTCGGTATTTGGAAATGACATAACTCATGGAGGGGGTTGGTACTCGGCATGGTTTGAATGGGATCAACCAACTTGGTTTGAGCTTGGTGGGGAGCTCTAACATCTCGATGCCTCCACCTTCTAATACAAAGACCCTTCAGTCTTCTTTATTAGTAACAACTAATATTAGTCAGTAACTAGAGGGCTCCTCTAGATTTAGAGCCAAAACCCCTAATGGAAAAATTTTTTTAATTTAATTTCTTTTCAATGAATATGTTTTTTTTTAAAATTAGATGCACTCTAGGAAGCAAATTTTTCTGGTGTAGGGGGCACCAAGGCAAAAAAATTGCTTTTCTTTAACCTGGAGAATCACAAGAGGTTGTGGGGATGCGGGGACGTTCTCGGGAAGCTGGGATGGAGGCAAAACTGGCTCTCTGGAACACAAATTTCTTCTTCAAGACTTCTACCTTCGTAACCTCTCTCCAACCTAACCAAGAGCTTCAACCTACTCGGTACCAAATGAAATTAAGAAACAAAGACAAAAGCCCGATAATTTTATTAATATTCAGGAAAATCAATTACAAAAGGAATTACAATATTTATAGATATTGGATAGTCATCTACAAACAAAAAATAAGTTGCACATGTGCAACAATAAACCTATTTACATAAACTTCTAAAAGTACATCCAGAAGCACAAAATTAAATTAATACAAACAAATGTATTTTTCACAACTATGTAACAAATAATCCTACATGAATAATATGACAAATATGGTTTATAAAACCATATAACAATAATTAACTAATTACCTAAGGTAATAATACAATGCAAAATTACTACAACAAACTAAGGTTACCCTAACAATGTCCTCCCGTGGGTGCTTCTGTCCTACATAGTTTTGACTCCTCAAACCCTCAAAGAAGCTTTGTTGACATCTTGTTTCAGCCCTAGTCCAACAAATACATAGTTAAGTTCATTCCTGGTTTGCACGTAATCAACTAAGTCCCGATCTCTCTCTCATTTGCTTAGGGTTCTATATCATTGAATGCTTATTACTTGTGCATACTGTACATAATTATCAAAATATCATTTGTTACAGTAGTTACTTTGAAATTAAGGTTTAATTCAATTTAGATTAAATCAATATACTTCCTTACTGGACTGTTTTTCCCTATCTTTGAAATCCCATTTCGCTAAGTGTTCCTTCCTTTTAGTCAACTTCCCTCCATTTCATTTGATTTCCTCATTGTCCCTATCGTTGTATCCAATACATTGGTGAGTTTAATTACTAGACATAAAAATGTCAAGAATATAGGATGGACTCGGGGTTGCAACTTAATATAAAGGGAAAGCGGGTGCGGTGTACCACAAGGATATTTATTTTTTTATTGTAATAATTAGGGCTTGAGTGTGCTTTCTCTACTCATATGATCCCCAACTATATAATTGCACGAGAAAGTCTCATGTATAGTCACACAATTTTACTTTTTTAGGTCATGTTACAGGCTTGTGCAAATATTAAATGTCTGCAAGATGGTAGAGAGGAAGACCTTATAACCATTCATCTTAACTTTAAGGGTGGATAGATTCACATAAGTGTTTTATCAATATTAAAATATTATATCGCTATGTAATATATCATTGTACCACATCATCGTTTTCATTTCATGTGTTTATTTGGAAAGAAAAGTGACTTTTAAATTGATTTAGTAAAAAAATAAGTTATATAAAATATTGAAAATGATAACCAAAACACTTTATATATGACACTCGGTTGGCTTTTAAAACTATTATTAACTAGCAATCGCATGTGTACAATGCAATGTGAACGCCAAATGGTATATGTTATTAGATTTAGAAAGACAGTTATTACTTTTGTAGTTAAGGTTGATAAGGGGTGTGATTGACAATACTGATTTTAAGAGATGCAGGCCTATTTTGTGTGATGATATTCACAAAAATTCTCATTCGGTTCCAATCTGCAAAAAGAAATGGAATTTTTAGTTGAAAATAAGATCCATTTCTTTCAAAGGAAAGTTATTTTTATGTACAAAGATAACTTCATCAAATTTTTAGCACAAAGAATCAAAAGTTCATGTCTACATTTCTCTCAACAAAAGCATTTGCAGGACCCTCGATAGGAGGATTTTATTTCCAAAATGGGAGGAGAGGTGTCTTACTTGGTAGAACTGAAGACTTTAAATCAGCCATCCAAAGAACTTTAGGCACCACAAATCTTGGCAAATGAATCAAAGAGGCATTTTCATTGCTTGAGGTAGCTAGTTTCAGTCCGTCCCTAACATTTGCATTAATATCAGATACAGTGATGAGCAAAGAAGGGTTATGAATTGCCAGAAGCCCTTTCATGCTTGAATAAACTGATTGAACAAGAGAAACCTCAGAGTGTGATGCTTTTGAAATGGAATTAAGTTCCAAATCAAAGATTTTGAAACGTCTCTCATGGCAAGTTGCTTTTGGCCATCCTAGAGCTGAAGCAGCCTCTTCACACGGACAGTATGAGCCTCCAGAGACAACAAAAAAAGCTTGAAAGCTTTCTTTTAGCCAACAAATCAAAAATTTTCAAGAAGGGGACACAATGCCACAACTTCACTCACAGAATGAGCAAAGAACATCACATCTATTTTTTGAGGATACATTGCAGCCCATTGTGTGACATAGCCTCGAGAAAAGACTCTCCACCATTGATCGTCTCGAATTTGCACTATATCCTTATGAATTACAGTTGTCTCAAAGACATATGCAAGTCTGTGCTCACTATCTCCCCATGTTTCTTTATCCTGAGGGTTTGTGGGAAGAACAAAAGAACCAGCATTTCTGTACTTTTGAAGCTGGTAACTGCATTCAAAGGTAAACAGAAAGATGTGGATAGAAAGTAATTTATGTCATAGGAATGCAATTCAAAGTATCAACATGTAGACTTGAGACCTGCCCTATTCCGAGCCATGCAATATCACAGATATCACTTTTGAAAAGTTTAAATATTGAAGCCTAATGGAATTTAAAATTTAAATGGGTAAGGAACATGAACTTAGACAACAGATTCATTCTATTAAGCTAAAAAAGTATATCATAAGCCATGTAACTTATTCATAGCTGAAAGACAAATCGCTAAGAAGGATTGTTTAGTTTCTAAAATAAAGGAGGTCACACCAATGCAATTTAGCAACTATTTACTATCTCCTGTGTTTGTGGGTGTGATCTGTCTCCTGACAAAAAAACTTGTACCATTTTATGGCCTTCAATCCAACTACAGCCAGGTATCTTTTTTATTCCTCTATATTTCATCAATCTCCTTACCATTTGAACCTCACCCCACCTACCCACTTCTACATAGATGTTTGACAAAAGAACATAAGTTGCAGCATTTTGAGGATCCATTTCAAAAAGAAGAGTTGCTATAAATAATCCTAACCCTATATTTTTATGTGTTCTACAAACACCGAGCAAACATATCCATACAATGACTTCGGGTTTAATTGTCAATTTGATGATAAAGTTTAGAGTTTCCTCAAGATAGTCAACACAGCCAAGAAGGTAGGCCATGCACACATGATGATCAATTGTAGGCATATTGCAATAACAGCTAGTCATGTCATTGAAGTATTTGCAGTCCTCGTCCACTAAACCTGCATGGCTACATGCTAATAAAACACAGGTGAAGATCACATGGTCAAGGTATGTACCAGAGTGCACCATTACTTCAAAGACCTTGAAAACATCCTTACAAAAGCCATTTTGTGCATATCCCGAAGTCATGGCATTCCACGAGACCATATTTTTTTGAGGCATTTTGTCAAACAATGGAAATGCCTTGTGTATGCTTCCACATTTTGCATACATATCTACCAGGAATTTCAACTACAACATTTAATAAAAAATCACTTTCAATTATGCTGTGATGAATGTCCGCACCCTATTTTAAAGCTCCCATTTTGGCACAGGCTGGGACGATGCTGGCAAAGGTTGTAGAGTCTGGAGTTACAATTGACAATTGTATTTGCTTAAAAGCTTCAACAACAATAGAATATACCTTCCCTGTAAGTACAAAATATGTACTTTCAAATACAAAGGAAACAGAGAGCGAAAGAGAATATAGAAAGCATAAAAATAAACTGCAGCCGGAAAGCTAACATTTTTCTGCAAAAGCGGTGGTGTGGAAACACACCGTTAGAAGAAGAAAAGCGAAGAGGCAAATTAAGCCCTTTCGCCTCGAATACGGCGGGCAAGCTGAATATCCTTAGGCATGATGGTGACCCTCTTGGCGTGGATAGCGCAGAGATTGGTGAGGAGCTCGATGCTCTTCTGGTATTTACGGATCTCTCTGAGGGCTACGGTGTCGGGCCTGAATCTATGAGGCTTCTTCACTCCTCCGGTTGCAGGGGCAGACTTGCGAGCGCCTTGGTAGACAACTATTTTCGAAGGGCCTTCCCTCCTGTAAATTTGTGAGCAGTCTGCTTCATGTGAGCTATTTCCAATCGAATTAAAACACAAAAACCTAGCGATAAAAATATAAAACAAGCTAAAAGTCCATCAAAATTAAATGTAATGTGAACGTTGAACGGTATATGTTATTAGATTTAGAGGGATAGTTATTACTTTTGTAGTTGATGTTAATAAGGAGGGATAGTTATTACTTTTGTAGTTGATGCTAATAAGGAGTGTGAGTGTTAGAAAAATTACATATTTAAGACCATGTCAAAATAAAATAAAAATTGTTTTGATGTCGTGCAAGTAACGAGGTATTATGTTATCCTTGGAGGCTGATCAGAGTAAGGAGATGCCTTAAGAATCAAGATACTCATTTGACAGCTCAAACACAATGGTGCATTCAGCCAGTTTCAGAATTTCATCCAATTGTGGATGTGTGAGGGCTCTAAGCCCTCTCTCTTCAAGATCAGGACAGAATGAAGTTGGGAAAAATTCAATCTCGAGTCTCTTTTCAAATCCCTCAAATCCAATTGCAGACATAGTAGGGTTAACACAATCACCACAAGACATACCCATCTTGAACTACTAAAACAATTACTGATATTTATGCCTCAACAGGGAAGAGAAAGCTGAGAAATGACAGAAGGGAGCAGGTTGTTGAAACGGGAAACTTTCAAAGAGTTGGGGGAACAATTGCTACAGTCCAGTGAACTGAGGAGCTAACCTGCCAACCATGCAGCAGAGCTGCAAACCAGCTCCTAGCGTACATAATTATTGAAAAAATATATCTAAACTACTCCTACACTACAGATGCTATCAGTAAGTATATCAGGATGGCTTGCGCACACACTGCAGGAAGAAACCAGACAATAAAAATGTGGTACACTGTGCTCAAACATTTCATTAACTACACTATAATGACAATGTAAAAATTCCTGAGCAGCTGTAGTTTACTACTAGTCCATCTTCACCATGAAAACCAAGTGAAAACCATGAAAACCAAAGCCTTTTAGGGAATTGCAAGAGCATTCAAACTATGCAAAGTTTAAAGGAAGTAAGATATTTTACCTCCACGCCCTCGATCTCAAGATTGATTTTTTCTCCACCCTTGGTGGTGAACTGTGTTGCAGGTTTGTTGGGACCAAGCTCTCCATCCTTGGGCCTGCTCAGTACACCATACTGTATGGGCACATTCTCTGGGGATATGAATCTGCAAATCATAGTAAATATTTAATAAGTTTCTAAAACAATAAACTGCAAGAAAACGATTAAGATCTACTTGAAGAAATTCACATGGCAGTCAAAAATCCCTATCCTTTTGAAGATGCTGCAAGTATGGGAGGCTATTCTGAGAGAGAACTACACTGCAATGAAGAAGGAGCTTCCGATTCAACCAGCTTGCTTTGAAAATCACACCAGGTGTGCAACATTAAAAAATTGGACATGGATTAAGAACCGCTTTGAAGATTTCCCTGGAGTTTGGTACCCTAATGTTGTCAATTTTTTCATGGAGATCTTCACAGCAAGGGAACCGACAGCACATCAATTCTCTTCATCGAATTTCCTGATGAGTATTGTCATGACTTATTTGTTATGATGTTTTAGTTATGGGTGGCCGTGGTAGAAAAATTGTTGTTAATAATGTCTATGTGCTCTTTAACAGAAGGCCAATTGTTTCCTTTAGAGACTGTCCTGGAATAGTAAGAATATGGGTGATTTGTTCTAGTTTTTTGTAGGCATAACTGCCCCCTGCAATATGTATTCCCAATTTCACTGTTTTTATTTAGGACAGTATTGAGACTGTACATTTTTACATTCTGAATAAACTGCAATGTAAATTTCCTTTTGCTGCCCAACAAAACAAAAAAAATTACATAAATTTTCAGAAACAGTTAGCCAGAATGTAATTTATCAAACATGATGAGAAGTTGCAAACTTTATCTATACTTATTATGTATCCGCAATGAAAATCATAATAGCTCAAGTCTGCCCTGATTTGATGACATCCGATATAAAATCATGAACACACGGCGGAGCATAGCTCTTGATCGGCAGTCACCAAACCAACAAATTCCCCAAATTGGGTATCGTATTGCTCTTGGTCGCTAGTCACCAAACCAGAAAATTCCCCAAATTGGGTATCACGATTTATGGCATACCATCTTCTATTGTATCAAGACCTCCATATATGTTCCGCAGGGAGAAATAACAATCAGATGATATTGAACTGCAGGAAACACAACCTCCTGCTGAGAATAGTGACCAAGAAGAGTTAGATAGATTTATTGCTGAAATTGAGGAGGCAACAGATGAAGAGTTTGCTGCTGAACAGGATGCAGAAAAGAGAGAAAGGAACCAAATCAGATACTGGAGTAGGCCAATTGGTAGTGACGAAACAGACGATGAAGACATGCCTGGAAGAAGCATAGACAATGGCGCTAGACCAGTGCATGAAGACCTCCATCTGCAACTCCCAAACCTGCTGCAACCGCATCATCCTGAGGCAAATACATCACAAACCTTCGTATCTCTAGATTTAGCGTTTCGAAAGATTTAGGGTTTCCCAATCAATTTTAGTAGGTAATTAGATGCTATTGAATATGTGCCGCGGCAAAGTGAACCAGCAGCAAGAGAGGACGACATGCAAAAGCGGGAACAAAAAAAAGCAAACCCGTAAAAAAAAGCTAACAACAAAAACGTCAAACCTCAGTCAAAATTAAACACCTTGGAAAAACGTCCGGGAGGCCGTCAAATTTCACCATTGTCCTAACTTAAACAGTATCGGATTAAACAATAAATTTTGAAAAGCAATTAAAGATTGTTTACTCTATTTTATTATTATTAATGCAGAACAAATTTGTTTTTAATATTTAGAAAACACCGTGGTCACATTTTTGAGTCCTAACTTGCCACTCTACCGAGTAAACGACAAGCTTTGAGAAGTAAATAAAGATTGTTTTCTCTATTTTTTAAAAATAAAACTTCCATTTGAACTACGTTATCTCACCGTAGTCAAACCCGCCACCCTACCACGCTAAACGACAAGCTTTGAAAAGTAAGTAAAGATTGTTGTCATGAAACTAACGTGAACAAGAGAGACATGCCGACCACACCATTTGCCAAGAATACCATTTGGCCGAGAAGTGTATATAAGCTTACCTCATCGAAGGAGTTCAATTCATTCAGAATACAGATCGGCTCGATGACATGTCCTCCACACGCATTGTGGTGCCCTTCCCATCAAGTAGCAGGGCCATGTCACTCCTCTCATGCATTTCGCTAAGCTCTTGGCCGCCGGAGGATTTTTCATTACTTTCATCAACACAGAATGGACGGAACAACGGATTTTCAAACCCCCAAACGATTCCGCGGCCGTTTCCGCCGAGTTGCAGAGGAAAGGCCTGCAGATTCGCTTTCTGTCTCTTCCCTATGGCCTCCCTCCTCACCACCCGCGTGCTTGCCATCGGCGAGTATTTCCTGGCGATGCATAAGCTCGCACCCGCCATGGTTCGACTCCTGGAAAGCGCCGCCGACAGAGCGCCGCCAATCACTTACATCGTTATGGATCGCTTCGTGGCTTCGCACCCATCAAGTAAAGCCACGCACTGGGTGTGCCTCGCGTCACATGCGTAATCTGGAACAGCTAAAAAAAGCAAACTCGTAAAAAAAGGTAACAACAAAAACGTCAAACCTCAGTCAAAATTAAACACCTTGGAAAAACGTCTGGGAGGCCGTCAAATTTCACATCGCTGTAGACACGTCCGGAGGTCCTTTACCATAGGGGTAACGCCTTCGGCGTAATAATAATTAAAAAGTAAACAACTAATAGTATTTTTAATAAACTAGCAATCGCACGTGAAATGTGTGATGGAAACGCCGAAGGGGATGTATTGAAGAAGTAAAACTGAAAGGAGTGAAATAACAAGAGAGGAAGAGGAGAGATGAAGTAGGGATTTGAGGGAGAAGCACATGGATGGGGAGAATTTTGTGAGGAACCAATGGGAAATTCTTCTTTCCTACAACTGCGCCTTTTATTCAAAATGTCAAAAGGAATCTCAGAATGCAAGGAATGGTCGATTGATACTACTAATGTCAATAGTTTTTGTGATTTCATCTCTTGTTTAAATGTAAGGGGATTTCAATTACACATCTCATGAGACACTTTGCACTCGAAGGGGCCAAAATAGAAAGTGGGGAAAATCCAATAGGTGTTGGTTGGGTATGGTGGTTGAAGAAATAGGAGGTGTACATTCTTGTCACATTACTTTTCAGCATAGGATTATGTGTTTACTAATAAAACCATGAAAGTGTGCATGTAATTTCTAGGTTTAAAAGAGATTATTTGATTTCTTAAATATAATATATGATGTACTTACTCTAAATGTGGCCCAATAGAGAGGCAACATAGAAAAAAATGGTGACCATGAAAAAGACCTATACATGAAAAACGACAAATGAACTGAAGAGAAATAAAAAAATATGTTGTTAATATGGAAAGATTTGTCTTGGACATAATAAGCTACCCATATAATTCTTGTACTTTCTCCAAGAATGTATACAAACTCCAAAACTTCATGGTATTTGATGAATTTTGTGTAATCATATGAGGCATTTCGATTAGCATTGTAGTAATTCAGCTTAGAGACCTTGAGAAGACACCAAAAATTTTATAAACCAACAAACTTTGCTGAAGAACAACACAAAATTCTACAAAATTTTGAGAAAACTTTTCATAGACATCTTTGATATTCTTTGCAAACATATTTGAGAACATAATAAGACTTTGGAAGGGAAGGAAACAATAAATTTTTTTTCATTTTAGAGAGCAATATTTCTTTACAAGCCATATTTGAACACCATGATGTACCTCCTTTAGAAATCCTTCAAAACAAATAATTTTTTCACATTCTTCCATCTTGGAAGGTACACAATGGTTGTGATCCATCTCCAAAGTGTATAACATGCCACCCTACGAAGTCGAAAGCACTCTGAATCAAGAATGAGGTCCATCTTAAATTATCTGGGCCATTAGTATACATCAAAATACTCTTATATAGTTTGACTAAGGAAAATGCAATGCGAGGTATCACCACCATCCATGTTGTTGAACTCTAAAGAGACCTCACTACAACATGCTCTGAATGACAAGCACGAGCCACCATCCATGACTTAAACACTTTCTCTTCACACCCTTTCCATGATTTTTCTTCTCCTCCTTTTGTTGAGAGAGCCACCCTAATCCTTAGAGCCAAATTCTCGTGAATGATTTTTCATGCCATAATGGTGTAGCTTAAAAACAAGACGATAAATAAAATAAAATCCAATATGTTAAACTTTGATACGATGTACCATGTTCTAATAGATGGTTGTTTATCCAATTCCTTGAATATATCATTTTCAAAAGTATAGTTCACCTTGTTGAAGATGGATTTTAACCTATGAAAAAAGTAAAGCTCAAAGGCAATATCGGAAGACCAAGGAAGAGATATATCTCTAGCCACCTCCAAATCCAAAATGTGTCATTCCCGAAAGTAGACACCCCATGAGTACACATATTATCAGCTTTTCGTTTTCGATCAATAGATAATTACCAAGCAACATTGTGACATCTCGTATGTTCAATGCATCTAAAATAGTGATGATACTCATGATGTTCAAGTATGAATTTTTTTAATTGTAAGCACTCTAAGAATAAAGGTATATTTTCGATGGATCTTGTGCACCCTTTTTTACAATCTTATATTGTACTTACTTTAAATGTGTCCCCACATTGAGGTAACATAGAAAAATTATGCCCATGAAAAAATCCAAGACATGAAACAATGAAGGACATGACTATGGAGCACTAAAAGAAATATGACTATCGAGTAGTTCCAAAGCTTGTTAAATTCAATGCATATATAAGTTAATCAAGAACATGCATTTAGTGTAACAAAAATTAAGAATGTACTTAGCTTTGTGTAGAAGTTCTATTATCTTCAAATATCCTTAGATTTAATAAGATTAAAATCTCACAAGGGATTTTAATTAAATTGTCAACAATTAAACACCTTAAGTATTCACCACAAAGTCTAGAAATTTATATATGAACTCTCTTCGTTGTTATGATATGGCCTCTTCTCTTTATGTACACACAACATGACCAAACTTCTTTCTCATATTTGTAATGAGTAGGGGTTAAATTCTATAACCTCTTAGACTTGTCAAATATTTTTAGGCAATGATAATATTTTAATATTATCTTTCAAAAATTAACAGTATTATTTTTATCAACTATTGTGTGTGTGTGTGTGTGTTTATATTTTAATAATTTACATACAATTTTATATAAAAAATAAAATTCAAATTTTAAACATCTAAGTCATACTCTCTGGATTCTCAGCTTATTAAAAATAGACTGTCATGGATGATGGGATGGCATTGTTAAAACAAATAATTGTTTGACGTGCAAGTAAGACTGGCATATTTACAGACGACCATCAGAATATTCAACCATCTACCACATACATTGTCTATGGTCGTTGAGTTGACTCCACCGACCACACCATCGCATCAGTCTTCTTTTATGGATCCACCTGACTCACCGCCACAAAACACATCTTCACCTTCACAAACTTGTATTTTGCATCCACCTCTCCAGACACCAAGGATTCGTTAAGCCTCCATGTGACCACCAACTCATCCTCGCTCGCCATAGCCATTATAACAGACACTCAAAAACAAAAATACTGATCTTTAGATTGAGATTTATTATGCTAAATTCATGTCCATGGCCTTTTATGACCGTCATGTGATTTCCTTCAACCAGGTGGACCACTTATATCTAGACTCCAAAATAGACATGCATCGTCCATGTATGAATTTGTAAATGAAAACGACGTCGGTATGGGTGAGTCGTGCCTTGTGACCAAATACTTATATGGTGACGGAATTTTATCGACACATTTTGTGTTTCCAAATTCTACCATACAAAATAAATCGTATGAATGACTCTTTACATGTTTTTCATAATAAAAATGTAAAATAATTGTAAATATTTTAAATAACCCTCACATATTTGTCATTTTTATTTATAATTCTATAAATTATATTAAAATACATAAATATGTATTAAAATAGTTAAAATGAAAATAAGAAATTTTAATTTTGTTGATAAAATTAATAGTTTTTTGACGAAAGACAATAATGGAGTGCGAGACCATGTCCTTTTAACAAACTTTTCAACAATTGAAAACGCATAGTCTTTCGGCGTAATAAGTATTTAAATTTAGTAAAATAATATAATATTTAAAAATGTCAAAAAATAAATCCATACAAAAATAGTCAATTGTTGAATATAATTATCTAATAACAATATATTTTAATACATTTGTTTTCTACTTGTATAAGAATGTAAAAATGGCCCTTTAGTGGTGTGTGTAACTTAGGATTTTAAACTATAATTTCACTCTTATAATTGTCTAGTTTGGTGATTCTTATTCATTTGTCTATATACCGTAACTATGCTTTTGATCATCTTTATCTACTACATCAACTCTACGTTTTAAGTATGTTAGGAATGTGGAGTCAATATTGGTACTGATGGTTCTCCTTACTCACCCTTGTTTCATCTCATTTACTTTTTGGATTGTTTGGGATTGGCTTTCTCATCAACTTACTTCTCATTTGAAGTTCAATTTTTATAAATATAGAAACCCGGGCGAGATCATTTTTGCACTTAGCCATATTTATAGGCATTTGTAAATTTTTCCTATTATAACTAAACAACGAAACAATTAAACATTTATCAGTCTCCTAAATAGGTCAAGCTTTCATTATCGTACAGAGACATATTGCATTTAATTATATGGCAATAATCAGTGCGATGTTCTTCATATTTTTACAATGGAAGGATGTGATACGAATTAAGTAAAGTTGAGCACATGTCTTCGAAACAATCCCCACATTTTTTTAAGTTTAGAGCTCGACAACCCATCTAAGATTCAGAGGAAAACGACTGATTACAGCGAAATTTATAAAACTGAATGAAGTTTATAGAGGCCGAATAAAACTAAATTTTGAATCATTTTGTCCATAATTGCACCTTCATTTTTTTGGGATTCTCACTCTTCCATAAAAACCGTAGTCCATAAATCTAAACTCTTGATTTTAACCTGATTAGTTCCTATATGGGTTATGAGTTTAATTGCATATTGAGTGTAAAATTAATTTTCCCGCAGGCCAAACAAAAAAAAATCGAAATACAGTCTCCATCTGTTGCCCAAATTTATTTGTGTATTCGGATCTATCCAAGGATTGAATGGTACAATAATAAATAACAGTTGCTGTGCATACCTCTATCGTTGATATTATTATTACGGATCTGATTACGAGACAACAGTTTTTAAAACGCGTCATCATCTGTACTGATCCGTTGAACTTCTTCCAAGAATTGGTAGGGATCGAAACCAAGCAGATCCTCCTCTTCCTCCTCCGTGAAACTGGGGAAACGCGTAAAATTACTGTTAAGGTCATCCTCCAGAGAAGGATTAAAAACAGTTAAAAATAGTAGGAAAATGTAAAAACGTCTAGACGGCTGTCAAACCGTCAAATTTAACATCGTTGTAGAAACGTCCGGAGGTCCTTTACCATAGGGGAACACCTTGGCGTAATTATAGAACTAGCAATCGCATGTGTACAATGCAATGTGAACGCCGAATGGTATATGTTATTTGATTTAGATGAGTAGTTATTAATTTTTGTAGTTGATGCTGATACGGGGTGTGATTGATTTTGTAAGTGTAGAAATATAGATGAAGAATTATATTTAAAGATTCTATCTCTACATTTTAAATTGGTTACAAATTTGTACATATACATTTGCAAATCTCATATCATGAGTGGTAGCGATTTTGCACACTATTTTATTTGAACTAAACCTGAATACATGAAGACTTCCATACATTTGCAGATTTTATATCATGAGCGGTATCCTTTTCTGGCCAATTTTATTTGCACTAAACATGAATACATTTGATACCCCCAAGGTGATATAACTAACATGGCTAGACATGATTTCATATTGTATAGATTATCATACAACAAATCAGAAAGCAATATCTTATTAGAATTTATTTATTCACACATTTATTTGTTACATTTAGGTTCTCCAAGGTTGGTCATACTGCACATGGACATGGCACTTCACATGTAAGATGACATAATGAGAATCACAGAAAATCTAAACAAGAAATATATAATTCGCTATGGTGCTACAAACACTGTTTATAAATGTGTTCTAAAGAATTGTAAGTCAATTGCTATAAAGAGACTGTACACTCACTACCCACAAAGATTGCGTGAATTTGAAACTTATTTGGAAATAGTTTCGAGCATCAAGCATCAGAATCTTGTGAACTCATCATGGTTATTTTCCTGTATGCACTCTAATTTATTGTGTTCCTTCTGCATCAATGAGAAATATATGAGTAAGAGCTTAAAACCGTGTCATCTCATGGCATGGCAATAAAACCAAGCTTATCTAAGTCATGGGTTAATGAACTTTCCTTTTCAGTCAAAAAGGTTAAGACTACTAGTGCTCCTAACTTTCATGATAGTGATACTATTAATACATATCATCATAAGTTCTGAAGGCATATCAAAAAAAAAAAAATCTCTAATCTGAAACCAATAAAGGGTTATGCCTCCTAATCCCAAAAATGGTCTTATAGGAATAAACAAATAACTTCTTCAAGCCATGGGCTGGTAAGCTTGACTTTGCAGTCAGGACATTTGAGGTTGTTTATGTTTATTGCCCATATGGGACTGTTAATGTCAAGTTCAACACATCTTTATTATTATTAGTAGTGTGATTTCTTTTGCAGTCAAAAAGGTTGAGGCCAATGGAGCTTCCAACCCATATCATAATGGAACTATTGATGCAAACCTTCTTTATTACTTGGAATTTTGACAAGAAAATTGAGCTTCTTCAAATTATGAGCAATAGAGGGTTGTGTTTCCTAATGAACTTTCCTTTTCCTCCTTGAAAATTGTATCGTAGAATCCAAATTATATAGTATACTCAATATTCATATTTTGCATACCATGAGCTATTTGGAAATTGCAACTTCAGACTATTAACCTATGAGTTTAAATTGTATGCAACAATTATGCATTCATTATGTAAATATGGAATAGTACATGTCATGACAACCAGATGTATTCAATGTGATGAACTGGAATGTATAGAGTGGTGTTTACTATATTCAAGAAAATTGTTGTTTATAGTAGACACTAAAATTTCACTTGTTTAATGTTACATTTCCATTTAGTACATAGTATGCAAAATATGAATATTGAGTATACTATTGTATATTTTATGTTCAAGGACATGTATCACAATTTTTCCAATCACTATTACCTTTACATTGGTGGCTACAACTCCAAGCAAAAATGTCAATCCGCTTGAGCATTCTTTTGGATGATAATTTTGAAACACATTTGTCATACTTTGGCATTGCCAAGTGCATTTCCTCGGCCCAAACCCACACCTCTACCTATGTTTTGGGTACCATTGGTTACATTGACCCTGAATATGGAAGAACATCAAGGCTTAATGAGAAATCTGATGTATACAGTTGCGAAATTGTTCTTCTAGAGTTGCTGATGGGAAGGAAGTTGTGGACAATAACTCAATTTTCTTTAGTTGGTAAGATTTCTGCTTGTTAATTTCCTTTCGGAATTTACATTGTACTTTGTTTAAGTATTTTTTTAGGTTTGTTGTCTGGAGCATGGAGCGATCAAATGTGGATGGAGTTATCTTTGAAATTGGCATGTGAACACATATTCTATCAAAAGTAGAAAACAACACAGTCATGGAAATTGTTGATACAAAAGTTGCAGTAACCTATATGGATCTTGGGATTGTAAGAAAAATATTCCAGTTGGCATTGCTTTGCACCAAGAAATGGCCCTCTAATCGACCCACCATGCATGAAGTTGCCATAGTTCTAAAGTCGATGTTGCCAGTGCCTACTCCTAAGAAAGTTCCTAGTATCCGAACAAACCAACTAACCCCTAGTAATAATTACATGAGGTATTTGGATGAATATGCAGATGGTAAGCACAAAGATGTTACATGGAGCACAAACAACACTTCTAATGGGAATTTGTTTGTGAGATTTGGTGAGGTGATTTCACTAAACACTGTTTGACTGGAATGAGACTGGGACAGTGTTGTGTCGGAAAAAATGCATCACCATGAGTCCTCTCTATCCCGGGGTCTTTTTTTCTCAATGGATGAGCCGATTTTCAAGTAAAAAATGACCAGGTTCTGTGTTTTCGATTTTCAAGTAATAGTAGTTGTCTTTTAAATATTGGATAACTTGGATAGTATGATGTTGTGTAGAAAACTTGTGGACCAATGCAATGAGTTGATTGTCTGCAATGTCAAGCAATATTAAACTGGCCAACCTACCCAGTGTTGGAGGAATTGGGCCTGTAAAATTGTTTGAATTCAAATCCCTGACAAAATTAACCATTAAACCATTAGTTTGAATGACATTTTGGATCAGAATCCATGATCCATTTTCAAAGATTAACATATGAAACAATGTGTGTCTCGATAATCTTATTATTAATTTTTTTTGACTGAATTTTATTGGGAAGGGATATAATATCTTACAGAAAACTGAGATTAATCAGGTTCCCCAATTCATTTGGAATTTTCCCATTGGAACTGCACCCAATTGCCATCCTGTGGGAGCCAAAAGTTTACCAGTCATAAAACATATAATTTTGCAGTTTAATATAATTGTGAAATCCAATATCAAGACATTGATAATGCTTCAAAAACTTGCAGGTTCTTGGGCTTGGCTTGAAACTTACAAAATTATCAAAGAATCCAAGTTTCCTATGTTGTTTGGAAGCCTTCCGGTCAAGTCTGTGTTGTAAGATAAATCCATGAATGGTCAATGTTAACAACAATAATATCAATACATATCCTTGTAGTAATGACTAATATTGTTATTCAATACAAGTATTCACTTTATTTGGTAGATATGGAGCTTACAGTGTTGCAAGTGCAGATAGAGAAGCAATATCATTCGAAAGTGTTCCCTTTAGCCCCACGCTTGATAATATCATTTAATCATGGAAGACAGAGGTACCATATGCTCTTCTAAAAAGACAATGATTATTCTTTCATTTTGATGTTTTGACCTACATAAATCGTTGTCATTCAACGTGTTTTTAGTTTCTATTTTCTATTCCCTAAACTCTATTGTATTGTGAGGAAAGTTCTCATACCACCTTTATCTATAATATTTCATTTTTGTTTTGCTTAAGAAAATAAAATCACTTTTTTCCCTTCCTCTAGAGCTTAAATACATAGAAAGTTAAAAACTAAACAAAACCATTTTACTTAAAACCAAACATTAATGTAATAAATTATGTACACCATCTATCTCAACTCATTCCATAGTCTTCCACAGACATTATTGTGGAAGAAATAATTCATAAAAGCTAATGATAAGGCTACAAAATTCTTATCTAAATATACCTTTTTTTGGTCGATTATGTTCGACTTGCATCGTTATATGTTTTCGTGTGTTTCCAACCATTGAAGAGGAAAACATGGTGAGAGAAGAACTTCCTCTACACCGGGAAAACATGGCCACAGATGAACGTTTTCCTGGCTGGAGCGAGAAGTTTATCCATGTACAGACATCAATGGCGATAACAATAATAATATAATGTCCAGTCACTTGCAGGAAATTTCATGGGCGCAGCATAATATTCCCCGGCTGCCTGCTCAATTCATCGGCGAGATGCCCACAAAAAAGATAACCCTATCGTCTGTAGAAATCATACAAATGGCGAGCACGCAGTACATGCAGGCCTCCGTCAATGGTGGCTTTGATCGGGGAGAATACTTTGCCATTCCGGCTCTGCCCAAGGAAGAACAGGACGGGCTGGAATTGGTTCATCTTCTGTTATCCGCCGGAGAAATGATCGGCGACCATGAATACGATAAAGCGGCCAGGCTGGTGAAACAATGCAGCAATTTCTCTGCCCATGCGGGAACCCATTACAGAGGCTCGCCTATTATGTTTCCCAAGGTCTGCAGGAGAGAATCGAACGCGAGACCGGCTGAGATGCCAACGGAAATTCAGAGTAGAACTTCCATTTACTCGCGATGCGACGACCATCTTGTGCGAACCAGCGACCTCCCTGTCAAAGAGGAAAAAATGTTATTTTGCAAACCCAATGTTATTTCTACGACAACCGTCAAATTTAATTGCAGAAAAACGTCTGATAGACTGTCAAATTTAACACAGTCTGAGAAACGTCCGCAGAGGCCTTTCCCATAGGGGGAACGCCTTCGGCGTAAAAATCAAATGCACATGTTTGAATTTATACAGATAGGATGCCCTTTCCTTATAAAATACATTATCGCCTTCTCGAAAGTGGGTTTGAATTGAACGTTTTTGTGGGTGCTGCGCTCATATATCTGTATGTGAAATGCCAAGGGGTAGAAGATGCACGCCTACTTAGTATTTCGACCAAATGCCTGCAAGAGATGTGGTTTTGTGGACTTCAGTGATTTTGGGTGTGTTCAGAATGGACGATTAAATGAGGCGTTGAGCCTATTTAATCAAATGCGACTTGCAGATGTGGATTTGGATTCGCTAACAAAGGCGAATGCAATCTCGGCCTGTGGCGAATTGGCTGTTTAGGAAGAAGGTAAGCGGCTTCATGGTAGGAATTACCTTCTTAGAAATGGATTTGTATTGAATGTTTCTGTGTAGGAATTCCCTTCTAGCCATGTATGCCAATTGTTTGGAAAAATACCTAAAAGATATGGGATCTCGTCGAATGCAATGATTGCTGGGTATGCTCATATAGGGCTTCCAAAGGAGGCCTTGAGAATATTTGATCAACTGGTAGTAGCTCATAATGTCAAGCCTGACTTTGTAACCATTGTAAGCTTTCTATCAGTATGTTCGCATTCTCTGTAAGAAGCAAAATCTATCCATGATTTTGTTATTAGAAGTAGGTTTGTTTCAAATGTTTCTGTGGCAACTTCGCTAAATGTGGAAATATTGTGGTTGTGCGGTAAATGTTTGATAAAATGCCCAAAAGAGATTTCGAGCTTCCGAATACCTGGGCATGGTAGGGATGCCCTTGCACTGTTTTTGCAACAAATAGTTATAAACCCAAATGACGTCTGTTTCATTTCTGTTCTATCTGCTTATAGTGTGCGGCCGTGATAGAATAATACTGGTGGTTTTTCATTTTTTTGAGTAAAGATTATGTTATCACGTCCAGAGGGAAGCAGTATTCCTGCATGGTTGACCTTCTTGGCTGTGCAAGGTTTCTGGATGAAGTGCTCGACTCTATTAATGGTATGTCATTTAACCTCATGTTCGTGTGTCGGGATCTTTACTTAGTGCCTGTAGAATTTTCCGAATGCTTGGGCATGCTAGGGATAACTTAGTGCCTGTAGAATTTCCTGCAATATTGAATTGGGAGAACTTGCGCAACAGCACCATATAGAGTTAAACCCTGGACATTCTGGATATGTCGTTCCGCTACTAAACATCTATTCTGCAGCCAGCAGGCGGGATGGTGTTGGAAAAGTAAGAACAATAACAACGTTAACAATCACATTCACATTCTCAATCTCAAAATGAGAATGTATTCAATGCTGGAGGCCTTGTCTGGGCAGATGGCAGAGGCAGATTATGTGCCTGGCGCGAACTTTGTTTTACATGATGTGGAAGAAGTAAAGGATCATATGCTTGGTACTCACAGTGAAAAACTTGCAATAGCTTTTGTGCTTATAAGCACAGGTCCCAGAACCCCTGTTCGCATCACTAAAAACCTTCACGTATGTGGGGACTGTCACAATGCCTCTCATTTCAAAGATTGTCAAGTGAGAAAAAAATGCGAGGGATTTAAACCGTTTCTATTGTTTAAAGAATGGATTTTGTTCTTCCAGAGGTTATTGGTGATACTAGTCAAAACAAAGAAAATCATTCAATGTATACAAATTCTTGCCTATAAGATTGGTTCAACTTGTAACAGTTAGAGATTCACAGTCTAATCATGAATGACTCCAGGAATTTTGTGTGCTCTCTCATGTGTGACTGAGTGTCAGTAGAGATTCTATTACATCTGATGCATCGTGTAGAACATTTTTTGTTAGGTTGTGTTGCTGTTTTATCTGACTGTATGAGATAGCTGCATCAGATTATTAATACAATGCGTGTTTATATTATACACTATTATATGGAGACAAAATCTGCCATTGCAAGGTTTGGGATTGCTATTCTACAACCTCTCTTTCAAGTGCTGCTAGACATCATCAATCTGATTTGTTTTGGAGAGGGGTTGTCTAGCTGGAAAGCTTGGATAAATTCAGTAGTTAGATAAATGGAAAGTAAATTCAATTGCGATGAATGGAAAAACACTGTTACAAACCAGTTGCACAGTCTCTGCCTTTGTTTTATGGTGATGTTGTGAAGAAGAACTGCTGCAGCTCTCTCCTGGGCAATGGAGCCCACTCCATATTTTTGAAAGAGAAAGACATAGGCATCATTCTACCTATGGAAAGAAGAAAGCCATACCCCATGCCAGTTTGGACTTGTGTCTCACAGGAGAGAAATCCTCTCAAAATATTTAGGAAGAATGTATAGAGACTATTGAAGTACTTCCAAATGGCAGGCTAACTTGCAGAACTTAAAAAAAATTTGAGAAAAAGGATGCTCCTTACGAATTGGGTTCTTAGGAATGGAATTTCAATGAAGGCCTGGAGGATCTGGAGTTCTTCTTTGGTGCCAAAGGTTTATTTATTGTAATATTTCATTCCGAGGAAAGAAAGGACAAAAGTGCATGAAGCAAGCCCTTGCATTTGAGGTACACATGGTCTCTGCATGAAGCCTTGCGATGCAGATTTCATTCTAGCTACTGAAGAGATTTGGAATTATCTCCAGCCTTGGTAAGGTTCCCAAACCTTCCTTTTTGGCAATAGCTCATAAGGTGCATTAAACATTATATTTTTTTAGACTCTGTGTGAAAAGGTGATAGATAGATAAAGCTTTAAATATGTGATGGACAGAAAAGTGTACTTTGGGAAAGCATAAGTGGATTAAACCCGGCCTTAATATTTTTGTTAGATATTGTTGCAAATGCCTTTATAGACATGTATGCAAAATGTGGAAGCATACAGAAGACAACTGAATTTGTTTGACAAAATACCACAGTATATTGAAAAAAAAAAACTAACATATCAGATTTAGTTTTAGCAACCTAAACATTGACATCTGTGCCGGCGTATTTTGTAACTCGTATGCAATTGCTAGTAATAAAAACCATAAAATCCTCTTTTAACTCATCTAAAATTTAAGCCATCTCCTTCTCACAGGAATGATTATTTACAATGTAAGATTCATTTCCACTCAATCTTATCTTGGGTGTGGATTTAATAATGATAAGTGTGAGTTTTCAGGTGAAAAAGAATGAGAACGAGGGGAGTTGGTGATCTCCACGATGGAAGATCTGAGTTTGAATTGGGGTGAGATTCCATTGATTCCTTCAATTCCAACACTGCCTCACTCATTGTGGGCCTCTGTGCGGACAGGTGTGAGCAACTGTCATTGATAATTCTGCTACTTTCCACATACCCTCTACCTTATAGTCCTTACCTAAAGCGGGATCTGCAATGCTCTCTATATCTCCCTTCAACAGAGAATCCCATACCTGCCATTAACAATAAAATCATCATTAATCATGGTGTGTTTATTGTTATGGTGACACCAACAACATTTTGTTTCTTTCTGAATTCTCATTATAGTTACCCAGCTAGATATGTGCCCTTCCTCTCCTGTTGAGGGCAGAGGACGCCTTCCAGATATAATTTTTAACAGAACAACTCCAAAGCTAAAAACGTCACTTTTTTCTGTCAATCTATGAGTAGTGTAATATCTGCAAAAACATAACATATCATGATAAGATTACAGATAAGATTTCCTTATTTTAAAAATATCTTGTATGGAAGAGATATTAAATTTCAAATTTAATCGTGATTCAAAAATATTTACTTGGGATCTAGGTATCCTGTAGTGCCCTTAACGAGCTTAGATATGTGAGTAACTCCTTCCAAAGGACCCCTCTTGGACAATCCAAAATCTGCCACTTTTGCCTCCATACGATCATTTAGCAGGATATTAGAGGTCTTCACATCCCTGCCAATAATGCCTGGCTTGCAGCCCATGTGTAAATACTGCACCTACACAATTTTTTCCCAAAGCTCATTTCTTAATGTTATGGATTGTTAAAATCTTATGTCTTTAATGCTTTAGTCATGTTCACAAGTGATCTTGCTCCGCTAACCTTGGGCATATCCAAGGCAATGTTGATCCTTGTTTCCCAGTTTAGGTGTTTTTCAGATGAATTATGGCCTGAATACACAATTATACAAATTTTCATTGTAAATACTAACTATTGTAATATATAATTCAATTAAGCAGCTATGCATTTTACCATCGAGACACTGTCGTAGGTCCCATTTGGACATGTACTCAGATTAGAATCATATTCTTCTCTTTGGTGTAGTAGCCAATGAATTTCACCAAATTCTTATGGTGTAATCAGGAGAGCATATCCACCTACACTACGCTATAATTTATAAGTATCCTTTGTTTTTAATGAAATATTACTTTATTATTTCAAAAATAAAATATCACAACATATAAATCCAAAAAGTATATTGTCTACACCTCAATAGGAAATTCTAAGGCATCCTGATGTGATCTATCATCAAATTTTTGGATTGCTACTTCCCTGTCTTGAAGCCAACCAAGGTAGATTGATCCATAGCCTCCTTTTCCAATCTGCGTGTGGAAGTCACTAGTCATCTCTCTCACCTGTTGATAACTGTATGATTGGATTCCTTCTATTTTGGCAAGATCCACATGTATAAGCGTTGTCCATGTCTTTCCTGATTGGGTTATCCCTAGGATATGAAAAATACCACAAGAGTATATATATGAGGTATTTTTATTGTCAAATTTTGGGTCAGTATGCTCTATAAAAGGAGGGGTATTTGTTCTGTAGTATATAATGGATATTTTATATTTACAATTTTTGGGTGGGTATGTTCTCTTAAGATAGGTATATTTGTGTAGAAATATATATGAGGTATTTTTTATTTATAATTGTTCAGTATGTATGCCATGCAAAAATAGGGTATTTGTGTAGAAGGGATGCAAAAATAAAATATGGTAAATGCTAAAAATAAAGGATAATATTTAAAAGCCTATTAATGCACAAACTTTGAGTAGGTTTTAAGCTAAATAACAATGATTACTTACCTGTTGTGCTTGGGAGTGGAATGTGGTTGTTTGATTTCATCCATTTGATCAAAACTAGTATTACTGCACTCAGAGTTGCAACTGCTGCAACACTGGCTATGACCACCCACACAACTACATTCTTCTTCCTATGCCTTTTTAGAGGACCATTGCAAGCATTGGATTGGCAATTCATATTATTTCCATAAATACTGCAGTATCAAACACAAGAACCTCCCTAAGATGCAGATAATTATACTAGTTTGATGCAGGTACAAATGTTGAATATGGAAACAAAACCTTAAATTCAGATTCAGCTTTTTGCCGTCTATCTGCCAGACCTGCAGGCATGGATCCACTTAGCTTATTGTCTGCCAAATTCCTGAATTTCAAAGAGAAAATTATTCATGGATTAGTTTTAATCACAAAATTTTCATACTAATAATGGATTATAAAGTATGATCTGAAACCTCTATGATAGTGTGATATGCTTATACAGGTTTAGCAAGAATTGTTTTGTTCGTTTTAAGAACTATAGACTGAAAACCTCAAGTCTCTTATTATATTTTATAGTTTTCAATCACTATGAGATCACTAAGTATGATGCAGTACATGTTGTAACTTACAGTTCTTTCAGATTGGATAGATGAACGAGATCTTCTGGTATTGAGCCACTCAAGTTGTTCTTTGACAAATCCCTACAAGGAAAAAATGAACTTTGTTAAGTTACAACAAATTCAAAAAAGGTGAGTATTGAAACATTTTTGATTTGTAGACACTAAAATTACTAACAATTTAACAAGAGCAGAGAGATTGCCAAAGCTTGGAGGTATCGTGCCATTCAGCCCCTTATCTGAGAGTGACCTGCATATATTATAAAACTTTCATGATTCACTAAAATTGGCAGTTCTTTCGATTTATTTATTTTGAATTTTTTCAAGTTGATACCAGAGACCCTTACAAAACAATCTTAAATAGGAAAAACATACATATTTGTCTTAACAGCAATAGAAAACACTTAATATTTGTTTTAATCAGAAAGTGGAATTATATTATAATAATGTTTACATATTATATAATTAGATTAATAGGATTTGAAAGTAAAAAAAACCTTATATTAAGATAGCAAAACAAAAAGAATGGGTAATTCCAGCACCATAGAACCATGTTGTGCATTAAAAGAGTTGGATTGAGAGATAAGCTGAGATTTGATGCTATCTTCTCCCCGCCCTAACATGTTGATACTAGAGGCCTTCAAAAAGAAATCTCCTTCAGGTGTTAGAGAGCTGTCTAAATAGTTCACTATGTCGCGCCACAGATAGCCCATAGATGACAGCTTTCCAATTGGTCAAGAGTTTTAAGGCACTACTCATCCCCCTCCTTTACATGATACTAAGGAGGGAAAGGAAAGATATCAACGTAAAGGTCGAATGCCCTCCTTAGTGATTAGAGTTTTCTTCATAGTAATCTGCCCTCGGTACATGATTCCTGCTAGTTCACCTGGATCAGAAGCAACCTGAAGATAACCAAAGTCATAACATGTAGATCCAAAACATGTGAACCCAAGATAACTAAATAAAAATGGCCCAGAATTTAAATATGACATGAAAGAAAAGATATTTTTTAAAGCTATTGATCAAGACAAGAAAACCCACACTGCAATAATTTTGGGTGATGAAATGTGTTGTAATCCACCCAATCCCAAGAGTATTTTGTGGTAGGAAAGGGTAACCTCGCCACTCCTTTTCTAGATTGAAGTGCCTTGCAATGTCTACAACTACAACCACTGTATAACAAATAAATAGCCATAGCCACAATGGTTAGGAACAAAATTTTGTTTGCGAACTATATCAGGGACCTATGTTTCTGTTTGTAGGAAAAATCGTTAGCATTTGTTAGTAAAAATAGTATTTGTTAGCATTATATTGAGGGTAACCATGATAGTGTTCAACACAGAAGAGGGCATCTCTGTATCTAGTGGATCAATCTTACTTGCAGTGTTGATATTAACTACATATTTTCCACTTTCCTCAGCACTTCAGATCCTATTGTACTCATCATATGGATATCTGCACCACACACAATATAAACTTAGCCCAATTTTTTTTTTTGGTTAAATCATAATATTTACTTGTAGATTGCACAAACTTGAAAGTCATTCGAATTCACGAGAAATATTTCATGATTTAAAAAGGTAAACCATTACATCTACTAGGGAAGGTAAAGTCAACCTTTATGGACGAGGCTTAATTCAAAATTAGGGAAGGTCAAAATTATGTAAATTACTATAATCAAATTTAGATGTGTTCCAGAATGTACCTAAATTTAATTATGAATGTGTGGTGTGGTGTAATTTAATGGACGAGGATAAAATTAGGTACATTATTACATGCAATTTTTGATTTGTGATTTGGTATATCTCAATAGGCAGATTAAAATTAGGTAAATTGCCATAACAATTTCTAGATATGTAAAGTGGTGTGTCTTACTGTACAAGACCAGAAATGGCCTCGTGTGCCTTAGTGGACGAGCCCAAAATTGGCCTCGTGTGTCTCATGGATGAGGCCAAATTTGGGTATATTACATCCAATTTCAGATGTTGGTCATGATGTACCTCAATGGACAGGGGATAAATTTCCACATCCAATTATGTTGGATGTGTGGTGTGGTGTATCTAAACAAACAAGGCCGAAGATGATTAAATTGCCGCCTCTTCCAATAATTTTGAATGTGTGGTGTTGTGTATATCAATGGATGAGGCTGAAATTGGGTAAACTGTCAAATCCAATTCTTGATATCTGGCATGTTGCACCTTAAAGAACGAGACTGAAATTGGGTAAATTAACATACCCATTTTCTAAATGTGTGGCATTGTGTACCTCAATTAACGAGGCCAGAGTTGGGCAAATTGGCACATTCAATTCTTGACATGTGGTTTGATATATTTAAATTGGTAAATTATCACATCAATTTTGGATGAGTGGCATGGTGTAATTAGTTGAGGCCAAAATTATTTTAAATGTGTATTGTTATTCATTAAAGTGAAAGGATTAATTTGGTGTTATAACATAAATTTGACCGGTTTATTTCAAAAAGAATTTGAGTACCGGTTTTCTATTCTTGATTTGTGAGCACCGGTTCATCTTCTTTTGTGAGCATTTGTGAGCCATAAGATTGAAGAGTTTATTTTTGTAGTGAGCTTGGAAGTTGGAGGCTTGGAGTTTGTTTGGCATTGCTTGTGGGCTCTTTGTGGTGATATTGGCATCCATTTGTGAGCACCTCACCTCTATTTGTGAGCACCTCTCTTATTTGCAAGGATTTGGAGGATTGGGGCAGCCTTGAATAGTGTTCATTTGGAGTGTTTGGGCATTGTTTGGCATCAGTGTGGGCTCTTTGTGGTGGCATTTACATCTACATTTGGAGTGTGGGCTCTTTGTGGTGCCATATACAAGCTTGGAGCATTTCTTCACCTCATTTGTGTGCACATTGAAAGGTATGTTACATTTTAAACTTGCCCCTTATTTGTAAATTTTATTAAAAAAGAAATAGGAAATTTATTTTGTTTTTATTTGCATTTTCAGATTTGTTTGCATTTGCAATGGCCCCCAAACAAAAGACCCACATGGGCCCATGCAGACACAATTGATGATCAAGTTTTTTGTAAATATTGTAAGAAACACATCAAGGGGGGGATTCATAGGTTGAAACAACACTTGGCTGGTCAAAGAGGCCAAGTTACCCCATGTGAGGCACCTGATATTGATGACATTAGGTTGGAAATGAAAAACATGCTTGAAAAACATAGAGAAGAGAAGGCTAGGCAAAAGAGATGGAAGCTGAAATAGGGAGAAGGAGGGAACATGCCTTGAGTGTTGAAGGATCTTGCTCGACCCATACATGTGATTTATTAGAGACCCCTTTCGGTATATGCCTCCCCATCCACTCATAGTCAAGAAAACCGGCCTCAAAAAAAGAAAGACCATTCAAAGCTTTTTTCCATCTTCCACACCTTACATGCTTAGTGCCTCCATGCCAACACAAAATCAGCCTACCTTGGATAACCATTGGAAGAAGCAATACTGAAGAAGCTGACTTTTGAGTACATTCTTTAGATGGTGGTATGATGCGAGATATCCCTTCAATGTTGCCCGCTCACCTTATTACCAGCCGATGTTTGATTCCATTGTTCTTTCTTTGGTAAGGGCTTCAAAGGCCCTAGTATGCATGACTTGAGAGGATCACTTTTGAAGAAAGAAGTTGCATCCATAGATGAATATTTGAAAGGTTCTGCAAAGCTTCATGGGCCAAAAGCAGGATGCACTATCATGTCGGATGGGTGGAGTGATGGCAAGAACCGCACAATAATAAATTTTCTTGCCTCTTGTCCACAAGGTACAATGTTTTTGAAATCGGTAGATGCATCGATAGGGTGAAAGATGCAAATTTATTGTTTGAGCTTTTGGATGAGATTGTTTTAGAGGTGGGGGTGGAAAATGTTGTACAAATCATAATGAGATAATGCATCTAATTATGTTCTTCTTTGGTAAGATGTTAGAGGCTAAACACAAAACAATATTTTGGACTCCATGTCTTTGCACATTGCATAGACCTCATGCTTGAGGATATAGGGAAAAAGATTGGATCAAGAACATTGTAGAGCATGGCAAAAAGCATCACCAAATACATCTATAATCACTCATGGGTATTGAACCTAATGAGGAAGAACAACGAGAGGCGAAAGAACTTGTTAGGCCGGCCATCACGAGATTTTGACAAACTTCCTCACGTTGCGATCTCTTATTTCCCAACAACGAGAACTTGAAAAGATGTTTTAAGTGATGAATGGAATGCATCAAAGTGGAGCCGGAAAGCAGGATGGGAAAGACACTGAAGAAGAAACTTTTTGATAATTTATTTTGGAAAAAAACAGCGAGAGATTGTGAAAGTTGTTGAGCCTCTTGTTAAGGTGTTGCGGTTGGTGGATGGGGAAAAATTAGCCATGGGCTATATTTATGAGGCTATGGATCGAGCGAAAAGGAGCGAGATAAGGGCAGCATCAAAGAACGGGGTAACTAAGTATGGGCCTATATGGGAGATCATAGATAATAGATGGAGCAATCAACTCCATCGACCTATACATGCATTTGGGTATTTCTTGAACCCAAAATATCATTACTGAGCTCGGCTTGGAGAAGATCAAACGGGAGAAGTAAAAGATGGTTTATGCGAGTGCACAGAGCGCATGGTCCACGATGAGATGCTGACAACTTGAGGTTCACCGCGGATCAAGCTTCTTGTGAGCCACAGGTACCTTTGGGAAAAACCTTGCAAAGATTGCGAGGATGTGGACTTGACAGTAAGAAATTCTAAGTTTTTGAAGTTCATTTGATTAAATTTTTAATGAATAATCATGAATTTTTAGCATAAGACAATCTTTATCTAATTTGTTGAATTACGCTTTAACCTTTAAGTTATAAGTTTATGTTTTACTTTTAATTTTTAAGCTTTGTGTTTTTAACTTTTTATCGTCATTGTTTACTAATTAAACATTTACATTTTTTTATCGCAGCACATTGGTGGGATTCGTTTGGTAGTCGGTGTCCTCGGTGCAAAAGTTTGCAATTAGGATCTGAGCCAAACTTAGTGCTTCGAGTGCGAGCGCAAGCTAGTCCGTCTTTGGCGGATTCACGAAGAAGAGAAACCGTTTGGAACAACGGTTGAATGATCTTGTCTTTGTGCGGTCTGACCTTCGGTTAAGGCGTAACGGTTGTTGAACCGAAGAGGTCGATCTTGATCCCATTGTCTTGGATGATATAGATCGACCTCAGAATGGGTAGAGGAGAGTCGACCAGGCGAGTTTGATCCGATGACTTGGGGTGGATGGGTTTGGATCAAGAATCGATGAGCCATTAGCAGCACCGCCGCCATCGTCACGAGACACAAGAGGCACTAGTCGCACTCGTCTACTCCCGACCCCGTGCGGCTATAGTTGTTGCGAGATGTACTACGAGGATTTGGATGAGTCGAGTCGAGCAGAGGCGGTGATGATATTGATGAGGATGACCTTGAGGATCCCATTTCGGCGGGTTTGAGTTTGATGATTGATCATTGATGTCATCTAGTTTATTCTAGAGTTTTGTAACTTGTAGTATTTGTAATGTATCAATGATCATATCATGTTGTTTTTTTGGAGTCTTGAACTATGGAGGCCATTTAGAGCCTCATTGTTTATGTATTTTGTTTCGGAATCTCATCTATGATATATGTATTGTGTATTGGACTTGGAGTTCGTGCCATTTTGCTATAAACACCTTTCTTGCATATATATAAGAGAAAACTTTGCATATTTTGTGTGTAATTGTTGGAATTATGGTTTTTAACCTTTCAAATATATTATTTTCATTAAAAATATAAAATTTTATGTATTTTTAGTAAGATTGTTAAAATCAGAGCTTGATTCAAGGAGTTGAAAAAGTCGATTTGAGTTGAGAAAATATGGGAAAGTTTCCAAAAATAGGAGGCATAAAATAGGACTTGAAAGCCAAGTCGGGGAAGGCATTAAGTTAAAAATAGAAGAGCTCATATCGACCATGCTTACTTCACTAAAGCAACGGGGCATATGGCCACGGAGATGAGCTCTTAACTCTTGGCCGGGTTGTGTCTCGAGGGAATAACTCGCCAATAGAGCTAAGGCATTTAAAATGCAAATTCGAGTGTAGCAGTCGACCAAGGACTAGGGACTCATAATACAAGCTCGCGAATATGAAGAGAATAGAGCTTGTTTCCGTTGAGGACCATGTCGAGCAAGTGTGGTGTAGAGAGGAGCGACTCGGGGAGTACTCGAGTTAGGAGGGACCTTGTGGTGTGAACATGAAATAGGTGTCGAGCTCATTCACTATCACAAGATTGGCTCAAGGAATAGAGGATTTTAGGAAGAGATGAATTAGCAATGCTGGTGGTTGCAGGTTGGGCCAAGTTGAGAGCCAATAGGTGATTTGAGAGGTTTGGATGCATCGTGGGATGAAAGAAGAGCCCATCGACTTGACTCGGCAAGAGGAAAAAAATCATGGTGGTCCCACGCGCTCATGGTAATTGTGGAGATAAGGAGCTTGCCAATTTCACGCGGTGAAGCGAGGTCAAGCCTGTGGAGTAATGTGGCAGAGCCGTTATACGGGGATTAAGAGCTAGCTTGTTGAGTTTGAGACATTGGAGATGGAAAGTCGACATAGGAGTTCGCGCATGGGAGATTCGGGAGCGTGGTCAAGTGGAAATGTTTGGATGGCAAACCAACATGAGACTTCGCATGAACCATGTAAACAGGAGGATCGAGCACATTGCCAAATTTGGAGGAGGTGGTTAATGACCAAGGCATGGCGAGTGAATCGCCGGGAAAATAGGTGAATAAGGAATGACGCTGAGTTGGAAGACCGAGTCAAATGCCGAGCGGTGCGGCACATGGAGCTCGAATGCATCGCAAAGTGAGGATTGCCAAACATTGAAAAGATATCGGTAAAGTGAATAACAAGTTCTCATCAAATGGGAATCAAGACCGAGTTGAGGTCTGAGTCGGCATTAACCGGTGCATGGCGATCAAAGGATATGCGAAGAAGGAAAGGCCAATCTGAAAATGGCTCACATAGAGTTCAACATTAGAAGGAGCTCAGCATCATGTTGTGAGTTACGCAGAGAAGCTCAAGATGAGTTGTTTTGGTGAGTTTGAGTGTAAATCTCACGAGGGACTCACTTTCGATGGCACACATTGCGTTCGAGGATGGTCGGGTAATGCACGGTGAACTCACAGATTTTGGCAGGTGAAAACGGATCTCGGAGATTGGTTACATCGAACTCATGTCGATCTTGGTTGGTGAGAGAACTTAGTGACTTATGGTGAAGGCCGAGTTGGCTCGAGTTAGCAGGAGACACCGAATGTGGAAGATAAACATGACGATGCGAACAAGGTCGCCAAGTCGATGGAAAAAGGAGCTTGACGGTGGGCCGAGTGAGCATAGCTCGCTCAACGCGATGTGCAAGAGAGAGGTCGAATCGGCGGAGCTTGGTTAGGATCTCAGTTTAGGGTTCGGTGGAAGATCTTGCAGAGAGCTCGTTTTGGGAGCCTGACATGGCGATGAGCATGGAAGAAGGTTGAGGAGCCACGTTGTAGGACCGAGCCGGTGATGAGGTGCCTAATGTAAGGAGATTGGTGGACTCATGAAGCCGTAGTGGGACTTCGAGTGCATTAGATGGAGGAATTCTTGAAGAAGCTTGGACCGGGAAAGAGGTAGACCTTTCATTTTTAAGAGTATTTGGTTCAGAGGCATTTGTGCATGTTAATAAAGAAAACATGAAGAAATTGGATTCAAAATCCAAACGTTGTACATTCATAGGCTATGACTCTGATGGTGATTATGGATTTCGGTTTTAGGATCTAGATGAATCTAAGATAATTAGGAGTCGTGATGTTGTTTGGCGTGAAAATAGAATGTACAGGGATCAGATACAAAATGACAAGAAGCCCAAGGAAGAATTGGTTGAGGATATAGCTCCTAAAAATGAACTCTTGGGTGGAAAATATCCCCCTACAGGTATTGAGGTTGTGAGTTTATGTAGGCCGAAACATGACGGACCCGATTAGTGTCGGCATGTCACCTTTGTCGGAAATTCAAGAAAATGAGCAAGCGAAAATAATGATCCCGTGACACCCCCATCTTTGGTAAGAAGGTCACAACGTATTAGTAGACCTCTAGAAAGATTTTCCCCTACTTTGTATTATTTGTTACTAACAGATAGTGGTGAGCCAGAGAGCTTTGATGAGGTAATGCAGGTGGAATCCACTAAGGAGTGGGAGCATGGCATGAATGAGGAGATGGACTCCCTGGAAAAGAACCAAACATGGATTTAGTCAAATTTTTGTCAGTTGGGAAGAGAGTATTACAAAACAAATGGGTCTACCGTGTGAAAGAAGAAGAAGGTGGATGGAAAAGGTACAAATTAAGGCTTGAAGTGAAGGGGTATGAACAAAATAAAGGTATCGATTTTGATGAAATTTTTCTCCCCTGTTATAAAGATGTCTTCCATTAAATCTTGTATTAAGTTTAGTTGTTGTTGAAGATTTACACTTAGATGACTTGATGTCAAGACAACATTTCTCCATGGTGAGTTGGAGGAGGAGATTTATATGCAGCAACCACTTGGGTGTGAGGTGAAGGGTAAGGAGAAATTGGTTTGCAGGTTGAAGAAGAGCCTATACGGGCTCAAACAAGCTCCCCATCAATGGTATCTAAGGTTTGATAGTTTTATGCATGAGCATGGTTTTACTAGATGTCAATCAGATCCTTGTGTGTACTTTAAATGGTTGGATAGTGGGAGCTACATTATTCTTTTGTTATATGTAGACGATATACCTATAACAGGGTCTAATATGCAGGAAATTGCAAAGCTTAAGGAAAGGCTTGCACAAACATTTGCAATGAAGGATTTGGGTGCAACAAAGAAAATCCTCGGTATGCAAATCAAGAGGGATAGGAAAAATAAGAAATTGGTGTTGTCTCAGGAGGACTATGTAGAAAAGGTGTTAGAGAGGTTTCAGATGCAGAATGTGAAACCAGTTAGTACACCATTGGCTGGGCATTTTAGATTAAGTAAAGAGAAATGCCCAACAACACAAGAAGAAAAATATTATATGGCACAGGTTCCTTATTCTTCAGCAGTTGGGAGCCTTATGTATGCCATGGTTTGTACTAGGAAAACATTTCCCAAGCAATGGGAGTTGTTAGTAGGTATATGGAAAATCTAGTAAAGCACATTGGAAGGCAATCAGTGGATTCTCAAGTACTGTGAGAGGAGAGTAGTAGGCACTATGCTTCGGATGGTCAAATTACACTTTACAGGGATTTGTGGATTCAGATATGGTATGAGATGTGGATAGAAGGAGGAGCACTACTGGATACGTGTTTACAATTGGTGGTGCGGTAGTGAGTTGGATCTCAAAGTTGCAGAAGGTAGTTTCGTATTTACTACAGAGGCGAGAATATGTTGTAGTAGTCGAGGAAAGTAAGGAAATGTTATGGATGAGCAAGTTCATGGAGGATTTGGGTAAGGAGCAAGGGGATTGTAAGTTACACAATGATAGTCAAAGTGTAATTCACCTAGCAAAGAACTCAGCCTTCCATTCCAAAACCAAACACATTCAACTTAGATATCACTTCATACGATAGGTGTTAGAGGATGGGCAACTTGAGTTAGTGAAGATTCATACAGATGATAATCCTGATGATATGTTTACTAAGCCAATTGCAAAGGAGAATTTGGATCTGCATTCAACTTTCGTGGGTCCCAAGATTGATCTTGAAGTGGAAGAAATAAGCCAAGGAGAAAAGTCCAAGTAGGAGCCGTAGTGGTGGAGTAACAACAATCAGTCTCCAAGTGGGAGATTGTTGGTTGTGGAGCTTGAAAGTGACAGGGGGTTGCAAGGGGAGCTTTACCCCCTTGCGGGTCTCAGAGGGATGCCCCCGGTGGGAGGTTCGGGGCAGCGCCTCGAAAGCCACATTTTATATGTATTTATGCATTGTGAAATCTGGACCATTCCTTATTAGGTCACAGATCTAACGGGTGGTTTTCTATGTTTCCCCAAAATGATAAAAACCCTAATATCTAAAAGGGGTCGTTATGTATGATGCTCATTATATTAGTGGCGGCATTGTGAGAGAGAGTTTTACTGGAATGAATAAAAGGATTGGTGTTTCTAGTGGATGTAGCCCATTTTGGGTGAACCATGTTAAATCTGTCTCTGTTTTATTACATTCTTTTTGTTTTACATTTTCTACATTATTCATTGCATGCTTGTTTATCTGTACATTGGTATAATCCTAACACCATACGGAGAGAACCAGGAGTCCCAAAGCGGGTTTGTGGTTCGATGTGATGGTGATGCGCTCGGTGCTCGACAAAGCATATAAAGATCGCTCGGCTCGTGAATGGAGCTCGGTCGATGGAAGAGCATGAATGAGGATGTTGGAGTGCATGGATGGCGGGTTAGGTCGTTGTAGCTCAACGCACGTGAAGACTCGATGTAGGTTACACGCCATGCATTGATATAGAGCTCGGTGGTGGACCCGTAAGTTGAATGAGCTCGAGTGAGTCGGTTAGGTTAGGAGTTCTGATTTGGAGCTCATTGTGAAGACCAAAAAGCTCGTTGATAACGGATTGGAGGAGAGCACGAGCTCGATGCAATCTGAATGGGCCACCATCCAGGCAGTAGACCGCATAGAGCTATATGGTGAGTACACGGGAAATTGCTCACAAGCAAGAGTTAAATATGGACCGAGGAGAGCTCATGTCATAGAACTCGTAGGGAAAATTTGACTAAATCCATTCAAGCGAGTGTGGTCGTAAAAATCTTGAATGGAAGACGAGTCATCAGACTCATGAGGAGTAATTGAGATGGTGAGTAACTCAAACCGAGCTCGCTCAACATCGTATGACTCGGTTGACAGGTCTGTAGGCTCCAATGAGAAGCGTTAGAGTTGGCTCAGAGGCCATATAGAGAAATGAACTTGGTTGTGGAGAACATGGAACCCGTAAATAGAGCTCGGTCGGCGAAGCATCCAACTAGAGAGTGCACAAACCGAATAGATGTGGAACGAGGTCGCCAGTGTCAATGGGCTAGGAGAAGCGGGGTGAGCTCGTTTGGGAAATCAAGTAGCTCGGTCGATGCGATGGCAACAGACTCAAGCCAATACATAGCATGGAGGATCTCGGACCCAACTCGGTGAGTTGGCTCGGTGAGCCAACCATTGAGTTGGTCTTTTTTGCCTTTTCTTCATGATTTCCCCTTCATTGCAAATTAATCCTAAAGGGGGCCCACCATTAATATTTTTCAATATTATTTTTAGTTAAATTAATAATTTTATTTAAATATTTTAATAACAATATTTATTATTATTATTTAAATATTTTTTTAATTAATTGATAAGACTAGGTCATCAGGCATTAATGACACATGATGGAACCTTCTAAAGTGGTTTAACCAACTATAATAAATACATCATGTGCCTTCAATTTAGGAATGTAATTATGACCTTTCCTCTTCTCTCTCACATATTCTTCTATAAATGTAAGTTGAAGGCTCATTCTAAAGGGTTCAACATGTCGATAGTTGGACAGTTAGACATCTTAGGAAAGTGTGTATTTTTCAAGAGTCCTCTCTCTCTTCTGAAAGATTGTCCTTATATGTTGAGGGAACTTTCAAGCCTCCTTTTGAGATTGTAATGGCAACCATTTCCTCTTTTGAATGTATGATGCATTGTGCACATTGTTGAAGCAATAAAAGTGTGTTTTGTGACTAATATTGGTCCTTTCATCCTTTTATACTTCTTTGTGCCTTGTCTCATGCTTGTAGGTACACTATGCAAGTATACGTTTCTATTGCAAATTCTTGGAGTTTTGTGCTTATGAAAGTGGTGGAGCATTGCATGCAATTGAGTTGTGGTGCTTGTTCACCCTTCTCAAGTTCATCCTTCTTCAGTGGAATATTGATAGATTGTCTTGCCTGATCGAGATTAACAAAGTGAACACATGCTTCCTAGTCTTTGGTATCTCATACCCTCTCTGAGTTGTAGTAGGTGAAGTTGACATGTGGTGCACACATCCTCTTCAAATCAAACCTTCCTGAGTTTGGCAACACCCTTTATTTGGTGCATCACCATCCCTAGTATAGTTTCATTTCTGCAAATCTCTTTCCCTAAAACCCATGAAGATGTTAGCATAGGACTAGATAGCCATTTTATTACACTAGGAGTAGTACAACACTTAGTTTAGGAAGAGGAAGCCGGCCTTCTCCGGAGGTTCACCTCGAGCCCAAGTCCCACAGCTTGAGAGGTGATCCCATGTGTCCCAATCACACCGAACATATTATCCACATTTCATCCATTTGGAGGGTGTAGTGATTTGGCTCAATAGTTTTTGGCATGCCGTAGGACAAGAGTTGGCACTTACTGTTCTCACTTACACACGTCAAAGTATCGACGAATCTATATCTTTGGATTCCAAATCTTAGTGCATTAACTTATGTGAAGAATTCAGACAAGATCCTCTTCAAAAAAGGAAATTATCAGCATATCGAACTTTCCTTATCTTCTCGAAGAGAAGATGAAGAAGCATTTCAACATCACCGATTCTGACTTTACCTCGTAGGGGTCATTTGAATTCTCCTTACGGAAGGTTTCCTCGACCGAGGAACAATCAACTTTTTGTTGTTATGGTGAGGAACCAAGTTTTCCCCCTTTCAATGCAAGCAGTCCTCTTGATTGGCTCAACGTGACCCTATACCTATTGCGAAAGCTGAAAAGTTTACCCTTTTACATAGGGAAACTCACGTTACTCTAGTGGAACATGTCTTTGATGTAGCCAACATCTGCGTAGTACATAATGTCATAGAGGACAATATTGTGGTTTGGCTTCTTACTACCTATTTCAAGGAAAGGCACTTGATGGTTTCGCGAGGTTAAGTGTTGGCACTATAACCACTTGGGACTAGTTGGGAGAAAAGATATGTAAACGAGTTTGAAGAAATAAGTGATCAACTATCACTTTTGGAACAACTCTCCTACCATGAAGAGAGCTCCCCAAAAATACATGAGTGATTTCAATTTCGATTCCATAGGACACGGAATAGGATTTCGACATTATAAAGCCTTCTTCATATAATGCATTTTTGTACTATTCATGAGCCTTGAATAGTGTAGTAGTTATGATATAGTCCATGGGAGGGTTACACTACGATGCCTATGAAGTTGTCATAAGAGCGAGAGAATTCTTTGATTTAGGTGGAAAGATAGCTCCACGACCACTAATGCCCTTTTCTCCGGATCTTACGAATCATCAACCTATCATTGCTCCTATTCTAGCAGACTCTCAAGTAACGGTTCAATCTGCCCTGCCTCTTAAAATGACCTATTTGAAGTCAATTCGCACTCTGCAAAATTTTTTGAATTGAGCTCGTCGCACTCAAGAGGCAACAATTTCAATACAATTGTCCATATCAGCCAAAAAATCAGCAAAGATCAGAGCTTACATCCTCCTTTTCAAGGGAACAATCAACCGCAAAATCAAGATACAAATCAATTTGTGAATGTTAGACATTTAAACTTTAGTAACCCTCTTGCTGCTAGCTATCTAAAGCCATCAGTACTGTCTAGAATAATCTAGTTCAAGACTAAGAATGGTATTACCCTTGTTCTCAACCCCACAATCAAAATCTTTGTCCCAATAAAGTTCTTGGCCAGCCCCTTATGGTTCAAAGTGTATCTACCCCTTATGGTTCAAAGTGTATCTACCCCTTCTGAGCTAACAGAGAACACATCTACACAAGAAACAATAGATCAACTACAAGCACCTAAAGAAACCACTTTGTTAAACTGGCAAGCAAAAGATTTTTGCGGGTTGAATACAAATTCATCATCAGTGGTAGAAAACACTCGTTCCAAGAAGAGAGAAATTGAGCTTCAACCTCCCAAAGCTGATCAAGCATCCACTTCACATCCTCAGACACAAGCGGTGGTTGATAAAAATGTGGGAAAGAAATCACGAAACACTTGCTAGCCAAGCCGCAAGGAAAAATGGTTCTCCAGGCATAACAGTACCCAACAAAAATTTTCCAAAGGAGGACCCCAATGCCCAAAAAAGTGTCAACAAAGTAGGAGAAATTCCCTTTAGCATAGTAGAACAATGAAGAAAACCAATCTGAGCGTTACTATGTGGGATGCACTCTCAATCCCTTCTCAAAGAAACTTATTACGAGAAGCTCTAAAAAGTTTTGGTACAATCAACGGATCATCAAGTCATGGAGCAACAAGCTCGCTACGAGTTTGTGTCAACTTGAAGGGAAAAGTGTTACTAAGGCTAACAAACCGCCACCATTCTATATTTCTCGATCATCAAGCAACCACTTGGTGCATAAGCGCATGATCGGTTTTTTCGCTAGTAGCTAAGTCATGCCCAAACAAATTGCAGATGTACTAGGCATACAATATATGCCGATTCTGAAGAGGATTTGTTCACTGGATGGCACAACTGCTAAGATCTGTTGGAGTTATCAAAGGACTTCAACTTACTATCCATGCATGCCTAAGTTTGTCATTCACCCAAGACATATTAGTCATTTATCTTCCTCCTCTCTTCACCATCTACCTATCATGAGATTTCACTACCAAGATGGGTGGTTATCTATCGTTTGATTGGTCACATATGATTCTCAAGACTCGTATGAGAACCAAAGTGACTATAAGGGTGGAACCAATCTACCATAATCATGTAGAACCCTACACTTATAGTCCTATAAATGGGAATTACACCATCAGAGATCTAGAAGAAGAAGATGCTGATCATGAACCAACCACTCTTGTTGAGGAAGTCCCTGATACTATGTTGGATGAAGTAAGTAGAGATCATCAATATGATCCATACGCTGATGTGTTGGTAGAAGAAGAAGATAGTTTGCTGTTTTTGGAAGAAACAGGATTGGGTACATATTGCATTCATGAAGAAGATACAATCATACTATAAGCTGGTCAAAACACTAAGTGATTCGGAAGAATTTGTGGCAATTGTTCTTTGACGGTTAAAGAAGTAAGAATGGATCTGGTGTTGGTGTTATGTTAATTTCTCTAGAGGGAGATAAGTACTTCTCATCTTTGGTTAAAATTCGGTTGCACTAACAATGTTGTTGAATATGAGGTCCTTGTGCAAGGGATCCGGCTAGATCAAAAGAAGGGAATCAAATCCCTTATTGTTTGGAGACATTGAATTGGTTGTCCATCAAGTGATGTCACATAGTGCATCAAAAAATGATCTTTTAAGATCATGCAAGAACCGATTTGGGACTTGATTGAATATTTTAAAGCTTTTGGGATCCATGCAGCTCCTAGAAATCAAAATCAAGCTGCTTATAGGCTTGCTTTACAAGTGGCTTGCAATATGACATACCTATCGATATCATGAAAGAAGGGAAGCAATTTTTGAAAATGGTGGTTCGACCTATAGTCCCTAATAATGTGAGTAGTTGGCAAGTGTTCGATAGTGACAAACAAATTGTCCTTTTCCTACAAGAAGAGTTGGAACTTGCTACTGAGAAATTAGGATAAGTTACAAAAGTCATATGGTGATCATATTATGCAATTGAAAAGAAAAAGACTATGAAAAGGTTTAGTCACTTTGGAATCCATTTTCAATTCAAATGACCAAGCCAAAAGTCGAGCTCTAACGGGGTGGTCAAAGAAGAAAATTTTGAGGAAGTCGAGGTAGAAAATGAAATTTTTCGAAGATCGGCCAAGTGTGTACATCCGAAGAGACAAAATCCTTTGTCAAAGTTTGTCAAGAATATCACAATATCTTTGCGTGGAGCTATAAAGACCTGCTTAGTTTTGATCTAGGCACAGCACAACATACCATCAAAGCTGGATCCTAATGCCAAGCCGTTTGCGAAGCTTGAGAGGCCCATTAATCCCAAAATTGAACCATTAATGCGAAAGGATCTAACTAAACTCATCAAAGCATGTATTATTTTTCCCATCAAGCACTCCTCTTCGATAGCCAATGGTTCCTGTAAGGAAGAAGAACATAGAGATTCGGTTGTGCGTAGATTTTAGGGATTTGAACCATGCCTCATTGAAAGATCATTATCCTCTTCCATCAATGGAGCAGATCCTTCAAACGGTGGTGAGAGCTCAAATATTTTCTTTTCTTGATGGATATTCGAGGTTATAATCAAATTCTCATCCAGAATCGACCGAATTCAAAATGGATTTCACTACCAAGTGGGGCACGTATTCCTATAACAAAATGCCATTTGGATTATCCAATGGCGGGACTACATTCTAAAGAGACATGGACATGACATTTAAGGGACTAATCAATGATATCATTTTGTTTTCCTTGTTGATATGACGGTATACTCTAAGCATGCAAAAGATCACATCACGCATCTAAGGAAGGTTTTCTGAAGGTGTAGAGAATTTGGAGTTTCACTTAATCCCAAGAAGTGTATTTTTGTAGTTCACGAGGGAAAGTTTTTGGGGCATGTGGTTTCAGCGGAAGGACTATTAATCGATCTAGCCAGGATTCGTTTGATTATGTTCTTATCTCTCCCAAGTCATAAGAAGGGCCTCTAGAGTTTTTTGGGAACCATAAACTTCATGTGGAGATTCATCCCTCAATTCGTGATATTGGCTAAACAATTGCCATTGACCATGCTGAAGAAAAACATGCCATTCTCATGGACAAAGGAAGGACGAGAAAGCTTGAAGCATCAAAATGGCAATTTCTCAAGCTCCCACACTAGTGAACCCCAGGTTTGATAAAGACTTTATCCTTTATGATTTTGTAGGTCAAGAGAGCATTTCAGGGATCCTCACCCAACAAAATGATGATCTAATGGAGCAGCCAATTGCTTTCTTCAGTCAATCCCTCAAAGACTACGAACTCAAATACTCATTCATTGAAAAACAAGTCTTTGTGGTTATTCGAGCTTTGAAGAAATTCAAGCACATATTGTCCAACAACAAAATTCATCTGATGGTGTCTCATCTAGGTATCAAGGAGTTTTTGTTGAACAAAGAGATGGAAAAAAGTGCATTGGATGGATCACAAAGGTGATGGAGTATGATGTGCATATCAAGGTTACCAAAATTGTCATAGGTAAAGGTTTGTGTCAACAACTTGCTGTAGACATAGAATCAAAAGGTGATGAGGATGTGATGCTTCTAAACATTGATGAGAGTGACGAGTAAGTTGGCTGGTTATCTAAAACGAAGAATTTCCTCTTCTCAGGAGTATATCCTGTGAACATGGATGAAAACCAAAGATGAACTTTCCGTATTCAATCCATTCCATATGTTTTGGTAGATAACATTCTCTTCCAAAAGGATTTGAATGGCATCCTCCTTGGTGCATAGGAGTGGAAAAGTAATTAAGATACTAGAGGAGTTTCACAATGGCCTATCTAGAGGACATTATTCTACACAAATAACTACTACGAGATCATCCGAGTTGGTTACTATTTTCATAATTATTCAAGGATGCCCAACTCTGGGTAAGGAAATGTAAGGAATGTGCCTTTTTCATAGGCAAGAGAGGTTGTGAGCTCTTAGCGCATCAATCCAAGTAGATCGACCCTTTGTTTAATGGGGGTTGGAATTCATTGGAATGATTAATCCTCCATCTAGTGACGGACATAAATGGGTGCTTACTTGAACAGACTATTTTACTCAATGGAAAGAGGCGGTAACATTGAAAGAGAGCAATGAAAAGGAAGTTATGGATTTCTTGGAAGGTATAATGACAAGGTTCAATGTTCCTTTTACAGTCATTTCAGAAAATGCGATGGAGTTTCTTGGTATGAAGTTGAGTGAATGGGCTATTAAGAATGGAGTCCACCTCAATAATTCGTCCAATTACTATCCACAAGGAAATGGATTGGCTGAATCTAGAAAAAAAAACCTCATAAGGATTATTAAGCGCACAATGGAAACTAACAAGAGGACTTGGCATACATAGCTTAGGGTCAATGCATGGTATTGTGTCCCACTTTTTGTCCCGAAAATGCGAGCAAAGATGGTAAGTGGGTGACATCCAAGGTGGGTTCGCACAAACACCCCGTTTGCGTGAACCCGTTTCGCGCGAAGAGACATGCAAGCCGTTATCTTGCCGCATGTCGCAGTTGACCAGTTTCGCGCGAACAACTTGTTCGCGTGAACACCATTCGTGCAAAAGGTGTTCGTGCGAACCACCCTATTTATACAGTGGAGGCGCTGTAGAGGAAATCATTTTCCTCTTCCCCGCCTCCTTTGTGTGAAGTTTGTGCAACCGACTAGAGCCCACCACACCAGACCCACCACACCGGCGAGCCCACCACAATAGCGAGCCCACCAGTGACGAAGGCCAGCAACGACGAGCCCAGGTATGTTAGCAAAATCATACCCATTTTTTAGAAAAATCGTAGCCATTAAAATGCCATTTTTTACAAAACCCTAGCTCATTTTTTTTTTGTAAAACCCCATTTTTTCTCCTAGAAATGAATTGAATGTGAAGGTCAACTCTGAAAATACCTGGTTGGCCATTTTGTATGCTACATCCTTGTTACTTGTAAATGGTCTTTTTGAGAAACTATGAGGGCAATAGGAAATATTTATACCCTTCCATTATGTACGTCCAATCAGACAATAAAAGTATTCTTTTACCAGGTTCAGAGAAACTTGTTTTTTACAATGGACGATTATACTGTAGTTTCAAGCTAATTTTATCTAGCTTTATTTCTATTAGCTTTGATCCATGACTAAGGAAGAATTCATATGGTTGTTACTTGTACATTTTTCCAAGGTCCTCTGGTTGCCCCAGTTGTTCAATGTATTTTTTTGAAGGGCTTCTTTTATGTGCTGCAAATTGTAACATAAAGGATCTTTTTAGTTTCTGGAAAAATGAGTATATTGTGTAGCTCACAGCTACCTATGCCATACTAAGATCCCAATAGTGGCATAATTGTTGATTGGAGCCGAGATTGCAGAGTGCACTGCCAAAATACCGAAGGGCTCTTTGGCCAAGAATCAGTCTTAAGGGTGTCTATCGATGTTATATAAATATTGATATCATTGCCCATATTTACATATCAAAGATTGATTTACAAGTTTAAAAAGTGTGAGTCTGTATCAAAATCGACTCAAATATAAATATATTTAAAAGGATTTGTACCGTGGTGGATGGTTAAATGCAACAATAACCCAAAACCACAAGTTTTTCAATACCTTAAACTTATTTTTCTTCCAATGGGTTTTTGCATGAGGTGCATTGAACTTTTTCAGTTGAATCGAGGCATGAAGTATGGAAAAGAGGTATAAAGATCTTGAACACCCTGTGCATTCTGTTAAGACTCGCTGGTAATGCATCATATGTTTCATAATTTTTTAACACCTTCGAGTGTTAAACCCTGTATATTCAAAGCCATTCATACCTGGCTGTTTACATGACACCCAAATGAGGATAAAGAAAAAGGCTTCTGGGACTACAGGTAACACACAGCTCTTGTTGAGATACGAAGTGTTGAGGAAATGCCATTCCCCAATTGAGGAAAGATTTCCAGTCACCAGAAACTTGTGAATTGGTATATATATTTGAATCTTTCTCGTAGCTATAAATAGATCTAGAAGCCATGAGAATGGCCGACATGGAAGAGCGACCTGAATATGTTTTCCTTGACTGAAATCAACATTGCTCACTCTTGTGGAGCTTCTCAAGATTTCCGATCTGCAAGTCGTAAACCCTGCACCCGCCCTTCCTCACGTATACTAAGGTTCAGTTTATGACAGCTTTGAAAACAAGAAACCAGAAAAAACTACCCTAAAATGATACATCAAGCTACCCCGGATTCGAATTCATCAAGAACATTGATTTGAGTAGCCTGCGTATCCAATGTAAGTTGATTGTTATGGGCATGAACCTAGGTCATCATCATGGCAGCATTAGGTCTTTATTGGTAATGGCATTTTCTCATCATTTGGAAGGTACAATTGTGCTTATTATGGCAAAGCCAAAACATTCTTACTACAAGTGTTATATAATAAGGAAGAACCGTGAGCATTGTGGTAAAACCATTCTTTTCAGAAATGTTGGGTTAAGCTTGGTATTCAAGTGAGTGTGAGTGTGAGCCAAGTGTGAGAAAAATAGAAACATAACCCACCAATCAAATCACTTCAAAAGCATTTATAAGAGTCACTTTTCAATGATAATGAATACAAATTCAATCAACTGCCTGTTCAGCCAGTAATTTGAACTTTTGCACTGCACTATGTCAAGACCCGAGATCAAGTCAGAATACATTAAACTGAATCCAACTGGAAGGCAGGTTATTCTTAAAGCACATCATTTTATGCTCCAGGAAAATTTCTTGGCATTACTGTAGTATATATTGCAAAAAAAAATCAGTTATCACCATTGAAGTGAACCCTATATGTATCTAGAATTGTTTTTTTCTAGGGGGTGAAAAAAAAGCAAATATCTGTACAAAAGTGAAGGTAATAAAACCTGTAGGAATAAAAGTGTTGGAACATATCTCCTTCCACGTATCACCTGAATCTGATTGTATTTCTTCTGTGTGGCTTTTTCATGTTCCTCAACTTTCTATTGAAATGGCAACTACACTATTAGTTGTACCGCACAAGTTATCATTAACAAGCGACATTAGGAATTTTGACTCGCAGCCTCTTTCTTGTCCCATAGACCAATGATGCAAAAAAACAATCATTAGAATATATAAGGCTATCCTTTCCACTCTTTATCTGGATGCAGTTGCAGACATGCTAAATGATGACAAATTAGGGAGGAATTAGGCGGGGTGGCTATATTTGAAGGAGCCTAAAGTTGTTGAATTGAAGGTGTGTCAACTGAAACTGCTTTGCTGTAGTGATAAGAATGTATGCAATCTCAAGTCTTGTCTAGCTCTGATGAATAAAAGTGTTGGTTAAGTAGCCTGGCAACTTGCAAGTTTTTGGGCAGTTTTTAAGATTTTCTAACCACTTTTTCATGACTACTACTCGTCCCATAATACAGTTTTAAAAATATCTTCTATAAATTTGAGCCATGGAGAAAAATACATTATTTGAGATATATTTTTATAAGCAAACGATGTACTTAATTAAACTTGTCAATTGATTTTCTTTTTCTTCCTAATTTTTGTGATCGATATTTTTTGTCGTAGAAATGTTGGATTATTATAACCCTTCCATTCAGAATTAAGACCAGCCCTACAAATTTAATCATTGAATTGCGGCCTACGGGTTTTGAACTACCCAGGAAGCACATCTATTGTTACCAATCTATCCCACAAGCCTGGACATCCGATTCACTTGGATAACCACATTCTCTCCTAAAAAAACCTCTTCGAACAGTTACATCGAGTTTACACTGGTTTCATGCACAGTAATAGGATTATGCAACCTGTTTTAGGATAGTCGAGAGATGCTCTGAATTTTGTAGAAACCTCTCTACAACTAGGTGTTCAAAATCATTAGTTTGATTATGATCAGGCGAAGCCTGTGGGGCACTCATAATTGCAGGGAAGGAGAAACCCATATAATGAAAGGACTAGGAATCGGTGGAAAAGTGGTGAAGAAGGTGGAATTTCGGATGCACAGATGGAAGGGTATAAGGACTAGACCTAGGGCCGGGATGCTTGAAGAGGTTGCAAATACAATCATACGCACCAGTGACCAGAGGGAACTCAAAGCCTTTGTTGCAATGCCAGATACTCCTTCAAATGACAAGCTTCCTGTTGTCTTGCTAATTCATGAGTTTTGGGGGTTAACTCCTGAAATTTGTGGGTATTTTTCATTCTTAGTTCTCTGCGTACGTTGTTTCTGTTTCTGCTTATTTACACGTTGGTGGGGTATGTGCGCATGCATATGAGCATGCTTGTATGATTTGGAAGTTCGATCTATCCAATGTAAGTTCCATTATTGTTGCCTTAAAGCTGATGCAGGGCATCCATGGTTAAGTGCTTCTTTACTAATTTTAGACTAGTTTTCTAACAATAATTTCATGTTCAACCTTACAAGGCACAAGGTAAATATTGCTTTTAGATCACGACTCATGGCTAAGCCGAACGCTAATTTGGCCCAACGGGATTTCTTTCTATTTACTTTATATGTTGTTCAAATTTTTTATCCTTTATTTTTGACTTCGTGATTAAGTTCGGGAGAAAATGCAATCTTAATCAGGAACCTACACCTAGAGAATAGAAAATTATTTCTATACCAGAAGTTAGTCCGGTTAGAAAGTTAAAGATTCAGTTCAATTAGGACATTAGAATTAGTGTAAGTAAAGACGAGGAGTGATCATTTTGCATAGATAAAAAGAGATATTCGAGATGGTTGGGACCTAGGAGATTGTTTGCGGGCACACAGGAACATTTTATTTATAACGTAATAGGGTTTCTATTGGGGCCTACACCATAACCATACAACAAAAAGATACTGTCTTTCAGACTTTTGAACGATTGGGATAGGAATGTTACCCTTGGAAGGTCATTGAGGACCAAGGCCAGTCAAATGATAAAGCTTGTGCAATGTCATATCTTGTGTCATTTTGTATAAGAGAGAGAAAAATGTAATGCTCTTAGAGTAAGAAGAAAGATGAAAGAGTGTAAGAAACCGTCCGTAGAAGGTTGATTTTGCAGTAATAGATTAGTGCAATATCTTGTTGTTTTATATAATGGAAGTCTTGATTCCCTAGCCTCTTATGCATTGCAGTTTTGATTAGTGTCCGTAGTTTCTATAAACAAGCATAGTTGAGATCGCATGCATAGTTTTAGTTTGTACTCATGTTTTGTCAAATGTATAACATAACTAATTTGTAAATAGACATAGCACAAATGAGTCCAGTGAGTAGAATACAACTGTAGCATGTCTTGATGAGGAAATTTAGGGACCACTGTAACAATGGTTCCGTTCTTTGGACTGAAAATGTTGAGATGGCTACAAGGGCAAAGAGATGACCATTTTGCGGAAGAAGAAGCTAGTTGGCATAACCATAACCATAACCATATAGCAAAGTTAATTCCCAAAGCTGGTTCAGGTAGCTCAGGAGGCACCTCTTCTGCAGGCAGATTTACTTCCCATTGCTCAGATGGCAATCCATAGAGACATAGATTGTCCTTATCTGTAACGTGTAAAGACCGGCACAACAATTCAATCAGGAGTAACCAGCATTAAAAAATAGAGGTGTAATCATAATAATGATTACCATAACCTTACTTGCAGAACAATTAAAAGAAAATAAAAGGCAATGAAAAATACGTGAACATTCATTTATTATTAAGGAATTTTCTTACTTAATTACTAGAAATAAACAACTTCCTTGAAATGTAAAGTTGATTTATCCCTGATTTTGTATACAAACACTGTGATGACATCAATAATAGATTACAAATAATTTCAATGTTTTTGTGATTTTTAAGCATGCATAAGTGGTCAACTTGTACATGTGGAGATATAGATGCATTAGACATGTCTTTTACCGATGTGTTTTGTTGTTTAAAATTGGATTGGTGTTCTATTTGATTGTGCTAATTCTGTATCATATGCACAAAAATTGTGTTCCAGGGAAAGGTGAATCCCACTCAATGTGAGGCTTTGATAATGGTTTGTGCCAGGTAAACTTACATTCTCTCTAGAAACATTGCTTTGACTTTAAGATCATCTAAATGTATTCAAAACTTTTCATTTCTGAACTCTGCAACATCACTTGGTATATTTTGTTATCATTGTGATTTGTAATTTATGTAATTTATTTGATTTTGTAATTTATTTTCTATATTAGTTGCATTGAAGCTTGAAAATTTCATATTTCTGTTTTCATTAATATAGGAGAATATCTTAGGAATTTTTTTAATTAAAAGTACTATTAATTAGAATTTTACTTTCATTTTTTTTACAGTCATGGCTTCTTCTAGAACTCCTAATTTGTTTGAGAGGACCGATTTAGAGATTGCAAAATTGCAATCTATTCTCGAAAATCCAACTACAATTGGGAAGTATAAAGCCCATTGCAAAAAAATATTGGTTGATCTTCGTAGAATAGAGACAAGTTTGAAAACATATAATCCATTTGATTCTGAATCAATAAAATTTTTTATGGATTCACTAAAATCAAGTGTCTTAGGAGATGTAGGTTATAATGAGATTACATCACGACTTTTCGATAAGGAAGTCGTTAAGAGGTCTTGTTGGAGTTTTTATGTAGACAAACGGAAAATAAGGGCATATTATGTAAACAAATGTTCATGTCCTTTATGTGCCCCTTTGATTTATCCTAGATTTGTGGCCTCTCAAGGCCAATTTCCAAATAATGACCAATTACCGTTATACTTCATAATGATGCTACATGTTGAGGTTCACTTAAACCTAAAGGTGAACTATTTAGACATCCCTAGTTATTTGGGGTAGGGCGTGGCCGTATTAGCCACAGGAAGGCATATAGAAAGGAGGGAGCTCCTGCAGTTGTTGACGCGCGACAGCTTGTACCAAGGCCACAACCATTCTTATCGGAGCTTTTAGGATGTCAACACCCCATCGTTATGACTAAACAAGAGGCTATTATCGAGGGTCTTGCTTGGCATTACTCGCGAGACCCAATTGATCTCTTCGACCATGTGGGTCAAGTACCTTCGAGAGACGTGATACTAGCGGTGGAGGTGCTTAGTAGCACACCAGTGATGCACTGCCTTGCGAGGTATACGCTTGTGCATATTTGATTTCCCAGATGACTTTGAGCTGAATTCTGAGATCCCACTCAGGCACGTTGGCTAGGACGCATCATGGCTGCTGACTTGTTGCGTGCATATGAGGTGATTGCTCGGCATTGCAGCATTCCACTATCGGGGGTTTTAGATTTTATAGAGCAGAGTGGGAGTGTATCTTCTAGTCAGGGTACTACTGCCGCTGCTACAGATAGACTTCCTGTTGTTGGGATTGTCACACCTGATGTTCAACACATTTCTATTCCGGTGTGTGAAAATTAAACCTTTAATATAATTAAAATTTATTTTAATTGATCATTACTTTACAATTTATTAATATTAAAATTAAACATGTACTTTTGTGTTTAGGCTTCTGCTCCAGTGTGTGGAGCTTCACATGCCCCACACCATTTACCCGTGTCACATACACACAGCTCTTGACTGAGCACAACATGGATCTCGATGTTCCAGGTTTGAGTCAACTTGGCTTAGTTGGCGACATATTTGCTGGTGTTGAGGTCGTGGATGACAATCCCATACATTTGGAGACGCATTCCGCAGAGGTATAAATACATGTGTTTTAATATAATTAATATTTAATCTAAATTGAAATGTTAGAAATTAATGAACTTTATTCAAAAACTTATTTATCAACTTCTCACATTTTATTTATTTTTTGTTTCACGGGGATCTACTGGGACGAGAGATCTACGAGTAGCGTAGATACTCCCAACATCCACGCCAGGGACAGATACTGAGGTAATCAATTGTACATATAAGTTATATGATGTATTGAATTAATCAAGAAATTGTTGTAGATTTTTGCTTATATATTTTAATATATGGTACATGCTATATATAGTTTATGACGTGTATATTCCTTTTTTAACATGCAGGGTGCAGCTAGAGCGTAGTGAGGGGTCTGACACTCGCCCTAGTGCACGGAGGAGACTTCAGTGATATTTTATAGATTTCAAACATTTTAGACATACTTTTAGAGATTTTAGACATGTATATATATTCATACTCATTCTAGACATTATTATTATATTTTGATATATGTCTTAGACACGTGTATTTACAATTATGGATGTGAATATAAGACACCCCCTTATCTTTCATTTTTGTCTCTTGATGATATCATAATAGGTATATAACTAGCAATCGCATGTGTTTCATGAGATGTGAACGCCGAACGGTATATGTTATTTGATTTAGAGGCATAGTTATGTGAAGGTTGTTTCTACATTTCAGTCTTGCTCCTTGCCAGAGATTCCTCATTTTCAACCATTGACTAACATCCTTCCAAATCTGTTGTGAGAATGGACCCTGTACAAATAGATGGGTGGTTCTCCATGCTAAATAGATGGCTTGTTCTCCATGCTAAATTTATAGATGGCTTGTACAAATAGATGGCTTGTTCTCCATGCTAAATTTATCAGATGAATCATCAACAAGTGATTACTGGTTGTAAAGCTAGGTTCCCTGCAATACATTCATTATTTCTAGGTTTTACACTTTGCTGGTCTCCAGGAATTTAGTGATGCTCGAGATGCTGACGAGGCAAGATATTATCTGAATGGAAGAGATTTGAATGGGAGCCGTATTGTTGTGGAGTTTGCAAGAGGGGTAATGTTTTCAGATTTTAGTTTTGTAATTTCTTCTATTATTCAGACATATGTCATTCATACCTTTGATCAGACCTCTTGGTAATTCACACCTTATTGGTTCACTTTGTCACTTGTAACTAGTTGCAGCAGCTAAGAATAATCCTTAGGGAGGAGTTAGTTGTTTATAGCTAATCCAGTTTCAATTTTGGGTTTTATATTTCTGTTTTGATTTTCCTTTGTTCATCAATATTGATGGAGAGATAGATTTGTAGGGTAGGGATGGGCGAGTGCCTCTACTCTACACATAGTGGTATATAGATATAGATATAGATTGATAAGGCAACAACATCCATAGTTATGCTTGGAAGACCAAGGGTCTATCAATATCTAGATGGATAGCATGCCCAGCTATTATATAGCCATAGCCAAGACAAAATGACTCCTATACCATTGTAAGAAGGATCCTCGATTGTTTTCCGGATGCTGGAGGTGACCAGACCGTATATAGCCTGGCCTGGAGGGTCTGCTCTGCTACTCGAGAAGCTGCATGCTACAATTTAGATTGTTGGAAAAACCTGTGGAGTAGGATATCCCTACACAGACTTTAAATTCCATGCAAATTAGGAAATTGGAAAAACAAATGGAGGATGAGGTTGATGGAAAGGAGGTTTTTCTAGCTGATATATTTGGTTCCCCACATTAACAGATGAAGTAACCAAAGAAGAATCAATCTTAAATCATCATGGAAGGCCATTTCTGAGGGCAGGAGGAGGTTAATCAGAAACAAAGGATACCACTAAAGCATTTTGTGTAAACTATGAATCACAACACAACGTAATTGTTTGAAAGTAAACATATATCCTTGTAACCCTGTCATAAAGGATTTAAGAGGGAATAAAACAGTTCCATAACTTCTCTGAGGATTTTTCTACCCAAAGAGTGCTTTTCCATGTTTAATATTTTTCTTCCATGTGTATGCATGTTTTCTTATATTTCTGTTCAATATCACTCTGTAGTTATTTTCCTACACTCAGAAAGTTAGAAAATTTGAGTTTTTGATTAGTTATTTTCCTACACTCAGAAAGTTAGAATATATAAGTTTTTATTTAATATAATCTGTGGTTGTTTTCCTTCACACACAATTAAAAATTTGGATTCATAAAAGTAATCTTGCTTTTATTTTTTTCTGGGAAAATATCGCTTTAATGAATTGTGGTTATTCATGGAATAGCCATTTACAGACCAAAAAGACAAAATAAACATGAAGGCGGTGTTGAATAAATATTTATAGCAATGTTTATCTTGTAAACATATTGATAAATTTTGTCATTAGGAGCCACATGTTTAAATTGTTGCAGTCAACGGGTGATGTCTTTAAGTTGTGATTTAAAGTCTATTTGTTAAAGCAATGAGTTAGGTTTGTCCATTCCTCGGGGAAGACATTCAACACAATGATGAATGACAAGTATAACATACTTCTTTTCTCTTATTATTCTCTTAACAAACCAATCACACAGTTTATCGCTAGTAGATTATTCTCCCTAAGTCTATAGTAAATATCCCAATAGAATATTTTATCCTATTGAGAGTGGTTGAACACAAGAAGTTGCATAGAATCTGATATTAGTGAGCCCAAATTCTAATAGAAGAAACTAAGAACTTCCTCTTACATTGAGTGAAGTAGCTCACCAAAAATGCTTGGAGTGAAACTACAATGCAAATATCCAGAAAAATCAATAAAGAAATGACTAATTGTGGAACTTGTGAACATCAAGAGGCACGTATATGGATAGGTTTGATGTTGGTGGTGCTCCATGTTATTCCTCCCGGATCAAGGGGGAGACCCTCTAATCCCAATTCTGTGATTGTGGGATTGTTGAGAGGCTCCATAATCCTTCCAAATCCAACACTATGTTAGCACTCGTACTTGGATGATATTCTACCACAATTACAATGACTGAGGAGCAGCCACTGGAAGGCAAGAAGTATGCAACAGCTACTGTGATATTATGGAGTATTTTAATTGAGAGGAATAATATATTATTCGAAGGGAAGAAAAAGTGATCAGTCAATTTTGGAGTATAAAGGATATTCCACCAACATCCTAAATGGAGAATATCCAATTTTATGCAATTGGAGTATATTATAAAAATCAATAGCATCGTGGAAACAAAAGCCATTCAAAAAAAGCTGTTCAAAAGGCTATCAGGAGCATTTAAGTTCAGAGTAGATATGGGTTCAAAATTACTGTCATGTCGAATGAGACGAATGTTTCCCACTAAGCTAAAATCAGTTGTTGAAGACATGAAGAGGCTAGCCACGCATTTTCCTTTTATATGTTTCAAACACATCAAACAAGCTACCAATAAAGTGACAGATCCTTATAATGTGACAATTCAAGTTGCTAAAGGAACCTTGGTCATGAGATCAAGGGAGGTTCTGAAGGTTCAAACTTCTAACATACAAACCTGTATTGTTGGGATGTGTTCTATAGAACAATGGCCATATAGTTAGTAGTTTTACGATTCCAGGGAAAACTAGTAAGCAATAGATAAATGTTTTCACGTTTATTGGTGTTACTACAGACCCAGGTTACTCTACTTTGTCCTATGTTATAGCTGGCTTTATCTCTTTGCTGGTTTTAGATGCCACAGGCACCAAACATTGCACCCTCTGCCATCTAGAATGTAATTATTATATGATTAACCACTATCTTTTCCCACCAAAAATATATATCATACTCTTGGCAAGAGTACAAACCTTTGATGCAGCTTCTTCCAGTTTCTCCTTGATAAAATGCCTATCAACCTCAACATGTTTAGTTCGATCATGTTGGACAGGATTATGAGCAATATCACACGCTGCCTTGTTATCACAATATAACTTCATAGGGCTGACTTGCTTAATATGTAAATCTTGCATCAGATTTCTGATCCACAATAATTCGCATATTGCCTTAGCCATTCCTCTATATTCGGCTTCAACACTAGATCTCGCAACTACCTCCTATTTTTTACTTCACCAAGTAACCAAATTTCCTCCTACAAACGTGAAATAGCCAGATGTAGAACGTCTATCTTGAACAGACCCAGCCCAATCTGCATCTGTATAGCTGTTAATATCCAAACTGTCTCCTTTTGTGAATAAAATTCCCTTTCCTGGAGATGACTTCAAGTAGCGTAAGATACGGATGACAACATTCATATGTTCTTCGCTTGGGGAGTGCATGAATTGACTAACCACACTCAGCGCATAAGCTAAATCAGGACGAGTATGTGCAAGATACATTAATCTTCCAACCAGTCTCTGATAGCATTCTTTGTTAGCAGGAACTTGATTTGAATGCACACATAGTTCCATCGGCTTTGTATTTAATGGTGAAGACCCACCTACATCCAACAGGTATCTTCCCTTCAGGAAAGTCAACAACTTCCCACGTTGAGTTCTTTTGAAGGGCCTTCATTTCTTCATTCATTTCCTCCCTCCATCTGGGATCTTTTAAGGCTTCCTGCACACTGTTAGGAATAGATACAACAGATAATTGATTCACAAATGCCATACTTTCCTTTGACAATCTATGGTAGGATACATAGTTATTTATGGGATATTTAGATTTAGAGTTGAGGACAGGTTCATAGCTAACTTTGGGTTTCCCTCTTGTGACTCGATTGGGTAACACTTTTAGGTGAGGTTCAGATTCAGAATTTTCATGAGACTCAGGCATGGAATCGGCTGGAGAAGACAATTGGTTAGCTGGTACATCGTGAGAGACTGACGGCACTTCCATTTGATTCTGAACTTCCATCTGACCCTGATTCTCATCCTCAAAAAATTCTGGACCATCACCAGTCTCACCTGGACACTCCTCCCTGTTATCCATGGTGTTACCATCACTTGGACATTCACCTGGACACTCCTCCCTGTCCATGGTGTTACCATCACTTGGACATTCACCACTAGTTTCCAAGTTGTCCAAAGGATGATGTAAAGTCTGCACTTCATCTCTATTCTCCCCCTGAAGTGAAGACTCAGAATAATACATATCATTTTCATGAAAGACCACATCAAGGGTAACATAAAGCTTTCGAGAAGGGGGGTGATAACACCGATAGCCTTTTTGATGCAAGGCATAGCCAACAAATACACATCGAAGTGCCCGAGGTTCCAACTTAGTTCTCGAGCCTTTGTGAAGATGCACAAAGGCTACACATCCAAAAACTTTAGGGGAAAAATTTGGTATGGTAGGAGCACTTACAGTGTGATGAAGGACATCAAAGGGAGTCTGAAATTGTAGGGAACTAGAAGGTACACGGTTGATGAGGTAGGCTGCAGCGGTGACAGCTTCACCCCAATAACTGGTGGGCATGTGAGCTCCAAACAAGGAAGCACGTACCACCTCAAGAAGGTGACGATTTTTTCATTCGGCTACCCCATTTTGTTGAGGGGTGTAAGGGCAAGTAGTCTGATGAACAATGCCATGTAAATTCAGGTACTGTTTCAAGTCTTGATTGATAAACTCGCCTCCATTATCAGTACGGATAACCTGAATGTTAGATTGATATTGAGTTGCTATCATTTTGTAGTATTGGCACTTGATGCACAACACCAGGGCTTATTCTATAATAGGAGAGCTCCTTGCCAACACTCTGAATTTCCAGTCCAGCCAAAGTCGATTTACCCTCTCCGAGCTTCAAAGATGTTGCGCACTCCATCTGTAGACTGGCCTCCTTTTTGTCTTTTGTAGCTTGACCTGAAACTGAGACAGGAATTTTGCTGCCAATCACAAACATCTTTTCCACATTCACTCCCTCATATCCAATGTCATGGTCCCAACCATGAGTTTCCAGAACAGGTCGCACCAGCCATTGATTAGATTCACTGTCAAGATAGCGATACCTATGAGAAGGATTTTCAGCATTAAAGGATGGTGGCAAAGCCATATCTGGCATTGGTACAGGGACAGGCTCCGGACCAACATTCTCCTCTTCCATGTTGCGAGCATTTCCAATTTTCTCCTTTGCAGCTGCTTTCATCTTCCTCATAAGCCTCCGACGCTGTCTCTCTTCTTTCAACTATTTTTTCATGAATAATTTTTCCCTGTGCTCCACTTCTTTATAATAAGCCTCCTTTTGTTCTTTACTTAACTCATTTAGCTCAGCCTTTTTTAATGGTCTGAAGTTAGGTAGCTTATCATACTCAGATTCATCTTCTTCATCAGAAACATCTTCCAATTCCTCCTCAGAAACATCCTCATCTCCAAGCTGCTCTTCTGGCATCTTCAGCTGAGCTCTTGACTGAAGCAGAGAAGAAAGAAGATAAGGCAAAGGAGGAACCCTCGGTCGCGTGCCAAATGCCTTCTCTGTTGGGCTGTCTTGCAACTTCAGGAGTGCATTTGCTTCAGCCAGGATCTTAGAGGCAAAACAAAGTAGCAGTAGTTGCGGCTTCCAAATCTACCCATTTGGCAAAACTCTCTGCCCTGCCCTGTTGGTCCTGCAGGCAGAATGATTCTCCACCAAAGATACAGGATTCATAAGTCGCATATCCCCAGAAGCTTGGCGAATAGCCTGTTGCACCACATGGGATCTCTGGGCTATAAACATCTCATAGCTCAGAGGAGTACCATTCGGCCCATCAGGCGGTGCAGATGCAGCATGAGTGAGGACTACAATCGCATTAAACCAGACAGCTGGAGCGAAAGTTTCTATGATGGTATGCAATAATGGCAAGTCTCCATAATCCCTACTCTGCATATCTAGCCGATCAAAATACAAAACAATATCTGGGGGTGTCTTCTTGATGAAATGTTTGACTGATCGCAGAACTTTCTCATTGTGTTGCTGATCAGCAGAGGAAGCTAGAAGCCCAGGTGTATCAATTACCCTAATTTTAATTCCCTGAACTGTTCCTACTATTTCCTGAACCTTCTTTGTCCCTAAGTGAAATGCATCTGTATCAGACTTCACCTCATCAAAAATTGAATTGATGGTTGCACTCTTACCCACTCCCGTCTTCCCAAGAACCATAATGGTACAGGTAAAATCAAGGCCCTCCTGTCCAGCTGCTTCTTGCTGCTCTGCAATTGCACTTGCTCTGTCAAAGCTGAAGGCTCCAGTTCTATTGGAATTCCTGCTTCCCCTAAGCTACTCAGCTAGCCCAAGCCTGTACAAGACCTGTGCAACCACAACATTGTGTGGAGTTTGGCCTAATCTATGTGCAAGCCGCAAAAACTTCACTCTAATCATCTGGAGCTTTTCACGGGTTTCATTATTCTCACCTGGCTCTCCACTGGTCTGATCCTCCGCAACTTGAGATGCACGAGATGCTGAAGTGCCATTTGCTCTAGAATGCTGCACCACACGAGAAACAGGCTCCAACAATGGTACAGATGATCCTAAACCTGCAGGACGAGCTGGAAGAGGCAATCCAGAACTATTTGAGGATGTGCCATTGGAATCTGCTGTGGCAACTATTTTTGTAGCCAAGGAGTTCATTGTGTCATTTGTTTCTTCATCTTCCTCACTGTCATCCTCTTCCGACTCAACATCTGATTGGTAATTCTCAGCTACAATGGACCTTGAATTATCATTAGGTCGTTCAATTGCTATATCCCTGTTTGACTCAACTGCCAACACTGCATCTGGCACAGGCTTCTTTTCTCTTCCGTCAGTACCATTGAATGTTTCATTAATTTCTGTCGTATAAGAATCTTGCCGTTGAATAAGGTCATTCTGCTTTCCATCTTCATCTGGGATTACCTTTTCTTCAATCTCCACAGGAATTGCTTCAACCACGACCTGTTTCTCATCATTCGTCAGAGAGGGTTCTGAGATCATATCAATCTAGACTGGCATTTCATTCAAGCGTTTAGACTTGCCAACTTGTGCTTCTTCGGCAGCTGCTGCCTTGCTGGCATCTTTAATCTCCTGGTTTATTGAGCAGTTATCCAATATCTGTATTCACTGAACAATGTCACTGATCTCCTTATCCTTATCCGACAACTTAGCAAACTCGTTATCATCCTTCTGGCTTTCATCTTGAAATTTCTCTCCTGGATCATCCAATTTCCCTGCATCCCACACTTTTCCTTCAGAATTTTCTTTCTTGCCATTTTCATTCTCTCTTAAATCCAAATTTTCTAAATGCTTCTTACCAAATTCTGTGACTACTTTGTTTCCTACTTTAACATCTAGCTCCTCATTGATTTCAATCTCTTCTATCTCACTTGGCCTTGCTGGCATTTTTCCTTCTTTGGTCATATCAGACACAATTGTATCTGTGTCCACTCCCTCAGTATATAGATACTGATCAGTTGGTAGAGATGTCTCAGGGCCATCAGACGGATGAGGCAATGGTATCTCTGCAGCACATTCAGCAATAGTGTCTGATCCTGCCAATGCTGCCAAACTTGTCTCATCATGTTTCTCAGCAGCTTCAGATAGTCCCTTCCTTCCCTCTGATTGTGTATCTGTTTCTTCTCCAGAGTTCATAGTGTCTTGTACTTTGTCCTGGCTTTCCTCATGCATGCTTTCAAACAAATGCTCAGACCTTGATTGATAAGGCGTTGGCCAAACCGTCTTAATGTGATCATCAACACCTTCACGTGTTCCTTGTATGTGCCGTTCAGAATTTTCTTCTTGAAATTCGCTATCTTCTGATGTTTGAATCTCTTGATCTGCCAGCTTTTCACTTACTTGAATTTCTTCTGCTGTATCGTCGCTTATATTTTGACTAACATCCTGTTCCCTTGCCAATGGATGCTCATCTTCCAGTACCTCCTCAGTTTCTTTGAATTTCTCCTCCTCCTTGTGCTCAGCCTCATCTGATTCAGATGATCCATGCTCTCCATTGAAATATTTTACCTTATCTCCATCTTCCCTTCTATCTTCCACTTCGTTAGGAGTCATTTCTTGCTGATTATCCACTGTAATCTCAGAGGCCTCTTCATATTTCTCCTCAATCTCTTGGATGTCCTGCATGTTATTCTTTGCCGAAGTAAAATACTCTCAACAATAGAAGTACCTATGTAGTACAGGCTACTTCTTCATTAGAGAACTAAAACCATCCCAAAGCAAGAGCTTATTCATGCACTTGATGCACAACACCAGGGCTTATTCTATAATACAAATAAAAGATGCTAATAAAGCAGTAAAATATTCTGAGATCTCTATGCCTTCTTTTTCAAGAAGCTCAAATGCCACTGGCGAATAATTTCAATCTTTCAGCTTACCTTATTCAGACGCAGAAGCAGTAGAATGTGGGCAGAACTTAAAGACGAAAACAAACCATGAAAGTGACTATACCAGCCTTAGGAATGGAGGAAGGGAACAAAGAATGTGCAGCAATGACTTTAAAGAGCTATTTGTGGTAAAAGAGAACAAAACAAATGCCCCTCCAAATAGCCTAGTGAAAAATTAGCCGGCTACTCAGGCCATTGATTAACAATGATTTCATTTTTTCAATGTTATTCTGTTTTACACTTTTCTTAAACTAATGAACTTCTGTGCAATCTCAGTATGCGATGAACAAAGAAAACTTTGTACCGCAACTGAATAGGCAAATGGTTTCCTTCGTGCAGCCAGATATTGAGACTGAACTAGAAAGGCTGAAGATTAAAGTTCAAAGTATTCAAGAGATGTGTGTATAGGGAAACTATTAAACATGTGGTTTCTGAAAATGTTGAGTATAAAGCACATTTTGAGGGTGACAAGAAAGACACAGAAACAACAAGGCAACTTGTTGTAAAGGAGGTACACCAGAGAAAAGATGTAGAACTGGGTGCTATTAGAGACTTGTATGAGAGTAAGAAAGTACAAGGTGCCATACAATCACGTGAACAAAGATGTAGAAAACATTCAATAGAAGAAATTGAATCGCTATTGATTTCTTTTCTGAATCACTTATAAGGGCAGCTTAGATCATACTGCCAAGGCTATCAAGGTTCTTAAAATAGATGTAGAGCAAGGCAGACTTGAGTTTCAATTTTTTCAATAGGCAATATGGAATGAGTTTCGAGTAATTTGCAAGTCCTCTCATTGACATCAATAGTATCAATTTATCAAGTACATACTAAAGACGTCATAGAAGGATAAAAGAATAGAGTGTACACAAGATTTAGGGATGATTGTTCTTGAATCCTATTTGTAGGTTGAGGTTCGAAGTCACATACATCAGCCTCACATGGTGATGTTTCTTAGCATTTTCCTAAACAGAGGATGTATGGTATATGAAAACATGGAATATGGGAGTTTGGATGATTGATTGTTCCAAAAGGGTGCAAGCGCTTCTCTTCTGTGGTATGTACGCTTTTGAATTGCTTAAGAAATAGCCTCTGTGATTCCCTCTTTTCATTTTTTGGTAGCTAGCTACAGCTATTTTCTGTTCTTAGCACCAGTACAACAAGCAGGTAGAAATATAAATGATTTATTTTACGAACCAAAATCTCCAATTAGAAAAAAAACAAAATCTATTTATTAAATAAACCAAAATCTAAAATTACTAGTAAGACTAGAGAAATTGCTTAGCATTGTACAATTTCTTAAATTGCTTAGCATTACACAATGTCTTAAATTGCTTAAGATATTTTCAAGCTATGTTGTACCATGATCCATAACGAGCACTTAAAATCTTCTGACAACGGGAATCAGCATATAACAATTCCACATGTAAAATGTAAAATAAGCTAAAATAGTGAATATTGTCAAGCACAAAATATGCTTGAAGGCATATTTCCTTTTTAAGAAGGGCATAAGCACAAAATATACTTAGAAGGCATTTTTACTTTTTAAGAAGGGCATATTGTCAAAGCAAAAAATATAGTTAGAAGGCATTTATCCATTAAAATAGGTCACACCTTGTATTCTTTTACGGTAGTCTTATTTCAATCATCTTATTGGCACAATCCATATAAGGAATGTCCAAAAGTGCCCCATGTCAGGTTTTATTAATAAGCTCCATATCCTATAGTTATAGTAATTACAAATATGACACAAAGTTTGATGCAAAAGAAAACATAACCCAGAAGAACATGTTATTTGTGATAAGGGTGGAGTGATAAGGGTACTCCATATACAACCTTTTGGTTCACAACTAAACAAATAACATATATCAAAAACTATGTACATCTGAATTCCCAACTAACATTTCCACATTAAAAATAATAATGTAACATACATCCACATCATAAATCATGTTTATACCATACATACTTCCATGTAACAACCATATCACAATACTTGTAAACCATAAACCATCTCACAACAAGTAAGAATCACAAGTATTAAACAACTTTATTGTATAGTGGTCTCCATAGTCCCTTCAAGTAGAAAATACAATGCTATCTAGCTTAATAGTTTATTACCAACAAGGTTTAGTAATTTATTCCATGGCCTTCTATATAATACCAAGTGGCTTTGCTCATTGTTCAATGACTTGTAAAATTTTTCATGGTCTTCTACATCTAGTCTCCATTTTTGCGTTTACTATTTGTAGTCTTCACTGTTGCAATTGTAACCCTGTAGCAATTATGTGATGGGTGTAATGATACACCTTTTTTTCTGGTTTGTAATCAACAAAGTGAATCCCACTTTGGAGGGATTTCACTTGTTGTAAGTATGTTCCCGCACTACAACCGAGCCAAAAAATGTTGTCACTTCACTTGTTATTTCACATGTTAGCTTTGTTCTCTCCTTTGTGCAACGCAACAAGTAGTACTCCACTTTCTCAATATTGGCTTCTTTAGCAATGATTGCAAATACATCTCCTACAAAAAAATGCAAAGAAACATTCAATGATTGGATGTATAGTATAAATTATATACATATATATTTAATTATCAAATTATACTTGATCCTTTCAAATAAAACATACCTTGTTTAACCAAAGTCCGTATATGTGGTCATAATCGGTTGAAATTAATGGCACATCTTCAAAACTATCATCATGACTTGATCCATATGTGTCATCCACAACTAAAGGAACTTGCTTCCACTCACCTACATACCCATGTTTTTGACTATTGCACTTTGAATATGATTTGTTCATGCATTCATAACAAAAACAAGAATAATCTCTTGTACAGATTGTCCAGTTATTACTATCCATAGTCATCAAAGAGTGCAAAGACCTAGAATTGGGAATCCTTTCACATCCATACTTTGTCCTCCGATCAATACCTTCATTTAATCATGCTCAAAAGATCAATAAAGTTTAAAACAAACAACAAAAATCAGAATAAAAAAATTAAAGTTAGTAACTTGTAGTTCACTTAATAAATCACATCAAGATTTACATATCTATGTTTTAAATGTGCATGTACCTGTTATCTCCCAAAACACTCTGTGTGGGGTTGAAGCCTGTGGGGTTGAAGCGTGTGATGTTGAAAGAGGTTGAAACCTAAACTGCAAAATGTTTCTTACACCATTCAACAATGGTGTGGGCATCAATCAATTGATCTCCCTCGTAATCAAATCTTTGTTTCTTTATAGCATGTTTGATGCATACACCCGCACCATCGTGTTTTCCCTTCCCATGACCACTCTCAAAAAAACTCCATAAATGAGGAATTTTGTGATGACGATGATAACGACTGAGTGCAAAGAAAGGGCGAGAGGATTTGAATTGTGATGCAACCATCTGACCAAACAAAATGGTGATCTATTTGTATTCCTCGTGATGAAGATATTGAAAGAACAAACCAAAATAATGTTGCACAAAGTGGGTGTCATGTTCCTTGTCATCACTTATATAGAAGTGATACTCCTTTTTGATCATTCGCTTCACATATGTACTTTCAACCCCATCCAAATCCAATTGTGCATGCCTATAAAATACTTGAACCATGATAGTAACTTGGTCAAGATGATAATACGTGTTTGAATTTCTATTTGATGAGAAAATGAGTAATTCTCAGCAAAATCAACCACAGACAATATGGAACCAATAGGGAATGTGTCCCTATTAGTCTTGAATTGTGTAGCATGCCACTTTGAATAGTCAGAATGTTTGATGTACGGACTAATTAAACTTTGGAAACTTTGCATGAATGTAGCAATGCGGATTTCCTCTTCTACCAAATCCAATCACAGTTGCATCTTTTCCAAGCCTTGTTGAATATTTTATGTATTTGAACCTACAAAATCAATTCATAACATGGACAAATTGTCATGTATTCATTTGCAATAAAATAAAAATCAAAATAAAATCTAACATCCAAATTTAAAAACATAAATTTATATATATCACCTCTTGCAAGCAACTAGGTTAACTGTGTCCAAATCTTCATTTGTTTTTGGCAATAATTTCAAGTCCCCACACTTGTCATAGACACCTTTGATGTAAGTCATATGATCATCGACATGATCATCAGATACGTTGCAAATAATTGAAGTTATAAATTCACCGACACATGTAGGTGGGGAAATTTCTTCTCGTAACTTTCTATACACGTGAAAAAACATAGATTTTGAAATACATTAATTTTAAATCACATGTCTCAAAAAACGATATTTAAACAAATTTTAAATATATAGATATAAATGAAAGCACGCCTCAAAATATATATACATTGAATCTATAAATTTTTATGTACACGATAGTGATAATCAAACTCAATGTGATAGCGACAACAACATGTGTCAAGGACTTTATCGGCTTGCACATACCAAGGCTTCAAATTTTCAAACATTCGTTGTCCAATCTTAACATCCTGGATTTTCTTCGTAAACTTTATGTACATCTCATGTTGAGTTATTTCAAGTCAATGTTTTATATGTTCATCATAGTTATTGCGAGTTATCCTATGTTTTAAAACATCCCTCACATTCGAAGAAGGACGAGTCCTCTCACCCAAAAATCGAAACTATCTTCACAATATTATCCTCTATTTTATCGTAACGTGGATTTCTACACATTAGTGCCCAATTTCCTTCCATAGTAGAGTCATCCAATGTCTTCCTCCTCTTTGCATACACAGTAACCATATTTCTAGATAAACCCAATGCCTTGGCAAAGGCGGTAACATGACGATTCTTTGTTGTATCTTCACTTACAACCTGAAGTTAATATTGCTCTACGAGAAATACTCTTATCAACAGACCTAGTTTTTGTACCCAAAGAACTTATTCCTTAAAAAACATTCCCAACAAATTCTTCTTCTACACGTTTTGAATTTTTGCGTCCAAAATCAACACCTAACAATTTTAATGTTTCCCTCATATCAACATGATTCAAGAATGTAACCAACAAATGTGCTCTAGCAATCGTAGTCAAATTAACAAATTCACCATATACTATCTCTACAATTTTTGTTTTCTTTCATGATAGTGGTTCTTGTTCGGAAAATTCTTTTAATTTTTTAAATCCATCTTCACCAAGTGTTTCACATTTTTTTGGGAAGTAATTCCATAACTTTTGTTATCACTTGACATAATGTTGAGCATCATGATCTGTGTCCATAAACATACACATGGGATCCTATCAAAACCCTTGCCTTTACGTAATCTAAAAACATAAATTATCATATTTAAACCTTAGAACTAAAAAAAAAAAAAAAAGGATCTATCAAGGGTTTCTATACATATGTACCAATTTTTGCAGCGTTGTCTTTCACTTGTTGTGTCTTCTCTCTCTCTCTTTGTGCCCTCCTACGAACAAATCCTCTAGCATTCTTCTCTCTGCATTCTCTTCCGCGGTATATTTTCGTTTCTCATTCTTTGCATTTCCCATGATTCATCCACTTCAATAATTTTCACCCGCACACATAAATTGTGATAGATCTGAATGTCTAAGAGTAAACTCGATACAAAACTATATGTGCATGCAACTCTATTTATATACAAATCTCAGTAGAAATTAGGTTATTTTTAATTTTAGTTTTCTATAACTTTAAAACAACTTTTCTAATTTAATATTACATATTTTTAAAACAACTTTTCTAATTTAATTATTTTTGGTTAAAAACAATTAAAAAAACACACTTAGTTTAAAACACAAAAAATATGTAAAAAACTAAATTTAAAACATAAAAAGTGAACAATATTAAATAAGTAACTTGTAAAACATTAAATTTAGAAGGGGAGACGCAATTGCGAATCATTAAATCTAGAAGGAGACGTTTTGGCGGCGCTTTGGTGGTATGGAGGGGGTTCGCATGAATGGGGGTTCGCGCGAACCACATTTGCGCGAACCCCCATTCGCGCGAACCCCTATGAGTGGCAGTGACGTGGCGCTGAGTGGCACATTTTGGCTCCAAATCCTTTTGGGGGACAATTGTGAGCCAAAATCTGCCACTCGGGTGCCACGTAATTAGGGTAAACGAAATAGTTAACTTACAAAATTTTGACACAAAATTCATATTTTTATTGGCTTTCTAAAAATGTAATTTTCATTTTTTAAAAATCTATTTTGCTATTTATTTTTTAATTTTTACTAACATACGGTATTTTAGGACAATCAATAGTACACAATCAACCAAATTTGAAAAATAGTACAATATATCAAATTTTTTTGAAAAAATACACTTAGTATTTGATGAATTCTTCTTCTTACTGTGAAAAAAATTAATTTTGATATAAATATTAAAAGTTATTGGCATTGAAATATGGACGCCGTTTATTTTAAAATATATTTACTAAATAATTAATTAAAAAAATATGAGTCAAAAAAATATGAAAATTTGAGAGCACATCAAAATTATAATCTTAAACATATATCTAAAATTTCATAGTGAAAAGATAAGTTTTCATTTTAAAAACCACCGGGACAATCATTCCTCTTTAATAACATAAGAAACAACATATGAATAAAATTAAGAAAAATACTGTATTTTTTGCCAATTTTTTCTTTTAAAAATATACATGTATTCTAAACTCTAAACACAACATTTTGTTAGTTTGTGAAATTTCATGAATGTGTACGGTTTTTGGCTATTACCTTTAGAAAATCAATTAAATCGAAAATTCATGTTTACTAAGGTACAAACCATACCAAAAAGTGAGACATTTTTATTTTGCTTTTACCCCTTAAGACCACCTTAGGGGAAGATCATATCACACCTAAAAGAGCCATAGGGAATTCTCCTTTCGTGCTTGTATATGGAAGGGAAGCAAAACTTCCGCTCTCCTTAGAGTTACCTTCTTTGGAGTTAGCTCATTAACTTGAAGTTATGGAGAGCGATCCTCTGACAAGAAGGTTCGCTGAACTCATGGAGTTAGAGGAAGTACAAAACAAGGCTATGAATACTTTGGAGAAACATCAGGCTCAAGTTAAGAAATATTTTGAAAAGAAGACGTTTGACAGACATTTTCAAGAGGGAGATCTAGTCCTCAAATGGGATGAAGACAGGGCCAATCCAGGAAAGCACGCCAAGTTTGACACTCTTTGGAGTAGGCCATACATCATCACAAGTTGCAAAGAGGTGAATTCATTTCATCTATCCAGGCTCAATGGAGAAGAACTTCCCATTCATGTGAATGGGATACATCTCAAAGCTTGTTTTTGAGAAGTGTTCCACCCCATGTAAAAGTTTAGTTAGGTGTGTTCCTCCAAGTGCTTATGCACATTGTTGTTGTGTGTTGTTATTTTCTTGCACATTATTTCATCATTGGAGGTATTAAAGGAAGAAAGGTTCAAAGTTTCAAAAAGAGTTTTATGATATACATAATTCAACATTTGTTTCATTTAAAATTATACAGTTTTCTTGATGCCAAGCATTCAAAACATTCAAGTATACCTCATGCCTAGAATTTCAGGGAGGTCTAAGATCAGATTTTCTCAAGAGGATTCCGGGATGTATCACAAAGGATAAAATCACTTTCAAGATTCCAATATAGACTCCATGCCCAATGGATGAATTAAGGATACTAGAATCATGATTAGTAGGCAATCATCCCCGAGAGGTCTCCAAAATATTATCTAATTTTTCACACATGGAAAAATTGGACAACAAGGTCCTATTATGATCAAATTACGACATTAGTCCCAAAGGCCCATTTCGGGTCATCAAGGGATAATGAGTTTAAAATAATTAATAATTTTCATAATTGAGCTCACTTAGCATTGAGCGAGGATAAATTGAGCTCAACTCATTAATAACTAGGTGTTCGTGAAAGGAACGATAACCAAATCGTACCAAGCCAAGAACACACATGCTAATCAAACACCACGATCAATAAGATGAAAGTAATTCACCAGAATAACTTTACATAAAACCTTTGCAAACAAATGACAAGCAATATCATATATTATTATGGAACTCAATGCAATACATTGAGAATGGTCCTTGCTTAAATAGGCAAGGAATAACAATCTAAGAAATAGTCAATGTCGTAGATCAAGTCATAAATCAAGGAAATAACTAGTCATCAAAGAACTAGTCAAGACCATAAATTTAGGAGAGAACTAGACATCAAGGATCTAGTCAATACCATAGATCAAGGAAAGAACTATACCTAACAACTAGATAATATTTCCTAATATCTAAATAAGATAAAAGAAATATCCACACACATAAGTGGGTGAGGATAAATACAATAAAAGTAAATAAAGTACCTAGGTGAACATGAGATAAGGTAAATACCTACTCTAACACCCCCTCAAGTGAAGCTAGGGGCCAAAATAGATGTGGCATGTCCATAGTATGAGTCCCGACAACTAGGCCTGATGAGGTACTCATGTACAATAACTGGGAAAAAGGGACACCGCAAGGTACCTAAAACCAATAACAACAAAGTAAAGAGAGTAAAGACCCGCTCCAAGGCATCCCAAGAAGCTCGGATCAAAAAACTTGTACAATGTTGAAGAAGTTTAGTGTGCACTATGGTCTAAATCCACTGCTCGATCACAAAACTCAAAAATAATTGACATTGGGCTCCACCAGAATAGCTCCATACAAGGAGACTATCAACAAAGTGATGTCGAAAGTGCAAAAAAACACCAAACATAATTTGATCAAGTGCTGCAAATAGGTGTGCCACGATCCAAGAATAATAACCAAAGCAACAAGGCAAGGACACAAAATCCAGAGTGTCATGATCCAAGAAAAGCCAAGGTAACAAGGCAAGGACACAAAACCCGAAGAAGAAGGATCATCACCACACCCTCCCATCTTGTTGAATGGGTGGAGTGACGCTACAAATCTGTATGAGTTGTCAAAACAACTACTTGAACACTGAAAAACTAACACTGGGCTCCACCAGAATAGCTCCCCCATAAGAGAGATTGTCAACATGCCAAAAGTGTCAAAAATATAGATACAAAATCTCTCAACAAACAAGAGAGATACACTACACCTGCTAAATAAAAATTCTCAAAACAAGAAGCATCACAATGCATAAGGTATAGAAAGTGGAGCAAGAGGCCGAATGGTGGAGGAGCCATGCCTGTAGAGTCCTCTCAACGAATGCCTATGTCACCTCCACGAGTGATCAGATATCCACCCCAAATCAACATGGATGGATGAAGAAGATGCCTGCATATGACTTGGTGTAAAATGCACAATGGGCACATACAAAAGAACATCAGAATGTGTGTCAGGTTGATCATGTCTGACAACTGAAATCTCAAGTTTCTCAATCTTGAGTGAAGGTGCAAAACTCATGTGTTGCTCATGATCCTCAGAAAGAGTCGAGCGAACAAAAAAAGGAGCTCTGTCAATGTGTGATCCCAATGAAGTATCTTCTCGAAAACCAATGTCATGATGAGAATTCCACTTAACATGTGGAATAGAGGAAACAATACCTTGTGAATGTCTACCAATGACTCCTCTAGTGAGACCCATAGAACGGAGCATGCGAGAACTGAATGTAGTGGTATGCTTCTTAAAAAAGCCATGCAGCTGAGTAGAAGTAGGATACACAACATGTGGTACTGTAATAGGCACAGATGTGGAAGAGCATGTAGTAATAAGCCTCATAGGTTTAGAAGCATCAAAAGCAGGTTCAGGCTCAAAGATTGGTAGATCAATGTCAGTGGGTACAAGAGCAACAAGCCGCAAGTGGACTAGGAGCATAGATATGGTTGTCCATAATATGATGGTGATGTTGTAGGCTATCAAGTTTGTTACTGAGGAAGTGTATTATTGTATCCTTATCACGAATGAGTGATTGCAGAGAAGATAATTTCACTTCTTAAGTGATCTATTTTCTTCCACAAATTTTACAATATCCTCTTGAAGTTTACATACTTCAGAGAAAAGCATATCATTCTCAAAATCCATGATAGGTAAAAATCGCAACTCCCAAAATTTAGAACGTCACTCCATTGATGTTGAAAGTGAAAAACAAACACCAAACATAATTTGATCAACTGCCACAAATAGGTGTGACACAATCCAAGAAAAACCAAGGCAACAAGGCAAGGACACGAGATCCAAATAAATAAAAGTGCCACGATCCAAGAAAAAGCCAAGGTAACAAGGCAAGGACACGAAACCCGAAGAAGCAGTATCAACACCACACCCTCCCATACTGCAGAATGGGTAGAGTGACACCACAGATCTGTATGAATTGTCAAAATCAACTACTCGAACACTGAAAAACTAACACTGGGCTCCACCAAAATAGCTCCCCCATAAGAGAGACTGTCAACATGCCAAAAAAGTGTCAAAAATACAGATCCAAAATATCTCAACAAACAAGAGAGATATAAATGTATACACCCATAGATATAATAATGCAATACCCAAAATTTTAGGACATCGGGCTCAACCAAAAATGCATCCACAAGTGATCACAACACCCTCCCGAATTTGGCACTTTATAATTGAGTGCATGTAAATATTACAATGAGTAACAATACCTTTTACATTTGAAATATGTGTATAAAAATGTCACCAATGCGTAGATCTCGAAAAAATACACAATTTCAAAAAAAAAATCACCTTAATCCGAGCTACGGATCAAAAGTTATGAGCTCTACAAGGTTTTTCTATTAAAATAATATTTTAATGCTGATCTTTTTAAAAGGTACACATGACACCCAAATGTCGAAAGGGTAAAAGAGTGCATCCACATGATACATGCTTGTGACCAAAGGATAAAATCCTATTCCTAAAACCTAAAATGTCCAGAGGGTAAATCATTGCGTCTAGAGGGTACACGCTTATATCCAATGGATAAAAGAATGCACCCAGAGGGTATAGATCTGCGTCCAATGGATAAAAGACTACATCCAAAACCAAAATACCCAGAGGGTAAAAGAATGCATCTAGAAGGTACACGCTTATATCCAATGGATAAAAGAATGCACCCATAGGGTACAGATCTGCGTCCAATGGATAAAAGATTGCATCCAAAACCGAAATACCCAGAGGGCAAAATAATGCATTCAGAAGGTACACACTTATATCCAATGGATAAAAGAATGCACCCAAAGGGTATATATCTACATCCACTGGATAAAAGACTGCATCTAAAACCGAAATATCCAGAGGATCAAAGACTACATCCGGAAGGTACACGCTTTTATCCAATGGATAAAAGAATGCACCTAGGGTACAAATCTGCATCCAAATTTGACTTTCTCAAAACATGGTCAAATTTCTGATCAGGGATTCTATGGTTTTGGCACCTTCCAAATCCAATGGCACACTTTGTTTTGCATAAAAATGCATGTTGCAGAAAAGTGCTAACAAAATTCGACTATATGAAAAAATAAACTCTTGCTTGCAAAGAAAAGCTTACAGATGGATGTCTACATCATCTATCACTCTAATACCATGAAAGGAATGATAAGAATATTGTTCCAAGCTGCGATCTCAGATGATAATAGCACACCACATTAGATTTGCAAAGCAGAAGAGCCAAAATACCATATATGGAAATCCATCATAATCCATAATGCTCAATATATTACAATAAAATGACTTGAATTATTCAATACGAAAGATGTACATATAAGAGAGGGAAGTACAACTACTACCTAAATCGGTGGTGAAGAACTCCCACTAATCGATACTTGGTATTTAAGTTAACTCCAAAAGACTAAGTCGACACAAAGCTAACTCCACACAACTAGTACACCTAAGCAAGCTAACCGAACAAATGTAGGGCTAACACAAGTGTAAAATTATCCTAATAAATAAATAAAAGGATAAATAATGACCTACACTGTGATTCGCTCGGTTAAGAACTCATTCGTTTATCATTGGAGCTCAACTTAATGGGCCTACGAGCCCAACATTGAAAAAAGTCGACTTGAGTCGATAAAATATGGGAAAGTTTCCAAAAATAGGAGGATTTTATAAAATAGGCCAAGGACCATTGAACAAAAACTTAGCTCACTGAGTAGCTCGGTGAGCTACTTGGCAAGCTGGCGATTCGGGAAGGCATTAAGTTAAAATAGAGCTCGGTTCAAGGAGTCGAGCTCAATATTGACCCATAACAGTTAAAGCAATGGGGCAGATGGCACAACTCGAGAGATGAGATCCTAAGAGAGCTCAATCGAATGTACCTTGGTCGGGTCATGTCTCGAGGGAACAACTCGCCAATAGAGCCAAGGCATTTAAAATGCAAATTTATACTATAGCCGAATTAACTAACTTGACCCAAGAGTGGGCACTCGTAATACAAGCTCACAAATAGAAGAGAATAGAGCTCGGTTCTATTGAGGTACCATACAGACAAGTGTAGTGTAGAGAGGAGTGACTCGGGGATCGATACTCGAGTTGGGAGGAAGAGCTCATGGTGTGAACACGAAATAGGCGTCGAGATCAATTCACTATCACAATATTGTCTCAAAGAACAAAGCATTTCAAGAAGAGATGACTTAGGCAATGATTTAAGATTCTACACAATTGGGATTCGGCACATTGACCAACAATAATGGATCGTTGATTTAGTTTTCAGTAGTCACAGCATCGAGTTGAATATAGCTTGATGTGGTGGTGAGGTGTCCATGATTTACACGGGGAGTATAAGGTCTAGCTCGATCCGAGAAAGTTTCCATCTTAGTTGAGCTCGTAGTAGGAAGCCCATTTCGAGAATGTTCAAGAGTCGAGGTTGAGCCTTATCTAGGAGAAATCGGCGAGAGTTAACTTGGTGGTTCAGCATAGGTTGTGCTTGAGTTGAGAGCCAACGAGTTCAAGAGGTTTGGATGTGTCGTGGGATGAAAGAATATCCCACCGGCTTGACTCGGTAGGAGGAAAAAACTCATGGTGATCCCACGCGCTTGTGGGAATTGTGGAGATAAGGAGCTTACTTGCCAAATTTACGCGGTGAAGCTGAGGTCGGGCCCTATGGAGTAATGTGGCAGAGACATTAGGCGGGGATTAAAAGCTAGCTTGCTGAGTTCAAGACATAGGAGATGGTAAGTCAACATAGGAGTTCCGCGCATGGGAAATTAAGGAGAGCATGGTCAAGTGGAAATGTTTGGATGGAAAACCAACATGATACTTCCACACGAACCACGTAAATGGGAGTATTAGAGCACGTTGGTGAATTTGGAGGAGGTGATTGATGACAAAAGTATGACAAGTGAATCGCCATGTAAATAGGTGAAAAAGGAATGACGTTCGTTGGAAGACCGAGTGAATTCGAGTGGTGTGGCGCATGGAGCTTGAATGCATCGGAAAGTGAGGAATGCCAACTATTGAAAAGATATCGTAAATTGAATAACAAGTGCTCATCAAACAGGAATCAAGACCAAGTTGAAGTTTGAGTCGGCATTAACCGGTGCATGCCTATCAAGGGATATGTGAAGAAGGAAAGGCCAATCTAAAAATGGCTCACATAGAGTTTAGCGTCATAAGGAGCTCAACATCATGCTGTGAGTTACACAGAGAAGCTTGGATGAGTTGTTTGATGGTGAGTTTGAGTGTAAAGCTCGCGAGGGACTTGCTTTTGGTGGTGCATGTTGAGTTTGAGGATTGTCGGGAAATGCATGGTGAACTCGCAGAACTCGGTAGGTGACAAGGGAGCTCTAGAGATTGGTTGCAGTGATCTCATGTCGATCTCGGTTGGCAAAGAACTCAGTGACTTATGGTGAAGGCCGAGTTGGCTTGAGTTAACAGGAGACACCGAACTTGGAAGATGAACATGATGATTCGAGATAAGGTCACCAAGTCGATGGAAAAAGGAGCTTGATGGTGGGGTGAGTAAGCATAGCTCGCTCAACGCAACATGTAAGAGAGAGTTAGAATCGGTGGATCTCGGTTAGGACCTCCGTTTAGGGTTCAATGGAAGAGCTTGGTGGAGAGCTCGTATTGTGAGCCCGACATGGCGATGAGCATTGGAAGGAGGTTGAGGAGCCATATTGCAGGATTGAGTGATGATGAGGCACCTAATGTAAGGAGCTCAATGGACTCATGAAGCCAAAACAATGAGCTTGCAGATAAATCCCATAGGGTTGAGCCATATAGAGTAGATAACTAGGAGTCTCAGAGTGGGTTCATGGGTCGATGTGATGGTGATGCGCTCGACGCTCAACAAAGCATGTAAAGATCGCTTGGCTCATGAATGGAGCTTGGTTGATGGAAGAGCACGAATGAGGATGTCGATTATATGGATGGCGGGTCGGGTCGTTGTAGCTTGATGTATGTTAAGAAGCAATGTAAGTTGCACGCCATGTATTGATACGGAGCTCGGTGGTGGACCCGCAAGTTGAATGAGTTCGAGTGAGTCGGTCCGGTTAAAAGTTTGATTTTGAGCTTGGTACGAAGACCGAGAAAGCTCATTGATAATAGATCGGAGGAGAGAATGAGCTTGATGTAATCTGAATGGGTTGAGTCCGAGGCAGTAGACCACATAGAGCTATATGGTGAGTACATGGAAATTTCTCATAGCAAGGAGTTAAATGTGGACCGAGAAGAGCTCATGTCGTAGAACTCACACATAAAATTTGACTAAAGTCATTAACCGAGCGAGGTCGAAAAATATTGCATGGAAGACGAGTCATTAGACTCGTGAGGAGTAATTGAAATGGTGAGTAACTCGAACCGAGATCGCTCAACATCATATGACTCGGTTGACAGGTCCTCAGGCTCTAAGGAGAATTGTTAGAGTTGGCTTGGAGGTCATACAGAGAAATGAACTTGGTCACAGAGAACATTGAACTCGTGAATAGCACTTGGTCAAGCACAAGCGTCCAACTAGAGAGTGCACGAGCCGAACAGATGTGGAACGAGGTCGCCGGTGTCAACGGGCTAGGAGAAGAGGGGTGAGCTCATTTGGGAAATCAAGTAGCTCTCGATCGATGTGATGGCAATGAGACTCGGCCAATACACAGTGCGGAGGAACTCGGACCAAACATGGTGAGTTGGCTCGGCGAGCCAACCATTGAAATGGTATTTTTACCTTTTCTTGGACGATTTCCCCTTCACTGTAAATTAATCCTAAAGGGGGCCCACCATTAATATTTTTAATATTAATTTTAATTAAATTAATATTTTTATTTAAATATTTTAATAATAATATTTATTATTATTTAAATATTCTTTTAATTAATTGAGAAGACTAGGTCATCGGTCATCGGGCATTAATGACACATGATGGAACCTTCTAAAAAGGTTTAACCATCTGTAATAAACACATCATGTGCCTTCAATTTAGGAATGTAATTATGACCTTTCCTCTTCTCTCTCACATATTTTTCTATAAATGTAAGTTGGAGGCTCATTCCAAAGGGTTCCAATAGGTCAGATCGGTTAGAAAGTTAGACATCTTAGGCAAGTGTGTATTTTTCAAGAGTCCTCTCTCTCTTTTGTAAGTTGTCCTTATATGTTGAGGGAACTTTCAAGCCTCCTTTCCGAGATTGTAATGGAAACCATTGCCTCTTTTGAATGTATGATGCATTGTGCACATTATTGAAGCAATAAAAGTGTGTGTTTTGTGACTAATATCGGTCCTTTCATCCTTCTATACTTCTTTGTGTCTTTTCTCATGCTTGCAAGTACACTATGCAAGTCTACTTTACTTTTGCGGAGTTCTTGGTGTTTTGTGCTTATCAAAGTGGTGGAGCATTGCATGCAGTTGAGTTGTGGTGCTTGTTCACCCTTCTCAAGTTCATCCTTCTTCACTGGAAGATTGATAGATTTTCTTTCCTGATCGAGTTTAGCAAAGGGAACACATGCTTCCTAGTCTATGGTATCTCATACCCTCTCTAAGTACAGTAGGTGAAGTTGACATGTGGTGCACACACCCTCTTCAAATCAACCCTTCCCGAGTCTGGAAACACACTTTATTTGGTGCATCACCATCCCTAGTATAGTTTCATTTCTACAAATCTCTTTCCCTAATACCCATGAAGATGTTAGCATAGGACTAGATAGCCATTTCATTACACTAGGAGTAGTACAATATTTATTTGAGGAAGAGGAAGCTGGCCTTCTCCAGAGGTTCACCTCGAGCCCAAGTCCCATAGCTTGAGAGGTGATCCCATGTGTCCCAATCACACCGTACGTCCTATCCACATTCCAGCCATTTGGAGGGTGTAGTGATTTGGCAACAATAGTATCCTAATGAACAAGGTTAAAATTGAGTGAAATACCATATTTGGTTTTGATGTGTGGCATCGTGTACGTTGATGAACATAACCAATGTTACATAAAATACTTTGTCTAATTCAAGATGTATGATTGGGCATGCCATAATGGACAAGATTAAAATTAGGTGAACCAATCTTGGATAATTAGCTAAGAAAAAATTGAATAAACTACTATGTCTAATGTTGATAATCTATTTCTTTAATGGAAAGATGTTACAACCTTATCAATGATACTAGAGGTGCTCCCTAGTTTCCAAGCTCCATGCCTATCAAAGATGTAGTATAATTGACAACAAGATACATGGAGGGCTTGATTGGGAGAAGCACCAATGATGAAATGAAAGGTTTGTTGGAAATGTTACATGCGAGACATATTAAATGACATCATCCTCACCATACTGATCAATTAGCTCACAATATTGTTCCATGTGTTGTTTATCGCAACATCGTCCCAATGATTAACATCCATAAGCAACTTAAATTGTGGTTGAGATTGAAGCCCATCATAATTCCCATAAATAAAAGAGGCACGAATTATGTATTTCTTCCCCGTCATGGTAGGTAAGTTGTAGCAATTTCGTATTCCTCGAGGAAAACTATGCAACCGCTGCATTTCTTTATCTAGTACCTCCCCATTTGGAATTTTAAGCACCTTACTTTCCCCTGACTCAATGAAGAGGATGTCCGATGTCCATTATATGCCACGGGTATCATTGTATACCTCATTTACACTGCCTCCACAATCAAGGCTAATGAATCTGGTGAAAGCAACAAAGTACAATCAAATTTTAACATCAATAACAAGGATTGTTGAATGAGATGCGCTCAAATGGAAAATCATTGAGAAAGTGTTTATTTTCTCAATGGAATTGAGTAAACCACCATTTAATAAAACAAAATAAATCAGCTTCTAAATAACTCACCTCGTTGAGCATACACAACAAATATGGAGATCATACATAACATCATAAAGGTAACAACTTTCACGTTTATGTTCACTCCCTCCATTGCGAGATCTTTCAAGTTTATGACAACTTGTTCACTGTTTAAATGCCTTTTTGAAGTACAACATACAAGAATAACACTTCAACCTATCTGATATTTGTTTTGCAAGATCTCCTACACGTGTATAGGATTTTCAATCTTACTCAAAATATTTAGAGGACTTCACAACATGAGATAAAGATAGAGTTTGACAATGTTAGTCAAATCTAAGTAGGTGAAAAATCTTAAACGTTACAAAGAAAGATTCATAGTAGAGTAAAAAAACATACAACATTTGTAAAATTGTATGGATTGTCCTTGTTGATCTATATGATCTTGTACCATGTCGAGTTTCTAGCTATAGTTCTAAAAATAAAGCACTTTCAAGTTCATGTCTCCCAAATTGTAGCAATCTTCACACACAAAACATCCCAAATCCATTTTTAGCTAGCTAAGTTCACTCATTCTCTTGTTTTGATATCATAGCATGTTGTATACACTAGTTGCAAGAATTAATGTGTTATTATATTACATGATTAATGTTAGAAGTTAATTAATCAAAATAACCTTTTGTATCTCCCCTTACATCCTTTTAATGTACTTAACTCACTAATATATTATTTTTAATAAGGGTCAAAATTTGGTGAACCTAACTTGTGACATAATATTTGTATCAACCCTAGTTGCTTTGTAGGGATTTTTTTATACTCCTCCTCCCTCTTGGTGTTGTATTTATCTTTCTACTTTACATCAACATGTCGTTACATTCAATTTTTATGATATTTGAATAAATCCTAAAATCCAAACCCCCATGCTAGCACAAGCTACCATCCCTCTAACTAGGTCTATACATGTGCTTCACATACGAGTGAAGCTCCTTATATTTATCTTACTTCTCACATGGTTAAAAAAAACTCCCACCTATCTAGATATACAATCTGAGGTCACCCCTATCTCAACTAAGTCTCTAATATTTTCACTCTACCCCATTAGTTCCCATAGTTAATGTTGTTACCACAAGATGTAATAAGAAACCACTTGGGGTAAATCCACCATTTCCTCCCATGCAATTATAACACATATGGCCAAGGTCAATGTGAGCTCTAAGGGTTATCATCTAATTAAAAAAATTAGCAACACTCCTACTAAGATATCTCTATTAGAGATACTTCAAAAAGCATCTATTTATGAGGACATCTTACAAGATACTTTGTACTTTTTTACCGTGGTGAACAATATTCTATAGGTTTATTTTAATTCTCTCATGGATACATTTAACATACTTAATAAGACTATTTATTTTAACACCGATGACATTCCCCTATTTCTAATATGAATGCATGCCCATCTCTTTTCATCACTGCACACATTCAAGGTTTCTTCATCAATCAAATTTTGATTGATAAAGGTTTTAGCCTTGACATATGTCCTTGGTCACTACTTGCACAAATGGGTATTTATCCCACCGCAATCGATAATACAACTACAACTACTATACGAGGCTGGACAACATTGTGATATCTACACTAGGAACTATCACTTTGGATATCCTTGTTAGTCCTAAGATGTTACCTCCTACTTTTCACATCATGGACAATATTCATTATTACACTCTAATATTGGGTTTCCCTTAGATTCATGATATGTAGTTTGTTCCATCTACTTTCTATATTTGTATCAAATTTCTGCACATTGGAATTTAACACATGGTAGATGTCAACCTCGATCCTTTCAAATATTGAAAATTTGATATGTAAAACACATAAATATGTTTTGTTACTCCTCCATTACAATCAATTCCTATGGATAAATTAGACAAATATGTTTTTGGTAAAAATAGTCATAGCTCTAATTCCTCTACACCTCCATTCATTGAGCCACCTGCATATGCTTTCACTTAGGTGTCTCCTTCATTTTTTGATATCTTAAAACTAGTTTTTACCCCTAACCGTCTGGATGATGTTATTCAAAAACCAAATAAAAATTGATTATCTTAGTAATAGTGATGATGATTCCATTAAACTTACAAATGAGAACTTGTGTAAACTAAATTTTAATCTAATTGATGAGGATGATTCTATGTTTCATTCTCTTTTTGTCTCCACTAGACCTAGGAATTATCAACCTAAGAGACTTTATATTTGATACAATTGCTACTAATGATCATACCTCTCTAATAGCACTATTAGATCTGATCCTGCAACATGCGGTCATCACATTGGGTAGCATACCAACTGTTAATTTTATCATAATCCTTGCTCACCTTGATATGATATAGGAACTTTTATCTATCTTACTCAATTAATATTTCCTTACCTTTCCTTCTAAACTCCATCGATTTACTAAAAATATTTTTGAAAAACATTATATCCATTTTTGTGACTATCATCATGTTTCTAGACATGATAGAGATCATTGACAAGAATTACTCGCCATAATAAAAATTTCAATAAATGTGGACATCGATATTTTGTATGAAACATTTTCACCTCTTGAGTAGTAATATTCTGAAGAAATATTGAGATTGGGTAGAAAACTGTGCTTTGATAACTTCACTATCATAATATACATTTACACTCAATATTGCAAGCACGTGTCACTCACTCTAAATATGAAAAAGAAAATTTGTACATATGATGTTTTACATACTTTGGATCTTAAACCATCCGATATTAAACCTCTTCTCACTTCTTCCGATTTGAAATGTTATAGTGTTTTCTTTATCACTTTTGGCCTCACGCATAATCAATCAATACTATGGTTTGGGTCACTCTTGATCCACAACCTAATTACAATTGTGCTTCTTGGATAAGGAAAATACCCACATTCTATCCTCACTCCATGTACAATGACATCTCTTTCCTAACTTTCTCATTTACATATACCTATGTGACATTTTATTTAATATTAATGCATAAGACTAGTGCTCAAAATTTACTTTTCATCATACAACTTACATATTTCACTTACCCTTTCCTGTCTAAAAATATATAGATTTATTAGGTTGTATAATCCGATCCTAGCTGACCTATACGGTCTTGCAATGACATAATTTCCAAATACGCATTTGAAATGCAACATCATTTTTGGGTCTTTTCATCTTCCTAAGTCAACATTCTCATAAATTTTTTTATGATTGGTAAATGTTTTTGATTACCCCAGAACAAACAAGGTGTCAAAACCTAGATACTGACAAAGTGTAGAAAGAAAAGGTCTTAAGAACCGGGATAATGATTGGAGCACCAAGAAAAGAACTAACCCACTTCCCCACGAAAAATAAAAGAAAAAAGTAGGCACACAACTAGATGACATCCGAGAGAGTTAAGAAAACACAACACAAAAAAAGTGAACATCCAACCTTGATAAAGTGATAAAAATAGAGAAACGAGACATGAATCTTTACTTGTCAGTAGGCTAGTGGGTTTTGGTTTGGTGCCTTTCTTTCTCCTATCCACCACCATCCAATCCTCATTAATTTCTTCCGAGGAAATTAGAAGAACTAATTCAAGAGTTATGATAGGAATGTGAGCCTATACTATTGTAGAAAAATCCATCGTAGAATCAACAGTGACCTTTTGGTTAGTGAGATCTGGAATTAATTGAGCAACAATGTTTTTCAAATTTTCATTGACAACCATTGATTCGTCAACAAAATTTGTAAGAGGACTAACCATGAGATGCTTAGGAAGAGAATCATTGCACCCATCTGGAGTGCTCACAATCATTCGATAAATGCCCTATTTGGAAGCAATGTCGGCTGAAGGCTAAAACCTCATAGTCGATCCTCTACACCTAATGCCTGTCACGAATTTGTAGAGTTATTTCTATTGGAAGGTCTAGAGAGGTGTCCAGATCGACCAAGATTATAGCATAGGTTGTGTGAATCTGGTAAGAGGTTTTAATATATATTTTCAAAAGATCCTAAAGTATCACTAATAGTAGCAAGGCATGAGTTATTCCAATGTTTTAGTGGGAGTCTTAACAGGAGAACCCATACATAGTAAGTATTCAAAGGAGTCTTTTAGAGGAACAAAAGCCATATACCGTGGTTTGATCATGAGCTCATGTTCACCCCAAACCCAATACTTATCAAAAGTTAAATCCCTTTATTTAGGGGTTTCAACGACAACAAAAAAATCAACTTTAGCACATGGGTAAAGCTCAATCTTACCTTTAATTTTTTCTATCCATCTCTAAGAAATCCACTCATGGAGCTGAGACAGTTTAGGCCAAAACTTGTAAAATTTGTAGATGAGTCTAAGTGGGAGAGATTCTATTCCTCTTTGAGGACCTTTTGTAATATATCCTCCTTAATCTTCAACACAAGAACCTTCATGAGGGTTTTAAAGGCTTACAAATATTTTTGGCACTATCCTTTGCTTAGAGACTATGGCGGAAAAAGTTGGCCACCATCTTCCAAAATAGAGGAAATGCTATTATGAATGGTTTTAGAGGAATCGGGTTTGGGTAAGTGCACCAAGTTGGGGGGCCAAAAGGGGGTCTTAAGTGGACACATTTTTCTGCAAAATAACTTCAACTTGTATGAGTTTTTCGAAATAGTTGCACTCAAAATTGGAAGATGTTGTAGAAATATGAATCATATCATTTTGAGTCTAGTTTCTAAGCTACTAAATTTTATTGAAAATAGATAAGTTTAAGTGGGTCAAACAACTAAAATACCAACAAGTGCTCCTTTTTGTTAAAAAACATAATAGAGTGAATTTTGTGCCCCCCACCATTTTTTGAGTACCATTTAGTATTTTTGAAAACCATTTTGTAGAAAGATAGCTAGGAGCATCTAGTTTGGGCTCCATTTTTTTAAAAGATTTTTTTAGAGAATATTTTTTTATTTATGATTTTTCTAGTACAAAAAGTTTATGTTTTGAAAAATAACAGAGCTCCGACCGTGCCCCCCCTCCCTAACCACCTCAAAAATTATAGAAAATTAGTTTTTTTAATATGTATAGAATTATGCCTAGTTTGGGCTAGTATGTTTTTTTTTAAATTTTGAATACCAAAAAAAGACACCATGAAAGATAGACATATTTACACTTCAAAAAATAGCTATAAAAGGCATAGTTAGAAAATAAATAATATGGAAACCTTATATTAGTCAGAAAATTTGAAAAATATATTTTTAGAAAGAATAAACTCTGCTCTACATCATGGTATAATTTTTTAAAAATGGATCGATTGTTTTATTTTGATTTATCATAGAGGAAGTGACATTTTTACATTTTCTTACAAAAACATGTTGTTTGTTGTGTTTGTATAGGTCCATGCCTCAGGCTTGGGGATCCAAACCAGATCCCAAGCCTTGAGGCATGGTTTGGGAGAAGAGGAAATGAAAATGCGTAGCGCATTATAACACGTACACGTTTTTCTTTGTTTTATATATTGAGGCCCCCAACACCCCTTTCATCTCTTTCATGGGAATTCTACAAACATTTTGTTTTGTCTGTAATTTTCTCTACATTCTTGCATGATTTTTAGTAGTTCATTTTTTCCCCTACCCCACTAGTTGATTTTTTCTAATCATGGGAAATAAACTTGAGCTAAGGACAAGAGGAAAGTCAAGAACAAGACACTAGAGCAATTAGAAGAGAAGAGAATAAATAAATTGAAGAGAATGCAAAAACTTTGAGCATGGCAAGGTACATCCGCTATATCAAATGTAGCTAATGTATTAGAAAATGGGGATGAAATACATAATGATTTTCAATGAGTAATGATATTGAATGAATTGAATGATAATGTTGGTATGGATGAAGAAATTGATATGAATCCAATTGTTGAACCCTTACGAGAATCCAAATGTTAACCCTAATATTTGTATGAAAACACCGAATAAAGAAAGTAACCTTGTAAACAAATCTTCACCTCTAAGAACACCTCCTTCCATTTTGTGAAGAAAACCAATTCACTTAATTGAAATTGATGAAAACATTATAAAACCAATACCTAACAAAATGTCTGAAAGAAATGCGAGAAGAAAAGATAGTGGAATTTGGGATAATTACTTTGAGAATTTAAATGACACACAAAGATGTCAATTATTTGTTTCATTGATGAAATTAATTAAGATGAGACCTATAATGAAGACCTTGGGGTTAAGAACATCTAATGTTGTTGATCAAAATGCGTCAATTGTTGAAAACATACATAAAGCATACCAAACTGTAGGTGGAAAAATATGCACCAAAGATAGTAATGCTACACGACATGCACTTACTAATTGTATAGTAAGTGATAAAACAATTAATAAACACTTGATTAGAAAAACAAGTAGTGCTTTGAAGCTAAATAGAAAAACACTAATGAAAGCAATAGAGAGACGTAAATGTCTTGAGTTAGTCAATAACACTAACTATTGGGATTTCTCTAGTAGAATTCCATGAAAAGACAAGAATACATATGATATTCTAAAAGAATTAATTATAAAATTTTGGAATGAGAACACAAGGGTGTCACCGAATAGAAGAGATACAGTAAAAAGAAGAATAGGTTCTCGTAATCGTGAATCGTGTGCAAAAATTTCTTAGATATGAATCAAACATAATTTTTCTCTAATTTTAAGAAAGAAAATCCACAAATTAACATTAGCCAAAGATTCTTTGAAATGTGAAAATCCTTTTATGTGAAAATCAATCACTCACGTACCACTTGTTGTTATAGGCATCATGTTAAATTTTCAATGTATTATGATATTTTTGTCAAATACGTTGTGTTTTGCATACTGACATCATGTTCCAGAGTGTGGAATAAATGTCCCACATAAAAATCTTCAAGGGAATTTATTCGACAATATTTTGTGAAAAATCAACAAGACAAATTTTTTTATAACAAAGCATGTTTAGATGGAACATGAAATGTATGCGGTGGCTTACAAAATCTGAAAAGTTGTATCCACGAGGAGAGTACATATTCAATAGGAAAATAATTGGTTGATTTCACTAAATATAAATTGGTGGCATATCAATTAAATGATGGAAAATAATCTAAGAGGTGTGAGCTTGTTAGAAAAAAATTACCTGTATCAGAATATATGGTCAAATTAGAGAGGAAATTTTTATGAGTATGCCAGGCACATACATAGAGCTCGATGGTTGGATGAACAATTAAAGTTAAGCAAGGACACATTCCCACTTGGTACTATTGTTTCAAAGTATTTGACTTCGAGAGAATTACACATTGTAACCAAAAATGGAGGTTCGAGTCTTAATATTATAATTCAGTGCAAGTTTCTATTTTTGTGCATATAACATTCATGAACTCTCCTGAAAGCACTAAGCAAGATCGAAAAATATTAACAGAGTATCATTTCTACATCAATGATGATTGGACACATTCTACAGAATATGTACAAGGATGTTTCTAGGTGTTTTATGTGAACTTGAATGAGAGGAACATTAGTTTCGATCAACATTACATTTGGTCGGACAACTGCACATCACAATTCAAGAATGCATGAATGTTTTATTGGCTAAGAAAGATGCACAAAGAAACAAATGTACAACATATCTAGAGTTTTACTAAGGTAGGGCATGAAAAAGGAGAGCATGATGGTGTAGTAGCATGTGTGAAAAGAGCACTTGAAAGAGAAGAGTTAAAGTTCAAGGATGGTGCTAAATTGACATATGCAAAAATATTGTTGATTGGTGTGTTAAAAATATGGGCCATGAATTTGAAGAGAGATAAATGGTTCGTAGATATTTTTGGTTGATAGTGGAACAACATCTGAAAAAATTTGAAGATTATATGACATTGCGGGGATCAAGTGATATGCACTCATTCCGTAGTTCGGATGCAAATGATTGGACTATTTATACTTAGTGCATGACATGTTTTTGTATATCATACATTGATTTTACATGGAATGAATGTGAGTCACAATAAGTGGGTGTATGAATGGACTTGTACACCTATAATTCCACTCGACACACATCAAGTTCCATGAGCATTACAACTTGTAGGGTCTTCAGATCAAATGACAACATCACCTAACTTTGACCAAGTCTATGATTTAGTGCAACAAGGTACATACATATATGTACATGCCATGTTTTAGATTTATAAATTATTAAATGGTCAACTCTTAATGTATTTATAAATTGACTGAATAGTTTTACTTTGTGATACATAGGACACGTTTTTTGCAGTTATTACGATGGAATTTAACGATACGGGAACAAACTACTTCTTGTCTCATTGTGTAGAGGGGAAAAATTGACTTCCACAGTCATTGATGGTGAAGACCTTGAGTATCCCACTGGATCAGTGGTAGTCACTGGAACTTGGCTTCGATGATATCCTATCAAAAAATCAAACATTTGGTTGTTTGAAGACTATGAAGTACATCGAGAAGATACTTCACTATTCACATTTGGTCCTTGCAACAAATATTAAATTGATCAAATATTGAGGTCGGCCATCAAACAAGAATCTATGGAAGGTTTGTGAATCAGATCATGAAGCAATTCTTGCTACTGTTAAAAATAGAGTTGATCCTTGCGGTTCATTAGATTGAATTTGCAAAGGTATATTCTTCATGAATTTAATTTGAATATTTACTTAAATGATTTTCTTTAAATTTTGTATGATATAAAATTCTATTTAATTGCTTACTAACATGTTTATGTAGGTTAGTTGTGCCAAAAAAGCTTCCACCTTCGTGTGGTTGGCACTATCAGTAGAGAATTTATTATTCTTGAAGCTAATTGAAGCTAAGAGAAATTAAATATTAGAAAGGAACAACAAACAAAAATTCTCATTTCACCACCTATATTGTATGAACCACCTATATTATTCAGGTGATTGGCAATGGAAAACCTTACACTGACTCATTCTAAATGGAGATGGAGAAAACCGTGAGAGGATTTCGTAGAGGGCTTCAACATGGAGGTCTCGGATCTGACGAGATGTCTCTAGGTGCAACGGAGTCTGAGAAATCACCCACCGAAGATATGGCGTGTTTGGGTCTCAGGGCTCTTAAGTGACTATGCCTGACGAGGTATCCCGAAATCACTAGGGAGCGTAGGGAACCAAAATAAAGCCTCTACTAGCGTTCACGTGGCCACCCACCCCGATGTGTTGGCATAGTTGGTTGAAGTACCACGAGCTTCTATTTACAAACTACAACATCTGACAACCCTACACGACTCGTGATTTGCACTATTTTGCACATTTACAAACAATAGCACAATGAAAGAACCAGATGGAGATGAGACGTATCTAGGTGCCACGAGTATAAGAAATCACCCATCAAAGATATGGTATTTGGCCCAAACAAGGTAGCTCGAAAGCACGGGAAGCGTAGGGAACAAAAAAATCCTCCACTAGCATTCACTTGGCCACCCATGACGTGTTGGCGTAGTTGGTTTGGTCCCACGAGTTTTTATTTGCAAACTACGGTGTTTGTCACCCTACTGTTTGACTCGAGACTACACTATTTCGCGCATTTACAAACAATAGGACATCGAGTGAACCGAATGGAGATGGATAAAAATGTGATATAATTTCATAGAGGGACCCGATGTGGAGGTCTCGGATCTGACGAGACATCTCTAGATGCCTCTAAATGAAGAAAGTAACCTTGCAAACAAATCTTCACCTCTAAGAAAACCTCCACGTCAGTGTAGGGCTACCAGAGCATGTAGTTTGTAAACGAAAGCTCGTGGGACTAAACCAACTATGCCAACACATTTGGGTGGCAAGGTGAACACAATTGGAGGATTATTTTTGGTTCCCTACTCTCCTATGCTTTTGGGCTACCTCGTCTAGGTAGTCCCTTAAGAGCCTAGGGCCCAAACACAACATATCTTCGACGGGTGATTTCTCGGACTCCATGGCAGCTAGAGACATCTCATCATATTTGAGACCTCCATGCTAAATTCTTCTACAAAATTCTCTTGTGTTTTTCTCCATATCCATCCGGTTATCTTGTTGTGCTATTGTTTACAAATGCACGAAATAGTCTCTGATCAACAGTGTGTATGGCTGCAGGACATTGTAGTTCGCAAACGAAGCTTGTGGGATAGAACCAACTATGCCAACACATTGGGGTGGCATAGTGAACACTAGTGGAGGCTTTGTTTTGGTTTCGTACACTCCCCATGCTTTTAGGCTATCTCATGCACGGGCGTAGTGTTAAGAGCGTTGAGGCCAAAACACTCTATATATTCGACGAGTGATTTCTCAAACTCGTGACACCAAGAGACATCTCATCAGATCCAAGACCTCCACATTGGGCCCCCTATGAAATTCTCTCACTATTTTTTCTATCTCCATTTGGTTCTCTAGTTGTGTTATAGCTTGCAAACTCACAAAATAGTGCAGTCTAAGTCAGCGTCATTTGCCGAGACAATGTAGTTTTTAAACGGAAGCTCGTGGGACCGAACCAACTACACCAACACATTAGGGTGACGTGGTGACCACTAGTGGAGGCTTAGTTTTGGTTCCTACGCTCCTCATGTTTCGGGTTACCTCGTCTGGTTGTAGTCCCTTAAGATCACTGAGGCCTAAACATGCCATATATTTGAGGGGTGATTTCTTAGACTCCATGGCACCTAGAGATGTCCCATTAGATCCGAGACCTCCATATTGAAGCCCTATATGAAATCTCTCTCATGGTTTTCTTCATCTCCATCGGTTCTCTTGTTGTCCTATTGTTTGTAAATGTGCGAAATAGTGCAGTCTGAGTTAGTGTCATTGAACGCTAGACGTTGTAGTTTACAAATAGAAGCTTGTGCCACCAAACCAACTACACCAAAACATTTGGGTGGCTAGGTGAATGCTATTGGAGCATTTTTTTTGGTTCTTTATGCTCTCCGTGCTTTTGGGTTACCTCGTCTGGGCATAGTCCCTTAAGAGCCTTGAGACCCAAACATGCCATATCTTTGATAGGTGATTTCTCGGACTCTGTGGCACTTAGAGATGTCTCATTAGATATGATACCTCCATGTTGAATCCCTCTATGAAATCCTCTCACCATTTTATCTATCTCCATCTAGTTTCTTCGCTGTGCTATTGTTTGTAAATGCGTGAAATAGTGCAGTCTGAGTCAACATGACATTGCGGACATTGTAGTTTGCAAACCGAAGCTCGTGGGACCAAACCAAATACGCGAACATGTCGAGTGTCTTGGTGAATGCTAGTGGAGGATTTTTTTTGGTTCCCTACACTCCCTGTGCTTTCGGGCTACCTCGTCCGGGCGTAGTCCCTTAAGATCCCCGAATGACTAGATTGGCTTAAGAATGAATTTTATAGGGGTATGTCTAAGAACACACGGTGGAGTTATCAATCATCTTGTAAATATTTCTTGTTTAGTTCTAGATGGGAGTCGGGTGGCCTATGGCTTAGTGACCTTCCAGTCATTGATAATTTATGCTATGATAAACCCATGGATTCTTTCAAAAGTGCCTTAAAAGGTTAGGGGTAGTCATTAAGCCTAGTGAAGGGTGTGATGTGATTTCAAAATAATTTGAAATGCCTACAAATTTAAAGGTAATAACATGAATTGGATAATATTAGACAATCAAGAATCATTGAGTGTCGAATCAAAATGGCATTGCATCTGGAAAGCAGTCTCAAGCATTGGAGTAATGTATATGGAGAGACATTCTCAAAATATCAATAGATGAAAGGCATTAAATTGTGATGAATCTCGGGTGTTTTAATAGGGGAGAAGACTACAAAGCATAGAATAATGTAGTAATTATGATAAGATAGGAACTAGTACAAAGAGAGCATGAGCAAGAAGAAGCGCAAGTAAGGTAAATACACATATACACATTGATAAATTGAATGAATAATTACTCGATTAGATAACTCTTTATATACATACATTATATAAATATTTATTTCCAAAGTTTGATGCATATTATACATTGAAAATGTTAGTACATGTACATCACCAATAAATGAAAAAATAATCCATAATGTCTTAAATACTATCAAGTGCACATCATATTATTTTCATGTGAAAATAATCTCGAAATGTAAGGTCTCATATAATATTATCAAGTTCCAAATAGTATTTTAATGTGCATAGTAAATACAAAAATTCCCAAATATGTCATATACCATCAAGTTAAAATGCCATATAGGCGTACATACAATGCCATGCACATAGGCATACAAAAATAATGTCATGTAAGACATATATATTTCCCACTCATCAAAATCTATCCCTCTCTTGGCCTTGCTCGAAGAAGGACCTCCCTTACATGAAGATGGAGATCCATGAGATGACTTTGGATCGTTCCAGCCCATGCTTTGAGTCCTCTTCTTGAGAATACTCTTACGTAGATGAGCCCGTAAATGCAAACAATGCATTTTTGTCAAAACTTAATTTATATATGTTTTCAACATGTATTTAAGACCATGGTCGAATGAAAGTATTTACATAAATACACAAAATTACTGCAAGTTGTTGATCACGCTGAATTTGCATGTCACGCTCATATGCGTCATCGGGAGCTCTGCATGAGATACAAACAGGGGGTACAAAGATGATGAGATTGAGGAGTTCGTGCCCTCAAAGTCAAAATGTAGGGGTTGAAGTTCCCTACACACATAAGATCAGAAAATCTAACATCATAATTAATGAAAATAGAACTAAGTACATGTATCTACATAATGACAATATTTTAACTAATTTTATCAATATAGAACTATTATTTTTACCCCACCACACATGTGAATCAAATGAACAGGGCTACTACCTGTTGCAGGTAACTCCTACATATACACAATGAAGGACATTATTAACATAATTTAATAATTCTACAATGAAATACATTACTAACATGTAATTTAACATAATATGAAAAGCAACGGCTCTCATTTCCAATATTATGTGGATTACTATAGCAAAAAGTGGACTGGCTTTAGCGATCAGTTAGGAATTTGTTGCAAACAGTTCAGAGCAGAAAAGATGGGGGGTCCTCCTTGTCAAATTGAGCCTAGTGTGGACCCAGACTGGAAAGATAATATTGAGCTGTGGAGCATTCTTAGCAAGGGTGGCATAACAAACTTCATGGAAAAGGTTCAGGGGCATGATCAGAGCATCTCTGTGCATTTTGCAAAGGATTGGAAGGAGAGGATAGTGGAATATGGGGGCAGAAGATCTTAGTCAATGAAGAACTTATTGTTGAAGTGACCGGCCTTGGCTTGGAGGGCTTCTGTTTCTTCAACAAAAGGGTCGATAGAGAGGTTGAAGAGAGAAGATTTGTGGAGGGAGATGAGAAGCTGACCTATGTTACAGCGGGCCTACTTGTTAGCTCGATCCTCTCGCCATATGATGAAGTTACCCGCATGATGATACGGTTCATATCCTTGGAAGGAAGGTTTGTCACTGTTCCTGCTAAACACCTTATTTTTCTTAACCACTTCCGTAGGGATCGTTTGGTTTGTTTCCCCCATTACTTGCTGAACTCTCTTGAGCGCTCCATTCTAGAGTTTCAAAAGCATTCCTAGGTGGTTCCTTTACACCAAGGGCTCATTTTGTTGTTGCACAAATGTTGCCTTCTCAAGTTTCCTGGTCTCCCATCCTCCCCTAGCTCGATTCCCCCTCTACCGGGTTCTGCTGCTGCCAGCCCTGTTTCTCCTTTCTCTGCCCCCGCCACCACTGCTGTCACCCCCCTGCCGGCCATCAGGCTTCTTCTCCCATTCCCCCTTCTGTTGCTCCCACCCCCACTTAGCCTCTACCTCACGCGAGACCAGTTACCAGGGCTTCTAGGAAGCTTAACCTTGAGACTCTTGCTGTGGAGAAGGGTTCTCATGAATTTGAAATTGCACATGACCTCCTGAATATCAGCAGTGCCAGTCCCTGGGATGTGCATTTGGAAAGCTCCTCAAAAAGGTGGAAGCCTTAGAGGCTGATATGAAACTGTTGAAGGATGAAGTTAAGAACTTGGCAAAACAAAAAGGTAAGAGGAAGAAGGAGGAGGAGGAGGATATTGACAGCAGCCAAATTGATGATATCTACAAGAAACTGCACTCCTTAGACTCCCGTTTAGGGAAGGCCAAAACTCGACATGATTACAACATGGCCATCTTTAGGGCGATTGAGGAGTTCATTGAGCAACATGTCAAAAGTGTCTCCAACCTAAGCGGAGTTCCGGCAACACTTTGGGGTAATGATAAGGAAAGCAAGAAGACCATGGAGCAGCTGGATTATAATGACGCTGCCCACATGACAACTTTGGGTATGTTCAAATCCTGGAAGAATATCAAAACCAACATAGACAAAGCTGCAAAAAAGTAGTTGTTGATGCTTTTGTTGTTCTTGTATGTTTTTTTTTTGTTTTTGCGGTCCCTTTACTGCTTGTTTGCAGTAATTTTGTTGTTTTGTCTTGTCTTGGTAGCTGTTTTTTGGCTACTTTGAACTTCATTGTCACATTTGGATTCTGATCCTTTTCTCTCTGGTTCTCATTCTTATCCTGGCTTCTAGGCCATCTTTTGTAATCAAGGGTATAGTCCCTTTCAAAAAACTATTTGCCAATAATAAAAATAATAATATGAATTACATGAGAAATTTAAAAAAATTACGTGTTGTTTGAATATCCCGGTGAGAGTTCTTGTGTGGATGAAATCAGTGGCAACACCTTTATCTACTTTTCGCAGAGATGGTGGGGTGTTTAGTGAAGTCAATATCTTTATCAAACATGTATATCACGTGAGTTAGATGGACATACATATATTTGACTTCAAAACTAATAGAACATACATATATTTGACTTATATAAACTATATACACACACACACACACACATTTGTATGTGAAAATTTTACATAATTGAAAGGAAACGATAAGAATATTGTTCTAAGAATCGATCTCGAGATGATAATAGCACACCACATTAGATTTGCAAAGCGAAGAGCTAAAATACCACATATGGAAATCCATCATAATCCATAATGCTTAATACATTACAATAGAATGACTTGAATTATTCAATAAGAAAGATGTACATATAGGAGGAGGGAAGTGCAACTACTACCTAAATTAATGGTGAAGAACTCCCACTAACTGATACTGGTAGTTAACTCCAAAATACTAGTAAGCTAACTCGACATAACTGAGAAGCTAACTCCACACAACTAGTACACCTAAGCAAGCTAACCCAACAAGTGTAGGGCTAACACAAGTGTAAGAATTATCCTAATAAATAAATAAAAGGATAAATAATAACCTACACTAACACTCTCTCGTAAGCATAGCTTAGGTGGGTGGAGAAGAAGGTGGGTCCTAACAACAAGGCCTGATGAGGTACCCACGTACAACAACTAGGAAAAATGGACACTGCAAGGTACCCAAAACCAGTAATAACAAAGTAGAGAGCAAAATCCTACTACAAGATATCCTCAGAATCTCAACTCCAAAAACTTGTACAATGCTGCAGAATTGTGGTGCACACTATGGTTTGAATCCATTGCTCGATCATATAACTCAAAAACAACTGACACTGGGCTTCACCAGAATAGCTTCATGCAAGGACAGTCAATGGAGTGATGTCGAAAAGTGAAAAACAAACACCAAACATAATTTGATCAACTGCTACAAATAGGTGTGCCATGATCCAAGAAAAACCAAGGCAACAAGGCAAGGACACGAAATCCAAATAAATAGGAGTGCCACGATCTAAGAGAAAACCACGGTAACAAGGCAAGGGCACAAAACCCGAAGAAAAAGCGTATCAACACCACACCCTTCCATCTGCATAATGAGTAGAGTGACACCACATATTTGTATGAGTTTTCAAAATCAACTACTCAAACACCGACAAACTAATCTTGGGCTCCACCGAATAGCTCCCCAACAAGAGATATTGTCAACATGCCAAAAACGTGTCAAAAACACGGATCTAAAATATCTCAACAAACAAGGGAGATATAAATGTATACACCCATAGATAAAGGAATGTAATACCCAAAATTTTAGGACGTCGAGCTCAATCGAAAATACATCCACAAGTGATCGCACAACCCTCCCGAATTTGGCACTTTATAATTGAGTGCATGTAAATATTACAATGAGTAATAGTACCTTTTATATGTGAAATATGTGTATAAAAATTTCACCAATGTGTAGATCTCGAAAAAATACAAAATTTCAAAAAAAATCACCGTAATCCGAGCTACGGATCAAAAGTTATGAGCTCTACAAGGTTCTACTATTAAAATAATATTTTAATCTTTGATCTTTTAAAAGGTACACATGACACCCAAATGTCCAAAGGGCAAAAGAGTGCATCCACACAATACATGCTTGCGACCAAAGGATAAAAGCCTACACCCAAAACCTAAAATATCCAGAGGGTAAATCATGTGTCAGAGAGGGTACACACTTATATCTAATGGATAAAAGAATGCACCCAGAGGGTACAAATCTATGTCTAGTGGATAAAAGACTGCATCTAAAACCAAAATACATTTGGAAGGTACATGCTTATATCATTTGGAAGGTACACGCTTATATCATTTGGAGGGTAAAAAAATTCATTTGGAAGGTACACGCTTATATCCAATGGATAAAAGAATGCACCCATAGGGTACAAATTTGCGTCCAGTGGATAAAAGACTACATCCAAAACCAAAATACCCAAAGGGTAAAAGAATGCATCCAGAAGGTACACGCTTATATCCAATGGATAAAAGAATGCACCATAGGGTACATATCTACGTCCAGTGGATAAAATATTGCATCTAAAACCGAAATACCCAGAGGGTAAAAGAATGCATCTGGAAGGTACACGCTTATATCCAATGGATAAAAGAATGCATCCAGAGGGTACAGATCTATGTCCAGTGGATAAAAGACTGCATCCAAAACCAAAATACCCGAGAGGGTAAAATAATGCGTCTAGAAGGTACACACTTATATCCAATGGATAAAAGAATGCACCCGGATTTGACTGTCTCAAAACATGGTTGAGTTTACAGTTGATTCTATGGTTTTGGCACCTTCCAAATCCAATTTCGCACTTCGTTTTGCATAAAAATGCATGCTACAAAAAAATTGCTAGCAAATTTCATATACATGAAAAAAAACCCTTGCTTGTAAAGAAAAACTTACTGGATGTCTACATCATCTATCGCCTGAAAGGAATGATAAGGATATTGTTCCAACGATCTCAGATGATAATAGTACACCACATTAGATTTGCAAAGAAGAAGAGCTAAAATACCATATATGGAAATCCATCATAATCCATAATGCTCAATACATTACAATAGAATGACTTGAATTATTCAATAAGAAATATGTACATATAGGAGGAGGGAAGTGCAACTACTACCTAAATCAATGGTGAAGAACTCCCACTAACTGATACTGGTAGTTAACTCCAAAAGACTAGTAAGCTAACTCGACATAACTGAGAAGCTAACTCCACACAACTAGTACACCTAAACAAGCTAACCCAACAAGTGTAGGGCTAACACAAGTGTAAGAATTATCCTAATAAATAAATAAAAGGATAAATAATAACCTACACTAATAATAATTAACATTATATATTACCTCGTGAATGTATGTGTATTCATGGTGCTTTCCGCCTATGGTCGGGATGAACATGTGCCTCCCACGTCTTTGTAATGTCAATGCATATACATGTACAAATACAATTATTTCAAAAATTAACATATATAAATAAATCAAGTACTCCAAACTTTTTGTAACACACATAACAAAACATAACAAATTTACCTATAAAGGTGACGCCGATGAATGTAATCCAAATGTCTCACTCAAAAGGACATCTGACATAGTGACATTATCGTGTGCACCCCTAGCACCAGGTGCACCAAAATCAATATGCATGAAAGTATCATCCTCCTCGGGCCCCAAACATATGCTACCACATGATGAGAAAATATGTGGTCTCATGTTAGTAGTCCTTGAGGGAATACTTTGTGTACCTCTATGAGCATATGGCTCAGAAATATCCCTGTATGTCAAACAAGGGTCGCAGATAGCCCCTGAAGTGTGTGGAGTGTATCAATCTCTAATGTCTCCTTCACTGCTTGAGGGACAATCTTAGGGTGAGGGGGATTTTGTGTGGGGAATCTACCCTACTTAATAGGTGCACATTGTGCACATGGTCGATCTGTGTAGATCCTTTTCCTCGGCCTTGGAAATTTGAAATCAAAATAATTTGGGATCTTATTGAGGATAAACTCACAATAGAGTTTCCTCTAGAAAGTATAGTGGCACCTCGTTGTTATTACAAGGTGGAAAATCAAACACCATCCACCATCGGTCCCAAAAATTATTTTTAATGAAATTATTATTGTACCAATGGATGGGAAATCATTTACATGACAACGGAAGAGAAAATTTAGTGCGGGGTCCATGAATAAGGCACATATGAGGTCTTTTGAAATTTATTTTTTCTTTACATCCACATATGACAATTTGTTGGAATAATAAACCCTATAACCATCTCTGTAAGTTTTCCAACAATTAATTTTTCCCGTTGCCACGTCAATTTGAACAAATAATGCCTCCAATGTGTTTGCGAAGAGGCGTGGTGGGGTTTGTAGATTGTGAATCCCTCATTGTTTTGATTAAATCCTCAATTTCAATTTTGTTTTCAACTATGTGGGCTGCTAAATCTTCTTGACTACTCGGGGATGTTGAGTAATTGTGGGAGTCTCGGGATGGATGATAGGAATAACAAGGTTTGGTTGTGGTTGATTCCCTCGACGTCTAATTGTAACAATTAAAAATATGTATTCAATTCAAATTTTAATCTATAATTATCATATTTCAATGCAATTTTGAGAAAAGAATTGTGCTTACCTCTTCTCTGTGGCACCATCGTCGATTCAGATCTTCTCGGTGATCCAGAAATGATCCTTTGAGCTTGAGATCTAGTTGAATGAAAAAACATGAGGGCATGGTTAAGCTTCTAAACTCGTGTTTGAGGGAGATAAAATGATAGAGGCTTGGGCCTCTTTTTTTTTAATATAGTAGGCATAACGCGTATGCATTATGTAACATGTACGAGTTATAACGTGTACGCGTTATGCTTCATAAATCCCAAACCTGACAATTGAAAACACGATCACGTTATAATAGAATGCATGCATTTTGCATTTTTCTAGATTCTTGTCCACTTTTTGGCCCCCTAACTTCGTGCACTTACCCATTTCTATGAGGAGAAGGGGTACCACCTTTGATTGTTGTCTCTCCTCCAAGGAAGCATTCTCATAATAATTTACCTTTATAACTATATATAAGCAATTTAACATTATATCATTTATGAACTGGAAAACACATAGTGAATCACTTGGCACACTCACTTGCAATACTCATAAAAGGCACTCAAGGATCTCTACATCTTCCCAAAGTTGATGTGTATCCATTATTATAAATACTACTAGATTTCTAAATCACTCACCAAGTTACCCACTTCAAAAGTCCTAGCAAGAGAAAAATTATATCAAGCATGATCAAAGTGGTTTAAGTTGTTAACTAGTTGCATTCGTATAGATGTTACATGCTAGGTAGAGAGCTACATGTGGTATGAAGATATTTTGAAGTAGTGCTGATGTAGGTGGTGCACAAAATTCACTTAAACTCAAACACTAATATTTTTGCAGGATCTCCTACCCATGGTAAAAGTTTTTTCATGATTCATCTTATCGTAGATGGTTTGGAGAATGTATGACAACTAGGGTTTGACAACAAAGTACATTTCTAGTACACCAAAGGAAACTTAAATTTACATATATCAATTTGAAAGGCATACAAGACCATGAAGAAGGGGTAGGACCAAATTTTATATCATCGACTAAGATTTATGGTCCCGCACAGGAAGCTGTCATATCACCATATCAAAAGTGAAACATTTTCAATATCTGCACTCCCAGATTCTCTAGTCTTTGCACCCAAATATCTTTTACATCACTCAAGTATAGCAAATTTTATTTTCCTCTTGTATATTTTATCTTGTATTCATTAGTTAAAAATATTAAAGTGTTATTTTTTTGTTGTATAATTAAAGCTAAAATTTAATTGGTCGAGAATACCCCTATAATGAACCTTACATTCCTTTTTATTATTGTCCATAAAATAACAATCTATTAATATTACAAAGGGTGTAAACAACTAGTACTCTTGCATGAAACTAGAAACATCAAGATTTAATTGCAATGTTTGGGAGTATTTAAGCTCTATGCATCTTACCAATGCCAAACTAATTTACAATGATCACTTCCTTTCTTTAGCCTTGGTAATATCTTTGTAAATTTCAATACCTTTTTTAGTGGGTTTTTAGTACATATTGTGATCCTTAGAAATCTATAGAAATTGACGCAAATGTAGAAATAAATATTGTGGAATATTTTCTATGTAATTTATAATTTATTTAAGATACAATAAGTTACCTCAAAAATATTTTTAACTATTCAAGACCTATTATTTTACAAATATAAATTTAAAAAATCTTAAAAAATAAAAGAACAAAAAAATTATGTAGTATCAATTACTTGTATAGTGTGGATTTTTTTATTTTTCATTTTGTTTTACAAGTAAATTAAAGCTACAAATATTTTTACTATAATTTTAGGAAGGAATAGAAGAAAGAAAAGAGTTTAAAATATCTAGTTACAATTTTTTTAATAAAAGGTAGAGATGAAAATTACTTATTTAATATAAAATAAACTTTTCATAGAGCAAATAAATAATACATTTGAACTTTCCTATTTAATCTAATACAACAATTCTTTAGTTGATCAAGTATGTAGAGGTATGATTTTGTGTCGAAGAGAAATGTGGCTTTCATTATTTTCTAATCTCTCAAGTATTTCCATCATCTTTGGTGGTTGACATCCCTTGTGCAAACCATGAACATTATAGCTTTTCAAAAACCTATAATGGAAATAACCATGGCCTCTATCTAATTTGGTAGGATTTCTGAAATTTTATCAATTCCAATTCTTTTGGAGTCAAATATATATTCAACACTAATTTTTTTGATATTTTTTATAATTATTAGCTCACTTCTAAAGTTTAAATATTGGTTTTATATAAAACATTCTCCAATATCTACGAAGTGTATGAAAGAAATACATTTTTGAAGAAGAATGAAGAAACAAACAAGAGTCATGAATACGAACTATTTTAATTATTTTTTTAAATTACAAATATCAATAGCTATATCTACATTACATATCATCAAGTTGGCCAAAAATCACAATTTAATCTTGTATCTCCAAGCTATTTTTGTCCAACATTACACATATTATCCTTCTATGACTTCATAATTTACTAAATGCATATGGAAAATTTAATACTAATTATTATTCAATCTAAGATAAAATAACAAGAATCAAAGCAACACTAGTTAACCAATAGAATGCTTGAGTGAATAGTTATGATGTAGATGTAGACCAACTTTCATGGCTCCTTTAATTAGCATTTTTATACCACTTGTCTCCATAGTCAAAGGTGAGATATTTATCGGCAATTGAAAATATCTAGGAGTACCATAAAATGGACCTCTTATTTTTCTAATCTCTCTACTATCTCTATCATATTTAGTCTTTGTTGAGGCTTCTATCTTGTACAAACCAATTCTACTTGCATACATTGTGTAAGGCATGCCAACACCATTGATATCTCGATTAATTTGCATCTATATTTTGATACCATCATACTCTCCACATCATAAGTTCTATTGTTACAATATTTACTACTTCTTGGCACTATCATTTACTTTTCGCTAATATATACATGCTTTGACATACTAATCTTTCTAACATGCTAACCGGTGCTTCATGTGTAGAATTATCCTAACAAGATCCCTACAACTATGGTTATATGTCATGTTTGGAAAACTATTCCTTAATATTATTTTTAGACTACACACTATGTCTTGTTTGATCATTGTATGATTTTGGCCGCTTCGGCCTTGATTGTCTTGTGAAATTGTGAGTGATGTCCGATGTATGCAACCCGCTTTTCACGGTACCTCTTGACTTCATTGGTTCTTGTTACAATGTCTTATATTACATGCTATCTCTTTTATACTAACACTTCTTTCTATCCTATCTTGTTTGCATGTGCCTTGGTTTCTACCATGCACATCCCCTACCCCCACAAGTAACCATTCTTAGATACACATATCAGCTTTAGGTCATCTCTTTTGGACCACATTCTTGTATTGTATCTGCATGCACCCCATATGAGGGGGTCATCTATCGAGTGAAAAAATCACCCTAATAAAAAATTAGAGCTTCAAAACAACACAACACTGAAAATAATTAGCACAAGAACATGGTTTTAGAATGGTCCAGAAATAGACTTGGACCATAGATACATAGAAAACACTAGCATAAAATATTTGATAGTAGCAGTGGGTGCTTTTGTCCCATTGGGCACCTATGTTTTTGGGAAAAAATATTCAATATCACAGTTCAACATGGTTTCTAAAAATTTACAATATAATTCTCTAGTAGTAGGCACTTACCTCCGATTCTGAGAATGCATTCATTAAGTAACAACTGAAACAATAGGAATAAAAAGTTACAATCAAGATGCACCATCTGCAATGGTGTTTATTTGGGAAACATCATGGATGGTAAGAAAAATTATACCTATCTCCTAAAAACTCTTATCTTGGCATGAGGTCACCCAAAAACTTTCTATCGGCATGAGTTTGCCCAAAAGCTCGCTCTTGGAGTGAGATCTCCCAAAAACCTTACCATCAACAAAAATCACTCAAATCCTTAGCGTCTCTAAAGAAAAATAGGATAAATTTCTATCCTTTACTCTATTACACATCAAGTGCACTCTTTCCTTTACAAACTTTTTACTTATACATACATTTATGTGGTTTTTCACATACGAGGTGTGGCAACTTTCTCAATCTTTTTTGTAGGTCCGTCCTTATACGAAACAAGAAGCAACTCACATCAACAAGCACATGCTCCAACAACACGCTACTATGCATACAATTCACCCCTAGGGTCTACATCCCTTTAATAGTCTCCATGCTTCATATTACGATCACTCCATGCTTCACTTTTCCACTCGATACATTATAGGCTACAATCTTCTCTACATGATCACAAGGTACACATATTATATCTACTTTATGCTATCAAGTATTCACTCATCATCATAAAGTGGGGGAAATGGAGACACAAAATTCATGCATTTGGGTAAATTTATAGGTCCTAAACCATACTAATGTATACATGATTCCTAAGTAAGAAAACTAGTGGTTGAAAACTTCTTTTGGGTCTTTTACTTTACCTATTGCACTTTCATTGACCTTACATACATTATAGCTCTTAGGAACATTATTGATTTATCCTTATGGCATTTGACACTAGTTCCTAGGAACTCCTATCCCTTACGGGTGCTCCCGACCTTTGTAAACCTTTTCTTACCCTTGTGGGTGTATTTTACTTATTGGTCAATTTTTAGTACTTTGGGTCAGCCTTTCAATTGTCAATTACAAAATTCAAACAAGGGAATAACACACACACACACACACACACACACACACACACACACACACACACACACACACACACACACACACACACACACACACACACACACTTAGTTACTTCTCCAAAATCAGGGGCCAAGCACTAAGCATTATCTATTATCACCTAATCTTCCATCCAAAGGTAGAAAAATCATTATAAAGCATGCATATAGCACATCCATATAAGGGAAAAGGGATGCATCACTCTGCATACACATCATAAGAGGGAAAAGTTTATTCTATTCCATCCCAAACATTTACATACTTGGAGCATTCTAGATCTATCCCGCTATCATAGCGCAACTTGCACAGGGAAAACCTAGGGCATCATTACACACACATACATAAATAATTACATGGAGTTTGAGATGTAGTGCAATAGTCGATACCGAGTTTAGTCTTTGGATGACCACTAGGGTCAATCAAACTCCCTATTTTGCATATTTTTTATTAAGTGGGATGTGGTTTGTGGTATTGTACAACTAGGTATCTATTTTATAGATTACAGGTTATATTGAAACCGTAATAGTAAATTCGAGAGAAACAAAAGAGAACTAAGAACGAAGCTCTTCCTTACTAGAAAAGGACAAAACTTGAGTATCTAACTGGACACTACCAGATCTAGATTAGTCACTAGCACCCAGGCACTCCTATCCTCCCATAGGAACTTATTTCCTTTACATTTTTGACTTCCAAAATATCTAGTGAGTCTTTACAACACTCCTCCTAGCATGTTCTAGCAGTTTCTTAGCTTAGATCACCTAAAAATCAGTTAAGTCACCTCCCCTTTCTCTATTGTTTAAGGTTTTATATTTGTGCATGCTTCTTTCTTGTCCATCACTATATATTATCACTTATACATCATAAGTTACTATAGTTATTCGGATAAAGGTTTAATTAGATTTAAATGAAATTAGTTCCCATAGTTCATGTTGTTACTACAAGATGTAATAAGAAACAACTTGGGACCAATCAAAATTTACTCTCCCAACTATAGCACATGTGGCCAAGGTCAATCTTCCCTCTAAGGGATATGATCTATTAAACAAACTTAACAAGACCCCCTAATTAAATATATCTCTTGTAGATACTTCAAAAAGTTTCTATGTACAAGGACATATTAAAAGATACTTTGTGCTCTTTTTCCTTGGCTAACAATACTCAACTAGTTTATTTTACTTCTCTCATGGACACCTTTAGGGAACTCAATAAGAGTATGTCTTTCAATACTTATGACATTCCCTATTTCTAGTATGAGTACATGCCTACCTCTTTTCATCACTACACACATTCAATGTTTCTTCATCAATCGGGTTTTGATTGATAATGGTTATGGCCTTAACACATGTCTTCGACCAGTACTCACACAAATGAGTATTTATCCATTGCAATTGATAATAATAATACTACTATACTTGAGTCTTAGATAACATTATGATATCTACACTAGGAACTATCACTTTTGATATCTTTGTTTGTCCTAAAATATTAACTCCTACTTTTCACATCATGGACAATATTCATTATTACATTCTACTATTGGTCTACTCTTAGATTCATTATATGTAGTTAATTCCATCTAATTTCCATCTTTGTTTCAAATTTAAACATAATGGTATTGAACACATGGTAGGTGTAATCCTCGAGCCTTTCTAATATTGGAAAGTTGATATGTCAAACCTATAAATATGTCATGTTAATCCAATATTAAAATAAATTCCTATGGATAAATTAGACATATATGTTGTTGGTAAAACTAGTCATATCTCTAATTCCTCTATACCTCCATTCATTGAGCCACCTGCATATATTTTCACTTAGGTGTCTCTTTCATCTTTTCCGATATCTTAAAATCAATTTCTACCCATAACATATTGGATGATGTTATTCAACAACCTTATGCAATTTTTATCCTACTAATAGTGACAAAAATCCCATTAAATTTACAAATGAGAACTCTGTAAAATAAATTTTAATCTAAGTGATAAATAATAATAAAGAAATAAACACGGGTTAGGAATAACAACTATTTTGAACATATTTTTATTATATATATCAATAGATATGTCTACGTTACATATCATTAGCAAAAAAATCAAAACTTAATCTTGTATCTCTAAGATATTTTTATCCAACATTACACATATTATCCTTACATAACCTCACAATATACTAAATCCATATAGAAAATTGAATACAAATTATTATTCAGTCTTAGAGAACATAACAAGAATCAAAGCAACATTAGTTACCAAATAGCATTATTATTGGTGAATAGCTATGATGTAGATGTGGACCAACTTTCATGGCTCCTTGAATTGGCATTTCTTATACCACTTGTCTCCACAATTAAAGGTGCAATATTTATCGACAATTGAAAATCTCTTGGAGTACCATAAAATGCACCTCTTATTTTTCTAATCTCTCAACTATCTCTATAATATTTGGGCATTGTTGAGGCATCTCTATTGTACAAACCAACGCTACTTGCATAGATTGTGTAAGGCATGCCAACACCATTGATATTTTTATTCATTTGCAACTCTAAGGAGATTATTATCAACCACTTCTATGATTTTTTTCTCGGAAAGTTCATATGTACCCAATTCGTAGATTGGCTCCTTCTACAAACATGTAATTTGTTGGTCTTCTCCTTATCAACAACTCCAAGAGTAAAATTCCATAGCTATATACATCTCCTTTGGTTGAGATACTTCCACCCATTTCATACTGTACAATACAAGGAAATGATTATTTACTCTCAAACCATTTTATACATTTGAATACAAAATACAAAAATGATGCAATGATAATATATATTACAATAAAGTAAAATTGATACCTGGTGCAATGAAGCCAATATATCCTTTGAGTGCATTTTTAGAAGTCAATGAGTCCATTGAATTTCCAAATAGTAGTTTTTTGATGCAAAAGTCTGTTATATATGGAGTCATATCATCTCCTAACAACACATTATTGGGTTTCAAGTCACAATGATGATGCAAATATGTAATCCCATGTGCTATCTCTATTTCTATTCTTAATCTATCATTCAAATTCAATCTACATTCTTCTTCTAGCTTGAGGATATGTCCATTTCTCCAAATTTCCATTTGACATGAATGGAAGGACCAATTATTTAAAATTAAGGTTGGAACAAGTAGAAATGATTTTGATCACATTTTGTGCACTGACTCTCTTTAACACATTACAATCTTTGAAAAAACTTTGCGGAAAATCTCATCTTGAAAATTGAGAACTTTAACAATAATACTTGTACCAATTTTTAGAATCCCTATATAGATAGACCCAAAAGTACCAACCCCTAATAGATTGGTCTCCATGAACCCACCGATTACCTCTACAAGTTCTACATATGAAAATCTTGTGAGTGCTAAAGCGAGGGAAAGGGTCTTCGACTAGTATGTCTCTTCCTATAAGAATATAGGAACAATAATATAGACATGATACAAGCTGAAATGCCAATCACAAGTGGTATCATTACCTTTTTGGAGACTAGAAATTGTTCATGTTTGGAGTGAGAGCATGGCTGAAAATGGATCCATGTACCGTAAAGACCAAGATTTCCCATAATTGCAGAATCATCAACCGTTGCAAAAATCCTTCCCTTGGAACCTCTCTAGTTAACCTGTTTCAAGATAAATTGATATGTTGAAGTGTTTTAATGTCTTTGAAAGCCATTGGGATTGACCCAAAAAAATATTCTTTGAGAGATCAATGTCCCTGAAGATTTTTAGATGTGTGAGCAATCTTTGGTATTGGGACGCCAAATGAATTCCAAGAAACATTCAAATATTACAATTTTATGCGGCTTGACAAAGGTGTGGCTGGAATTTCACTGAAAATTGATTGAAAGACACATCTATATCTTGGACCATTACCATTTTACTCATTGCTAAAAGAAAACCCTATAACAAATTGTTGGAAATGTTAAAATAAAATTGGAGATTTGGAAGACCTTTAACTTCACGGAGGTATCCTTCATGTTAATTTTTGTAAGATAAATCCACCAATTCCAAAGTTGTGCATCTTCCTAAGCTAGTCAATATTTTTCTTAACAGTTTATTGTGATCGAGATAAAGATATATTAGTTGTGGAAAATTGCCGAGACTCTCTGGAATTTTCCTTCATAAAGCGTGTTTTTACTTAGTGATAATAACCTAAGCCTTTTAGCTTGACAAAAATTCTCGTGAAAATTTTTCCACATAAATTGTTCTTTATTAGCAGAGCCAATCTTTCCATTTGGAAGTACGATCGAGGGTAGATGGAATGGTTGATTGAAATGATTATCTTTTAAGTTTAAGTATGTCAACCATGTGAGGTTTCCAATTCCACTTGGTATCTTTCCCTCGATGTTATTCTTGGTCAATAAAAATTTGGAGAGAGTGCAAATTCGGTGAGATGAGATTTCAGCCAAATTTAAATATTCTAAATAGGAGAAATTAGTCAATCTGATGTTAGAATAGACAAACCTGCTTGCCTCACGGATGATTGCCCCAAAAATTACCAAAGGGAGGTGGACCAATTTACAAAACTCATACGATATTTATTCATGTTTATCAAAAAATCATATTAAAGATCTTCTTTTTATTTTATAAATATGAACATTTCATGGAGACGCTGACACGACAACATTATGAAATTCTACGAGTTTGTTTCTCATAGCTAAGTAATATTTAAACAACTCCTTCATTACTTCCTATCCTCCACACTCGAAATAAGACAGATAGTGTGTTATTTAATTTTTGTACATTCATATTCATAATATATTATCAGTATGTCACACTTAATGTAGTTTTTACCCAACAAGGTGAAATTCAATCCCAAGTATAATTTCATAAAATGCTACAAACAATATGAAACACGAAACGAATGCAAGATGATACACACAAATTTTGATGACTTGTATAAACATAAATTCTTATTGACAACATCGAACAAAAATGGTTTTGACTCATTTGTGTAATTTATTACTAAAAACATGTTTTTCAAGAGTCATAAAAATAATGTGTTGAAATATCTCACTATTTCATTTACAAATAACATTGTTGAGAATATATAACATAAAATTTCCATTAATGTTGACATGCAACCAAATTAAATAGAAAGTTCTCCTATGAATTTTCCAACATGTTAGCATTATATTGAGTTAGTATTGTCAATGCGTATCTTGAAAAAGTTATTAATATTTGTGTTCAATGAAAAGTTGCAAAAGCCATGGATTGGGGTAAGAATCTCTAAATAAACCCCAAAGACTTTGAAAAAGCTGATCAATTGACCATTATATAAGAAATGAGCAAGGATTTCTACTTTGCATGCATTAATTTGAAGTAAACAAGTAAACTAAGCAAATGAAATTAACCTCTATTCTGTGAAAGCTTGAAATAATGAACCTAAGAGGATCTAAGCAATCAGTTTGTGCTTAAGAGAAAGGAGTCTCCCCATTAATGGATTCAAGACCAATGGTTCTTCCCTTTTACTCCATATTTGTGTTATAAAATGCAAAAGAAAATACCAATAGCTCAATAGAAGAAATGAAATAAACTAAAAGCCTAAACAAAATACTATATTTTATGCTAGGAAGAAGAAGAATTCTTAGAAATGAGGGAAGGGGTATATCCCTATTTATAGTTATCCATTTGGGAAAGTGGGAGATTTGGGTGCATGTGGGACAAATGCAAAAGTCCAAAAAGCATTTTTAGCAATTCAAAGTGAGCTTTGACTAGGTTTAGAAGAGATTGACCATGATTAAAATTAATTAACCATGTTTAGAAGATAATTAGGGTTATGAGAGAGTTCTGAGAGGTCTAATCAATCCAATGAAATGGATTGATAGTCTAGGAAGATGGTAGAAGTAGAATATAAGGGAATAAGAAGCTAATGTAGTCGATGCGAGGCCACGACAACTTGTTTAAATGGTTTATGAGAGGAAATACGAAAAAAGGAGTGTCGTAAGAGGGGAATTAGATAGGTCTAACTCGATGGTTTATCATTAATTTGCAAGGAGAAGAATAGTTAGTGCAATATTAGGAATAATAGTGCATTGATCAAACTACAAGTGTCTACATTTTCCCCTCTTTGAGGTAATGTAAGCTACATCACTTCAAATAAAGTAGACAAATACAAACGAGTAGAATTTTGTTGAAGAGGTAGAAGGAAAATTAATAGGACGATGGATGCCCCTCAACTATCGATGGGGTGATAGAAGAACTCGATCGATGATCGAAAAGAGAATAACATTATTAAAAAAAAGGTGTAGAGTAAATAAGAAACAAGAGGAAAGAGGGATATTGAGCTATCCAAAATCAATTGCATCCAAGTATTTAATCATCATGTTGCTTAGAATCCTCCTCATCGGTTCTTATTAAAATGTGAGCATATGACGAAGCGTAAAATGACATGAAAAGACAAGATACAAACAACCGTCCATTGCTAAAATAACAACTCCATGCAACATACAAACATGCAATGTAATACGAGAAGTAAAAGAAGTTATTTAACAGTGGAAATAAGTATAATCACAAACACTTAAACCAACAATGTTCAAGATATTTGCACAAACATTTTGTTATCAATTTGAAATCCCAAATGTTCTGATAAACGACAAGGGTAGGAATGATGCCCCAAGAAATTTTGTACATGTAAGGGAAAGGTTGGAGGACACTTGGGTCCGATGAAAAACAAAGTGCACATCGAAAATAGTACCTGTGCAACCGATAGTGCCTCGTAGTATAGATGAAGTAAGCAAGTGAGCTTTTGTAAATGATTGTAGATCAAGGTGATCTGTGAGTCGTTGTTTCAAAACATGTGAAAATGCCAGCAAGATATGAGATGAGTGCCATGTGAGAGACACATATTTCAGCTTAAAATGAGCTGCTTACCAATTTTAGTTCATTTTTCAAAGTTTTACAATGTTTTTGGTTGTTTCTTGAACGGATTTTATAATTTTTAAATTTTTTTGATTAGTCAGAAGAATTTTCAAAAGATCAAAGATCTTCTAAAAGTATGCATGAGGGTGAAAGTGGGAAGGTGAGGCTATCAGAGAGCCACAATGTGTTCTCACAAGAAGAAAGATGGGCCGATCACAATTATTTAAAATAAAAAATTATAACGACGGGTGAGAAGAAGGTTAGAATGAGCATAGTGGAGAAAAAATGCCCCAGGGGCATCGTGATGCGTTAATATACCCACCCGAGGGGAAATCAATCATGTCAAATTAATTTGTACCAGAATTCTTGCAATTTTTTACCGCGAGTGATAACAAGAGAACTTGGATTGCGATCGCAAGGCTACCGATGAGGAGGAGGTGAGAATATTGGATCCAAGAGTACTGTGGGAAGTCCTACAAAGATTCTACCTTTAGGGGTTTGGGATCTCATCCCGCTTGGGGTATTTCGACTATAAGCAGAAAGAGACGAAGGGAAGAGAGGAGATACGATAGTTCTCAAGGAGAAAAGAAATGAATTTCAAAGCAGAAAGGTCGAGGGTTTATGTTTTGGGATTGGTAAGTAAACGGAGCCAAACCTACTTGCATAAACAAACAAAGCAATACTGATGAGAAAATGACAAAAAAGTAGAGATAGATCTAACAGAATAAACACACAGATCTGACATAAGAAAGGTCTGATGCACATAACACATGTATTCAACACAAAGTCTCAATATTTGTATTAATGTTTTCTTCTGTTACAAAAAGTACAAAGCCTTTTCTTCTCACTTCTATTTTTCATCTAAAAAATGTCCACCACTGAATACAACAAATATCCAAGTATATATAGAAGGAGAAGGAGAAAGAAGGCAAAAAGAAACCAACAACTAATTACAAAATATCTAAAAGTCAACTGTTGACTTTGGGCAATTTGGTGGATAACAACATCTCATGGTGCAACATGGATGATGTCATCATTTGTGCCAACAAACTTTTAAATATTACAAAAAAAAGAGAACATCCTAGGAGGAAGGAGCCTATTCGTCATCATCTCATGGCTGGAAGGGAGTATCCTACTTCTGCTTAGGAGAGGAAATATGAAATTGAGCACGATACTCCAAGAATTTGCTAATCATCGGTTGAAGTTGATCCTGAGCAGGACCCTTGGTGTGATCGCCGATGACTTCACAAGTCTCCTGTTCATCTCTGAGTCTCTCTGGGAGCTTGAAGTATTCATTACCTACCTCCATCAGGTATCCAACAAAATCGTGGTAGGCCAGAAGGTTGTTGATAGATTCCATGCATCAAAAGTAGCTTCTGACCCTAACCCTTGCGACGCGATCTCCTTAAAGATCCGAATAGTGTCATCTACCTTCCTCAAGGCATATGATGGGGTGAGAAAGCCTGGAGACATCCTTAGGATGATCTGCTCCATTTGATGCATTACATCCAAGGCTTCCTCCTTGATTTTATCAATTTTCTCCAAGATGAATTCCATCTGATCGACCCGATAGTCCAAAGCAGCAAGGACTTTATTGGGTGCTCTGGGTGATCGAAGATGCCGAATTTCACTAAGTCATCGACTGGGCAGTCGAGCATCTTCTAGAATGTCTCATGTTGTAACCTAGCATGGTCCAACTCTTCGGGAGATAGGTCCCACAATCACCTGGAGTTCCTTGTTAGCCTGATCAATATTCTGATATAGCTCTGTGAACTTTACGATTACTTCCTCACTATCCTTGAGGATCTGGTCTCTCCAGGTGGATACTGCCATACCTTGTTCACCAATCTTGGCATATTCATTTATCTTTTCCTGGCTAAGGGCCTCAGGAGTTTTAGTGGTCAGTTGTAGGAGGTGCACTGCCCATTTTCTAGGCTTGAGAAGATGTCTATTCTATTCTTTAGTATCCTCTTCTCTTCCTTTGCTTCCTGAAGCTTTTTGCAAAGGGCATCCACTGCAGATAGGCCTCTCCCTGTAGGATTTTTGAGGATGTTCCCATCGTGACCTGTGTCACTGTATAATCTGTAGGAGACAGATCCTTTTTGTCCTTTGTGGGATTGGGATATGCGATCTCCATTACCCTTTCACCTGAAGCACTCTGAGAGAAGCGGGTTATCGGATTTTTCTTCTTAGCTCCTTTTGTTGGATGATGAGAGAAGTCCATAGGTGTAATGGGGACTTTCCTCTTATGCTAGCTTAGGTGCTTGGAGATCCATTCTGGACTTAAGGGAGTGGGACCAGAGGGAGAAGAGGGAATGGAGGAAGAAGGAGTGGCTATAGTGAACAAGGGGAAATGTGTCGAGACGCTTGGCAGTGGCATTGATAAAGAAGCCTAAATCTCCAACACTCATAGGGGTAGGAGTCACTGTAGGAGAGGAAACCATGGGGGTGGAAGGGATCTGAGAGATGAGGGAAGAAATACTGGGGGACAGCTCCGTGAGGGAAGAGAAGATGGAGGAAGAGGAAGGGGGAATAGTAGAAGATGGGGGAGAAGACACAACCAAGAGGAGTGGTTGCTTGAGTGACGTGAGGAGGGGAAGGAGGAGGAGATGGGATGGTGGGAACTTCAACAGTTACAACAGTGGCAACATCCTGAGTGGATGTGCCCATTGGAACACTTACCACCTATTCTTTTTCTGGGGAGACCAGGCTTACGACCTACTCTGGGGGTGGAAGGAGGACTCTCAAGAGCTTGCTCTGAGCAAGCACTTGACTCTCCTTCTTTGTCTTTCCCTTTTCCCTTTGGCAAGTGTTTTGGTCTAAGCAGTGCATTACCCAAAGGAGATGTGGTGAAGTCTACCCCAAGGTAGATGAGACCGTTATACCTGCACCAATGCTCTGTGCACTGCAAAGTGCCCTTAACCCTCTCCTCAATAGTCTGAGGTGCCCTTGTTCTATCTATCTCAGCAAATGGCCAATTGTCCCCATCCGTATCTAGATAGACCTGATCAACTTCTTGATCAGCCATTTGGAAACCTTTCAAGACAATGGCCACACCATATTGGATGATTTCTGCTAGGGCCAGAAGGGAGTGATCCTTTCTTCTGAGCTCGACCTCATGATATAGAGTCGATGTAGATATCCTCGATCTGTGGGACGTGGATCGATCGAGCTTTGCCTTTAGGAGGTAATTACTGAGGATCAAAGGTTGGCCTTACCGGGAAATTGTGTTTCAAGTTAAGCAACTCTACTCGCAAACATTTCCCGGGATTTGGTGTGAGAAGTGTAGGTGTATCTACCCACTGTGAGGGGGAATGGAGTTCCACCCTTCTTTCTTTTTAGGCACTTCTCGTGATATGTGATAAGCTGCCTGGATAGCTCCAATAGGATCAACTTAGGCCCCGCATACCTTGGCAACTTGGTGGGCTCCCCAAGAAGTTGGTGGCCCTGAGATAGGTGAAAGTGGGGAATTACGTAAATAACACCCCCACTTCTCTGTGGCAGTCACTATGCTCTTGGTCATCCGACCGTGAGTCATATTGGGCCTCAATAGGTAGATGATGCCATGTAGAAGAAGGCATCGTTGATCTTGTTGAACTATGGGATGTTGTTTTCTAGTCTCAACTCTGGATAATATTCATATATTTTTACTTGGGGCCATACCCCGCATCAACTTAGCTGGATAGTCTCTTTCTGAGGCAAAGAACATAGACCATGTAGGAGTTCATGTAGAACCTCCCATTGTTGAGAGTTGTTGGAGTTCTCAGAGATGGTGCTGTTGATGATCTCTACCCATTCAAAACATTGATCTGGGGAACATTTTTGCTCATTGTTTCCAGATACCTGAGCATCCATTTATGAAAGTAATGGGCATCAGAAGCCCAAATACCCTACTTAGGAAGGTTATGGTGTCACTCAGCTCCTCTCGAGAAGTCACTGCGATGAATAACCCTGGCCACTGTGTTATTACCTTCTTGTTCTTCAGATACACTTCATTCATGAGCTGCATGCATTTGTCTTCATTTTCATCCCATGCCTTTATGCAGTCTTCTTGGCTTATTGCCACAAAGTGCCGGTGGTGGGGATACCCAACATGATTTCAAAGTGTCGGCAAAGTGAGGTTGATTATAACCTCACCCTTTTCATTCTCGACACACCTTGTGTCCTTATTATAGCAGTGGGCCACCACCATCATGAATTCATTGTTCACCACACTCATGGGAATTCCCCCAACGAAAGTGTAGACCACTTCCGACCAATTTTTCCATCCATGGACTACCTGTGACCCTTCTGGTTCTAGCCCAGAAATCCTCCATATCAATGTGGCCAAGTTCTGAATCCCTGATGTCCAAGTCACATTCTGCAAGGGACTCGGGCATCCTGACCCTTTGGTATTTGTACTTCATTTCTTCTTCTGTGAGTTTGGCCTTACCCTTAGACTTGGTTGGCCTCTTACTTGATGAAGACATATGTGAATCTGAGTTCAGCTGCTGATCTGCAAGAAGAAGGAGGAAGTCCATCGTAGAAGAGCCATGTTAGCTATTAAATCATCCATCAAAGCTTTACAGAATGAAGAGTTAGCAATTTAGAAGCTTCTGGGCGCAGGGCGTAGCTATACTATAGGCTGCAGGGTCAGAAAAGCAAGGCACAATGCTGGAGAGTGTTGCATGGAAGAAAATAACGCAAAGGGCGCAGGGTAGAAAGATTACACAAAACACTCAGATGTTGATGTCAAAGGATGTGTGCCTGCGCCATATGAAGGGTTTAAATGGGTGTAGATTATCTTGGTGTTGTAAGGTGGCAGGATGTGCCAATGGCGCAGATATGGAACATGTTGCAAAACATTTTTATGCGCCAAAGGGCGTAGGTTTAAATGATGCATCATTGAGTTAAGGTGTGTGCTAGGGGCTTTGGTGCGGCGCAAGCAGAAGAGTTTGCATGACATTCAGATGTTGGTGTAGGTGGGATTGTGCTTGCACTCGCATGTTAGGTTTTTAGATTTTTATAAGGCACGAGGAAAAATGATGTCTTGCAGCAGGGACAGTGCACCCAATGGCGTGACTGTGTTTTGTGCAACAACGTGTTTTTTTGTGCCAAAGAAAAAGCCGTGGCTTTGGATATATTAACTTTAGATTTTCTCTCTCTCTCTCAGGTTTGTGGTTTTTGGCCTCTTTCAACATAGATTTTGACAATGAGGGGAAAAGAGCAAAGAGGATCTGGATTCATTTTGAGACAAAAGCCCTCCAGGCCAGCAGATCTGGAAGGAGGGTAAAACCGGTTTGGGGGAGAGAAGATTGCAAAATGGGTTGGAGGTTGTGTTTTATTTCTTTAGATTCATTTCTTTGTTTTTTAACAACAACCCTCAAAAAATAATAGAAAACCCACAAACAATCAACCACAAGAAGAGCAAGGACCACTTACCAGAATATATAGAATGGAAGAAATGATGTGGGGTCCACGAATGTGACGTAAAGTGACACGGGATGACAGGAGCGCTGACAGTGCAGAGGAATAAACTTTTTCACGTGTTTTCAATCGTGAAAATGACAGGTCGGATGCACCTATTTATAGCAAAAGGTGTAATAAATGTGCCACCAACTTTTTCAAAGGGCGCACCAAAATAGATGCCAACATGAAATTATTTACACCTTGGCACGGATTCAAGACTGTCGACATTGCCTTTTTAGCACTTTGGCGCACACCATTCAAGGGTGCAACAATTTTAGTGTCGACAAGGTGGCGCATGCACCTAAAGTGTAGTTTGAGAAGGGTGCATCATGGGAAGGCACAACATTTGAATGTCGACACTCCAAAGGATGCACCAAAGGAATAGAAGGGGTGCAAATTCATTTGATGTTGCATGAATAAAATCTACACCCAACCAAAAAAGGACCAAATGACTAAGTTGAAAAACTAGATTCTCCAGAAAGGGATTTTATGCCATTCCGAATGCTAAGGGACCTTGGGGGAACCAAAACAAAATTTTGGTATGGTTACCTGCAAAATTGCCCTCACAATTTTACAGGATAACAACTGGCTCTTTTTGGGGACTATCTTTGAGCAAAGCTTAAGGGTAGAGAATCCTAGATCAACATGTGCCTATCCATTGGGTTACAAAGTCAAAAACAAGGGTGACGACAAAAAGGAAAACACACAACCAAAAAAAAAACACATGACAAAAACAAACACACAACTAAAGCAAACTATACAAAGAAGAGAGCAAGCTCTACTTCCTGAATATTTTGAGATGTTGCCCACTATAGGGAAGTGGGAGCTCAGTTCCATCTAGATATGAGAGATAGAAGCTATTCTCTCCATTGAGCTGCTTGATCTTGAAAGGCCCTCTCCATAGAGAATCAAATTTTCCGTGCATGCCCTTTGGCTCTCTTCGCTTGTCCCACAAAAGGACGAGATCTCCCACCTGAAAATCTCTCTGCTTGGCCTTTTATCGAACAATCTCTTGACTTGATTCTGATGTTCGGTGATCCTGTCGACCACTTTTACTCTCTTTTCTTCAAGCTCTGTTAGATACATGACCCTCTTTTCAAGAGAATTTTGGAAAGTCTCATCTTCGATCGCTCATGCCAAGCAGCAGAGTAGAAGTTTCAACAGAAATGGGAAGCTCAACGTCGATTCCATATAATACTTGAAAAGGTGACATACCGAGGGACCTCTTTGGAGTAATACGGTCTGCCCACAAAGCATCATACAATGACTTGTGCCATGACCACTGATTCTCATCAACTAGCTTCCGTATGATGGTCACTAAGTTCTTATTACTAGATTCTACCTGACCATTTCCCTGGGGGTAATAATCGAGGCGTGGGCCAAGGTTATCCCATATTCATAGCAAAAACCGATAACTTCCCGTGAGGAGAAGTTGGAAGCATTATCAACAATGATCTTGTGTGGAATGCCAAACCTTACAATGATACTTTCTTTGATGAAGTTGCAAACAATTTCAGAGGTGGCATTCTTAACGGGTATGGCTTCCACCCATTTGGTGAAGTAATCTGTTATTGTTAGGACATAACTATGTCCAACACTTGATTGGGGATGTAGTGCTCGATAAATTTGATTCCCCATTTCCTGAATGGTTTTGTCAATAATGACGGGCCTGAGGGGAAAAGCAACCAATTTTGGTTTGCCAACAAACTATGGCAGAGCTCACATTTTGCTACCCAGGTGGCTGTATCCCGAAATAGCATTGGCCAATAGTACCTAGCCTAGATGATCTTGTGTGCTATCACAGACGAGGAAAGTGACCACCGCAGTGAGTCATGAAAACTTTCTAGCAATTTTACCTGCTGCGGCTTGTCAACGCATCGCAAGAAGATGCCATCAATCCCACGCTTGTATAAACCGTCATCCCATGATGACATATCTGGCTGCCTGAGCTTTATGGTACGCTTCTCCTTTGAAGTTAGATGAGCTGGACACTCACCATAAGTGAGAAAGAAAGTGATATCAGAATACCATTCATCGCTAGTCACAACAAATAGAACCATAGGTAGAGAATCAGCTTTCTCCAGCTGGCCTTGCATTCCATCGATGCAATCATCTTTTTCTTTAGGGACCTCTGAATCTTTGTTTTCAGCCATAAGCTGACATAGGCCCTTGCCTCTTACCAGCTTGGTTGGTTTTATGTCTAGATCATACTCTTGGACCTTTGATCCAATTCCCTCATAAGCTTCCTAACTCTTGTTGAGTTAGGATAGACTTAACTGCCGTGTCAGGAACCAACACCACCGTATGAGAGTTCAGGATGTAGTACCAGAAATTCTTGACTGCTTTGACAATGGTGAAGGCGTGTTTTTCCAACTGAGACATCTTCAATTCATGAGGCTTGAGAGGAGAACTCATGAATGCTATTGGAGATTCAACATCCTCAGAGTTCTTTTGCATTAAGATGGCCTGATACAATATGCTAAGATGCATAACTGTACATGATAAAATCTTTGAGAAGTCGGGACATACCAGGACGGGTGCATGAGCAACAAGAGGCTTTTATATCCTCGAATGATGTCTTTCCTTCTTCACTCCACCGGAAAGTTTGTGACCCTTTCATCATATTTGATATGTGGCGAGTCTTTTCAGCAAAGTCGGGAACAAAGCATCTGAGAAAATTCACTTTTCCAAGAAGGAGTGAACACCGGTCTTGCTTGTGGGTAAAGTAAGGCTTTGAATGGCCTTAACCCTTTTCAACATCTATCTTTGTCCCTTCCTTCCGACAACGTGTCCCAAAGAATTTCCTCAAAGTGACCAAAAACAGACTTTTTTAGATTTAGGGAAATCCCGTGTTCTCGGCATCTAATCAATACTTGCTCCAAATGATCACAATGATCACTTCACTTTTTTGAGAACATAGTTAAGTCATCCAAGTAAACTATGATGACCTTTCCCATCATACCTTTGAATGTGAAGTCCATTGCTCGCTGAAAGGTGGCACCAACATTGGTCAAGCCAAAAGGCATCCCTTATATAGGAAAATGTGCCCCAGGGAGTAGTGAATGTTGTTTTGAATCGGTCTTCAGGTGAGACTTCAATCTGATTATAAAAAAAACCATCAAGCATGGACAACATTTCGAACCGCCATCGCCCGCAGTAACCTTGATCCATTATGGGTAGTGGGTAGTTGTCCTTCAAGGATGCTTGATTCAAGTTGTGGAAGTCTACGCATATGCGTATCTCGCCATTCTTCTTTTCACACTGGCATGATGTTTGCTACCCATGTACTGTGATGGATAGGAAAAATGATCCTTGCATCCAACATCTTCTGTATTTCTACCTGGATGGTACCCAAGATCTTGGGATTATAGTGCCTCTGTTTCTGGTGAAAAGGTTTGACATCTTCTTTCAATGGGATGTCATGCTAAACGTCCTTCGGCTTGAAAGACTTTAGATGGCATAAGACCATGCCAATACGTCCATATATTTCTTCAACAATTTGACAAACTTCCACTTTTCTTCGGGTGTGCAACATTTCCCAATGTTCACAAGTTATGGGTGTTCCATAGTACCCAGATTAACCGATTCGGTCTCTGGAGAGGAGTTAGGATCATCTTGCCACTTTTTTGACAAAATGATCATGTTTGTCAAACAATCATTCCAGAGAGACTAAACCTTTTGGGATTTTATTTCCTTTGAGCTGACATATGCCATCACCTCCTTTTGATTCATTTGCTTGATCAATGATAGATTCACGGCATGTAGAAGTAGATCCTTCAAAATGAAGCTCTTTGAAATTTTCTGCTTTCTAGAAAGGCAATAAGTTGATTGTCATCGTTGAATACCTGCCAGTGTTGAGAATTGTCTGGCACGCTTGGGCGGAAGACTACCTCAATAGTATATGTGTCTGTTTTTAACCCGAGGTGAGGGAGCATGAGAGATGCTGAGATGGCCAGTGAATCGGCCATGTCATTCTGAGCTCTTGGAACAAATTTTATTGAGAAGGCATCAAATTCCTCAATGTTGTCCCATACTGCGTTGTGGTAATGCCTGAGCCTTTCATTCTTTACTTGGTATATTCTTTTTACTTGATTTATGACTAGCTCGACATCACCCTGTACTTTTAGGTTCTTGATTCCCCTTTCTTTTATAGCTTGCATGCCAAGTAGCAAAGATTCATATTCAGTAGTATTATTCGTGTTGAAAAACTACAACTTGAAAGAGAGGAAAATCTCCTCCTCAGAGATATTAAGCACAACTCCAAAGACCACATCCACTAGTTGCACAACCGCCATCAAACCGCAATGTCCAAACCTTGTTAAGGTCTTTCTAGATGAGAATGTCCATTTTATCGACTCAAGAGATAAGAAGTAGTTCCCATCCCCGATGATTCAAGAGAATTTGGGCTTGGGGTCGTCAAAATTGGTGACCAAGTACTTTTTTGATTCAGCTCCAATGTCTCGCATTACACCCTCGATGGGGATTTCTGGCCTTGGACTAGTCCATATAAATTTCTCCACCAACTTCTCTGCAAAAGCTTCTTCCTAGTAGAATTCCATATGCCACAGGATATCAACAATGAGGATGGTCATCTTTACTCTTTTCTCTGGGAATGCCGCAAAGGTGAACTGTGCATCTTTGATCTGACCAATCAATGGAACTTGTTTGGTTTCCATGGAGTAACATCTGCCGAAAGGCTTGGTAAGAGTGAGGCCCAAAGCATGGGTGACCTTTTTCGGCATGACATTATCGGAAGCCCCAGAATCAATTATGCAGTTGCTTAGCTTGTGACCATTGATTAGGAGGGAGAGATAAAAAGGTTCAATTTTTCCTGACACGGAAGTCGAGGCCACATTTATGTGAGATGCAGGAGGAGTGGAAAGGATTCCTTTGGGGAGACATGGGAGACTACGACAGCTTGGCTTTGGATATATTTGGTCAATCTTACAAGTTGCTCAGGGTTTGACTGGAGATATTCAGCCTCAGACATTTGAATCTTGGTCTTTTTAGCATGATCGATTATGTCGAATGTGACCAAGGGTTGTGTTGATGAGGGAATGAGTCCCTCACTTCATGGTGGTAGGGTAGGATTACTGGTCTTTATGGGAATAGAAGAAGGCTGATTTGGAGGAGAGATGGGGGAAAATATTTTTTTGTAAAAGACTTAATAGGAGGTTGAGCAGGAAGAGGATTACCTCTTTTAGCAATGGTGGAGGCGTGTTTGACACAACCTTCTCTTTTTGTATCCTGGCAGCAACTTCTACTTCTTTTCCTTGAGAGCGGGTGAAAACAACATATGATATGCCACCACTTGCATACCCTGGGTACCCTCTTCTTCATCAGATTCTCATCTTCAAATTCCATATACCTGATTGTAGAGTCACCAGTCGGTTCACCGACATCTTGATCATCTTCCCTGGGATGAAGGTTCTTCATAATTTTGCTCCTCTTCTTCAACCTCGACCAGGGCATTGACCGGAGGGGCCTCAAGTGCCAACCATGGAGTAGTTATAGGAAAATGTGGCCTTTGTGGGGCATTGTTGGAAGTGAAATTTCTCCATGGGATATCCGGTATGAAGTGTTAGGAGAAGCTTGAGCTAATTGCTTCTTCAACGCGAGCAAGTCATTTACCATCTTCTGGAATGCCGATCTGATGAAGTGGCTTGAGAAGGGGTTGAAGCTTTAGGCTTGGATGACTCTCATTTTAATTCTAGATATAAGTAGGTTGTCCTCTATCCGAATGGCAGCAGCCTGAGTGAGAACCAGGGTGGTAATTTGTTCTTGTAAGAGTAAGAAACTTACTCTTGAGCTCATGGCATTCATAAAGAAACACTTTTGATTTTCTAGCATTGGCAAGCATGGTAGGTAGCACATGGTTAATTAGTGAATTGAAATGAGTGATAAAATCATGCATGGTTTCATTGACTTCCTTCTTTAGGTGAGTGATCTTGGACAGTAACGCAAATGCATCTTCTGAAGGCTTATATCTTTCTTCAAATGTAGTTTGTAATGTGGCCCAACTAGTGATAGATCCGGTGGCAAATGTTGGAACCACTCTACTGTGGGTCCTTGCAAAGGTCTCTAGAAAGAGGTGTACCGATACATCTTCATGGGTCACATCCAGGATGCTGCATGACATGATGAATGCAGATATATGTGAATCCATGCTTTGTTTCCACTCCCATCAAATCTTGGGAAATTCTTTCAGTTTCCATGAGGGAGTGCGTGAACAGGATGTGGTAACGCAAGAGGGCCCATAGTGTTTCCCCATGGTACTACCATTTGAAAAGTTGGAAAGAGGATGAGCTAGGAGCATGGTTCCACTGAGCAACAAAGCACTGCAAAGGGATGTGGAGGCTCCTGCATGAAAAATGGTTCTTTCGTGGAGGTGAGACACTTTTGGCTGACCGATCGGCTGAACTCAATGATGAGAAGCGTGCTGGTGTAATACTGAAGTTGTGCCTTTGAAGTAGATCAAAAATAGGATCAACTTCCCCATGAGCTCTCCTGCTATGAGTAAATGGTTCACCCACCAGTGTATCTTTCAGATCTGCAATGTTTTTAGAGTAGATTTAAAAAACTCTTTTTGGTTGTACTTGCTGATTTTCTGATTTTTTGACAAAAATCAGCAGCATGTACTTTTCTAAATATTTAATTTTATCCTCTTTTGAAAACCGATTACGGTTTAATGACAAAGATCAACGAGGATAAAATGATGGTTAAACTTAGCAAGCTGATTTTGATCTTAGAGTTGACTTTTTGCAAGGGTTTGAAATTTTTGTAAAATAGTCAGAAACTCATATCTACGGAAATATACGGGTTTTTGTAAAAACTCAGCGAACTAAAGATCTCTAACTAGCCCAGATCTATGGATCTCTGAAGAAAATTTTCAGTTTGGATCACTTTTGCAAAAATTTTGGATTTTAAGCAAAAAGCTAAGATTTGCAAACAGGTAGTGATTTTTGTAGTTTTATCAATTTTCTTAGTTACTTTAACAACTGTTAGTGTCCTTTAACCGACACAACACTCACATAGATCTGTTTCGATCCCCAACAGAGTCACCAAAACTATTGGGTCCAAAATCTATGGGAGGGCAGATCTATGGATGATGAGCCAACAAAGTGTGCAGGTGGCATAGCCCTCTTTGAGACAAACAAAGTGAAATTGGTTTATTGCTATTCTACCAGCAGGAATCTGCGCAAGTCCTACATATTTCTGCCTTCAGGGGTTTGGGATCTCATCCCAGTTGGGGTATTTCCGACTGTGAGTAGAAAGGGACGAAGGGAAGAGAGGAGATAGGATAGTTCTAAAGGGAGAAAAGAAATGAATTCCAAAGCAGAAAGGTCGAGAGGTTTATGTTTTGGGATTGGTAGTAAACAGAGCCAAACCTACTTGCATAAACAAACAAAGCAATACTGATGAGCAAATGACAAAAAGTAGAGATAGATCTAACAGAATAAACACATGATCTGACATAAGAAAGTCTGATGCACATAACACATGTATTCAACACAAAGTCTCAATATTTGTATTAATGTTTTCTTCTGTTACAAAAAGTACAAAGCCTTTTCTTCTCACTTCTATTTTTCATCTAAAAAATGTCCACCACTTGAATACAACAAATATCCAAGTATATATAGAAGGAGAAGGAGAAAGAAGGCAAAAAGAAACCAACAACTAATTACAAAATATTTACAAAATATCTAAAAGTCAACTGTTGACTTTGGGCAATTTGGTGGATAACAACATCTCATGGTGCAACATGGATGATGTCATCATTTGTGCCAACAAACTTTTAAATATTACAAAAAGAGAACATCCTAGGAGGAAGGAGCCTATTCGTCATCATCCCGTGGCTGGAAGGGAGTATCCTGCTTCTTCTCAGAGAGGAAATATGAAATTGAGCATGATACTCCAAGAATTTGCTAATCATCGGTTGAAGTTGATCCTGAGCAGGACCCTTGGTGTGATCGCCGATGACTTCACAAGTCTCCCGTTCATCTCTGAGTCTCTCTGGGAGCTTGAAGTATTCATTACCTGCCTCCATCAGGTATCCAACAAAATCGCGGCAGCCGAAGGTTGTTGATAGATTCTGCATCAAAAGTCACTTCTGACCCTAACCCTTGTGATGATCTCCTTAAAGATCCTAAATAGTGTCATCTACCTTCCTCAAGGCGTATGATGGGGTGAGCAAGCCCGAGAGACATCCTTAGGATGATTTGCTCCATTTGATGCATTACATCCAAGGCTTCCTCCTTGATTTTATCAATTTTCTCCAAGACAAATTCCATCTGATCGACCCGATAGTCCAAAGCAAGCAAGGACTTTGTTGGGTGCTCTGGGTGATCGAAGATGCCAAATTTCACTAAGTCATCGACCGGGCAAGTCGAGCATCTTCTGGAATGTCTCATGTTGTAACCTAGCATGGTCCAACTCTTCGGAGATAGGTCCCGCAATCACCTGGAGTTCCTTGTTAGCCTGATCAATATTCTGATATAGCTCTGTGAACTTTACGATTACTTCCTCACTATCCTTGAGGATCTGGTCTCTCCAGTGGATACTGCCATACCTTGTTCACCAATCTTGGTGTATTCATTTATCTTTTCCTGGCTAAGGGCCTCAGGAGTTTCAGTGGCAGTTGTAGGAGGTGCACTGCCCATTTTTTGTACAGGCTTGGAGAAGATGTCTATGTTCTGTTCTTTTTAGTATCCTCTTCTTCCTCGCTTCCCGAAGCTTTTTTTTGCAAAGGGCATCCACCAGAGATAGGGCTCTCCCTGTAGGCTTTCAGAGGATGTTCCCATCGTGACCTGTGTCACTGTATAATCTGTAGGAGACAGATCCTTTTGTCCTTTTGTGGGATCGGGGTATGTGATCTCCATTACCCTTTCACCTGAAGCACTCTGAGAGAAGTGGGTTATCGATTTTGCTTCTTAGCTCCTTTTGTTGGAATGATGGAGAAGTCCATAGGTGCAATGGGGACTTTCCTCTTATGCTGGCTAGGTGCTTGGAGATCCATTCTGGACTTAAGGGAGTGGGACCAGAGGGAGAAGAGGGAATGGAGGCAGAAGAAGGAGGCTACAGTGAACTGGGGAAATGTGTCGAGACGCTTGGTGGCGGCATTGATAAAGAAGTCAAATCTCCAACGCTCATGGGGTAGGAGTCACTGTAGGAGAGGAAACCATGGGGGTGGAAGGGATCTGAGAGATGAGGGAAGAAATACTGGGGGATAGCTCCTTACGAGGGAAGAGAAGATGGAGGAAGAGGAAGGGGGAACAAAGTAGAAGATGGGGGAGAAGACACAACCAGAGGAGTGGTTGCTTGAGTGACGCGAGGAGGGGAAGGAGGAGCGGGAGATGGGATGGTGGGAACTTCAGCAGTTACAAAGCAGAGTGGCAACATCCTGAGTGGATGTGCCCATTGGAACACTTACCGCTGTTCTTTTCTCTCGGGAGACCAGCTTACGACTCTCCCGGGGGCGGAAGGAGGACTCTCGGGAGCTTGCTCCTGAGCAGCGCTTGACTCTCCTTCTTTGTCTTTCCCTTTCCCTTTGGCAAGTGTTTTGGTCTAGCAGGTGCATTACCCAAAGGAGACGTGGTGAAGTCTACCCCAAGGTAGATGAGACCATTATACCTGCACCAATGCTCTATGTGCTGCAAAGTGCCCTTAACCCTCTCCTCAATAGTCTGAGGTGCCCTTGTTCTATCTATCTCAGCAAATGGCCAATTGTCCCCATCCGTATCTAGATAGACCTGATCAACTTCTTGATCAGTCATTTGGAAACCTTTTGGGACAATGGCCACACCATATTGGATGATTTCTTACTAGGGCTAGGTGGGAGTGATCCTTTCTCCGAGCTCGACCTCGTGATACAGGTCGATGTAGATATCCTCGATCTGTGGGATGATGGATTGGATCGAGCTTTTCCTTTGGGAGGAAATTGCAAGGATCAAAGGTTGGCCTTGCCAGAAATTGTGTTTCAAGTTAAGCAACTCCAGCTCTGCAAACATTTCCTAGGCTTTGGTGTGAGAAGTGTAGGTGTACCTACCCACTGTGAGGGGGAATGGAGTTCCACCCTTCTTTCTTTTTAGGCACTTCTCATGATATGTGATAAGCTTGGATAGCTCCAATAGGATCAACTTAGGCCCCGCATACCTTGGCAACTTGGTGGGCTCCCCAAGAAGTTGGTGGCCCTGAGATAGGTGAAAGTGGGGAATTGCGTAAATAATGCCCCCACTTCTCTGTGGTAGTCACTATGCTCTTGGTCATCCGACCGTGAGTCATATTGGGCCTCAAGAGGCAGATGATGCCATAGAAGAAGGCATCATTGATCTTGCTGAACTATGGGATGTTGTTTTCTAGTCTCAACTATGGATAATATTCATATATTTTTACTGGGGCCATACCCCGCATCGACTTAGTGCCGGATAGTCTCTTTTCGAGGCAGCAACGTAGACCACGTAGGAGTTCATGTAGAACCTCCCGTTGTTGAGAGTTGTTGGAGTTGCTCAGAGATGGTGCTGCTGATGATCTCTGCCCATTCAAAATGTTGATTTGGAACATTTTTTCTCATTGTCTCCAGATACCTGAGCATCCATTTATGAAAGTAATGGGCATCAGGAAGCCCAAATACCCTACTTAGGAAGGTTATGGTGTCACTCAGCTCCTCCGAGAAGTCACTGTGATGAATAACCTATGGCCACATGTTATTACCTTCTTGTTCTTAGATACACTTCGTTCATGAGCTGCATGCATTTGTCTTCATTTTCATCCCATGCCTTTATGCAGTCTTCTTGGCTTATTACACAAAGTGCCGATGGTGGGGGATACCTAACATGATTTCAAAGTGCCAGAAGTGAGGTTGATTATAACCTCACCCTTTTCATTCTCGACACACCTTGTGTCCTTATTGTAGCAAATCGGGCCACCACCATCATGAATTCATTGTTCACTGTGCTCATGGAATTCCCCCAGCGAAGTGTAGACCACTTCGACCAATTTTTCCATCCACGGACTACCCGTGACCCTTCGGTTTCGCCTGTAAATCCTCCATATCAATGTGGCCAAGTTTCAATCCCTGATGTCCAAGTCACATTCTGCAAGGGACTCGGGCATCCCCGACCTTTGGTATTTGTACTTCATTTCTTCTTCTGTGAGTTTGGCCTTACCCTTAGACTTGGTTGGCCTCTTACTTGATGAAGACATATGTGAATCTGAGTTCAGCTTGCTGATCTGCAAGAAGAAGGAGGAAGTCCATCACAGAAGAGCCATGTTAGCTGTTAAATTGTCCATCAAAGCTTTATAGAAATGAAGAGTTAGCAATTTAGAAGCTTTGGGTGCAAGGCGTACTATAGAGGCAGTCAGCAGCAGGTCGAAAAGCAAGGCACAATGCTGGAGAGTGTCATGGATGGAAAAAATAGTAGCACAAAGGGGTGTAGGGTAGAAAGATTACACAAAACACTTAGATGTTGATGTCAAAGGATGTGCGCCTGCGCCATATGAAGGGTTTTAAATGGGGCCAGATTATCTTAGTGTTGCAAGGTGGCAGGATGCGCCAATGGCGCAGATATGGAACATGTTGCAGAACATTTTTATGTGCCAAAGGGGCGCAGGTTAAATGATGCATCATTGAGTTAAGGTGCGCTTAGGGGATTTTTGGCGTGGCAAGTAAGAAGAGTTTGCATGACATTCAAATGTTGGTGTAGTGGATTGTGCTTGCACCTATGTTAGGTTTTTAGAGTTTTATAAGGCGTGGGGGAAAAGTATGCTATAGGAAGGGACAATGCACCCAATGGCATGACTATGTTTTGTGCAACAATGATTTTGTTTGTGCCAAAGAGAAAGTCGTGGCTTTGGATATATTAACTTTTAGATTTTCTCTCTTCGACAGGTTCGTGGTTTTCGGCCTCTTTCAACATAGATTTTGACAATGAGGGGAAAAGAGCAAAGAGGATTCTGGATTCATTTTGAGACAAAGCCCTCCAGGCCAGTAGATCTGGAAGGAGGGTAAAACAGTTTGGGGGAGAGAAGATTATTGCAAAATGGGCTGAGGTTGTTTTATTTTTAGATTCATTTTTTTGTTTTTTAACAACCCCTAAAAACAATACAGAAAACCCACAAACAATCAACACAAGAAGAGCAAGGACCACTTACCAGGAATATATAGAATGGGAAGAAATGATGTGGGGTCCATGAATGTGACGTAAAGTGACACGGGGATGACAGAGCACTGACAGTGTAGAGGAATAAACTTTTTCACGTGTTTTCAATCGTGAAAATGACAGGTCGGATGCGCCTATTTATAGCAAAAGGTGTAATAAATGTGCCACCAACTTTTTTTTCAAAGGCGCACCAAAATAGATGCCAACATGAAATTATTTGTGCCATTGGCGCGGATTTCAAGACTGTCGACATTGCCTTTTTAGCGCTTTGGCGCACCATTCAAGGGCGCAACAATTTTAGTGTCGACAAGGGGTGGCACATGCGCCTTGGTGCAGAGTGAGAAGGGCGCATCATGGGAAGGTGCAACATTTGGAATGTCGATTTCCAAAGGATGTGCCAAAGGAATAGAAGAGGGCTCAAATTCATTTTATGTTACATGAATAAAATCATGCCCACCAAAAAAGGACCAAATGACTAAGTAATTTCCTCATAAATTTTACAGATAACACACACACATCCATCGCGAGGGGAAATGGTGGATGCGCACGTATGCATGCCGAATTGGGTGCGTAGGTGCTAGGAGGCCACGTATGCGTCGGGGGATTCAGGAAAATGTGCGCACGCATGTGTGCCAATGCAGATGCGTAGGTGTCACACTAGGTGTGTATGCATCCCTGTGTGGCCTTAGAACATAGCGGATGGGGGAGAAGATGGAATGGAAGGGGGAAAATAACTACAAAGCAACATAGCCAAGTAGGTAAGAAGATAGACCGGATTGATATAGAAGAAAAGAGTAATTAGTATGCTAGATGATTTGAAGAAGCATTTTTCCTTAGAAAAATAGATGGAAATAGATAAGTTCCTAACACTTGTGTTTGTTTTGGAACGTATTTACCCGTACATCATACACAAGAGTGATATGGTCGGCTAATGACAATAGAGGCTCAGTTTGACGAGGATGATAGGAATATATTAGATATCCTCCTATATGTCACAAGATTGGCCTACATGGCCAATATGCCTCAAATCACATTAGATCATGACCTTCTTACAACCATGGTGAGAGAGATGACACAATGATATCCGGTGCTTTTGGATCCTAACTAGCGAGATCACTATCACACTAGAGGACATGTGGCGTATTATGTAGGATCCAATCCAAGGTCATCCGATCCAATATACTATCCATATGTTAGACATCAAGCGATGTATTACACAACTATTTAGTGTCTCGATGATATCAACGTTACCACGTCGCAAGATGATAGTGAGATTATCATGATGTATCGTGGATCCTAAGATAGATCGGGTGGTAGTATACATGATGGCCTTTTTCACTAGAGTTTACTCCTTGACAAGATTGGTGCATTTCATTTCCGCTCGACCTCCTTGGATTTATACATGGAACGATAGATGGAGAGACCTATACGGGGTTAGTGCATTTTAACACACCTTTACTAGGATTTACACTTGATTACCTACTAGCGTCAAAATCTAGTAGGTTTAGCCACATTATTATAGATTTGGGCATTGGACCACATAGTGATTGGTCACCCATTAAGTGTTTTGAGAGTACGGCTCCGAGAAGAGCCTTTACTATGGGATAGGTCCCGATTGGGGATGATGTTCGACCGTTCAAGGGAGATTCCTATCACTATTTTCATGAGCTAGATGAGCTACAACAAGAAACCTATAGTATGGATGCCCTATAGACACTTTCAGTGGCCCCAAGATGGGTTAGAGCTTAACACTACGATATAGTTGAGAACTTTATCTTAGGTAACCACAACTATATGTGGGAGTTATATAGAGTGGACCGGTGCCAGAGATACTTTGGAATTACCTAGGATATTCCTGGGTGAGATATGTGGTATGCCCAGAGGGCTCGAGAGTTTTTTGATACGGATCCACAGATAGAATATGATAGAGTAGTGGCCAAATTCTTAAACGTAGTACTTGTTATGTGGGTACCTTTGAGGTAGATCAAAGATCTAGGTTGTACACCTAAGTATGCACCTTGGTACCATGGAGTTATTCCATGCCGATTGACTATTCCTAGGGTGGCCTACATTGCTAGTGTGAGAGCTCCTCATAGGGACCTCCCAGGTGGATGAGGGTACCGTGGGAGATGATGATGATGAGGATGATGATGGTGGTTCCACACACAATGTCATGTTAGAGGGAGGGCACAAGGTCATTGATTACAACAGCAGGCAGAGAGGGGGGGCCAGACCACAACAACCACATGGATAGGGGCCTAGGCCTAGGCCTGCAGACAGATACACTAGGCTCCAGATATAGAGTTGCCTCCAGTAGGCATTCTAGTGGGGATATATGCCCCATTACAATAGGTATTCACTCACAGGGCCCACCACCTCATGCTCTAGGGGGTGGTGGTGACGATGGGAAATTGGCTGCATTACATTAGTAGTTATAGGTGGCCATAGCGGTGCGGCTATAGTGGCAAGAGGAGAGAGAGAGATGATGCCAAGGCCTGAGATATAGGTTTTGATTGCAGAAGAGAGACTAGGTCAGTCTCAGCTACTCAAGATGGTGACATAGCAAAATGTGGCGAGTCAAATTGCCTAGATGGTGAAACAGGGGGCTCAACTATTGAGCACATTACATCAGACATGAACTAGGTACAAGTGTTACCATTCGGCATGATCGAGCACATGCTCGGGCATAAGGCTATATCATTTAGAGGGACCAGGCCTAGGCCCAAGTTCAAACTATCATTGTGGATAGAGATCAAGAGGAAAATGCTACTAGGCAGGCCCAAGCTGATAGGGTGAGATTGATTGGTGAGTGAGATGCCACCATAAAGGAAGTCACCGCTCTGGGGATGAAGATATGATACATGACATGATATGAGAGCCAGTGGAAAGGATCTATACTATAGGATTGTGTATTTTAGAGTGGTCCCAGTAGAGAAGTGAGTGACCCCTTTCCTCATCTTGATGTGAGCCACACATGCTCCAAGTCACGGAGATCAGGGTGATCAGTTAGATCACCCAGCACTGCCGGCCACACAACTAGGTACATGGCCATCAAAGGTGTAGGGTTCATATAGATTGTTTGGAGGCCTCCCGGCCGGAGCCCATCATAGCATCCACCTTTCCATCCACCAGGACATGGTCAGGTAGCCCTAGAGAGGGTGAGAGTCATTGAGCCTTTCCTTTATTTATTATGTATAGATGTATGTACCATATGTACGCCTCTTATGAAGGCTAATTTTGACATGTTGTATAGATTCATTCATTATTTTGCGGATGCCTCTAGATGAAGGCTAATTTTGATTAACTTGTATGTATTTTGATGTAGTATTTTATGCCTTTATAAAGGCTCGAGCTTTTGATCCATGCCCCTTTTTATATGGCAGATGGACAAATGACATTTGTATACCGCACTCTTTTAAGACCGATACTTTGATCCACATTTTATATGGATGTTTGATGATATTTATACACATCTTGTGTTCTGATATACTCTTATGATGATGATTCATGTTTCTTCTAATGTATATATTATGACGTATGATGTCTCTTTTCTTTATGTATGTGATATACCTTATATGTAGAGATGTGCATGTTTTTTTTTCAGTGACGATATGTTTTGTAGTTGATATCATGTGTATTTGGCTTATGGGATGTTCTAATTTTATATTTTAGCACTTGGTATGATACTAGATGATATTGGTGCAGGGGGGATAGATTTTTGATCATGCACAACCCCTCTTTCCCCCATTGATGATATGATATGTGATGATTAGCTTAGCATACATGCATGATGTAATACTTAGCATTTTTGTATATATATGATGTAGTGAATGATGTAAAATGATGTGATGAAATGATAGATGTGATAACAAATAATTGTGAAAAACAACACACAAAAAGTTAACAAAATTAAACAAATGTACACATACAACAAAATGCAACTAAAATGAATTCATGCAAATGTTAATAATAGATTAAACTGTATTCAATCTAAGAGAGTAAAATGAATCCTAATAGATGCACATGGAAAACAAAGAAAACACAACAATATTTTACAAGTATGAAAGCCACGAATGAATGCAATGCAATACACAATCAAAGCAAACAAGATTCAATATAAGGTAAGAAAATGAACCATTCAAAGAACAAATAATACAACAGGCTAAGTACATCAATACTATACAAACCAACAACTAAAAGCAATCTAAATATTACCTTGTTTTTGTGGGACAACATTGATATATATTCTAATGTTTTTGGGTTATCATAAAGATAATATTTTCAAGGCTATGGTTTACATTGTTTTCTAGGATTCCCTAAGATAACGTTTTGAAATTAATGTAGATTCATCCCTAAAAGGGAATATTTCTAGATGTTTAGGTTTTTGCATCCTTTTCTAAATGTTTTTGTATTTTCTAAGATCATGTTCCAAAGAAATGTATAAGAACAAAGAAGCATGGATGCCCCCAACATGATGTGGGAATATATAAAAGGTAGAATGCCACATGTGTATGTATGAGGAAGTGGAATGTGAAAGTTCCCCCACGTTAGATGGGAATATACAAAGGAAACACCCTCCACGTAGATATAAGAAAAAACCAGATCACAGGTCTTATAAGGGAGTTTTAGTAGGGTTCCTAACTTAGCCAGGGAATTGAATTCCTAGAAAGTGATGAGAGTTACCCATCCTGATGCAAGAGTAGCATGTGAATGAGGGATATTCCTTGAGCATCAGAAACCATTTTTCACTCAAAGACCTGCCCATTGCACCATAATTGTGTGGTTTTCACATGTGGATGACCTTCTTTTTCTTTTCTTGTTTTCTCAATTTTCCTTTTTTTTGCTTGTTTTTTCTTTATTTTTCTATTTTTAGTTCTTATCTGATATTTTTTCCATGCTTAAGCATAGAACCACTTGAGGTGCATGGCGTTCATAGGTTCTAGAAGTTCTTCACCATCTGAGTATGCAAGTTTATAAGCTCCTGATCCATATTTAGCAACCACCACATAAGGGCCTAGCCAATTAGCTTCAAACTTACCTTTCTTTTCTCTATCTTTGGTAGTGTTCTTCTGATTTTCTTTCAGAACTAAATCACCTACATCAAATTCCGATGAATGATGCATTTGTTGTATCCCTGGATACTCTATTCTGATACACTTTAAGGTGATTGAGCACTCTGATACGCCTTTCATCTAATAGTTCCAACTCTGCAAAGAGAAAATTTGTAGTCCTTGTCTTTATCAAGATAGTCTCTTGAGAGATATTCTCAGGAGGAAGCTCCACTTTCAAACGTATGATGGCTTCAATGCTATAGACAAGTGAGTATGGGGTCACACCGGTAGGAGTGTGGATGGAAGTTCGATAGCCCCGAGAGGGTGTGATGTATATGTAAGTGTCAATTGGCTAGTCTTACTTACCATTTTCTCCATGATTTGTACAAGGGTTTTATTGGTAGCCTCCGCTTGTCCATTACCTTGGGGATAATAGGGGTAGACCACTTAATCTGAATACAAAAGCATTGGCACAAGGATTTAACGGTTTTATTTTTGAAGCATTTACCATTATCAGTGACAATGGATGAGGGGATACCATAACGGAAAATGAGATGGTTCATGATGAATTTGGATATCGTGCACCGGTGACATAAGTAAGAGGAACAACCTCTACCCATTTAGTGAAATACTCAGTGGTAGTGATAATGTGAGTGTGACCATCTAAGGAAGAAGGATGGAGCTTCCCTATGAGATTTAGACCCCATTTAGAAAAAGGCCAAGGTGTTGCAATAGGTTGCAAAGCTTGTGTTGGCACATGTATTAAGTTTCCATATTTCTGACACAGTTCACATTTCTTTACAAAGTTACAACAATATAATTCCATGGTAGGCCAATAATAGCCTACTCTTAACAATTTTTTAGCTAATACCATGCCACTAGTGTGTGCTCCACAAATACCACCATGCACTTCTTTAATGGCATTAATTGAGTCATTAACATCCAAACAATGAAGTAGATTCTTTTAGTAGCCACGATAATACAGGGTGCCTCCTATGAGGGTATAATGGGTGATATGGTGGATAAGGGCTTTCTTTTCAGAGTGGGTAATGTCAGGGGAAAAGTGCCATCTTGTAGGTATCAAAAGATAGGATCATACCAAGGGGATAAAGGACCAACAACTTCACATGCCAAACATGACTCTGGCATATCATATGGAGGAATTTGTAAATGCTCAATGAAGAAAGGCATTTTACTCTCCTCAGAGGGGATGCAAGAGAGACCAAATAGTAACCATAACATCCGTAGATCTATTATGTGACCTTGTTTTTCTCAAATATGATTTGTGTAAAGTATTCCTTTAGAGTTTCAACCATTTTCTTATATGGAATAAGCTTCTCATCCTTAACCTTATACTCATCATTAACTTGCTTAATAATAAGTTGGGAGTCTCCAATGACTCGTAGTTATCTAATATTCCAAGTGATACCTAGTTTGAGGCCAGCAATAAGTGCTTCATACTCTGCAATGTTGTTAGTGTAAGGAAATCCTAACTAGAATGCCCTTGGTATATCCTCTCCTGTGGGAGTGATGAGCACCACTCCTACTCCGGATCCATGGAAAGTGAATGATCCATTGAAATGGACCTACCATTTTTTAGATTCTTTAATGTACATCATAGATGCATCTATTAGATCTAGACACAGAGGTTCCATACCTGGTAGGGGTGCTTCTGCCAACTGATCAGCTAATACCTATCCTTTTAAGGACTTGATTGACAAACTCAATTTCAAATTCTCTTAGGAGAATGATCCAATTAGCCATTTGGCCTGTGAGGGTGGGTTTGGATAAAAGGTACTTGAGAGGGTCAACTTTAGATATGAGTTTGGTTTTATTATTGAGGAGATAATGGTGAAGATTTTGAAAGGTAAAAGAAACGCCAAGTAGGCCTTTTCAATTTGTGGATAATTTAGCTCATAAGTAATCAAAGTGTGACTAAGATAGTAGACTACTCTCTCTTTATGTCCTAGGTCATATTGGGCAAGCAGTGCACCAATAGAAAATTGGGTGGTGGAAATGTACAAGAGGATAGGTTCCCGGGAGTAGGTGGCATGAGTATAGGTGGATTAATAAGGTATTGTTTGAGTAATGCAAACACCTTTTGATAGTTTGGTCCCCATTTGAATGCCACATCCTTTTTCAATAGATGTGTAAATGGATGACACTTATCCATAAGTTGTGAAATAAAATGAGCGGATGGCCTGAATCTTTCCTTGTAGACTTCTGAGTTGCTTGAGAGTAGTAGGTGGAGGCATTTCTATAATAGTCGTGACCTTAGCAGGGTCCACTTCTATCCCCTCTTTGTGAAACTATGAAACCCAAGAGTTTTCCTGATAAAACACCGAAAACACACTTCTTTGGATTAAGGTGAACCTTGTAATCCCTGAGATGCTGAAAGATACACCTAAGCACTTCCGGATGTTCTTCTCTGCTTTTGGATTTGGCTAGGATGTCATCAACATAGTCTTCCATGATGTCATTCATCATATCATGGAAGATGACAGTCATTGCTTATTGATAGGTGGCCCGGAATTCTTGATTCCGAAAGGCATGAATTTGTAGCAAAATGTTCCCCAAGGGGTGATGAGGACAATTTTATGTTGATCTTCTTGTGTAATCCGTATCTGATTATAACATGAGAAGCCATCCATTAAGGATAAAATTTCATAACTAGTAGTGGAATCTACGATCATATCAATATTAGGCAATGGGAAGTCATCCTTGGGACATGCTTTATTGATGTCATGGAAATCAGTATAGATCCTAATGCCAACGGGATTCTTTTGTATAGGGACTATATTGGAGATCCATTCTGAATAATCAATGGGTTTAATAAAATCCGTAGCTAATAACTTCTCCAATTCTTCTTTGACAAGGAGTGTAACCTTAGGGTGCATTTTTCTCAACTTCTGCTTGATGGGCTTGGCATCTGGGTGCACAACCAGGTTGTGACATGAATAATGTTAGATCTAAACTAGACATATATATGTGTATGTCCATGTGAAAATATCTACATATTCTCTTAGTAACTCTATGAAGACCTTTTGTTCATGAGATGAGAGTGAAGCTCCCAACTTTATCATTCTAGGTTGTTCGTATGAACCAATGTTAACACTAATAGTTTCTTCCATAAGCATTTTAGAAGCATCTTCCATTTGTGTAGGATCGGGGAAGAGTAAGATCAACCTCCTGTGGTAGCTCATCATCATCTTTAAATGGATAAACTATTTCATCCATGTGTTCTTCATTTGTTGATCTACAAGTGTTTCAAAAAAATTTTCCTTTGTGAGACTTTCATCTATCCTTTTTGCAAGTTTATCTCGAGGTGTTTGTAATTTTATTTACCATATTCTTACTCAAACAGCCACACATCTCTACTTCTTCTCCAAAGTATGCACATGTATTTAATTGAATTGTAAATCCTTTCTTGTGGTATCCAACAGGAATGAATCCACGAGTCCCATGAACTATGTAAATGCCTCATCATTTTCAAAGACGTTAAGCGACATGTGAAGTTTTTGATCCTAATCTATAAGTTCAGATATACGAGGACTACTTTATAATTGGCTAAAGGGATAGATTAGGATAAAGTAAGGACATCATGATTTTGGGAATAGGTTAGTGGAAGATCCTCATAGAGGCTATATTGGGAATCCACGTCGCTATCCGAATGAGATGAAACATCCTCACATTCAGAAAAAGTGGCATCAACCTCAAAGGGTTGAGTATCATGAGGTCTTATCCCAAGACCATGTTTATTAGATTTAAAAAATAGTGGGTGGGATGGGCTCTAACCGGCCTTGTGCATTGATTCCACATACGATAACCCATGACAAACATCATGCGGTGACATTTTACATACTTGAGAGGTGCTTGATGGCATGAAGCCATAGTTCCTTCCAACACTCTGCTAGTGGGATCTTCCAACATATTTTGTTTAGATAGGAGACCACTAGAAACAAATTTATCTAATGGTTTAGCACATGGCTCCCATGTACTCTTGAATTGAAAATAAGGACGTCCTAGGTGACACTAATAAGTCTAATATAGTAAAGCTTGGAAGTAAACAGGCTCACTTGGGCCATATTTTTCCGACATTGTTTGCCATGATTCAAAAGGGTTAACTAATGAATGAAAATCTTGATTGAAAGGCATGAGTGATTCTAAATCACCATTCTTCATAGCTTTAGGTATTTGGAGAGGGATGACAACATATTATTGAAGGACATTCATAAGCCACACGAGAGAAAATGTGCAATGCTCGACAATGTGTAAATGGTTTAGGGTCACCCAAAATGGTAACTATATGACCTTCATGACATAGTTTGATACATTGATGAAAGGTTGATGGGATAGCTTGCATGGCATGAATCCATGGGCATCCCAAGAGCATGTTGTATGGAAGGTCTAAGTCTAGGACATGAAAGGTCATGTCATGATATGTTGGGCCTACTTCCATGGGGCCATACCATAGTACCTATTGATTCTCTTTCTTCATTATCATATGCTGTGATTGTGATGGTCTTAGCTCCTAGACCTATTCTGAAAAATGAGCCTAGTTACTTAACCTAGCTTTAAGGTACAAATGTTAAGACCAGATCCAATGTCCACAAGCACTCTCTTGATTTTGTGACAGTAACTACCACTTCTAACAAGGGAAATTTATTCTCTAATATGCCATTACGTGGGATAGCGTTGTGATCAAAAGTAATATGCTCTGTGGGGTCAAGATGAGCAACCATATCTTAAAGGTGCATGGGATCTACCTTAGTAGAAACTCCTAAATTTCTGAAATGTTTTATATAGTATATCCTTATGAGTAGTAGAGATTTTAAGGAGATCTAAAATGGATATTTTAGAAAGTGTTTTCTCTAATTGGTCTAGTAATTATATATACTTTCATGAGGATCAAGAATGGGATAAGGTATGATCAGACAAGCATGTCTTGTTCTTGGGAAAAATTTCTCTAAGACCTGAATAGTATGATTTGTTCATCAAATGAATGAATACAGCCTATGAGGGAATCAAAGGGATTATCATTAGTATGATAAATGTAGGCATCCATCCTATAGTCATTGGAAGTTTTCTTTGTGATCTAGTTTCCTTTTATTTTATATCTACGTGATTAGGAAAAGGATCTTTGTATATACCCATCTTCTCATTTGGACCTTGTCCTAAATATGGCGAATAATCTACGACAATCTTGCCCTCTTCAATGAGGTCTTGTATATAATTTTGTAGTCTTAAACATCTATCCGTTTTGTGTCCTTTAACACGATGGAAGTTGTAGTACTCATGGTCTTTGAACCAACCAAGTTTTGGAGCATTATCCGGGTATGGTATTGTAGTTGGATATTCTACCATTTTGAAATCATCTAGTTGTTTTAATATGCAGTTAAAGATTTGGTCAGTGGTGTGAACGTACGTTTAGTAGGTGCCTGGGGACAAGGTCCTTTGAAAGCTTCAAAAGTGGGCATGTCTACACACTTGGACTCTTTTGGAGTTTGTAATGCCATCACCAATGACATGCTTGTTCTTATTAAAGAACTTTGGTTTGTCTATGGATTTAGCTTCATGCTTGTCTTTAAAAACTGGCTTGAGTGTACCTTTTTCAATAAGGGCCTTCTCGATTTGACCACCTTTCTCTATGACTTCTTTGAAGTTAGAACTGTAGTGCATTTGTAGATGGAAGGCTATTTCCGAGTTTAAATTAGGAACAAAAATGCTCACTAACTACTATTTCTATGGTAAGGCACAAGCGAAATGACTAGCCAACCCTCTCCATCATTGTAAGAAACCTGTAAAGGTCTCATTGGGTTTTTGTTTTGCATTACAAAGGTCATTCATTGTGATGTCATTTTCCATGTTAAAAGAGTAGTGACGCACAAATTTTTTTGCCAACGCAGGCCATGTTGTTATAGAACATTTAGGTATACTAAAGAACCATTCTAATGCCAAAGCTCCCAAGATGCGGGGGAATATTCATATCAAGAAATTATCACAGTATGTGACTTCCTGGCAAGCCATATAAAAGTCTTTGATGTGATCTCAAGGATCACCTTTTCCTTTATATTTTTCAAACTTTGGAATAGTGAAATGTTTTGGAAAAGGTTTCAGTAGCATGTCTTTGTCAAATGGGTAAGGACACAACTCTTCATATAAGTATTTTCTACTATTACCAACGTTTCCCTCTTGTAGGGTAGTGAGTGTGTCTTTCATTGATTGTAATTCTTTCTGAATAAGTTGTTCTTTTGTGGGTGATATTGGTCGTTGTGGCTTAGCCGCTTTAAAGGTATTATCAGTGTATGGATCAAAGTGAAACTCATTAGATTTCATTTTTTCTTTGTCTTTATACATGTTTCTCTTTGAGGAGCCTAGATTTGCTAATTTCTGACTTAATTTCAAAATCTAATTTTGGAGGATCTCTTCTTCAACTAAAGGATCCTCTTCTTCATCGAATTTAGGAGGAGGTGAGGCTTTATGCTCAACTTTCACTTTACTTTGTGAGGCCTTGTAATAAGGTCTCTATGATGGGTCTCCTTCAGTTGTGTTATGATGTTTCCCTAAAGTAGAGGCGTAACCCGTATCAAATGGATTGTCCATGTCTAAGAGTGATTCTTTTCTTTTGTCTTTTGGTTAATGACCTTGGTTTCTACTTCACGCTCTCATAGAAGTTTTTCTCCTAGTTTGAGGACTCTCGCGAGTACCTGATCTCTATTATAGTATAGGAGTTCATCAAATCTACCTAGGTCTAATCTTTGTTGTTCTCCGAAGAGTCTAACTCTTCTCCACTATGGTCGATTAAAGGCTCCGCATCTTTAACTTGTGAAAAGAGAGGGGCCAAGTTTTTCCACTGAATGGGAATATTTCAAAGGGGTTTTCTCCTAAGTTATGTTCATTTGATTTGGTTTCCATATTTGAAAGTTTAGACATTACTAGTCAATGTTTTTGTGTAAAGGTGAGTCCTAAATGATACGATTTGTACAAATCATTTGAGGTGATGTTTTAAATGCATAGAGTGTACTAGATGTAATGCTAATGTTGTTGTTTTTCAAAGAATACTTATATGCACACTAAAATGTATCGATCACTTGAATGTTTTTTCGTTACGCTAAGTCTATACCCCAAAACCAATAGTGACAATATTATATCAATATGTAGGTCAAGTTAGGATTCTAACAAGGCCTACGTATCGACGTAGTATTGACAAAGTCTCTTGACAAGGTATACTAGAATTAGTTCAAGTGCCGATGAAAGCTAAGTGTTTTGAAAAGTGGAAGTCACGACTAGATATAGTGTAATAGCGTTATCCGATATTTTAACCAAGCAAGCAAGGTGTTAGTATCAAGACAACATTATTGCGATATATATAGGGTGATATCAACACTCTCTAAAAGACTTAGATGACGTCGAAACTGAAACTAAGTAACTAGTATAACAAGAAGTTTCTTAATCATGCGAGCAACATAACCGCGCAATAAAGGGATTTATATCACGTTTTCAAGAAATTGAAAACACGATGTAAGTACCAAGATTGTGCAACTAGAATGCATGCAAGACTAATAAACTCAAGAAGAGATGAATGATGAACCTAATCACAACAATGAAGATGATCTTGAAATCAAGATCGAAGGACCATCAAAGATATGAAAACACACCCGCACACTTTAGTCATTTAACAACCCAACCGCAAACATGGATGGTGTAAACGGACAAAGAATTGGCCAGCACTATCTCTTACAAGACACGTGAGGTATGCCTCCTTCTTACTTCCAATGTGGGAAGTAAGAATGCATGGGTATAAATCAAAAAAGTGAAATAAACTAAGTTCCACTTAGGTAGAGCTTTGCCTCGTCAAAAGATGAGAAAGAAGCTAGGCTAAGTAAAATGTTTGTTTAATTTATGTGATAAAAGGAACTTAGGTCAAACTTAAGTGGACTCTTTTCCTTGTTTGAAAACAAGATTTAGACTCCAAGTAAGTTGTCACTTCGTGTGGTTCGATGTGATAAGGACTAGTAAAGTGGGCCTCAAGACAAAATGGATTTCCTAATAAGTTCTCTCAACTAGGTGTTACAAAGTTGTCTTAAGTGAGCTTGATTTACCCAAAAATTTCACAATGACTAATTTGGGAGTATCTCAGCTTTACTTTATCCCCTTCAAGTATAGTGGGCAATAAATGCATCCATGTGTACTTTCACTGGGGTCGTTATATGGAAACCTGGTAACGCTAACTCACAAGGAATACTAGTCAAGTGGGTAAGTAGAGTGCTTCTATTTCATCCATGAGGTTACATAATGGTGGATTACTTTATGGTTCATGGTGCCACCCCCATTGTTATAGATTAAGGCGCTATTCCAAAGGGGTTACATTCCAGTTGAGCGGAGAGGGACGACCCTTTTTCAAACCCGTAATATAGTGTTTTGAATGGTGGTGTGTTTTTTATCTTTTTAACTTAGTGTGGTTTTAAGTGGCACACTATTTGGAAACCTATAAAAACATGTGTTAGAAGTTTTGTGCTTTGTTTTTATGCCTTTCTTTGACAAGCGTTGGGTCCTGTAGACAACAAGCCTTAGTAATTTTCCAGCTTGAAATATTGATGTCAAGAAAGATAACTTACACCTTGCTTTTGATTTGATTCCTAAGATTTCCAAAAGGCGAAGGAGAGCATACACAACGTGAAAATCCTACTAAATCACATAAAAATTACTTTATCCTTTATTAGAACAAGTGTTTTAACATATGATACAAATTTTGTAAAAGTGTTTTTGATCTCCAAGATCACTTTTGAAGGCGCGAGGAGAGAGCATACACACTGTTACAAACTGAGTTCAAGATAATAACTTGAAACACTTAACTATGTAAACTAAAATACTAAAAAGAAAATATGTTTTTAAATTTGTTAGTCCTAGAAACCTGCAACAAAGACCAGTTAAAATAGTTTTTACATTTTTTTTTTCAATTTTAACACCGACACCTTACGCACACCAAAGACACTAACACCAGCATGCCCACCAACATAGAAAGGGTACATGCCTCACCCAACACAAACACATATCAAGTAGAACAGAAAGAGGTAACAAACACCTATGTGCCCCCTTTTGACATGTATGCTAGGGTTTTGATGCGGACGCGCCTAACCCAACTGATATGCCTGCAACAAAAAAAAATAGTAAAGCCCACAATATACCCAAAAACATAGATGCATCCAGAGAGACATAGATACTTACAACCCAACGTGGACTCTTAGGGTTCAACGGAGACATGTCCAAGCATAAAGTAAAAATTTCTAAATTTTTACACAGTGAGGTTATTTACATAGACGCATCCAAAGAGATGGAGATGCCAACCCACCAATGGAGACGTGTGTGCATCCCTACAGAGAGAAAAAATTCTAATGATAGCTACATAGCTAGAGGTGTGTGCTTGTTTTGTTCGGGACACTGGGGTTTTGACATGGACACCCCTTTATGACACCTACGCGTACCTTGTGAAAAACTTGCAAAACTCATGGATTTGAAAATTTTTAAGAGCAAACAAGTTAGTTGTTAGTCAAAGTATCCTATTTCTAGTTCAAACCCACAAAATATATGCAAATAAGTGTGATTTAGCTAGTGTTAGAAACAAAAATTAGGAAATAACAAGCTATTTTATCAAAAAACTTACAAATGAACTTTGAAGAACTCAAAAGATCTCCATTAATGGAGGATGGACATAAGTGTCCCACTAGGCGTGGCAAATGTGTTAAATGAAAAGTTACAAAATCCATGGATTTGGGGTAAGAATCTCTAAATAAACCCCAAAGGATTTGAATAAGCTGATCAATGGACCATAGATAAGAAATGAGCAAGGATTTCTACTTTGCATGCATTAATTTGAATTAACCTCTATTCTTTGAAATCTTGAAATAATGAACCTAAGAGGATCTAAGCAATCAGTTTGTGCTTAAGAGAAATGGGTCTCCCCATTAATGGCTTCAAGGCCAATGGTTCTTCCCTTTTACTCCATATTTGTGTTATAAAATGCAAAATCGAATGCCAATAGCTCAATAGAAGAAAAGAAATAAACTAAAAGCCTAAAGAAAATACTATAGTTTATGCTAGGAAGAAGAGAGAATTCTTAGAAATGAGGGAGGGGGTCTAGCCCTATTTATAGTTTTCCATTTGGGAAAGTGGGAGATTTGGGTGCATGTGGGACAAATGCAAAAGTCCAAAAAGCACTTTTAGCAAGTCAAAGTGAGCTTTGACTAGGTTTAGAAGAGATTGACCATGGTTAATATTAGTTAACCATGTTTAGAGGATAATTAGGTTTCGAGAGAGTTTTGAGAGGTCCGATCAATCCAATGAAATGGGTTGATAGTCTAGGAAGATGGTAGAAGGGAATAAGAAGCTAATTTAGTCAGTACGAGGCCATGAAAGCCTATTTAAATGGTTTATGAGAGGAAATATGACAAAAGAAGTGTCGTAAGAGGGGAATTAGATAGGTCTAACTGATGGTGTATCGTTAATTTGCAAGGAGAAGAATAGTTAGTGCAATATTAGGAATAATAGTGCATTGATAAAACTACAGGTGTCTACAAGATTGACTACAAACTAAACATGGAGTTGCTGAATTTTCCAACGTATGTGACACCTACATCTTGGCATATATATTGGTCTAGTGTAGGACCACAAACTATCGATTTGTTATCTCTACTACCAATAACATATGGTGATGTAGCCACAAATATGGGTCTTAACAAGGGTTGTCTTAAACCATGTAGCCTTAACAAATAATACATGTAATATGTAGAATTTCTGCAACAACCAAAATGTACCTCATTAAATAACAATGAGGTTACACACATATAGCCTAGTGTATTTTACAAGTTTGGCTTATTACAACAAAACACTCATAATGCATATAGGTGTGCAAACAATTAAAGACCATAATATTACCCTAAGTGATTCTATCCTACTAGCCGAGTTCTTATATCTTCACATAGATATCTAATTGTAGTATTGCTTACAACCGTGTGCTTTAGACTATTTCTTCACTAAATTTTTGAATTTCTTTATTTAATGCAATGATGTGTTTATATAGATACACAATCATCTAATTACAATATTAGACTCAATTACATCTTATCCTAAGTGATTCTATCCTACTCTCTTCTAATTTTGAGTTGAACATATCTTATTTAGATGGAGACTAATTCCTTTAAATTACATCATTTGACTTTTTTATTCCTTTGACCATACTATGGAAAGTAGGACACTTTTTGTTGGGACTTAACAATTTTTTATATTCCTTGTAATAAAGTTAGATGGAGGTTACACACATATAGCCTGGTATATTTTACAAGTTTGGGTTATTACAACAAAACACTCATAATGCATATAGGCTTGCAAAAATTCAAGACCATAATCTTACCCTAAGTGACTCTAATTTAGCCAAGCTCTTAGATCTTCACATAGATTCAAATTTTAGTACTAACATATTTCTTCACTAAATTTTTAGATCTAATGTAATGATGTGTTTATATATATACTAATTATCTAATTATAAGGCTCAACTACATCTTATCATAAGTGATTCTATCCTACTCTCTTCTAATTTTCAATTTAACATATCTGATCTAGATGGAGACTAATTCCTTAAAATTATATCATTTGATTTTTATTTCGCAACAACACAAATATACGTCATTCAACAACAATGGAGGTTACACACATATAGCATAGCATATTTTACAAGTTACAAAAACTCATAATATTACCTGCAAACAATTAAAACATAATCATACCCTAATGATTCTAGTTTTCAATTTAACTTATCTTATTTAATGGAGACTAATTTAAAGACATAATTTAATTTCTCAACAACCTATACCTTATTGATTCATATATCCTATTTTAAAAGTTTGGTTACAACAAAACACTCATAATTCATATCACTTGCAAGCACTTAAAGATATCTTATCCTATGTGATTCTATTCTACTAGCGTGTTCTTAGATATTCACATAGATATCTAACTATAGTACTACTTACAAATGTGCTTTTAACTATTTCTTCACTAAATTTTTGAATTCCTTTGTCTAATGTAGTGATGTGTTTATATAGATACACAATCATCTAAGTACAATATTAGCTTAACTACATCTTATCTTAAGTGATTCTATCCTACTCTCTTCTAACTTTTAATTTAACATATCTTATTTAGATGGAGACTAATTCCTTTAAATTACATCATTTTATTTTTATACAATTTTAAAATTTAGTTTTGTTAGTTTACTTTATGTCAATGGGTCATTTCTCCCTTGACCATATGTTCCCTACTATGGAAAGTAGGATTCACTTATTTATTGGAACTCTTCACAATTTTTTATATTCCTTGTAATAAATTTGGAGTGCGTAAAATTTGAATGAATTACTTGTTAATATTGCTTGTAAATTTTGAGTGAATTACTTGTTAAATATTTAGTTTGACACTTGTTATCATTGATTGGAAAAAAATGCAATTTGTAACTTGATTTTCACTCTCTTTTATTTTCAATCGAAGATATCTTATTTAGTCCTTTCAATTAAAATTTGGTTTTTATACAATTTTATATGTTTCATATGATATTTATTCATTTTATAAAAAATCATATTTAAGATCTTCCATTTTATTTTATAAATATGAACATTTCATGGTTACTTACTACATTTATGAAATCGTACGAGTTTGTTTCTCATATCTAAGTAATATTTAAATACCTCCTTCATTAGTTCCTATCCTCCACACTGAAATAAGATAGATAGTATGTTATTTAATTTTAGTACATCCATCTTCATAATATATCACCAACATTTCACACTTATTGTAGTTTTTAGCCAACAAGGTGAAATTCAATCCCAGGTATAATTTCATAAAATGCTACAAACGATATGAAACACGAAACCAATGAAAGATGATACACAGATGTTGATGACTTTATAAACATAAATTCTTATTGACAACATCTTAAAGAAAATGGTTTTGACTCATTTGTGTAATTTATTACTAAAAACATGTTTGTCAAGAATCATAAAAATAATGTGTTGAAATATATCACTATTCCATTTATAAATAACATTGTTGAGAATATATAACATAAAATTTCAGCTAATGTTGACAAAGCAACCAAATTCAACAGAAAGTTCTAATATGAATTTTGAACATATTATGATTATATTGAGTTAGTATTGTCCATGCATATCTTGAAATTTTTTTAATATTGACTATAAACCAAACTTGGAGTTCTAAATTTTCCTACATTTGTGACACCCACATCTTGGCATATATATATTGGTCTAGTGTAGGACCAAAACTATCGATTTATTACTCTACTACTAAGAACATATGGTGATGTATCCACAACTACGGGTCTTAATGAAGGGTTGTCTTAAACCATGTAACCTTAAAAATAACACACGCAATATGTAAAATTTATTGGAAAACCAAAATATACCTCATTCAACAATAATGGAGGTTACACACATATAGCCTTGCATATTTTACAAGTTTGGCTTATTACAACAAAATAATCATAATGCATATATGCTTGCAAACAATTAAAGACCATAATCTTACCCTAAGTGATTCTATCATACTAGCCGGGTTCGTAGATCTTCAAATAGATATCTAATTGTAGTAGTGCTTACAACTGTGCTTTAGACTATTTCTTCACTAAATTTTTGAACTCCTTTGTCTACTATAATGATGTGTTTATATAGATACACAATCATCTAATTAAAATATTAGGCTCAACTACATCTTAACCTAAGTGATTATATCCTACTCTCTTCTAATTTTCAATTTAACATATCTTATTTAGATGGAGACTAATTCCTTTAAATTACATCATTTGATTTTTATACAATTTTAAAATTTAGTTTCGTTAGTTTACTTGATGTTAGTGGGTCATTTCTCCTTTGACCATATGTTCCCTACTATGGAAAGTAGGATTCACTTTTTATTGGGACTCTTAACAATTTTTTATATTCATTCTAGTACTTCTTAAAATTGTGCTTTAGACTATTTCTTCACAAAATTTTTGAGTTCCTTTGTCTAATGTAATGATGTGTTTATATATGTACAGAATCATCTAATTACAATATTAGGCTCAACTACATCTTATCCTAAGTGATTATATCCTACTCTCTTCTCATTTTAAATTTAGCATATCTTATTTAAATGGAGATTAATTCCTTTAAATTACATAATTTTATTTTTATTTGTGCAACAACAAAAATATACCTCATTTAAAAAAATGGATGTTACACACATATAGCCTAGCATATGTTTTACAAGTTTGGCTTATTACAACAAAACACTCAAAATGCATATAGGCTTGAAAAAAATTAAAGACCATAATCTTACCCTGTAAGTGATTCTATCCTACTAGCCGGGTTCTTAGATCTTCACATAAATATCTAATTGTAGTACTACTTACAACTATGCCGTAGAATATTTCTTCACTAAATTTTTGAATTCATTTATCTCATGATGATGTGTTTATATAGATACAAATCATCTAATCACAATATTAGGTTCAACTACATCTTATCCTAAGTGATTCTATCACACTCTCTTATAATTTTCAATTTAACATATCTTATTTAGATGGAGACTAATTCCTTTAAATTACATCATTTGATTTTTATACAATTTTAAATTTAGTTTCGTTAGTTTACTTTATGTCAACGGGTCATTTCTCCCTTGACCATATGTTCCCTGCTATAGAATGTAGGATTCGACTTTTTTTTTGGGACTCTTAACATTTTTTTATATTTCTTGTAATAAATTTAGTTGGATGTTACACACATATAAGCTAGCATATTTTACAAGTTTGGCTTATTACAACAAAACACTCATAATGCATATAGGCTTGCAAAAAATTAAAGACCATAATCTTACCCTAAGTGATTCTATCCTACTAGCCGAGTTCTTAGATATTTACATAGATATCTGATTGTAGTACTGCTTACAACTATGCTTTATACTATTTATTCACTAAATTTTGAATTCCTTTGTCTAATGTAATGATGTGTTTGTATAGATACACAATCATATAATGACAATATTAGGCTCAACTACATCTTATCCTAAGTGATTCTATCTATTGTTCTCTTCTAATTTTAAATTTAACATATCTTATTTAGATGGATACTAATTCCTTTAAATTACATCATTTCATTTTTATTTCTACAACAACCAAAATATACCTCATTAAACAACAATGGAGGTTACACACATATAGCCTATCATATTTTACAAGTTTGGCTTATTACAAGAAAACACTCATAATGCATATAGGCTTGCAATGAATTAAAGACCATAATCTTACCCTAAGTGATCATAATTTTCAATTTAACATATCTTATTTAGATGGAGACTAATTCCTTTAAATTACATCATTTGATTTTTATATTTGTAATAATCAAAATATACCTCATTCAACAATAATGGAGGTTACACACATATAGCCTAGCATAGTTTACAAGTTTGGCTTATTACAACAAAACATTCATAATGCATATAGGCTTGCAAACAATTAAATACCATAATCTTACCCTAATTGATTCTATCCTACTAGCCGGGTTCTTAGATCTTCACATAGATATCTAATTGTAGTACTACTTAAATATGCTTTAGACTACTTATTCACTAAATTTTTGAATTCCTTTGTATAATGTAATGATGTGTTTATATACATACATAAACATCTAATTACAATATTATGCTCAACTACATATTATCCTAAGTGATTCTATCATACTCTCTTCTAAGTTTCAATTTAACATATCTTTTTGAGATGGAGACTAATTCCTTTAAATTACATCATTTTATTTGTATACAATTTTAAAATTTATTTTCGTTAGTTTACTTTATGTCAATGGGTCATTTCTCCCTTGACCATAGGTTCCTACTATGTAGAATATGATTCATTTTTATGGGACTTTTAACAAGTTATTTAATTCCTAAAATTAGGCAAAATAAAAACCTAATTTTTGTTTCGAGTATTATACTTGAATTTTTTTTCCCAATTTTTGACTATTTCTTCACTAAATTTGAAAAATTCCTTTGATCTCTAATGTAATGATTGTTTTTATATTTTACACAATCATCTAATTACAATATTGGCTCAACTACATATTATCCTAAGTGATTCTATCCTACTCTCTTCTAATTTTTATTTAACATATCTTATTTAGATGGAGACTAATTCCATTTAAATTAAATCATTTTATTTTTTACAATTTTAAAATTTAGTTTTTTAGTTTACTTTATGGGGATGGGTCATTTCTTTTTGAACATATGCTCCCTTCTATGGAAAGTGGATTCACTTATTCAGTGGATAAATTCTTAACAATATTTATATTTTGTTATAAGTTTTGGATTAGTGGTGCCTAAATTTTCTTTTCTAATGAAAATTCTAAATTATTTGTACATAATATTTTCATAAAAAAAAAGAAGAAGAAGTGAATTACTTGTTAAAGATGAAGTTGGACACATTATGATTTCAATTTGAATGAAAGCAACAATTCAATTTAAATTTTTAACTTCTTTTTATTTTATATCGAAACATATCTTATTTAGGAAGGATTAAATACCTTAGGATATATTTATAAATTTTTATGCGACATTTACATATGATCTTATTTTATTATTTTATATTATTAAAGGAATCTTATTTATTTAAGAATTTATATTTTAGTTTTTATAAATATGAGTGTTTCATATGATATTTATTATTTTTATGAAAATATACAACAAAATAACATTTGAACACCAAAATATAGATAAAATGACAATATTTAAATATCTTTCCACTTCGAGGGGCAATCCTTTATGAAATACCATATTACAATAACACTCCTTCAATATTTCTAACCTCTTAACCCCTATATATACCATTCATAGTGGTTTCTTAATTTTAGTACATTCATATTAAATATATTACTGATGTCACACTTATTGTAGTTTTTGTGCCAATAAGGTGAAATTCAATCCAAGTATAATTTCATATACATTATAAATTTCTACAAGACAATTTATTCACTAAATTTTTGAATTCCTTTGTCTAATGTAATGATGTGTTTATATAGATACATAATCATCTAATTGTTATTAGGATCAACTACATCTTATCCTAAGTGATTCTTCCTACTCTTTGTGTAATTTTTTCAATTTAACATATCTTATTTAGATGGAGACTAATCGTTTAAATTACATCATTTTTATTTTTAGATAAATTTTAAAATTTAGTTTTGTTAGTTTAATTTATGTCAATGGGTCATTCCTCCATTGACCTATGTTCCCTCTATGGAAAGTAGGATTCACTTTTTATTGGGACTTTAACAATTTTTATATTCCTTGTAATAAATTTGGATTACGTAAAATTTGAATGAATTACTTGTTAATATTCCTTGTAAATTTTGAGTGGATTATTTGTTAAATATTTAGATTGACACTTGTTATATTTGATTGGAAAAAAATTGCAATTTGAAATTGATTTTCACTCTTTTCTATTTTTAATCGAAGATATCTTATTTAGTCCTTTCAATTATATTATTTGGTTTTTATACAATTTTAAATGTTTCATATGATATTTATTCATTTTTATAAAAATCATATTTAAGATCATCTATTTTATTTTATAAATATGAACGTTTCATGGTGACTTACTACATTTATGAAATTATACGAGTTTTTTTCTCATAACTAAGTAATATTTAAATACCTCCTTCATTACTTCCTATCCTTCACACCTTTGAAATAAGATAGATAGTTTGTTATTTAATTTTAGTACATTCATCTTCATAATATATTATCAGCATGTCACACTTAATGTAGGTTTTAGCCAACAAGATGAAATTAAATCCCATGTATAATTTCATAAAATTCTACAAACAATATGAAACACAAAACCAATGCAAGATGATACACAAAGGTTGATGACTTGTATAAACATAAATTCTTATTGAAAACATCTTAACAAAAATGGTTTTGACTCATTTGTGTAATTTATTACTAAAAACATGTTTGTCAAGAGTCATTAAAATAATGTGTTGAAATTATCACTATTCCATTTACAAATAACATTGTTTAGAATATATAACATAAAATTTAGGCTTGCTAATCTTATCCTAAGTGACCAAATTCAACAGAAAGTTCTCGTATGAATTTTGCAACATGTTAGCATTATATTGAGTTAGTATTGCCAATTCCTATCTTGAAAAAGTTATTAATATTGACTACAAACCAAACTTGGAGTTGCTAAATTTTCCTATGTATGTGACACCCACATCTTGGCATATATATTGGTCTAGTGAAGGACCAAAAACTATCGATTTATTACTCTACTACCAATAACATATGGTGATGTAGCCACAACTACGGGTCTTAATGAAGGGTTGTCTTAAACCATTTAACCTTAACAAATAACACACGTAATATGTAGAATTTCAGGAACAACCAAAATAGACCTCATTCAACAACAATGGAGGTTACACACATATAGCCTAACATATTTTACAAGTTTGGCTTATTACAACAAAACAATCATAATGCATATAGGCTTGCAAATAATTAAAGATCTTAATCTTACCCTAAGTGATTCTATCCTACTAGCTCAGGTTCTTAGAGTTTCACATAGATATCTAATTGTAGTACTACTTACAACCGTGCTTTAGACTATTTCTTCACTAAATTCTTTAATTCCTTTGTCTAATGTAATGATGTGTTTATATAGATACACAATCATCTAATTAAAATATTAGGCTCAACTACATATTATCCTAAGTGATTCTATCCTACTCTCTTCTAATTTTCAATTTAACATATCTTATTTAGATGGAGACTAACTCCTTTAGATTACATTATTTTATTTTTATACAATTTTAAAATTTAGTTTCGTTAGTTTACTTGATGTCAATGGGTCATTCTCCTTTCACCATATGTTCCCTGCTATGGAAAGTAGGATTCACTTTTTTATTGGGACTCTTAACTATTTTTAATATTCCTTCTAGTACTTCTTACCAACTGTGCTTTAGACTATTTCTTCACTAAATTTTTGAGTTCCTTTTATCTAATGTAATGATGTGTTTATATATATACAGAATCATATAATTACAATATTAGGCTCAACTACATCTTATCCTAAGTGATTCTATTCTACTCTCTTCTCATTTTCAATTTAACATATCTTATTTAGATGGAGACTAATTCCTTTAAATTACATCATTTGATTTTTATTTGTGCAACAACCAAAATATACCTCATTCAACAAAAATGGATGTTACACACATATCGCATAGCATATTTTCAAAGTTTGGCTTATTACAACAAAACACTCATAATGCATATAGGCTTGAAAAAATAAAAGACCATAATCTTACCTTAAGTGATTCTATACTACTAGCCAAGTTCTTAGATCTTCAATAGATATCTAATTGTAGTTTATTGTGCCATAGACTATTTCTTCACTAAATTTTTGAATTCATTTATCTAATGAAATGATGTGTTTATATAGATACATAATCATCTAATTCAATATTAGGTTCAACTACATCTTATCCTAATTCATTCTATCATACTCTCTTATAATTTTAAATTTAACATATCTTATGGCTTATTATTACAAAACACTCATAATGCATATAATTTACCCTAAAAAATTAAAGACCATAATCTTACCCTAATTATCTTCACATAGGTATCTAATTGTAAGTACCGCTTACAATTGTGTTTTAGACTATTTATTCACTAAATTTTTGAATTCCTTTGTCTAATGTAATGATGTGTTTGTATAGATACACAATCATATAATGACAATATTAGGCTCAACTACATCTTATTCTAAGTGATTTTATCCTACTCTATTCTAATTTTAAATTTAACATATCTTATTTAGATGGATACTAATTCCTTTAAATTACATCATTTGATTTTTATTTCTACAACAACCAAAATATACCTCATTCAACAACAATGGAGGTTACACACATATAGCCTAGCATATTTTAAAGGTTTGGCTTATTACACAAAAGAAACTCATAATGCATATAGGCTTGCAATGAATTAAAGACCATAATCTTACCCTAAGTGATTCTAATTTTCAATTTAACATATCTTATTTAGATGGAGACTAATTCCTTTAAATTACATCATTTGATTTTTATTTCTGCAACAATCAAAATATACCTCATTAAACAATAATGGAGGTTACACACATATAGCCTAGCATATTTTACAAGTTTGGCTTATTACAACAAAACACTCATAATGCATATAGGCTTGCAAACAATTAAATACCATAATCTTACCCTAAGTGATTCTATTCCTACTAGCCGGGTTCTTAGATCTTCATATAGACATCTAATTGTAGTACTGCTTACAACTGTGCTTTAGACTATTTATTCACTAAATTTTTGAATTCCTTTGTCTAATGTAATGATGTTTTTATATATATACACAATCATCTAATTACAATATTAGGCTCAACTACATCTTATCCTAAGTAATTCTATCCTACTCTCTTCTAATTTTCAATTTAACATATCTTATTTAGATGGAGATTAATTTCTTTAAATTACATCATTTTATTTTTATACAATTTTAAAATTTATTTTCGTTAGTTTACTTTATGTCAATGGGTCATTTCTCCCTTGATTGGATATGGTTCTCTGCTATGGAAAGTAAGATTCACTTTTTTATTGGGACTCTTAACAATTTTTTATATTCCTTGTAATCTACTTACAAATGTGCTTTAGACTATTTCTTCACCAAATTTTTGAATTCCTTTGTCTAATGTAATGATGTGTTTATATAGATACACAATCATATAATTACAATATTTGGCTCAACTACATCTTATCCTAAGTGATTCTATCCTACTATCTTCTAATTTTCAATTTAACATATCTTTTTAGATGGAGACTAATTCCTTTAAATTACATCATTTTATTTTTACAAATTTTAAAATTTAGTTAAGTTAGTTTACTTTATGTCAATGGGTCATTTCTCCTTGAGCATATGTTCACTGCTATGGAAAGTAGGATTCGCTTTTTTTTGGACTCTTAACAATTTTTATATTTCTTGTAATAAATTTAGATGGAGGTTAAACACATATAACCTATCGTATTTTAGAAGTTTGACTTATTACAACAAAACACTCATAATGCATATAATCTTGCAAAAATTAAAGACCATAATCCTACCCTAAGTGATTCTATCCTATTAGCCATGTTTTTAAATCTTCACATAGGTATCTAATTGTAGTATCGCTTACTTAGACTATGGTTTAGACTATTTATTCACTAAATTTTGAATTCCTTTTCTAATGTAATGATGTGTTTATATAGATACACAATCATATAATGACAATATTAGGCTCAACTACATCTTATTCTAAGTGATTCTATCCTACTCTCTTCTACTTTTAAATTTAAAATATCTTATTTAGATGGATAGTAATTCCTTTTAAATTACATCATTTAATTTTTATTTTGCAACAACAAAAAATATACCTCATTCAACAACAATGGAGGTTACATACATATAGCCTAGCATATTTTACAAGTTTGTCTTATTACAACAAAACACTCATAATGCATATAGGCTTGAAATGAATTAAAGACCATAATCTTACCATAAGTGATTCTAATTTTCATTTTAACATATCTTATTTAGATGGAGACTAATTCCTTTAAATTACACTAAATTTGATTTTTATTTCTAACAACATGAAAAATATACCTCATTCAACAATAAGTGAGGTTACACACATATAACCTGGCATATTTTAAATGTTTGCTTATTACAACAAAACACTCATAATGCATATAGGCTTGCAAAAAAATTAAATACCATAATCTTACCCTAAGTGATTCTATCCTACTAGTAGGGTTCTTAGACTCTTCATATATATATCTAATTGTAGTATCGCTTACAATTGTGCTTTAGACTATTTATTCACTAAATTTTTGAATTCCTTTGTCTAATGTAATGATGTGTTTATATAGATACACAATCATGTAATTACAATATTAGGCTCAACTACATCTTATCCTAAGTGATTCTATTCTACTCTCTTCTAATTTTCAATTTAACATATCTTATTTAGATGGAGACTAATTCCTTTAAATTACATCATTTTATTTTGATACAATTTTAAAATTTATTTTCATTAGTTTACTTTATATCAATGGGTCATTCCTCCCTTGACCATATGTTCCCTACTATGTGAAAGTAGGATTCACTTTTTTATTGGGACTCTTAACATTTTTAATATTCCTTGTAGTACTACTTGGATTGTGCTTTTGACTATTTCTTCACTAAATTTTTTGAATTCCTTCTCTAATGTAATGATGTGTTTATATAGATACATAATCATCTAATTACAATATTAGGCTCAATTACATCTTATCCTAAGTGATTCTATCATACTCTCTTCTAATTTTCAATTTAACATATGTTATTTAGATGGAGACTAATTCCTTTAAATTACATCATTTTGTTTTTATACAATTTTAAAATTTAGTTTCGTTGGTTTACTTTATGTCGATGGGTCATTTCTCCCTTGACCATATGTTCCATGCTATGGAAAGTAGGATTCATTTTTTTTTGGGACTCTTAAGAATTTTTTTATATTCCTTGTAATAAATTTGGAGTGCATAAAATTTGAATGAATTACACTTAATATTCCTTTAAATTTTGAGTGAATTACTTGTGAAATATTTAGTTTGACACTTGTTATCATTGATTGGAAAAAAAATTGCAATTTGTAACTTGATTTTCACTTTTTTAATTTCAATCGAAGATATCTTATTTATTCCTTTTAATTAAATTATTTGGTTTTTATACAATTTTAAATGTTTCATACGATATTTATTCATTTTTATCAAAAAATCATATTTAAGATCTTCTATTTTATTTTATAAATTTGAACAATTCATGGTGATTGATTAAATTTATGAAATTGTATGAGTTTGTTTCTCATAGCTAAGTAATATTTAAATACCTCTTTCATTACTTCCTATCATCCACATTATATTGAAATAAGATAGATAGTGTGTTATTTAATTTTAGTACATCCATCTTCATAATATATTATTAGCATGACACCACATCTTAATGTAGTTTTTATCCAAAAAGGTGAAATTCAATCCCAAGTATAATATCATAAAATACTACAAACAATATGAAACATGAAACCAATGCAAGATGATACACAAAGGTTGATGACTTGTATAAACATAAATTCTTATTGACAACATATTAACAAAAACACTCATTTGTGTAATTTATTACTAAAAACATGTTTGTCAAGAGTCATAAAAATAATGTATTTTAAATATATCACTATTCCATTTACAAATAACATTGTTAATAATATATAACATAAAATTTCTACTAATGTTACCGTAACCAAATTCAATAGAAAGTTCTCCTATGAATTTTCCAACATGTTAGCATTATATTGAGTTAGTATTGTCATTTCGTATCTTAAAATTTTTATTAATATTGACTACAAAACAAACTTGGAGTTATTAAATTTTCCTACGTATGTGACACCTACATCTTTGCACATATATTGGTCTATTGTAGGACCACAAAGTATCGATTTATTACTCTACTACCAATAACATATGGTGATGTAGCCACAACTACGGGTCTCAATAAAGGGTTTTCTTAAACCATGTAACCTTAACAAATAACACACGTAATATGTAGAATTTATGCAAAAGCCAAAATATACCCCATTCAACAAAATGTAGGTTACACACATATAGCCTAGCATATTTTACAAGTCTTGATTATTACAACAAAAAACTCATAATGCATATAGGCTTGCAAACAATTAAAAACCATAATATTACCCTAAGTGATTCTATCTACTACTAGCCTGGGTTCTTACATCTTCACATAGATATCTAATTGGAGTGCTTCTTACTACAATTGTGCTTTAGACTATTTCTTCACTAAATTTTTGAATTCCTTTGTCTAATATAATGATGTGTTTATATAGATACACAATCATATAATTACAATATTAGGCTCAACTACATCTTATACTATTTTATTTTATAAATATGAATGTTTCATGGTGATTTGAATACATTTATGAAATTAGTACGAGTTTATTTCTCATAACTAAGTAATATTTAATTACCTCCTTCATTATTTCCTATCCTCCACACTGAAATAAGATAGATAGTGTGTTATTTAATTTTAGTACATTCATCTTCATAATATATTATCAGCATGTCACACTTAATGTAGTTTTTAGCCAACAAGGTGAAATTCAATCCCAAGTATAATTTCATAAAATGCTACAAACAATATGAAACACGAAACCAATGCAAGATGATACACAAAGGTTGATGACTTGTATAAACATAAATTGTTATTGACAACATCTTAACAAAAATGGTTTTGACTCATTTGTGTAATTTATTACTAAAAACATGTTTGTCAAGAGTCATAAAAATAATGTGTTGAAATATCTCACTATTCCATTTACAAATAACATTGTTGAGAATATATAACATAAAATTTACACTAATTTTGACCACAACCAAATTCAATAGAAAGTTCTCCTATGAATTTTTCAACATGTTAGCATTATATTGAGTTAGTATCATTAAAGCCTATCTTAAAAAAGTTATTAATATTGACTACAAACAAAACTTGGAGTTCCTAAATTTTCCTACATTTGTGACACCCAAATCATGGCATATATATTGGTCTAGTGTAGGACCAAAAACTATCGATTTATTACTCTACTACCAATAATATATGGTGATGTAGCCACAACTATGGGTCTTAACGAAGGGTTGTCTTAAATAATGTAACCTTAAAAATAACACATGTAAGATGTAGAATTTTGGAACAACCAAAATATACCTCATTCAACAACAATGGAGGTTACACACATATAACCTAGCATATTTTTCAAGTTTATCTTATTACAACAAAACACTCTTAATGCATATAGGCTTACAAACAATTAAAGACTATAATCTTAAACTAAGTGATTCTATCCTACTATGAATTTTCCAACATGTTAGCATTATATTGAGTTAGTATTGTCAGTTTGTATCTTAAAAATTTATTAATATTGACTACAAACCAAACTTGGAGTTACTAAATTTTCCTACGTATGTGACACCTACATCTTTGCGCATATATTTGTCTAGTGTAGGACCACAAACTATCGATTTGTATCTCTACTACCAGTAACATATGGTGATGTAGCCACAACTACGGGTCTCAATGAAGGGTTTTCTTAAACCATGTAACCTTAACAAATAACACACAAAATATGTAGAATTTATACAACAACTAAAATATACCCCATTCATATAAAAGGTAGATTACACACATATAGCCTAGCATATTTTACCACTTTGGATTATTACAACAAAACACTCAAAATGCATATAGGCTTGGGAACAATTAAAACCATAATCTTACCTAAGTGATTCTATCCTACTATTGTGGGTTCTTATATCTTCACATAGATATCTAATTGTAATCTTGCTTATAAGCTGTGCCATAGACTATTTCTTCACTAAATATTTTAATTCATTTATCTAATGCAATGATGTGTTTATATAGATACAGAATCATGTAATTAAAATATTAGGTTCAACTACATCTTAACCTAAGTGATTCTATCCTACTCTCTTCTAATTTTCAATTTAACATATCTTATTTAGATGGAGACTAATTCCTTTAAATTACATCATATGATTTTTATACAATTTTAAAATTTAGTTAAGTTAGTTTACTTTATTTCAATTAGTCATTTCTCCCTTGACCATATGTTAAAGTGCTATGGAAAGTAGGATTCACTTTTATTGGGACTCTTAACAATGTTTCATATTCCCTGTAATAAATTTAGATGGAGGTTACACACATATAACTTGGCATATTTTAGAATTTTTGCTTATTACAACAAAACACTCATAATGCATATAGGCTTGCAAAAATTAAAGACCATAATCTTACCCTAAGTGATTATATCCTAGATGGATTTTAGATCTTCACATAGATATCTAATTGTATTGCTTACAACTTTGCTTTAGACTATTTGTTCAATAAAATTTTTGAATTCCTTTGTCTAATGTAATGATGTGTTTATTGATACACAATCATGTAATGTAATGATGTGATTTTATTATATAATATTTAACATATCATGTAATTGCTTTAAGGAAAATATACCTCATTAATCAATAATGGAGGTTACACACTGAACTAGCATATTATCCTAAGTGATTTTATCTTATCCTATTCTATCCTCTTCTGAATTTCAATATTAACATATCTTATTTAGATGGGGACTAATTGCTTTAAATTAGTGATTCTATCCTAATCTCTTCTAATTTTCAATTTAACATATCTTATTTAGATGGAGACTAATCGATAGTTTACTTTTTTCAATGGGTCATTCTACATGAAACCATATGTTCCCTATTATGGAAAGTAGGATTCACTTTTTATTGGGACTATTTGATTTTTATTTACATATTATCCTAAGTGATTCTATCCTACTCTCTTCTAATTTTAAATTTAAGATAACTAATTCCTTTAAATTACAAAATATACTTTATGTCTCATTAATCAATAATTCACTTTTTGGAGGTTGGGACTCTTAACATTCCATATAGCCTGCATATTTTACAAATCATCTTATTACAACATCTTATCCTAAGTGACATCTCACATAAATATATTTAGATGGAGACTAATTCTTTTAAATTATTCAAAAATTTAAAAAATCGTACTTTTTTTCAATGGGTCATTCCCGCCTTTAACCTAAGTGATTTATCCTACATTTGAATGAATTACTTGTTAATATTCCTTGTAATTTTAGATATTAATAAATATTTGTTTACACATTGTTATTTTGAGATTTGTAATTAGATTTTCACTCTTTTATATTTTCAATTGAAGATATCTTAAAATAATGTGTTTATAATACAATTTTAAATATCTCACTATTCCATTTACAAATAACATTGTTGAGAATATATAACATAAAATTTCCACTAATGTTAACTGCAACCAAATTCAATAGAAAGTTCTCGTATGAATTTTCCAACATGTTAGCATTATATTGAGTTAGTATTGTCAATGCATCTCTTGAAAAAGTTATTAATATTGACTACAAACAAAACTTGGAGTTGCTAAATTTTCCTACGTATGTGACACCTACATCTTGGCATATATATTGGTCTAGTGTAGGACCAAAAACTATCGATTTATTACTCTACTACCAATAACATATGGTTATGTAGCCACAACTACGGGTCTTAATGAAGGGTTGTCTTAAACCATGTATCCTTAACAAATAACACACATAATATGTAGAATTTATGCAACAACCAAAATATACCTCATTCAACAACAATGGTGGTTACACACATATAGCTTAGCATATTTTACAAGTTTGGATTATTACAACTAAACACTCATAAAACATATAGGCTTGCAAATAATTAAATACCATAATCGTACCCTAAGTGATTCTATCCTACTAGCCAGGTTCTTAGATCTTGACATAGATATCTAAATATAGTACTGCTTATAACTGTGCTTTAGACTATTTCTTCACTAAATTTTTGAATTCCTTTGTCTAATGTAATGATGTGTTTATATAGATACACAATCATCTAATTATAATATTAGGCTCAAATCCATCTTAGACATTAACATGTTAACTATGTTGCAAATATTAAATGAGAAATAAGGACAATAACATAGACCAACTCAATAAAATCACAAACCTGGCCCAAAAAAACAAAATATTAAAGTAACTAATTTATTTTCGGCTTCTATTTGTGATCTCAATGGTTCCAATTAGATGATTATGCCATTTGTGTTATATAATAACCTTGTGTACTATTGCTTGAAAATTCCATACACACCATGGTTTTTGATTTTCTCTCTTGACCACTTGTTCCCCACTATAGACTTGTGTCAACTTCTGAAGATTTATCTAGATTGAAAACAAGTTTGTAAACCTTTCTAGAGTAGTTTTTAAATGTCACACAAAATAATATGTGCAAACATAAACATATAATTTTAATACAAAATTAGGGTATATTCTAATTAAGATAAATTAATTCAAGGCAAATGATTATTCATTATAGGAAATATAATGAATACCAAAAGTTATAAACCAAGTGCTAAAAAAATATGATTAAACATAGCTCTTGGAAACTAAATAAATTGATCTATGGTTAGGGTTAGAGAGTTAACACGCTTTTTGGAAGTATATGTAAATGTGATAGAGATATGAAACTAAGGAAATGGAATCTACATAATGTCTTCAATGTGCTTGTGAAATTTGGAGATCTAGAAATGAGCACAATAAACGATCACCCATGCTTGAGAAAGAAAATCTTGGTGTTTCTGACCCTCTATGCCCGATTGTTTCCTCTAGTTCTCTAACTTGAACTCATTTCTAGCACTTGGTGCACATGTGTCAATGGGTTTTAAATCTATGATTAGAATTTTTATCTCCCTTTTGTACATGCAAATGGGTTTTCCTTTCTACAAATCCTTATTCCTTACATTGTGATGTGAAAGGCTAGTCATATTTGACCGCTTGCCTCGGGAATCCCCTAACTATTTTAAATTTCCTACAGAGGACTAATCGAAAAGAACCTCAACCATGTGTATTTCCCCTCCCTGGTGGATGTGTGAAAATGTGCATAAACACTAGGTTTTGGAAATACCTTAATAAGGCCTCCAATGCTTGGAAAATATCCTTTGATTTTATTACAACACATGAGAATAATTTAGAATAGTGAAATATGATGTATTTTTTTTTATTAATGGTAAATAGTTTTGAAGGGACTATACCCTGTTTACAAAAAGGGCCTAAAAGCTAGATATAATAGAAAAAGCATCCATAAAAAGGATCAACATCCAGGATAGGCATTTAAGACCAACCATAACCAAAAAGTTACAAAAAGAGGCAAAACAGAGCAAACGTTGCAACCATGCAGCCAAGAAACAACAAAAAAATAGCAAAAAGAATGAAAAATATTGGCATCTACAACGAAAACCTTCCTTACTTCTTGGCTGCTCTGGTAATTCTAGATTTAATGGTTTGTAGTGAGGTAAAGAGAGCCACCGTTGTCATATGGGTGGGGTCCTTAGTATCTAGCTTAGCCATGGTTTGGCTGCTCTCCTTGGCCGTTCCCCACAAAGTGTTCGGTATCCCGCTAAGCACAGAGATGCTGCGAACATGTTGCTCCAGAAAATCACTGATAGCATTAAAAATTGCCATACTATGTTCATGGCGATCCTTAGCTCTTCCCATCGATTGTCCAAGGAGTTAAGTTTTTATAGATGTCCTCCACTTGCTTATTATCCATCTCAGTATCCTCATCCATCTTCCTTTTACCTTTTGTTTGGCCAATTGTTGTACCTCCTCCTTCAGTTTCATCAACTCCTTCTCTAAGTCATCCAACCTTTGGGGAGTGTTGTTTCCTTCTTTTTGGGAGGCCTCTTCATGACCTGCACTTCTGATGTGTAGTAGGTTTTGGACAACTTCCATTTCCTTGCTACTGTGAAGGATTCTACCCAAAACAGGGGCTTCCAGTTTGAGCTTCTTCTGGCTTCTAGTTTTCGGCTTGGACGCGATTGTGGGGATAGGGGTGTGAGTCAGGGAGGAAGGGATGGGGGTGGAAGAAGTAGTGGTGGGAAGGAAAGGAGTCATGTTGTGGGAGGATGGGAGACTAGGGTATTTGGTGACACATAGCTTGTGCAACAAGAAAATAAGCCCTTGATGCTAGAGGGGTTGCCCGGGTATGCTTCTGGAACTCCCAGATGGAGCGTTCAAGGGAGTTCAGGAGATAATGTGGAAAGCAGACAATGATTTTCCTGTAGAAATGGTTAAGGAAAACTAGATGTTTAGTAGGGACTGTGACATATCTCCCTTCCAAAGATATGTATCGAGACCATCATACGGGTGATTTCATCAAAGGGTAGTGGGATAGAACTTACCGTAATCCCGCAGTAACAAAAACCAACATCTCGTCATCAAGCAACAAACTTCTTCTCCTCAGCCTTTTTGTTGACCCTCTTGCTGAAGAAACAGAGGCCTTCCATCTCCAAGCTAGTAGCTTCGGCAATAAGTTCTTCATTAATAGAATTTTATGCCCGCCATACTCCACTTTGCGATCCTTCCAATCCATAGCAAATTGGATTGAAATGCTCTGGTCATGCCCTTGAATACGATCAATGAAATTTGTAATCCCACCCTGCTTGAGGAGGTTCCATAGCTCTTTGTTTCCCTTCCAATCCAGATCACTGCTAGGTTCAATCTGACACGGGGCTCCTCCCATTTTTTCCTCTCTGAAATGCTTGCCCTTCTTATCTTCTAAACCCTTGTTTGAACTGTTGTTTGAAATGCATTTGTGCTTCTACTGTCTCGACTATTAAGAAGCCTACACACATATTGGGAGTGATGAGAGTAAATGCGGCTGTAGATTATTTGACATTTCACGCATGGGTGATCTTTTAGCTCCTCTAAAGCCCACTCCAAGTAATCATTATCCTTACTCCACACTTGAGTGCCCATAAATTTCTACTTGAATGCTGCTTTGTACCTTCTCAGGGATGTGATTAACATTATTCCAGATAATTAAATTATTATTTATGCCATAATTGGCCAATTCATCAGCAACCTTATTTCCTTCACGGTATGTGTGTTTAATTCATATATTTTTGAAGGTGTGACAAATGCTTATAGATTCCATGATGAAGTCCTTGATATTCCAACTTGGAGGTAAAGATTGATTTAGATGATTAATAATATTAAGTGAATCTCCTTCTAGAATAATATTTTGTATGTTATGTGTCTGAGCAATTCTAAGCCCCCATAGAGCTACCAAGGCTTCAGCATAATGGTTAGTTTGAACCCCCATTTTACTAGCATAGGCAGCAATCAGATTACCTCTATGATCACAAATCACTCCTCCCCCTGCAGCAATCCCAGGATTACCCTTGGAAGCCCCATCAAAGTTCAATTTATGCCAGTTGAGATCAGGAGGGTTCCAATGTATCAAAGACCTGTCAATGTTAGAGCGTATGCTATTCTGAATATTATCAACTCCAATTTTCCAGTTGGACAAAATATGCTCTTCATTCTTAGGATAATTCTTGTTCTTGGGAGGTTTGAATCTTGCAATGTTCTCTTTGACAACATTAGTAATCTTTATGAAGCTGATCTTGTACTGTTGCTTAATGTTTCTGAAAATGACATCATTCTATCTTTCCATATCCTCCAAATAATATGGGGCATTACCAGTTTCCAAAGTCTTCTCACAACACAGTTTTAAAAGGAGGATTCCATTGGGTCCAAAACTAGATGAAGTCCTTTGGCACAGCCCCAAGAAACTTTGAAATTAGAAAAGGCAACACTCTAGATTTTAGTGGCATACTCACAATGTACTAACAGTGTCTGATATCCTCAAATTCTTTTTACAGAGATGGCATCTATTTGGAATTATGAAACCTTTTCTTATCAGGTTGTCATTGGTAAGAATTCTACCCCTGAGAACTAGCCAAAAGAAAAAGTTGATTTTTGGTGTGAGCTCAGCCATCCAAATCCTACTCCAGTTGAACTCACTCGAATAGTTTCAAAGAAAGAATTATATCCAGCTTTAACAGAGTAATCTCCATCAATAGAGTTGTTCCAGACCAATTCATCCTTGACATCCATTTGACTTAAGGGGATAAGGTCCAAATGCTCTTGTAAAGAGGACATCATGTGGTTCAGATCATCCCTATCTACAGAGAGTTTTTTCCATTTCTTATTGTTGCCATCCTTGTCAATGTAATCCATGATTCTAGTACCATACTTACACTCAAGGCTGTCTTTGAGTGCTCCAAATCTGTCAATAAGACTGTAGTTAGTCCATTTATCCTCCCAAAAATTTATATCTCTGTCATTCCCCACTTTCCATTTGCTTCCATGCCTGATGAAATTCCTAATCTGAACTAAATTATTCCAAAAATGGATCCATGAGGAAGGTTCTCTTCCTGGAGAAAAGAGATGGTTGATTGTTGAGTAAGCTATTTGGCCTTAATATGATGTATTTTTATTTGTAGATTGTTAATGTATTCTAAGTATTTGATACTTCAATATTAAAGGCCAAAAGTTATTTTTATAGTGCTTTCATGCGTTATCATCTAGATGTCAAGATTTCCTATGAGATTACCCTATATTAAAAATGTGTATTTTTTTATACATGAATAAGTTAGATATTATGATTCACAATTAATCAAATTATTTAATATTATAAATTCATCTTCATAATATATTAGCAACCTATCAAATATATTTTCAAAATGTAAATTATTATTAGATTTGGCAAGTGACAAATATAATACATATGTTTATACACCTTTGAATTAACAACATCGTAGAGAGAAACCCTCTTCATCAACATCTTCATCTTCATCAAGATTATTTTATTTTTCACACACTTTATTTCACATCTCCTTTCAATAAATCAAATTATTATTTATTCATTTATTCAGGGATGGGTTCACTTTCCACATCAAGATCATAGCCATTTCTTCCCAGATTTCCCACAAAAATGTTAAAAAGGATAATGAGACAAGCCGTGCAAAAATGTGAAAGTCATGGGACCTACAATTAATGAGGCTATTTTAAACATTCACATAAAAACCAAGACATCATAGACCCATTATGATTTTCTATGCCCCCAAATTAATCACCAATTGTTTTTTTTAGATGCTTTCCTTTACATCAATACAAAATTTCTCTGATGACATGTTCCACCCCATAGAAATTAGGATTCACCTTTTTAACTTTTACAATCTTTAGTAGTCAATTGACCTTTAAGAGTTTTGGCATGACATGTTCCCGACCATAGAAATTAGGATTAACCTTTTTGACTTTTAACAATATTTGATACTTGATCGACATTTCAGATTTTTTTTCTATACGGACTCAGAGATATTCTCCAAATGAAAATTTTCTTTCAAAAGTGTCTATTTTCCATTTGCAGGGGAAGTGCCCATTTTCCATCATATTACTTATAACATTGGTTTTGTGCATTTCCTACAAAACTACATGCTCTTCATATCAACACCAACTAATTGGATGATAAGTATTATGTGAATATCATATTTTTATTTTATTCTCAGTAAATATTTTTGAATGCTAAAAAATTGGGATGCCTCTTGCGGTATGTAGTGGAGTATAGCAATTGCAGCTTATAGAGGTATCTCCGAGTATTTTTGGCCCTCATGTTTTCTAATGTCTCATGAATGGAAATAATTGTCACTTACAACTATTATGGATATAGAAATATATAAATCAACACCACCTAATTGGATGATAAGTCTTTGTGTGAATATAAATATTTTATTTTATTTTGTAAAGATTTGTGAATGCTATCAAATTAGGATGCCTCTCGTGGCATGTAATGGAGCATAACAATTTCATCTTATAGAGGTATATCCCGAGGATTTTTTGGCCCTCTTGTTTATTAATGTCTCATGAATGGATAAATTCCTCGTCACTTAAAAATATTATGGCTATAAAAATATATAAATCAACACCACCTAATTGGATGATAAGTATTGCGTGAATATCATCTTTTTATTTTATTCTGTAAATATTTTTAAATGCTATAAAATTGGTATGCCTCTCGTGGTATGTAGTGGATTATAACAATTTCATCTTATAGAGGTATCTCTCGAGACTTTTTGGCCCTCATGTTTTCTAATGTCTCATGAATGGAAGTCCTCGTCACTTAAAAATATTCTCAGTTATAGAAATATATAAATCAAAATATGTGTGTGTACACTTGAAGTGTGTAACAAGCCTTATGCCATGAGAAATATTTAAATAAAATATTATGGCTATAGAAATATATAAATCGAACTATGTAGATCAACTATGTTTTTAGAGAAAGACATAAATTGGAATATGTATACACCATTGTTCTATAGAAATAAATTTAACAAGAAATGTTTCATAATCACGTATGTCATAAGCAATGTGTGTAAGTAAACAAAGTGTAACATAAAATTATATTCTCCAAGAAATGTATTTCTAAACAACACATGTCATAAGCGTAGGTGTCTTAGATTAGTAACTCAAACAAGATTTTATATAACAAATATTTCAAAGGAGATGTTTTATATATATATATATATATATATATATATATATATATATATATATATATATATATGTAGCAAGAAATGTGTTCAAGAAATAATATGGGTAGTAGACACCTAAAAATTTGACCATGAAACATAAATATAATGATTATTCAATTCATAGATCAAAAATGTCATGTGAGAAAATAAAGCATAGATCATATAAGTTCCTAAAGAAAATAAATCATATAGAATACAAATTCATAGAGAAAATTCAATGCAAAGATCAAGAATGTCATGTGAGAAAACAAATCATAGATCATACAAGCTCCTAGAGATAATAAATTATAGATCATACAAATGCATAAAGAAAACAAATCATCGATATTTCAAATGTAGAGAGAACTAATAATAAAGTACACAATATTATAAATCATATATCCTATAAGATCATATAGTGTACAATCAAACAAGATTTTGGATAAAATAATTACATAAGACTATATAGTAGATCAAACAAATAATTTCAAAAATACTCAAAACATACAACATACAAGTTCTTAGAGTAGCTAGAGAAAGAAACACCTTTGCATATTAACCACAAAATATAACATATATGATTCTAGAGTATTCAAATAATATACTAAAAATAAAAATGATTACTATAATTTTTAAACATGGATAGAGCTAAGAAATGATGAATATAAGCAACAATGTTGGATAGAAAAAACATGACCCCAAATCTAAGAATAGTCAACTAGTATGATAGTAGACAAAAAAGTAAATATTAAAAGTAAATTATAAATTACAATAATCGTGGAACATGTAAATACGTATCTAGATATAGGAAAGGTGACCATTAGATAAAGCATCTATTCTTATAAATATAGTAGTGTAAGATAAGTAATGGTATCATTGTACCCATAAAGGATTAATATATAAAGATATGATTATGTTGTCATGAAATCACACATTTTCTACTTACATCAACACCTCTAGGTATGTTATTATATGCATGATTCCCAATAAAGAAGACTAGACATTAATAACACTTATTTTACTATTTCATTTCTTTTATCTTTCCCACACTCTTATTATTTTCATTTCTAGAATGATCACTTTACTTTTGGAAACTAGAATACATGTGACCCAACTCTATATTGATTATTACATATTCCAAGTCTCCAAGAAACTACCTTCCATTAGGGAGAGGATAGCCATAGGTGTAGACATAGAATAACACACTTTGGGTAATTATTTAGTCCTAGTTGCATACTACTATTCATATGATTCCTAACTAAGAAAATTATTAATTAACCCACATCTTTGTCGCTCATGTCCCCTCCGGGCACCCATGTCCTCTTTATACTTCACTTACATTTTTGGGTCCTTTCTAGCCATTTGAACATATTATCTTTTTTGTAGTCGAGATTTTTAGGGTTAGTAACAAAATTCAAGAAAGGGAATCATATAACTATAAATTTATATGATCATAATAAAGGATCAAGCATTAAACACTATCTATCACCACCTAAGGTTACATCCATCAAGCATCAAAGAGATCCATTGCATCCATTAGCTCCATCACAAGGGAAAAAGGCTGGTTTGTGTATCACACTTCATTGTATCATATTCCATGCACACATTATTTACATTTTACATCTAGCTACTCATTCACTACTCCAAGTGCGAAACACACAAGAGAAACCTAGGGAATGATTCCACACACACACACACACACACAAAACTACATTGGTCTGATATGTAGTGTAATGTTCAATTGTAAGTCCACCATTGTGGTGGCTAAGGACAATTTGAACCCTCATTTTGCATCTTTCATTTTTGGGATTTGATGTTTATTTGAGGGTTTTGCAGGTTTATAATGATCTCAACGATCATTGTGTCAATCCATAGTGACAAAATGTGAGCATTAGTAAACATCTTAAAACCATAAGAATTTAGGTTTCTAAGCATTTCTATAGACAAAAGTTCCAGAAAGAGGACTAGGGTATCTACGGGCACCCTATCCCTTTCCAAGTGCTCCAGTACAATCAAATCTTCCATATCTCAGTAATGTTACGAGCTCTAATTCAATGGTCAGTGCTTTGCATTTCTCTATTTTCCATATGTGTGCACTTTCCAGAACTTGAAAAATCAACTAAGGAATCTTATCCTTCTTTGCACATTAGGGTTTTATATTTCATTTCTTAGTTGCTTGTGTCTAATTTTTGTAGTTCATTATTGTTTATTTAATGCAGCAATAGCATATAGATTAGGATTTTATTTTACATATTTAGCTTAATTATTTCGGTTAACCTGAACTTGACCTACACACCATTAGGATCTTTATCACTATGAGTATCTTAATTAATGATTTCTTACTTGCCAATACTAAATTAAGACATAGAGTTCATCATATCCTCACTAGTACCCATATTCCTGCTGATATGCATCCACAATCAGTCTATCAATCATTTATTGATGTAGTTTATCAACATATTGCATTCCCATTTAATCCTCATGTTTATCTTTCAATTTTTGACAATGATATTTCCTTGTATATAAATATTAGTATTTACAATATGGGTATCAAGCGTACATTAATTGACAATGGATCTAAAATCAATTTATGTCCTATGTCATTCCTTGAAAAGATAGGTCTTTTCGCTGCTAATGTTATTCCATCGTGTCTTTCCCTTCGTGCATATGATGGTTTTGTTCATCCATGCATAGGTAACATTATTCTACCTATTATTCTATAGGGCCTAAAATCCTTAACAAAGTTTTCTTTATCATTGATTTTTTGGTTTCATACAACTATTTACTTGGTAGGCCATGGCTCTACACCATGCAATTTGTCCCCTCTACAATACATCATTGTGTCAAATTCATATATGAAGACATTGAGTATACTATTTTTCGTCACCATCATCTTTATAAATATTGAGACTGTGATCCTCATACTACGGTTCCTACTCCACTTACTGATACTTTAATGAACCTCAAGCTATGGATGAGTAGCCTCATTTTCCACCACATGAAGGTGTTGTTTGCATGATAGTTGTTGTCTAATCTACACCATCATCCCTGCATATTACCACTACTATTATGATTCTTTATTGGGGGCATGTCCAACCCATGGATGTCCATCTATCCCCTATACCTTCGCATGAGCCACCTCCATTAGCACACTCACTATTTACATGCACATTTTTCATGAATGATTCTTATTGGGAGCACATTCCATTTGATCCCACTTGTGATGTCATTATATGCTCACATGAAGGTTTGGCTCGACTTGGATTTTATTTTGAGGATCTTTGTACTCCAACTCATCATCCTCATTTATATTATGCATTCATCACTATCACTTCTATTTATGGTCTACGATTCTTTCACCTCACTATCTATTTTATACATTTTCCTTTCTCTTCTCCACTCACATTAGGGAAATCTTGGCTCACTTACATTGGGGGTAAATTATACTCTGATCATATTGATATTGTTGATGCAAAATCACAACACCCCCCAAATTTCCCTGTTGAGATAGGGCATTCGACTTGATTGCACAACATGGAGTTTTCGTGAAGTGTGGGACCTTGCAAATCAGATAAATCTCTAAAGAATGTTGGTTCCTTCTCCTAACCTACCTCCCACTAACTACTCCAAGTGTAGGCTAACCTACTACTAAACCCTAATCTAATGATTCCAAGGGGACAGGGAAAGAGGGATTGCATGAAAGAAACCTACACTATGAAGTAGTGATACAATAAAAATGAGTGCTAATCAACCTTCCCAAACCCTAAAAATGGATATGATGAATTTTGGAAGATTGGACAAGATGCAACCTAAACTCAAATTCCACCAATGCATTAAGGGAAGGTTGGAAAGCTGCAACACAGACCTGAAATACTAATGATCTTAATTCCTGTAAGCACAATACACTAAACCCTGCAATGAACATGAAATATTCACAGAGCACCTTGTTTCAATAAGAGGTAAGAGATTTACAAAAATCATGCGAAGGTTAAAAAACTAACACAAAACACAATTTTTATTGCTCATAAAGTATACACAATACATTACATGTGGGAGAGAAGCATGAAGCCATTACTAAGATTCAGGGAAGGTTTGAAGCCCAAAGAGGAAATGGGGTACATGGGAGAATAAAGGTGATCAACCCCTTGCACAATGTAACCCATTACAATATTTAAAGAGGAATTTTGATGAGAGGAGAGAGAGAGGAAATCCTGAAATTGTTCAAAAACCCATAAAAATCCATAGTTTAATTTTGAAATGAGTGTTTAAAGATTTGCAAAATCTTTGCTCCATTAATGGTGTTGCCTTGTGTTTTAAAAACTAACTATGATTGCACCTTTCGTATATTCTAGCTCATGTAGCTTCATGATGACCCTACTTTTACACCAACCCCCATTAATGATTTTACTTAGTACTTCATGTCTTCCTTTTTGGAGGTCTAGAACCTCAAAATCTAAAATTGGATGACGCTATTCTCTAGATCCCAAAATCACCTCTCTAACGACTATGATTTTCAATAAATGGCTAGTTATATTGGAAGATATTGTATTTTTACTCTGGATGCTTGATTGGATTATTCTTTCATTTACTCTCCTAGAAACTTGTTTTAGCTATCACCACCGAATTCCTCTCGAAACACCTTTCTAAAAGCACAAGTTTTCTTGTTCCTAAATTTTGGAAGTCTAGAACCTCCAAAATCTCAAAATATGATGTTTCCATGTTGTAGAGTGTGCTCCCAAAATTCCATTGACTGATTTTTTGTCAAAAACATATAATCGGTGCTCAAGATATTCAATTTCAGAGTTGAGGGAACCTATAATTTCGGGGTTTAAAAAACCTCTAAAAATCCATTTTCATCATGTTTCCACTAGATGGATGTCTCTCATCTCTTCAACTAATATAATTTTATGTAATTCTGATACCCCTAGTTCGGGACACATTCATTTGAAAATCAAGGTTCCATTGGCCCATTTGGGCATTGTAACTCTTCACAGGAGAGTTAGCTCACCGAGTAGCTCAGCGAGATATATGAGTTGTTTTTATCTTCACCTCTAAGCTCCTCTTGTCCATTTTTCAGACCTAACATTGAAATCCTATTAGCTTGAGGAGAGCTACTTTACCTCCTTTACCAACCCTATGTAACTTGTGTTTGTTCTTGGTCGAAACTTCGCAACAATCTTCTACCAACCTGACTTTAATCACGACTCTTTCCGAACACATCTCCACCTTCATCTTAATTCATACACACCTAATACATCCCAAATGGCTTGGAACCTACACCATTGAACTCTTTTTTCTCTTAGACGAGCCTCTCCACTTGTGTTGAACTCACTCCATTGATGAACTCTAAAATACACAATGACTACTCAATGTGTTTTGTGAGGCTGACTTGATCCATGCGGCCACCCAAAAATGTCGCGATATTCACATTTACTCTCCTGACACGAGCTATCTCATTTATCGAGCTTAACCCATGCATCTTAGACATTGCTAAATTGGGCTTTCATGCATGGCATTTTAGTTTTGGATGATTGGCTTTCGGTGTGGGTGTCACTGTTCATCAGAGTGAGCCTTCATGATTTCCTCCAAGTCTTCGAATGTCCAAAGTATAAAATTCAGACTTGACTCCCACTTTGTTTCAAGCCTATCCTAGTTGTTATTTCGGGATTATTATCTCTTGAGTCCCAAACCATTACCCTCGAACTTTGGAAAGCATGCATCTCCAAATTTTGAAATACTTCATACTTCTAGCTCCACTTAAACATACTTTCCCAAGTTGGCCATAAATCCCAAGATTTCTAGATTATGCTTTTTGTCACACCATTTTGTTCGTGTATTGATTCATTTCTTAACTCAACCTTGACAAACCTACCCTACTGCTACTTGATCACGTTGCCTCACCGTGCCTCGCTCACGTATGAGCTCAAAAATCACTCATCAAGGTCATGAAGTGATGAATCCTCGGTCCTCTCTTGATAGCTCCTATGTCTCACTCGTTAATCACACCGAGCTGTCTCTTTTTATACATGGACGACATGGCCCTCGATAAACTCTGAGCCACCTACTACTTCTCCATGCTTGATTCATCCGTGAACTCTCCGAGCCTCTACTTATCCCCCGTATTGAATCTTCACCCGACACGAGCTCTGTGGCCAAACCATTTCTTGTGACTATTCTCGTGAGCTATTTGTTAAGTCTGCGATGTTTTGAGCACCTTTCCTAGCTCGGATGAGCTGTGTATTCCCATGACTCCATGACTCATCCTTAAGTTGCTCAATGTTGTTGCAAACATTGTTCCACCTGTGAGTTACCTTTGGATTGTAAGTTGTGTAGTGTGGGATCGACCCCCTATTAATTGATTTGTGAGCTCCTCACTCTTGAAGTGATGATCTCGGACTCACCCGAGTCCTCCATTGACTCCTCGCCGAGTAGCTCAATGAGCTTCTCATTGAGTAGCTCGATGTTCCTTTTTGGGATTCTTTGGCCCTTAGCCAAAATGCAAATTTTAATATCCAGGGCCTATTTTCTCAAAAATTTGGATTTTTACCTATCGAAGGCTTGATGTGGCTGAAAATGAGGGATTTTGACACAATTTACTCATTTTTTCTCTTTTGGGCCCGATGTGGGCCCGTGTTGACCAATTTTTACAAAATCAAGAAGAAACCCTCAACAACATGTCATCCAGAAGTAACCCTCAAAACATGTCACCTAGGAAAAATTTTTCCCCATGTAAAATTGGTCAACATGGGTCAACATCAAGCCCGAACGACCAAAAATGAGTAAAATTATGTCAAAATACCTCATTTTTGAGCTCCATCAAGCCTTCAAAAGGTAGAAATCAAAAAAAATAAAGAAAATAAGCCCCCGGAGTTTAAAATTTGCATTTTGGGGCTTACAAGGCCCACAAAGCCCAAAAAGGTCTCACTGAGCTACTCGACGAGTAGCTCAGTGAGTTGGAAGTATGTTGCAAGAGGGGTGAGTTAGTGGTGACTCATCAAGTAGCTTGGAAAGATACTTGGTGAGCCGAGTCAATGGAGGGATCGAGTGAGCTAGGTCATCACTACAAGAGTGAGGAGCTCACAGATCGTTGAATAGGGGGGTCGAGCCCACAATACACAGCTAATAGTCCAAAGGGAATGTACATGTTGAAATTTTTTTTGAAGGAATTGAGAAGCTCGAGGATGAGTCATGGAGTCATAGGAATACATAGCTCATCCGAGCTAGATAACATGCTCAAAACATCATAGGCTCAACAAAGAGCTCATGGGCATAGTCATAAGAAATGGTTTGACCACAAGAGCTCGTGTCAGGTGAAGGTCAACATAGGGAGAGAGGTAGAGGATCAAAGAGATTTCACAAGATGAATCAAGCATGGAGAAGTGTTGGATGGCTTAGTCTGTCGAGGGCCATGAAGGCCATGCATAAAAGGAGAGACTTGATGTGATTAATGAGTGAGACACAGAGCTATCAAGGAAGATTGGGATTCACCACTTTATGAGCTCAACGACTAATTGTTGAGCTCATACATGAAGTGAGGCATAATGAGGTGACATGATCAAGTAGTAGCATCGAAGGTTTTCGATGCTGAATCAAGAAATGAATCAATACAACGAACAAAATCATGTGATAAAGCACAATCTAGGGCCCTAAGATTTATGGCCAACTCGGCAAATATGTTTAAGTGGAGCATGGAAGTTGAAGTCCAAAGTATTTTATACTTTGGAGATGTAAGCTTTCGGAAGTTTGGGGGTAATGGTTTTGGGATTCGGTGGAAAATAAGCTTGAAACAAAACAAGGATAGGCCCGAAACTATGAGACTTTAACATTCGGAGCTTTAGAGGAAATCATGAAGGCTCACCGATGAACAATGACACCCACCTTGAAAACCAATCATCTAAAAACTTAAAAATGCCATGCCCGAAAGCCTAATTTAGCAATGTCTTAGATGTATGGGTAAATATTGGAAAATGAGATATCTCATGTCGGTGAGTAAATGTGAATGTTTTGACATTTTGGGTGGCCATGTGGATCAAGTCGAGGTCTGCCAAATATGTTGAGTAGTATTTGTGTATTTTGGAGTTCAACAATTGAGTGAGTTCAACACAAGTGGAGAGGCTCATGTAAGAGAAAAAAAGAGTTTGGTGGTGTAGGTTCCAAGTCATTTGGGATGTGTCGGGTGTGTAGGAATTAAGGCGAAGGTGAAGGTGAAGATGTGTTAGAAAGATCCCTAATGATAAGTCGGGTCAATAGAAGATTGTTGTAGAAGTTTCAACCAAGAACAAACACAAGTTACATAAGGTTTGGTAAAGGAGGTAAAGTAGCTCACCTAGAGCTAATAGGATTTCAATGTGAGGTTTGAAAAATGGACAAGAGGATCTTGGAGGTGAAGAAAAAATAACTCACATAGCTTGCCTATGAAGAGTTGCAGAGCCCAAATGGGCCAATGGAACTCTAATTTTCAAATGGATGTATCCCGAAATAGGGGTATCGAATGACATAAAAGTAAAGTCATTAGAGAGATGACAGACAAATCCTTATAATATAAAAATGATGAAATCATAAAAATGGATTTTTCAGAGGTTTTTTTCAACCCCGAAATTACATGGTCCCTCAACTCCGAAATTGAATATCTTGAGAACTCGATTATCTAGTTTTGACAAAAAACCAGTCAATAAAATAGTGGGAGTGCACTCTATAGCATGGAAACATCAAATTTTTGGATTTTAGAGGTTTTGGATCCCTAAAATTAGGGAAAAAGAAAAATTGTGCTTTACGGAAAGAAGTTTTAGAGAGGAATTAGTGGTGATGGCTAAAACCAGTTTCTAGGAGAGTAGATGAAGGAGAAATTCAGTCAAGAATCCAAGGGGTAAAATGTCATATCTTCCAATATACCTAGCCATTTCTTCCAAAATCATAGTCATTAGAGAGGTGATTTTGGGATCTAGAGCATAACATCATCCAATTTCAAGATTTTGGGGGTTCTGAACCTCTAAAAATGGTATACATGAAGTAGTAGGTAAAATCATTAATGGGGGTTGGTGGAAAAGTAGGGTTAACATGAAGCTACATGAGCTAGACTAGACCAGAGGTGTAATCACAACTAGTTTCTTGAAACACAAGGAAACACCATTAATGGAGCAGATATTTTGTGAATCTTCAAATAATCTTTGCAAGATTAAACTATTGTTTTTAATGGGTTTTGAACAATTTTAGGATTTCTCTCTCTCTCTCTCTCTCCTCTCATCAAAATTCCTCTATAAATATTGTAAGGGGTTACATTATGAAAGGGTTGATCACCTTTCTTCTCCCATGCACCCCATTTCCTCTTGGGGCTTTAAGCCTTCCTAATATCAGTAATGGCTTCATGCTTCTCTCCCACATGCAATGTACCATGTATACTTCATGAGCAATAAAAATAATGTTTTGTGTTAGTTGTTTTAACATTTGCATGATTTTTGTGACTCTCTTACCTCTCATTGTAGCATGGTGCTCTATACATATTTCATGTTCATTGCGGAGGTTTGGTGTATTTCACTTACAAGAATGAAGATCATTAGTATTTTGGGTATGTGTTGTAGTTTTCCAACCTTCCCTTAATGCATTGGTGGAATTTGAGTTTGTGTTTCATCTTGTCCAACCTCCCAAAATTCACCCCTCTCTCTTTTGCACGCATTTGGAAGGGTGATTAGCTTTGGTGTATCACCACTTCATGGTGTAGGTTTATTTCATGCAATCCTCTTTCCTTGTCCCCTTGGAAACATTAGATTAGGGTTTAGTAATAGGTTGGCTTGCACTTGGAGTAGTTATTGGAAGGTAGGTTAGGAGAAGAAACCAACCTTCTCTAGAGATTTGTTTGATTCGCAAGGTCCCACACTTCACAACAACTCCATGTTGTGTAATCACACCGAATTCCCTATCTCAAACCCGAAAATTTGGGAGGTGTCATGATTCTGCATTAATAGATATTTCATTTCTTATGCCCTTCAGGCATGTGTTCATTTGCAACAATTCTCTTCTTGGCTATACACTAGATTCTAATTTTCTGGTATACACATGGATTCCCACTACCTTCTTTCACCGATGAAGAATACGCTATGGGAATGTACAACATGCACCCGATGGCTCCTTACTTGATCAATCCAACACTATCACCTATCAAGTTTTAGATGTTTCACCATTCGGTTTTTATCATGACAATGATGACCTCTTAGATGTTATTACTTGACCATTTTTGTCATCATAGATTCAGGGGGCATCACACTTACTCCCACCTTCGTATCAACAAGCATCTTATTTTATCATCTAGACTACCACATATGACACATGAATAATGAAACTCTCTAGTATCTTCATTTCCTAATGACACACTCTTGTGCTTCGGTTCAGACTTGATTTTCGAGGGCATCTTATATACATTAACCTCACACCTTTGTATAGTAGACACTACACGTTACACATTCTCACACATACTACAATTTTGTACGTACACATCATCTTCCACATTACATCTTATATCTTGCATCTAACATACATAATTCATATTTTTTACCTTACAAATCTATACATTAGATAGATTCTACATGTTACACTATTATACATTTTTATATCACACGTACTTTCCCTCTCACAAATTTATATGATCTACACATGTTGCATCACGTATTGTTTATTCTACACTACACATTACACATCACATGAAATTTTTTCATCACCACATCCACTACACATATTAGATATTTTATTCATCTGCTTTTACATGCTGCACTCATGACCCTATGAGGTATCTAGTCTCACATCCATACTAGATCTGTTAAGGGTATACATCTCCAATGGATGTCATTACACTCACACCTTCAATCATTCACTCTTTTTGACATGCAAAATTTATAGTCACTACCTTCTTCACTTTAGCTAGTGATATACGCTTTATGCTACATCATCAATTTTTATATCATCATTTAGTGATAAGAGCATTATCTACAACATCAATTTTTTCCGTCATATTTTCATGATATATGCTATATGATAAATCATCACTTGTTCTAGTTCTTTTTTGTGATATGCACTTTAGGCTAAATCATCACTTCTTATAACATCCTTTTATGATATACACATTAGGATAAATCATCACACATTTCTCACACCTCATCTCTATGTCACATATCATCACTATACATTCACTACACCACGCTACTTTCATCAAATCTTTAATAACACATCATTCAAACCATTTCTTGATGACGCACTCTTGTTTATGGTTCATTATTCACTGTGGATGGGGCATAAATAAATGAACCTCACTGCATGAAATTCCACTCAATCGAGGGGCATGTGAATCTTGTCACATTCACTTTGCATTCCATTCCATTCCATTCATCCACAACATACTACATATCTTGGTTGCATTTACTCTTTCTTACATTCACTTGTACATTTTCACTTTATTACACATGCTAGATAAATATCTTGTATGTAATTATCTTTATCATACACACATGCGCATTCACTTTCCTTTCTATTTATGATCCTAATTAGATCTATTACACGTAATATGGATGTTTGGTGCAGTACCTATTACCAATCCCATAGAGGCTCCTAGGCATCCACTTTCATACACTACAAGTGTTATTGTTTCATTTTGCTACACAACTTACTATTTTATCAACTTATACATGGTTTGAAATACATTTTATCTTTCTAACGTGCTAATGGGTGCTTCATGTGTAGCATTTGTTTTGTAGGATTATTTTATTCCATGGTTATTTGTTACATTCTTTGTTCTTTTCTTTCGTTGTTTTCCATTGTTTGTGGGATTTTCCCTATGCCTTCCTTGTTTTCTTATTTCTTAAAGAAATTATGGCCTTCATTTTCTTGTGACATCATGAATGATGTCAGTGTGTTTGCAACCCATTTTTTGAACTATACATTTTCTTCTTGTGTGTTTACTTAGCTTACACATTATCTACGTAGCTTAAATTTTATCTTATACATGCATGTTTTTCTTTTCTTGTACTAACACTTATTTTCCTAGAAACTTGTTTGTGTGTCTCGATATCTACCAACAAAATTCCCTTCCCCTTGTAAGGCACAATTTTAGCATAGAGTTAGGTCCTTATTTGGGTCTCATACTCCTACAACAACATCACATGCACCCCAAATGAGGGGGGCATCATTTGGATAGATCAACTACCCCATACAAATTTATAAATAACACGGTACCACTATAACACACTTTTAGGGCTCAGAATCATAATTAGGTCTATGGCACATCGACCCTTCTTGGATGCCTATAACTAGAGGGAAATAAAATACTTTTATTATTTTTGGGGCTCAAAATCAGACTTGGGTCCATGGCATAGTGGAACTTCATGGATGCCTATAACCAACGGAAATACAATACAATTTTAATTTTCGGGGCTCAGAATTAGACTTAGTCTATGACATAGCTGCCTTTCCTAGATGCCTAAAACTAGGGGCCATATCACATAGAAGATTTTATAGGATCAAAATCATACTTGGGTCATTAGCACTAATACACACCATCTACAATGGTGTTTTAAACAACATGAAGTAGTTAAAGGTAGAAGGATGACACCATATAGTTCTCCCTATAATTCTTCCATTTCATTGGTGTGAGATCACCTGAAAAGCTCTTGTGCACATCAACATCATCTATAGGATCATTTATACACTCTTTCCTCATCATGGATCAGGTGCACATGTTCCTTTTTCACATTTTCATCCTTTTTAACATACTTTCCTTATACACTTTTTATTTATTTTGATCATATACATGCATATTTGACTACTTGTCGGTTTATCATTTGCAAGTTCGTTCGTATGAGAAGCGTATTCAACATCATCAACATAAAAAAAACAATAGGTACATCTTGACATATACACATGCATTTATGCCCTAGGTTCATTTTCATCACTTTTTATACTTTTACCATCTTTGGTCTCCACACTCCATTTTTTTAAATCATTACACACTCTATATTGTCCCTTGACACACTCTTTCTACATAAATCTACATGGTTATCAGGTATGCATGTCTATCTACTTTATGTTACCAAGAGTTCCACTCACCAACATAAAGTGGGGAAATGTAGACACAAAATCATGCACTTTGGCTAATTATTTAGTCCTAGTTACATAATACTATTAACATGATTTCTAAGTAAAAAAGTATTAATTAACCTATGTCTTTGGCCACCTTTATTTGCTTTCTATTGTGACTTTTAGTCTTACACCGTTATTTTCTCAGTCTTCCTTTTTAATCTTGAAATTTGTCATGTGAACATCAATTCCCATCTAGGATAGTAGCGTTAGGTACCCCTATCCCTTCTAGGTGTCCCTATCCTCTTTATACTTTACTTACACTTTTTGGGTCCTTTTTACCCATTTCAACATCTTTTTTTTGGGTATTCAACCTTTTCGGGGTTAATTACGAAATTCAAGAAAGGGAATCATATAAATATAAAGTTATGTGATCCTAATAAAGGACCAAGAACTAAGCACTATCTATCACCATATAAGGTTACATCCATCAAGCATCTAAGAGCTCAATTACATCTATCTAGCTCGATCACAAAGGGAAAAGGTTGGTTTTTCTACATCACACTTCATAGAGGGGAGTTTATTTTATCCCAAGCATACATTAGTTATGTTGTACATCTAACTACTCACTCTACTCCAATTATGACACACACAAGTGTAACCTAGGGCATGATTCCACACACACACATAGTCAAACAACTATATTAGGTCAAATATGTAGTTCTTCATTTTGCATCTTTCTTTTTTTCAGATTTGATGTTTATTTGAGGGTTTTGTAGGTTTATTCTTCATTGTAGGTTTACAACGACCTCAACGATCATTGTGTGAATCTATAGTGACAAAATTTGAGCATCAATGAACATTTTCCAACCTTGAGAATTTGGGTTTTTGAGCATTTACACAAACCAAAGCTTCTAGAAATAGTACTAAGGTGTCCACAGGTACCCCTATCCCTCTCCAGTGCCCCAGTCTAGTCAAATCTTCCAGATCTATAATTTTATGAGCTCTAGTGTGACGTTCAGTGCTTCACATTTCTCTTTTTCCATCTCTATGCACTTTCAAGAACTCAATGAATCGGCTAAGGAATCTTACCCTTATTTGCACATTAGGGTTTTATATTTCATTTCTTAGTTGTTTGGGTATAATTTATGTACTTCATTATTGTTTATTTACTACTGCAATTACATAAACAATAGATTTTATTTCACATATTCAACTTAATCACTAGGCACTATCATCCTCTTTGAGCACTTTTGTCCCTTTCCCTCCTTTTCTTGATTTTTAATTGCCACATCATTTGGTATATTTTTTAGAGTCCCTTTTTCACTTTCTGTTGGATTTTAAATTTTTAATGATGAAATTCAAACAAGGGATTAATATATATTTATAAACACACACACACACACACACACACACACACACACACACACACACACACACACACACACACACACACACACACATGATATTCTCACTACTATTAGGGGTTGGACAATTTTAGGGCTAATAATTTCCATCTACTACTTGGGAAAAGAGAAACATTCAAAGATTGCATTTGGGTTACATCATTCATTGCATTAGAAGGGAAAATTTTGAATTCCATCTCAAACATTCATCTTATGGGAAAAATAGTTGTATCCCATTATCTTAGTGTGGTGACATAAGGGCATCCTAGCTTTAAGTGACACAATTCAAATCACACACTCACAAAAACTATATAGATTTTAAAACATAGTATAACAATTAGTGAAAATCAAATTGGGGTGACCACCAAGGTCTATCCTATGGAAGAATTACAACATATCTATTGGTTCGAAGAATGCACAGGTGAACAATGTAAGACATGAATTGTTCCGAGACAAAATAAAGAAAACATGCAAGACTATAAATAATGAAAATATAAGAGAGATAATTGCATTAACATAGAAATATCTCCAACTCAATACGATCAAGTACAATAATATAAGATATGTGCATATACGAGGTGAATGTGTAACCTCCTTCTAGAGTCATGTAAATCTCCACCTATAATAGTGGTAATAAAACCTAGAATAGTGTAGTCAAGTGGTAACCAACACCTATAATAGTATAGTCAAGTGGTAACTAACACCTAAAATAGTGTAGTCAAGTGTACACCTAAGTAAGCATAAATCATAAGTGTAGGGAAACTCCAAATGAGGTGAAATATTCTGAGTAGGATAATACAAATAAATCAAGGAAAATAAATCCTACACTAATACCCCCCATAAACACAACTTAGGTGGCAAGTGAAATATTAAAGTTAGTCTTAACAACAAGTATTGATGAGGGACCCATGTATAATGCATCTCTCACAAAGATAGAGTAAAAGGAAAAACCCCAATGGAAAAAACTCCCCCATAAAAGAGAGAAAAATAAGTAAAGGTAGGACTATAAATCCCCACTCTAAACTATAATTGTTGGTAGCCATCTGGTATCCTAAAAAAAAACCTCTTGGAGTGATTGTGACTAATAAGTATATGCATGGAAGATTAGATCACCATAGAAAAGTGAAGGTAGCCGTTAAGTGTCTAATGGATCTCTAACCAAGATGTGGTTCCTATCCAAGGAACTATGCTCCTAATACACTATAGAAGTGTTAAATGCTCCATGAAGAAATTATTTATCTGATGTAGAAGTGAATAAATAATATGGAGGGTCATGTAACTGATTAAAAGAATGCTTGATGTATAATGAGTCTTGAATCAAGATCCCTGCTCCCTGAAAATTCTAATGTGGACTAGAAGTAGGTGGATCAAAAAATAAATTATCTAAAATTGGAAGGTGACAAGGAGATAATGGAGGTGGGTCCCCATCATTACTATAGTCATATGTTCCATAAGAGAAGTTATCATAGAAATGTTCTTAGGATCAGAAGTATCATCAAGTATAGGTGAATCTAGGGAAGAATATGAAGGGGTGAAAAAGTGAGAGAAGGAATATAGCTGAGTATGATGATCAACTACACCCACTGAAATGATAGTGTCTCTTGTATCTCTCTAACATATATTGAATCTAGAGTGAACTTAACCCACATTCCCTGACTAAGGTGAGTAATCTAGTAGACTGATAAGAGATTAGTTGATAGTGAGGGAATACTAAGAACATTATTGAATGTTCCTCCATTCACTTCAAAATCTCTCTCCCAAAAACTTGTGCATAAATGTTGTCACCCAATCGTATAGTAGACATGTCACATGGCTCTAATGAAGTGAACTCCACGTGTGAAAAATCCATATGATGTGAAGCACCATAATGATTAAACCATGTAGAGATGGTGGTAAAACTACAAGGGATCTTATTTTTTTCTCCTTTCCTGATTCTTTATCTTTCCTTTTTCTATTTGCATTGGAGGATTAATTGGTTAACGAAGATTATTTAGAAGACTTTTGATCAACTATCTTGTTCTTGCTAAGAAGACTTGTTAGGTTCTCAATTTGTTTCTTAAAAAAATTATTTCATCATGTCTCCCTTTGCAATACCCACATTTGATCCTTTCTTTCTTGGACTTATCACTAGAAGAGGAAGTTTCAAAGTTTGATGTAGAGGTGGAAGAATGTTGATCCTTATTGCTTTCTTGATCCTTGTTACTTTTTTATACTCTTTTTCTAATGAGGATTTTTTTTTCCATTCTTGGTAATGAGAGCTTGAGGTTTGGAGGAATTCAAGGTACCCATTTGTATTAAATTTTCTTGCTCCTTAGTCAAATCGGAAAAAAGTCATCTAAATATGACATAGACCATGTGGCTCTAAGATCCCTCTTGGTAGTGTAGAAGGTAGATACAAATATAGAGTGGTCAAGACCTAGTTTGGAAAGCATTGAAATAACTATATGTTCATCCTTTTTTTTGCTGGACACATTCTTTTAACTATAATCATAAGGACTTGAACTTGGTAAATACATATTCCAAGGTGTAAAAGTTTCTAGAACTTAATATGATAAGTTATATTTCTAGCTCATGACCCTATACTGTCAACTTTTTCCAAATAAGGTTTTCACGGATTTCCCCACTTCGTTGGGAGATTTGGGTTAATTTATTTAAAGGAGTTCAAGATACATTGAAATACACAAAATACCAAAGGCTTCATCACACTTATTAAACCGCTTAACTATGTCTGCAACTTCACTAGGCTGAGGTTCTAACCCCATTGTGATATGAAACAACCCTATTCTTCTAAGTGAAATGGTTATTTTTGTTTCCATTCATGGTATTTAAAAGGTGTAAGTGGGTTAATAGAACTTAGATCCATTAGTGTAGAAAGAAAAGTTGTGGTAGTTGTTGTAGAAAAAAATGTGGAAAAAGAAATAAGTTCTAAATAAGAGAGGAAACACATTGTTTACCCACCATAAACTATATCAAGAATCCCCACCATAGTTTTGGGACTTTATTACTTAGTGCACTTCACATAATAAATAGGTCCAATGCTATGAGAATTTTTTTAACTTTTACAAGAAATGGCACTTGATATCATGATACCAATAAAAAGTTTTACAATAATTATTTCCGGTAAATAATCCCTATTTTAAATGATTCATTATACTTGAAATGAATTTTTTCACTAAAATAGAATTTTAGAAAAATAAAGAGGTGGGTTTTGATGAATACAAGATTTGAGTGTAAAAAAACACATTGCTTTGGTACTAAAAAACAACTGAATCTAGATCTATAATGCATTTATGGGATGTGTTATCCATTTTTTCCCCTCAAGTAAAATGGATGGACATAACCTTACACATTGAGAAATCGAAGGGCCAATTTTGCCATAGGAGCTCACATCTTGATTATGAAAATCAAGTTGCAGGTGGGCTTGGAAATGGTAATGCAAGGTTGGAAGAGGAATGTACAAGGTCCAACTTGGTCAAGTGAACATCGGAGGAGATCGGAGCTCGAGCGAAAAAAATGGAGGCCTAGGCCCAAAGTTTCAAACTTTGCACATTTGACATTTCTGAGGTCAACTCCTTTCGAGGTCAATGATGATGGAAATTTTGGAAAAGTAGGGTCTAAATTCCAAATTTTAGACTTTTGAGGTTTGAGGATTCAGACTTCGGAGGATTGGAGTCTTTGTCGAACAAAATAAAAAAATGCAACCAAAATCTAGAAATCCCAAAAGTACAAAGTCTAAAAGGGCTCTGGTTTTCGGGCTCAATTCCCCTTTCAGGGTGAATGACACAATGGATTAGGGATTTTAGAGTCCAAAGTCCAAAGTCAAAAAGGGTTTAGATTTTGGAGGTCAAACTTAGACTCGAGGTTCAATGCAGGAATTTCAGACTTTCGGTGGTTCGATTTTAGGTCCCCAGTTTCATAGTTTTGTTTTGTAGTTGAAGTAGTGCGAAGTTCAAATGGTTCAAGTTCTGAAACTGAAGTACAAATTTTGGACTTTGGAGTTTCAGAGGTTTTGGTTTTGGAGTTTTGGAACTCTCAAGCCGACTTGAGTGATGACTAGTAACTTAAATCTTGAAGAGGAAAAGGTCTGAAACTTGAAGTCCAAAGTTCGGCCTTTGGGGTTTCAGAGTTTGGGAACTCTCAAGCCAATTTTCCAGTGAACAATGTTAGTGACTTTCAAAGCATCAATGTCCAAGTCCCGAATTCTAAAAGTAAGAAATTTTGGATTTCATAGGTTATAAGGCATTTCAAAGTAGTCTGAAGAAATAAAGCCAACCACTCACCATTAATGCAGTATGGCACCCCAATATTTAGATGGCCATAAATTTTGACTAGGATCTCATATTTGTAGAAAAAGACTTTTTAGAAAGACATCAATCCGTCTACTCAACTACGTAAATGAAGAAATAGAATAGACTATTTTTGAAGATGTTCCAGGTTTCTCACCTACCATAATGATGAGGTATGGGCTTCCTTTCTTTCCCAACAAGGAATAGTACAAGTAGTTATGGTTTTTGCAGTGGTAACCATCATTGTTGCAGATGAATTCAATGCATTTTTGGGTGGTTGAAGCAATATTTTGAGTTTCTTCTCTCTCTCTCTCTTTCTATCATGCTTCCTATATATTGTAAGGAGGGGAATTTTTCTAATGTTGGATAATTTTTCTTTGCACCCTCCCTTCTTCTCTTATCTATAAGTGAATTTGTGGATCTCAAACCTCCCATCTAAACTATAAATGCAATCTTGCCTCTTGGCCATTTTGATGAATTGTATAAAATTTGTGGAGTAATAATAGAAGTCTGTGGATGAATTTTAACCCTCTCTCATGTTCATTGCTTTCATCTAATCTCTCATTGTGATCTTTGTTATTTGTGCATGGTTATTGTATTACATGTTTCATGGTTTGTGTTTAATGGTTATTGGATTCTCATCAATTGATTCATATTTGTATGTTTTCATCCTCCTTAATTTGGTTGTGGTTTCCATCTCCATGCAAAATAGGTGTTCAACATTCCTTTTGGTGCATCACATTTGTTAGTTTATGTTTAAGTTTCTTGTAATATTTTCAACCCTGTCTCCTTGGCATTAGGATAGATCCTCTCGTAATTTGGATGTGTGAATCGGAATAGAGGAAAAGGAATCGGCCTTCATCCAGAGAGATTTCCTAATCAAAAAGTCCCACACTTTAGGAAAAGCTCCATGTTATGCAATCACATTGATAATTTCAACCCATCGACTTACAAACATTCAGGGGTGTTGTGATTACACATGAGCAGGTTGTTGGAACCTTTGTTATAGGTATGAAATGTCTCTTGATCATAAACAAGCCCTTTACAAGAAATCACTACCAAGGTGAAAAATCTCTTCACGGGTCTAAAAATCAACCTCTAGATATGGATAAATCTTCCAGGGATCTTGCAATAATGATTTAGGGCCTACAAAAAGGGGATCTCGAGATTTGTATATACACTATGTGGTCCTATAAACCTTAGAAGATTGAAAATAGGATGTATACCCAAAAACGAGGCAAAAATAGTATAAAAAACACACAAATAATTACAAATAATGAGCTCAAATGAAATTAAAATTGTATAGTAATAACCAAACAAGATCAAGACCATCTCGGCTATGATACCATATAAGAGAAGAGCCATAGATATACTAATTCGAAGAATGCAAGAGGTGAATGATGTGAGACCTGAATTATTCCAAGGCAAAATAAAGAAAATATACAAGACTACAAATTACGAAAAATACAAGAGAGATAATTGTAATAACATGGAAATAACTCCAACTCAATATGATCAAATATAACAATGGAAGAAATGTACATATAGGAGGTGAATGTGTAACCTCCTCCTAGGATCATGGTAATTTCCTCCTACAATATTGGTAACCAACACCTAGAATGTTGTATTCAATTCATAACCAAAACCTATAAAAGTGTAGTCAAGTGGTAACCAACACTTAGAATAGCGTAGTCAAGTGTACAACTAAGAAATCATATCCCATACGTGTAGGGAAAATCCAAGTTAGATGGAATATACTGAGTAGGATAATACAAATAAAGGAAGGAAAATAAATCCTATACTTATAATTATGACTCAAGCATATGTATTTTTTATTCCATCTAATGCATGCTTGAGTTTTAAAAAAGTAGTTAGGGTTTGTTTTCCAGGTACATTTGTGATAAAGGAACCCTAAAAAATATGAAGTGATAAACATTGAAAGGAAAGAACCAAGGTCATACCCTAAAAGACCAAAAGTAGAGATTTTATAAGGACACTAGTGACAAGATCAAACACTAGAGCTCAAAGAGGTCATGTCCTACTATGGGTGCTCCTATCGGAATAAGTCTCAGAACTTAGTTTTCTAGAAAGAGCTAATACATTCCAAATCTAATGTGTTCTATTCAATCTCCAGCTAAGAATAATCCCAAATCCACTGATACAGGCTAATTCTTTTTAATCTCATATCTTGCACATTTGCTTGTAATTTCCATGATATATATTATTTACCATTATTATATTCATTTGATATCACTTATCTGATATAAGATTTAAATTTATTTAAATCATTTGTTAAACCCCTGGTCATGATCATGGATTAGATCCATTTCATTTCTTCTTCCTCTTATGAGGTTATGGATAATTCTCCCTCTTTTATCCCTACTTTTGTATATTCTCAAGATGCCATTAATGTTGAGTAGATACCTATCATTACTCAACACCCACCTCACTTCATGATGACTTATGTAGATAACGCTATTAATGTTGTCACCAATTGTCAGAATAAAAAACTTTTACAACTTCCTACTTTTTTTCCTCCTCTTAGTGTACCACTTTCTCACCCCACTAAATCATAAAAATATTATGATATCATTGAGAAATTAAATAATAAACTAGCTAAGATATCTCTCTTTGATTTATTTTGTAAGGCCCCTGATTGTCATCGTACTATAGAGACTTCCTTGCGAACTATTCAAATACAAAGTGATGAACCTCACATTTCCTTTACCAATCTAATGGAATATTTCAAGAACCTTATAAATTTTATTAAATTAAATTATGAGGATATTTCTCCGAGTCATATTTTTATTCTCCTCCTCTCTTTATCCGGGCTTAGATTAAGGGATTGAAAATTAAGTGTATGCTCATCGATAATGGTTTTGAATTATATATTTATCGTTTATCCCTCCTAACCCAATTAAATATTCCTCATACTATAATTGAGTAGTCAACAATTGTTGTGTGTGGCTATGAAACCACATGTTCATGTTTTAACATTATCAAATAGGAATTACAATTGGTACCATGTAAGCTCTGCATGATTTAATCTTCTCCTTGGTAGACCTTGAATCCATGACATGTAAACTATCCCTTATACAGTCCATCATTGTGATAAATTTATCTTTGATGGATATAAGCATACTATTACCATTGATCCTAAAGCATTCAAATATTTCCACATATATTTGGCCACCTCCATGATTATTCTGTACCCCACCAAATCCCTCACATTGTCTAGATACATATGATATCGGGAGCCTATTATTCTAGCCCATACCTCATCATCTATCACTAATCCATCCATTCAAACAAATAATATTGATACCATATCACTTGTTATCTCACCCTTTTCACCATCCACATATATCCCTAATATCCTTCAACATTTTATTCAGCACCACAATGTTGAGAATAATGATTCTAATGGTGATGTTATTGATACTATTGAGCTTACTAATGACATTCTTCGCACTTTAGATTTTAATCCCATGGACTTTTACGAGTCCATATTTCATAGCCATTATATTGCCATAGGTCATGGTGAATACCAAGATAAATTTACTACTTCACTCGCTACTACCACTGCTCTCGGTTCCTTACTATAATACTATGCACACTCTTGAGCCCATTTCATCTAATCCACTTTTTTATCATGCTCCTATTTCTAATCGGGTTCTTTGTCTATGTAATTTCTATATTTTGATCAATTCATTTGTACATTATTTATCAATCAAGTTTATTGACAACATATACCTTATGATCTCATTTTCTCTAAAAACATATGTATTTATGAGGCTTTAACTCGGTTGGGTCTCTCTCTTACGGATATCATACCTTTGGTAGAACTACATAATGAATTTCAAGGCTATATATCTTCTTCCTAGAAACTTATGGTCAATGATTCTTTTACATTCAAGATTTTATTGTATTTGATGCCCAATATTTTCCACTTACACCTAGCTAATCTTGGCTACATTACATTGGTGGTACTATTGCCATACAAAACAATGTACTCACTTATCTAGTGGCCTACAAGATAGTTAATATCTATAATGATTCATTCATTAATTAGACTACTAATTTATCATGATGGAACAAACACAAGCACTCTTGTACACCTTTTACAGATGGAGAATATGTCATGGGCATGTATGAACTATGACTCACAAGTTTCTTAAAAATTAGGCCAAAATCCTTTACATTCCATACATCTAAGATGAATCCTACTAGTAATATTTTTTATTTAGATGACTCTCTCGATGGCATCACTTATATCATTGTGGCATTCATACTTGGAGGCACCTTCTCCCCCCTTGCTACTCAATGATGCAATCTTGTTCTAAGTCCAAACATGACTATTGAGGGTGCATTTACTTACATGGACATCACTTTACACACATACATTGGAGGAAACCTTTCTGCCTCTCATAGATGTTCTATTTCATGTTCACAAATTCATTAAAAAAATTCAAAAATACTAGTTTAAATCTTGATTGGATGTATCCTTGCTTGCTCATTCTATTCTATGTTGCACATTACTTATCATGTTATTTATGTTCATAGTATGATTTATCATTTTTCTATATACACATGTGATTTCACATGGTACTTTTTAAGGTGAATAAAAATCATGTATAAATTTCTACATGATGTATTATGTTTGGTATTGTACCTTACTAGTCCGACTAAGGCTCTGAGGGACATCTAACTTTAATTTTTCTATATATTAGAGTTCTATCATTGCAATATATACTACTTTGATTCTTATTTATAGTTGTATATATTATTGAAAGTACTATTAATTTTTCTAACAGTGCTTCATGTGTAGCATTTGAATTGCAGGCCTAATTCCAATCATGGTTCTCTAATTTTATTATATTTTATATTCCTTGCTTTAGTCTTGATTTCAATTTTTTTTTGGTTACACACTATGTTCATTACTTGTTTTCTTTTATCACCTTAAAGGATTTGATTTTTTTACAAGATCATGATTAGTGTCCCATGTATTGAGCCAACTACTTGTTTATATTTTCCAATGTTACTATTTTTTTGACTTGTTTCTATCATGTCATGTTTACTTGTTTGTGACTAACACCTTTGACTAGACGTTTCTCCCATTTTCTGAATGTGTCATGTTAGTTACCATGTGCATTCCTATTCTTCTACAAGAGTTCTATTTCAATTGTGTACATCAAGTTCCTCTTTCCTCATTTGGTCCAAGCTCACCTAGAATCATCTCACATATCCCAAGCGAGTGGGGAAAATAATTGGGTGAATATTTCACCCTTTCAATAGTTCATAGAATACATACAAGATGGTACAAAGAAAAATCATGATAAAAAAGAGATAAGAAATAGGTTTAGAATTAGACTTGAGCCAAAATTTGTTGCAGGATAGAAGCACCCAAATCAAATAGTATTGGTGGGCGCTAGTTTCCCATATAGGAAATCTTTTCCTAAGGACAAATATAGAAACATTATAGGATCAACAAGTTTCCAATGACAATTTTCTCCAATTCCAGAAGTACAAAATCAGTTACAGATTATAATAAGTATTCAACAAGAAAAAATAGAGACAAGTTACGAAGTAACTAATTAATATATTTTTCTCATATCAAATAAGAAAGTGGAACCCAAAGCATGTTCATGAAAATGATATTCTAGAAAAATTTTTCACTTGTGGAAAGTTTTAATTAGGTTTGTGACTATCTAAATTTTAGTGTAAGTCATTTACCACATCATGTGGTGATTCATCTCACTTAGGTGAGGTCATAGGTCTAGGTGTCATAGGGGTTATCATTATATTCCTTACACATCATTACATGTCAGTGAATCATATGTGTCATATGAGAGTTAATTTTCATTTTGGGAATGTAACTCCCATTTTGTACTTGAGGAGTTATGATTAGAGGTGTTGGGGTTACACAACACTCCAATTTGTACCCATTATCCTTTTCATGTCTATGAGAGGGTTCATAAGATTTTTCTCCTTTTCGAATCCTTGCATGCACACTTATAGTTGATGCTTGCTCCTCCATGATACCTCATAATGCTACTCAAGTGCAAATTGGTTTATGTACACATTATCCCACATGATCCTTGTGCTTCAAATTTTTGTATTCTTTGCTATGGTATAGAGTTCACGCCTGTGGGATTCATGTTACTCACCATCTATAGTTGCTCTCTTGTTCTTCGTTCATGATTTTCAAGTTTTGAGTGCATCTTTCATAATAATTATTCAATTTTTGCTCTCCCGCATTGATTCTCGGGGTTTCAATATTTTTGTTATTTTCGGTTCATGTTTTCATGTGTTCACGGGTTTACTGAGTTTTCTAGGAATTTGCATGTAGTTCGGAGAATGTTCACGTTGTAGATTAAGTCTTTTTTTGTGCTAGTTTTGTGCATTTATAAGGTTATTAAAGTTCCTTTTTGGGTCCAACTCATACCTAGCTCGCCAAGCTTGGAACCGAGTTGTCCATCTTGCTCACCACCTTGGACACAACCACCGGGTCACCCGTGCATTGGTGTTTAACTCACCGAATTGGGCTTCCCTTCATGACATTTGACCTCTATTTTTTTCCTTTACATCATTCATCTACGAATCATGTACTAAATCCTTTATTTATTGCTTTAGATGTGTTCCCTTGGACCCTACTCAACATCCAACTCCCGCTCAACTATGCATTGCTTCCTTTTATCATTGGTGTTATCCCTTATTTGACCCCACCTCTACGGTTCATGGTTTACCATCCTCTCATGCTTTGTTCATTTGGCCCCTTATTTATGTTCCTCCATTTGAACATACTTGACATCCTAGTGTGGCTTGTTTGTTTCTTACATTAACCATCTGGTTTGATTTTTCTTGGCCATGTCTTGCCAACTAGTTTTTGAGCTCCTTGTTTGTGCTTCAACATTTGGCCTTGCTCCTACTCATTTCTTCATGTTTATGATTACTTTGTTTAGATCTCGAGCTCCTATTCTGGCACTATGTTCACATGTTTCTTTGTTTGACATCGTTTACCTTTCCTTAGATGTTTCACCATTTTTCTATATAGGACTGTTACCTGACCACCCACATCTCACCATCCTGCACATGTTATCCAAATAAGATCATCCTATTGGTTTGACATGTGACCTTATAGTGACTCAGTCCTTCAGACATGTGACCTCCATATGGACCTTCTTCCTTTCCTTGCACTTCACAACATTGTTCACTCCAACCCATAATCCATGCAGCGATCTCCCCACCTCCAATGGTTAACTCAGTGAAGACTCTCCCAAAATTTCCTTTGGAATCGTCACACCATATCATCCCAAATCTTTAGTATCTCTCTCCTAGCTCTCTCATCCGAGCTTCCTTGAGTTCGTTGAGCTCTTCCACCAACTTGTCAAGACAACCCAGCTAGCTCGGCCAAGTTGTCTACCTCTTAGTACCCTCGACTCTAGACTTCCCCCTACACTCCCTTTTTAATTTTTTTGTCATTTTTCTCACTTTACTAATTAGTGTAAATTTAATTAATTGGAAAATTCAGCGTTATATAAGGGGCATATTTTTCTAGGCCTCATGTATAGGTTTATAGGGATTTCTTGGCCACTTTTCTAGCTCTTTGCATTGTAGTGCTCCTCTTTCGCTTGCAGCTAGTGAGTGCATCCGCCATTGTCTTGAAGTGAGATATCTTTCCTTTTTGTGATGTAAAATGCCTTCTCTCACACTAAGAAGTTTTTGTACCTTTTTGTTTCTTTTTCTATTTTGTGCTTGATTATGTGTCGTTCCTCTTCTTATGAATAGGATTCATTGTGGCCTAAAATATTTCATGATTCATCAACTAATGCAAGGTGAGTGGTCAACTATCTGATGTTGCACAAACACACACTATTGTAATCACGTACTACTTATAAAGTTCCATAAACAAGGGGTTTATCACTATTTCTTAGGTGTTGTATTGCATGCAAACACATTCTTGGTTGAGTTCGGCATCTTGGAACCTTTCTTGTATTCACACACCATATTCTCATTCACCTTGCACTTCTTGATTCCACTTCTACATCATAGAGAATGTTCTTTCCAGACTTGAGTGTTATAGGATCTCTTTATAGCCTCCTCAACTTCTTCCCGGGAGAGAAAACTACACATCACAAAAGTATGCTTCTATAGAATGCTACTTTGCCTATGAGGGTCTTTCACACTTTCTATTGCGGCTAGTTCTTGTACTCCACCGATCCATCTCTTCTTGATGATTTCATCGACACAATGACCATGTTTTTGGTCACTCTATATTGTATGTCACCAAACCTCTCTGCATTCACGTGGAAAACACACATCCTCCCCACACCATCTGGAGCATATTTCATTCTTTGTTTGGATACCCTTCACATATTGTTGTAATTTTTAGTGTTGTTGATTTAATTGTCTCTGTCCTACTTCATGTGATGATTGTTTCGCTGACACAAAATCACATTATTCCACTTGTGATGATGAGGATTGTGCTTCTAGTTCTGATGCCAAGAGTACTACTGAGGACTCCTCTCCTCATTCTCTCTCTTTTTCAAAGTACGTTGACACTCCTCCCTTCCCATCAGACATCAAGTAGTCCCATTATCATCCTCATACAATCATTGCATCTGCCTCCTTTAGACTTCCAGTGTACATGGCCCCTTCCAATCCTCTTCCTTCATGCATGGATTATTCATACTTGTCCAACATCACTCTTCTATTTATCAACACCCCTCCTTCCAAGGTTCATTTTAGGGGAGAATATTCATGAATACGTGAATATTAGGATTTTTAAAATTTGAAATTGGTGATTTTTTTGCTACCATTTGGTAGTGTGTTCATAAAACATTTATGGGTCCTAAATAAATTTGACCATAATTTCACCTTAGTGTTTCCACTAAGGGCTGACCAATGTTAGTATATTCACCTTCATGTTATAATATACCATTATATATAGGATTAATTCACCATAATATAGTAATACAATATAATTATATAATCTACGAAGGTAAAAGTGAATAAATATTTGAAAAAATAAAAAATAATCCAAAAATACGAAGGAATAAGTGAAAGAGGTAAGCAAAAAAATTAAAATTATCACCTTTCAATGTTTTTTTACGTGAAATGTTACTGTAGACACCAATGTACATACATGATTCCATCCTATAAGTTGCATATGCATTGTCGTACAACAATAAGATATGTTACCGGATGGTAACATAAATTTGTGTTGCTAGAAAGTAAGATAAATTTGTGTTTCCAAACATTAACATAAATTTTGTTACCATACGGAAACATAAATTTGTGTTGTCATTCGGTAGAAAAAAGTATACAATGTGTGGTGATCGGATAACATGTTTTCATAACCCTATTCAAATGAGCTTCTAACCCATGTTACTATTTTATCATGTAGTATGATCTTAATTTATCACAATGTCTTGCATTTATTTTTTAAAAATCTTATTTGAAACTTCTATATTATTTCACATGTGAAAACTTCAAAATCACCCATATAATGGCCCTGTTACACTAGCTCCAGGATGTAATTTTTACTCTTATTATACTAATGTTATTTTATATGTCACTTTACTTAAGGATGCAATAAACAACCCAATTCTTTCAAATACACAAAACTCTAACATTGACCATAATTTATATGAAATTCCCAATGAGTGGATTAATTCAATTCACATTTATAGTACTAATAATCCTAATTGTTATTGTGGACACTAAATTTAGGTCACACTCCCCTTTGGCACCTCATCAAATAAATACCTTGAACACATCCACCTAGCCATGGCCCCCTTCACCCTACTATAATATTTTTTTATTGTTGGTAAATAGTTTTTTGAAAGGGACTATACCCTTGTATGCAAAAAAGGAGGCCTAGAAGCCAGAATAGGAGTGAAAACCAATATAAGAAGGATCAAGATCTAGATAAGACATTAAAATCCAATGTAACCAAAGAGTAGTTACCCCAAAACATCAAACCAGTTCGAACACTGCAGAAGAGCAGCCAAAAAACAACAACAAAACAACAAAAAACACGACAAAAGTCAGCAAGAACAACGCAGATCCACAATTACTTCTTGGCGGCTTTGGCAATTCTAGATTTGATAGTCTGCCAGGAGGTGAACATAGCCAATGCCATCATGTGAGTAGGGTCAGTAGTATCTAGCTGTTGAATGGTTTGTTTTCTTTCTTTTTCTGTGCCCCAAAGAGTAGCTGGTATGCCACTGAGATTAGAGACACAACAAACATGCTGCTCAATAAACTCCTCAATTGCACTAAAAATAGCCATATTATGATCATGGTGAGTCTTGGTTTTTCCAAGTCGGTTGTCCAGGGAGTAAATTTTTTTGTAGATATCTTCAACCTGATTGTTGTCAATATCAGCCTCCTCCTCCTTCATTCTCTTACCTTTTTGCTTAGACAAGTTTTTTACTTCTTCTTTCAGCAGCAACATGTCAGTTTCTAAAGCCTCCAGTCTTTTAGTGGAGCTCTTAGCGTGTGTCTCCTGAGACCCCATGCTACTGATGTGTAGGAGATTATGGGAAACCTCCAAGTCCTGAGGCACGTACCCCGAAACAGGGGTATCCAGGTTCAGCCTTTTAGATGATCTAGTTCTAGGCCTGTTCGAGGTGGATGCGAAAGGGGTGGGATCAGAGGTGGGGGGGATGATAGGGGGAGCCGAGAAGGAAGAAAAAGGGGTAGTAGCCACGGTGATGGGGATAGAAGGAGTGGGATCGGCAGCGGTGGTGGGAACAGAGGGAACAGAGATGGGGAGGTTGGAATGCCGGGAAGCTTGAGAAGACACAGTTTGTGCAACAAGAAAATGAGCCCTTGATGCAACGGGACCACACGAGCATGTTTTTGGAACTCCAAGATGGAGTGCTCAAGATAATTAAGTAAATAGTGAGGAAATCATACCGTGTAATTTCTACAGAAGTGGTTTAGGAACACCTAGATGCTTTAAGGGTACTGTGACAAATCGCCCTTCTAAAGAAATGTATCTCACCATCATACGGGTGACCTCATCAAAAGGTGGAGGGATGGAGCTGACTTGCAGACCCACCATGACAAAAACCAATTTCTCATTGCCCTCCACAAATTTCCTCTCCTCACCTGGCTGTCAACCCTTTTATTGAAAAATTGGTACCCATCCATTCCAAGGCTAGTAGCTTTAGCGATTAACTCTTCATTGATCAAAACTTTTTCGTCCTCCATATTCAACCTTGCGATCTTTCTAGTCCTTCATGAATTGAATGGAGATGCTTTGGTCGTGGCCCTGGATCTTTTCAATGAAATTAGTGATGCCTCCCTGGTTGAGAAGATTCCAAAGCTCTTCATTATTTTTCCACTTCGGGTCCACGCTGGGCTCGATCTGACATGGGGCTCCTCCCATTTTCACCAGGCTTAGGTGATTGATAGTGTAAGCTTCAAAATCCCTATGAATAATGTGACTATACTCCCAGTTTCCAACCCGCCTTTCTCTGATTTTTTCTCACGCTATGGTAGTGTTGAATGGTGTATCCATTGCTGTCATAGCACTTCACACGAATGCCTGCGTTATTGCTGTTCTGAACCTATGATATTTCACATGCGTGAGCATCGGTCTCCTTTGAAATCCATTCCAGATCATCATCAGCCTTACCCCGGACTTGAAAATCCGTAAAAAATTGTTTAATAGTTGTTATAGGCATAATATTTCCCGCATGTGTGGCTTTTATCTTAAGATATTTCCACTTTAAATCATTATTATACTTTATGTAATATTGAATGCTCATCAAAATCTGTTTAAGCCCAGTTTTATCCGCGCGTGTGAAAGTCTTATTCATAAAGACCCACTCCAAATGCTCATTAATCCTATCCCAGATTTGTATGCCCATAAGTATCCGCTTGTATGCTGATTTGAATCTTCTCAGGAATGTGATCCCTATTATCCCAAGTAGTGTGGTTAACATTTATGCCATAGTTAGCCAATGCATCTGCCACCTTGTTACCCTCCCGGTAAGTATGCTTGATCTGAATATTATTGAAGGTTTGGAAAATACTTATGGACTACAAGATGAAGTCTGTGATGTTCAACTTGGGGGTGAGCATTGATTAAGATGATTTATTATATTGAGTGAGTCTCCTTCCAGAATGAGATTTTGGATATTATGAGTCTGAGAAATTCTAAGGCCCCATAAAGTAGATAGTGCTTTAGCAAAATGATTAGTTTGTATTCCCATTTTACCAACATAAGTAGCCACCAAACTACCTTTATGATCCCTGATCACTCCTCCCCCCCTGCAATTCCAGGGTTACCCTTAGAGGCCCCATCAAAGTTCAACTTATACCAGTTAAGATCAGGAGGATGCCAGTGTATCAAAGATCTATCAATATTATTACCTGAATTATTTTAGATATTGTCAGCTCCAATCTGCCATTGGGACAAGATATGCTCTTCATTTTCTGGATAACTCTTGTTCTTGGGGGGTTTAAATCTAGCAATATTCTCTTTAATAGCATTAGAAATTTTCCCAATACTGAGCTTATAATTTTGTTTACTATTTCTAAAGATGATATCATTTCTATCTTTCCATATCCTCCAAATAATATGAGGCATTATCAAATTCCATAGCCTTCTCACAACACAATGTTTGTAGGGTGTGTTCCATTGTGTCCAGAACTGACTGAAATCCCTTGGAACCACCCAGGAAGCTTTAAAATTAGAAAGGGAAAAACTCCACATTTTGGTAGCATATTCACAATGGATAAGCAAATGACTGATATCCTCATAGTCTTTTTTACACAGATGACACCTATTAGGCATTATAAAACCTTTTCTTATCAGGTTGTCAGTGGTAAGAATTCTACCCCTGAGAGCAAGCCAAAAGAAGAAGTTAATTTTAGGTGTTAGCTCCTTCATCCAAATTCTACTCCATTTAAACTCAGTTTGACTATTTTCAAAGAAAGTATTATAGCCAGTTTTAACAGAGTAGTTCCCATCAATAGAACTACTCCAGACCAACTCATCCTTAACTTTGAGTTGACTTAAGGGGATAAGGTCCAACTGATCTTGCAGGGAGGAAATAGTTTGGGTCAGATCATCTCTATCCACAGTAAGTTTTTTCCATTTCTTCTTGTTTCCCTTTCTTACAATATAATCCTTGATTCTAGTGCCATACTTGCTTTCAAGGATGTCTTTGACTGCTCCAAATCTGTCCATGAGGCTGCCATTAAACTAGTTATCGTCCCAAAATTTTATATCACAACCATCTCCCACTTTCCACTTACTTCCTTGTTTTATGAAATTTCTTCTCTTCACTAAGTTATTCCAAAAAATGGAACCATAAGGAAGATGCTCATCTTGAAGAAAAGAAGAGACAACTTGTTGATTAAGGTATTTAGCCTTAACTAAATCTATCCAGGGTTGCTTCTTAGTTAGCATTCTCTAGCCCATTTTCACAATAAGATCTTCATTCATTTTCTTCATGTCTTTTATGACCTCTATGGATTTTGGAGTACAAACCTTATCCCAAGCAACTAAGTGGTATTTAAACTTCTCCTCTATGCCCTGCCATAATAATTTTTTTTGAATCCTCTCAATTTTTTCTCTCAAGGTAGCAGGGATCTTATAAAGAGACATTATATAGATAGGCAGGTTTTGAAGAGTGCTTTTAATGAGTAGACATTTACCAAAGCACTAGAAAGAATGGCTCCTTTCCATCCAGCCATTTTTTTGAAATCTCTCCAACAAATCATTCCACACTTTGGTAGAAGCTTTTTAGTGCCCAGAGGGAGTCCTAAGTAAGTGGCTAGAAGAGCACTTATTTTACATCCCAGAATTTTTGCTATTTTGAGTTGTCTTTCCTCAGGCATATTGAAGAAGAATATGGAGCTTTTATCATAATTGATCTCTTGCCTAGAAGTAGCTTCATAGAGTTTCAGAATGGCTTTGATAGCCTTAGCTTCAAGGACGGATGCCATTAAGAGAAGAATTGTATCATCCACAAATTGCTGATGAGAAGCTGTGTGGCTAATGGAAGTGGGCTTTGAACCTATCAGAAGACCATCAATAATTGCTTGACCAATTGATCTACTAAGACCGTCTGCCATAAGAATGAAGAGTAAGGGGGATATGGGGTCTCCTTGTCTTAATCCTCTGCTACTTGTGAAGAAGCCCACCGGCTCACCGTTAACCACTACTGAGAATCTGACCGTAGTGATGCAAGCCTTAATAATTTTTTTGAATTTAGTAGGGAAGCCAAATTTAATTAAAACTTTGTCTAAAAAAACCCATGAGACCTTATCAAAGGCTTTATTCATATCAAGCTTCAGGACCATATTCACTTTTTTGTTATTTTCCATAGAGTGTATGGTTTCATGCACCATAATCACTCCATCTTGGATAATCCTGCCTTTAATGAATCCACTCTTCTACCTTGAGATTAAATCATTCATAATAAATTAAAGCCTGGTAGCGTTGATTTTGGTAAAAATTCTATAGATAACATTCACAAGGATGATGGGTCTGAAATCTTTGAAGTCCTTAGCATCCATTTTTTTGGAGCAAGCACAATGTGAGTGTTATTCAACTCTTTCAAAAGGTCACCAGTTCTATAGAATTCATTCACTGCTCTAAGAAGATCATCCGAGAAAATTTCCAAGAATTTCTGAAAAAAGTTAATAGAAAAACCATAGGCCCAGAGCCTTGTCGCCTTCTAAAGTAAACACATCTTTTTGAAGTTCTTCTAGTGTGGCAGCTTTAGTGATTTCTTTAAACCTCTGTTCCTCAATTTTGTTTTGGGGAATAGCCTCCGACATGAAAGAAATTACCTCATCAGTAATGATACTCCTCTCATTGAAAAGTTTTTTATAGAAATTGAGAGCTTCCTCTTTAATGCTGTTGGTATCTTTTATAACAGTTTCATTACTTTTAGAAACTTCCATAATCCTATTACAAGCTCTGTGCTTCAAAGTGGTGATATGAAAAAACTTTGTATTTCTATCTCCTTCTTTTAGCCAGATAGCCCTAGATTTGAGTCTCCATAAAGATTCTTCTCTCTGCAAATCGTATGTAACTCGTAAGTATGTTTCTTTCCTAGTTTGGTCTTCAAAAGATCTCCCCATTGTATTCATTTTTATTTCCAGTTCTTGGAGCTTTTGTTTTAACTTTTTTTTTTAAACACATTACCAAAAATCCTTTTATTCCAGATTTTAACTTGTTTTTTAACATTTTTGAGCTTATGAATTAGTCTATATTGAGCAGTGCCTTCCCCATTCCAAACCCACCATTCTTTAATTTTTTCATAGATGTCATCATGCTCCATCCACATCTTTTCAAATTTGAATGAGCTTCTGGTGGGCTTAGTCCAATTGAGAAGATTTAAGGAAATCGGATTGTGATCCGATCCAATTCTAGGTAGTGAAGATAGATGGAAGTCCTGACTGAGAATCCAACTAGCAAAAATCAAGGCTCTATCCAGTCTAACTTGGATAAGATATTTTCCCAACCTTATATTGTTCCAGGTGTATTTATTTCCATGGAGATCCACATCCAAGAGATTGAGATCAGCAACAAAATCTACAAATTCCTCCATACCTATGGAAAAGCTGGAGATTCCTCCATATTTTTCACCTGGGTTTAGAGGAGAATTAAAGTCACCCATAATAAGCCAGTTGGCTATAGTATGCGTTGGGTTCTAAAGATCTTAAGATCAGTCCAGAGTTTACGTCTCCCACTAACCGTATTAGGGGCATAGATATTAGAAAGGATCCATTCACTATTGTTCTCAATGGCATGAAATTTAATAGCAAGATGATTAGTGCTAGCATTAAGAATCATACCAGTACAGTGCCTTGTATCCCAAAAAGTAGCCAGACCTCCAGAGGCTCCCTGAGAGTCCACCACAGCCATGTTAGAGTTTTCCCATTTTTTTACTAATTTCAAGGATCTTAGCTTTCATCTTAGTTTCCTGCAAAATCAAAATACTTGGACTACTAGAATCCCATAACTCCTTAATGATTCTCTGTTTGGAGTTTCCGTTCATACCTCGGATATTCCAAGAGATAATCTTCATTAAATAGGAATGGGAGTTGGTATTTCCTGATGGTTCAATTGATGTTGAGTTCCATCTGCAATGTCTCTCTCTGTTCTCTTGGATCTAAGAGTCTTCTTTGAGGGTCTTCCTCTTTTAGAGCTACTTACAAAATCTACCAGTCTTCTAGCAGAAGATTTGGTAGTTTGGATGTTGAAGTTTCCCAATTGTCTAGTTTCTTTTTCTTTTCACTGTATAGTGATTCTGGGATAATTTAAAATACTTTTATTCTCTTTTTTTTTTTTTTGAAATGACCTCTATGAATCCAGAAGTTAGTTCCTCATCTTCTTTAAATGGCGTTACTTCTCCCTCCTCTTTCTCTTTCTGTTTACTGTCAATCAAGTGCATATCTGCTGATCTGTTGCTGAAGCAAGGAGGTAGATCTATAGATCTATTACTGAAATAAGAGTTTCCCTTTGTGGTTGGTATTTTGTTTTCGTCCCTTGGAGTGTGTAATGCTCCTTCTAGATATCATGTTGTTCTTTTCCAACACTTCCTCAATGAAATCTAGAGAATTATCAGCTTCCTTAATGTCATTTGGGATCTTAGCTAGATCCTTAGGAATGATATTTACCTTTACAGTTCCTTCTTGTTCATCCACCTCCATAGTCACCTTTACTGGATTTTGCATTTCTAAGTCTTCTTTATTTCTGATTGGTGCTCCATGCAACGCTATCGCTGGGGTTTTAGGACGCCAAACCAGGTGTTTCCTTATTGAAGTTCTGAAACCCCCTTTTTTTCCTTTTTATTGTAGTTTAGCTCAGGTTGGTTAGGGGCTTTTTCTTCTCTCCGGCTTTCACTGTCTAGAACCCTGCTTTCCTTTGAAAATTCTAAATCCCCCTCATATTGTTCTTTCTTTTTATGTTTATCTTCCTCTGTGGAGATCTCCTTATTAGGACATTTTTTGGTGAAATGTCCTATGCGATGACATTGCTTACATCTTAAATGGAAGGTTTCAAATTCAATTTTTTGAGTCCACATTCCATACTTAGATTTTAAGATGATGTGATCCGATAGCTCCTCTTCCATTTCCAAAGAGATGCGAGCGGGAAAAATCAAGTGCGGATCTATTTCTTGTGGGTCCATCAGCCGATCGGAGCACCTATGGATTTAGAAATGTTTAGCAAGATTTCATCATCCTAGAATTGTAACGGTAGCCCAAGGAGTCTACACCAGATTGGAATGGTGTTAATATTTTCAATGCTCGGGTCGAACCCTGGATACCATTTTTTCAAAAATAGGCCCATATTACCCAGCCACCACGGTCCTCCCAGAAGCACTAATTCCAAATTAGTCTGCTGATTAAATTTTTCCAGAAAAAAACCCTGTGGCATGATGGTGATATTCAGATCCCCCTTGGGTTGCCACTTTCTAATAGCCCATTTTCTAATAAAATCAATATTAGGTATGGAGCCTAGAAACTTACCAACAAGAGAAAGATTCGTTTTGTCCAAATCCCTATTCACACATCCATCTGGAACCATAAGACAGGTAGCACCTTCATTATATTTTTCCCACGTGAAATTTCTTCTTCAGGTGATTGTGGACCCACTTTACTGTTAGGGTTTTGAAGAATCTTGTTCCAGGCCAAAGGTGTGGATCCCAGTGTGTCCACCTTTTCCATTTCAGCTTTTCATCCATCTGATTCTTGTCAGTAAGAAGCCTTCCTTCAGCTATTATTGGCCTATAACGCGGACACTCTGCTGACCCAAAACAATGGAAACTACACCGATCGTGTACCCTACTATAATATTAATTTAATTAACTAAATTAAATTAATTCATTATCCTCATAATATTTATTATTTAAATATTCTAATTGGGATAATGCCCACATATCCACCTCACCCTAAGACCTATTCTTAGTAAGTTGCCATAACTAACTAAAACCTACCCAAACCCTAAAAATCAATGCCTACATTCCCTCTAACCACATTCCCACCTGTTAGAAGGAGGTTTCCATGCTAATCCATGGAGTAAATGAAATGAGATCCCAGAAAATCAAGGGGATCTGCCCAGTTTAGTAAACCTAGGAAATCCCACCCTAACCGACATCGGTTACCCTTAACTACTGCCGGTTAAGCTAGAACCACCGTCGGTTACCTTTTAACTCCCAAAACAACCTTATTTGATGGTTTTGGCACATTTTTTTGGAGGTTGGCACGTTTCTGAGAGAGAGAGACATCTTCTGAGAACAAGTGATGAAACCAGAGCTGCATGCAAGCAAAACCAACATCTGTACCAACATCAGAACACCCATAGTCAGTACTCGAAGCAATCACACAGCCACCTACCTTCAGGAGCATCCAGGAAGCACCAACACTACACCAAGTTCATTTGATCACCCACCATTACCAACCAGGCATCAAGCTCATACAAATAGTAAGTTTGTTAACTGCATTGGTTCCTTGTCATTTTAAGCAGATCCTTTTACATTTGTTATTGGTTTCTACTCTCATTTCCATTCCCCACCCTTTTACCTCCATGAAAACTTGACCATCCTTTTGTCCACACCCTTACACTACCCATACCTAGACCTCTATCATTCCTGTGCATATTCAGGATCCATACAAATCTCACCATTGCCCTTCCACCTTTATCTAATCCCGGATCTATCACCCAGCCAAGTTTTATTGAGTTTCTTATACTCGACCATACTGACGCGTTGGTCACCCATAACCATCGTTGGTTAACCTAAACCGACATCGGTCTCTGTGTATTTTATCAAAACCCATATCAGAGCCTAAAACCACCACCAAATACCCTAAACCTGACATTAATTTGACCATGACCGATAACAAGATTATCATAACGGTGGCCCCGACCTTCTTGATTCAATCATAGCCTAGCTTTGTCAGAACGAATTCGCTTATTGTAGACAAATGAGATACCTAAATCATTTTAACTACAACAGGATTTATTTTATTACTAGCATTAAGTTGTTTTAAATAGTGGGTTGACAACCATCTAGGAAGTATCACACTTCCCGGATCTAGCACATGCTATGTAGTCCATTGCACATATTGTTTAACTTTTATTTGGTGGTCTCGTGTTCCATTTCAGGTAGTTCCTCTAAGAAAAATGGAAGCTCTCACGATCAGTTTTGGATCAAGAAGTCATACACGTGCAACAACCTACAACCAACATCCCAATAGGTATTCCTCCTATGCCCATTACCCTATCTATTTTTTCATTTTCTAAGAAACATCTAAGAATCAAGTGAAACATTTTGGCACGCCTGGTGGGACCCATTTGGGGTTCCTTGCATTCATTCATTTCTAGGAGAAATTTGCATGTTTGTTTCTTTTATAAAATGTTCTCACATTAAAATTTCTCCCTTGGAATCTTCTCTTCTTTCTATTGTCTCAAAGCAGTCGTGTTTTGGTGCTTAAAAAGAACTCTTCTTCTATTTCATTTGCATTACATTAGTGAAGGATCATACTCTCTCCTATTCCTCTTATTGTGTCATCAAATTCCATATTTTGATTTGGGTTTAAAATTAACTTCATTTCATCCTTTTCTGCATTAGCTCACATTAAATGAGGGAAACCTATATGTTGGAAGTCATGACTAGCTGATGGTTGAAAAACGAATCATAGAAAAGCAATTCTTTCTCTTTCTCTTTCTCTGAGTCTTACCAAACCTCACAAAATTCGAAAATATACATTTTCTTAAAAAAATATTTCCTTGAAGAAGTTTGTAGGTGATCACACGATCACGACACGGTGGACACCCATCTCATTGTTTTGTTGAGTCATACTTCAAGGTGAGGCCTGCCCCCATCATAACATACCTAAAACCTCTCCTTGTAGATTTCCTTCTTTGTAGGAAGTCATCCTCATGAAAAAACTCTATTCTACAGTTCATGAGTCAGTCCTTAAATAGCATAAGGTAAACAAACATAATAGAAACAACACTCTTAGGATCATATTTTTTCTTAGTGTTTCTGTTTGGCTTGCATTTTGAGGTGAGAGGTCACGCTCTTCATTTTTCTTATTTTCTCCTTCCACACTCCTCATCACAGTTGGTGTATTCTAGCTTTATCTGAGTGTGCCTGGACCATATTCTCATCATTCCTGCATTCGGGTTTGATTCCATATCAAATTTTAATTCACAACCACATTTTCTTCATCATCTTTGTTTCAATTTCACGGTGGACGGTGTGTCCAGGTTGTTATAAATCGGTTACCACCTTAGCGTCATCGGTTATACCCAAACGGTGTCGGTTCACTTTGTTCTTTTGCTTGACTACCCAAAAGGACACATATTCAACTTATTTGACTATTTAGAGTCCCCTGAACTCTCATCATATTCACTTTATGGGTAAATCTCATCTTAATTTTGTATAGTTGGTAAATTTTGCCTTATACCTTGTTTTTACTAATCTGTCCACTTTCCACGAATGTCGCAAAGTAGTTACTCTGTGATTGGCATCGGTTTACCTAACTAACATTGGTTAGCCTATGTCATTTTCCAGCCTGACATTTTAGCCCTAATTCACCTAACACCGTCTATTTATCCTACTTGTGTTGTATTTTTGTGTCACTTACATAAAGTAGTCTTACCATGTTAGTACCTGTTCACATGGTACTGACATGTCGACAAGAAAGCACCCTCGTATTCCACACCAGTTGTCAACCACTCCCACCTAGCCCTTCACCACCTTCCATTTTATCACCCACCATGGAATCTATCCAACCTATCTCTATCGCTATTAGATGAGGAGTTCACATGACTCCTTGACAAAAATCCTATCACCTTGTAGTTTTATCTTTCCCACTCATCCACTCGAGATGCCTCAGGTCAGTTGATATACGACATGCCCATATCTATCCCCCCGAAACTCACTCCTACTCCTGTGTCAGCCCCATTTGGCTCTACATTTCCCGCATCTACCTTACCCCCAGTTGTTTCATAGCTTGGCCCTATACCCGCTCTGACTGCCACATCTGCTACATCTATTGTACCGCCACATCCACTATACCTTCGCCAACCACCCAAAATACAACCTCATTCATGCCTATTGTCTCTCATATACTTATAGCTACACTACCACCCCAGTGTCGGTGACCCCTACCCCTTTTCAAAACATTGTCCTTTCTTTTCAGCAATCATTAGCCCCCATTTCCACTAGGGTCACCATGACCCTTCCACCTCTATATACGTACTATCGCAGAGCCTCTGTTTTATTGTTATTCACTCTGGGTACGTACCCCCTATTTCACTTCCTTCTTCTCAATCCACCTATGTGGCTGCACCATATACTGGAATGTCGCCCCCGTCATATGCCCAACACCAACCCTCTTATGCTACAGGAGGCACCCATCCATCACAACCTACCAATGACCTAATCAAATTAATGATGGACAAGATGCAGACATTGGAGGCATTGGTTTTTGCTCTGAAATACTCTCACCTATGACAAGATTTGTAATGAGCCTATACACCCATCCATTCCTATTGTTTATACCCCATGCATTGGGAAATGCCTAAATTCAACCATTTCAATAGCAAAGGAAGACCCGCAACAACATTTGTGGTCTTTCAAACATGGGTGCTACCTAATCACCCATGATGATGCTCTGCTCTTGAGGACCTTTCCCATGTCTCTGACTGGACTTGTGTTAGATTGGTATAGTGGGTTACCTAGACACTCTATATTTTCATTTAATCAGGTAGCCCAAGCCTTCTTAGATCATTTCTCCATCAATATCATTAAGAAGGTTACCATGACTGACATATACTCCACGTGTTAGTATGATGATGAATCTATGGCAGATTTCATTACTTGCTGGTGTAGCCTAATCAATCAACTCACATTCGAATTACCACAACCCAAACTCATCGAGCTCTTCACACGGGCTTGCGCTAGACATATCTCGCTGACCCTACAGGTCCAAACTTTTTGAACCTTCGACAAAGCATTCACTATGGCACGAAAGCTAGAGATTTGGGCCATCGAAGAGAAGAAAATCCAACTACGTAATAAGAATCCGACATTCAAGTCGAATGATACCTCTTCTTCTTCCAAACCATAGAACAATTATTCAAAATCCAAGTGGATCACTAACGTAGTGGTACCTAAATCTAGCCTAGCTCATCCGTCAAATCAAAGCTAGCCCCTCATCTAGTCTCTCACCTGCCGAGAATTTTCCATTCGGGTGAGAAAATGGAAATACACCCCAATTGGGGAGCCTTACTCTTCTGTCTTAGAAAAGCTCATTAAAGCTAGGGCCATCACCTTCCGCCTATAAAACCACACACTGGTTTGAACCCTTCTCGCCCCACACCCGCATGGTATAAAGAACATGACTCTATAACTATCATTGAATAAAGGGTCACAAGTGATGACAATTACATCACTTTCAAAAACATTGTCCAAGAAATGCTCGAGAAAGGTGAGTTAACCATGGATAATCCTAGTGCACCTGCCAATCAAAACCTACACATATTCAAGAAACCCTTTCCCAATTATGCCCTTTTGTCTGATCAAACCGGAGAAACCTCAACTCATGATAGCCATACCCGTGAGGTCCACGCTATTTTCAGTGATGCACCCGTTGCTTCCGAATTACCTCATATTCCTTCCATAGAGGAAATTCTAGCCCAAAGTCTTCCACCTACACTTGAACCCACTTCACCTATTCCTCCACCCACAGAGGAACACCATTCACCTCCTTCCTCACCCGTGGAGGAGCCTTTTGCTAATATCGAGGCTATTTCACCTTTGGCTTCTCCACTTAGAGAGTCGTCACCCACAATACTTCTTCATTCCATGAAGGATATTTGTTTATCTCCTCCACCCATAGAGGAGCATTAATAATCTCCTCCACCTATATAGGAGCACCCATTTTCTCCTCCACCTATCAAGGATCTAGTAGAGATACCTTTGCCTCTAGGCGAACATTCTCCATTAGCTACCCAAGATCCTGCAGACCTACTTTTGGCTCTCTTACCCATAGAAGCTGAAGCTAACAAATTTCCTGTCTCTAAGACACATTTTACGGGAATTTCCATTAGGTCCTCATCAACCTCACCTACAGACGTGTCGTTCTCACATTTAGCCGATCGCTTAGATTATGTTGATAGATCCTTACTATGGGGGTTTCTTCGCTTCATGTCTTAACATGATACAGATGTCACTTGCTGACACTTCCACTATCTACCCAAAGATATTTCAACCAATTGAACCAAACACAACCACCTCTATCACAAATTCTTCCATGACACCTATCACAGCTCAACATACACCCTCACCCGTAACCCACCATACATCTAAATCCAAACACGCACCTACATCATCCTCCCGACTAAACCTATTACTACCTTAGGGGTCACCCCAACCACTAGCCTTACTCATCCACCTATCAAACTAGATTTAGCTACATCCTCCACAGTCAACACCCAACCTACTCCGGCACCCAAACAGAAGAACCAAACCCATAGAACTCATACCCTAGCTGCGCTAATCATACCTTCATCACCTTCATCCGTTTTGTCTGTCTTAGGACCTCAACCTCCCAATGCGGTTAAGAAACCTCCACTCATCAATAAACCAAAAAAACAACCACCCATTAACTCCTCGTAAACCTCTAACATACCCAAGTGCCAAACATGACTTACACCCGCACCTGTAGCATCTTTACCACCCATACCTCCAATACCCACAACAACTTCTTTACTACCCACTACACTTCAATCTCTATCCCTCACACCCCCCGCATGACCTACACCATCTACCTTCACAAAGACCTCCATTATCCCCATGGGTAACTCACCCTCTTCCCCATCCGCTTTTCCCTCTAGATATCATACACCCATATCACCTTTACCCAATAAGGTTCAACCCAAAGACAAAAATCTGCTACCCTCCAATAAGGTAGTCAAAACAACCATACACCCTCCGCCAAGTCATCTATCATAGCCCTACCTAAGAAAACACGACCAACACCCAAAACATTACCTACACCCAAAACTATAGCTCGACCCACTCCCCTCCCTGTAAATATTGTTCCGCAACAATCAGCCGCACCTACACCCAAACCCACTTTCACTTCCCATTGTGACCCACTAGTCGGGTCTTATGCCAAAATCTTAACCAACCTCCTTGAGACTTCTGTCATCACATTATCGCTGCTCATACCTTATGAACCCTTAAAACCCAAGCCAAAAGGGTTTGATGACAATAAAATTTGTGCCTACCCCATGTACTGTGCCGGGCACGATGTGGAGAACTGCAAGGCTTTGAAAACCATCCTTATTGACTTATGTCCTCCTGAAGAAAACTTTGATGATGATGACCTTCTAAATGAGGACCCCATTTTACCAATACCCATTCCCATAGTCCTTCCCTCACTCCCTACTTGACAACCACGATCTGCACCCCCTCAACTCTTAGAGCCACCCCCAAGATTTGAAATTAACATGGTTCGCATCAGAGAACTTGCCACACCCTTACCTAAATGTCATTGCACCCAGCTCACTTCACAAGGCTTTTATCCCGGTAGGTTTTTTCCCTGTCATGTCATTATACCACTCATCCTACACCTTCTCCATTTTCCAACTCCCCTCAGATCAACATGATCCACATCACTACCCATGCTCAGAGAGACAAAGGCAAGGAAAAGGCAATTGACTCGCCAACCAATCCTATACCCAACATACCATCTGCCCCCACACCTAAAATTACTATCTATGGCCCCACATACCCTATTTCTAATGGGGTCACACATCGCACAATGCTCAAACAACTACACCAATCCCCCTCAAAATTTCCTTATATGACCTCATCCAAACCTCAGAATCCCAATGTCAAGCTCTCATGGAGGTCCTGCAATCTATTGAGGTTTTACCCAATGACCCTACACCCGTAGCCTCCATTATCACACCCCATCATGTAGTCTCTCTCACCAAATTTCCACCTTTATCCACACCTCACCCTACTCACCAAGTAGCCACCCTTAGCTTCTCAGAGGAAGAGATTGCACCGCACCAAACAGATGACCTAAACCTAGCTCTCTTCATCTCTGTCCACATCGATGATATACGTGTACAACATGTAATGATCAATGGGGGTGCTAGCATTAACATAATTTCATATCATGCATTCACTCAAATGCGCATACCTGACAATTACATGCATAAACATCCGGTCATGTTGCCTTCATTCAATGATGCTATCTCCTCTACACTAGGTACCATCATCCTCCACATTCACGTGGGCCCCTACACTATTCTAGAGTTATTTTACATCTTGGAGGGGAATTTCAATATAACCTATTGCTTGGAAGACCTTGGATTTGTGTCATGGGTTGTGTTCCTTCCACTTTGCATCGGTGTGTAAAGTTTGAGCATGAAGGACACACCTATACTATTCCAGCTGATCCTTCACCTTTTAAAACTTGTAACATGCTTTATTGACCCAATGATGTGCTTATACCCATTAAGGCATCTACCTCCATGACCACTACCGCTTTTCCTACACCTCCGCTTACCAGTATAGTCATTACCTCAACCACACATACCTCTTCCATTCCTACCACCGCCATGACCTCCACATCCAACCCATCAGCCTCCCAATCCATTAACTCCAGCTCTACATTGACCTCCGACACATCATCTATTCTAACTACCCACATACCGACCATCGATCCTTGGAAGGCATTTTTCAACGCCTCACTCTGGGAGTATCACCTATATAGTGTCAACACATTACTTACTCCATAAGAGTATGAAATTCTTCACCAACATCCTCTTATGATCACCACATAGGATAACTCCTCCTTTATGTTCCTCCTCATCTTCATACCAGTCTCACCTATGGGGATTTTATACTACCACTTACACACCAAAAGCACCATCACAAACCCACCCATTTTCTACGATTTCCAACCTCTCACCAATCACCGTTTCAACCACACCTTCCTACACTGATGTGCGTGGAAGGGTTTTGTTTTTGGCTCTTACGAGCAAGGTTGCCATATTATTATTCCATGTACTACCCGTAAACATAATGATCATAGTGGTATCGGCTTTGCTTAACTCATCAAGGACATTAGCCCTTCTCGGCCCTCTTCACCCACTCCACCTTCATCACCGCCTTCACCGACGGAGTCAATGGATCCAGAATCTATCCCTCCTATTTTTTTTTCATAAACACCATTTCCTTGGGGCCTTTGACTTATCAACGCGAGGGTGAGGCTAGTTCCTCTCTTCCCTTTCTCCACTCGAAATGATCGATGACGATACACCTTCAATTAACATCGTTAAATGTCACGATGATGAATCTATACTCATCTACCTCGTGGTGCAGAAGACTCATATATTCATCGTTTGTTACCCTCTCGAGACATAAACCATGTTGAATGAATTGACTATCAAGATCAACATTCATACTCAAGATGACCCACACATCCTAAAGATCAATCAATCTTTAGATGTCTGAACAGAAGCCATCACTTCTTTTCTCAAAGATCATAACCATGTGTTCACTTGGTCTTATGCAAACATGCCCGGTATTGACCCCACCATACTAGTCCACAATATCATAATTGTTCCCGATGCCAAACTTGTCAAACAAAAACCAAGAAAAATGCACCCTCGCATTGCCCTTCTCATCAAAGAAGAAATTCAGCACCTTCTTTCTGTTTCCTTCATCATACACCCGATCCACGCCCTACAGTCGCCCATGACATACTATTCATCACATCCTATTCATCACATGGTTGTTTATTCTCATCATACATACTACATTGTCTTCTATGCGTTGCACTCACCACCTTATGATGCACTTTATTTCCTTAGTCTATACTTTGACGACAAGGTTTACAAATCAAATGGACCTTACACTCACCATGCAACATTTCATCATGTGAAAATCCAAGGCTAGTGACATACACTTTATCCCCCTTTTCATTTTGTCGTGGTATATGATTTAAGATAGATCACCACTTCCATCATATCATCTTCTAGTGGTATACACCATAGGTTACATCACCACCCTCTACCATTCATTTTATATTGATATACACTTAGGGATAAATCATCACTTGTTCCTTTATCATGCAAAGTGATATACACTTAGGGATAAATAGTCAATCATCCATTCATCTTATAGTGATATACACTTAGGGATAAATCATCACTCATCCATTCTTCTTATAGTGATATATGTTTAGGCTAAATCATCACTTATATGTTCATCAGGTCGTGATATACGCTTTGGCTATAAGGTTCACGAACTCATCAATTTTAGGTCACATCTCATCACTACACCTACACACTCATCACAACACGCTAGACAGAACAAACACCACTCAACAATTTCCCAATAACTCGCGCTCATTTACGGTTCATTCTTGACTACCTAGGGGTAAAAAAATGAAACTCATTTCATACACTTCCATCCACTCGAGGGGTATACAACTCCTATCATTCCATCTTGCATTCCATTCCTTCCATCCATAACATACTACATTGTCTTGGAGCATTTAATCTTTTCTACTAGTGTTTTACATGATTACTTTACTACACATGTTAGATTGCTTTCTTATTTGTCATTATCTATATTATACACACATGTACATTCACACCTTTTGTTTATTGTGATCATAGATACATGACTCTTACATGTGGCACAGATGCTCACCTTCTACCCTTATGATGCCAAAATGATGAGGTTCATCAATCCTCACCATTAATAATGTCAACCCAGGGTTGTTTTGCGATGGTTATATGCATTAAGAGAAGAAGATATTTGGAAAATAACTCCTTTAAAAAAACTAAACTTACATAAAATAAATCACACTTGCAAAAATTTAAAGGCACACTTGCAGAAATAAATGCAAACTTGCAGAAATAAAGTTTGCATGAAATAAATCACACTTTCATGAAGGAAATCACACTTGTAGGAATTTAAACACACTTGCATAAATTAAAATTGCTAAATTGGAAATAAATATAATGAAAAAAACACCTGCAGGTTCACAACAAACTGAATTTTCACAATACAAAGAGAAAAATAATACAACAGAATGAATTATAGACAAATGGATAAACATAAACATAAACACACAGATCCATCTTCCTTTAAATGAGTGGTCAGCTCATTCCTTGGAAGAGGAATTAAGTCATACTTCCGAGATCTTAAAACTACATAATCTTTGAGAGGAAAGAACATATCTCAGTGTGGAATGTTGCATTTATAATTCATACATCCAAAAAACTCCTTATTTTAGGAAATACAATATGATCTTATCTTTATTCCAATCCTAAAAACTAAGATCTCCATCTCCACAAAATATGGAGAGAGATATATTATTGGAGTCAAAGTCTTATCTTGTTATTTTAGGAAGATTTGCTCCCAAATCTTCTCCTTTCTTTTTGGTAACAAGAATCAAAATGATTTTATTCTCCTACATTATTGGAAGGAGGTTTTTCCTCAAAATATGATTTTGACCAAATACCTTTCACAAATTTTCCATTTGACTTTCCTATTTTTGATTGTGGAACTTTTGATGCTTATTTAATATGCTTTTCCTCCGAATTTGCAGTTCAATAAAAGTTAGATTTATCTTCATTGGTAAAATTGGAGCAAATCTGAATGTTTTATTTGTTAAACACATTTTGTGAACAAAAAGCTCTCTCATATTTTTTGTTTGAATTTTTTGTTTCTATTTATGGAACTTTTAGTGCTCGTCTGAGACACTTTTTCATCGGACTACACTCACTAAAAGTTAGATTTATCTTCATTGGTAAAACTGTAGAAAATATGAATGAGGTTTTTGTTAATCACATTTCTATTAACAAAACCTCTCTCATATTTTCCATTGGATTCTCTGATTATTCATAGTTCCCATTTTATGCAAGTTTCAAAACTAAAATTGTCATTCCTTTGATGCAAGTTCAGAACTAAAGTTGTCATTCCTTTTATGAAAGTTCTAAAAATAAAGTTGTCATTCCTTTTATACAATTTTTGGAACTAAATCTGCAACTTCCAGAAATAAATCTTCTTTTTCCATGAATTGCAATTTCGGAACTAAGCGTCATTTATACCTTTGACTTTGTCCACTATTTTAATTGATTGAAAATATAAATATACAAATTATAAGTTCGGAACTAAATGTTATTCGATTGATGAAAGTTCCGTAACTAAATTTGCAAATTTTGGAACTAAATATACAAGTTCAAAACTAAATATATGAGTTTTGGAACTAAATCATGAGTTTAGGAACTAAATCTTGTGAGAGTTTTGAGGAGCTAACTTAAAACAACTATAAATTTTGCATGCGATCTCAGATTGAGATGATTATTTTTTTTACCTTATCATAATTTTTTGAGAGGAATTTGAATATGAAATCATATTTTATTTTAGATGTACTTTTCATGATCAGTTCCATTTTTCCCAATACTAGCATTATCTTTCCTTTATGGCCTACATACACAAGACTTTGCATCTTTTCCCAAATAATCAATAGGATTAGTCAACAAAATAGATAACAAAATATTTCTAAAGAATGAACAAGATATATATCCTATATTTTATCTTAAGAACACTATAAGTTCATAGATTACATTTAACTCCTCTTTCAAAGGTAACTTGGAACTTGGACAAAATAATGGTAATTTATGTCTAATTTATGGCCTCATCAACCAATCGATAGGGCATCCACATTCATTTATTGTAGGTGTTATTGTTTCATTTTGTACTTAGCACTTTACATTTGGTTATTCACACTTTGACATATTGGGTATTTTTCTAACATGCTAATGGATGTTTCATATGCGGCACTTGTTTTGCAAGATTATATATTTCCATGAATACTTGTTTGTTTCTTTGTACTTGTATTCTTTGTTTGCTTTTTGTTTGTGAGATTTTCCCTATGATTTGTATGCACAATTGCCTATTGTTTGTGGACATGATGTCCTTGCATGTCTTGCGACATCATGAGTGATATCCCATGTTTGCTACCTAATTATTGTGGCTTACTTATTTTCTTGTACATTTACACTAATGTGTTTGGTAGTTTTTACATTGTTTGCGTACTTTACATTTGTCTTCCTACATGCATGTGTTTTTGTTATAACACTTGCTTTGGGTATTCATCATTGTTTGTGTATGCCTTAGTTTCTACCAAGCATATTCCCTTCCCTGTAGGGAAAAGTTACATAGTACATGCGGTTTTTCATCTTTTGGGGCCGTATTCTACTATCAACAACGTTGCATGCGCACCCAAAGAGGGGGGTATCATTTGGGTTTTTTACATAAAAGCACAGAGATTCTACACTAGTTTAGTTTAGTTATACACATCGAGTGGGTTTAGACCAGTCTACAAACCCCATACACAACATATTTTATAGGACATAGTATCCTTATCATTTATAGGAAGCGGTTATAGACTTGGAGGTTACAGTGGGTGTGAATCTCTACACTACTTCGGCCAATGGTGTCAGATCTTCCAAAAAACCAAGACGATATAGAGATATATTCACACACATTTAATAGAAATGGTTAGATCTTGGAGGACACAGAGCATTTCCTCCCTGAACTTCTTCATCCAGGTGGCATGAGATCACCCAAAAACTCATAGTATAGTATATCCTTCTACACTCTTTCTCTCGACATGGATTAGGTGCACATGTTCCATTTACACTTTTTCATTTCACGTATTTTACATTTGCATATTTTATATAAAGATTTTACACTTACATACACATATATTTAACTACTTGATCATTTTCTCCTTATAGGTCTAGCCGTATGAGAAACAAGAAATCAAATTGGGGACAACAACAACAAAAACACTTTGTAACAACACATGCTTTACTAACCATGTAGGTACACTATACACCGCAACAACTACACACACATTCCACCTTAGGTCCACTCTCATCAATTTTTATTTGCATATTTTTCATCTTTAGTTTCCATGCTCCTCCATCTTCTTTTTCATTCCACACTTTTGTCTAGTCCTTGGCGTGTTTCTACTACACTCTTCATGGACATAAGGTATGCATATCTATCTACTTTATGTTACCAAGATTTCAGCTCACCAACATAAAGTGGGGAAAAATATAGTCACAAAATTATGCACTTTAGACATTATTTATTTTGGACTCATACTACTTGTCCAATTTTTCTCCCTCGGGAAAAATTTATCAAACATGACCTTACATGCGCAGGGAAAATGGAGGAATTTTTGGCCATGTGAGCTAACATCATTTTGGAGAGAAATTTGTAGTCGAGCTCGGGAATGGTAGTACAATGACATCAAAAGAATGGCCAAGGAAGCATTGAAGAAGATCAGATCTTGAAGGAAGGAAAAATTGGAGAAATTTTGAAGTTTTCAAACTTCACGTTTTTGGTGCTTGGGAAAAATAGGGTGAAAATATTTCAAAATGTCCGAATTCGAAACTTAGAAAGTCAAAATTTAATATTTTTGAGTTTTAGGCTTTCAAAAAAAAACACAAAAGTTTGGAAAAAGGAAAGAAAAATTTTTGTATTCTGAAGTTTGATAATCCAATTTCAGACTTTCGGGGTTTTAGGTTTCAAAAATTCTTAGCACAAGTTTGAAAAAGGAAAGAAAAAGTCTAAAGTCCTAAAGTCTGAAAGTCTGAATTTTAGACTTTCAGGGTTTCAGGGACCTTGGGAATCATGCCATAAAAGGAGCATTAAAATGTCTAAAACTCGAAGTCTAAAGTTTTGATTTTTTAGACTTCAGACTTTTAGGTTTTTGGCATTCGAAATTCAGATTTTTCAGTGAGTGAGTTGGAAAAAGTTCATGAAGAAGTTTGAAACTCTAAAACCTGAAAGTTTGAATTTCAGAATTTTGGGCTTTCAGACTTTCAGAACTCTCAAGGAATTTTGGTAGATGAGAAATGTTTTTCTTTGAAACAAAAAATGTCTGAAAATCTAAATTTCAGGTTTTTAGAGGTTGCGTGCTTTTAGGACATTGGAACTTTAGGCCAATTTTCACAAAGTATGTCACCGGACCTTTAAATGGCCATAAATTTTGAGTGGGAGCTCAGATTCACGCAAGAGAGGACTTTTTAGAAATCTCTTGACGTTTTCTACACAACTAGAACTGGAAATATTATTTTTTGTGAGACTAAGATCTCCAAAAGTGCAAAATGTAGTTCTCTAGTTTGAGGGTTTCCTAGGGTTCTCACCTACCGCCATAAGGAGATGAATTGAATGCATTGGTTGAAGTGGTTGGGGAAGATTTCAAATTCCTCTCTCCTCCCTCTCTCATTCTTCCTATAAATTGTAAGGAGGGGAATTTTATTAAAGGTTGGAAATTTTTGGCTTTTCCCCTCCCTTCTTCTCTTTTGCAAGTGGATTTGTGGAGTTTCCAAACCTCCCATCAAAATTGTAATGCAAATCTTCCCTCTTAGCTATTATAGTGGACTGTATCCATTTTTGGAGCAATAATACATGTTTGTTGATGATTTTCAACCCTCTCATGCATTTATTGCTTCCTCCTGATCTCTCATTATAGTTTGGTTAATTGTGTATGGTGATTGTATGCATTTTTTATGGTTTGTGTTTATTTGCAAAGCAAGTTTTCAACATTCCTTTGGTTCATCACCTTCTTAGCTTAGGTTTATTTTCTCGCATCTTCTTAACAATGTCTCCTTGGCAAGTTAGAGTAGTTTTTAGAGTAGACTCTCTACGATTTGAATGTTGCACATAAACAGGGGAATAGGAACCATCCTTCATCTAGAGAGCTCTCTCAATTCACAAAGCCCCACACTTTGAGAGAAGCTCCATGTTATGCAATCACACTGAGAGTTGTAACCCATGAGTTATAGACATTCAAAGGTGTTGTCATTACACATCAATAGTTTTGGCATGTTGGGTGTGACCAAGAGGTAATTCTACAAGATTTGAAGGAATTTTCAAGAAATTTGGACTTAGAATTTTCAACTTCTCCAATTTCATATTTTTCACCTCCCAGGATGAACTCCAAAATCAATTTTGAGGGGCATAACTTGCAAACTAGGTCAAAATTTCACTTGTTGATAGATCAGGGGCTAATCTTCAAAAGGGTATTTTTAGTTTTTTTAAATTTTGATTTTCAAAATTTTAGATTTTTTTGAATTTCAGGTTTTAGGATTTGGGATTTTGAACATCTTTGGATTTCTGAATTTTGGGTTTCATGATTTTGAAACTTTTTAAATTTCAGGATTTTGGTTTAAAAATTCAGAGGTCTTGCATTTTCGAGTTTCGGGACTGTCATTCCAAATAAAACTTCAAACTCCAGATCTCAAAAATATAGGTCCTTCAAAGTTTTAATTTTTATATTTTCAAGTTTGGTGTGTAACTTGGCAAAATCTAGCCTTTTGAGGCTCACTTCCCAACACATATGGTGACTCCTGAAGGGATAGAATTCAATGGTGTAGTAGCATAGGTTGCCCAAGTACATGATAAGAGTTCGAACTAGGTCTGATACTCGAGAAGAGGGTTTGTTTGTCTACTTACAATTATCCTCAGAGAGAGGAAGGAGAGGAAGAAGACCACAAAGATCACCATCTCCACCTAACATGACTTTGTCTACACCTCCACCTGGTAGACCTTTTCTCGGATCAACTAGGGTTCTTAGTCTAATCATAATGGTAGAACCAAATTCGTATGTCAACTTCACTGGCAGCAGCCTGCTTGCTCTCAATGCACAAAATCCAATTCCAGTTGCAACATTGAACAGGATTTCGTATTTCACTAGAGAAAACCAGACTACTCGTGGTGACCACATCTAAGACATCACCAATGCCTGTGTGTAATTCATGAAATCAATGAAATGGATATCGTGTTCATGTTGTTAGCTTCATGTTTTAAAGGTAAAGCTTTGTAATGGTTTAGGAGTCTAGCGGCAGGATCTATCCAGAATTGGGATCAATTATGCACAACCCTCTATAATCAATTTGGGGAAAAGTAGGATAATCTGTCTTTGTTGGAACAGTTGACAAGAATCAAGAAGGATCCTAATGAACACCGATTTCAACTTCAGATTCCAATGGACATGGGACAGATTAACAACAACTACCGAAGGAGCATTCCTATATTTCCTTAAGGCTATAAATTCAGATATTGCAATGATGCTCCAATCAATGGGAGGTATAACTTTCCTGTGGCTTATAACATTACTAGCAGAATAGAGAACTATTTGATTCAAGTTGGTAAAGCGGCACCAAGGCCACCAATGCCTCTCTATCTAGATATGGGAACTCCTACATCCAGTCAAGCACCAAACTGAATCCCATTCCAACCCCTAGAAATCAAAGCAATAATGAGGCATCAACTTCTTCCAGTACTTCAAAAGAGTTGCAAGAGGTTATGAAGAAGCTAGAAACCTAGGGATGAGCTGAGCTGACTGACTATCAAGAGAAAACAAGCTCAAAGTTCTAGATCATATCACCTCGGGATCGAGTACCAAGCTAGGCCCCCATATCAACTAAATAGAGCACCAAACAAAGCTATAAATCAAAACCAGAACTAGTGGAAACCTCAATCTTCTAGGCCATTCTGACCATGTGATCGAACGCAGCTTCAACATCAAGAGCCTTGGTTCTAACACAAAACAACATGGCACAAGAGTACGAATGGTGTTACCCTTGCAATCTACCTCACAATCAATCAATGTGTTTCAACGGTGCACTAAATTAGTCCTTGATGGTACAAACCATCGGGTGTGTCTTAAGAACCTTGTGACAAGTTCAAAGGAACCAACAACAAGAAACACAACAAGAGGCACCTCCAGTAGAAACCACGTTGGTCAATTGGAAAACAAAGGATTCTTTGGAGTTAACCAACCACCATTTCAAGGCATGGCTGCCCATATGCGGTCAAAGAAAAGAAACATAGAGGAGGGACAACCATCTAATCCAGTTGTTTCTTAGTCCACTCCTGCACAACAAGGAGTTAGTAGATCAAATGCAGCCCCGAATGTGCAAAATCAGCCTAAGGCACCCATTGTAGCAACACATGTGCTTGTTCAAGCCCCAGAAAAGGTTGTGCAGGGTAAGGGACAACACAAAGATAATTCATCACCTTTCAACATCATCAATCAAATGAAGAAAACACATGTGAACATTTCCATGTGGGAGTCACTGGAAATCCTAGGACTACGAGATTTGTTGCAGGCTGCAATGGCTAATTGGTCTATCTCAAATGGATCAAACCAAGGACAGGAAAAAGTTCTCACTAATGTAGTGCAACAGGGTGGGGTCAACTAAGAAATTTTTTAAAGCATCCACCATTATATGTGTCCTTGATTGTTGGGAACCACTTGGTACATAACTACATGATCGATTCAGGGGAAAGCAACTCAGTGATGCCTAAGAAAATAACAAATCAATTGGGTCTAAAGTATGAGCAAGTGTTGAAGGGAGTAGTGCAGTTGGATGGAACAAATGTTGGCATAGTTTGATTGGGGTAATCAAAGTGTTAAGCCTAACATTGCATGCTTGTCCTAATGTCACAGTCTTACTAGGATGTGTTTGTAATTGACCTTCCACCACTCTTTGTGTTGTGTCTATCAAGGGAATTCACTACTAAGATTGGTGGATATCTATCTATGGATTGGTCACACATGCTTTTCAGAACAAGATATGGAGCCAAGGTGACCATCAGGTCGGAACAGATTGCCAATTTCTATATTGAGCCTCATGTTCCAAGTCCTATCAATGTAAATTTCTCAGCATTTGATCAGAAGAGTGTTCAAATGATCTAGAAACATGTGCCAAGGTCAAGGGAGTTCCATATTTGACTCTAGATGAGTGGGTGAACAAAAGACATGAATTTGACCCATACAAGGAAATAGAGGAATCTGAATTGGGTTTATATTATGTACATGAAGAAAATTACCCTATCCCTAGCCTTACTAGGCCCAAATATAAGGATGACAATGAGGTTTTGCAACTATATTTTGATGGTTCAAGAAGAAAACATGGTGCAGGTGGTGGTGCGATGTTTGTTTCACCGAGAGAACATCAAATATTATTCATCATTTCGTTTCTAGTTTGCATGTTCAAACAACACAACTGAATATGAAGCTTTGATTCATGGACTTCATTGGGCTAGGAAAAGAGGCATAAAGAACTTACAAGTTTTGGAGAAAGTGAGCTAATCATCAACCAAGTCAGGGGACAACATGTTGCAAAGAATGACCTACTCAAGAGCTATAAGAACAGGGTAAGGGACCTCATTAAGGATTTCAAAGCTTTCAACATTGTGTCCATACCCAAGAAGAAAAATGAAGCTCTTGATAGGCTCACAATAGCTGGAGCAACATTTGATGTGGTTAAAAATATCGAAAGGGAAAAAACACAGCTACATATCCATGTGATTATGAGGCTAGCGGTGCCAGATAATAACACAAGTTGGTAGGTATTTGAGAACAATCAATAGATCATCAATTTCTTGCAAGAGGAGGTTGAATTCTCGGTTATAAATCGGGGACATGATTGGAGCAGCGATACAAGGATCAAGTAGTACAAATTGCAGACAAACAAGATTTCGAAAGGTTTAGTAACATTGGAATCTATCTTCAATCCTAATGACCAGTTTCGTAAGGAAAAAGCCAACATATAGGTCAAGGGAGAAGATTTAGAACCAATTTCAGTTGGAGAAGGCAAAACACTCCAAATTGGCAAAGTAGTTAATGATCAGGAGAAATATGAATTCTTAAAGCTTTGCCAAGAGTTTCTAGATGTCTTCACTTGGAGCTATGAAGACCTGCGAGGGTTCAATCCAAAGCTAGCACAACATATAATTGAATTGGATCCAAATGCTAAGCCCATCAAGTAGAAGCAAAGACCAGTCAACCCACACATTGAGCCTCTAATGAAGAAGGAGCTAAATAAGCTAATAGAGGCAAGCATTGTATTCACACTCAAGCACTCAAGCTAGGTTTCCGACTTGACCGTAAGTCGGGAAGAAGAATGAAGATATAAGGTTGTGCATGGAATTATGAGACTTGAATAGGGCATCTCTCAAGGACCACTACCCAATCCCTTGATGGAGAAAATCTTGCAAGTGGTATCTGGTTTAGAAATAATCTCTCTCTCTCTGGATGGGTATTCAAGATATAATCGAGATAATGGTAAAATAGGATGACAAGTTCAAAACAACTTTCACCACTAAATGGGGCACCTATGCCTATAGGAAAATGCCATTTGGATTGTCAAATTCTGAAGCCACTTTTCAAAGGGTGATGGACATGGCATTAAAGGGGTTGATCAACAAATTAGTGCTAATATATCTTGACGATATCATTGCATTTTCCAAAAATGCAGCAAATCACCTCTTTCATCTGAGACAGGTATTTCAAAGGTCTAGGAGATTTGGGGTATCATTGAATCCCAAAGAATGCATATTTTCCTGGCTCATGAAGGAAAGCTCTTAGGCCAAATTGTGTTAAAGGAAGGATTGAGAATGACCAATGACCCGGAGAGACTTGAAGCAATTTGAGCATTTCCATTACCAAGTCATAAGAAGGCTCTTCAGATATTTTTAAGAAGGATCAATTTTGTCCAGAGATTTGTGCCCAACGTTTCCACTATTGTGAAGCCAATAACATTGATGTTGAAGGATAGCATGGCATTTAAGTGGATAGTTGAGGGTAAATAAAGTTTTGAGGCTATCAAAGAAGATATATCTCAAGCTCCAACTCTCGTCAATCTTGACTTCTTTAAGGACTTCATGCTCTATGCCTTTGGTGGTGGGGACACTATTTCGCAATCATAGTGCAATAGAACACGAGAGGGATCTCGAACAACCAGTTGCTTTCTTCAGTAAAATTTTGGAGGACTATGAAGTGAGATACTCCTTCATCAAGAAGCATGTCCTTGGAGTGATCAAGATCCTAAAGAAATTCAAACATCTAGTCTCAAACAACAAGATCCAAATGTTGGTCTCTCATGTGAGAGTCAAGGACTTCCTTCTAAACAAGGATCTCGAATGAGAAATGTGCGGGATGGATCACTCGTGTCATGGAATATGACATTGAAATATGGTCACCAAGCTTTTCCATGGAAAGGGATTATGTGAATAACTAGCCTCGAGTCAACAAGTTGAGGAAAGTAATGAAAATGAAGTTGTTTTAATCATACAAAATGGCTGAGAATAGGAAAATGATGATGTGCCTACTTCTTGTTGGACTCAGAACATGATGCACATCCTACAGAAAGGTCTATGCCCTACAGAAATGAGCAAAGCAAAGAGGTGATACTTTATATTACAATCCATTCCATATGTTCTTGTCGATGGTTTTTGGTTCAAGAAAGAGATCAATGGCGTTCTATTGAGGTGCATTGGGATAGGTCAAATTGAGAAGGTGTTATAGGAATTTCACAATGGAGATTTTGGAGGACATTTCACTCTCCGTGGTAACATCTCTCAAGATAATGAAGGAAGGTTACTATTGTCCTATAGTGTTCAGTGACTTCTACACATGGATCAAGAAGTGTAAAAGTGCGTGTTCTTCACAAGAAAAGAGAGGTTAGTAGCACTTCCATTGCATCCGATTTCTATTGATCAACCATTCATGCAATGGGGATTGGAATTCATTACGATCATCAATCCAAACTCAATCCAAGGCCATAAGTGGATTCTCACAGCAATAGACTATTTCACCAAGTGGACTAAAGCAGTAGTGCTCAAGGAAGCAAACAATTCTAGCATCTGGACTTCTATGAAGGAATAGTGACTAGGTTTGATGTACCGGCCACTATCATATCAGAAAATGTGTTGGCATTCATAGGTTCCAAGATCACGATATGGACTGTCAAGAATGGAATCTACTTGAGAACTTCTTCAAACTATTACCCGCAGGGTAATGGACAGGCAGAGTCCACAAACAAGAATTTGCTAAGAATCATCGAAGGACTCTGGAAAAAAACCAAAGGACATGGAATACCAAGCTCAAATCAGCATTATGGGCTAATAGGATAACCCCAAAGAGGTCAATAGGTAATTCCCCTTACAAGCTGGTCTATGGGAAAGAGGCAGTATTGTCCATATCATTAGAACCGCCGCATTAGAGCTCATGAAGTAGTTGGAGTTGTTTGAGTTTGAACTAATGGAGGTCAGGTATGCAGAACTGATGGAATTAGAAGAAAGTAGAGAACATTAGGTCAAACAATTGAGAAAGTTTAGGCCTTAGTCAAAAGATGGTATGATAAGAAAGCAAGACCAAGGACCTTTCGGGAAGGGGACCTAGTTACGAAGTGGGATGTAGATCGGAAAAAAACCTGGAAGGCATTCCAATTTTATACATTGGATGGAGAAGAACTCCCGATTTTGGTTAACGGAATCTATCTTAAACATTGCTACTGAAAATAAAATTTTGCTCTTCTAAATATTAGCCTAGGATTTTAATTCCTCTAAGTGCGTATGTGTATTGTCTTATTGTAGTGTAGTTTTCAATTTCCCTAAGTGCTTCGGCATAGTTTTTTTTGCTCCCTGGTTGTATCACTATGCAGTTCAGTGTGCCTCAAGGTGAATGTCGTGTGATCCATTCCACAATGGGTGAAAGATCCAGTCAAGACAATTTTATACTCTCACAAATCTCATCTTCAAGATTTTCTTATGAAAATTGAGAGTGTGAGTGGGGCGGAGTTCAAGATCAACAGTGTGCAAGCATTCGGGTTCAAGTTTCAAGAAGCAAGATCAATATCAGGTTATCATTCATGACTCCATGCCTAATGGATACTTCAATGAAACTAATCTTTCACCTAGTAGGTAGGTGATCCCATGAGTCACCAAACTATTGTCTAATTTTTCTCCCTTAGGAAAAATTGATCAAACATGACCTTGCACGCATGGAAAATGGAGGAATTTTTGGCCATGCGAGCTCACATCATTTTGGCGAGAAATTTGTAGTCGATCTTAGGAATGATAGTACAATGACATTGAAAGAATGGCCAAGGAAGCATTGAAGAAGATTTGAGCATGAAGGAAGGAAAAAATTGGAGAAAGCTTGAAGTTTTCAAACTTCACATTTTTGGCACTTCGAGAAAAATAGGGCAAAAAATGTTCAAAATGTCCGAATTCGAAACTGCGAAACTCCAAACTTTTGGATTTTTTTAGGTTTCAGGCTTTTGGAAAAAACAAGCGCAAAAGTTTGGAAAAAGGAAAGAAAAAAATCTGAATTCCTGAAGTCGAAATTGCAATTTCGGACTTTTAGGTTTTTTGTTTCATAAATTCTTAGGCACAAGTTTGGAAAAAGGAAAGAAAAATTTGAAGTACTAAAGTTCGAAAGTCTGAATTTGAGACTTTTTGAGGACCTCGAGAATCATGCCAATAAAAAGGAGCATTAAAATGTTCAAAACTTTGAAGTCTGAAGTTTTGATTTTTCAAACTTTGGACTTTTAGGTTTTCGGCATTCAGAAATTTGGAGCTTTCGACGAGCGAGTTTGAAAAAGATCATGAAGATGTCCGAAACTCATGAAACTCCGAAACCCAAAATTCTAAATTTTAGACTTTCGGGCTTTCGGGTTTCGGAATTTTAGAACTCTCAAGGAATTTTGGTAGATGAGCAGTGTTTTTTCTCCAAAATGAAAATTTCTGAAAGTCTGAATTTCATGTTTTGGAGGTTGCGTGCTTTTGGACTTTCGGAACTCTCAGGCCAATTTTCACAGTATGTCACCCAGACCTTCAAATGGCCATAACTTTTGAGTGGGAGCTTAGATTCACGCAAGAGAGGAATTTTAGAAATATCTTGATGTCTCTTTACACAACTAGAACTAGAAATCTTAATTTTTCTGAGACTAAGATCTCAAAAAGTGCAAAATATAGTTTTCCAGTTTTAGGGATTCCTATAGTTCTCACCTACCGCCATAATGAGATGAATTGAATGCATAAGTTGAAGTGGTTGGGGCATATTTTGAATTCCTCTCTCCTCCCTCTCTCATTCTTCCTATAAATTGTAAAGCGGGGAATTTTATTAAAGGTTAGACGTTTTTGTCTTTACCCCTCCCTTATTCTCTTTTGCAAGTGGATTTGTGGAGTTTTCAAACCTCCCATCAAAATTGTAATACAAATCTTGCCTCTTTGCCATCATAGTGGACTATATCAATTTTTGGAGCAATAATGCATGTCTGTGGATGATTTTCAACCCTCTCGTGCGTTTATTGTTTCCTCCTGATCTCTCATTGCAGTCTAGTTAATTATGTAAGGTGATTGTATGTATTTTTATGGTTTGTGTTTATTTGCAAAGCAGGTGTTCAACATTCCTTTGGTGCTTCACCTTGTTAGCTTAGGTTTATTTTCTTGCATCTTCTTAACCTTGTCTCCTTGGAAAGTTAGAGTAGTTTTTAGAGTATATTCTCTATGATTTGAATGTTGCACCTAAACAGGGGAATAGGAACCGACCTTCATCAGAGAGCTCTCTCGATTCACAAAGTCCCACACTTTGAGAGAAGCTCCATGTTATGCAATCGCACCGAGAGTTTCAACCCATTGAGTTTTAGACATTCGGGGGTGATGTGATTACACATCAACACTACTTTTTAGAAGGTTCTTGAGTGAAGAAAGTACTAATCAACCCCCTTTGTTTGGGCATATTCTTTTATTTTATTTCTTCATTACCGCTCCTTGTCATCCACATGCCCGGTGAGTTTTAGCTATTTCTTGTTTTTTAGCCTTGAATGAGGCACCCAAGCTATCTTGGGTCGCCCATGGGCGTCGTGGTCCCACGTGAGGTGCCTTGATCCTTTTCAATCTTTCCCATCTCCTTTTGGGCTCTTTCTAGCCATCTTACATCTTTATCTTTTTGGTGGTTGACCATTTTGAGGTTAACTATGAAATTAAATAAAGAGAACCTTATAAATATAAAGGCACGTGACCATAATGACGGACCTAGCATCACTTACTACTATCACTCCATCTAGAGTTACATCCATTGCATTGGAGATCACTTGCATCCATATAGCTTTATCATCAAGACTATGACATCTGCATCACACTTCATAGAGGGAGGGATTATATTCTATTCCATGCACACATACTATTAAATTTTCTACATTTAGTTATTGTTTGCTACTTAACAAAGTGTGATTGGCACAAGAGCACCTAGGGCACATTATGCACACACTCACCAAAAATACATTTGGGTTTGAAATGTAGTGCGGTGCTCAGATTAATAAGCCCATTGTTGTGGCATTTGATGCCGGTTGTCCCATTCATTTGCATTCTTCTTTTTTAGGGTTTTGATAATTCTTTTGGTCTTTTGCAAGTCTTCACATCATCTTGGTTTATTGGTGACATTCAGCGTAGGATAGCGAATCGATGCGATACAAAACAAAGGTCTTAGATAACCTCCCAACCCTATGAGAACCAATTTAAGATATTTGGCACATATATGGGTTCCCAGATCGCAGACCAGAGTGCCTGCAGGTGCCTCAGTCCTTCTCCAAATTCTCCAGATCCACTCAAATCCTCCATATCCATCCTTTTTGGGACTTTTGCACAGTCATTCCTGGTGTTGTTTTCTCCAGTCATCTCTTTAACACTCTGCGACATGCATCTATTATTCAACTAAGTTCTTTTCTTATCTCTCTTATAGATTAGGGTTGGAATTTCCTTTTTACATGGTTTTTTAGCTAGTTTACATTCTTATTTACTGCATATATCTACTTTATTATAGATGTGCATAACTTAGATTAACTATACCCACACTACATGGGTTAGGTAATTTTTAGTTAATCAAGGAAGAAGTTATCCTAGAGGTGGAAAAATAGAAATCATGTTGGTGGTAGAGGTCAAAACCATAATTTCAGTCACCCAAGTGGCCAAAGGTTTGATCAACCACACATTTAATGTCATTATTGTAAGAATTTTGGGCATTGTTCCTATGAATGAAATAAATAAGAGTACGAGCGACACAAGAAAGGTCAAAATCAATTAATTATCACTTCCATAAGGACTATGTTTATTACATGTACTAGGATTATTGAATCTATTCGTACAAACTCCCCAGTTGAGTGGAATGTTGTCCAAGAAAGCTCATCTAACATATGGTATTTGGGTTCTGAATGTAGTAATCACATGATAGGTAATGTATATTTTTTCCTATCTTAGATGAATCAGTTCAAATTGATGTCACACTTGGTAACAACAAAAAGGTTAGTATTTTGGGTAAAGTTACAATTAACATTCTAACCAAAAAGGGGGAGTAGAAAATCATGTTTGATGTGTATTATGTTTTTGGTCTAAAACACAATTTAATGAGTATTGATTAGTTGGTAAAAAGGATATCTAGAGTATACATGGAAAACAATGAGTGTGTTATTTTGGATAAGTTTCTAACTATCCAATCGATTTCCAAAGTACAAATGAATATAAACCAGATGTTTCCCTTGACGATAAGGTTGGATATGAAGGGAAACCAACCCAAGCTATTCATAAGACAAATGATGTACATTTTAGACTTTCCTTTAAGTCAGAAAATACATAATCAAGAGTAGTCATACATAGATCCGGAATAATCTCCAAAATAAATTACAAATCAAGCCAATTTAGCTCCAAAGAAACAAAAGATAGTAATGGAGATATTCAAACAACATTTTAGTCGATTATCAAGGACTAGTCTGGTTGTGGCATTTCAAATTTGGGAATTTGAACTTTAGAAGGCTAAAGCTATTACACATGAAGAACATGGTGAAAGGTTTTCCATTTATTGAGAAACCAGAAAGAGTTTGTGAAGGTTATATCTTGGGAAGAAAACATAGAGAGTCTTTCCCAGATGGAAAATCAAATAGACCAAGAGCACCACTTGATATTGTGCCATCAGATATTTTTGGGAAAATGTAAACACCATCTATAAGAGCCTGCAATTATTTTCTTATTTTCATTGATGAGTTTACAAGGATAACTTGGGTTTATTTTTTAAAACACAAGTCTAATTCATTTATTTATTTTGAAGTTTAAGGCCCTTGTGAATAAGAAAAGTGACCACTACATCAACGTTTTGAGGATAGATAACGACAATTAATATATTTTTAATGATTCTATGAATTTTTGTAGATCACATGGCATAAACAATCAATTTATAACCCGATATACATCTAAACAAAATGGGGTGGCAGAGAGGAAAAATCAAACCATTATGGAGATGTCTCATAACATGTTGGTAACCAAATATTTACCTAATGAATATTAGGCTGAGGAAGTGACAAGTGTTGTTTATATCATGAATAGGTGCCCAAAAAAGAGTGTGAAGAATAAATTCCCTTAAAAGGCTTGGATAGGTATGAAACATAGTGTTTCTCATTTCAAGGTATTTGGATGTGTTGCATTTGCACATATTCTGGATGAGTTGAGGAATAAGTTATACAATAAAGGACATAAATATATATTTGTTGGTTACTCAAAGGATACAAAAGCATATAAGTTGTTTAATCCTATCAATAGGAAGGTTATAATCAGCCATGATGTACATTTTATAGAGGATAAAGTATGGGATGAAAGTGTAGAGAGGACTAAAAGAATTAAAACTATTGTTACGCATGTTGATATGGTGGATAAAGCTGTTTCCAACATCTAGTACAACTCAACCAACATCTCCTTCCACTCTCGAGACAACACCACAAGTTGTAGCTTAAGCTATACCTTCATTCACATGAAGAATATATTCAAGGTTCTTGTCCACACCAAGGGTAGATAAAACTCCACAAGTAACTAAAACATCATCTAGATCAGATGTCATTCTTGGAGAAACTCCAACTAACACTCTAAGTATTTTTACATCTCTAGATCTAACTCTAGCAAGCATGTTGCCATGAAAAACAAGGAGTTTGAGTGAGTTGTATAATGTTGATACAACAAATTCATTTTCATCTTTTGATTTACTCTCTCATGTAGATGATCCATTAACATTTGAAGATGCTATGAGTAATGATACATGGGCAAAAACCATGGATGAAGAGATTAAATCTATTGAGAAGAACCAAATATGGGAGTTATTTGAGTTTCCTCAAGGAAAGGATATAATTATTGTACAATAGATTTATAATACTAAACAAGATGTTGATGAAAAAGTGAAAAAAAATAAAGAAATGCTAGTTGCAAGGTTCTTCACATAACAACCTAGTATATACTTGAACGAAACATTTTCTCTTGTTGGACGGTTTGACATAGTTAGGACAATATTGGCCATTTACACCCACAACAAGTGACCTGTATACCAAATGGATGTGAAGTCGACATTTCTAAATTTCTATCTAGAGGAGGAAGTGTATGTGGAATATCCATAACGTTATGAGATACCGAGTCATGAAAATAAGGTACATAGGTTGAAGAAGGCACTTTATGGATTAAAGAAAGCTCTTAGAGCTTGGTACAACCATATTGACTCTTATCTCATTCAAAATGGTTTTCAAAGAAGGAGTTGTGAGCCAACCTTGTACATAAAATTCAACAAGTAAGGTAACATTCTAATTATTTTCTTGGATGTGGATGATCTAATTTTTACCGGTGATCTTATCATTTATGCTTTTAAATCACTAATGAAGAGTACATTTGAAATGACTGATTTGGGGCTTATGAGATATTTTTGGGCATTGAAGTCCATTAAACTAATGCTAGTATATTTATTTCTCAATCTAAATATGCAAATGAGATCTTGAAGAGATTTAATATGGAAAAGTGCAAGGCAGCCCCAACACCGGTCATGATGGGATTGAAGCTAAGCAAGGAGGATGATGGACCATGTGTGGATCCTACATTATTCAAGAGGATGGTTGGAAGCCTTATGTATTTGATGGCCACAAGGCCTGATATTATGTACGGTGTAATCCTAATTTCAAGGTTTATGGAGTCTCCAAAAGACTCTCATTGGTAGGCCGGTAAGAGAATATTGAGGTATGTGAGTGGTACAAAGGACTTTGGCATATTGTACTCCACTTCAGATGATTTTAGTCTTGTTAGGTACACTAATTTTGATTGTGGGGAAGAGTAGATGATAGGAAAAACACTACTGGGTATGATTTTCAATTGGAGTACGGGTGTTGTGTCACGGGCTTCAAAGAAACAACCTATTGTGACTTTTTCCTTAGTTGAATTTGAGTGTGTTACAGCCACTAGTTCTCGAAATGGAGGAGTTTAACACAATAAAATTACACAATAATTTTAATTCTCTCTTATTTTATCAAGTAGATATATGTTCATATATATAGGAGAGGAATTCCTATTATTAAGGAATCTCCTAAAACTACTCAAATATATCATAATATTCTATATTCATGAGTTAGTTCAACAACTCTACTCACGTACTATATACTAACAATCTATATGCGATATTATATTGTTATTTCTAATAATATAATATTAACAATCTTACTATATTAACCATATAGTTAATCAAATAACTGATTACTATTTACCTTTCGGTAAATACCAAACTTACTATTTACCATATGGTAAATCACCCACTATCATGTGAACATTAGTTTTCCTAAAATTCCCCCTTAATGTTTACATGGTACTAAAATAAATTTCAAACTTCCTTTTCACTTGTCGCCCGTGTTTTCTCATGATCTTGGTACAACAATTGAAATGAAGTTAGAAGAATGAACACATCAACTTCTTATAAACCATGCCTTTGCCAGAACACATCTGACCGACGAGGATGGGAACACACTCAAGAATCATCTTCTTATCAACCAGTCACTCTAGGGAACACATCTGACCTAGCAGTGTGGAAAATCAAGTAGGAACACATTTGAACAACCTTCAATGGTTTTCAGAGGCTAACCACAAACCTAGGTATGAACAGGAACACATCTAATTGTTCAACCTCTTCAAGACTCGTGATGTTGCATTTCAATTTGTTATCTTTTCTTCACTATGTTAGTACATCGGGAATAATGTAGGAATACTCACATATACAAGTGAATAGGATCATACCACATCTGTTCTTATTTTTCACACCATACTGAAAAATATGAAATCAAACACTATATATATTAAAGTAGGGCATACCACTCAAAAGTAAAAACACACACGTGTCACCAAATCAGTGAAGCAACCCCGTCGTTGGTGACTGACGAGAGATTTTGATTGACTTTCACCCTTCTGTGCCTCCTGGACATGAAGCTCAACAATTTCCACATTGGGGTTATTTGTATAACATCCCCCCATAATGTGAAACACATTATTTTCCAAAAGTCAGGTAAAATAAAAAGTGTGTCCGTAAGACAATTTTATTTTTAATTTTACAAACTTTTAACTATACAATAAACAAATATCCTAAAATCACCTATTTGATTAACTTGACAATACAATGACAATTGAAGGATACTTTGACAATGCAGGGATGACAAAGAATCTATGAAATAATTTTGACAATAATGACTTATATATCTTACAAGCAACAAAATGACAATGACAATATAAACTTTAACAATACTTTGACAAATTTTGACTATAAACATTTGGCTAAATTCTTTTTTTTTGTTTCGCGCTTTTTTTCTCTGCAAGGGAAGTTAAATGCAGGAGCTGGATGGGTGATGCACTCAGCGGGGGGTCATATCCTCTTCTCCATGTGACCTGGAGGAGTCTAGCGGTGACGAGGAGCTGTCTGTACTGCCCAGACATACGAAGGTAGTTGTGACAGGAAATAACAGAACGAAATCCATTCTCGTTGGACTTCATTTGTTGATTTAATTTGAATTAATCCTGATTGCAATGTAATTTGTAAAACCACTCTGCACAAGTACAGGTAAATGATTCAACATTGAACAATATTCTCACATTAGTGGAGCATCACGGAAAGGCAAAAACTGATGGGACGCACTATATGGTAATATTGCTTTGAAGCATTCCTGCAAGCTCTCATTCAAACAAAACAAAGGGCTGATTGCAAAGGAAGAATAACATTTATGCCTCTACCATTTCCAAAGAATAAGGAGCTATTCTTCATGCTGCTTGAACAATCACTTGATCAAGTAATAATCTCTGGGATGCCGAATGAACAGGGAATGATCTCCTCATAGCCTGCATTGATTCCGTACAAGACTGTTTCTCTGTTCTGGTGGGCTCATGCCATCTGCTCTCTGTATGTTGCCTTCCCAATAACACTGACTGCCTGTTCTGAGGTCTTTTAAGCTGGAAGCATGAGTCAACTTGGAGATGATTGGGCTCTTGGAGAATACATTTTCTGCCACCTCCTTTCCTTTTTGATCACTTAAATCAATGTTTATGCTTGTGCTACTGCTAACATGGTATCCATTCTCCAATGGAGATAGACAAGGCATTCCTGCATGAATACTACAATTTTGCAGATCAGAGGCAGCTAATAATTCATTGTTTATAATTTGGGAAGTGTCAAGAAGTCCAGAATTCACAATATTAGCCCTGCACATAGGACAGTTCGAATTTTATTGCAGCCACACATCAATGCAATGGAGATGGAAGGCATGGCTGCATTTGGGCAACAGCCTAAGGCCCTCACCTTCCTGAAACTCATTCAAACAGATTGCACAGTCAAAGAAATCATCCAGTTCTCTGTAGCTGAAGATGGGTATTGATTGAATTACAGAATCTTCACGCCCATTGCTATTAGGGTTCCATGGCTCTGTATTATCAGGATTTTGGGTATTGGAAAATCTGTGATTTCCATGTAGACGTTGACTCAGGGTGTCCCATCTGATGTAGCATTTGGTTGCAATGGCATAGTAGCTGACCAACAGAAAGGAAGTGGTGAGTATGCCTAATATTGCTATGACAAGGATGGAGAAATTTGGGTCTGTCGAATGGGGTACTACAATTTGGCGTGCGAAGGGCTGCGTGGGTGGGCAGGCAGGCCATTACGGAGGGCACAACACATTCCTGAAACATATTTGGAAAGCCATCTAAACCTGCCTCATCATTGATCAGATCAGAACAGTACCCAACTGTTAAACAAGGTCCTAATTTAATAGTTACATCAATGCCGAGTAAGAAAATTTGGCCATGCACTGCATTATAGAGAAATGCCCACCTGCAAAACTAGAAACCAGAGACAAATCATTTTAAAGTCAAACTATAAAGCCAACAAAACACAGAATTACTTGAAACAAGCCAACTACCTATAGAATTATTTGAAACAAGAACTATTTTGGAGGGTTGCTACTAATATGGATAAGGTTCTTGTCCAAGAGGCTTGAAGCCATGTTACATTCAATTAAATTTTTATTATATGGGTATTAGAGATTCACTAAACTTCCAAGTTTTTACATGGTTATTATATATTCATTTGACTTTTTTAAAGTTTTGAAAATGATTCTTAATAAAAAGTAATTTAGTAGAAATCGAGGTTAACCTAATTACTTGAAAAAAATTTAGATGGAAATTAATCTAATCATTTAAAGAATTATCTTAACCCAACAATTTATAGAATATAGTGAACATCTCACCACCCTACAACTAAATTAGAAATTTAATTTAAAACTCAAACTATCTTTAAAAAAAGTCAAAACCAAATAAACCAACCCTAATCTTGTTAAATTATTAATTATAAAATATTAATTAAGAAGAAATGATTTTACTCTTGTACACAATCCAAATAGTCAAGAGAGAGTTGAGCACATATTTCGTAACATGGACCCATCATTGATAGTCCACTTGTCAGAGTTTTTTCCCTTTCCCAAAATTTTTACTTATGCCGAAGGTGTCCCCCTATGGGAAAGGCCCTTCTGGATGTTTTTGCGACTGTGTTAAATTTGACGGTCTGACGATTGTCTGGACATCTTCGCTTTTTCCGGCTATTTTTAACAGTTGCAACAAAGGAAGGAACACCTTGTGCATGATGAAGAGTACGATGGTTTCAGCGGGGTTTCACTTTCAATTAACGCTTTCAGCGGTGAAAAAATATCATTGTTATGATCTTTTCAGATGCGATCTTTGGAGCTGAGAGTAGGCATATATGTTGAATTTTGGTGGATTTGGCTACATTTTTTTGTTTCGCTCTTTTTCTCTGCGAGGGAAGTTAAATGCAAGAGTTGGATGGGTGCTTCCCTCAGCGGGGGGTCATCTCGCCTTCTCCATGTGACCTGGAGGAGTCTAGCGGTGACGAGGAGATGTCCGTATTGCCTAGAGATACGAAGGTAGCTGTGATGGGAAATAACAGAACAAAATTCGTTCTCGTTGGACCTCAAGGTGCTGTCAATAAGGCCATTAGACTCAGCGTATGGCATTGATTGGTAATTTTATGAATTTATTGATCGGAATTATTTAGCTACTATTTTTTTGAGAAGGGTTATTTGGCCTCTATTTTTTGGTAAATTTTAGAAGTAATATAACATGATTCATCTATGGAATACAAGCAAATATAGAACGGGTACGATGTGTGAATTTTGGGTTTCTTGGAATTTTGATGTCTTATCTCTATAAGATTGGCCCAGGCATTTTCTTTGGTCTGGTGTTTTTGGGTTTAATATCTACTGAGTTTCTCAAATAGATTTTTGAAGTAAAATTATATAATCGTAGTGTGTTTAACCGTGAATTATAATTGCAGTCACTTGTGTCTTGGAGTTTACCCTTGAAAGTCCTAGCGATAGCTCTCCTTGGAGTTCATCATCGAAATTCCTAACAGCTATAAGTACTCTTGTGATAAGCAAAAATATATGATTAAAATGTGTTTAGTCTGATTAATGGTAGTAATCACTTGTGTCTTGGAGTTTACCCTCAAGAGCCCTTGTAACAACTCTACTTTTTTAATTATGTTTGCAGTTTCATTTTAGTTACTTGTGACTTGGAGTTCACTTTTAGCAAGAATTTCATCTTCATGTCTAAGTAGTATTGCCACACCCAAAGTGTTTATCCCACAGGAAGCACTGTTTCAATTTGGGTGTAATCATGACAATCAAAATAGATTTAGAGACACAGTTGTGAGAAAGAAAAGTAAGAAAAGATTGTAGAATTTGAAAAAATAAATTCAAGGAATTCAAGGGTTGATTTTTTATTAAAAATAAGAGAGGGTGAGCTCCTTCGTTTTTATTTGGATTGGGCTCGTAGATTCAAATCCCTTCCAACACCAAAAATCAATCCATTTGTTTGCATTGACATTGGTGAATTGGATTGGGGCAATCACCCTTTATGCTGATTTTTGTAATGTTTATAAATTAGTGACAAATTTGTCGTAGGCATTCGATGATTTGAATGTTATAGTTTTTGTCACCAAATGCTTCAAGAGCATTAGTAAAGCTTGGAATGTCATTCTTCTATCAAGTATATTTTTATTTTAGTACTGCTCAATTTTATTTGAGTTTATATCTCAATTTGAAAGTGGTAGTTCTCTCTGTTTCTTCCATTATTTTGGGAGGGATAATATTGGAACCTGGTTGTACTCAGTTTGATGGAAAGCTTTGGAATTATGTATATAATGTGGAAGTTTAATGAACAGAAAGCTTGTTTAAGTCTATTTTTAATGCAACATTTGAATATTTACGGATCACATTCTTAAAATCTGTAACAATAGGTCATACTTTAATGCACTAATAGATGCTACACTTAAACCTCTATGTCCTCTGGAGTTATGGGCACACGTATCAACACTTGGAGCAAGAAGAAAGGAGGATTCAAGACTAATATCACTCAACCAAAACAACCAGTCGTAAATACTACCCTCTACTTTGATAGCACCTCCACTACTACTTTACTGAACACTTCTTGAATCCAAAGCGGCAGTGCCATTCAAGGGGTATCAAATGTATTCATGTTTAGTGCTTTTTAATTTATGCTAGCTCCTTTCTAAATAATTATTCATGGTTTTGCAAGAATCCATTAATGTTCTTGGTGACGTTTAAGTGGAAGGAAGATTCTTTTAATCACTTTTTTTTAGCTTAAACACTAATATGTGGTGCTCTTGGTTCTCTCAATATGGGGATTGATGTGCGGGTTTGTTTTCCATGGAAGGTGTGAACTAATTCTATCCATGCATTTTTATATACCAATATGTAAAATAATCTATAGACAACACAAACATCTACATATGCATATATAGTAATAAAAATCGATGCAAAATAATTATTGCTACATTGTATTTTTGTACATATAAGTCCCTATGTACATTCTCTTATATCACCACCTATCACAATGCCAATTTTCAAGGAAACACCCTCTTTTGGTTTTTTTCTACCAGGAACCAAAAGATGGTGTTTCCTTATGTTACAACCATCCATAGACAACAAAGACATCTATGTATGCATAAATACTACTAAAAATTGTTAGAAGATTTGAGAAAATGAAGAGATACGGGAAGGCACGACACACTTTAATATGTGTGTGTCCATCATTATATTAAGCAGAAGAGAGTTACAATATAGTTACTGCAAACATATCCCCTTCCAGAATGTCAAATACCTACAAGAAATAAAATAAAGTAACTAATTGGTGCTCGCAACGTAGAAATTATAACTAAAACTGTAGCCACCAAATACCTTATAATGCATAGCAATAAGATTGGTTTTCATTTAAAAGGGCTCAAAATGTCATTTAAGACAATTGAAAATGTTAAGAAGTTGGCATTCATTCATTTGTGAATACTGAAAAATGAACCACAATTGTAACTTAATGGATGAATAACAACAATAGTTGTAACCAACGATCTAATATGGTTCCAAGGTATTTCCTTCACAGAGAAGAGATTCCTTGTCAAGTGAAGGTGGAGAAATCTGAAAGATTACTCTTGAGCACTGAAGAAATAAAAGAGATGAGAAAACGTGCATAGAAATTGAAGGAGATGCCTACACAATCTGTCAGACTAGGTTGGACTCTTCCCGAATCCTAGAAGTGAACCTGGCCCTTTATGGAATTAGAGAAAATTAAATTTGTCCATCAATAACAATGAATAGATCTAAAATAACGAAGCCTAAAGACCCAAAAAATAGAGAGGACTGTTCCCAATTGGCAAGGCTTCTGCATGGCAAACAAATATTAGAGATTTCCGAATAGAATTGCAAGCCCTTACAAAACCTAGCAGATCTATCATCATAATGGGCTAAGAAACACCAGGCAAGACCCCAATACATAATAACAAACTGAATCACTTACCATTTCTCCATTACTGCAATGCGGACCTTTGAAAAGTAGCCCTCAAATCCAAAGCTCTCATAGCCTTTTCTGCGCACCTCAATGTACGGAAGTCTTCATGTGTTCATGTTTAGTTCAAATAAAATAGTCCACAAAACACTACCACTCATGATATAACATTTGTAAATGTATATGTACGAATTTGTAAAAAAATTGAAATGTAGAGATAAAATATTTAAATGTAATGCTTCATCTATATTTCTACACTTACAAAATCAATCACACCCTTATCAACGTCAACTTCAAAAATAATAACTAACCCTCTAAATCAAATAACATTTACAATAAATGGCAATGGACGCATACCAGATAAACACCACCGAATCCTGCACTTTTAGAAAAATGGTAATGGAGATCAACACCGAAAGTATAAGCACAACTGAAGCGGGCAATATTGGATGGTGGATGCAGGCCTATGCTACAAGTCAGACGTATTTGAAATAGATCTTCCTAATCAATCAACATATAATTCAGTAGAAACATATCTTTGCAAAAGAATCTTCAGAAAAAATCCTCTGACAGGATGTATTCCATATAGAACTTCAAAAATCATTCCCATCAAATCATCATTAAACAATGGATATCAGACGTGATCAATACATAGATGAAGATACTAATATATACCAGCCGCGTTCTCCTTTGGATCTACCAGCGATCTCCTCTGTTGGTGTTTCCAGCTTCGTGACTATGTTGTCGCCAAGATACAATAAAGAATAGAGACATAAACCTAATCTAGTTTAAATGCAAATAAATATGATTCCTCTCCACAAAGATAACATCACTCGGGGCAATGCGGAATGGCCCCTTGACCAACAATTAATAAAATAAAAAAATTCATGCATAACTTTATGAACGCCATTATAGAATTGGATCAAATCTAATAGAATTGAAATGGAGCTTAACATTATTACACAATGATAAAATTCTCTCTTGTTTTATTAACTAGCAATCGTTCACGGAAATAGTGCTAATGTGAATGGGGATCAAGGAGAGGAATGAAGAGTGGAGGAAGTGTGAAGCGCTGAAATTAAAGGCAATAAATCTATTAGATGAGATTTGACAAAGAGAAGGCGAAGAGAGGAACATATGGATCATAAAATGAGAAGATAATTGAGATGAGGGAAACATGTAAATGTTCTTTTTAACCTTCTCATCAAGTGTTGTAAATTTTCTTGATCTATAATTAAAAAGTTATAATGTGGCTTTATTTTAAAATAAAAGAAACAATTAATTTGTTTGACGAATTAGAAATGTGAAGGTGTGTTGTCACAGAAGATCATGAAATGTCATGTGGTCTTGTTAAAGCGGGGAGGGACAAAGTATATTTGGAATATACGTTAGTGTTTGAGATCCAATTGTAGTAGAGGATTTGGTCTATGTGAAGTTATTTAACCTTAACATCCTGGGACTATTTTTGGTGGATATGCACGGAAAATGTGCTTAACAATTCTCTATTCTAACAATGTCACGCACAAAACAGATGAATGTTATCTAACAAGACAAATGGAGGACCTAAAGACCACGGGAATGAAAGTCGACCATATCCACGTATTAGAAAATATAACTATTTCGCATATGTACATGCCTAGTAGAGGAACAACATGACAAAATGTCAGTGCCTAAGTGAAATGAGGATAAAAAGCTGTGATGACCCATGCGTAAAGGGAAAAGATTAGAAGTGGCCTTGGTATCAATTTTTATGTCACCCTCGAAGCCTTTGCAAAGTGCCTCTTAGTTGATTATAGACAGGAGCTTACATATTGTGTACATTCTTCCCATATTGGAGTGTGAATTAAGATGGGACCAAGTGGATGCATATGTAGAGACTTCTTTAGTGGCCCTTATAGATTGGGAAGCTTGGAACCCCATGCTAATATTGATCTAGCTCATCCTGCACCTTCTTTCTCCAAAGTAATGAACATAAATTAAATCCTTAAAAAGTACAAGGAAATTAGAAAATAAGAGAGAAAAATATTAAATATGTTGTGTTGTACGTAGAGAACATAAATCACATCATTGTCATGAAGCCTATCCTCGAAGCCAAAAGTGGGAATAAATCAACAAAATAGAGAAATGGAAAGGAAAAATGGTTTGTTAGTGTTGTTTGTGCTTCAAATGCATTCATTTTCATCGGTGAGAAATTGTATGGATTCTTAGTCTAAAACTTCTAATTGGAAGATAGAATCCTCATTTTCTCATTCGAGCAACCATTAGCGGGGCTCAATTATCAATGATTGTTTTTGCATCATTGAATTTCCTACAATTAGAGGAGACATTGAAATGTTACCAATGATAGGGTACTTGTCATATTTGTGCCTATCAGGCCTCATATTGATAAAAACATATTTATATTGAAAAATAAATTTCAAAACCAATAACAAATTAGAGAAAAATTAATATCTAGTAGGATTCAGTTAAAAAATCTATAAATCCATATCTTTGAAAAAGAAATAGCAACAAAGTTGTGATAAACATGGGTGGCCATCTTTTACTTGAATAATGACTCCATTGATGAATCACCTACATAACAACATGATTATGAAGCTCCTTTGCTTTGGAGACCATCACCATGAAACAAATACGGAGGATGCGATGACAATGAAAAAAATTATGTACATAGTGATCTTATCTATAATACAATAGAAAAGGGGCATAATCATAAGTGAGAAAGATGAGGTAAAATTGTATGTACAAGCATCTGTCAAAGATCAAGACCTGAATTGAATAGTTAGACTTGACAAAATGATCAAGGGTGGAATTCTGTCATTATAAATTGCTTAACATTAGGATCATTATTAACATGGTTAGAATAATTATATAAGTAGAAATGGAGGATTTTCAATATAATAATATGTATAATATTTCTCCTACTCAATGTAAATGACATGGTGTGCGGGAGAGGTAATAACAATATTTTCCTCGAAAACATAATCATAACCCCTGTGGATAAATTTTATCGTTAACATTATATAAGGATCCTACTTTAAAGTTATGTCTAACCCTGACATTAGCATTACTTGACCAGATTTTAAACATTTTTTAAAATTATATAACTTTAAAGTAGGATCCTTCTCATCCCCTTTAGATTTGTCTCACAACTAATGGTTTGCCTATGGCAATATCCAAGCTCCAATAGTCCCAAAGGAATACAATAATTTGTCTTTAGTCAATGAACCTCTAACTATTACATAAAAATTATGGGATTGAATACCCATTTCTAAAAAGTAAAACTTTTAACTAAATAAGGAAAACAAAAGAAACTTGTGGGATTATATACCCGCTTCTAATTTTTTTTTTTTTAACTAATTAAGAAAATAAACATGAAACCTTTATAGGAAAAACATATGCAAAATTCTTCTGTTCATCAAACACTTAATGTGGTTGTACTTAGCTCCCATTTAGGACTAACCAAAATTCGTCACAAAGTTTAAATGAGAAATATAATTAAGGGATTCAATACAACAAATGTACATACACCAAAATAGGAAAGCTATTATAATTCTTATAAATTGGTCAATTACAGTTGATTTCAGAAAATGTGATGCCTTGAAATTATCCCAGGCATGGGAGTTAATCTGCTGGCCTTGTATTATCTTAGTTCGAGAGCCTGTCTATTTTTTTGATGGAATTTTTCTTGATTAAAATGCATGTGATTATTTCCCTTGCAGGCTCACTATTTTTGTTTAGAATCCTCTTTACATGTAGGTCCAGGGAATAGATTATCCGGTAATACCTCTGTGAAAATTAAAAGACAAATAACCATCAGGGGAAGGTTGAGGAAAATTTTCCATTAAATTAATTCTTTAAACTAAAAAAAGAAATATAAAAATATTGTAATAAATTCTTTAGGTCTAGCTTTATGACCCTTCATCCTGATGCGTTGACTGATAAAGGGGTATGAATCTAGACCGGATTCGTTGGTGATTAAAAATATCAAATCAGGTTCATCCACAAATATTTATTGCAAAGTTTACGCACTGTGGAAATCTCGAATCTTTAATTAAAAACTTACTTCACCATATCTACAAAGCTCATTGCCTCATCTATACCACATCTATACTAGGAATTGCATTTGCCAACCACGAGAGATAAAGCGCCCATTCCTTCAACATTTGCCAATTCGTCTCCCTCCACATTAGGATCCACCTCCTGTTATACACAAACTTGCCATTGTCATTTTTTGCTTGCATATTGGGGAGAAAATAAGTCAACGTCTCTTCTAAGCAATTTTCCCAAATCCAATTACAGAGGTGCATAATAACTCACCATAGATGAGACAGAGAATTATGTCATAGGATTGATAATTATTTAACTTAGGCATGCTCGGGGATCTGAAACAAAAAAACATAGTTTTTTAACAAGCTCATGCATTATAGATAATGTATTTGGAATAAACTATGTTGCATTCCTCTTGAATTCCAGAACTACACATGATTTCTAGAAAAAATTAGAACTGAAATTTTGAAAGCTTAGTGAAACCCATTGAATCTTATTATTGGAAAGACCAAATAAGTCTTAAGAAAATTCATTTTTGATAGACAAATATATAGAAAAATTATAATTTTAACCTAAATATGCTGAGGGGACTCTACATAGAAAGTAATTTTTACTCTATTAACCTAGTTAAGGGTATGATTCCATGAACAAATAGGGGCTAAATTTATGAAATTAAGTTGAACCCACTACATAATCTAGCATAAAAATTCCATGTAAGGCATACCCAGATTCATTTATGACCAAAAGAGAATAAAGAATCAATTTTTTTCCTCAAAACAAAAATGAGTAAAGTTAAAAACCATTCTTACCATGGCAAATAAGTTTGGGAATTCTTGCATCGTGAGCCATATGCCTAGCATGAACGCTCATACGCCCAGCAACACTTGAAGAGAAATCTATTTTCCAGATGTGCAGAAAACGATTCATGACATGCCTCCATTTCTACACGGAGTGCTTTAAAACGCAACAACACTACAAAAATCGCTTCACCATTAGGTCTCCTTCTTCAGCAAGACACCTGGAACAAGTAAAAAGACATTTTATACAATAAACCTAAAATAAAAAAGCCCACTTTGTAAATATATGGGAAAAATGGATTATATGTTCAATCTTGCAGGTGCCGCAGTGAATAAGTTGCATTACAAGGAACATCAACATTAACGTCAAGCGGTTTTATTGATGTTGCTGAAAAAAAGGTGAAGCGCTGCCCAGGAAGATGTAAGAACTCTCCCCACTTGTCATAATTGAAATCATTATCAATCGGCTGGGGAATTTGAACACATCAATACGTCGCGGGTTTGAATCCCACTGTTGTGATGATAAACAAACAATGGGAATTATTGTTGAGAGAAACATCCGTTCGAATTATGATCGAAAAGTTACTGAGAGAATGTATATAAAATAGAAGATAATCAACATTAAAATTAATCGAAAAAAAACTATTTAAAGGATGTGGAACACCATCTTGAAAACTGCATCTTGAATGAAATTACGTATGTTGAATGAAATTATAGTATGTAAAAACGAATATTTAAAGGCTATTGCATGTAAAAACGAAAAAATAAAATTTAAAAATAGTAAATTGGCGTGCAGCATGCAAAATCATAAAAATAAAATATCAACACGTGACCTTCTTTCAACCCGACCTCCCGAGGTTGTGCCGAGACAACCGGTGTGGAATGGAAATGGAAATGATAGTGATGGTGGTGGTCAAGCTAATTGGGCAATCTAATGTCTTTGACGCAAAATAATGGAATCATGTGAATCTAGGGAAAAGAATGCTCTCCTAACTTCAAGGGGTGTGATGGTACGGTCTAAGATGATAGCTACTCGGAGAATCCAATCGATGTCTAATTCTGACGAGATTCTATTGATTGGTTGTGGAACACGTGGAAAGTAACCTACAGGTGCCTCGTATGGGTTTCTATAAAAGGTCATGGAAGAAAATACAAGTGGCGTAGTGAAGTGTAGGGACTATAGACGATTCTTTGGTCTAGTCTAGAAAGTCTTATCCTGATCGATGCTATTATGTTCAACAATGAAAGTTGTGTAACGATATCTGGTGGAAGTGGTGAAGATATGAATACTAATGTGCATAAGCTAGTGTCAATATCTAACTGATTAGAAGGCCGTTGGGTTGTGGGACCTGTGGATCACAACCAAAGACTCATTGAGGCTGAGGCCCTCATATGGTCATGCATGCAATCAAACCCTATTACCAGGAGCAGTCCAAAAATCATAGGCTTGATTGGCAGCGATGTTTAGTGTCTCTAATTGTTCTATCTTCTTAGTGTATGTTTCAGGTGTGTGTAAAACTATTAAACGTAAACTTGAGTCAATGTCAGTTATTAACTCTGGCCCATTGGGTTATGGGACCAAAGGATCACAATTGTATGTCTTTTCTTGTTGAGGACCGTTGATGGTCATGCAAGATAAATTGATTTTCTTTTAGTAAATGAACTATCTAATCAAGGGAAATCTAATCTATGTTTTTGTTGTTTTCTCAATATATCAGAATAAAGCAATAAAGCAAGCTAATCTATGGAAAATAAATATTTTTGTTCTTTTCTAACTTTTCAGACAATGCATGTAATCTAATAAACAAACTAAATACAAAAATTAGCTAGATGTAGCTAACTATTTGTGTGCAGATGTGTGATTTCAAATCTAAAACCTATTCTAACTCAATCAAAATCCTTTCAACCCTACCTCAGAAGTGAAGAACAAATCATAACCCTCACAGAGCTATTGTTCTCCACAGCTTCCCTGGCAATGTTGAAAAGAAAACTTCCTATTGATTTGATCTACTTGTAATTATCTAACTAATTGAAATGAATTGTTTCTCTACTCTATTTGATATGTAATTGACAATTTGATAAACAAAGTAAACAAATACACAACTCCAACCTGGAAGAGCAAGAGCTTTGGAAAATCCAGTAGTGTTTGGTATTTGTCCCCTCAGTTCTTTCCTTTCTCTGAGTGTTCGTATGAGTCCAAGGGATTGGGAATGCAAAGAAAAACAACAAGATGATGGCACTTGAGAAATGGCGGCTTGGAAGAAATATGGATGCATGCAAGTAGAAGAGAGATAGCACAAGAGATATTTGAGCTTGGCTATGCAATTTCTAGCAAGACTATGGCAGCAAAAACAAAACAAGATACACCAATTTTCTCTCTACAGGCTTTTTTCTTGAATACAAGCATGGAATATATAGGAATGGAGGCTAGGAGGTTACTTCATGCACAAGGAAAGAAGAGGTAGTTCCCACTAATTAAATCATATTTAAAATAAGAGGAGCAAGGAGAACCAAGCAAACGAAGCTATTTTTAGTAAATTAGGCTCACGGATGTGTTAAAAAGCAAACTTAAGTGAATCGTCGCATGAAAAATCACGCATGAAGATTCTAGAAAAAGTGGGTAGAACTACTTCCCTACCTAGGTGGTGGTTTTAGGACCACCATGCCCTAGGTGGCGGAGTTTCGACATTTAAAGCCAAAACAAGCACAGAAAGAAGCGGAGGAGCTAGAAAAATGCATGGAAAAGGTTAAGTAAGGTTATCTAGGCTACAAATATATACTTTAAATGGGTTTTGGAGCTCAAACACCTTCTCGAAAGGACTTTGAATCATCATTGGGATTTTTGTAACCGTTTTCCCGAAAATGTAGCACACGTGCAATTTTGGGTGCGTACATATTTCCCCCTCAGAGAAGCATCTTAGCCATGAAGAGGCGTAAAACGTAGAGTCGAGTATGGTGTTCCCGAAATGGGGAGTTAGAAGCTATACCTGACATGCCCGTGTGTCGAAAAGTCACCGTCTAAGTTCCCGCTACCTGCAAAATGGGAAAAGACTCAAGTGTAGATAGATAAAATATCGAAAAATAAACACTAAATTAATACGACAAGAGGACCTACCATTTGCGCGGGGATGTAGAAATATACCTGCGCCAATACTCCAGCCCTATAAACAAAAAACACTCAAAATGAGATTAGAAATATCATATATATTAAAACAAACTCATTTTTCGATTCATTTGTGCATTGTTGATTTGGAAAATTTGATTGATTTGGAGCTCTGGATTTATGGTGACCATTTCGACGTAGGTGGGTACCTACCTATTTTTCATTGAGATTGTGATCATGCCTCCATGAGTGGGAGATCGACCAGCACGCTCTCAAGGTTAGTTATTTCCTCTTTTGTCTTTTTATGCCCTAAAGTTAAAATGTTGAAAAGTTCACCTAGAGGGGGATATTTTCAAAATTTCTTGTCTTGAATGAGTCTTTAGGGGGGGGCCCATAGGGCATGCTTTTATTTTGTTAGAAATGGTCAATTTTTCATTTTTGACCATTTTTAGGGTTAAGGGCGCGTTTTGAAAATCGGTCAGGACCTGCCCAAGTAGGGGGTGGCGGTGGTTTTGGAACCGCCAACAAGGATGGGTCCTAGAACCGCCTCCAAGTGGCAGGCGGTTTCTAAGCAGTTGTCAAAACTTTTCTAAACTTGATTTTTTTGAATTTTTGATGTTTCATTATGTTTTTGATGAGCTTATCATGTGATGTACATTACTAACTTGCTCTTTTCTCATGTTTTGGTGAATGCAAAGGAAGGAGGAGTACATATGATGGAGCCAAGAGAGGGAGTGTGATTGGCTCCCTAGGATACTAGATCAGCTTACACAAGCTGATATGGACCTTCTTACAGTGGGTAGGCATCTAGCGGATAGCCTGGGTGCCCCATGTTACTCCTGCTAGTCACATTCTATGTGACTTATTCTCTTATTGGGATATGGACCGGAACACTTTCTAGTTTCCAAGTGTTAGGGGTGAGTGGAATATCACCTTGGAGGATGTATTCCACATCCTTGGGCTCTAATTCTTGGGAGACGATTGACATTGAGATGGATGGGTCCAAGGGAGGATGGCATAGTGGGCCACTTATATGGGAGATGTTGCCATCTCTTCTGGGTCAAAGAAGGGGATCAAAGTTCGATCTATTACCACTACTCCCATTCCCATTCTTCGGAGAGCCATCATGGGTATCTTGTCCTCGAGACTTATCGGGGACAAGGGAGGAGACACATTGCTATACTGTTGGGCCCTGATCATTACAAAGATTGAGGGGCATGGCCGGAAGTACGCCTGGGGCATAGATATTTGGGGACTACCTACCATGACTTGTATAGGGTAGTTTGATTATAGGGCAGTCCTTGAGCCACCCACTCTTGTCATGAGTTGGGTGTATGATCATATCACCTTATACAATAGGACATCCTAGTTTAGACCAGGGGTCGTTCAGGTAGCCAGGTGGATAGGGATGTCAGTTCTCTGGATGCCACACTAGCCTAATGGCTTCACTTGTTACTGGATACATGGTTTCCAACCCCTACCGGGATATGGCAGGATTATGGGGTGAGGAGGTTATGAATGTAGTGGCATGTTCCTCTATGAGTCAGCTGATTGACAAGGCCGGGAGGTTGGAGACCCACCCATTTGATCGGGTGCCTCAGCAGTTTGGCCTGACATACATTGACATGCTTCCTCCAGTGATCCCAATTTATAGGACTATTCAGGAGGCATGGAGGGGTCTTAGAGGGGATCCTGGTTGGACAGTGGTCACTCCTGGCATGCCCATTGCAGTTAGGTGTGTAGTCTGGGCTTGAAGAGCAGTTGGTGCTCCTCGAGCACCTTTACTTAGGATTGCGGCCGCTCCTGCTCACAGCGGGGAGGAGGATGAGCCGATCAGTGTGGACTCCAATTTTGAGGAGCACACAGGGGATGAGATAGGACAGTCTATCGAGAGAGAGGAGTCAGAGGAGGATGAGGGAGCAGTCCCTTCGCAAGGAGAGGAGAGTGACCCTGAGTGGCATGACACTTAGGAGATTCTTAGAGTTGCACAGGAGGAGGCGAGTGCAGAGAGAGAGACACAATGGTCTCAGAGACGACACTTCCTCACTTTGAGAGGAGGATGATGAGTCTGTGATGGGACATCATCATGTTCATTTTGGAGAGGCCCCCACATCCAAGAGTACACAGTATAGCTCCGATCCTACATGGATTCCTAGAGACCTGAGTAAGTTTGACACTCTCTTGATCCTGTCTATTGATTTTTATGCTAGTTTAGTATTCTCCTTTTGAATTGCATTTTTGTGATTTTCTAACTTATTGTATCTTCCTTTTTTTTCTTTTTGAATCATCGTGCATGAGTGGAGAGAGATTATTCATTAGTGTGTGCATGGACACCTTATTGATCCCTTCGGGGAAGACTCGGGCCGATGACTGTAGATTTGAGATAGCCCTTAGCCATCGGGTGACATATACGATGTCTTAGCCCCTATCTAGAAGGTGGTGGAGATAGTGACTATCTTCGTACTCGGGTTGTTGGGTACGAGACTGCGAGTGTCCGATGAGGTGGAGTCACTCTCAGAGTGAGGCTATGGGTAGTGGGCACCATCATGAGCACTCACATCATTTGGTTCATTCCTAGCACTATCGCCATCTACAAAACAAGGATCCCTAGACATGGTCACACACCATCCGAGGGATCCCATGGGATTGATGGCTACTTGAGCCTTTATTATTTTGCATGATTTTGACACTTATATGATTTTTTTTATATTTCGGGCTCATTACAAGCATTTTGACCATGCCTAGTGCATGATGGCATATATATAAACTTGACCCATTATGATATATATAGACTCTATTTTTGGTTCGAGTATTCCATGTATTTGAGTTGACTTCTTTTGGTTTATTTCGCATGTGTACTCTAGATGTTTAGAATTCCATTTTTCAATGCTTTTCAGAATGTATGCAATGGATATGAATGACAACAGAATGATTTCTTTTTGTATTTTATAATGTTGATATATGATGATGCAAACACAATGTGATTTTAAACTTAGCTTCTTTAGCAATCTTTGGTACTTCATATTGTTTTGACAAAACATGATGATAAGATGGTATGATGAGTAGATGTACTTGCCCCACTCCTAACCCCATGCAACTAGTAAGATGCGAGGGCTCAACACCGAGAGTTAGAAAGGACACAAGTTATAAGAATTTGTTGAATGGTAATGATGAGAGATAGACAAAGGTTTGGAAAAACCAAATTGCGACGCTACAACTTTACCCTACTCAAGTTACTTCATAGTTTAGAATGTGAATTGCTTTGTAGTTTATCTAGACTTGGATCCATAGATGGCCACTTGGTTGACAAAATCTGGTTTTAGGGTTTTGAACTCTCTTGGAATTTTGGACATCTAATTCACTTTGTTTTTGACTTATGATTTCACAACATTTGAATTAATTGTTTATGACTTTCAAGCTTTTCAAAGAGACCCCCTACACCTTTCCCCATGCTACCAGTAGGAAGCATGGGCTTATCACCATGGACAAGGCATAGGTGAGTAAGGAATTTCCTCCTTTCCCAACCCTACATCACTAGTAAGAGATGCAAGCTCAACACCGAAGGTTGGTAGGGAAAAGAAATGTGTAAAAAAAAAATTTTTTTGTGGATTTGTAATTGATTTACTTATTTGAGAAAAATGTTTAGAATGTTCTTATTTCCAAAGAGATGTATATGGGATAGATGTGACACCATGAAGCTTCTAGAACAGACCATGGGCAAAGACACCTAACCTAGAAAGAGACCAAAAGTAGAACCAAGTATGCAGGCCTTGGTATGGTTACCATCAAAACTTTGTCTTATCTTGCTTGGATTGATAAATTGATTCAAAAATAAACGATTGATGATGATATGAAAGTTTGAAGAGATATGATTTGAATGTTTTGTCAATGTTTTCATAAGTTTTTAAGAATTGTTATAAGAATAAGTTCCTTGATCACAATTTTTACAAAATGACTGGCAGATGAAAATGCAATGCAGATGTAGTAATGTACATATGAAAATGTTGATGGATCATGCGTAGTATCTTTTTAAGTGAAGAGAGTTAATGGATTCGCTAAACTCCTCACCTTCTAGTGTACATAGGTGAAATGCCCCATTTTGTAGTCCTCTACTACTGATATGGACCTAACCACCTAGGTCTGAATTTCCTTCCTTCACGGTCTTCTTGTCTATCGGTTGTCAAGTCTTAAGACCAAGTCTCCCTCATATATTTCATGTTCGTAAACTTTCTTGTTATATTCCGTAGGGCCATCGGTCAGTGTAAACATTGTGTCATTGTGCAGTGTTGAGTCTAGTTTCATCAGAGACTTTCTAGTTGAGAGAGTCACGCTTCTCGATAACCCTCTTCTCCCAGGATCCCTTAGAGAAATACGAGACTAGGTATTTCAACTTCGAGTGGTAGAACCGCTTCAGCACCAAACACCAAAGAAAAGGGGTTGCCCCCATTGGTGTTCTAACTGACATTTGATAGGCCCATAAGGCCATGGAAAGAGATTTAAATGCCAATCTCATTTGTTTTCCTTAACAGTTTTTAGGAGAATGGATTTTAACATCTTATTGGTAGCTTCAACTTGTCCATTAGCCTGAGGATAGTAGAGAGAATTTGTATGATGACTTATCTTGAACTTTTCACATAAACTCATGTACCTCATCATTTTTGAATGATGTGCCATTATCAGAAATAATGACTTATGGGACCCGTACCTACAAATGATTTGGTTCAAAATGAACTTAGAAATTACAGAGCTAGGTATGGTGGTAAGAGGCATGGCTTCTACCCACTTGGTAAAATATTTTGTGGCCATGATTATGAAGTTATGGCCATCAGTTGATGAGGGAGAGAATTTCCCTATCAAATCTAGGCCCCATGTGGAAAAGGGCCATGGAGTCACGATCGGTTATAGAGCTTGTGTGGGTATGTGGATCTCATGAGAGAACTCCTGACATTTATGGCATCTGCAAAATTCTACCGCATCATGCTCTAGCATGGGCTAGAAATAACCCATCCGATGTATTTTCCGAGTGGTGGCATGGCCACCAAAGTGACCTCCACATACCCCGCTATGTGATTTGTGAAGAATATTTTCAAGATTCCTCCATCAACACACCTCAATAGCATTCCATCAAAGGCTCTGTGATAGAGCACTTGTTCTAAAATAACATACTTAGTAGTGATGATGCGTAATCACCTTATTTTCTATGACGTTGCCCCTTCTGGGTATGTATGATCTATAATGAAGTTGACAATGTCAGTGTACCAAGGACATACGGAGATTGGGGGCCTGGTTTCGACATAATACACACACTCATCAGAAAGTCTAAATCTACAGATCACCTCCATCTAATGGGTTGTCATCCAACCAATCTGTAATGATTTGTCCCTTAATGGAACTTTTGATTAATGAAAGTTAGTTCAAACTCACCCATTAGGGTTATGAAACATCCCACCTTTTTAGATAAGGATCCTTGTGTGAGGAATGTCCGTAGGTGATCAGATTTAACGATAACCCTTGTTTCTTGATTTAGCATATAATTCCTTAAGCATTTTTGTAAAGACTATAGCGAGGCACTCCTTCTCTGCCTGTGTGTAACGTGTCTCATAATCAAGTAATGTTTGACTAATGAAATAAACCGCACGTTCATGTTTATCATCATCCTCCTGAGCCAACATACAAGCTAGTGAGACATCAGTAGCTCATGAATATAGGATCAGGGGATGATCGACCTAGGTGGCATGAGTGTGGGAGGAGATAATAAGAATCATTTAACCGAACTTGAATGCTTCATTGCACTCCTCCATCCAGTCGATGCAATAATATTTCTTCAACAGATTGTTGATTGGATGAATAGTGAAAGTCAAGTCAGGGATAAACCTTCGGATTGCACCAAGCTTCCCTAGGAAATATCTGATTCCGGACTCATCTGATGGTGGAACCATTTCTAGCACAACTCATATTTTGGCTGGGTCAACATCAATCCCTCGTGAAGATATAATGTAACCCAGAAAGCTTGCCTCTTGTCACACCGAATATGCATTTCTCTGGGTTTCAATGTGACACCATACTCGATTAATCGAGAAATAATGACACGAAGAACCTCTGGGTGATCACAACACTTCTTGGCCTTATCCAAAAGGTCATCAACGTAGGATTCCACAATCTTATGGATAAGGTCATGGAATATATAGGTCATTTCTCATTGGTACGTAGCGCCAACATTCTTAAGGCCGAATGGCATGACCGCGTAGCAGTAAGTTCCCCAAGGAGTTATGAACGTAGTTTTAGCTTGATCCTCATCGGAAATCCTGATTTGGTTGTATCCAGAAAACCCATCCATGAGAGACAACAACTCAAACCCAGTTGTTGCGTCAACAATAACATCAATGGATGGTAACGGGAAGTCATCTTGGGACAAGCTTTGTTGATATCCCGGAAGTCTATGAAAATACGTATTTTCCCATTCTTTTTAGAATGGGGATGATGTTGGAAACCCATTGTGAATAATCGAATGGTTTAATGAATCCTACCTAGAGAAGCTTCATTACTTCCTCTTTCACCATAAGGGCCACCTTTGGCTTCATGGGTCTTGATTTCTACTTAATTGGTTTAGCATCGGGTCTGGTGATGAGATTATGAACTGCGATGTGTGTGGTAATTCCCGTCATTTCCTTATAGCTAAACGTGAAGGATTTTTATGCTCCTTGAGGATTTGGGTATGTATTTCCACCTCCTCTAGAGTTAAGGAGGATCCTAGTTTTAAGATCTTTGGTTCCTCCTCCATGCCGATGTTTACATCGATTGTTCCTTCAATTAGGGAAGCATTTCCTTCCTCGAATTCTGGTGGGGCCAGAGGTAGCTCCAAGTCCCCTTCTTCTTCTACCTCGTAAATCTCAAGATCCTTTCCCGGAGAGGTCTCGACCATGGGATTCCCAAAATAGGAAGAGGAATGTGGGATTAGAGAGAGGTCTATTTCATGGCAAGTAAGATGTAGTTCTTGTGAAAGTGTTTAAGTATCTCAAATTCATTTCATCACTATCGATGGGGTCTGAAAGGTTGGGATGACCCTCGGCCTCCACATATGTCAGCATTGGTGTCATTGGTGCTTTATGAATCAAGGGTTCAACGTGAATGAGACCGTGAAGTTGGTGTCCTCTAGGTCACTACTTGGGGTGAAGCGTGAAGCAGAAGTTACTATTGAGTCGAAGAAGGTTCTATTCACGTGGAACACTTCGATTGATATAAATTCAAAACCCTTTGTTAGGCCTAGCACAACTATTTTGTAGAGTTGTAGGTGTTCAGCTCTGGTCTCATATACCTCGGATATTTGATTCACAACCAGTTGTGAATCACCCAACACCCTAATATTGATGATACCCATTCTCTTAGCAACAATGAGACCCAATAGGAGAGCCTCATACTCAACACCATTATTTGTACATTCAAAGTCTAGTTTGAAGGTGAAAGGTAGAATCCTTCCTTCAGGTGAAGTAAGGATCACACCTGCCCCGACACCAAAATGACACTTGGCTCCATCAAAATGGAGAGTCCTAATAACTACTTGGAAAAATGGACGTTGGATCATCTTTCACATTTTCCCCTTTACCTTGGTCACTTCAACCATACAAATCTCATCTACTGGGAGGGAACCAAGTCCCAGAGTATGTCCCATACCCATGGAATCAAAGGGGAGAAGAATAGGCAAGTCCCTCTCTAATAGTTTGACAATTTTTGTTGTGGTTCCCAGGATACCATCTCTACAACCACAATTTCATCCTTGATGGTTGGAGTGCCCTCAATCAGCCCTGTGACTTCTAACTCTGTCATGGGCACAAGTTTTCCTCTGGTGTTTGCACAATAGTTTATTTAACTATTTGTGGGAAGCTCAAACTCAGAGTGAACACCTGGTCTCTTCTTTAAATTAGCCAGGTGTATGTCAAAAGGCTTTGGATCACCTTGTGCCACAAATACCTTCCCTAAATGTAAGAATCTTACCTCTTGAAACAGGGTGGAAGGGATTGCCTTCATGCGGTGGATCCAAGGATGACCAAGGATCATATTATAGTTGGTTTCCCGATCTATAATATAAAACTCAGTTAGTACCATCTTAGGCCCGAGGGTGACCGGTAATACGATAGTTTCGATTGATGTTTCCTTGAGACTATCGTAGCCCCTTAACATGTTTCTTTTGAGGAGAGATTAGTTAGTCTCCCCATACCCTAAATTCTAGAAAAGAGAAGGGGACTATGTTAACTACTGCCCCATCATCTACCATTACACATGTTTAACATAGTTGTTGTAGATCCAAACTTGTAAAAACAAGGCCGGATCACCTCTATGAGCTATCTCAACATCCATAGGCATCTTACTTATGTTAAACACAAACCCAATGTCCCTTTTGGGCTTCCCTGGAGGGAAAACATCGAATTCTATATTATTTACTTGTAGTTTTCGGTGGGAGTGATGTTAACTAGATGACCTAAACCTAGTGCTTCTAACAGTGTAGCTCGGTGAGCGGGGAATTTTTCAGTAGATCCAAAAAGGAAATGTGTGAAAAGGTCTTGGTTAGATCATTGATTAGATCATAAGCCCCTACCGGCTTGCCTAGTGTATCATGAGTATTTCTTGATGTATCCAGATAAATTGGGATTGGTTACGAAGAATAATCCCTGGCTCTTGTTGCATCGTTAATTTGGGGTCAACATCTAACTCTACCAAGCCCACAATCTTAGTTTGTTTGGCCATCGAGAGGAGGCCACCTGTGGGTTTGATGAAGTTGAAGCTTCACGATCATTAGTCCCTATCATAATACCTTTGTTGGAACCATTAGGATCTATCCTTCCATCTTTGGGGATGTGGAAGGGGATCATTAAAAATCAAGCAGTGTGTTCTGCGGGGATACTGGCCCCATGTAAGCATTTTGCGTTGGTGCGGTGGGGTTTGCTAGAAACATATCAACAAACAACTATCATTGATCCTCTTAGTAAGCATTGTAAAAACTTGTTGCAATCACGACATGTTCTCGCATCATGCCCACGTGAACCCTATGGAAACCACAATATAGATTAGGGTCATAATCTCGTGGCCTTTGATTTATTCCTTGTTGTGGCCCGAAATTACGATTACTGTTCATTTGTTGGAATTGGTTAGTGTACCCGCTTGGGTATTGACTAGAGCTTGGGGTCGGCATTTTCCTCTGTTGCTGAGGTTCTTATTGTTGTTGTTTTGTGGATGATTAAAATCCACAACATTTACCGAGGGTGAAAAATTATTACTCTCTATGATTGTTTCCATTATTGTTATTGTTATTTGTAACATTTATGCTAGTAGGATTAACAACATTAGGATTTTTGGGCTGGTTAGTCACACCATCATTCGTGACTCCACGATTCTTGTTAAGGATTTTGGTCCTTGATTATTATTTTTGTTGTTAGAATAGCCAGGATTGTTCTAACCACCGGGAGTGACTAACTTTCCATTTGCACCATAAGTTTTATGGCCACTATCAATAGCCACTTGGTCAATTCAGAGAGCACCTTCTAGTACCTCCTCATAGCTCATGAGTGGGAAATTTTGGACCTCTTCCTTTGTTTCTCTATTAAGAGAGTGGAGGAATAAATCACAAAGTTCATTTGATCCATGTTTGGGGCACTTGCGGAGGAGTAGAGAACCTGTCACCACCTCTGAATGAAGTGAGATGAAGACTCGTTATGCTCTTGCTTAATATGCAAGAATTCTCTTGATCCCTTTCTTAAAAACTTATTCATATCGAAAGCCTTGATGAACTCCGACACGAGTTGTTTAAAAGAGTGTATCGAGGCCTCTAGTATTTTGTAATACCAGTCGAGAGTGATGCCTTCTAATGTCTTAGGGAAGATTTTTGCAACAACTGCATCCCATGGGAGAAACTCTCGAATGGTTGTTACGTAGGCTTTGATATGAGCATTTGGATTACCTTCCCCTTTAAATTTTGGAAGATCGGGAAATGGCCTTGGGAGCATGACTGTCCGAATGGAAAAGTCTAGAGGCTCCTTTAGGTACTCAGAGTAGTTCCCATTGCGTAGGTTTCAACCATCGAAGGTCCTTGTTGGGGAGGCAAAGGTTGCATTGGCTATTAAAATGGCATGGCATAAGCATTCGTTGGGGCATATGGCATTCCTTATGGATAACCATAAGGACCGGATAGGTGTACGCATCTCCTTGTGGTGTCTTAGAATACATGTGCATATAAGGGGGTGGACCACTCTGATATGGGGTGAAGGCACGAAGCTAGGGAATGTTGCATTTCTGGCTGGTATAGCATTTGAGAACACACTTCCAGCTGGCACTGTTTTGGTATCCATATGTGGCATAAGGAGGCATACCCAAGGTACCTGTCCCAATTAATAAGTCTAGGGTTTGGAGTGCCCATATAATTCGGAGGATTTTGAGCCATGGGTATTTTCCCGTAGTTCGGTGGATATTGAGGAGGTCTTGATTGCCCTGCGTATGAGTTTTGAGTATTCTAGGTGAGCTCCAACTCTTTGACCTTATCCACTAATGTGGAGATAATGTCTCCTGTTGGTGAGGCATTGTTTTGCTTAGTGCCTGTGGTTTTGGAGGTTTGGGGAGTGTGATATCCCGCTATAAATTGCTCATTGCATGTTGCCACCCCTCGTTGGAAATGTTTTCATTTGTGGGAGGGGTAGTATTATTGATTTGAAGCGGGACTTCATTATGTATTTTCCAACCTAGTCATAGGTGTGGTCCATGTCCTGGAAGCGTTGTTCATTCTTAACATATCGTGCTAAATATTCTTCATCCAGATGCGGGAGATGGTCGATTGCATACTAACGGGTTCAGTCAAACAACACCCTAGGAGATGAACCAACCTCCCCTATGAGATTCATATTGTTGGAACTTGACTGTTCATGGGGGTAAGTTTGCGTGAATTGATCAAGTTCCTCAATGCATACGGAGGAACCAACGTTGACCCCTTGGAGGAGAACGTTGTGAGTGTTTGTTCTTTGATCCGCCCACGTTGAAAGTGAGGGGGACTGTTGCTATCCACCTGCTGGGTAGCTATATATGTTGTAACCCGGAATGGGCCAACCATATTCATCGAATCCCGACATATTTGAGGGGTATGAAAATACCCGCTAAATAAAGGGAAAAGAAAGTGTAATGGAAAATGGAAACGCTTAGAGACTAGCTCTTCACATTGGGTTCACCAATTTTGTATGATAGAAAATCAACACGTGACCTTCTTTGCACCTGACCTCCCAAGGTCGTGCCGAGACAAAGATGGTGTGGAATGGAAATGAAAATGATAGTGATGGTGATGGTCAAGCTAATTGGGAAATCTAATGTCTTGACGTGCAATAGTGGAATCTGTGAATCTAGGGCAAGGAATGCTCTCCTAACCTGAAGGGGTGTGATGGTACGGTCTAAGATGATAGCTACTGGAGACTCCAATCGATGTCTAATTCTATCGAGATTCTATTGATTGGTTGTGGAACACGTGGAAAGTAACCTACAGGTGCCTCGTATGGGTTTCAGACAAGGTCATGGAAGAAAAGACGAGAGGCGTAGTGAAGTTGTAGGGACTATGGGTGATTCTCTGGTCTAGTCTAGAAAGTCTTAGCCTGATTGGCTATTATGTTCAACAATGAAAGTTTGTGTAACGATATCTGGTGGAAGTGGTGAAGATATGAATACTAATGTGTGTAAGCTAGTGTCAATATCTAACTGATTAGCGGGCCGTTGGGTTGTGGGACCTATGGATCACAACCAAAGACTCGTTGAGGTTGAGGCCCTCATATGGTCATGCATGTAATCAAACCCTATTACCAGGAGCAGTCCAAAAGTCATAGGCTTGATTGGCAATGATGTTTAGTGTCTCTAATTGTTCTATCTTCTCAGTGTATGTTGTAGGTGTGTGTAAAACTATTAAACGTAAATTTGAGTCAATGTCAATTATTAACTCTTGCCCGTTGGGTTGTGGGACCAAAGGATCACAACTGTATGTCATTTTCTTGTTGAGGACCATTGATGGTCATGCAAGATAAATTGATTTGATTTTAGTAAATAAACTATCTATCAAGGGAAATCTAATCTATGTTTTTGTTGTTTTCTCAATATATCAGAATAAAGCGATAAAGCAAGCTAATCTATAGAAGTAAATATTTTTGTTCTTTTCTAACTTTTCAAACAATGCATGTAATCTAATAAACAAACTAAATACAAACAATTAGCCGGATGTACTAAATTTTGTGCGTAGATGTGTGATTTCAAACCTAAAACCTATTCTAACTCAATCAAAACTCTTCCAACCCTACCTTAGAAGTGAAGGACAAATCATAACCCTCATAGAGCTATTGTTCTCCACATCTTCCCAAACAATGTTAAAAAGAAAACTTCCTATTGATTTGATCTACTTGTAATTATCTAACTAATTGAAATGAATTGTTTCTCTACTCTATTTGATATGTAATTAACAATTTGATAAACAAAGTAAAACAAATACACAACTCCAACCTAGAAGAGCAAGAGCTTTGGAAAATTTGGTAGTGTTCAATATCTGTCCCCTTAGTTCTTTCCTTTCTCTGAGTGTTCGTATGAGTCCAAGGGATTGGGAATGCAAAGAACAACAACAAGATGATGGCACTTGAGAAATGGCAGCTTGGAAGAAATCTGGACGCATGCAAGTAGAAGAGAGATAATGCAAGATATCTGAGCTTGGCTATGCAATTTCTAGTAAGACTATGGCAGCAAAAACAAAACAAGATACACCAATTTCTCTGACAGGCCTTTTGCTTGAATACAAGCATGGAATATATAGGAATGGAGGATAGGAGGTTACTTCATGCACAAGGAAAGAAGAGGTATTTCCCACTAATTAAATCATATTTAAAATAGGAGGAGCAAGGAGAACCAAACAAACGAAGCTATTTTTAGCAAATTCGGCTCACGGATGCGTTCAAAAAGCAAACTTAAGTGAATTTTCACATGCAAAATCAGGCATGAAGATTTTGGAAAACCGAGTAGTAGAATCGCTACCCTGCCAAGGCGGTGGTTTCCAGGACCACCGCCGTCTCGGGCAAATGGTTTCAAACCGCCGCCAGGTGGTGGTTTCGACACTTAAAGCCAAAACAAGCATAAAAAGAAGCGGGGAGCTAGAAAAATGCATGGAAAGGTTAAGTAAGGCTGTCTAGGCTACAAATATACACTGCAAATGGGTTTTGGAGCTCGAACACCTTCTTGAAAGGACTTTGAATCATCATTGGGGATTTTTGTAACCATTTTCCCAACAATGCAACACGTGTAATTTTGGGTGTGTGAGCCTTAGTACATACATATACTCATACATATATATATATATATATATATATATATATATATATATATATATATATGTATATATATATATATATATATATATATAATATAATACAATATCTCCAAAAACTACTCAAATATATCATAATCTTCTATATTCGTGAGTTAGTTCAATAACTCTACACGAACGGTTAATCTATATGTGATATATATTGTTATTTCTAATAATACTATTAACAATCTTTTGTATTAAATACGGTTAATCAAAACTTACTATTTACCATACGGTAAATCACCCACGAATCAGCATCATTCACCTTGCCATATTTTCTTCAAGACTTGCAAGTTGCTTCCTACGTCCCAACTTGATCTTGTCACCACCACTAATATGAGTCACGAGAAAAAACATAAAGAAGGCCAAGATTGAATGCAAAATTCTTAAAAGGAGCTAACTTGGTTGACAGAAAAGTGTTGTAAAGAGCACGTAGAAGAACTTTGAGCCGAAGTCATAGAGATAGAAAATAAATCAGCGTAAACCAAAATCCAAACTCAACTATTAGTCAAGCTTGAGGTAAGGCTAAAGGATTTTCATTATTAATTATCTTAATTCTCCTACCTTTCTTGATGTCATATAAGTTATGTCACCTATCCACGGTGTCGTTTTCTCTACAATTCCTACTATATTTATAATTCTCTATACGGTCCCTCCCTGTTTGGATTCACCTCCTTCTCTTCCCTTAGAGTTCTAGGGGCTTGAAGTCTTCTTGGGGATCGTAAGATCTATGGGAGCACTGGTTATGGTCGACCCTGCAACTAAACTCAGATCTAGGTTGGTATCTTCTCGCCTACGCATCAATGTCCCCGTGAGCTCCAAATTTCCTCAAACAATTTTTCTAGATTTCTCAATCGACAAATGGGAACAAAATATTGAATTCAAGATCTCGCCGATCATTTATGACAAATGTCATGTGGTTGGTTATGAATCGTTGACCTGCTCTCTAGATTGCATCTCGGTTGGAGAATGATCTGAGCTTGGGCCATCCGTTGTATGACGTGTCGGGAGTGGAGGAATCCATCGACGCAGGAGCTAAAAGGAGGAATGCATTTTTGTCTCCCAATTTGTGACGCCTATGATTCTGGAGCTTGGTTATGTGGAGACGGGTGTTCGTTGCAGAGCTTATGGCATGAAGGGTGCGGTATCGTTGGCCTGCATACACCAACGATTCCAAGTTGGGTGGGAGGTTATCATAAATTCAAATTTTGAACATTGTATTAATGAGGCAGGTGGTCTCGTGTCCACATGTATCTCATCTGCTATGTTCCTTTCTCAAACTAGTGATAACGGTGTGGACAATGGACTTCATGGAGGGAAGGTTGGAGGTTTTCCTCATGAGGAACGTTGTCGAGTCTCACGGTAAGGAGATGGTGCGGTTGACAGGGGTGGTTGGACTATGGTACAATCCAAGAAAGTTGGGTGGAGCAATTGTGTGATGCGGAGTCATTTCCGAGCGGCTTCCACTTTTGTTTCTTGAAGTTTAGTTCTCTCTTTATCTTGTGTCAAGTTTCATTGTCCTTCTCTTAGGTGTTGCTAACTTCGGTTTTCTCGTATGTTTTCAGGGTTTTACCCTAGTTCTTCTTGTGGTCACTTGTGACCAGGCTTATGTGGATATAAAGGGTTTTTGATCCCTTCAAAATCAATTTTTTTTTACCCTTATCTAAAAATAATAATTGTCTATACTATTAAAAAATGGAAATTTATTTGTGTAATTTGTTTTCCATGATATTCTAATTTTAATTTTACATAAATCTCTTAGAATGTGTAAAAAAAAACTATATATTGGATTACGTGGTATTTCAAATCTTTTGAATGTGGAGATTCAACATTATTATATCAACATTTTTAAATTATTCACTAAAGACAATTGTGATAGATAATGTAATAATAAACATTAATTTGTTTAGGGAAGAGATGTGAATTCTCTACAATGAATGGTTGAAGATGTAAGTTGTATACAAAATTCTTAACCAGATATTTGAATGTTTGAATATCCACAATATTTAAAAATGAATAAATTAAATTTCCAAAAATACTAAAACAACTATACAATTCTTCCAAAATGTAGAAAGTCTATCAAATAATTGTGATAAAAAGAACTAATTTATGTAATGTACATTCCAAATTATATTTTCACATGAGATAAAATTTCACTTTATTATTATTTTTGTTAACCTATAATTTTCATTATCAATTTCATTCATATTATTGTTGTTTTAGGGACCATCTAATATTGTAATTATTCCACAATTTTTAATACATCATTGAGGGATTTATAAAGTTTTGAAATAATTTAGAGGGTTCAATCTAAAAATAAAAAGATATAAACTGTAATAAACAAAATGTGTATTAAGTAATTATAATTTATCTTGTGAATAAATTTTCAAGAATAGTGTTTAGTTGTTGTCTAACATATTAAAATAAATATATTGAAAATATTAGTATTAGTTAATTTATTAAATATTAATTACAAACTTATTGTTATTTTATACACTTATAGAAATAATGATAATATAAATATATTTCTAAATATTAACATTAGTTAACATAAAATATATTAATTTCATATTTATAGCTATAATATATAGTGACAAGAAAGTGATTTGTAAAAGTAGAAAAAGGAACTTGAAGTTTAGTCAAATTACCCAAATCCCCACCTACTCATCAACTCAGTTGGGGCTCACCGGCGGCTCCCAGAGCCACACCCATGATGGTTGGAGCCTACCACCTCCGCCTCCACCGCCATTAGACAAGTTCCCCAAATTCCTCTTGTCATCTCTCCCACACGGGTGGTTGTTGATAATGAAGAGGAGGACCCCTTAGGATGGGGTTTGGATATACTAGACACTGGCAAAGACCTTGCTGGTAGTGGATAGCCTGATGATCATGACCCCCTCCATGTTGTATTTATGTTGCATCAACTTGACTTTGGTGTTCTTGTTTTGATGTTTTCCTAGGATATTCCTAGTGTGTTTTGATGTATTCCTAGGCATGGTCTAGTGTGTTTGTGGAATTCTCACATACAAGATGATTTTTTTGGGAAAATATTATATTGTGTTTCCTTTAATATAATATTATATCTTTTTCATCAAAAACAAAATTACCCAAATCAATATTTTTCCATATTTATATTACAAATATGATGTTATTGTTATTCCCTATTCTAGTGTCTTTTTGCAACAATTGGTGCAACTACTAGTAATGAACCAATTTCAAACAATGAATAAAATTTTCTACAAGTGGATTTATCAACATATAACATTTAGACTTTTTTAAGTAATACATGTTTTTTGACTTTGTAGAATTCCAATGTAGTAAAATTTTATTGATGTATTTCAACATAATTGAGGAAGATTTATATCCTTATCTATTTTGGAAATGATTTTAAGTTATGATTAAATTGAGAGTTTCAAAAATCAATATCTTTCTTAATAAATTTTTCACATTCTTATAAATTGTAAAAGATTAGCATCAAATTTCATATTTTATTTAAGTAGGTTAGTTTTATGATGGTCGAATTAAAGTAGCTTCTTAGTTAAGGAATGCATTTATATCACAAATATAAGAAAGTTGTTATCATTGTATATTTATTTTTTATTTTCTTGAAAAACTAATGTATAATAAAATAAAATAATTCATATTTCACACACACACACAAAACATATTCCACACATTATATATATATATATAATATATATATATATATTATATTTATAAACATAAGTGTTCCTTAATGAATGAAATAAGCACACAAACTACCATGATCAACCCTTAATGTGATAAGTTCCTCCCTTAAAAATAATCATTTAAGGCCGTACATGTAGAGGGAAGTTGTAGACATCTAAAATGTTGACATGAATAATTATGATTCATCTGTCCTGTAACATCATCTAAATCCATATAATAATTAATAATAAGATTAATTATTATTAATCCATTTTGTCATTTTTACCCTTTATCATTTTATTATCCTTTATCATTTATCTAATATTCCATCATTCCATTATTAATCCTTTTAATCCATCATCGTATCCCATTTTATCATTAATCACTTATTATATCATATTATCCTACTTTAATCCTTCATTAACATTTTCTAGGAATTTAATATTCCTACTTCTCCCTACCCACATACCCTATACATCCATGCACGTAGCCTTTCCATGTAACTTCTCCCCTAACCATCATTTATTAAAATAATCTAACTTAATCCTAATCTCATCCTCACCACTAAATCTAGAGGCTTCTATTTCTATAAGCCTCTCTAACTTTATCCTTCCATCCATGAATTCTTCCCTCCAAGTGTTAAACTCAAATTCTATAATTTTCCGTTATAGAGAATTCTAATCCTCACATGCAAATCTAACTTGTATTCATCCTTCTCATTGAATCCTCTACCCTTCAACTATAAATCTATCCATCCTCCTGCATGAGAGCCATATTAAGAATCCATAGCCAACCTCTTCCAATTTTATCAATAACTCCATCATCCATCTACAAAGCATTTCATCATTCATCTTCATCAATCAAGAAACCCAAGAAAGGTCAAGAGGAGGTGTTGCTCGTGTGTTTCCACTAACATATGAAGAAAATGCAATCAATCAAGAGAAAATCCAACACATCAAAGGAGGATATTTGTAACTTGTAGGTAAGTGTAGGTAATTTTCTCTCCCCCTTTCAATCCATTGCTCTATATAAGGTATTTTTGATAAGATTAGATTAGGGAAGAAAGTTTCTTTGTTTTCTCACATTTTACTCACTAATATTTTTAACATAGACATTCTGGAACCCACCATGGGGCTTACCCCCAATTATTTATCATTTTCAATAGTATTTCATCCCTAAAACAAGTTGTCAAAATTTGAAAAATTTTCATTTTCATTTGCACCTTCAAAATTTGAATTTTTGTGTTCATCTTCTATTTTTTACGTTTTGGCCCATTTTCTCTGTGCATTGGCACATTTTCAAGATACAATGGCTCCTTTTCCTTACATTATCACTTTTGTGCAATTTTTGGCATTTTGCATGTTTTGGAACCTATGCAAATAGTTTGGTTCCTATGATATTGGTTCCTATGCAAATAGTTCAATACTTATGCTTTGTGTTGTAGCACTTTTGTTTCCTAACATCCGAGAGCCATAAATTTTGATCCCAAACTCAAAAGGACTCCATTTCTTTTTTCCCGAAAAGGTATCAAAAATATATATGTAATGAAATTGTTAATTTATCTTTTTAAATGATAAGTTTTTTCATGGTTTTTATTTTCCTAAATTTTGTCATTTTAACTACACATTGAGTTAGATTTTTCTTGCTCCATACTACTAACATTTGTGTGTAGCTTCCTACTCTTACTAAAGATAAAAAATCAATCTAAAAATACTAACCATTTTGTTTCTAGCATGATTGGTCCAAGACATTTGGGGTTATAATCAAACTACTAATATTTGTTTTATAGGGTCTCCTCTTGAAGACCTAATAATAAAACTACTAATCTTTATCATTTCATTTTATCATCTAGAATTTATTTTCTTGCATTATATTTCTTGTGCATTTACCTTTGTTTTTTTTCATCCCGAAGGAAAAACTATGTATGCTCTCCTCTCACGTCCTAGGACGATCTTGAGGATCAAAATAAGATAGCCTTCAAATTTTTTGCTTTTATGGTAAACATGACATGGAAGTGATATCCATTCACTTTCCATATTCGATGGGTCTCGTGACCATGGGATTCATCTCCACACATGAGAAACACCACATGTTCCAACGGGGTATATATATTATGGACAATTGTCGTTATTGGCTAAGAACTTTTTGTTTAAAGTGACATGAAGTGATGGGATTCTACATCCCAAAACCTAGGCCTTAGGCAACATCCTTATAACATGGACTTGGGACCAACATACCGTAAGGTATATCGAGGACTCCCCTATTGAGCTCATCCATACTAGACTAGGAAACCATTTGGCTGCATATAAAACTATAGTGCAAGGAGGTCACCCTCCTAAGATCACTTGCTAGCCTACCCCACATTGACACATAGGTGGAGATCCAATTATGGAACCATCATCGGTGTGTGGTATTAAAAGTGGGATATAGCTTTGTTGAAATCACACTTGACTAGTTAAGGTGTGTGTTGCATGTTTGTTTTTTTCTTGTGAACACCCTTAAACATCCCATTGCTTTAAAATTTTAACAATCATAATAATTAACCATCCTTAATCACACAATCTAAATCACATCATCAACAACCCTAATCCAAATCTAATCATTAACACATCCTATGAAAACATGGATTTTGATCCTAAATCCCTATCCTCTTCAAACCAACACAAAAAAGCCTACCTATTTTCTAACTCCATTAACCAAATTATCCCATCATCCCCCACCCATCAAATTCAATCATCTCGATTTTACCATGAAGGTCTCACACACTATCTAACACATTAACAAACAAATATCAAACCTAACATCCTATCTTAACCAAACCCCATCCCTTCCATCTAAACCAATCCCATCCACAATTTCCTCTTCCTAAGATCCCTACCCCTCACCCCATTGAATTCCTCTTTAAGGAACCTCAATCATCTCAATCCACATCTCGACCTAATCAACATAAATCACTATCCCAACAAGCTAATTTGTTGAATTTGACCATCTCACTAAATTTGACCTAGACCAAGAGGAAATCCTTTATTTCATGACTAATCTATCCACCCATTCCAAATCCACACAACCATCCCAAACACCAACCTCAAATCCTATCAACCATCATGACCCACATATTCCTACCATCAAAACTCATACACATAATTTACCCTCATCCAAAACCTCAACTCCTAAATCCAATCATCATAAAATATATCATCGAGTCCCTTTCATATATCTCGCAACAACCCCAAAAATTCATCCATCATCATCATCTCCCAAATCTCATCTTAGTCCTCCATACTCATCGTCTTATTCATCAACCTAATCCTATGGAATTTCTCCTAGATAGTCCCACATCCCCTAATCTAACATTAAATCTAATCTCTAATCTTATCTCATCTCCTTCACCCATAATCCCAATACTATCTCATCCACCAAGACTCATAAGTCACTCCCATCCATTTCTAACCCCAATACTAAACCATTTAATGTGGCTCCTCTGTCACCCTCATCATCTTCATCCACATCTAATCCTAATTCATCCCCTTCATCACCTAAATCTGACATTATCCTATCCTCTAATCCTATTTCATCTCCCCCATCCCCCAATCCTAAAACATCTAAAGTGACTCCTAAGTCAAAATTCCAAACCTAATAAATCCAATCCAATACTTTCCCTACCCCATCTCTTACCTAATGTAATGAGGTTATTATGCTACCTTCATCTCCTTCACCCCCAATTTAATCAAATCTAATGAGGTTCTTACACCACACCCAGATCTTAAATCCCCTCATCCTAAACATCACTCAAATCTAATGTGACCCTCATATCACACCAACCTCCTTCATCTAAATATACACCATCTTCTTCATCTACATCTAATAATCCCAAACAATATAATCCTAAACCAAAACCATCTACCTCAAAACCACATACTCAAACCGATCCAAAATCAAATAAATCTACTTTGACCTCTACACCCAAAACATCCACTTTAGCCCCAGGCCTAATCCACACCCTTCTTCTTTAAAGAAACAAAAATATAATCATAAATCATAAATCCAAATCAACTAACACATCTCATTATCTACCCAATCCTACACCTTTAATTCATGCTACCTCAAAACCATTTAACCTAACTCACTTCACTCCATTAAGAGAATCCTTGACCACCAACTTCCATCATCTAAAAACCTTCAACATGATCATCCATCCCCAATCAAATCACACAATCAAAACCTTCCCAAACCATCTTAGTATCAGGAAAACTATTATCATGACTTCCATCACACCCATGGATATTTGACCAATCGTTTCATGCAATTTAGGTCTTATGTCCAAAACCTCATTAACCAAGTAATTCTTATCCTTGTACCTCTTTATCCACTAACCTTTCCATCCCAACCCTATCGCTAACCATTATTGACCATCCAAATAACACTCGACCTTTAAACATCATTATCCATCCACATCCCATCATACATCCAAACATCCTCCTCGACCAAAACCAAAAAAATCTCACCTCCCATCCTTTGTTATGTTGACCTCTTAGCAGAGATAATAAAACTATAACCCACATGACATCATCTTCCCCATTGATTTCATACCCTATAGCCAAAAATATGTTTTTAATATGAAACATTGAGGCAAAATGCTTAGGCATCTATGAATAAGGAATTCACAAACCCATCTCTCTTCATCAAAATTTGGGTTTTTTAAGATTAGGGTATAAACCTAACACTAACAATGCCCCTCCCACTACTCCATCACAACCCATTTCTACTAGCCCTATTGTCCATCCTACCATCCCAACCACTCAACCCAACCAAAAATCATCTAACCCCCCTATAAATACCAAACACCTAAAAAATGGATTGAGCACATAATTCATCTCTTGCACACGAATGTTCCTTCCTTCCCACCTATCCTCCTTCCATCTAATATCCAAATCCCTTTTATCTAATTCAATATTTCATCAAATCCATTAATATCCTCTTATAATCCAGTCATTTGACCACTCGATCGGCTTAATCACACATGTTGTAAGCCAATAGTACTTACTACAATCGTGTGACTTTGGTCTATCTTTACCTCCAACATTTCAACACAATTTTCCTCCCATAGATCGACATACTTTAACACACATAATTAACTTATAGTGAAGACCCTTGGGTGTGTCTTTTGAAACTCTATTTAATTTCATCTCCACACTCATTTCTATCCCCCATCAAGCCACTAGTTATTCTTAACCCCTTGAGAGTTTTCAAGAGAGTGGAAGCTCTTTAAGCAAAAAAAAATCCAAATATAAAAAAAATTAATAAAAACAAATCACATCAAAATTAAAAATATCAAATAAAATCCACCTCAAGACTCTCTCTAGAGGTTTATCAACATCTCTACCATGGCTATGGACACATGGTTGGTAGTAGAGAAATTTTGTGATAAGAATCAGATGCATCTTCGTTGGGGCTATGGATGCCTGGTGGAATTGAAGCAATGCACGACTTAGCCTTCCATTCACCCTCCATCCACCTATTTTACTTAATCACTCCATATACATTGGCTAGTTTGTCTTCATACACTACCCATTAAGTCTTCACTTCAAGTGGTAATTAACCATTACAATCACACACACTTTGATCTCTCATGGAGACATAGGGCTCGCATGTTGCTAGGTATTGTTTGGACCTTAGTCATACTTCTATTTTAGTCCAACTCTTTCCTTACAACATGTGGCGTTATGCTCATCTTTATTTCATCACTAATTTTATTTTCCTTCCATCCATTACATCCACATCCTTTTTACCTTAGATAAAACATTCATGGGAAGACAATGATCCTTTCATTTTCATCTAATCATCTTCATGTCCCTTTTCAACTGTCATCATGATGACTAGTATCAACCTTAGTATCATTTGCTAGGGGCATCATCCATTTTAGATACCCCTCACTTCCTATCATACCCTATAGATGGGGAAAATCAAACCCATCCATCTATCCACATAGGCCACCATACTCTATACTTAGGGGTACACCACACCTATCCCTCAATCCATCCCCCTATACTTAGAGGCATATCTTATCATCCTCCATATCCACCATCTTATCCTATACCACATCCCTCATCTTTCTATCTCACATCCCACATCACATATAATCCTAACATATTAATAAATCCATATCCTATCCACCCTATCCAATTTCCCTCAATCCTTCCCTTTCATCCTACCCGAACATGCTTTAGGACTTATAGGATAAAGGCACATCCCATCCCTTCTATATCCATTCCCGTCTCAAAAATTTCCCCCATCCTAAATCAAACAACCTCAACATCCCGATCAAATAATCTAAACATCAAAACATCCAAGAATCTAAACATCCAAAATATAAAAACCCACCTTAAAAAAAATCCATAAAAATTATAAAATCACACCAAAACAAAATCCAAAAAGCAATGTGTGTGTTTTTTCTTATGTGTTTTTGCTTGCTTATATGTAGTTATATTTTGGTGATGATATGAGTCCCCTCTTATTTATTTTTCTTTTACATGGTCTAATGATATGAGGACCATATTTTTACAATTACATGTCTAATGATATGAGGACAAGTACATTTGGGAATTCAATCACCGTGGTCTCAATTCCTTGGTGTATCTTGATTTATGCCACACAAATCACAACTAATAATGATGATAACCGAGGGAACTTTATGGTAGCACACCCTTATATCATCATATTTTATTCTTATCATCACCCATACCTAATCCTCATCATCATCTAGCTAACTATATAACTTCCTCATCCTTCTATCAAATCAATCCTTTCATCAATCAATACATATCCACATCCAAATATTATCCTCTCACATCCAACATCTAAATTCTCACCCCTTGGATGTGGCATCATCTAATATCCTACTATCAATCAAAATCATAATTTCATCCATTCTCATCCAATTCTATCAATCCCAAAATTAACATTTCTTCTCTCATCTAAACATATTTATTATTTTAATCCAACATCCTCAAAATATAACATCTTCATATCCAACATCCTCAAATCTACATCCCAAATCTTCAATCCTAACCCTTAACTAGGGCATCTTATAATAAAAATCCCCAACACCTAACCCCTCAACCAAGGCATCCTTAAATCCAACTCCTAAATCTACACCCTTATCATACATCGATGACCGAGGCATCCTCTAATCCAAAATCCAATGTCTCTTCTCTCCTCTCCTATAATACCATAAACTTCTAATCCTCTAATACTTCATCCTCATCATTGATATTTTAATCCTCTCATCCTCTCTCATTTACTCACTTGGCTCTCTCCTCTTTTTGAGTGGTTACCCACCTCATTCCTCCCTACCTAATCCCTCGAGGGGACATCATATCACCATCATAAAGTTTTTTTCTTAGAACATGTCATTGCTATGCAATAACACATTCAAAGAAGGGGAAAATATCAACATGATTAATTATGATTCATCTATCCTGAAACATCATCTAAATCCATATAATAATTAATCACAAGGTTAATTATTATTAATCCATTTTATCATTTTCCCCTTTACCATTTTATTATTCTTTATCATTTATCTAATATTCCATCATTCCATTATTAATCCTTTTAATCCATCATCATATCCCATTTTATCATTAATCACTTATTATCTCATATTATCGTACTTTAATTCTTCATTAACATTTTATAGGAAGTTAATATTCCTACTTCTACCTACCCACCTATCCTACACATCCCTACACTATATTTTCGTGGTAACCTCACCCCTAATCATCATTTATTAAACTACTATAACTCTAATCTTAATTACATCCTCACCTCTAAATCTAGAGGCTTCTATTTCTAGAAGCCTCTCTAATTTCTCCTTCCATTGAAATTTTAATTCAATGGAAGCTTCTTCCCTCCATGAATTTTGAATTCAAATTCTAGAATTTTTATTCTAGAGAATTTTAATCCTCACAACATCCTCCATCCTTGATCCAAATCCAACTTGGATTCATCCTAGCCATTGAATCCTCTACCCTTCAACTATAAATTTATCCATTCTCCTCCATGAAAGCCATCTTAAGAATCCATATCCAAATTATATCAATTTTATCAATCAATCCATCATCCGATCTATAATTAGTCCATCATTCATCCACAATCAAGCAATCCAAGCAAGATCAAGAGGAGGTGTTGCTCGTGTGTCTTTACCAACATATGAAATAAATCCAATCACTCAAGAGAAAATACAATGCATCAAAGGATGATATTTGTAACTTGTAGGTAAGTGCAAGTATTTGTCTTTCTCCCCTTTCTATATGTTTCTCTATCTGAGGTATTTTTTGAGAAGATTAGATTAGGGAAGCAATTTTCTTTGTTTTCTCACATTTTGCTCACTATTTTTTAACATATACAAAAGTCATATTTAATCAATAAAATAAAATTCATATTGTCTTTAACAACATTAGATAGTAGTTTTTGTTATTGTTTCTCACTCTAATAGATTTTTGCTTTTAACATTTTACACCAGCCATGTATTATACTATAAATTAAATAAAACCACTTGAGGATACTCACTTGTAATTTTCTAGGAACATTTACAACACATCAAATATGTTCTCATTAATGATACAATCCTCATAAGGCCAATTTTTTTCCCATATTAACCATCAGATATGTGAGGATTTCCCCATAAAAACAAGTCTTTTTGTAGGAGATTTATCATTCTCATCGGTGACCTAGGCTAACTACATGTAATTGAAGATACACTCTTATATGTTAGAACATTTTATGGCTCAACACTTTGGTGGAAATTTTCCCTTCCATCACCTTCAATATAATTTTATGTTGGTAATGTCATGTACCATCCAAGGTTACTTTCTACAACCTTTGGCTTAATATGATAAAATATGAGGCAAAGATTAAGAATCATGATCTCCTCGGGTCCCAAAGATATGCTTCATTGTTTCCTAAAGAAATATATTATTTTCATTCCTCGACACATTTGTATACAATAAACAATTTGGTAGATATCTACAATCTTGAAATATTGAGGTCATTATACTCATTACATGCAACGATGCAAAGAATACAGAGACAATACGTCAACTAACCTTGATAGTGAAACTAGAAAATTTCATTTTATTGTTGTTTATGAAGATGGTAAGAAAATCCCTTAATTTTCCCCATTTTTATTTTCAACTTCAATAAATACATTAGCCCAACATGGGATGTCAATAACCATTATAGTTAGTGGGGAAAGAGGTTAAAGAGTGATAATCTCTAATTAGTAGAGTATATTCACCATTTTCTCCTACTAGAATATGATTGTGGTGGTTGTGTGCTAAGTGGGTCTCCTTTCGTAGTGATTATTACAAATAATACACGAGGAAGATTCCATTGCTTTAATGACTATCGTGGAAGTCATCTTGAGATGAATTAAAACATACATGAATAAAGTTTTGTATAAAATAATTATTTAACCCTTATCATGTCCTAATCTTTCCCATTTCTCATTGGAAACGCAACCAAATTCCCCTCAAAATGGCATGGGCACTACTAATCCAAAAATCACAAATTTTGATCCTATCAAAAGCAATAATTAACATTGGGAACATAGTTGAAAATATCTTACTTATATTTTTATCTCAATAGTTCACTCACTCCATATTTACAAGGCACCATTATTCTCTTCCCAATATTACTAAACTATAGACACTAAATCACACAATTTGGGTACATTTCTAGATCCTAGTCACATACTACTATTCATATGATTCCTAAGTGAGAAAACTAGAAATTGTGATCCATAGGGATCTAAAGAAACACTACTTCATAAAAAAATAGTACTAGAAGGAAATTTTAGAAGAATAAAGAATAGACTATAGAGTTATAGAACCAGTGCTCTATGTAGAGAGGTGGTTGTGTAACCTCCTCCTATGCAGAACGATAGTTTCATAACCAACATGACAGTTACGTAATGTCTCGTCTGGAGACACCGATGGTCATATCACTAATTGGTGAAAAATAAAAATGGAGCCACGAACAATCACAAATTTATAACGTCTGGACTATGTCTCTTCCTCTATATGATCCTTCTCATTATCTAGTGCATGGGAGGACATGAGAAGCAACTATAAATACATGGAGAGCAAGGAGTTAGGAATGGATTCATGGTACAATGGAGCAATAAATTTCAGTGCTAGAATTGGATTGCATAAGCAAGGTGTGTGTGAGAACAATGCAATCAAGTACAAAAGGGAAGTGTTGACATTTTTTATTTCCTTTCACTTATTTTAATCTATATCTTATTCTTTAAATTGGCCAATACATAAGTGGTACAAAGATAAATTTCCCATCATGTCTAGTTTTCCCTAAAATTAGGGGTTTCAAGGATAAAATTCTATGTGTTGCCTTGGTTTTGGACTCTTTATCTTTCTCTACAAGTAATTCCAAGAACCAAAGAATTAGTCACTAACTTCTTACTCTGTCATTTTCAATTTGAAAGTAGAACAATATTTTATGTGGTCTTATAAATTTCCAAAAGCTTGAGGTTTTCGAGATCATTTTGGTATCAGAGCTAATAATTATCCATGAATGTGGTATTCTTTCTTATGATTTTTATGATAGAGACAAGTTATAAAGGTGAAGAAATTTTACATTGCGATCTAGACATATCTACAAAGAAGTGGAAACAAAGAATTCAGGATCAAATGAAGGAAGAGAACTTGGTCTGTAGAATTGATATGCTAGATACCATGATGGAAAGGTTTATAGAAACCAAAATAAAATATTAGATCTATAAAACATGGCTTTAGTCAAATTAGATTCTATGGACTCAGTGTTCCGATCCTTAGCCAAAAATTTTGACATATGAAAGAGCCATGAAGAGGAAGAAGATATGGAAGAGAGTGAATAAGGAACTCCAGTTGAGAAGGTAAATTTGATCACACTCCGTTTAAAGTTAAAACTAAGGTTGAAATCAAGATCTTGAAGGATAATTATATCCATAGTTATTAGATAAATGTTTAAAGCAATCTGGAAGTTTAATTTAGTGTGCATAATGTCATGGAGGCATAGAGGATTACCTTTGCACATCTCGAAATGGAAGGACATGCTCTAGTTTGGTGGGGAACCCATCTAGCCACTTATGAAAAGAAGAAGAATCATATTGTAAGTACTTGGGAGGGTTTTAAATAATTTCTTAGAGCTAACATTTATCCTATTCATCATATTATTGACCATATGATTAAATGGAAGTAATTTAGACAAGGCATTGGTGAAAGTGTGCGTGACTATACTATGTAATTTTTGAGACAATCCATGTTGATTAATATGAACTTGGAGGATGAGGATATTCCGACAAAGTATTTGGGTGGAATTCAAAGTCAAATTTTATGGAAGGTCATCTCCACAAAGCCCAAGGTTCTCAATTAATCTTGTGTGCAATCATATTACATAGATGATGAAAGGAAGCAAGGAGAAGAGATTCAAAGGAAAAGCAATAAAAAATTAGGAAAAAAAAGAGAAGGGACAAACAAGTAATAAAGGTAAATGGAAGGGGAAATGTAAACATGCGGCCAATAATTTGAATACTTGTAAATATCCCAAGAATTTTTGTAAGAATTGTGATATCAATGGTCATACGATGTTACATGTTGGAAGTTACATCCGGAGTTACATCAAAGAAGCTGAACAAAGGATTCAAATAAATCGATGACATTGGTAAAGACAGATTGGGAGGTGGAAATATAGGATGATTATGATATAGATGAGAGGCTTGGATGTATGACCACCAACATAGACATCCAAGAATAAGAAGAGGAAATGGCTAAGATATTTAGATCAAAATCAAAATCAAGAGAACTAAGGTAAATGATTTGGTTGATATTGGTTCTCAATCTAGTTTGATTTCTGATATGGTTGTAAAGAAGCTTTGTCTTGAAACTTACGAGAATCCACCTTCATATCCTTTGGGATGGGTGAAGAAGGGTGTAGATATTCAGGTAACAAAAAGATGTAAGTTCAAGTTTGGGATAAATTCTCAGTATATTGATGTATTGGAGGTTGATGTACTTCCACTTGATGCATTTGATGTTATTTTTGAAATTCCTTACTTGTATATCATGGATGTGATATTCATGAGAAGGGAGAACTGGTACAAATGGGTCAAGGAAAAGATCTATTACAACATCTGGGCACACCAATGTAAGTCAAAACATTTCTTGGTAAGTGCCAACCAAGCAAAAATACTAATTCAAGCAAATCATAACCAATTTTGTTTACTTATATTAAAGGATAAACAAGATGGGGTGGAAAATTCAGATATATCCAACCAAGAAATGAAGGAATTGGATAGAATTATTTAGTCCCTTCAGAAGTATTTCAAACTCCTAGTGGGTTACCACCAAAATGGGAGGTAGAACATGAGATTCGGTTGTTGTCGAGTCTCCTCTACCAAGCATCGGGTTGTATAGGAAATCCTTGTTGGAGAGAATAGAGGTGAAGAAACAACTCTAAGAGCTACTATACCAAGGGGTGATATGCCTGAGAACCTCACCATGTGGTTTTCCTATTGTGATGGTGCCAAAAAAGGATGGTTCTTGAAAGATGTGCATCGATTACCGTTGATCCATAGGGATCCAAAATGAATCTACTTCATCGATCAGTCAAAGCATGAAGAAGTAAAATAAATAAACGAGGTTCTTTCCTTATAGTAACAGGACCACCACTCTATCCTTATAGTTATAGAGCCACCGCCCAACCAAGGTGAAGGTCCGGGATTGCGCGATCTGCATTGGGTGGAAGTCATGGCTCTTTCGGATAGAAAAATGAAATGAAAATGAACAATCTTAGAATTTGAAGGGTTGTTCGTATCTCTTCTCCTCCATGACCTTTACCATTCTCTAGTGCATGGGAGGAAATGAGAAAGGCTATAAATATATGTTTGTAGAAGATAATAAGATCATCGGAGCATGAAAGCAAGTGACCAAGAAGTTCTTAGTGTTGGAATTGTGTTTTTGTAGAAGAAAGGAGTGTTGAGACAGAGAAAGCAAGTAATTGGGAGGAAGTGTGAGATATTATCTACTTCTCTTTCATACTTATTGTAATTTATGTACTTTCTATTTGAATTGGCCAATAAAAGTGGGAAGAAAGAGCAATTTCCCTTCCCGACTGGTTTTTCCTCCTCTGGAGGTTTCCAGGATAAAACTTGTTGGTGTTTGTGAGCTTATATTCTTTCCTTTCCTGCAATTGTTGATTCTAAGCACAAGAAAAATTCATTCACTAGCTATCTCTATCATTTTCTAATAGAAAGTAGAAAAAAAAGTTTAATTTGTGATTCTGTGGATAGTTTCAAAGTTTAAGAGTTTACAAATCATTTTGGTATCAGAGCTAACAATTATCCAGGACTGTGGTATTCGTTCTTGGATTTGTATGACAATGACGAGATCTAAAGGTGAAGAGGATTTACCTTGCGATCTAGAAATTTCTACAAGGAAGTGGAAACAAATAATTCAGGGACAAATAGAGGAAGAGAACTTGGTTCGTAGAATCGAGATGCTAGAGACCATGATGGATAGGATGTTTAGAAGGTAAGAAGAACTTGCATATTTGCGAAAGACAACTTCTATCAAGAAATACTCCATGGAATCAGTGGTTCGAGGCTTAGCTAAAAAGTTTGGTATGGGGAGGAGCCACCATGAGGAATATTATGGGGAAGATCATGAAGAAGATACTTCAAACATAAGAGAAAAGGTAAAATCTGATCATACTCCTTTTAAAGTTGAGACCAAAGTTGAGATTAAAAGATTTGAAGGAAAAGTAGATGCAGATTTGCTTGATAAATGGTTAAAATAGTTAGAAGTCTACTTTAGCATCCATAATGTCACTGAGGCACAGAGGATCACCTTTGCATGTCTCAAAATGGAGGGGCATGCTCTGGTTTGGTGGGAAACCCATCTAACCACTTGTGAAAAGAAGAATCGTCCTATTTTGAAATCTTGGCAAAAATTTAAAGAATTACTTAGAGCTAACTTTTATCCTATTGGCCACAAGACTGACCAACCGATGGCAATATTTTAGAAAAGGAAGTGGTAAAAGTGTGTAGGACTATACTACGGAGTTTCAAGGCGAGCCATGTTGCTAAACATGGACTTGGAGGATGAGGATATTTTGAATAAGTGCTTGGGAGGTATTCAATTTCACCTTGAAGAAAATTCATCTCCACAAAGCCCAAAGATCTCAACGAAGCATGTGTACAAGAATACTACATAGATGATGAAAAGATGCGAGGAGAAGTAGAGCCAAGGGTAAAGAAGTCGAAAAATCAACATAAAAAGAGTATGGAAAAAAAAGTAACAAGGGTAAGTGGAAAGGGAAAGGTAAAAATTTTTCCACTACTTTAAATACTTGCAAAGATCCCAAGAATTTTTACAAGAACTGTGATATTAATGTTTATACTAACGCTACATGTTGGAGGTTGCATCCGGAGTTACATCCGATGAACCGAACCAAGGACTCAAAGAAGTCCATGATAGCTGTAAAAATATAGGGGGAGGTGGAAATCAAAGATGACTATGATGTAGAAGAAATGCTTGGATGCACAACCACCAACATGGACATCCACGAAGAGGAGATGAGTAGGATATTCGAGATCAAAATCCAGATCAAGAGAACTAAGGTAAATGCTTTAGTTGATACTGATTCTCATTCTAACTTGATTTCTGAAGTAGTTGTAAAGAAGCTTGGTCTTGGGACTTACGAGCATCCACACCCTTATCCATTGGGTTAGGTGAAGAAGGGTGTTGAAATTCAGGTAACAAGAAGATGTAAGGTCAAGTTTGGGATAAATTCCTAGTATATTGATGTTTTGGAAAGTGACATTATTCCACTTGACACTTTTGATGTTGTATTCGGGAGTCCTTACATGTATATTAGGGATGCTATATTTATGATAAGGGAAAACCAGTACAGATTGGTCAAGGATGGGATCAACTACAACATCCGGGAACACTAATGTAAGACACGAGTTACTATGGTGAGTGCTAACCAAGCAAAATGAGTTATTCAGAAAAATCATAATCAGTTCTGTTTACTTTTGTTAAAGGAAAAACAAGATGGGGTAGAAGTCACAAAGATTTCTAACTAGGGAAAGAATGATTTGAATAGTATTATGAGTCTTTTCAAAAAGTATTTTAGGCTCCCGGTGGGTTACCACCAAAACGGGAAGTAGAGCATGAGATTCGGCGATTGCCATAATCCCCTCTACCAAACATCGGGTTGTATAGGAAATCCTTTTCTCGAGAGTACTGAAGTAAAGAAACAACTCTAGGAACTACTAGACCAAGGGGTGATACATCTGAGCACCTCACCATGCTGTTCGCCTATTATGATGGTGCCAAAGAAGGATGGTTCTTGGAGAATGTGTATCGACTTCTTTGCTCTTTGAACAAGATCACCATAAAGATTTGATATCCACTTCCTTACATATATGATCGCTTGGACCAGCTTCAACATGCCAAATTTTTCACGAAGTTTGATCTCAAGTTAGGTTATCACTAAGTCGAATGAAGGAGGAAAATATATAGAATACTTCATTCAAGACAAAAAGGGTTTGTATGAATGGTTATTACTTCCTTTTGGGTTATGCAATGCACCCGCTACATTTATGAGATTGATGAATGATGTATTGTTTGATTTCATAGATTCATGTGTCATTGTATATCTAGACAATATCTTGATCTTTAGTGCCACATGGGAAGAACATCTAACTCATTTACAACAAGTCTTGCAAGTTCTCAAGGAGAAATAACTAATTTGTAATATGAAGAAATGCAAATTTCCCAAATAGTCACTTGTCTATCTTGGGCACATGGTTGGATGAGGAGAGCTAAGAGTGGATCCAAATAAGGTGGAAGACATCACTAATTGGCCAACACAAACAAACAACCATAGAGACTAGGAGTTTTTTTGGAGTAGTACGGTACATGCGAAGTTCAACTCGGGCTTCTCCGTGATTGTAGCACCTCTACACAAAGTGGCCATAAAGAGTAAGGGTTTTGGTGTGGTAAGGAAGAAGACAAATCCTTTGAGTTATTGAAATATAAGATTAGTCATGATCTAGTACTTGCTCTTCCTAATTTGAGTAGCTTTTGAAGTAGAAATGGATGCCCGTGGATTATGCTATGAGTGCAATCTTGCTTTAAGGAAGTAAACCTATATTCTATCATTCAAACTTTCACTTCAGAAATTAAATGATATTCGGTATATGATAAGGAAATGTATGCACTATTTCAGGAAATTAAAAAATAGAAGCATTATTTGTTGGTTAAATAAATTATTGTGCACACTGACCACAAACCTCTCAAGTATTTGCAAGTACAGTCTAAATTGCAGTAAGAAAGGAACTACAAATGGATAGGGTTTCTTCAACAGTTCCATCTGGTGATCAAATACAAGAAGGGTAGTACAAAATTGGTGGCAGACATGTTGTCTAGGCCACCCACATAGGAGAAGTTCTCCTTTTTGGCCACTATCTCTCAGATCGAGCCCTTCACAAAGGAAGCTTATGGAGAGGCATATTGCTAAGGACAGAGACTTTGGGGTGACATTTTAGCGATTGCAGTCCCAAGGGACTAAAAGGATAGGGATTGTAGATTGTTATCTAAGGATGAACTACTTTACCGATGGGGGAATATTTGTTATCCTAAAGAAGAAATACTTCTATTGATGAGGGAAGCACATACCTCGAAAGTAGCGGGACATTTCGGTGTTGGTAAGACCCTAGCCCACTTACAAAGGTATGTGTATTAGCCCAATATGTAATAAGAAGTATCAAAATTTATACGTGGATGTAAACTTTATTGTACTAGCAAGCCTAAGACTAGGAAAGAGGGTTTGTATATGCATTTTCCACTACATCCTCAAATCTCGTGGGAGGAAATTTCTATGGATTTTGGAGGAGGATTACATATGTCTAAACATGGCCATGACTATCTCTAGGTTGTTGTTGATAGATTCAATAAGATGTTTATTTTTATGGCATGTAAAAAGACAACAAAATCTCATGAGGCAGCATATATTTTCTTTGCTAATGTATGGGTGCATTTTGGTTTTCCAAATTCTCATGTTTCTAATAGATATTTCGAGTTCTTGGAGAAGTTTTGGACTACTTTATGGTACATGATGGATACTAGGTTAGAGAGGAGCACAAATTTCCATCTAAAGATAGATTGAAAGACAGAGATGGTGAACCAGACTTTGGTACAATTGATTAGAGGGTATAAAAAAATACCCAAGGACTTGGGATGATTCCTTAGCCTACATTCAGCATTCCTATAACTAGGCAATACACACATCCACTATGAAGTCACTGTTTGAATCATGCTTGGGATATCTACCTACAAATCCACTGGACATAGTAGTTGGGTAGTAGGATGAGGAGGAGACATGAGACACAAAGGTGACTAGAGAAAACAAATTCATTAAAAGGATCTGGAAAATCCATCTCAAAGTCAAGGAACAACTACATAAATCTCAAGCTAAGTACAAAGCTAGGCACAATCAGCATAGGAGGGAACATAAGCTTCATGTTGGGGATAGAGTTTGGCTTTACTTGAGCAAGGAGAGACTACAAGGTCAAGAACAATCTAAACCCACTACGATATGGGCCCTTCACCATATTGGAGCAGGTTGGAGAATATGCCTTTCGACTTGATTTACCGTCATTTATGAGAATGTAATCTGTAGTAAACTATGAGAACTTGCACCTATATGAGCCATCCATGGTAGATGAAGATGATGAAATAAAATTTCTACCTTCCATTGAGCATTGTGTCTTTGACTCACGAGGCAAATTGGAGTAGGATGTAGTCTGCAATGACGAAGGTTAGAGAGACTAGGAGAGGTACACAGGAGTCTTGGCAGATTGGACTGAAAGGAAAGACACCAAGGCATGCCCGGTGGTACTCGAAGGAGAAAGTGAGGGAATTATTTCCTCATCTACTCCCCCACTAAGACTTTTTGGGACCAAAAGCCTCCTAAGCATGGGAGTTTTGATCCATAGGGATCCAAAATGACTCTACTTCATCGATCAGTCAACATGAATAAGGAAAAGAAATAAACAGAGGTTTTGTCCTTACACTAACAGGATTGTTGCTTTGCGTAGAGTGGTGGTTACTAAACTATTACCCAACCAAGGTAGAGGTCCTTGGACCACCGATCTAAATTGGGTGATGGTCTTGGCTCTTTCGGACATAAAAATAAAATGAAAACGAACAAACTCATAATTTTAAGGGTTGTTTGTATCTCTTCTCCTCCATGAAATTTCCCATTCTCCATTGCATAGGAGGACATGAGAAAGGCTATAAATATATTTTTGTAGAAGATAATAAGATCATCGGAGCATGAAAGTAAGTGAGCAAGAATTTCTTAGTCTTTGGAATTGTGTTTTGTAGAAAAAGGAGCATTGAGACAAAGCGAGCAAGTAATTGGGATGAAGTGTGACATATTATCTACTTCTCTTTCATACTTATTGTAATTTATGTACTTGTTATTTGAATGAGCCAATAAAAGTGGGAAGAAAGAGAAATTTCCCTTCCCGATTGGTTTTCCTCCTCTCTGGAGGTTTCTAGGATAAAACTTGTTAGTGTTTGTGAGCTTATAGTCTTTGCTTTCCTGCATTTTGATTCTAAGCATAATAAACTTCATTCACTAGCTATCTCTATCATTTTCTAATAGAAAGTAGAAAAAAACATTTAATTTGTGATTTTGTGGATAGTTCTAAAGTTGAAGAGTTTACAAATCAACCATGTCGTGAACAAGATCACCATAAAGAACAAATATCCACTCTCCCATAAAGATGACCTCTTGGACCAACTTTAGTATGTCGGGTTCTTCACAAATATGGATCACAAGTCATGCTATCATCAAGTCGAGAATGAAGGAGTATATATGGAAGAATTCCTTCAAAAAAAAACAGGATTTGTATGAGTGGTTAGTACTTCCATTCGGTTTATGTAATGCACCCACTACATTTATGAGATTGATGAATGATGTATTGCAAGAATTCATAGATTCATGTGTCATTATTTATCTAGATGATATTATGATTTTTAGTGCCATATAGGAGGAAAATATAACACATTTGCAACAAGTCTTGCAAGTTCTCAAGGAGAAACATCTGCTAAGTAATATGAAGAAGTGTGAATTTTCTAAACAATCACTTGTTTATCTTGGGCAACTGGTTATAGGAGGAGAGATACGAGGGGATTGAAGAAGGTTGAAGTCATTACCAACCACCCAAAACCAACAGGAGCCAAAAAGACTAGAATTTTTGTGGGAGTAGTACAATACATGAGGAAGTTCATTCTAGGCTTCTCCACTATTGCATACCTCTACACATAGTGGTCACAAAGAGTAAGGGTTTTTACTAGGGTAAGGAAAACGATGAGGATTTTGAATTATTGAAATACAAAATTAGTCATGCTCTAGTAATTTCTCTTCCTAATTTTTAGCAACCCTTTGAAGTAGAGAAAAATACCATTGATTATGCTATGGGAGCAAGTGTTGCTTATTGGGAGGTAAGCCAATGATTAACTACAATTGTGAATTTTAAGCTAATCTAAATATGTAAAACAATGAAATAAATGATGTAAATAATAGTAAAGTAAATATAGGAAGTGACCCAAGAAATAAAATAAAGGAGATGTGAAACCCTAGAGTGCAAGAAGAGTTAGAATGAACTCAGTTGATTATAGGAGCTCGTTGGATCTGTTTCAGTAAAACTAACTGGAGAAACTAGAAGTAGGAATGAATGTGGAGGGACCCTAAAAAAGGGTAGATTTGAGAAACTTGAGAAGACCTGGGCACCTTGAGAGGGACTGGGCACCTATTGGCACCTCGAGTGCGTGTAAAAGGCATGAAGTAGTTTTCAAAGCTTCAACTAGTCGTTTGAAAGCTTTGTTGTCTGTTGCATTAAATTCATAGTCTTGCACCAAATTTTGTTGGTAATCTAAGATGGAGAGAAGACTTGAAAAAGAACACAAGAGAGTATCAAAACAAAAATATATAAGAATGCAAATGAATAGGAAAGACTGACCTCAGCTACCACAATAATGGGCTTAATAACTAAGCACTACACTACATTTCAGACCCAAATATAGTTTTGGTGGTGTGTGTAAATCATGTTCCCTAGGTGTGCTTGTTTAAGTCACACTATGTGAAGTAGCGATCTATAACTAAATGTAAAAATTTAGTAAATGGTGGATGAAATAGAATAAAATCCCCTCCTATGATTTGTGTGATGCATATGAACTAGTCATGTCCCTTGTGATGGAGCTAAATGGATGCAAATGATATCTCAATGCCTTTGATGGATGTAACTCTAGGTGGATGGTAGTAGTGAATAGTGCTTGGTCCCTCATTATGGTCTCATAAATTTGTATTTTTAAGGTTCTATTGCTCTAATTTTGTATATTCCCAAAGAGGCTGACCACAAGAATCCAAATATTGTAATGACTAGAAAGTGTCAAAAAGTGGTGGGAAAGTGGAAAAAGGATTGGGGTGCCCTAGGTGGGACTAGGGTGCCCATGGGCACCCTATTATTATGAAGGATAACATGGGATTATGGAAATGATATGGAAAAGTGTATAGTAAGGGTAAGTAATGACTAGAAAAATTGAATAAAAGTGGCCAAGGGACATGGGTTAATTAGTACTTTCTTCACTCAGAAACCATATGAATAGTAGTATGAGACAAGGACTAAATAATAGCCAAAGTGCATGATTTATTGACTCCATTTTCCCCCAATTTATGTTGGTGAGAGGAGCGCTTGGTAACATAAATTATATAGAAGTGTGTACTTGATGTTCATGTATAATGAATTTGAAAATGTTTCAACGGACTAGACAAAGCGTGGAATGAGAAAATAGTGGAACATGGAAAATAGTGCTTTGTAAAAGTGCAAAGAGTGATGAGGCCCGAAGCTAGGGTGGAAAACGTGTGTATGTAGCTACCGCATAATGTAATGTACCTATATAAGATGTGATGTGTGTGCTATAGTGTATTGTTGTAAATTGTTGTTGTTGTTGTTGTCCCCATTGATTGTTTGTTTCCCATATAACGAGACATGTAATGAGAAAATGGTCAAGTACTCAAATATGTATAAATGTGTGTAAAAATGAAATGTAAAAGATGTATGTGTATATGTAAAAGTATGTAAAATATGCAAATGAAAATGAACATGGAATTTGTGCACCTAATCCATGTCAAAAGAAAAGAGTGTAGAAGGATATCCTGTATTATTGTGGTTTTCGGGAGATCCGATGCCAATAGGTGAAGAAGTATTGGGAGAAATCTCGTTATTCTCCAACCATTAACTTCTTCCATGATGTAGTTAGAAAATCACACACTTACTATTACATTTATACCATTGGGTATGTTATTTTATATATGGATCTTGTATAATAAAAGTATTCACTAGTGACCCATCCCTTGGTCTTATTATCGTTATTCGGTCATCATTGTTATTAGACTAGTTGAGTCATCACTTTTCTATATAGTTTTGGGTGTCTTTTATGGAGTCTCAGGTGTTCTAATTGGCTCATTCGTCATCTCCAATCATATCTGGGGCTCTTAGGGTAAACTTGGGTAACCTTGATCTGTGATTTTAGGTGCCCTTGTTTTTGTAATTTATGGTCCTAATTTATTTGTTTGAAGTCGGTATTTGTTGTTACCCAATGCATTCCCTAGGTTGTAGTCGGCATTTTTGGTCACTAGTGTCAAAATTTGAACAAGAGATCCCTATATAAACATAACATACTCACTACATTATGGGTGGACATCTCACTATCAAGGGAAGCTATCTACTAAGGAAAGGGACTACATTTGGGCATCTTCTACATCTGCATCACACAAGCATAGGGGAAAGGGTTGTATTATTTCTATTTCATCCACCATTTTCATTTTTACATCTAGTTATTGCCCCCTACTTTTGTATCATTGGCGTTAGGGTATCTTAGGCACAAAATTACACACACGCACACATAACTACATGGGGTTTGGAATGTAGTGCAAAACTTAGTTGTAAGTCCACCATTGTGGCAGCTAAGGTTAGTCTGATCTATTCATATACATTTATATTTCTTAGGAGTTAATGATTTGAATAGGTTTTTATAGGTGGATCTTCATACTTCATTTACAACGACACAAGCAATAGTATTGCAACACACTGTGCGATAGAGACAAAGCTATTTTAGATATATTGTGACACTACTAGACCCATGTCCTTAGATTTTCTACAGTCTACAACATCTAGATCACAAACTAAGTCACCCTAGGGCACTCCAAGTAAATTGTTTCCCTTCATGAGGCTACCCGGTCATAGCTTTCCCAATCATACAACAAAGCTGCTTGAGTCCAACACACAATGAGGTAAGTCAAATTAGGGTTAGTATCATATCCCCCTTGTTATGTCATTTCAATATATTTAAGTAACAAAAAAATATTTAGTTCTTAGTATTTTAGTATATCATTATGTTTCTATTTAGATTAAATCATAAAATAAGAATATCTCTATTTTTAAATAATCAATTTTGGTGAACCCCACTTTTAGAATATTTTTCCTTTGGATCCTTTTTAATACCTTAGTGGTTGAGAATATTTATTATTTTTCACATGTCATTTCTTGTTTTTAGTGTCAATCCTATCTATGATGAGGCCGCCATAGCTGAACTCAAAGATTTATATAGTACCCCAATGGCTCTACCCGATGATACTCAACAAGCCCTCTTGGAAGGCCAACAACATGTGCCAACTAGTCTTGCCGATTCTTCTGTAGGTATTTTCCTTATTGATGATCCTATTGCATTCACTCGTTGTACACCATGCCATCTAGTTACATGTGGTCCTTCTTCTGATATGCCACCCGATGCTTTAGATGACTCTATCATTGATTACTTATTAGGAATTGATCCACCAGTTAGGTTTACCTCATGACTCTCCCCTTCTACTCTACCTAATGTTATAGATACTCCCATGTCTTCTAATGCTTCTAATAGTCTTTGCTCCCACATCTCATTCTAGCTTGCATTCTCCTTAATATTACATTGATGATCCTATTGATCATCTTGATGGAAAAAAACTTATTTTGGAACCCCATCTTCTACTAATGATCATCATGGGTCCCCTTCTTTCTATACTACCGAGTGTGTCTCTCCCACTCTGTTGTTGATTTATCTTGATGGTGGATCTACTATTGTGCATGAGTCACCACCAGTTGTTACTTATTCTTCTTCTAATCCCACATCCTCTATGGTTCCTACGGTTCCCACATATTCTCCTATAGAGGTTTCCTCCTTGATCACTGCACCTATTAGGGATTGTGTTGATACTATCCATACTATAGCTCCTACATCATCATCTACTATAGATCCTTTGGCATGTACTTCTCATGAGCCTTTAGCATCGGAATTCACTTTATCACCTTTTGATATCCCTATGATCACTCATAATGGAAAATTCAACCACTTAATACATTATTTCCATCTCCTACCATACTCACATAGGATATTCTATCTCTCATGTATGGTGTAGGGACACTCAATCTCAAGTTTATACTCTTACTTTAGAAAGTAAAGCATATTATGTCGATATGGACAACAATTATTTACATGTAAATATCGTTCCTAAAAAGATTCATAATTCCACCTTTCCTAAAGAATTTACAATGCCTAATTTCACATACTTGGTGATCCTCATGATCATATCCTACACTACCATACACTTATGGCTTACTCTAATGATTGATTATTGCTTAAGGCCTTTCACTATAGTCTTACTGATGAGGCACTCTAGTGTACACCCATTTACCCTTTAGGTCCATTAGCACTTTTATGACATGGAGGATGATTTCCTCCATCATTTCATTCTTAATAATGGCCCTAGAGTTACTTATGACCACATACCTACTTTACATCAAGGCTCCTCTAAACCTATCCAGGACTATATCTTACGAGTTTAATACTTGTATACACCAACTCATATTCCAACCTAGTGACTTAGAAAAGAAATTCATTTTTGTCGTGGTCTCATTCCTCCACTTAAGCAAAGGTTACAATATGATACTTGTGAGTCATTCATTCTCTTGTGCTATAAATTTATTGATCTAGAAAAATATCTTTTGTCCTCACATATCATTGAACCTACACATGTTTCTCTGATAGTTCCATCCTCTAGTCTTCCACTCACACCTCCAGTTGAGCATCCAAAGCAATATCCACCTTTTCCTAAAGTGAATTCCAAACAAGCTCAACCCGCTCCTTCACCACCAACCCATCCTTCTCCAATTCCATAGTAAGTTCCTACTTCCACCACTCCACCTCCATCACGAGATCCTTTGTATTTCTCCCCTCACGCTCGACCACATGATGTGCTACACATATTACTCAATGAGTGATTAATTTGGTTACCCTCCAACTAGCATCATCCACCACACCACTTACAATATCAGTGTGACCAACATTATTGTAATTATCATTGCATCACTGGCCATCGGGACAATGATTGTCTTGCCCTACGTGAGAGGATACAATAACTAGTGGATTCTAATATCATCTCCTTTACCTCTCGTGAGTGTTCATTGTCTCCTTCACCACATCAGCATAGGCATACCCCACTTGAGTCTTCTCCATTTGGTACTTAGTTCATTTTCATGCTCTACCTTCACATGCCTATTCTCCACATCATCCATCATTTCCACCATCACATTCATTGCATCCGCTACATCCACACTATTCACCACTTCATGCTGTTGCATCCCATGGTTACTACACATAATATTCCATTTGGTTCATACACTTATCTTGCGTCCATTCCACATGATTCCATTGCCACACATCATCTCGGGTATTTGGTACGTGATTATTATCACCTTACCCCCGATGATGCACTATGTTCTTATGAATATCACATGACTGTTGAGGGATTAGTTTTAAGAACCTTTCATCATGTGCTTCGTCGTTTCATATAATGCACTCAATCATTTCCTAGTAACATAATTTTACTTACACGGCTAATACTTGATTCTTTGAGGGTCTTAATTACATAATCCTATTCATTCACATGTTAGGGGCATCATTAATCTCCCCCCTTTTATTTTCATCACCATATCCTACTATGACTATATTCCATTCTCACACATTCATTACGGTACATTCATTTCACTATCATATATTCTTCCATTTTCACATCTATTCTACTATAATCATTACATTACCTACACACTACATATTTTATTCATTCAACATTTCATCAAACACATTACATTGGTTATAAATATCATCATCATTAACCATACACATTTTATCTACTCCTACTACCATCATCAAAGGATTTTGTATTTACTACATACTAACAATGCACACGCTAGAACAATAACCCTAGGATTATAAAACATCCATTACATAGCCATGGAAAAACATTCCAATATAGATTTAGCATACATAAAAAAATGTGTCTATACATATACCGCTAGTGCATTCATCTTCCCAAAACATGTCTCATAGAGGCTTCAAGAGTGATCAAGGATAAGTTCTAAGGAACTTTATAAATTTTTTTCATGCCGTAGATATGAGGAGATAGCCATCAAAGTTTGAAAAAATCTGCGAAGGTTTAGTGCAAATCACGGACAGAGAGAAGAAGCCACGAAAGATCGGTATATTTCGTGGGTAAAGGAATGATGTCACCAAATAAAAAAGAGTTGAAAAATAAGCCATAGATGAGAAAAATGAATTCACATGTATGAAGGAAGAGCCACACAATTAAGGAAAGAATGAAAGAAAAGTCATGAAATAAAGATAATTCCAGAGAAAACCACACATGAGTGAATGTCGCAAAGAACTAGAAAATCGATGGGGACTAAAGGTAGCTGCAAAGAACTAAAAAGCCGTAGATAAAAGAATAGAGTTGTATACAAGGAACAAAACCATAGGTAAAAAGATAGAGTCCCATACATGGAAAAAATCTACAAGAAGGAAGTGAACAAGGAGGAAATTCATGGAAAACTGAAAAAATTTCCATGAAAGGAGACATGTTGTAGAACAAATAAAATTTCCGAGATACAAAAGAAAATGTCAAAGAAACTAAGGATGACCATGAATTGATCAATATGAACTGAACAGGGCTCGAGAACAATCAAATCAAGTTAAACATAGACAAGTAAGATTTGTTTCTCCAAAATCGATGGTGATTCGATTATCGGAGATCATGGCTAAGTATATGATGTAGCTCCATAAAGAATGATGAAATCTACTGTTCTAGATGCCAACATTTAATGTTTATTGGACTGTCATAATTTTCCATTTGTTTCCTACTTTCAATGTGAAATTAGATGCCATAGGAGAAAATAGCTCACTCATGGAAATTATAGAAATATGAGAAATTTATTTTTAGGTGTTGGCTCGTAAGATTTTTGAAGAATGCATAGAAAAAGGTGTATTCAAGTTGAATATGGTAGGAATAAATATGGAATTGGATGACTTCATTTAAGGACCAAATTCTCATATGAAAAATTAGGAGAGGGTACCCGACACATTGATCGAAGCAATGAAATGGATCAATGTCTATATACGACAGGACTCGAATAAATTTTTTTGCTACATAGAAATGAAATGATGTTATCGAGTTCGAGAGAGAGACAGTAAAATGGATGTTAAACACTATAGAATTATATAAAACACCAAATATAATAATTAAATCATTCGGGATATGATATAAGTGAGAGATTACAATTATTTATAAGGATTTTCTCCCTACAATGGTGGAGTCAAATCCTATCAACAACTCATCTTATCTCTCCATGATCCTCTCTTATAATCCCTATTATTTCTCTTACAAACAATCACATATACGTGAGTTGTTATTCCCTAAATCTCTCCCATTATATTTATCTAATATAAATATAACTCACACAACTCTAATGTTCACAATAATATTTATAAATTCCTAACATTCACCCCCTTAGTGTGAACATGGGGAAGGCATCATCCTATACTACATCTAACAATGACTGTGTGATTTTCCAAGGATTCACAAACCTGAGAAATGGTTTTTCCATGGTTACCATAAAACCAATGAAGGTTTGTTCATGGTTTATGTACAACCAATTGGTTTTTCTAGTTTACCAAAAACCATGTCATTATATGCCAGTATCTCTTTAACCTCCGTCACATCTTGCTAATGCAGGTGATACAATCATGTACTTGTTTTAACAAGTTTTATTTGTAGAATGAAACACACAACTGAAAAATAAATATCACCAATACAATGTAGCAATCTCTTTGTTGGTGACTAACAAGAGATGCAATTTTCCTCCTCCTCCTTTGCCTCCAGCCTCCGAGTTCTTTATTTAGAATAGAAAGTCATCAAAATTGTAGTCAGGTTCTTCTGGTGTTGGTTCTTCTTCATATTCTGACTCTTCAACAACTGCATTGGCCTCATCCATTTTGAGTTTACCACTGATGACATATTTTTCTCTGATTTTACATAATGGAGACTTATGCCCCTTTTGTTTACAATAGATACATTCTACTTCATCTTTGTTTCTGTAGGTTTTAGCATATTTTTTCTTGATATAGAGAGAAGACTCTTCTTGATTGTCTTCTTTAGTTCTTTTCTCCTCACTTAGAAGTGCAGATATCATGTCTTCAAGTGATTGTGTGGGCATTTGTCCGAGAGTGAACACAACATTACTGTACTTAGGAGGAAGACAATTTATAAGTATTGCTTTAGCATCTTTGTCTTCTATTACAGCTTTTAATTTTGTAAATTACCTTATGAGAGATATCAGTTCATTAATGTGGCTTGAATTGTCACATTTTCATTTATCTTGAATTCGAATAGTTGTAGTTTTAGTCAAAATTTAGCATTGACTGCATTTGAGCCAAAAGTTTTACTAAGTAGTTCCCAAATTTTTTTTGAGGATTTTTCCAGATCCACATAGTGTAGCTCAATATCTGATAGGGCAAGTCCTATTATTGCTTTTGCCTTATCATCCCTTGTTTCCCACTCTATTATTTTTGTAGTGTCTGTGTGTTTTGATGCATCTCTAGATACAATCCTCCATAGATTCTTATGCATTAATTGCATTTGGATCTTGACTTTCCAGGTTTGAAAGTTCAATCCATTGAATTTGTCTAGTGGAATTTCCATTATACCTTAGAGCATTGGTTTCGACCGAAAATGCACTCTTAGGGGAGTCAGTTTCAACCGATATTGCTCCCAATTTACACTATGTATTTAAAAAGTAATAAGAACAAATTACTTTTTAAATTTTACATGGATATTTCTATAGTATAAATAAAAATAAACATTGAAATATATAGAAATGACTTTGGGGCAAAGCGAGCTCATTCAATGCCATGATAAATAATAGATGAAAAATATAATAGTCAATTTGGGCTTCAATAGCTAATTTTCCTCCCACAAATCTACCAATTTATACCTCTTGTGCCTAGTTTAGCGATTATTCTCGGGCTTTGGCTTTTCTTTTTCATTGCATACGGAGAGCACAAAATTGTGAATGGTACAAAGGGAACTACAGATTAACCATTAACAATTAAGCATGTGGATATTGTCACAAGAGACAAAATAAATACAATCTGAGAGGATCTGATAAGAAAAAATACCTGGAAACAAGTTTTAAATGACGTGTTGAGTAGAATTTTAAGTCATTGTATTCAAAACTTCACACTGAGTTGTTATTTCTTCTATAGACGTCTTGCAGATCAAGTCACGTAATGCATGAGCTGATTCATCGACTTCAAGACACTTCAGATGATTGCGGCATAAATGTCTGTCAAATGGCGTTAATTTCCACGTCTAGCTTGTGTTTTCTCCTCAAATCACTGCCTCTCCATGCAGCAGCAGAAAAAGAAATGGTCTCTCCTTTCCAACGCATATCAGAGATCAAGTTTGCTCTGATACCACTATTAAACACTGCAGAATTATATAAAACACCGAATATAATATTGAAATAATCCAGGATATGATATAAGTGAGAGATTACAATTATTTATAAGGATTTTATCCTTACAATGGTGGATTCAAATCCTATCAACAACTCATCTTATCTCTACATGATCCTCTCTTATAATCCCTATTATTTCTCTTACAAAAATCACATATACGTGAGTAGTTATTTCCTAAATCTATCCCATTATATTTATCTAATATAAATATAACTCACACAACTCTAATGTTCACAATAATATTTAAAAATTCCTAAGCTGCTCATGTAAGAAGATGATGAAATCAAGTTAAGAGAGAGTGACAGAAAGAAAAGAGAAGAAGAAGAGGAGAAGACATATGAAGCGGTGAAAAACCGGATGATAAGAACATCATAGTGACAGATTTGATTGATGAAGAAATATCGAATCGAGATGAGCAAAAGAGATTGAAATAAAGAACACAAATAGATATAGTAAAGTGATCATAATCTATTGAGTAAGTAATTTTGTAACTAGATGATCCTTCATTGTATGTAAAAAAAGGAATAAGTTGTATATTAGCATTTTTAGGGGTTGTAGCTTCATTTTGGGTGGGTTCCTATAAAATATCAGTTGTAGCTAATTGAATTAGGGATTGGTGCTCCTTGCGAGGTGTTTGATAAATTGCTAAGTGGGTGATCAGTTTATATTCGAGTGGGTGCTTGAAGAATATGGAGTTGGTGCTTCATAGGTTGAGCTGGTTCTCAACTGAAACCATTGTAAGAATTTGGAATTGGTGTTCCTAATAAAACAATGGTTTCAAGTGGGTTTTTCTCTCAAAATGGTTTCCCAATATAAATTTTATTTTTGTGTTATATTACTTGGCATATGTGTGTTTAGATGCTTATGATTATATGATTGCATTCCTCAGTAAAAATATGGATTAACATTTTTTAAGTAAATTTTAAATCGGTACTAATTCACCCTCCCTCTCAGTACTCGTGAACTCTAACAATTGGTATCAGAGAAAGTCCTTCAGGCATAAGCTTAACATCTTCAAGGATATCCTCATTTCACAATCATGGCAACAAATCATGAACAAGGTGGTTTATCATTGTCAAGATCACCTCTCTTCACTGGAACAAATTATGCCTTATGGAGAATAAGGATGAAAACCTATTCGATGTCTCTTGGTTTTGATATCTGGGAATATGTTGAGAAAGGATACAATCTTCCAGCCATGCCAATAACCTCTTTAGTAGGAAAAAAATAATATGAATGCAATTTAAGAGTCGTGAATGCCATACTATGTGGCTTGACTAAGACATAATTTGCAAAGGTTATGCCTTTGCCGCACAACAACAAAGGAGATATGGATTAAACTATAGAGTATTTATGAAGGAGATGAGAAAGTCAAGATGGAAAAATTGTAGACATACATAGCTCAATTTGAGAATATGAAAATGAAAGATGATGAGAGCATAACAGCCTACATGCAGAGAATAGATGAAGTCATTAATGTGATCGAGAGGACTAGGGGAGAGGTTAGAATAATATGCTATTGTTTAAAATATTCGAGATCCTTGGTGATAAATTTTATGCAAAGGTTTCAGTTATGGAAGAAGTCAAAGACATGAATACTATCGCAATGGATGAAGACTATCACATATGAGATGATGACTCTTAGTTCCAAGATGGCCAAGAAAGAGGTGGCATTCAAATTCAAAAAGCAAACCCAGCCCAAGCAAGAAGAAGAAGAATAAGAATCAGATTCAAAGGATGAATTAGATGATGAAAATATTAAAGCAATGTTTGTAAGAATCTGAAAAGAGGTTCAGAGTAAGTATAAAGGAAAACTCCCATTCAAATGCTTTGAATGTGGAAAAGTATGTCATTTTCTGTTAAATGTAAAAAAAGTAAAGAATCTCAACATGAAGAGGACATTCATAAACATAACAAGATATATCTGGATATAAAAAGAAAAGTAGTAATACGAAGTTCTTTAAAATCAAGAGGAATTTCTATTCAAAATAAGAATCAAGTGAATTGATTCAAGCAATCCAGGAAAATCTGAAAATGAGGAAGACTAGTATGAATGTTTGTTTATGGCCATGGATGTGTTTGAAGAATGCAACTCCAAAGGAAAGAATACAATTAAGCTGTGAAGAATCGGTGAAGAAGAAGTGAGTTGATATGTGCTCTTAAACAATTGAGACTGTGCAGGAAAAAGAATCAAAATTGAGATGCACACTAAAATATTTTGAAAAGTAGATCCACATCTTCTAGAAAATACAAATCTTGAAAGAAGAAGAATAAATCAATGAGCTTGAAACTCAGCTAGAAAAGATATCAAAGTCCTATAAGTCTAAGAAGGATGAATACACATAATTGAATTCAAAATTAGAAAGATTGAAGGTTGAATCGGAACAAATCAACAACAAGATGATAACTTATGAAAAGATGGAAAAGAGCTCAAATGTCTTATTTTGTATCCTGAGAAGTCAAAGAGATACAAATGATGAGACATGTATAGGATCTAAAGAAGAGAACAAAGAAATTGGATCTGCAAAGTAGGAAGAAAAAAGATCGCATCAAGTAACACCACTCTATTTAGCGTAAATAGAAGGGTTACCAAAGTTTCTAAGAGAATAATTTCTACTCCCAGAATTACCTTTGATATGAGGTTCACACATTCTTTCTATGGCTATTGTTATACATGTAATTAGTTTGGACATAAAGCCACAAAATGTAGAAGGTATTCTAGAGGCCATAAGAGAAACTATAATCATCTTACATTGGTATGAATTATAATGGTGTACATTGTAAATATCATAAGAAAGGCCATGTAGCTTCGAATATAGAAAAGAACCACCCACATAAGAGAAATGATTTCATGTTGTAAAGAAAGATAGAAACAAGAGAAAAGAGTCATGCTCAATAGTGCAGACTGCATTTCATTTGAAAAATGAAGATAAAATATGGTATCTGGATAGTGGATTCTCCAATCATATGACAAGTGACAAAAGAAAGTTCATTACTTTGTCAAATAATGCATCGGGTGCATTGAGGTTTGGTGACAAAAATTCAACAAATATAGTTGGAAAAGGAACCTTAAGTCTAGATAATGGAAAGACCATCAAAAAAAAATTATATGTTGAAGGTTTTAAGCAAAATTTATTAAGTGTAAGTCAAATATGCAAAAGGGGATACAATTTGATCTTTTAAGATAAAGGTTTTGATATCATCAATGGGAAAATAGGAAAGAAAGTGGCAAAGGCTAAGTGAAGCAAGAACAACATGTATGTGTTAAATGAAATAAATAATGAAAAATGCTTCAAAAGTAAGGTTTATTACAATTGGCTATGGCATAGAAGGTTGGGACACATGAAATTTAAAAATTTGGTTAAATTAAGTGCTAAAGGATGTTTGAAACATGTGCCTAAAATTGTAAAACCAACATATATACTTTTCAAAGCATGCTTACATGGTAAACAGACAAGGAGATCATTCAAATAAAAGGAATACTCTACAACCAGACCTCTAGAGTTGATTCATACAGATCTATGTGGGCCTACTAGAACTAAAAGTATACAAGGTGAGGTGTATTTTATGTTACTTATATATGATTACACTAAAATGAAATAGGTAGCTTGCTTGAAGCATAAATTATAATCCTTAGAGAGCTTTAAGAAATTAAAAGCGTTGGTAGAGAATGAGAAAAATGATAAAATTAAATGCCTAAGATTAGACAGAGGTGGAGAATTTTGGTCAAATGAATTTGATGAATTTTGTGAAGAACATGGAATTAGAAGACAATTCTCAGCTTCTAGGACACCTCAAAGCAACATGGATTTGTTGAGAGAAAGAACATAACTGTGTAAGAAAAGGCTAGAACTATGCTAAATGCGTCTAAACTTCATGATAGATATTGGAGTGAAGTAGTTTACACCACAGTCTACATTCTTAATAGAGCCTAGCTAAGAGTAAATAGTGATAAGACACCCTATGAATTGTGGAAGAACAGGCTTGCAAATGTGAAACACATAAGAGTGTTTGGAAGTAAATGTTATATCAAAAGAGATGAAGATTGTTATGTTTGTGGAGCCTATTTTCATGTTAGAGTGTGGTACACCTTACGTGTTACACTCGGGTATTTTTACGGTGGTCCCGCTCGCCGGTGAGTGGGTCGGGGGTTCAGGGGGTCAAGCCCCCGATTGAAGGGGGTTAAGGGGTGAAGCCACCGAAGCAAATTTTCATGGGTGGTTTATTAACCCATGGGTAATGGGTAACCGTTATGGGTTGTTTTTGGGCCCATGGTTTTTTTTTCGGTACCCATTGTTTTGTAAAACCACCTCTTGACTACCCATAGGTTTATGGGATGGTTTGTTTTTTCCCATTGTTTGATATCCATGGTTTTGTAAAACTGCTTAAGTAGTTGTCTATTTATATGGTCTTATGCATATGATAGATTGACAAGCAAATGTATTGCAGATGTGTTTTGAATTCGGGTGTGAAATATGTAGAGTTTGTTGAGCATAGCTCCAAACAGATCTAGCTATTGTATTGAGAGAGTGGAGGCTTGTAATAAAATTTGAGCAAGTGATTCTTGGTGGACGTATCCATTCTGTAGGGTTTGTTGAGCATAGCTCCAAACAGATCTGGCTATTGTATTGAGAGAGTGGAGGCTTGTAATAAAATCGAGCAAGTGATTCTTGGTGGACGTAGCCTAAAATTGGGTGAACCACGTTAAATCTTGTCTCTCTGTGTTGTGTTATTTATTATGCACTTTTATTTGAGATATGTAATATTTTCTGCATATTAGTTTCTATTGTTGCGATTCTGTAAGGGATTATTCTGCATATTTTATCTCTTATTTCCTAACAATTGGTATCGAGCTCGGTTTGGTTTTTGAAGTGTTGAATAGCGAGGAAAGTTTTTAGCCCGAGTGGGAGCTATGGTAGATAATGGAAGATCTAGGGTTGATAAATTCAACAGAAGAATTTTAGTCTTTGGAAGATGCGGATGGAAGATTACCTTTATCAAAAGGATCTTTATACTCTGTTGTCTGAGAAGGTGAACAAACCCTCGAGTATGATAGATGCGGAATGGGAGTTCTTGGATAGGAAGGCACTTGGGACAATCCAACTGTGTCTTACATCTTTGGTATTATTTAATGTTTCAAAGGAAAAGACTACAAAAGATCTAGTGGATGCATTAGGGAAGTTGTATGAAAAACCCTCTGCCTCTAACAAGATATTTTTAATGAAAAAGTTGTTTAATATGAAGATGTCTGAGAATAGTTCAATAGCAGATCATTTAAATGATTTCAATATGGTTGTGAATATGCTAGCTTTAGTTACAATAGAATTTGATGAAGAAGTTAGGGCTTTATTAATTCTGTGCTCTTTACCTGAGAGTTAGAATAGCTTGGTAATGGCGGTAAGTAACTCGGTTCCAGCTAACTCAAAGTTGAAGTTTGAGGATGTTGTAGGGGTGATTCTAAGCGAGGAAATGTGAAGAAAAAGCTTTGGGAATCTTCTACTTTAGGGAATGCTTTGATAGTGGAAACTAGAGGGAGATAGAAGAATAGAGGAAACTGTGGAAAATCACAAGATCAGGAAAGGTCAAAATCCAAGAACAAGATTGTATGCTGGAATTGTGGAAAGCCTGGGCAAGCAAAGAAGGACTGTTGGGAGTTTCGGGATAAGAAGAAACAATAGGAAGAAAAAAAGGAGGCAAATGTGGCAATGGGTAATGTATGTCAGGATGTTTTGATTCTTTCTTTGCACAATATTACTGAATCTTGGGTTTTAGATTCAGGGGCTTCTTTCCATGCTTCTCCACATAGGAATTATTTTGTTGATTATGTTCAAGGAGATTTTGGGCATGTTTCTCTTGGTGATGATGAGCCTTACAACATAGTTGGAAAAGGTTCATTCGAGGTTAAGATGTAGAATGGGAATACTTGGCTATTGAAGGATGTTAGACATGTGCCTACATTAAGATGAAATTTGATATCGGCGGGGTAGTTGGGAAGTGATGGTTGTATTGTGATATTTACAAACAAACTCTTGGAAGGTTACCAAGGGTGCTCTTGTGGTGGCAAGAGGTAAGAAGGTTGGAACCTTGTATTTAACCACTTATAGCACTAATTTTTGTAATCTTGTGGCTTCAGAAGTAGATACAACATTGTGGCACTATAGGCTCGGTCATATGAGCCATAAGGGCATGGAGATCATAAAGAAGGATTTTCCCGAATATACAAAAACAAGTTTGGAGTTCTGTGAGGACTGCATAAATGGGAAATCAGAGCGAGTAAGGTTTCTCAAGGTTAGACCTACAAAGAAAGAGAGTAAGTTAGAGTGGTGAATTCGATGTGTAGGGGCCAGATCAAGTATCATCTCTTGGGGGTTCAAGTTATTATGTTACTTTTATTGATGATGCAACAAGGAAATTTTGGGTTTATTATATTAGAAACAAATATGATGTATTTGACACTTTTTTAAATGGAAAGCCTTGGTAGAGAATGAAATAGGTCTTAAGCTAAAATGTCTCAGGTCAGATAATGGAGGCGAGTATTGCAGCAATGAATTTGATGATTACTGTTCTAAGAATGGAATCCACATGCAAAATATGGTTCCGGGAACTCTACTGACAGAATGGGGTATCGAAAGGATGAACAGAACAATAATGGAATGTGCTAGGAGCATGAGGTTGGAGGCTTGTAATAAAATCGAGCAAGTGATTCTTCTTGGGCGTAGCCCAAATTGGGTGAACCACGTTAGATCTTGTCTCTTTGCGTTGTGTTATTTATTCTAAAATTTTATTTGAGATCTGTAATATTTTCTGCATGTTAGTTTCTCTACATTGCGATTCGTAAGGGATTATTCGGCATATTTTATCTTTTATTTCCTAACAAAGATAAATTGGGAAAATTTGAATCTAGATGCGATGAAGGAATATTTCTTAAATACTCAACGATCAACGTAGAATACATGTGCCATAATAAGTAGTTTCAAAAGATTTTTGAAAGCACAAATGTAAAGGTGGATGAGTCACAATATTCCCAAATAAACACTCATCATAGTGGTGGTCATGAAGAACAAGAAGATGATGAAGAAATGGACAGTCCATGTGAAGAAGCAAAAGAAGAAGAGAGACTAGACACTAAGGTGCCCTCAAGATAAGTTAAGAGGGATCATCCCTCAAATCAGATCATTAGAAATAGAGAAGGCAACATTCTCACAAGAATAATACTTAGAGATCAAGTAGAGTCATGAAGATATAACACTCTATCCATGGTAGAACCCAAAAGTGTTGTAAAAGCAAGTAAGGATCAGCATTGGGTGGATGCAATGAATGAAGAACTGGATCAAATAGAAAAGAATGAAACCTAGGAACTTGTGCCAAGACCAAATGATAAGAATGTAATTAGAACTAAGTGGGTCTTCAGAAATAAAATGAATGAGAAAGGAGAAGTGACAAGAAACAAGGAAATACTTGTATGCAAAGGCTGCGCGTAAATGAAAGGAATCAACTTTGATGAAAATTTTGCACCAGTAGCAAGGATGGAGGCAATAAGACTATTTATAGCTTATGTGGCATACAAGAAGATCAAAGTGTTATAGATGGATGTGAAATCATCTTTCCTAAATAGATTTTGAATGAAGAGTTATATAATGAACAACCTAATGGATTTTCACTAACTAAAGGAAAAGATTATATGTGCAAAATGAAGAAGTCATTGTATAGACTCACACGATATCCTAGAGATTTTACAATAGATTGGATTCATACCTCATTGAGCAAGGTTTTAGAAAAGGTGTTGTTGAAAAAATCTATATGTCAAAGAAGAAGGAGATCATTTTCTCATTGTCATTGTGTACGTGGATGATATCATATTTGGAGGAGATCATGATAAAATGAATTATGAATTTGCTGATATGATGAAAGAAGAGTTTGAAATGTCCATGTTGGGAGATCTATCATTCTTTCTAGGATTGCAAATCAGTCAATCAAATCAAGGTATCTTCATATCCCAAACCAAGTATATCAAAGAAATGTTGAAAAGGTTCAGGATGGAAGAATGTAAGATGAGTAGAGAGGATAACTCACCAAAAGTAGACAAAACATTTTATAGATCAATTATTTGAAGTCTACTTTATACCACAAAATCAAGACTAGACATCATGCAGGTGGTAGGTCTAGTTGGAATATTTCAAGAAGATACAAGAGAGAGATACTTCAAGGCGGTCAAAAGAATTCCCGAGATATCTCATGGGAACAATTGATTATGGATTGTGGTATCCCAAGAGCAATGAATTCAACATAAAATCATATACAAATGTTGATTGGGTAGGAAGTGTTGATGATAAAAAGAGTACAAGCGGTGGAGCATTATTTGTTGGAAATTTTTTAGTATCCTGGTTGAGAAAGAAGAAATCATTAGTGACACTCTCAACATGTGAAGTAGATTATATAGCTACTGCAATGTGTTGCACTCAAGTTTTATAGATGAAGCAGACATTAGAAGATTATAAGGTAAAATATGAAAATCTAATTCCCTTGTGTGATAGTACAAGTGCAATAAGTGTCTCCAAGAACCTCATGTTCCACTCAAAAACTAATCATATTCCAATTAGATATCATTTCTTGAGGGAACAAGTAAATGACAAGAAAATCAGTCTAGAATATGTGAGCACTAAAGAATAAATTATAGATATAATGACCAATTTGCTTCCAAAAGAAACATTTGAACATTTGAGGAATGAATTAGGGGTCATTCCTGATCCCACCAACAACTAGAAAGTGTGTAGATAAGGTAAGGGAGCATTCTCAAGTAATATCATCTCCTAATTAGTGCCAAATAGTATTTGTGATAGGGGGAGCTAGTATACTAGCTCAAGGGGAGCGTTATTGCAAGTATGTCAAGGGGATCACATGTATCAGAAGTATGTGCCTAGGGGGAGTTTCTTGAGGTAAGAACATGAGGTATGTAGCCTACCTACATTCTCATATTTATGTGGCATACATGTCCCTTTGTCATTGTTATCAAAAGGGGAGAGAAGTTGAAATCAATTAGAAACTAATCTATCATATTGAAAAGGGAGAGAGAAGTGATATAGAAAAAGAGGGGAGAGAACCAACCAAGAAATATCAACAAAGGAGAGAAGCTAAAAATAGAAACTGGGTATTCAAATAATTTTCCATCAAAAGAATGTAGGTTTATGAATTGTATTGTTAAGGTATTGCCATCAATGAAAAAGGGGAGATTGTTGGACCTTTGTCATTGTCATAAGTGTTGTCATTGATGTCAAGCTATATTGATGGAAAAAGTATTTAATGTCAAAGGCATTGATGGAAAAAAGGTGAATTGGTAAAGTGAACAAGTGATGAATATGGATTAGTAGTGTCACTCACATAGAGGCTTCAAGAGTGATCAAGAATAAGTTCTAAGGAACTTAATTAGTTTTTGTGCATTCCGCGGACATGAGGAGATAGCCACCAAAGTTTGCAAAAATTCGTGAAGGTTTAGTGGAAACCGTGGACAGAGAGAAGAAGCCGTAAAAAGATTAGTAAATGTTGTAGGTAAAGGAATGATGTTACCAAAGTAAAAGGAGAAAAGAACAAGCCGCAGATGATAAAAATGAAGATGTGGATATGGAGGAAGAATACTGTGCAAGCAAGGAAAGAGTCTCGAAGGCAAAGTCGTGGAGTAAAGGATATCGGGAAGGAAATTTTGCATAAAGGAAAGCTACAAAGAACTAGAAAACCCACTAAGGACTAAAGGTAGCCATGGAGAACTACAAAATCCATAAGAGACAAGAGAATATATCCATATACAAGGAATAAGGCCACAGGTAAAAGGATAGAGTCGCGGACATGGAACAAAGCCGTGGGAAGGAAGCGAACAAGGAGGAAAGTTGTGGAAAACTAAAAATCCACCACGAAAGGAGATATGATCTAGAAAAAGGAAAGTGCCGCAATACAAAGGAAAATATCAAAGAAACTAAGGATGGTAGTGGATTTATCAATATGAACGAAACAGGGATCGAGAAAAGAAAATCGAGTTAAACATGGACAAGTAAGATTTTATTCTCCAAACTCGATGGTGATTCGATTGTTGCTAAGCATACGACTAGATATCCATAAAGAATGATGAAATCTACTGTTCCAGTAGGAAAAATTTAATGTTTGTTAACCTTGTGCAATTTTCCATGTGTTTCCTAATTTCAAGGAAAATTAAATGTCAGAGGAGAAGGTGGTTCATTCATGGTAATTCTAGAAATATGAGAAATTATTTTTTAGGTGTCGGCTCATAATATTTTTGAAGAATGTAGAGAAAAAGGTGTAATCAAGATGAATATGGTAGGAACAAATATGGAATTGGTTGAATTAATTTAATGAACAAGATTCTAAAAAAAAATTAGGAGATGATGTCCCCACAAATTTATCAAATCAATGAAATGCGTGATTATCTATATAAGAGAGAAATCAAAGAAAAATTTATTATTGCTAAGAAATGAAATGATGTTATCGAGTTGAGAGAGAGTGAAAAAGTAGAATTTCTCAAGTAAGAAGACGATGAAATCAAGGTAAGAGAGGGTGATAAACACAAAAGAGAAGAAGAGAAGAGCAGACATATGAAGCAGTGAAAAATCATATGAGAAGAGCATCGAGCAACAGGATGATTGAGGAAGAAAGACAAAATTAGATGAGTAGAAGAGAGTGAAAGAGAAAACATAGATAGATACAGTAAAGTGATCATAATATATTGAGTAATAAATTTTGTAACTAGATGATCATCCATTATATGTAAAAACAAGAATAATTTGTAGCTTAGCATTTTCAGGGGGTTATAGCCTCTTTGTGGGTCGATGCCTACAAAATATCAGTTATAGCTGATTAAATTAGGGGTTGGTGCTCCTTGCAAGTTGGTGCTTGTTAAATTTCTGAGTGGGTTCTCAGTTTATCTTCAAGTGGGTGCATGAAGAATCTAGATTTGTTGCTTCATAGGTTGATTTGGTGCTCAACCAAAACCATTGTAAGACTTTTGAATTGGTGTTCCTAATAAAGTTGTGGTTTCAAGTGGGTTTTTCTCCCAAAATGGTTTCCCACTATAAATTTTGTGTTCTTTGTTATATTTCTTGGTATATGTGTGTTTAGATTCTTATGATTATATGATTTCATTTCTCGGTAAAAATCTAGATCAACACTATTTAAGTAAACTTTAAATCTGCATTGATTTACCCCCTCTCAAAGTGCTTTTGAACCATACCAAGATTTGTATAGTATATAAACCATAAATGATGCCCCCTCTTTGGGGCACATGCATCATCACTTAGAGGAGGATGTGCTCCAAAAGAGGAAAACCACATAACCTATACTTGAGAAAATTCTTGGTAGGAACTAAGGCATGAAAAACAAGTGGTTAGCCATGAACAAGTGTTAGTACAAACATGCATATAAAAAGAAGTGTGTAAACTATGCAAATATTGTATAAGAAACTAAACAATGTAAACACCAAAAGAAGATAAATTATACCACATAACATGGGTCACACACATGGGACATGCCTCACGATATCACAAGACACTCAAAGGACATAATGGTCACATAAAAACAAACAAGTGTACACACCAAACAAATGACAAGACTGCATATAATGGAAAACAAGTACAATCAAGTAGAAACAAACAAAGAAGTAGTCATGGTAACATGGAATCCTGCAAATAATTATTACACATGAAAACACCTATAAGCATGTTAGAAAGATAACCAATATGTCAAAAGCGTGTATAACCAAGTAATGTAGAGTGCTAAGTATGAAATGAAACAATAGCACTTCTATGAGATGAATGTGGATGCCCTAGTGACCATTCATGGATTTGGAATGTTTAGATTGTGTCTCTTCTTTTTACAACCCTTCTTATTCTCCTAGTGCATGGGAGAACATGAGAAAAAATATAAATACATGGATAAAAAGTAGAGTTAGACATGGATTCATGGGAGAAGTGAGAAAGAAATATTCAATGTTAGAATTGGATTGTAGAAGCAAGGTGTGTGTGAGAATAGAGCAAGCAAGTACAAAAGGGAAGTGTTGACATTGTTGATTTCCCTTCAGCTTATTGTAATTTGTATCTTATTATTTAAATTGGCCAATACATAAGTGGGAAGAAAGATAAATTTCCCTTCCCGACTAGTTTTCCCTCAAATTGGGGGTTTCAAGATAAAATTATGTGTGTTGCCTTGGTTTTGAATTCTTTATCTCTCTCTAAATAATTCTAAGCACCAAAGAATCAGTCACTAACTTCATATTCTATCATTTTCAAATTGAAAGTAGAACAATATTTTGTGTGGTCTTGTAAATTTCCAAAGCTTGAGGTTTGGATCAAATTAGTGTCTTTATTTGGATTTTTTCTATTTTCATGTCTTCTTCTTAGCCTCTTATACCTTATTACCCATTTGATACTTCATTGTTTCATCTTGCATCACTCTGGACACCATCGCCTAGACCGGGATGTCGGTGCCAGGCGCCCCGTCCTTACGGGGTGCCATTGACCTATTTGTACTTTTCTCATCTCTTTTGAGCCTAGTTTATCTTTTGGGCATACTTTTTTCTTATAAGACAACAATTAGTTTCCAATTACAAAATTTTAGAAATGGAATCATATAAATATAAAGCTATGTGACTATTATGAGGGACCAAGCTCTAAGCATCTATTACTATCACCTAAGGTTGCATCCAAAGGAATTTCAAGAACATCAAATCATCCATCTAGCTTTCATCCAAGGGACAAGGGAATGCATTCTCCTGCATATATACATAGGAGGGGAAATTTATTTTGACATCCATATATCTATCTCCGCATTTTACATCTAGTTATTTCTTTCTATCAAGTGCATCTTGCACAAGAGCTATCAAGGGCACAATTTTTGCACACACTTAAAATTACATGGATTCTAAGATGTATTTTAATGCTCATTCATAATTTAAATTTTTAGGTGAGAACCATGATAAATTTGAATCCCGTGTGCATCTTTTTATTTTTAGGATTTGATTTTTTTGGGGTTTTGTAAGCTATCTTTATCTTTGTATGTTATAGGTGAATTATGTGGGCATAGTGCGACACACATAGAAATCAAAATTGAAGTTTGAAAACATCTTATGACATAAAAGAAATCAAATTATGAGGGTTTTTGTAGTCAAAGGAACCTAGAAGAAATATCTAATTGCCCCAGGAACCCTTGACCCACTCTAGTCGTCCCAGTCCAGGCATATCCGATGGTCACACAATTTTCTAATCTTAGTTGCAAAAATCTCCTCCTATTCATTAGTCTTCCAATCGGAACAACTCAAGATCAATTGTAAAATTATCTAAGTATTATAACCCCCTCTTGCACTTAGGGTTTAAATTTCATCTAACTTATTTCTTGAGTCATATATATACTTTATCATTTTATCTATTACATGAAACTTTGAAATATCCTATGGTTTTAAAAAAAGTTTTTTTTATTAAATCATTTTTGAACCAATCGCTCGAAACCACCTGTTATTTTAGGATTATTGTCATATTTTCATCATGGATATGCCCCTTACTGATGGGGATATTTGTGATCTCAAAGCTCATCATGTTGAACACCTGCAAGATCTATATTTTCTCTTATTCCTTGCTCGTGAGGAAGCTACCAATCTTGTTAAGCTTAAGTTCTCACATCCACTCCCACTTCTCTACCTACTGCTACTCAACCTATTAATTCATTCCTTCCACATACTTCCACTATTCTCATATTTGTTCCTACTCCTACCAACCACTACACTCCACCCCTCATTTCTCATAAGTGACAAGTTTCTTCTGCTGGAACTCAAGATCTAGCCTATCTCTACCAAGATTTTCAATCTCAAATTCATCAAATTCAATAGTCTAATTCTCGTGCATCTCCATCTCTTGACTCCACTTTACTCCTCCATACTCCTTTCAAACCTGTCATTTCTTCATATGCACTTCCTTTTGATTTTTTCACCCCTAAGATTCCTATTTTCAATGGACATGGTGACCCTTAAGAGCATCTCGATAATTTCATGTGGTATGTATAGATACTATGCGGATGATCATAATTTACTAGAAAATATTTTTCCTAGAATCCTTCAATTTTATTTAATGTGTTGGTCTATAATCTATATTTCCATTTAGTAACATCATTTACTCATTTAGCTGATGCTTTTCTTGCACATTTTTCAATCAATATCGGCTCCAATATATCATATGCTCAACTCACACAAATAAAAAAAGGATCTAACGAACATCTAGTAGAATATATTTTATGATATAAGAACAACTTAGATGAGATGTCTAATGTAATAGAAGATTTTGAACTTAAGATCTTTTTTTCCAAAGTCTCTTTCACCTCCATTGTTGGTGAACATCATCTTTGAGACCTATCCATAATTTGATCATCTATACCATACTATTAAGCTACATGAAGAAAAAATATTTCAATGGTAAATATTAAATACCATGATTAATCTTCATCTTCCAATATCTTTAAAAAAAATATACTTTCAAGTCATCTACTAAGCCAATTGAATAAAAAGAAATTATTAACGTTGTTATGGCTCTTGAGTATCTTCAATGGTAATCTCCAAAGCATACATTTACATTTTACAAAATTGAATATCACTCCGTAGAAACCTATCTATTATAGATCTCCAAATAAACTTGTTGAGATAAATCTTATTACACTTTCACCACCATTGGATATTGATCATCTCACCTAAAAGGCCACAAATATAAAGAAAATTTTAGATATAACTACCATTAATGTAATGTGGAGCATTCCACCTAATTGGCGTTTTCAAACTTAGACATCTTATAAAAAAAGACTTAATCAAAAGACAATAATTAAATGGAGCCCAAAAACAGCCCAAGCCTTGGGTTAATGAACCACTCATGAAAATTTGCTTCGGGGCTTTAATGAAAATGAAAATAACAAAATCTATAATGATCCTCTTCCTATGCATGACAAGAAAGATAAAGTTGATTCATTGGATCTTGATCCAATCATACAATTATATAAAATTTTATACCTCCTCCTTCATGTGAGGGCCATTTTATTTTTAACTACACATATCCAAGACTTAATTGACAATAATGAAATTGAGATCCCCAAGCATCTCCACAATGAAAATAAAAACTCATTACATTCTATATTAATCACGTTGTGCCTCCTCCTTCATCGAGGGCCCTTTATTTTCTAGTTCCACATGTTGAGGCATCTCCAAAACTCATTACAATCTCTAATCGTGACTATAATGCTTCATTTTCTTCGATATATTACATATCAATTCTTCTATTGGATATTATGCAATAAAAAATAATATGATCGGCTCATCATCTCCTTTTTGTGTGTGTTATATTGTGTTTCTTGTTTATATAAATTACCAACTCTCATAAATTTTGTATCTAATTCCCAAATATTATGGTTTCATCAAGCTTCCAATCACATTTAGGACTCTCACCATGCTTGCTTCACTCATTGTGGAGTCTTTAATTAAAGGGTGTGATATGCTCTAGGCCTCCCTTGGCTCCACATTACTAATGCTATCTTTTCATGACTCACTTGTGTCTTAAGTTCATGTATAATAAGTAAGATTTTTATATCCAAGGAGTTCCATCATCCATTCCATCACCTCAGCCTCCTCTCGAGGTTGCTATCACACTGATAGAGCATTTAGGTCCCATGGACCTCTCAAATATAAAGTGTAATATTATCCTAGCTCTCCCATTCACACATGACCCACTTGGTCTCATTGATCCACTATTCCATCGCATCAATCTAGGTCCACCACTAAGATGGATCCTTCATATAGGTATACATATCCTCCATGGTATTCTTCACATAAGTATACATATCCTCTGTAGTATCCTTCACATAGGTATATGTCACCTCCAAATCTTCTTCACATAGTTGCACATCACCTCCTCAGTCACCTTCACATAGGTTTTCATCACCTCCATGGTTTCATACATAGAGGTCTCATTCACTGATACATCATTTGTCTCATTCATCAAAAATATATCAAAGCATGGTCATACCAAGCATCGTTACCCAAACATTAGATAACTTACTCATCGTCACACACTTGTGGGGAATTATGCTTATTTCCCCCTTCCTCGCATTATCAGGTGGCTTGTATTTCTACTCTTAAACTCTGCTCTTGTATCATCATTACCCTATGATTCACTCTTGTTCTATGGTTCACACTTGACTATTGAGGTAATACTACATACATGAACCTCACATCACTACGCACTACACACTTCTTGCGTTCATGAAATCTCTTTCTAGAAAGATCCTATTACGCATCATACACACTACACACTCATGATACATCTTTCTTGCATCTACTTTTATGCGTTGCACTCATTTTTTGATGGAGTACTCTAGTTCCACTATTCATACTCAAAATTTGAGGGTATGACTCTAAAATTAACCTCAGCTCACATCATTCATACTATTCATGCTCTACGCTTCATGATCTAACTTTCTAATGCACACTCACAAAACATTTCTCGATGACACTCTTGTTCTATGGTTCATTCTTGACTGTAAAGGGATATTTTATAAATTAACCTCTTCTCATACTCATTCACATTCACTTGAAGTACGTTGTTGCTATCACATTCAATTTGAATTCAATTTCACCTCACACATTCATAACATACATAATGCATATCTTGGTCATATTTATTCTTTCTTACTTATGATTACATGTACACTTTGTTTCACATGTTAGAAGGATACTTCATATGTCATTATATTTTCTATATACACATGCAATTTCACTTAGTCTGTAGTTTTGAATGTATCCTTCCTAAATATCATTACACATAGCAAGGATTAATGGCACTTTACCTCTTACCAATCCCATCGATGCTTCTATGGGCATCTAATTTTGTACACATCACAAGTGTTATTGTTTTTTTATACTACTTCTTATTTTTCCTAGCATATAATAAAATATCAATCTATAAACATCTTGACATTATTTCTTTCTAACATGCTAATGGGTGCTTCATGTGTAGTATTTTCCTTGTAGGAACTATTTGTTACCATGGTTGTGTGATACTTTTCTTGCTACCATTTTCCATTTATTTTCATTACATGTCATAGTTTGTGGGTTTTTCCCTATGTATTTTTGGTATCTTGTATTTTTTTGCCTCTTTGGCCTGGATTGTCTTGTGATATTGTGAGCAATGTCCCATGTTTAAAACCTCATTTTCATGAATTATATTGTCTTATATCTTGCTAGATTACAAATTTAATTCTATATCTATATTTATCTTTTTGTACTAACAGATGTTTCTAACCATGTTGTTTGCATGTGCCTTGGTTTCTACCATGCACATTCCCTCCCCCTACTGAGTTACAATTTTAGATTAGCAATATGTCCTCCTTTGGGCCACATCCTCCTAGCGATGTCAAATGCACCCCAAATGAGGGGGGCATACATTAGAGGAATCACTCACCCCATACAACAGTTCATAGTTACAGTACAATGCAGTTCAATATAGAATTGACTGAGACTAGCGATTTGAAATGCGACCTAGATCCCGACTTGGGTCCTTAGTTTAGCATAGATGCTAGTTTCTAGATACATATATGAGTTCCTGGGAACTCCTGACCCTTCCTAGGCACCTTCAACCAGGGGGAATTTATGGTTTTTTTCTCATGTTGGCACAATTTTGGGTATTTTACACAATGGTTTACACAGAACATGCTCAATCCTCTAAGCAATTAACATGCATCGTATCTCCTTTTTCTATTTTTTGTTGGATCAAAATTTGATTAATTTGGAATAAATCAAGATCACGTCATCTATAGTGGTGTATAAATCATTGGGAATTAATCAAGAATAGAGAATAAAACTAGACCTTTCTCCCCAATACTTTTATGTCGTGGCATGAGATTGCCCAAAAAATTCATTCTTCTATGGCATTTTAGGACACTCGCTATCTTTTTCAATCATCATAGATTAGGTGCACATGTTCCTTATACGTTTTTTTTTCACATTTTTACATGCTTAGATTGAAATTTTCACATACACAAGTTTAAATACTCATTTTCTCTTCTTTTTGCGTAGGTCCATCCTTATAAGAAGTAAGAGTCTCAAGCACAACACAAGTGAAAAATGAAAGCAAGTAGAACATGACACAACACATTATGACTTTTTCACCCCTAGGGTCACTTCCTCTTTCCTAGCTTATCTTCCACAGTTCATTTTTATCACTCCATGTTTTTTCTTATCTCATTGGCACACTTTTTCCATTGATCTACATGATTATCAGGTATGCATCTCTTATCTACTTTATGTTATGTATTATTCCCTCAACAACATAATGTGGGGGAAAATGTAGACACTAAATCATGTACTTTGGGTACATTTCTAGGTCCTAGTCACATGATACTATTCATATGATTCCTAAGTGAGAAAACTAGCAACTAACATATGTCTTTGGCCTTTTATCTATTTTTGTATCTTCTTCTTGGCCTCTTATACCCTACTGCCTAGTCGATAATTTATTGTTTCATATTACATCACTCTAGACACTAATGCCTAGACCAAGACACCAATGACAGGCACACCTCTTCCTTTAAGAGCCCCCAACCTCTTTGTGTTTTTGTTCACCTCTTGATACAAGAGCATCACATGAAGGCATGGACATCATATCAAGGGTGTTTGTGTTCATTAAAGTGTTGTGATGGCATTTTCCTTCATTTCTCTAAAAATAATTTCAACTTGTTTACGTAGACACAAACTTATGCACTTTAGAATTTATTTAGCTTGGTCTTATACTAGTATTTAGAAGGTTCTCAAGTGAATAAAATACTAATTAATCCCACCTTTTAGCCATCTTTATTTTACATTTTATTTCATAGTTCTCATGTATTTTCCAACACTTATCCATACATTTCACAATTACCCCATCATTCTATCCAAAATTAGGGTGCCTAACTGTGTGGGGTGCCCTAGGGTGCCTGGTCCCACTTTGGGTGCCCGATATATGCACATCATTTCCCGCTTATTTTTAGGAGCCTTTCTAGCTATTTTTATCCTTACCCTTTTCCTAGTTGGCCTTATCGGGACTAATTACAAAATTAATCTTGAGATCCTTATAAATATAAATTTATAAGACCATAATGAGGTCCTAGTGTCACATATTATTATCACTCTATCTAGATTTGCATCTCACTTCCATGCATAGAGATAGTGCCATGCATCAAGGCTAGGAGATCTGCATTATACACACTACATAGGGAAGGTATTCTATTTTATTTCATGCACACATGTTATATACATTTTGTATAGTTATTATTGCTCTCGCCACTTCACAAAGTGTAATTCGCACAAGAGCACCTAGAGCACGACATACACACACTCACTATAACTACATCCAAGTCTGAAATGTACTACAAAATTTAGTGATAAGACCACTAGTTTTTTGTGGTGAGGTCGGTCTAACCCATTCATTTACATCTTTATTTTTTCTAGGGTTTGGTACTTACGTTTTATCACAGGTCATTACACATAGATCATTTGGTAAATCCAATGTTACAGATAGGTAGGGTTTTATATCAACTTATAACCATACAAAACTCTTATCTTGAGCTTTTAGAGAGATCGGGGCACCTAATATACGCACTAGGGCACCACTGGGGGCACTCAATACCTTCCCATGCCCTAGTTAGTTCATATATTCCAGATCTAGTCTTTGTAGGGTTCTTGAGTGACCGTCTACACTTCCATATTTTATTTTCAAACTTGCGACTTTGCGTGATAGTTACCCTCATTCATTTGAGTCCTTTCTTACTATTCTCTTGCATATTAGGGTTTGATTTTATTAGATTTAATTATGTAATCACTTTACATTATTTTAGCATACTTATTTACAGTGTTTTAGTCCTCCTAATTAGATTAACATAAACACCTTATACCCATTTAGGTTTTAGGTATCTATATTTTTGTTAATCGGTTTGTAAATTTGCATGGTGAAAGTGATGAGTAAATGTGGTTGATTAGGGAATTAGGTTTGTAAATGAGTTGTTTATGCTAAATAAGGCTAATTTCCTTACCTAGGCCAACAAATGAAAGCTATCCTATATGATTTGTTTAGGTGTGAGGATGAGATTTATCTCATCTCCCTTTATTTGGAGTATGGTTAATTTGTTGTAGTGATATGGTTGAGCACTATTAGAGTTGGTTTAGGATATGAATTGGTCAATTTTTCCAATCTAAGGAGGATAATTTGGATGAAAAACCTTGTAAATAACTATTATTGAATGAAAAAAATGTGGGTGTGATGATTGATAAAAAATTGTGTGTTAATTTACAATTTTTAGTGGTTTCTCACACTATGCCATTTTACTCTGTAAAGGGAAGTAAGATTGAATTTTGATTACATTAGAGAATATATTTTAATTCATACTATTAATTGTAATATCAAGGGGAAACCTTTAGATCTTGTTAAAATTTTATTTGGATCTTGAAACTCAATTTTCAAGTTTTTATAGCAAATTATGATCACTTTGAAGCTCGAACTAAGAGAGGAATTTAAAAGTTTCTATCCAATGGAAATCCTAAAAATTTCAAAAATCTCTATCTCTTATATGAGAAAAATCCTACAAAGGTTTAGTCCAAATAACCATGTGTGGTAAGAGAAATTGATAACAAAAATTATCTTGGTTGTTTAGCCAAAAGCATGGTAAAAATATGTGTTATTTGTGTTATTTCTTTGATCAACTAGATGTTTTAAACCTTAAAATCAACAATGATCAGTTTTGAGAACATTTTATAAGTGTTAGTGATATATTCAAGGTGAAAAGAAGTTTTTTGTACCCTGTTGTTATCATATACCATTAAAATCAGGCCTAATAAGACTGTTTATAAATTGTTTTCTTCAATTTTCCTCCAAGGAACCCTAGTCAAATTTGTATATGACAATTTATCCTTAAAGGATATTCAAATGATGCATGAAGGATTGATACCATTTGGAAATAGAGGTTTATACTATAATAGTTGATCTAGATGAGGTCTATTAGCTTGAATAAAGAAAAAGATACCAAGGCTTGAATGAATATAATGTTGTTAAAGGAATTTGAGACATTTGGCATAAAATTATTTGTATTAGAGTAGACTAAAAGGAATTGATCAAGTCACTAAGATTTGGTTTCAAGAATTGATAGCAAGAGGAGGGAAAAAGGTTGCTTGAAAAGGAATAAGACAATGACAGCTAGAGTAACACCATGAAGAAGAGGAGGTGGAGTAAGAGCTAATCAAGATACTCGGATAGAGATCATGGAAGAGATTAGGAATCTCAGTAGAAATGATTAAAGATGTTGTGTTGTCTCAAAGAAGAGGCATTGAGCTAGGAGATGTTTGTGAAGAAGAACCGGAGAGGAAGCAATGGCTAGAGAAGAGGTTATTCCAAAAGATAGACTAGAAGAGATATTGTCGAAGGCCATTGTAGGGGCTAGTTCTAAGCCTAAGATGGAAATCCCAATGTATGAAGGTAGTCTAAATCCTGAGGAACTCATTGACTTGATTGATGAAATGGAAAAGTACTTTGAGTATGACTAATTGGTAGATGAGAAGGTCAAGTTTTTTTACCAGTGAAGATTCATTCCATTAGTCATAATGGATCAAGAAAGGAAAGATAAAGATTAGGGATAGAATGGTAGCAAAACTCATTTTTCCATTTTTATCTCTTCAAAATTTAAGGAAAAAGGACATGTATGTGAAAGACTCAATGAATAATTTTAGCCGACTATAAAGAAAAAAAAGAGGATGATTTGAAGGTAGTAAGATATCTTAATGGTATGAAATTTACCATTCAAGATGAGATCAAACTTTCAAAAGGTAAAAATTTTTACTCAAATATTATAAATTATTTTTTTCTCTTGAATAAATTTAAGGAAAAAGGACATGTAATGTGAAAGACTAAAATGAATAAGTTTTTTATAAGAGATATTCTTCTCATCCCTATGGAATCATGTTCTAACATATAGAGGATGATTTTAGAGAAGGTAGTAAGATATCTTAATGGTATGAAATTTACCATTCACCCTAAGGAGATGAGATCAACATGCTTTCTTTGAGGGGAGGTAAGTTAGATAGTTAAAGAATCCTATCGGTAGCACTCAAAGTTGAAGAAAAATTGTTAGGAATAAAAATTAGCTTAATTCATCATTAGTTGATATTTGAATAAATGTAATAAGTTAACAAAGGAGATCGGAGAAAACAAAGCTTTTAATTTAAATACTTTGAACTTATGTCAATAGTATGTATTTATCCTTAGTTTTTAGTTAACTAAGAGATATTCTTCTCATCCTATGTTTGTGGAATCATGTTCTATCTGACTATATTGTTTTCTAGGATGATTTCCATGAGGAGCATGTTAACAAGGATTTCATAAACTATTTTATAATTATGATAAGTGATGTGAAGTGACGAAACACATTTCCTCAAATATTTTTCACACTTTTTCCCATTTTTGCTCTTTCGAAGGAATGAGATCCATGCCTATTAATGCATCTTTGATTATTTTGCAACCAACTCCTTTGAGATGGACTCATCTTTTGAGAAAACCTCTTTCAGCTATTTATTACATAACTAGATAATTTGATCCTCTATACATTGGTTTCTAGCCTCTTGACTCAAATGACATGAATTTGTAATGAAATTAACTTTTGGATGCAGATGGATGAATGTATTATTTGACGCTTGTGCTCTTGACACGAGGCTATGAATTAAAAATATACTAAAATGAAAAGCTAGACGACCCCTCCTTTGATTCTTCACAAAATACGATCATTTTAGATATTACGAGATAAGACCCTAAATCACTTATACGTGGTGGATGGCTTTTCATATTTAATAACCTACTTCAAAAGCTGGAGTTCATCTCTTTGTAGGATCCATGTGGAAATTCCGCGTATCCTCCTAACTATGATTTTCTTTATGTTTTTTTGGGAGCGTTGTGCTGACACTTGGCCTCGTCTGTAGGCTTTCTCATTTTATTCCTTTTGGTGAGTAAAGGACTCATGGTCATGGGACCCTCTTTATTGAATCCAAGTGTTAGGCTCGTGGGATTTTGAGACCACATCCCTTTCTTTGAATTCAGAAATAGCGCCCACCTAACACTTAGCACTCTCCTTGGGCTCGTGAATTTCTTCGAGATTTGGCTAAGTCCCCCCTTTCTTCTGATGAAGACTTGGATTTTGAAATGGGTTTTGAAAACATGAGAAAATATAGGCTGTAAAAATTTAAATAAAATTCTGGCGACTCACTGGGACCATTTAGCTTCTTTGAATGAAAACAACTCACAATCTCCTACCATAGAATTAGTATGTAACTTAGTTTTCAAAACCATTTTCGAGTTTACAACCTTCTCATCTTTTTGTGGAGTGTTCATCGCTGTCATTTGATCCTCGCACCATCCCTCTATCATAATTAAACTTAGTAAAAATCCTTTTTGTGAGAGTAGAAAATTTGAAAAGATGGCCACCAGGATCCTCAAGCTGATTTTATTTGCTCTGTACTTGTTCGAAATGAAACCTCCAACCACCTCAGCTAACTTTGATTTATTCATCAAGCTGGGGTCCTCACAAGATCTAACACATCCTAATAGAGTAATATAGGAATGGCCAACATAAAAATTAAAATCATACATGTGTCAAATGAGTCATGGAGAGTGTGCACAAGCACTTATTCTACTGAAAGAAAATCTACTCCTACTCCTAATCTAACAGGCTTAGTAAAAGTTAAACAAAACTTGAAACATGCAAGGAAAAGTAGCTTCCTTTTCTTATAAAGTGTGGCCATGTGATTGATTTGGTTGTGGGTAGGGCCTGTAATAAGAGTGAAAATATACCATTCACTCTTTCACCCATGGTATCAGTGAAAAATATGAATACGACCTTTGATTTTAGTGGAGGTGCTACAACCGACGCTCGGTGTTCTAAAAATCATCCTCATTTTCTGAGATGAACATGACTAGTGCTGGCACTTCCTCGGTCATGATGAGAAATAACTTATGAAGGGGCTTGGACCAGCCCTCTGCTTCCATTCGTCACTATGACTTGTATCTTTTGGAACAAGGCTCCCTTGCAGATCTCTTTGAATGGCGTTATCTTCATCTTCTTTCACCTCTCCCTTTTTAGCAACTTAGCAAATGAGTCTAGGATACTTTATTGAAAACAAAATGCTTTCAATGATGCCTCTTTCTAAGGCACTAAGACTGGTCTCGGGGTAGCAGTTTTGCGAGGAAGGTTGTCACTCTTGTAGGGTTGATGATATGGTGAGACTTGTGATCTCTACTGAGTCCTTTTCTTGGAGGCATACCCCCAAGTCTGATAAGTAGTCAATCTCATCATCCACCTGCTATGTCGAGGTCTCCTCATTTTGTATGATGTCATTTAGGATTACAAATATTCCATCATATATGGATTCATCTTGCAATATGAAACCCATGGATAAAATCTTTTGTTGAGGAACCGTTTTGTGGCGAAGATACACAGAGGCAACTTCCAAAACTTCCCCCCTAATTTTTTGGTGACACAAACTTTCTGGGTCCATATCTCTTCCTAAGAAATGCTCCTCTTATGTTGGATTTAGAGCCACTGTCTATCGGCATGAGAGGTATAGCTGCTCAAAGAAGGTGGAAGCATGGAATGGGTGGCTTGGAGATGGACAAGGGAGGAGGATCCCTTGGTGGTAATGAAGTCATGATTGCACAACTTCATTGGATGAAGAGAAATGGGAGATGTGGAAAGACAGCTAAATTAACATGGATGAGAGGCAGCTCTATGAGCCTTTGTAATGATTTGGTCGGACCCTGAGGAATCACTAGATGTGCTACGTAACTATTTTCATGGAATTCTAAATTATGTCGAGAATCAAACGAGTTGCTGCCATAATAAAATATCACATTGAGTGGTACCACCACGTGTGCCGGAAAATTATTGACAACCATCCTCGGTGGAATGGGTTGTCGAGTCGTGGGAATCCTTAGGTTGGTGGGACGTGTGCCCTAAGGAGACCTCCATATTTTCAAAGAAGTTGGCTCTTCTCTCTGAGGGGAGGTAAGGGGTAGAAGGAATAAACAAAAACATAAGAAACAAAATGTGATGTTCCAAAACGAGTCTATCGGAGATCAACTAAGACCACGGGCATCTCGAACTACTTAATCATAACATCGAAAGTCGTAACAACATCCACATGTGCACAATTTCTAGACGTAACAAAAGGAGATCAGAGATAACAAAGCTATATGAATGATGAACAAAAAAAACACCACCCAGGACATATATATTGCTCCAATAGTTATGCACAATATTACATTTAGAAGTGAGGCAAGACATGTTGTTACAAAGCTCAAGCGGAAGGCTAGAGCCCCAAGCTCGCAAGCTCTTATAAAAGAGAAAATGGCGAGACTAAAATCCTATCTCCTACAAGAAAAACATCTATCTATATATCTATATATATCTTTCTCTATCTTTTCTTCCTTTTGATTCTATATATTGAAGGAGAAAGAGGCAAGAGACCATTCTTAAACTCCTCTCTAACTATTTTCTATTTATGATAAGTGATGTGAAGTGACAAAAACATATTTCCTCAAATATTTCTTGAACTTTTTCTGAATTTTTTCCCTTTCGAAGGAATGAGAGCCATGCCTATTTAATTCCTCTTTAACTATTCTCCAATCAAATCCTTTGAGATGGAATCATCTTTTGAGGAAACTCCTTTCAGCTATTTATTACATAACCAAATATTTCGATCCTCTATGCATCGGTTTCGACCTCTTGACTCAAATGGAAAAAAATTGTAATGAAATGACCTTTTGGATATAGATGGATGACTTGAGTATTTGACGGCTAGTTCTCTTGACACAAAGCTATGCATTAAAACTCTACTAAAATGACAAGCTAAATGACCCCTCCTTTGATTCTTCACAAAATCTGATCATTTAGGATCTTACAGATAAGACTCTAAATCACTTATACGTGGCGGATGGTTTGTCATCTTTAATAACCTACTTTGAAAGGCGGAGATCATCTATTATAGGATCCACGTGGAAAGTCTCGCACATCCTCCTAACTATACTTTTCTTTATGTTTTCTTGGGCGCTTTGTGCTGACACTTGGCATCATCTGCAGGGTTGCTCATTTTATTCCTTTCGGTGAGTAAAGGACTCATTGTGGCGGGACCCTATTTTTTGAATCCACGTGTTAGGCTCGCGGGAGTTGGAGACCATGTCCCTTTCTTTGAATTAGAAATAGTGCCCACATGAAACTTTGCACTCTTCGTGGGTGGTGACTTTCTTTGGGATTTGGCTAAGTCCCCCTTTCTTCCAATGAATACTTTGCTTTTGAAATGGGTTTTGAAAACACGAGAAACTCCTTGTTGTGAAAATTTAAATAACAGGGCAATAAGGGAAGTTAGGGGCAATATGTTATTCTGCATATTTTCTCGATTAGATGATTTGTTTCCATATATTGTGGATGAGATAGAAGTTTTCCAATATCTATAAATATCTCACTCTCTCGTTGGTTTTCTAATGCTTGATTTTGATATTAATAAAATACACAAGCACCATCTTGTTTCTGTGTGAAATATTATTTTCAAGTATTCATTGTCAAGATTTGGTATTAGAGCATAATTCTGATCCATAGAGGAGTGTAGGAAGTTTTAGTGAAGTTTAGGGAGATCTGGAGAAATTACAGAGCTAGGAGGAGCCATAGATTCCCCCAGCCATTTCACAGCCCCTATCTGAATCCACACCTTGATTCATGGTTGATTTACACTTGAAGAACACCTGGAGTGCAATCACAGGCCCTTGCAAACCTGGATGTAACTCTATTGCAAAAGGTAACATTGTTTCATTCTCTGGTATTTTTTGTTAATTTTTTTTACCTATACCTGTAATTTAAAAAAATAAAATTGGAAGCATTTTAAAAAAATATACAATAATTTTGTATTTTGGGAAACCGAGATTTTCAAGCTCCCCACATAACTTCTCCTTCCTCTTCTCTATTCTCTTTTCTTTTCATATATTTCGCAAGAAAATTCTATGTCTTGTGCGAAGATATCTATCCAAAGAGAATTTCGGAAGTCTTCAATCAACCTAGAGGTTGCATTCATAGATCAAGACCATTGAAGAGAAGAAAAAGACGTTCCTGAAAAATATTCAACGTCGAAAGCTTAGAGGAAATAAAAAAATTGTGTCCCAGCAATATACCTACATGAAGCCAAAGCATGGAAGAAAAAATAAAAGAAAATTGCGGCCAAGGGTTATTATAACGCTTAGTCAAAGTTGTTGAACTGCAGTTGTGCCCTAAAACGTAGTATGCATGCATGTAAGTCCTTATTTATGTTTGGTTAAAAAAATCCATTTTTAAAAAAATCCATTTTGGACGTTACGAAAAAATGAGAACATTAAAAAAATTCCATTTTTGGAAAGGGTGCTGGAAAGATATTGAAATCGCAATTTAAAAAGACATAACTTTCAACTAGTACCTCGGATTGAGGTGCTGTATTTTTTGAAAGTGTGTGTTTTTGTGAGATCTAAGTCTTTGTCCATTTTTTAATAAGCTCTAAAATTGTTGTAAAACTTCAAATGTGGGAAGAACATTTCAGTTGGATTTTGTTCAATGAAATGATCAAGCACTGGTAGCAAAGGATACATCATTAGCTCAACTATGGCATCGAAAACTTGGACATGTGAGTTTTGGCTATCTTGACACACTTCTTGATATGACATGGTTAGGGTTTACCACCTCTAAAAAGGGTACATATAAATGTCAGCATTGTTTGGCATGAAAACAACATAGATCACCATTCAACCATAATACATTTTGGGATAAGGAAAACTTGAATTAGTGCATACCGATCTATGTGGACAAATGAGACCTAGTCACTCTAGGTTTTAATATTTCATGCTCTTCGTTGATGATTTTTCAAGAAAAATTGGATATATTGTCTTTCTACAAAAGACCAAGCTTTTGAAACTTTCAAGAAGTTAAAATCCCTTGTTGAAATAGAGTCGGTAGGAAAATAAAATCACTCTAATCGGATCGAGGGGGAGAATACACTAGCAATGAGTTCAATGATTTTTGAAAACACAACATTCATCATCAAATGGCTCCTCCTCTCACACCACAAACAAATGGTATTATAGAAAGGTAAAATCATACTATCATGGATATGGTACAATGTATGATTGATGATGTAGGTTTATCAAAAACATTTTTGGGTGAGGCTAAGAAGCAAAGAGTCTATTTACTAAATAGTTTTCCCACTATAGCTCTTGATGGAATAACACCTTAGGATGCATGGTCAGAGCATAAGCCATCTATTTCACACGTTAGAGGTTTTGGATGTAAAACGAGTATGCACATTCCTAATAAATAAAGAACTAATCTTGATATGAAATCAGAAAAACTTATCTTCTTGGGATACAGTGATGAAGCACTTGGCTACAGAATTATGGATCCAAAAACAAGGAGGGTATACACTAGTTGGGATGTTGAGTTCTTTGAGAAGAAAGAAGCATATGCTCCTTCCATACACTCACATGATGAAAAAATCATCCCTACAGTGAAAATAAAGGATGGTAATCACTTTGATGATGACATTGATGATGGGGAAGATGGTGAAATTCAACCTCCCATAGGAACCACAAAAATTATGCCTAAATGGTATACAAGTATGATTAGAGATGCAAAATTGGATAGTGTCCCGACACATCTACCAATGGAATGAGAACTCGCAGTATGGTTCGAAATGAGGTAAATTTGGCCTTAATCGGTAAATTTGTTGAAACTACTGAACCATGCATAGTTTCAGAAGCCCTATAGTCTAAACCTTGGAAAGATGATATGGATGCAGAATATAAGTCTCTTATGAAAAATAATACATGAAAAATTACAAATCTTCCACCAGTGAAAAGATGATTGGATGTAGATGGATCTCCAAAACAAAGTATAAAGTAGTGAAAAATTGATAAACATAAGGCTAGACTAGCTACTAAGGGATATGCTCAAAAAGAAGGCATTGATTATTAGGAGATTTTTTCTCCCACAGCTAAAATAAAAACTTTCACATTAATATTTTCTCTAGCTGCACAATTTGGTTGGAAAATACACCAAATAGATTTGAAAAGTGCCTTTCTTAATGGTGTTTTACAAGAAGAAGTTTACATGACTCAACCAGAAGGTTTTTTCATACCAGGTAAAGAGGAAAAGGTATGTAAACTCATAAAATCACTATATGGTCTAAAGAAGTCTCCCATGGAATGGTACATAAAAATTGACGAGCATATCATTCAACATGGATTCAACAGGAGTTCATATGATCCTAATCTCTATCTCAAAAATCAAGGGGAGGAGATAGTGATCATTGTAGTATATGTCGATGATCTAGCCATCATTGGAGGATCAGTGAGGATGATTGAGTCAACAAAGAAAGATATAACACAATCATTTGACATGACCGATCTTGGGCCGCATTATTGTCTTGGACTTGAAGTTTAGAAAAGATAAAATCATATATTTTTGTCACAATTGAAATACGCTAAGACAATGCTTGAGAAATTCAATATGATTAATTGTCAAACATTTTCCACCTTTGGAGACAGGAATTCAACTATCTCGAACATATCCATCACCATAAGTAAATGCAACTCTCTATCGGAAGTTGATCGGGAGTCTCAACTACTTGACTTACATTAGGCTAGATATCGGCTATGCAATCAACTATCTTTCATGGTTCATATAAGAACCAATGGTTTTTCTTTGGAAAGCAACAAAGTGGATCTTGAGGTACATCGGAGGAACTATGGACTATGGTATAGAATACAAGAAGAATAATAAATTCTTATTGAGAGGATATTGATTCGGATCATTCGGGAAACATAGATGATAGGAAATCCACTTGGGATTTGTATTCTTTTTGGGATCTGGACCGATACCATGGGGGAGTAAGAAGTAGACTTGTGTTTCAAGATCCTCCACAGAATCATAATATCATGCGGTAGGTGGAGATGTCTATGAATCAATATGGCTTCGACGTATACTTGAAGGATTGAGAATACCACAGAAAGATCCAGCTATCCTACATGTTGATAACAAAGGAGTAGTAAAGCTTGTTTGGAATCTAATTTTCCATGAGCACACCAAACACATTGAGGTGCAGGTACATTTCATTCATGAACATGTTAAAAACAACACCATCCAGCTCAATATTTTCCAAAGATATGCGGCGTGCGAGATGTCTTCACAAAGTCAATTGCTCGAGGTAAATTTGAGGGTTTTAGAGAATTTCTCTCCCGTTCACTTGAGACCATGCTCAATTAAGGGGTGGAATGTTAGGAATAAAACTTACTTTAATTCATCATTATTTTATATTTGAATAAATGTAATAAGTTAAAGTATTTGATTTAAATACTTTATAATTATGTCAATAGGTATTAGTTATCCTTAGTTGTTAGTTAACTAAGAGATATTGTTCTCATCCCTATGTTTGTGGAATCATGTTCTATCTTTCAAATTTTGTTCCCAAATGATTTTCATGAATGGCAATAGGGGCATTTAGGGGTAATATGCTATTCTGCATATTTTCTTAGATTAGATTATTTGTTTCCATATATTGTGGATGAGATAGAAGTTGTCCAATATCTATAAATATTGCAACTCTCTCTTTTTTTGTAATTCTTGATTTTTATATTAATAAAATACACAAGCACCGTCTTGTTTCTATCAAAAGCTTACACGTGTGACATATTGTTTTCAAGTATTCATTTTCAAGAAAATTTTCAAGGAAGAAAAATTCTTATATAAGAGGAATTGGTAGAATTTTTAGAGGTAGAGGTCAGCAAGGGAATAAGTGGAATCGTAATTATATTTGGAGGAAGTTAGCGAGATCACATAGTTCAAGAGGAGGCTATACACCAAGAGGAAGAAGAAATTATCAAAGAGGAAGATGAAGATTCTTGGGTAAGTGTTTTAGATGCAATAAATATATAGGTAATAGGTTTTATGAATTCCCCAAAAATCCTTCAACTAGACAAGTAAGAGGTGTTCATGTGGATCAAGGTGAAGAGGAGGAAGAAATGGAAGAGTCATAGGTTCATTAATACTTACTAGAAGTTGGTGAATCACTCTTGATGAAGAGGATTTTCTCAAGCCAAACAAGAAGGTCATGGAACCACCTCAAAGGAAGAATTTTTCAAGACTATATACAAGAGAAAAGGAAAATGGTACAAAGTCATCATAGATAGTAGGAGCACATACAATCTTGTCTCAACAGATATGGTGTATAAAATTGGATTGGAAAAGGTATTGCATCCTACACCTTATAAAGTGTCATGGCTACAAAAAGTAAAGCTGGTTCTTAATTAATGAATAATGAAAGGTAGATTTTAAAATAGGAACTCATAACGATCAAATAATAAGTGATTTTATTCCCATGGATGTTTTTCACATTCTACTTGGGATACCATGGCAATATGTTAGAAGGGTAGTACATGATATAAGGCATAACACCTATACCTTTGAGAAGGATGGAAAGAAGCATGTTCTCAAACATTTACATGAAGATAAGGATGATATTGAATCAAGCTCTATAGTTCTACTAATGAGTGGAAAATAGTTCCTACATCAAATGAAACAGGAAGAGGTAAATTTTTCTTTAGTAGGTAAGCCTAAAAGTGTTGTTACCAATACAAAGCTTTCTGATTTTCCTCAAGATATTCAAGATATGTTGAATTATTATGTGGATATTAGAGTAGATTATCTTCCAAATGAGTTACCTCTAGTTAGAATCATTAGCCATCATATAGATTTGATTCTAGGTGTTAATATTCTAAACAAGGCTACTTAAAAATGACTTCAAAATAAAATGAAGAGATTAAAAACATGTACAAGAATTGTTGAAGAAATTTCTAATAAGAGAAATTCTAATTCCTTATGTTGTACCTATAGTTTTGAGTCCTAAGAAGGATGTAGGATGGATAATGTGCACTGATTCCAGAGAAATCAATAAGATCACTATTAGGTATAGATTCCCATTTTCTAGAATTGATGATTTATTATATTATCTAAGTGGAGCCAAGTATTTTTCTGAAATAGATCTGAAAATTGACTATCATCATATTAGAATTAGAGAGGGTGATGAATGGAAAATAGCTTTTAAGTATAATGATGAGATTTATGAGTGGTTAGTTATGCCATTTGGGTTGAAAAATGCTCCTATTACCTTCATGAGGATTATGAATGAAGTGCTTAAAGATTTCATAGGTAAATTATTCATAGTTTATTTGGATGACATTTTGGTATATAGCCAGTCAAAATAAGAACATCTTAAACATTTTAGATTGATCCTTAAAGAGTAGCATGAAGAAAAGATACTAATTAATCATTAATAGTGTACTTACTTGAAGATAGAGCTAATATACTTGGGGTTTGTGATCTCACAAGAAGGATTGAAGATGGATAAAGACAACGTAAAGGAAATCATTGAATGGACTACTCCTAAAATTTTGTTTGAGGTAATAATATTCCATGCTTTGGCTAGCTTCTATAGGAATTCATAAGAAATTTTAGTAGGATTTGTGCTCAATAATAGAGACAATTAAAGGTGATAAAAAATATTTAAATAGAATGAGGCAATGTATAAGATATTTAATTTTCTTAAGAAAAGGATAACAAAGGAACTAATCTTGACATTTCTTGATTTTTCTATTTTTTTCAAGTTGAGTGTGATGTTAGTGGAAATGTTATAGGTGTGGTTTTAAGTCAAGAAGGTAATCCTATTGCCTAATTTAGTGAAAAATTTAGTGATCAAAAGAATATGTAATCAAATTATGATCAAGAATTATATGTTACTATATAGGCCTTAATGACATGGAGACACTATCTCATGCCTAAAGAATTTTTTTGTTTCCTGGTAACTATGCTTTGTAGTTTATAACTAGTCAACATAAATTGAGTCAAAGGCATGTCAAATGGATTGAATTTTTACAAATTTTTACTTTTATTATCAATCCTAATATTGACAAAAATAAAAAGTTGCAAATGTTTTGAGTAGAAGGATTTTGATCATGCAGGAGTATCAAATCAGCATAGTACGATCTGATGATTTAAAGGTAATGTAAAAAGAAGATGTTAATTTTTAGGATGCTTATGAGGCTTACATGAATCCCCTTGGAAATAATATAAGTCCTTGGATGGATTTCATGATTCAAGAAGGTATGTTGTTTAGGGAAGCCAATTATGCATACCAAAAAGCTTCATAAGAGAAAAATTGTTGAAAGAAAAACATAGTGGCGAGTTTGGCGGTGTAGTCACTAAATCATGTACTTTGGGGAAATATTTAGTCTTGGTATCATACTACTATTTATAAGGTTCTTGAGTAAATAAATTACTAATTAACCCTTCTTTTTGGTCATCTTTATTTTATTTATTTTGACATTCCCGATCTCTATGATGAACTTACCCATGTTAATTTTACCATTCTCTACAATTCCCACCATAAATGAGAGGCACCCATGGGTGCCCTAATCCCAACATGGGTTCCCAAGAAATTTTCCCACTTTTCCCCCTTTTTGATAGTTTATAGTTGTTGCAACTTTTCAAATATCTTGTGGTCAGCCTAGTCGGGGTTAATTATGAAATTAGAGCAAGAGAACCTTATAAATATAAAGTTATGAGACCATAATGAGGGACCAAGCACTAGTCACTACTATTACTCACCTAGAGTTACATCCATTGGAGGTCATTTGCATCCATTAGCTCCATCACAAAGGGACAAGTTTGGTTCATCTACATCACACACATCATAGGAGGGATTTATTCTATTCCATGCAACATTTCACTACATTTATTTACTATTTTATAGCTCGTTACTTCACAAAGTGCAACTGGCACAAGAGCACCTATGGAACATGTTTGCACACACCACTAGAACTACATTTGGGTCTGAAATGTATTGCAGCTCTCAGTTAGTAAGCCCACTATTGTGGTAGTTGAGGTCAGTTTGACCTATTCATATACATTATTCTATTTTTCTCTAGGGTTTTAATACTTATTTTGTGTGTTCTTGCAAGTATTTATATTCCATGTATTATCTGGAGCATTCGACATACTACGGTGGATTTTATGCACACGTAGCGAAGGTTCTTGACCATATCCAAAACCTTTTAAAACCAATTTTGTAGTTTTTTCATAGACCAAGGTGCTTGTTACCGCATACAAGAGCGCCTATGGGAACTCCAATTCTCCTCCAGATGCTCCATTCTAGCCAAATCATCTAGATTCATCCTTTGTGGAACCCTTGTATAGTCGTTCCTACTTCAAGATTTTTGTTTAGCCTGCGACACGGACGATGAGCTCCCTGTAGCCAAATAAGTTATTATTCTCTCTCTCTCTTACTCTAGGGTTTTGTATCTTCCTGCATTTAGTGCTTGGATCATCTCTTAGAGTTACTTTACTATATTTACTTTAGCTTATTGTTGTTATTATTTGTTGTTCCTAGTTCTATTAACTACCCCTTGCTTTCCAAATTTTAGTTAATCATTTTGGTGAACCCGATTCTCCTTCCTTATCGCACCTTATAAGGTTTTCATTTTCATTTATTATTTGACTCTACCTTTCCTTTTGATCATTAATTTACCTTGTGAAGTTATGGATCAATCATCTTATCCCAATTTCACACCTACTAAGATTTTTGGTTTAATTACTACTCCTATTGCCTTCATGGGTGTGTGTACACAACACCCTCCTCCCTTTTTCACCCCTAGGGTTGATCCCTTTATTAATGTTGTTACTACTCATCATACTCACTTTAATCCTCCTACCACTACACCTACATAAAATCCTCCTATTACTTGACGGTTCCTCGCACTACTTCTAGGGGCTATGACATTATCTAACAAATCAAAAATACGCCCATTAAAATATATCTTCATGACTTGTTACATAATGCATCTGATTGTTGTAGTACACTTGAAGCTTCCCTTTGGTCCATTCATGTAGAAAGTGACAATTCGGTCATCACATTTGCACATATCATACAATCTCTTTGCAACCTCCCATGCCCTATATCCTTTACAAATAAAGATATATCACCTTTTTCTCAAGACAATCCATGGGCATATTTTCTTATCACTACCTCCATTAGCACCACTTACATCAAATGTTTACTCGTTGATAATGGTTGCATCGTTAATCTGTACTCATTCCGTTCTCAATAAATTAGGTATTAATGATAGCCTTATTACTAAAAGTTCTACTGTCATTCAAGGATATTACTCTTCTATTTCATTACATGTTCGGGTTGGCCCTAAGACAATACTCACTACTTTTTATGTATTAAATACCACGCTTCAATTTAATTTTTTTAGGAAAACCATGGATTTATGTAATGAAAGTGGACCCATCTACTGTTCATCAATGTATTAAATTTTTACATGAGGATTATGAACATACTATCACTTCCGACCTTGAAAAATTCATATTTTTTTGCATTGACCATTCCACGTGCATGCCTACTCCTCCATCGCAACATATTCCATATAGTAGTATCGACACATATGACATTGGGAAATCTATTAATCTATTTCTACTCATACTACAGTAATTAACTCCCCTACCATACTACCTATTAGGACTAATCCCTCCTCACATACCATGGTGCTTGTTGTTTCTTCATCCGCTGCAATGCCTACCAACATCCTTGACCATGTTATTCAACATGATAATGTTCACACGGATGAATATGAGGATTCAAATGATGATTTAGATTCCATTGAACTCACCGATGAAGTGTTATGACAACTCAATTTCACTTCTATCAATGGAGATAACTCCTATTTTGAAGAAATATTTCTAGCCGATGGCCGAGGAAAATATTGATTAAAGGATCCTCTCTCTACCAATGTTATGGTACTATATTGGGGGTATTTCAATAATGTATATGTTATTCCATCCTCTCCTCCACATGTTACGTCTCCCTTGATTCCTTTTATATGTATATTATTCATTAACGGGTCCTTTTGGAAACATATTCCATTTGAATCCACTTGAGTAGACACTATTTATACTTGTAAAACTTGCATGGATTTGGCATAACACCTAATTGATATATTAAAACATACCCATTCACCACATCTCTCTCATGGCTATTTTCATACTACGGCCACTTATGGCTTGTGTGTCTTTCATATGATGATTTTTGTCACTCATACTCCTCGTGACTCTCCACTCACTCTTGGGAAATCCTAGCTAGACTATGTTGGGGGTACGATAGACCCTCACCATACTTTACTTACATTCCCTATACCCTTTGGCAGTATCTCTATTCCTAATTATTCTTCTCCTACTTTTGTCCCAAACATCTCTCATTGGCAAGCTCATGGCTTCCCACCCATATCATTTACTGATGAAGAATATACAATGAATCTTTACACTCTACGTCATGACAAATCTTTGTAAAGACTCTTGATTCTATCACTTATTACATTTCGATGCTATGCCGGTTGGGTTTGATTAGGACAACAATGATCTCCTTGATAACAATCCATAATTACTTCCCCACCACATACATTTTGGGGGCATAATACTAACACATCCCCCCATCATCGTTACCTTAGCATAGGTACATATATCATCCTTTCATTACCATACATTTCTATCCTTTCCTTTGCATACTCATTACATATTACCATCGTCATTACCCAATGACACACTTTTGTGATATGGTTCACACTTGACTATTGAGGGATTACTACACATGAACCTCACACACTACACATAGGAAATTTCACACCACTTGCATACTAGCGTACATACTACATTCTATATTATGGTCTACACTTACATATTTCACACTTGTTTTCTATGAAATTTGTATTGATATCTTACACATTACACTCCACATGTATCCATCATATACATATGGCGTAGGCTACATACTACATATCACATGCATTCTACATCTTCAGGTTATCTACATACTTTGCATACTATACTTTACACACCATACATCTTGTTTACCACATTCATACACCTTGTATATTGTATGAATTATATTTGTATTAATCACATACACACTCATACTTGACTTATCTACACCTATTTCATTACATCTTACATATCATGTTCATTACATGATCCTCACATTGGCTATATACACCTATATTTTACGTGCATTGTATTCTTTGGAATTTATTACACCATTTACAACATATACATTATTTTCATTCATATTATTTCCATATATTGCATTGCATCCTACACATTTCATGTCGACACATTTGCATTCCTCACATGGTCATTTATTTTCATCATCCATCTACGCGCTACACTCACACCCTATGACACACTCTAGTTCCTCAGTCCATACTCAACTGCCAAGGGTTTACTAATCAAATGGACCTTACCATCCCCACACAATCATCATTAACCATTTCATCATCGACATTACTAGTTTAATGACATACGGTATATGGTAAATGGTCACCTCTTCATTCATATTGTAGTGGTATAGGATTTAGGCCACATCACCACTCATTCTATCTTGCATTACCATCACTTATTCTAATCATCATGTAGTGGCATACAACTTAGGATATATGGCTACCTATTCACCCATCTTGTAGTGGTATATGTTGTAGGCCACAACACCACTTATTCTATTTTTCATTCTCATCATTTATTACACTCATCATGTAGTGATATACTTCATAGGATAAATCATCACTCATATTTTTTGTTTCATGATATACGCTAGGCTATAGGTTTCACACACATATCATCTATAGGATGCATGTCATCAATTTTTATATACACATTCATCACAATGTAGACAACATACACACGAATACTACGACCATTTCTTGATGACGCACTCTCATTTGCAGTTCATTATTTAATCTGTTGAGGGGAAAACAAAATGAACCTAATTACATATATTTCCATCCACCTTGGGGGCATGTGGCTCCTACCATTCCATATTTCATTTCCACTCCATTCATTCACTATATATTACATCGTTATGCGGGCATTTACTCTTGTTACTAGTGCTTTATATTTTCACATCACTACACATGCTAGATTGATTTCTTATATGTCATTATCATTACCATACACACATAAGAATTCAAAATTTTCTCTAGTTGTGATCTTAGATACAAGAATTTTACACACAGTATGGATGCTCACATTCTACCCTTCCTATACTGGTCACTAGGGGCATCCACATCCATCTCATAAAGGTGTTATTGTTTCATTTTTTACTTAGCACTTTACATTGGTTGGTTATACACGTTTTTGACAAATTTGTTAACTTTCTAACATGATAACGGGTGTTCCATGTAGCACTTGTTTTTTAGGATTACATGTTTCCATGACTCCTTGTGTGTTTGCTTTTATTGTTTGTACTTGTTTTCTCTTGTATGCGGGCCTTTCTGTATGTTTTTTGTCCACACTTGTTTGTTTGTATGTGGCCACTATGGATTTTGAGTGTCTTGCGACACCGTGAGTGGTGTCCTATGGTTATGACCCATGTTATGCAATATAATTTTCTTCCTTACATGTTTACACTATTTGAGTAGATTACACATTGCTTTACACATGCATGTTTGTTTCCACTAACACTTGGTCATGACTAGTCACTTATTTGTATGTTCCATGGTTTCTACCAAGAAATTTCTATGGTTCATGTTATGTGGTGATCCTCTTTTGGGGCCACTTTATCCTTTTAGTGACGTATCTCTACCTCTGCAGTCGGTCAATGCGCTTCAATATAGTTGTCCACCCTTGGCCTTTTGGGTTCAATTTAGTAAAGTTTCGCCCTTGGCATTGTGGATACAATCCAATTCAATCGTCTTCCTTGGCATTGTGGGTAGAGTTTAGTGTAGATTACACCCTTGAATTTATGGGATTACGACAACAAGTGGGTTCTATAGACACCTAAAATATGCTTACACTTATCATTTCCTCCTATTCAACCAAATGACGGTACTTCGTTAATCTAACCTTCTTCGCTCCATTGCCAAATGCCCATTCATGACACATTATTGGTTGTATTCTTCTTATAATCAGCTAATTCTACTAATATCTCTCTTATTAGCTAGACATTCCTCCTTTCGACCACTCGAACCTCCCTAGTTTCTCTCGAAGAACTTCGTGAGCTTCCTAGGCTATCTACCAGTCCACAAATGATTAACTAGACCCCTCCCAACTCTCAATTAGTCTCTAATCACTTGCTAATCAATTTTAATTAGCCTAAACCTAGTTTAACTAATCCTAAAGCATGTTTATCCTAATCTAATCTAAAATTGATTTTTGAGCTTTAGTCCCACATGCCTTAAAATTAAACATCCTCTCATTTGGAAAACTATAAATAGAAGGTCACCCCTCCCTTTATACCTTACAACTTCACTCACAAGTCATTCTCTCTCATATTTGGAGATCTTGGAATTATAAATCATTTGTGATAACTTTAAGATATAAAACATTTGGATCTTGGCCATACTCCATTATGAAGAGCTCCTCCATCTTACATCCATCCACTCCAAATATAGTTAGTAAGGGAAGATCTAAAGCTTGGCCATGTAGCCAACTTGGAGAGATATCTTCACTGTGTTTGGGAGAAAACAACACATAATTTGATTGCTTAGAATCTAAACTAGGTTCACTTTCATTAAGCTTTCATGGAGTAAAGAGTAGTATATATGCTAGGTTTTGATGTTTTTGTCAAAGTTATGATGCATGTATAGGATTAACTCTAGTTTACCTCTTTCCCATGATGCATAGTTGAGTTAGTTAAAGTTTTGAGGTTCTTTAGCCTCATTCCATAGCTTTTAAACTTTCCATTGCATACATTTGGCATGCCTGGTGGGACACTTAGTCCATCCTCCGTTAATGAAGTCATTATGAAGCTTTTGTTTTAGTTTCAATCTTTCTAGGATAGTTTCAAGATTTCTAGATTAGTTTTTCAAAGCTTTTTAGATTAGTTCAAGTTTTTTATTTCACTAATATTTTTGTATTAATGGCTAAAAATCAGGTTTCTTAACTAGTTTAGCTAGGATTGTCTTTCTTTTTTTTTCTCTTTGTAGGATCAAAGGAGGTAAAGTGTCACGAAATTGAACCAAATTAATGAAATTTTGACATTTTTTGATATATATTTTTAAAAGCCTATGTTTTTAGCCACTGCAGGGAAGTGCACGCATACACCTTTCTACTAGCATAGGAAATTTCTAACATTTTTTTAGCAGAGGTGTGTAGGCACCCAAAACCACACATAGGTACCCTAAAGCTAGTGCACATGCCTAAACCTTAGCACATGCACCCCTCTCGCCAATGTAGACACCCTATAAACTATCAATTTTACTAGGTGTGTAGGTACCCAAACCCACATGCAAGCATCCTGTGTACTCTCGACCCTTTTTTATAATAATTTACCAAGCGTACACATGCCCAAACCATGGCACATATGGCCTTCTTCTAAAGCATAAGCACCCCTCAGCCAACACACATGTCTCATGTCATAGTTTGTACCATTTTTTTGCTTTGTTAGCACAAGCATCTCTCGGGTAGCACAGGCACCCTACAAACCTAATTGAATGTCATTTTCTTATAGGCATGCACATGCATAAAGGGCATGCATACACCCAAACCCATGTGTAGGTGTCTATGTAGAAGGCATGTACATGCAAAGGGCATGCACACACCCTAAGGGGTGTGCGGGTATATTTGTTTGATCCAAAAATTATATAATTTTTAGTGCTCCTTGTTTGGGTTATATATTTTGACCCATTGACCCATTTTCGAGTTTTGATAGGTGTTGAAAACTCTCAAAGTGGTCCGGAGACCTCCAAAATTCAAAATACTAAAAACTATTGAAAAACTACTAAAAATATATTTCTAGAATATTCTAATTTTCTTGGTTTTCTAAACTTTTCGTAGGGTTCTAACAAAGTGGTTTATAAGTTTCCTCTCCATTAAGTTTTTTTGTACTAAGTTAAAAAAATTTCATCTTTATTTGTGAAAGTTTGAAACACTTATGCTCTTCCCTCATGCCTTTCTAGGTGATCTTAGGAATCATAAACGTTTCACCACTTTATTCATACTTGAAAAATGATTAAATTAACTCTCAAAGTTGGTTAAAAGGAACTTCTTTTCACATTTTACTTAGCAATTTTCTATTTTTACAAAATTTGAGTGAGATACCTATTGTCACAAAATCACTTCACCCCCGAATGGCCTAAAATGAATCACGACATTTGGTGTGATTATGACACATGGGATCACCTCTCAAGTTGTGGGACTTGGGCTCGAGGTGAACCTCCGAAGAAGGCCAACTTCCTCTTCCTAAACTAAACACAACACTACCTCTAATCCAAGAAAAATGGCTAACTAGTCCTATGCTAACAATTCATGGGATTAGGGAGAGAGATTGCAAGGAAATAAAACCTATACTAGAAGTGGTGATGCACCAAGAAAAGGGGTGTTCAACTTCTGGAAGGGTTAGAGTGGATAGGATGCTTGCATCATTGGCCACCTTCACCTATTGCAACTTGGAAAGGGTATAAAATACCACTGACTAGCAGCATGCGTTCCTTTGTTAAACTCTATCAGACAGTAAATTACCAATCTTCTGGTGAAAAAGGATGAACTTGAGAAGGGTGAACCAACACCACAACTTAACTACATGTAATATTTCACCACTTGATAAGCACATAGCTCCACAAACCTACAGTGGAAACCAGAACTTGCATTATGCACCTGAAAACACGAGAGAGGAAAATAGAAAAAATAGAACCATGGAAGGACATTCAGATGATCAAAAGCATAATTCACATTAATTTCAAGCACTTGCATAGTGCATCATTACATCAGATGAAAAGGGGATAGGATGCCATTACAATTCAAGGAGAAAGGCTTGAGAGCCAGCAAATTCACAGATTGTGAAAAGAAGGGGAAGCTTGGAATTGTCTAACTCTCCAACTTGTGAAACTTGTTGGAATCCACTTGTTGGAACCTCGTAACCTAACTATTCTGACCCTTGGAATGAATTTCCAATTTACATTTATAGAAGAATTTTAGAAAGGAAAGAAGGAGTCATAATTGCATCCCTAAATAGAAGGTACATGATGTGTCATTCATTACATTCGGTTGAACCCCCTAAAAAAGGCTCCATCATGTGCAATTAATGCTTGTTGACATAATCCTCTTAATTAATTAAAATAATATTAAAATAAAATATTTAAATAATAATAATAAATATTATTATTTAAAATATTTAAATAAAAATATTAAATAAATAATAATTAATGGTGGGCCCCTTTTGGATTGATTTTCCTGAAGAGGCTTAATTTGTGAAAATGAACCAACTCGGTGGTTGGCTCGCCGAGACAACTCCCCGAGTTGGTTCGAGCTCCATCGTCTTTACTCTCCTTTGCCACACCAAGTGACTTCCTTCCATCACTAAGCTCCACATCTCGCATCGTGTACCACCTTGAGCTCCGATGTTCCAAAACCGAGCCCACCACACTGGCTGAGTTGCCTAAGACTAACAGAGCCCGCTCAAAGTCACCAACCCTCCATCGATGATGCGGCTTCTAAAATGAGCTCTTCCCCGCATCAATGCCTCCCGCCGCATCACTCGAGCTCTTTTCTCGCTATGTACTAGCCAAGTCTTCACCGACACGAGAACCAATTTTGATCCACCACAAAACACTTGGCATTGAATCCTAGCTCATCGCATTTGGTAATTTTACTTAAGGAAGTCGAGTTTCATCACCTCAATACAACTTGTTTAGGTTAGGCTTAACCTAGGCTATGTTCTCGCATGCAAAAACATTCAATCGATGATTCAACTTGGTGCAACCGAGCCCTTTTCCTAAGTCCACATTATGACGACTCTGCCTCCACTGGATGGATCACCAAACCAAGCTCCCAAAATGAGCTCATCACCAAGCTCTCAAAATGAACCCTAAATTGAGCTCGAAAATGAACTCCTGCCACTTCGACCGTGCATGAGCTCTTACCGTCTAGTTGGCACTTGGTGACCTAGTTCCACCTCTACCGAGCTCATCCATGCATTCGATGCCACTTCCTTCAACTCCAACTCATTTACGGTGAGTCGAGCTTCACCTCTAACGAGCTCGCTACATCATGGACACCGAGCTATTTCCTATCTTTTAATGGGATCATCACCTACAAATGATTCACTAAACCACGTCTTCTGAATTCCAAACCATAAGTCCCCCATGTCGCTTTGATAGCTTAGTTTAACTAAATTGACCACCCTTCACCATTCTACTTGGATTTTTCTCGGCCTTTCCGGTAACAAGCTTTCTCGCGACTCCAATCCCATGCAACTCAACACATTATTTCAACTCGCTAACAGGCTGGCATGCAACACGATCCCACCTCAACACTAGACTTGAGCCTCCTCCCCGACTTAGTGAGAGACTTGGGATAACACTTGACATGATGATTAACTCGGATCTCGAACTCGAACATCAATTTCTCTAAAGCCACATACTTGAATCCCAAATGCAAAAATTTGAAATTTGGAGTTTTAACATTTCAGAGCTTCAAAGATTTTCAACCCGCCCGATGTCTTTGAGCCCCAAAAACTCTAAATCCTTGAAATAGAAAACTCTGACGTAAAATTCTGAAGCAAGACTATGAATTTCAGACTTTCAAACAATTTGATTTCAGATATTTGCGACTCATATATTTGGGAATTTTCCCTATGAAGTTCAAACAATTTCCCTCAAAATAAAATTGCATTTTTCCAAAACAAAAGTTCGAAAACTTCTTTGATGCTTTGGTCGATCTCTCCTAATCATCTCTGAGCTCAATCTTTGATCAAATGTTGAACATGTATCTTGTTCCAATTATTCACTGACATCCTTCATTCAATGCGTTGCCTCTCGCATGGTCTTAAGCCACTCTCTCCCGAATGTAAGTTCGAGCTCCAAGTGCTGAATTCATCCTCACAACTTGGTTATCTCAGCTCCTTTGTGTTGGGATTCTCGATGGCTTACTCATGCTCTTTGCCAAGATCCACAACTCGTTTCATGAGCTCTCCCTAAAATTGAGATCTCCTCCCGAGTTTTGGTAAGGATTCATTTATGTGACAACAATCCCTTGCCTACTCTGGGTGAATCAGTCATGGTTGAGCTTATATCCAATCCCGATATCACTACCCTAACAACTTTCTAGCTAGCTCGGTCCGCCTCATTTTCTCCTCTGAAGCTTACCAAACCCTTCACTGGACTTACATTCTCTTATGGATTGACCATCTTACCTATTTCACGTCCGAGTTAGTTCCTCGCATGAGCTACCGAGCTCTTCAGAATCTTGAAATCCCACTCATTCTTTGGCCTAACTTGATTCATGGGTTGTACATTTCTGGCCTGTGTGTCTAGATTTCATTGCTGAGTTCTGAGGGATCCGCAGATCCTGGTTCGTTCATAATCTCTACTCACGAACTCACCAAAATTTCAAACTCAAACCTCTTACGAAGTTCGAAGTGAATGCTTCAGTTAACTTTTATATGATCCCTTTTGTTTCCCCGTTGATGTATGCAATGAACATGCTCGAACTCACCTCGTTATCTTATCATCTCCATACTTAATTTGAGTTTGTCGATCATTCACTAATCTTCCAAAACAATGCCACGTTCCTGAGTTTCTACCTTAACAACATCCTAACTCGAGCCTCAAATATGATCAACACACAACCCGTTCAATGTTCCAAGCTCAAGCCCTAACTCGATGCATGGAGCTATTCTTTAACTCAGCTCTCCTTTTGATCTTGCCATTCTATGTCCATTGGCGAGCTACCAATTTTACATGGTAAAAATACTAGAGCCTAATCTCTAATGGAGGGTTTCCTGTGAGAGTGCTTAACTATAACCCTGAGTCTATCACATAAAGGAACACTTGCTGACACAATGTTTATGTAGTTACATTTTGTTCTATAATTCCATGATGGTCAATACTCCTTTATCTTATAAAATGCTTCTTCAATTGTCATAGGTGGTGCAGGTGAAAACTAAAAAACAATTTTGAATGGGAAGATTATGCACGTAACCTTGCTTTCTACTTGAAGTTAAAAAGTACTTCAAATCCATTATCAGGCTCAATATCATAAAAATCACCACCATTGTCCATTTTTTCCCGAGGGGGAATTGACAATAAAACCTTGTTGCGTATGCTCTTTCATTTGTATTAGGATGATCACGGGAAATCAAAAACATCTTATCTCCTTTATATGATTTTTGGAGAATTACTAATTCTTGTATGTAGGACCCAAATCACATGTCAAAGAAAGAAGAATTCAAAACAATAACAACCCTCTAATACACATATTTTCATACGAGGTTTGAAAATGGTGTGCTACTTAAAACCACATTAAGTTAAGCAAGATAAAAAACACACCACTTTCATCACACTGTATTACAGGTTTCAGAAAAGGGTACGTCCCTATCCGCTCAACTGGAACATAACCCCTTTGGAGTAACTCCTTGAGATATAACAATGGGGGCGGTTCAGAACGCTAAAGTAATCCACCACCGAGTAACCTCGTGGATGAAACAGGAAGCACTTCGCTTACCCACTTGACTAGTTTTACACTGTAAGTTAGAGTCAAAGTTGTCTCGTATCGCGACCCCAATGATGATACAACTAAACACACTAGTTTCTCATTATATCAGAAGGGGGTAAAGTAAAGCTGAGATACTCCCAAATTAGTCAGTGTGAATTTTAGGTAAATTGATCTCGCTCTTAGACAACTTGTGACACCTAGTTGAGAGATCTTTTTAGGGAGCCATTCTTTGTAAGAGCCAACTTTTCTAGTCCATTGTCACGTCGAGCCATCACGAAATGACAATTACTTGGGGTATGAACCTTTTTTCTCGAACAAGGAAAAGAACCCATGTAAGTTAGAACTAAGTGCGTTTCATGACAAAATTAAAGGACGCCTCACTCAGCTTGGTTTCTTTCTTGCCTTTGGACAAGGTGAAACTCTGCCCAAGTGATGCTTGGTTTATTTTCACATATTTTGATCTATATAGTTTTGCATTCTTGTTACCCATCCGGGGAAAGAGAAGTTATCTTTTGGGAGTATTTTCATCGATAGTGTTCACCACTTTTTTGTCTGTTTACGCTCATCCATGTTTGCGGCTAAGTTGTTAAACGCCTAAATTACGTGAAAGTGTCCTTATATCTTTGATGGCCACTTGATCTTGATTTCAAGATCATCATCATAGTTAGGATTGATTTATCATTTGATCTCCCTTTGACGTGTTACCTTGTTTGCATTCTCTCAACACAATTAAAATAATTATGTCATATTTCTCGTAAACATGATCTAAGTGTCTTCATTATGTCATTATATGGCCCACAATTTAGCACATCCTTAGTATACTTTGACTTTTTTTTATTTCAAACATTGTCTAAAATATTGAATGGTATCTCTTACTTTGTTTACGTCATTTCGATACCACTTTGACACTAATATCTCTCTTCTCTCGTGAATCTTGATAGATGTGTCCAATTGGTGTGGTTATGTGGCTTACATTTGTAAACCTTTCCCTTTAACATTTTGACCTTGGTGGTTGTGGAGTGCATCGTGGTATCCTTTGATTGGGATTCACGTCTACCCTTTGTTAATATTTTTTCCTTGTTCATTTCGAGCTTGATGTAAGTATTGGCATTGTGTTGATCATATTTTCATCTAACTATCATTTTACACAAACATTTTACATAGGAGTATTTCCTTTTTATTGGCTTTTTGTTTCACATTTGCATGATTGTTCCTTATGACTATTCATCTAGACAAATTGTTTTCTAGGATAATCCCTTTTGATCTCATTGAGATTACATCATCACGATGTCTAGTTTCCTTAGACCTTCTTCATAAAACAATGCACGCATCTCCGTAATTACGTAATGTCTAGTTGGTTGTCGTTATGCTAACCAAATAGACATGGAGCTTTCTTCCCTTTGAAGGAGTTCCATCACACTATCTAGGTCTAGGCATTCACACCTAAAAGATGCCAATAATGAACGATTATCGTGCGGTTTCTCACATTTATGACAATATGCAACCTAGGTTTAGGAATTCAAATCTAAAGATACCCATTAAGACTAAACCTCATTTGGTTATTTGCACTAGAGGGCCCATTCGGGTACCCTTTTTTCCACCTTAAGCTCATAGTCGGTGGTATGGTTTGGATACTTCTGATCCAAATTATTATTCAGGTTCACCCCCCTCTTCTTATGATTTAGATCCAAATTAACATTCAGATTCCCACTCTTCTTCTAAAGATTTGGATCCCAGCTATATTTCAGATACCCCTAGATCAAATCTTGAAGCAAGGTTCTCCCTTTCTTCAAAGGAACTTCGTTCCCAATCACCTCAATGATGTCTTCCTCCTTTGAAGACTTGTGTGAATCCAAGTTCCATCGATCGAACATCTAATTTGGTTCTTAAGTCATAGTCCTCCTTTTCTTCGTAGGACCTCCTTCATCAGTCACCTCGATGACTCCTTCCTCTATCAAAGAGTTCCACGACTTGGATTTCCTCTAGTCAATCATCCAATTCAGCTTCTACGTTGCAACTTAATATATGTATATACAATCCTACTTTAAAACCTAAATTATACCATATTTTAGAAGAATGACCTAGGTCCAAATCCAAATCATCCATTCATAAGATGCATACCTCTAGGCGTACATCGTCTCTTGAGTCATCTTCGATATCAATCCAAATTAAATCCCTCTTCGACCCTTGAGCCCTTTCAACCATATCATACCATTTCCTCATCCATATTCTAAAGATCAATGTATACAACCACGTCAAACCATTAGAAAGAATCCATGTGCTAAGATATATTTTCAAAGCACTATCAAAACTCTTCGTGGAAGTGATAAGGTCAAGCCTTCCCCTTGTCTACATCATTGAACATCTTCATCTTCTTTCACAATCAATCTTTCCCACTTAGTGGACCTATCTCTTCTAGTCAACATCCTATGGTCGAATAAAAAAACATCTAATGATTGATTTCTCTCAAGATGAAGGACCAATTAGACTACACGATGATATCCCTCTAGAGGATTGCAAACAAGGGTTCTTTTTGGAACTTGATGCACTCAAATATGGGGAGGAAGAAGTTGATTCCTTTTTTTAGAACATAGAGGAAGAACCTAAAGTCATGGAACTTGATTCTTCTTCTGTTATTCCATCTTCACCTTCCTCTCGAACATGATGAAATGTCGGGGTCTAGCATTGATCCATTTCCTATCTTCTCATTACCCAATAATTCCTTATCTATCATCATTCCTCAATCAAAATCTCACTATGGAGCATTGCTAAGTAGTCCATCATCTTCTTCTATCCTAGGGCCACATCTAGGTAGCCCTCCATTTTCTACTTGTGGGCAACCTCCTGGTATCCCTCCATTCCCTTCTGTTCTTGGGCCACATCCTAGTAGCCCTTCATCCTCTTCTATCTATGGGACACCTCCAAGTATTACCTCCTCATCTATACTTGGGTCACCCCTAGTATTCCCTCGTTATCTTCTTCCATTCTAGGGCCACGTTATAGTAGCCCTCTATTATATTTCATATATGATTCACCTTGGGATAACCCATTATATTCTATTCTCGGGGCCACGTCCTAATGTACCTCCATTATTTTCTACTTTTGGGTCACCTCTTGGTAGCCCATCATATTATATTCTTGGGACATGCCCTCATACCCCAATTTCTTCCATCTTAGGGCCATATATAGCATCTCTTCATCATCTTCTATCGGTGGCTCACCTCCCGCTAGCCCATCCTCTTCAATTCTTAGGATCGTATCCTATTTATCCCTTGCATATTTCTTCTATCAATGACCGGGGTAATCCCACCATCATTTCTCTTGATCCTATCATCAATCATAAAAATTCACTTTCTTCTCCCACTTCTCGGGATCAGATAAGTCACACATCAGCTTATAAGAAACCCAAACAGTTTCTTAATCAAGCTTAGGTAGAAATTTCTAAGAGTTCCAAAGTTACAAGCAATTCCAACGATCTTAGGGTTCAAAATCAAGCGTGATTCAAGAATGCACATCAACATAACCATCAAGTATGGCGCAAAGTGCATTAACCTATGGATAGGGAACTCAATCCATGTTTTAGGATAAATCACAAGTAATTTGTTGAGTATGATCTCACCATGATCATCAAAATTAGGGAAAATATTACGGTTGATAAGTAAACACAACTAATCTCCCTTATTAAGGAAGTCACAAACATTGTTGTTAGATCCTATCACGCCTGAGTGAATCTTTTGGTCCCACCTTTCCATAAACTATCCAAAATCTAAAAATCAAAATAATTAAAAAATCAAATCAAGATACAAATATCAAACATTGCAATAAGGTATTGCGTACACATGGATGTTCTTTCCTCCCTTATTTTCATTCCTATGCAAGGAATCCCCCATTTTCATCCCTTCAATGATATTTTGGTTTGCCTATTCACACACATTTTGTGACATTTATCTTTATGGTATCTATTTGACCACGGTATTTTATCACCTTGGTAAACTAAAGAATGACTGGTCCTCTTAGAGATCCTATCACAATCAACATCTAATAACCTTGTTGCGAAGAACTTTTGGACATATTTGTTGACACTAGCCAATGTCGTCATTACAATCATCTCCACCTCCTTCCGTCAAGACATCAGTGGTTCGTAATCCCTTGTCAAAAAGAGAGTTGAAATAAATTTTAAAAAGAAAAAGAATCAAAATCAATCAAAAAATCAAAATTCAAAAGTGAAAGCTAAAAACTAAAAGTAAAATCCAATTGATGTATTAATCTCTCTTGTGGTATTTCCAATAATCTCTATCGGGGCTATGGATGCCTAATCGGCATTAGAAAAATGTTGTGATTAGAACCAAATGTATCTCCATCGGGGCTATGGATGTTTGGCTAGAAGAGGAGAAATTAATGTCTATTCTTCCACCCTCCATTCACAAATTACTAATTGCCTTTCAAAATCAATCATTCTTACACATTAGATAGGGTGTCTTCACTTGTTGTCTATTAAATATTCCCTTCAAGAGGTAATAAATTCCATGTGTACACACTAGATATCTATGAATAAAATAAGATTAGTATGTTACCAATTGCCTTTCTTGGACCTTGTTCAGACTCTTACTTTAGTCCATATCTCGTCTCACAATTTATGCCTTAAGCTAATCACTTTTTCTTCGTGAGGCTTCTAAGATACATTCATAACGTTCATTGTTCTTCTACTTCATTCAAAAAATCCATGTGTATAAGATTAAATTTTTCCATGTTTGCTTTGACACCTTTGTCCCCTTTCAAAAAAACAATCAGCTCCTTCCTTTATATCATATGATTTTAGGCCAAATTACGATGGGGGCATCCTTGCTTCTTCCCAGCACTTCATTGGTTTACGTTCATCATCATGTTGAAATTAGTCATATTTTCCTTGATCCCCTACTCATCATCAGTGCATGAAGATTTTTCCTTTGAATACACCCACTTAATCGCTGGGGATATTTCACATCTTCACTTTCTTGCACATGCACGTCACATTCTTCCTTGTGCATCCCATCTATCACTAGGGGCATCCACGTTCCTCGTCTTCTTGTACATAGTTGTAGAAAACTTTCAAAATCATCAAAACATTCAAATATGTTTCAGAAAACTTCTAAAAATAAAAAATGATCCTACAAAAAATCGTTCTTTGGTTCTCACTTGTTCATGTGCATGCCTCGTGGATCATTTTGATCTACCTTCATTAACAAAATATAAGCTTCTTACTTTGTCTCTGACTGGGGCACAACGAGTTGCCTAGTGCTATTTCATAGTACACATTACTTTTTCATTAGACTAAAGTGTCCTCCGTTATTCCCCTTACATGTACGATTTTCTTGGGGCACCATCATTAACCCTTGTTGTTAAATCAAATAGGTTCGAACTAAAGTTCGATAATAAAAACATTACATTATGTTTCTTTGTTAGGTTAGATTGTTTACTTTACGGTATTGCATTGCATTATGTAGGTTACATGAATTTAGGCATATTTTACTTTCTCGTATTACATTGCATTATGTATGTTGCATGGAGTAGGGCATCTTTCAATTTCTTATATTGCATTGCATTATGTATGCTGCATGGAGTTAGGAATATTTTACTTTCTCGTATTGCATTGCATTTTGTATGTTGCATGGATTTGGTGTTTTTAGCAATGGAAATTTGTTTGTATATGGATTTTCTTGTCACAATACACTTTTGTTCATTCTTTGTTATAAGGACCGATGATGAAGATCACTAGCAATATGATGAAAATAAATTTGTTTAAAAGGCACTAGGTGGATGTAGCTCATTCCCCTTCCTCATTCTCCTTTTCCTCTATATCCCTTTTCTTCTTCTTAACACTATTCTTTCTTTTGTTCTCTTTCCATCATCTTTTTGATCGTCAATTGAATTCTTCTATCACCCCATCAATGATCGAGGGGGCATCCTTCATTATGCTCATTTTTCTTCTATCCCTTCAAAAAATTTACTTGTTTATGCTTGTCTACTTTCTTTGAAGTGACGTCACTTATGCCACCCCAAAGAGGGGCCAATGTAAACACCTAAAATATGCTTACACTTAGCATTTCCTCCAATTCAACCAATTGATGGTACTTTGTTAATCAACCCTTCTTCGCTCCATTAACAGATGCCCATTCACGACACCTTCTTGGTCATATTCTTCTTATAATTAGCTAATTTGGCTAATATCTCTCTTATTAGCTAGAAATTCCTCCTTTCGACCACGCAGAATCTCCTAGTTCTCTCGAACCACTTTGCGAGCTTCTAGGCTATCTATTAGTAAAAATGATTAACTAGACCTCTCCCAACTCCTAATGAGTCTCTAATCACTTTCTAATCAAATTTAACTAGCCTAAACCTAGTTTAACTAAGCCTAAAGCATGTTCATCCTAATTTAATATAAAAGTGATTTTTGAGCTTTAGTCCCACATGCCTTAAAATTCAACATCCTCTCAATTGAAAAACTATAAATAGAAGGGTCACCCCTCCCTTTCAACCTTATAACTTCACTCACAAGTCCTTCTCTCTCATATTTGGAGATCTTGGCATTAGAAATCATTTGTGACAACTTTAAGCTATAACACATTTGGATCTTGGCCATACTCTATTGTTAAGAGCTCCTCCATCTTGCATCCATCCATTCCAAATATAGTTATTAAGGGAAGATCTAAAGCTTGGCCATGTAGCCAACTTGGAGATATCTCTTCATTGTGTTTGGGAGTAAACAACACATAATTTGATTTCTTAGAATCTAAACTAGGTTCACTTTCATTAATATTTCATGGAGTAGAGAGTAGTATATATGATAGGTTTTGATGTTTTTGTCAAAGTTATGATGCATGTATAGGATTAAATCTTGTTTATCTCTTATCCCATGGTGCATAGTTGAGTTAGTTAAATCTTTGAGGTTCTTTAGCCTCATTCCATAGCTTTTCAACTTTCTATTACATACGAGTTCGAGACCAGTCTATAAACCCCATACACAATGACTTTTGTAGGACATAGTGTCCTTAGCATTCTGGTAAGTAGTTAAAGGTTGGAGGATACAATGGAATTCTTCCCTATACTTCTTCATCTGCCGTAGAGAACCGCATAAAAGAACCATGACAGTATAGAGATCTCTTCATGCATGTTCATGAAAGTAGTTAAAGGTTGGAGAATGACACAATATTCTCCCTATACTTATTTGTCTTTTCAGCAACAAGTTGCCCAAAATAACCATGGTAGTACAAGATATATTTCTACACCCTTTCTCTCGACATGGATCAGGTGCACATGTTCCATTTACATATTTTATTTTGTGTATTTTACACTTACATAAACATGCGTACTTTACATTAGTTTTTACACATTTACATACATATTTGACTACTTGATCATTTTCTCGTTGTAGGTCCGGCCATATGGGAAATAAGTAGTCAAATGGGGGAAACAATGACAAAACACTTTGAGGAAATACACTATATACAACACATTATATTTTATGCAAGTATATCACACTATGTGGTAGCTACACACATGTGTTTTCTGTCCTAGGTTCACTCTTTTCACTCTTTTTACACTTTTTTATCTTTAGCTTTCATGCTTCACTATTTTCTCATTCCACGCTTTGTTTAGTCTTTCGGCACATTTTCTACTTCACTCTTCATGGACATTAGGTACGTAATTCTATCTACTTTATGTTACAAAGTGTTCCACTCACCAACATAAAGTGGGGGAAAATGTAGTCACTAAATCATGCATTTTGGGGAAATATTTAGTCCCAGTCTCATACTACTATTTAGAAGGTTCTTGAGTAAAGAAAGTACTAATTAACCTTTCTTTTCGTCATCTTTATTTTATTTATTTTGATGTTCCCAACCCCTAAAACACACTTACCCATGTTTATTTTACTGTTCCACAGTTTGTGCCATAAAACTGAGGTGCCCAAGCTTGTACTAGGGCACCCATGGGTGCCTCTAGTACCACCACAGCGCCGTGCCTTTTTCCCACTTTTCCTACCATTTTTCATAGTTTATAGTTGTTGAAAATTTTAAAATTTCTTTGGTCGACCTAGTTAGGGTTGATTACATAATTAGAGTAAGAGAACCTTATAAACATAAAGTTATGAGACCACAATGAGGGACAAAGAACTAGTCACTACTATCACACACCTAGATTTTCATCCATTGGAGGTCATTTATATCTATTAGCTCCATCACTTAGGGAGAAGGATGGTTCATCGCATCACACAAATCATAGGAGGGATTTATTCTATTTCATGCACTATTTCACTACATTTATTTACTAGTTTATAGCTCATTACTTAACAAAGTGTGACTGATATAAGAGAACCTAGGGTACATGTTTACACACACCACTAGAACTACATTTAGGTCTGAAATGTAATGCAATGATCAGTTATTAAACCTACTATTGTGGTAGTTGAGGTCATTCCAACCTATTCATATGCATTCTTCTATTTTTCTCTAGGATTTTGATACTTCTTTTATGTGTTCTTACTGGGTCTTTCTCTTTCTTGGATTATTTGGAGCATTCGGCGTAGTACAATGGATTTTATGCCACAAACAAAAAAGGTTATCGATCATATGTAGAACATATGAAAACTAGTTCTACATTTTTTCACAGACTAAGGTGCATGTTCTACATACCAGAGTTCCCGTGGGTGCCTTGCAGTTCTCCTCCAGTGCTCCGGTCCAGCCAAATCAACGCAGATTCATCCTCCACATGACCCCTACATAGTCGTTCCTATTTCCAAATTTTCTGGTCAGCCCTACGACATAGTCTAACAAGCTCTTGTAACAAGCTAAGCCATTCTTCTCTCTCTTACTCGATGGTTTTGTATCATCCTTTATTTAAATCTTAGATCATCTCTTATATTTAATTTACTATATTGATATTAATTTATTGTTGTTATAATTTGTTGTTCCTAGTTAGATTAACTACCCCTTACTTTTCAAATTTTAGTTAATCGAAGGGAATTTTAGACAAAACAAGACACTAGCTTAGCTAAGTGATCATTACTATTGTCTGTGTATGAGTAGCTATTTTAAGAATTTTATTAAAAGGTGCAAAGTATGTCAACATGCCAAAGGAAGTGGTCAAAACACAAGTTTGTATCATTCATTTCCAATTCCCAATAGACCTTAACATTGTGTAAGTATGGATTTTGTACTTGGTTTTCCAAAAACCGAAAAGGGCATGATTTAATATTTTTAGTGGATAGATTTTTAAAAATATCTCATTTTATTCCATGTACTAAGATAATTGATGCTAATAACATTGCAAATATCTTCTTTAAGGAGATAGTTAGATTGCATGGGCTTCCTAGAAGCATTGTTTTTTTATAGGGACACCAAGTTTGTTGATCAATTTTGGAAAAATCTATAGAATAAATTGGGCACAAATTTAAGATTCAACTTAACTTATCATCCAAAAATAGATGGCCAAATTAAGGTAGTGAATATAAGTCTTGGAAACATCTCAAGCTAATTTTGCATATAACGACTCACCCAATAGAATTACAGGTTTGAGTCCATTTCAAATTTTTATGACATGTACCCTAGAGGTGTGTATGAGCTGATAAATTTAGGAAAAATGGAAACTAGGGGTACTGATGGTGAATAATTTTCCAGTGCAATGTTGGATTTCCATGAATAAGTGAAGAAAAATCTTGAAGAAAACACTATGAAGTACAAAATAAGGGCAGATCAGAAGAGAAGAGAGGTTAATTTAAATGTTTGGGATCTTGTTCTTTCTCATCTTAGAAATAATAGGTTTCCTAAGGGTGAACATAACAATCCCAATCCCAAGAAAATTTGTCTTTGTAGGATTTTGAGAAGGTTTTCAAGTAATGCCTATGAAATTGAGATTCCAAAAGGAGTTGGAATATCTCAGGTATATTTAATGTTGCATATTTTTACCCCCTAAAAAGGTGAATAATCGGATGTACAAGAGCCTAAACTAAAGGAAGTGAAATTCAATGCATAGGAGCAATGAGCTTTCTAAGGAAACACCAAGACAACTAGAAGTAATTTTGGACAAGAAGATGATTAAGAAAACCAAGGAAAAAGAGTAATTTTTGTACTTTGTAAAATGAAAGAAAAAACTAGTTGAAGATTCAACATGGAGGACTAAATATGAGATCATCAAACATGGTACACGTGTGGACAAGATAATGCATTGTGAAAATTATGGAAGCTTCTTTTTACTCCTTGGTAGTATGATGTAGGAGCATCACACGAAGGCATGGAGATCATAGGAAGGGTGCTTGTGGTCATTAAAGTATTGTGATAGTATTTTCCTCCATTTCTCCAACATCAATTTCAACTTGTTTGTAAATTTGTGTGGTGAGAGTAAATGTGTTGGTAAAGGTGGTTGATTAGGGGAATTCTGTTATGTGACTAAATCTTTGAAGATTTAATTTTTTTAAAGACTTATGGATTGTTAAAGATCAAGTTTGATTTAAGAAAACATATTGTAATAAGCTATTGATGTAATGAATATCCGAACAATTGATTAAAGATGTTTAATTTATTTATGAAAGGGTGTGAAACCATTATGATGGTTCATAACTACCAATGAAGTCTTATAAAAGGCATGTGAATTATTCTGATAGAGACAAGAATTGTGTTGGTGATTGTGAGAAATATAATATTAACAAAAGAGTTTTTAAAGATTTTGTAAATTGAGTCTATGGAAGTAAATTCCAAGGATGACTAGGTATAGACAGTGATGGGAAAGAGAGAGGGGCACCAATGGTGTCCTAACCGGGGGTATAGAGTACAACCTTGGATGCTTCTAGCCAAAGCAAGGTGAACATACACGGATGTATAACACAGTCCTCTCATAGAGTGGCGATAGTCGGTGTTTGTTTCTTGTGTCTGTGCATTGGAATTTTGGTACTAGAATTCCTTCTTACCATCTCAGATAAGTTCTCTCTCTATAAAAACTCTGTAAATACCTGTAAAATCTATGTAAACATTTTATAAAGCTAATAGAAAGAAGTTAATTCTTCTATTTTACTCTGATAAATGAACAAATGAATATATTTTGTATATTTTCTATGTATATCTTGGAAAATACATGCTTGTGTTAGCGAAACAATGAATTGCATAAATAAGTTAATGAAATACATAATTTTAGATATGTAAGTCTATTTTTTAAAGATAATTTATATAATTTAATATAGAACAATAATGTATGTGTGTAATCAATCATATTTAAAGTATAGTCTTGCAATTTAATGACGTTTATAAACTAAATTATATGTTTTTGTATTTCATGGTCATGTTTGCAGTTATTTTTGAAAGTTATTACGTGGAATCCTTTGATTTTTCATTTTGTTTCCTTCATGTCTTACATTTTTTTCCTAAGTGATTTTTTGCAGACCTAACACCTTTATTAATTTATTTCCATTCTGGGGCTTGAGATTGACTAGAGTCCATCACCTAAAAGTGTAATGGAATTTCACCACATATCTATTTGGGATTGTTAATATTACACCATGTGGTGCCATTTATTTTGGCCATTTGTCCATTGTGCTCCCTATGTATGTTGAATCCTCCTTGCCCCACAAACCCAATATATTATGAAATGTGGTTTATTTCATAGGGTTTTACATCCTCCCGGGGACATCTCTCAAAAGAGTGGCGGAATGTTGCCATGTGTCAACCTTTAGTCATTAGATCATCACACAATTTCACCTTTTATTAGTCCACATGTCTCCAGCTTTTTGTCAATGTTTCTTATGTTTTTTCGTGAAACCTAAACTAGTAGAATAGCTCCAAGTACTTTTCAATGTCAGTATTTTGTCAATTTTGACAATTGTTAATCAATAAGATTAAGCCACCAATTTCATATGTTATTTCCTTTGTCAAAATTTTTAGAGTGCAAACCAATAGAACTTGTCCATGTTATTTCACATATTGTTTTCTTTTTTATAACATTATTAGTATGAAAAAAGTGATCCATTTATATAATTCCACATATGTATGGTTTTAATGGTGTGTTGTTAATAAGTAATCTTCGGTCTTGTATGTTGCACTACAAAGTGCGAGTTAATAAGCAAAGCACCACATACATACTAATTTCGCAGTGTTAGAATTTAGATATCCTTTTCCATTGAAATATAGTCATCTGTCTTTTTCCTTGTATTCACTAACTATTTGGACCCGAAATTATTTGTTCTTTGTTTAATTCCATGATCCTAGAGTCTCATGAGGTGGAATTGTTCAAAAAACCCATGGAATCTTTCCACATGTCATGAGCTAGTTTTAATCATTTTTAAAGCTTTAAATTAATCAATTTTAATTGTAGCACACATATTTTTGAATACTTTTAGCTTTATATAAATCTATATAGTCATTATTTGGTTTATCTTCTAAGTTTAAACGAATTATCATATAGAAAACATAATGGACTTCCACAATAAGATATTTTGTTAAAGTATTATTGAATTTAAATAGGGAAAAAAATTCACTTCATTTGGTACGAGAGATAGTTATCCTCATTAAAAAAATGTTGTACTATTGAATTGATGAAAGGAAAGTAAATATTTTGTGAAGTAAAAGATTATGGTGATTTTCTCACAAAGATAAAATTATGCATATACACAAAATGGTAGAAAAATTAAATTTTAATGGAATGGATTCACAGAACGACATGGATTACAATGAATTGGAGTGGAAAAATCAACAATTGGGTAGGGAAGTAAACTATCTTTTTGAGCAATTAGAAACTTTGAAAAGCTAATTTGCAGAAGCTATGATTGATAAAACTGATAAGTCTAATAAATCAGATAAAAGTAATAAATCTAAAAAGAAAATAAGAAAGAGAAAATACTCTTCTTCAGATGATGATTCTATTCATAATAAAGCAAATGAATCCTCTTATTCTTCTAGTTATTCTAATTCTTCGATAATAAGCAAGAAAGTTCAAGAAATAATTCTAAAGACATACAAAATTTGCTAGAAAATTAAAATTTCTGAATATGTTGGGGAAGTAGGAATAGGAGAACATGCTGAAAATTTGTTATCTAGTTTAGAGAGATATTTTAAATTATAGAAAACTAATAAGCTAAGCAGGACACAAATAACCTCTTATCAATTGAAAAATGCTGCCCTTAATTGGTGGGAAGATACATTAAGATCTGAAAAACTTAAATCTCATAAGGTCTCATGGAGTAAATTTAAAAAGTTGTTTAAGAAGAAGTATCTGTCTGAACATTTCTTGCAATAGAGGAAAAATGAATTCTTTGATCTAAAACAATGTTTTAAAACTGTGAATGAGTATAAACAAGCCTTTGAGAACTTAAATAGATTTGTGCCTTTTATTTTGGACAGAAACAGAGTTGTTAGATTTATAAATGGTCTAAGAGAAGAATATAAGGCTAGTGTTTGGTGTGGAAAACCGACTTCAGTAGATGAGGCTGCTCAAATTCAAGAAAATTTGAAAAATACAAGACTATAGTTCATCAAAAGAAAGAAGACTATAAGAAAAAGAATTCTAATTTTCATTTTAAGGATAGAAAAAGACCATTTAGTGAAACTATTAAGTGCAAAAATACTCAGATTAGAAATCAACAAAAGAAACAAGAGTATGTCAAAACTAAACTAGAGGAAATTAAATGTTGGAATTGTGGAGATAACCACTATGCTAGGGGTTGTCCTAAAAAAATAAAAGTTGGGATAAAAATAAAGATCAAAAAGCTGATGATAAACCAAAGGAAGGGAATAAAAATATGAAAATTTATGTTGTTGATATAGGTACAATATATAGGATAGTGTCGTTGATTGAAGTAAAAATGTTGATTAAAAATGCAAACCTTGTTTTCTTGATTGATTCTATAGTAGTCATAGTTTTATATCTCCTAACTTGGTTAAAAATTTGAATTTTTTTCCAGAAAAATTGAACTAGTAGCTATAGAAATGGTTGATGGAAGAATAATAAGGCAAACATGAGCTTTAGTAGAAGACTTATATTTTCAAATTGATAACATTGTATCTAGTGAATCTTTTCATGTGCTGAACTTAGGTCAATATGATGTTATTTTAAGAATGACATGGTTAGAAAAGAACCATGCTCTCATTAACTATGAAAATAAACAAGTTTGTATCCAAGATCAATATGCAAATACTCATATTTTGCAAGGAACTAAAAGATAACTAACTATTTAATGGTGGATTCTACATGTTTGGAATCATTCACGTGGATTTTTGAAGAAAATTGAATTCATTTTTTACTCTCCCCACACCTCGAACTTTGAGTGATTTTTCCATTTCAAATCATGTTTGACAAGAGGCATCGGATTCATTCATTAAAACTTCCAGCTCTTAGGTTGTTGGATTCCACTAGAAGGCCTACTCACTATTGTATCAAACTCATATCTATTATGTGGCTAGCTTCATTCCCAATTGGGGATCTCCTCTGTAAAGTTGAGCCTATATTTTGACCCAAAATGGAAAGAAAAATATGGAACTTTGGGAAACCCTTAACATATGGGGTTTCACAGAATTTATTCAAAGGATTAAAGGGCATGATCAACACATATCCCTCTAATTTGTGGAAAATTGGAAGAACATAAACATCAAATACAGAGGTAGGGATTTCAATATCTCTAAAAAAATTATTTCCTTCATCATTCGGTTAAGCATGGAAAAGCAATAAGTTTTTCAGAAATAAATTTGATAAAGAGGCAGAAGAAAATTTGTTCCTGGATGATGGGGAAAGCATTGAAATTAAAAAATAAGGCATCATTTGTGCCTCTATCCCACAGCCCTTCGACATGAAGTTTCTCATATGATGGTCCACTACATTACTCTCGAGGCAGGTTTACAACTCTTTAACTACACCATTTGGTTCTCTAAACCATTTCAAGTGTGAAGTCAAGGTAATTTTGCCATACTATATTCTGAACTCCTTAGAGAAGTCTGTTTTGGAAGTCCAAGGCCATAACAAGGTAGTTCCACTACATCAAGGGGTTATTATTCTTATTCATGAATTCATTCTAGATGTAGTGTAATGGAATTAATTTTATAATTCAAATTATGAGATTCAATAGAACACCAAAGAACACAATATTATAAATAAATGATCTCAATATTCAAGTATAATAGCTTAGACACTTCAAGGAGGAAACTCCAAACCATAAAACAAGACTTAAATAATCAATATAATGATCAAATACTACCTACTAACCCCTATATCTACTATTAATATGTTATGGCCATCACCAAGGCTGACCTACTAAGCATGAGAAAGTATAAATGACATAATAAAATGATATAATAAGCCACATGTCAGCAACTCATATCCTAATACAAGGAATAGGTTAAGGGCATAACATGCCTTCTCGTTCAAACCAACATTTTCCTCAATGTTGAATAATTATGAATGTTGTTGCGGGAGAAAAATTTCATCCTCCGAGGTCACATCCTCTATGCTCAAATTCTTCCACTTGATCGAGATATTCCGTAATGTCTTTGGTTTTCATCCTCTTAGTACGTGTTTACATAATCTTCTCGGCTCCAAAATATCCTTCCTTCCTCATCAAGTTCTGGTAGCTCTGTCTGGTCTGAAAATTTATGTCCAATAACCTTCTTTAGGAAAGAAACATGAAATATTTGGTGTATGCATGAATATTGAGGCAACTCTAGTTTATAAGCAACACTTCCAATTTTATGTAGAACCTAATAAGGACCCTAATATTTAGGAGAAAGTTTGTTATCCTTTTTCTATTGGTTTAGGGACATCTTCTTGTCAAGATGTAGATGTAAAAAAAACCATTCAAAATTTTCAAAAAAAAATTCACTACCGTGTTGATTTGCTTGTTGTTTCGCCAACGCCAAATTCTCCTTCAAACCAGCCAAAACATGTTGTTGATGTTGAATGTGTTCCTCAACATCTCTGACCTTATTTTTTACCCTCAAGGAAGAAGTGATAGATGGTGGATGGTAAACATATAATGCATTAAAATTGGGTAATTTGAGAAGAGGTATGAAAAGATGTGTTAAAACACCATTTTGCAAGTGGTAGCCATTTAACCCAATATTCCTACTTATACGATACAAAACAACTTAAATACCCTCTAAGAATTTTTGACCACTTCCATTTTCCCATCAATTTGAGGATGGTAAGATGAACTATGAGCTAGCTGAGTACCCAAACATACAAAAATAATTCCTGAAAATTACTTGTGAAAATAGGATCATGATCACTTATAATTATCTTTGGGGTTCCATGTAGATTTTGAACTATATAAAAAAATAGTTGCGACTATACTCGCTGTAAATGGGTGTGACATGGCAAAAAATGGGCATATTTTGTGAGACTATCCAAAATCACAAAATAACATTCTTACCCTTTGAACAAGGAAAACCTATAATGAAATCCATGGAGACCTCCTCCCACCAATGGCTAGGAATTAGTAATGGTTGCAATAGACTAGTGTCTTAATGGTTTCACCTTTGTTCTATTGGCACACCAAACACTCTTATACAAAATTTTCTACATCACCCTTGAGTCCTTCCCAAAATAATTCTCTTTTTATTCTATGATATGTCTTCAAAAACCAAGTTTGGCCTCCAATAGGTGATGCATGTAGCTCTGCAAGAATCTTATGCTTCAACTTAGAATATTTGCACAAGTATAACATATCCTTGTACCATAGGGCATTACCTTTTCAATCAAATTTTTTAGATGTTATAGAAACTTTCTTGATATTATATATTAGAGATTTTGTATCCTTGTCCTCGATCCCATTCAAATCTTGTTTCATCTACCCAATTGTCCTTCAACATGGAAATTACACATATTATGTGCATCTGCGGATGTATCCCTTTAGACAACACATCAGATATTACATTTTATTTACCCTTTTTATATATGATTTCAAAATCATAATCCAAAATTTTTGTTACCCACTTTTGTTGTTCCTAGATGATAATATTTTCTCCAAAAATTATTTGAGACTATCATGATCGATTTTCACCTTAAAGTGTTTACCCATTAAATAGGGCCTCATTGCTTGACCGCATGAAGAATAGCCATCATTTATTTCTCATAGACATGTTTGAAGATATTTTCCTTTGAATTTATGACTCTCAAATGTAATTGGTCTTCTTTCCTACATTATAACTACTCCCAATCCTAATCCTAAAGATTCATACTCAACAATGAAGGTTTTTGAGAAGTCGGGAGTAGCCAAAATGGGGTAGTGTACATGGCTTCCTTCAACTTATCAAAGTATTTAGTGCCTCCATCCATCCAATGGAAGCCATACTTCTTTAGCAATACATTGAGCGGAGCTTGATTCTACCATATCCCCTCACAAATCTATTGTAGTACCTGTTAGTATTAGGAACCCTCGAGATTTTTTAGAGTTTTGGGCCTTGGCCATTCCACCATAGCTTTGATCTTCTCGAAGATCAAATTTGACACCTTCATGGGATACAATATGACCCAATTAATCTACCTCTTGTACACCAAAATAAAATTTGGATGGATTTGCATAAAGCTTATGTTTCTCTAAAACTTCCAAAACTTTATCTACATGTTGCAAGTGTTCTTCCCATGTCTTACTATAAATCAATATGTCATCAAAGAAAACTAATACAAATTTCCTTTAAAATGGAAAACAATGTTCATCAAGCTTTGAAACGTTGAGGGAGCATTGGTAAGAGCAAAGGAATTACCGAAAACTCATAGTTTCCCTCATGAATCTTGAAATCCATTTTATGAACATCTTCCTCTCTTATTCTAATTTGATGTTACCCCAAATGAAGATCCAATTTTGTGAAATAAATAACACCATGAAATTCATCAAGTAAATAAATCAATTATGGAATAGGAAACTTATCTTTGATGGTGTAATTGTTGAGTTCTCAATAATTTGGACACATCCTCCATGTTTCATCCTTCTTATATACCATGATCATTTATAGAAGAATATGTGATCTGGTTATGCCCGATGATACTTGCCTTTCAGACATTTCCTAAACCATTTTCTGATCTCACTTTTCTAGGAATATGGGTATCTATATGGTCTAATCTTAGGTGGTTGGATCCTATGGAATAAGCCAAATGCCATGATCATGATCCCTAACTAGTTGTAGTCCCTTTGGAATTGTAGAAAAAATAGACAAGTGAGCATCAACAATATTATGAAGTTTGGGTGGCATTGAAGACTCTGTATTTTGTACCTCTATGGAAAATAAATTTTGCTACAATTCCATCTACTACTTTTTCGAGAACCTTCTACATCGATGAGAGCTAATAATATGTGGAGACTTAGTTTCCATCCCTTTCAATTGTATTTTCTTCCTTCCGAATTAAATTCAATGAACAATTCTTCGAAATTCATCTCTATGGTACCCAAGGTTATTATCCATTGGACACCCAAAACAATATCTTCTCATCCCATAGAAATAACAAACATAGGTGAGTCTAACATGTAGTCCCACATGGAAATCTTGATACTATGACACTTTCCTATGTACTTGACTATCCCACCATCCACAATCATAACTTGAATTTCTGGATCCGAGTAAATAAAACAATTGAGGTGGGAAACTAACTTACTATTTATGAAGTTATGAGTACTACCTGACTCAATCAACATTGTCACCTTCTATTTTTTGAGATAGCCGATAACCTTGAGTGTTTGAGGAGTACTAATAATACCTAACATGCATGGAAAGAAATTTTAGGTTGGTGATCCTCTACTTCATCTTTACCATTTCCTCGGCTTCTCCTATAATTTTAGCTTCCTCTTCATCCTCATTACCTCCTTCAATATAGAACAACTTCTTCTCAGCACATTTGTGTCTCGGTCCATATTTGGTGTCATAGTTAAAACATAATCCTTTTTCTCACTTTTCTTCCATTTATTGAGGATTGAGTCTAATTGGCCAAGAAATGATGGGGAAAAGGTAATATAGTCTCTCGGTGTTAGTGAAAGGCTACCTCCTACTATAAAAAACTTTTCCTCTACCTTAGGTTCCATGATAATAGAATTAGATATATTAAGTGGATTAAACATATGTACCTCATGCTCAATGTGGTCCTTAAGACCCCTAGGAAACTAGTCATTGATTCCCTTCTATAATAATCTCCACCCTTGAGGATAGGTTTATGAATTGATGCACATAACCTTTTGGTGATCCTATTTATCGTAAATCTTCCAATTGAATAAAGTAGTTATCTAAAACACTAGAACTATAGTGTAATTGCAGCTCGGTAAAAATTGTCCAAGTGACATTGAGACCATTCTTATGCCTCTAAGCACATAACCATCGATACTAGATGAATTGGTGTGATTCAAGATATAAGGATTCCAATTTCACCTTTTATCCCGATGGGGTTTGATATAACTCAAATAATTTCTCCATTTGATTTATCCAATTCGGTGGATGCCATCAAATTTGTGCATCTCAATTTCAACATCATGTTTTGTGGTTGCAAATAAGTTGGAATCTGATTGGGCTTGAAAAGTGATCCAACTTGGTTATTTTGCACATTATTCTGAACTAAAGATCCTTCTTGGTTGAGTTAGGGCTGATTTGGGACAAACTTTTTATGCTTTATATGTTGCATGATATCATCCAATCACTAGTTTATTTGGTCTATGTCTCATTTATTGGGCATCTCATATTTTAGATTTCACATATCATACTTGAGTTGGCTCACCTTATGATCAAATGAGGTAAACCCTAGTCTTAAGGAATTTGTATTTACCCCTTTTGAATCCAACTCTTCAATTACCCCTCCATCTTTATATGGGGTTTTACCCAGAGTGATAGGATTCTTTTTGGCTCTTATGGAAGGCCCCACCATGATGTCAATCCCTAAAGTTTAGGGTTTGATAAAGAATTGGATGAATAGGAAAAACATAGAGAAAATACTACTAATATTTTTTGAGAGATTTCTGAAAATATAAACTATTTTGAAAAATTATAAAATATGTGGCTTATAGAGTGAATTTATGAAACCTCATAAAATGAAATAACTATTGAAGAATATATCAAAATATGCTGAAATTTTCAAAGATCTTACTTGATATGTTTTTGAATTGTGGTAAAAAATATTTGAAAAATTCAAAAGCTTCCATAAGATATGGCCAAAACAAAAGATTAGGGTTTTGACCTAAGTTTTGGCCCATATCACTAAAACACCAAAGAATCCATTTGAATTGGATAAATCAAATGGATATGCACAAATTCACAACCAAATTTATACTTAATAAAATGGAGATGTATAAAATTATTCACAATCAAATGGAGATGCATAATCTAAATTGTGATTCTCATAATGACCTAGTTTTATTGATTCTCATAATATTGGTGTTTTATGGATTTACTTGTATAATTGGGATTATGAGAATCAATAAAACACCAAAGAAAAAAATATTGCAGATAAATGATCTCAATATTCAAGTATAATGGCTTAGCCACTTAGATGGGGAAACCTCCAAACCATATAACAAGACTCAAAAACTCAATATGATGATCAACTACTACCTACTAACCCCTATATATACTATTCATATGGGCCTACATATTAAGCATGAGAAATTATAAATGACATAATAAAATGATATGGTAAGCCACAAGTGGATACTCATATCCTAATACAAGGAATAGGTTAAGGGAATAGCATGTAGTGGCTAATGACCCTAGCCCTCCTTTAGCTCCCCTTCCTCCTCGGCAGAACCATATCCGCTCTAATAATCCCATGTTCCATGACACTATTTTGAACCCCTCCAAAATGAATTCTTAGAAGCACCAAAAAGATAAATAGCCTCTTTTGAAGGTATCCCCTGTCGGCATCCCTATTAGGCCCCTATGACTAGGTCACCCCCTATATCTTAGCAAAACGTTCAATCTACAAGCCAAAACCTTAAAGACCATTGAAGATAATGTTGATTTTCTTCTTCAAATATGGCATCAAGAATTCAAATTTTGACTCCATTTCCAGCCTCAGAGAGGAAGTCAACACTCTCACTACTCAATTCAGAGCTCTTGAAGAAAAGCACAAAAATCAATTGGCTATACACAGTAGTTGTCTAGATCTTCTTCAAGTCCACATACATCATATTTGTGAAATAAGTCATTCCAGCCTCAACTTGGAAGAATGGAAGGATCACTAAGAAGTTCAAAGCTTCCAACTGGGATCCTAATATTGGAACAACATTGAATCTCTATCAGGAACTCAAGATTTCTCTTAAGGTTTATAATAAGTCTACTAATTAGTGCCTTTTTCCTGTGTTCTATTCTATGTGTAGTTGTGGTGCATTTGTAGAGCTACATTTTTATTTTTGTATGTTCGTAGTTGGGATTATCGTAGGCGTAGTTGGTCCCTTCATTAGTGCTTTTTTTTCCTATGTCTTTTGGTTGGTGTGTGGCCCCCACATATCAAAAAACCACTTTGTTCCATCTTCTTAATCTTGGTTGTTAAGCCTTTTGGTTGTACTATTGGGTAAGGTCCCTCAAAACCTTTTACCTTTAATAAAAAAAGACAAATAAATTTAAAAACTATTTCTGTTGTTCAACTTAAAATAATTCTTAAAGAAAAATGTAAATTTTTTTGTTCTTTGATTACTCAAAATGATAAGCTTAAAGTAGATATAGATGTTCATCCAATAGTCTAAGAATTTATGGATGTCTTTCCTTCTAATATTAAAGAGTTTCACCTAAAGATTTATAGAACATGTTATTGATCTTATTCCTAGAGTTGAACCAAGTATCAAAGCACCTTATAGATAGTCTATACCTGAATTAGTTGAGCTTAAGATACAATTGACTAAATTATTAAAGAAAGGAAAAATTAGACCTAGTGTTTCTCCTTGGGGTGCACCAAGTATTGTTTGTTAAAAATAAATATGGTACTATGAGACTATGTATTGATTATAGACAGTTAAATAAGCTAACTATTAAGAACAAATACCCTTTTCCTAGAATTGATGATTTGTTAGATCAATTGAATGGTGCTATATTTTTTTCTAAGATTGATTTACATTCTGGATACCATCAAATTATAATAAAGGATGTTGATATTGCAAAAACTACTTTTAAGACTAGATATGGTCATTATGAATTTGTTGTTATGCCTTTTGGATTAACCAATGCTCCAAGCCACATTCATGACCTTGATGCATGATGTTTTCATTCCTTTGTAATATGTGTTTGTGATTATATTCTTAGATGATATTTTGATTTATTCCAAAAATGAGGAAGAACATGAAAAATATGTTAGGCTAGTGCTTGAAACTTTAAGAAAACATCAATTGTATGGTAAGCTAAGTAAATGTGAATTCTTTAAAATTGAAGTCTCCTATCTAGGTCATATTATCTCTGAAAAAGGAATTGCACCAGATCCTTCTAAAGTAAAAGCAATACAAAATTGGGATACACCCAAATATGTACAAGAAATTAGAAGTTTTCTTGGGTTGTCTTGTTTTATAGAAGATTTATTAAGAACTATTCTAAAATAGCTACTCCTCTCACAGACTTAACAAAGAAAAATAACTCATATCATTGGTCTGAGGAATGTGAAGCTGATTTTAATAAGTTGAAAAAAATCCGTTTACGAGTGCACCTATGTTATGTATTCCTAATTTTTCTAAACCTTTATCTATTTTATTGATGTTTGTGGTTTTGATATTGGTTATGTATTAATGCAAGATGGTACAGTTGTATGTTTTGCGGGAAATTTTTGCATGCTAAAAATAATTATCCTAGTCATGATTTGGAATTTTTGGGGATAATTCATGCTTTGAAAATTTAGAAACATTATTTATTAGGTCACAAATTTGTCTTAAAAATTGATCATAGAGGTCTGCAGTATATTTTTACTCAACCTTTATTAAATATGAGACAAAGAATATGGGTAGAATTACTAAGCCAATATGATTTTGAAATACAATATGTTCTGGTAAATAAAATTTGGTTGTTGATGCTTTAAGTAGGAAAATAATGTTTACAAATGTTTTTCCTTAGAAATAAGTCAATTTGATCAAGAAATAAAAGATGCATTTCCTAATGATAGTTATTATTCTAAATTGTATTCTGGTTTGAAAAATGGAACATCAAATGTGCATTTAAAAGATAGGCTTATTTCTTATTTGTGTGAATGGATTGTTTTATTATAAAGGTAGATTGTGTATTCCTAATATTCCTAGCTTAAGACAAAATATTTTAGAGATTCTCATGATATTCCCATAGTTGGACATCCTGGATTTCAAAAGACTTACTTGCTGGTCACAAGAATTATTTTTTCCTAGGATGAAACAAGATATTAGAAAGTATGTACAATAGTGTATGACTTGTCAAAAGGTTAAAATTGAACAATGTAGTAAACTTGGTCAATTACAACCTTTTTCTATTCTTGATTGGAAATGGGAATTAGTTAGTATGGATTTTATTATAGGTTTACCTAAAACCAAGAATGGTATGATTTTATTCTTGTGATGGTTGATAGATTGACAAAAATGGCACATTTTCTACTACCAACCAAATTCAAAACCTCTACTTTTGATATAGATCATTTATTTTCTAAGGAAATTTTTCATTTGCATGGTCTTCCTAAATATTTAGTAACTGATAGAGATCCTAGATTTACTTCTTCTTTCTAGAGATCCTTGTTTGATGAATTGGGTACTAGTTTGAGCTTTAGTATTGCTTATCATCCCGAGTTAGATAGAAAAACTAAAAGGATAAAAATAATTATATAAGATATTCTTAGAATGTATATAGGTGAAAATCTTAGGAATTTGGGAACAATATCTACATTTAATTGAGTTTTCTTATAATCAAGGTTATCATACTACAACCAAAATGACACCTTTTGAAGTTGTGTATGGTAGGAATTATACTACTCCTATTTCATGGTCAAATCCTAAACATAGATCTTGGTATGCCAATGATAATTTAAAAGAAATGGAAGAAATTATAAATAAATCTAAACAAAACATGAAAGCTACCCAAGATAGGTATAAACATTGGGTTGATTCAAAAATATTTTTTGCCATAGTGTGTTCATAGTCTGGTGTCTATTTCTTGTGTCTGTGTGTTGGAATTTTGGTACTAGAATTCTGGTTACCATCTCGAATATGTTCTCTCTCTGTAAAAGCTCTTTAAATGTGGTGCCCACATTTTACACACATAATTACAACAGTAAATTATCAAGATAATTTTTTTTTTTGACTTACATTGCTCACTACACACAACACAACAAGGGCTCCAAGTACAGAAACTCGACTCGCATACGACATTCACATAAGTCATCAACTCACATAGACGAAGAAAACAACATAGGCATGTCGATGCCACACTTTTCCAAATAAAGGGTTACTAGTAATGACCAAACCATAAGAAAAATGACTTCGGGAATGGCAAACCCTACAACATAAAATTTCTTTAATTGTATTTTAGTTACGATTAACATTCCAAGAACATTATTGTGCAAGGATAGGATTTCACATTTGTCCACCTACATATTATTAAGTTCATTCCATGGTTAAATTACCATTCCACCCTTTTTAAGTTGGCTTCTTATTCTTTAAAAATTATCCGTAACTTACACACTTATTTGGCATAATTCAAATGCATATAAAGTACTTAATTATCTTGTTCTTATGTTAAAAATATTCCTCTCGAACATATATTCAATGTCTACCTTTTTTTTTTACTCTTACAAATCAAGTGAATGAGACTTGGTGTCCATATAGCGATATTAGGATTTAACAGAGATTTAAATACAAGATAGATTTTTACCACAAAACATTCCTCGATCATAGTATAGTTATTTCCCTACCATAGTTATTCTAATTCAATGACTTGTGAAATTCCATTTTGTTTTATATATGTATTTTGTTTTCTCGAAGGTTGATTACACCAAGGCAATTCATATTCTTTGAAACAAATGCATATATTTAATTGAGTTATAAGGTCTTCAAGAGTGGCATTATTCCAAACCTCAACTCTCGTTTTTACTCTTATATGCTTTATTTTCTATGTCACATTATGGTCTTATTATTAGCATTGTCTTGTAAAAGGAGTTACGAAATGTTTTTCTAACCTCTTGAAGACATATATGATTAGGAGACTTGAAGCTACACACGAACCCTAAGTTAACATCCAAATCAACCGAGGTTTAGATTAATTCCAACTTCACCTAAGGGTCTACCCCTCAACTATATATGAGTTTTAAGCGAGAGGAAAATTTATGCTAAACCACCTTCCAAAAAGGACCAAGGTGTTATGTTGAGAGAAACCAAGGTAACACATTTAGCTGAGCGGAGCTAAGGAGTTCATTAATGAGAGTTTAAGACCTAAAACAACTAAGTCACAACCTCCACCTATATCGTAGGAGCCAAAAGGGATTTCATTCGATGAGGAAATTTAATTTTAAATCTATCTTCGGATGACAAGGTAGTCCACTAGGCTACGAAGGAGGATTTATCTCTACACACTCCAAGAAAAGTTTGACTGTGTCACTCCTATCAGACGAGTTTATGAAAATGTCACTAAACATACTGACTAAGATGATAAACCAATTCTTGGGCTCTGATTTACTCAAACTATGAGGTTCCATCGAGTGTAGAGTTTAATTTCATTCTACGGTTTTCAATGTATTCTATGGTAAGGAGAATCACACATGAAAAACAAGTTGTGCTTTATGATATTGAACAGGGGTAGATTGTTTCGATTAAATATCTTTATTACATTTACAAAGTATGAATGCACAAGATGACTCGTTAATCATTTATTGAACACTAAATATGCACTACAAGATATTACTTCAAATTCATTTACCTTATATAAATATGAAACCTTTTTACCATGTGTACTATGAATCAAAATTGAACCTAAGATTAAATGCACATTTCCTAGATGTCCTTGAAACTAGCATCTCATACATATAAACAAATTATCGAATATAACCTTCTGTAACATGAGACTACATTATACATTTATTCATTTAACAATGAACTTTATAATTACAATGATAGTTAATGCATTACACAATGCCTTTTCGTCATCATTGTTTCATCCTACAAAACCACGTGAGCAAGATATCAACGATAATTCACGGGCATGGCATCCACCCTAATCTAACATGATTATCATTTTCAATTTCCATTTACATATGATAATAATTACAATTTTCAAATGAAATTAGAGGTTTAGAGACATGTATTCCTCACATTTCATTTCACTTCATTTTGTAACCCGGAGAGAGAAAGAAGAAGGGAAGAGAGGAAACACCATTTTGTCAAAAGTTATATTTCACACAAGAAGTTACACTATAGATTTTTAAACAGTTATTTACATGTGTCATAAGTATCTACGGTGGTTTCATGAAACCCGACGAGGTCCCACCACTTTCTATTTTACATTTTCTTCGGCTACAAAACATTCAAAACGGGTTCGGAGGCTAAGAAATCACTCCCAAAATTTGTCTTCTAATAAGAAAACACACCACAATTAAATGTATACGTGTCCACCTATATACCAAGAGTTCATAGCAATTGACGGAATTTGGAAATAGCGAACGGTTTATGTTTGGTAGCTAGTTTTCGGGCCACTGGTCATAGTTGACCCAGTTGCAAATGAACAAAAGTTAGCTCGAGGGCTCAGAAAACCACGTCCAAAATTGACGTTTGATGGATGAACGCGCAACAAGAAACTTCCTACAAATTTCCCTATATACAGAGAATTCAATAGAGTTGACGGAATTCAGAACTAGAAAATAGTCTTCAAATGGCGACAAGTTTTCTGAAGCCACCGGTCCTAATTGGTCCAGTTTGACCTTGTCAAACTGTGACCAGAGGCCTACAAAATGTCGTCGTCAAAATATCCAGAAAGGTGTTTTTCCCTAAACTAAAGGTTCCATGCAATTTTCTAGTATAAACACTAGAGGTTTGTGAAGACGGAAATAATTTCTCTATCCAGGTTTCAAATGGCGGTTCAAAACGAAAGCCAACTTTCTAGATTTAACAACTTTCTACTACTATAAAATAGTGTAACAGGGCTCCTATAAGAGCATCAAAAATATCTCATATGTTCATTGGGGTCAATCCAAAGGTCAAGGTGACTCCTCACATACCAAGGTACACGAATGAAGCTTAACATCTCATTTTCAGAGTTACGAAGGGTACTTAATGAGTCTCTGAAAAATGCAAAAATTAACTATTTAAATAGGGAGAAGGTCAACATTATTACTGGGAAGTCAATCTCGTCTTGTCGATAAACCAATATTGTAGCAATCTAGTTGGGTAGGAAGTTTTCTAAATCACCTCAGAATGAGGGTGGAAGTTCATGTTTTAATGCAACGAGTTATTTTGACTTCGTGAGTTATGACACGACATTTCATTGTTTTGCAACGAGTTGAAATAAACAATTAACTATATTATAATCCTAATATTTTAAAATTATATTAAGTTGCAAACGAAAAACTAAAATACGAGAGTTATGAAAGATGAGGGGAGGTGAACCATGCCTATAGGAATGAAGTCGATCAAACTAGCCCGCTGGATTCGGTTCAACATCTCACTTGGCACTTCGTCAACCAGTTCACGAGCATCCACAACTCCACCATTTTGCATACACATCTATCATAAAATTTGTAACTGCAGATTTGAAACCATTCCTCTACTCTTTATACTTTGAAGGATGTCCATAATGTGTTCCACAACTCGCATCTGGCACAAGACGAGAGATGCTAGCAAAGGTTATGGAAACTAGATTTTAGATCTGCTAGTTACAATTTCTCAGAAGTTTCTAAAGCCTTTTCAACAAACCCATTTGTATACATCCTACAGTCTATGTTTTTCCATAAGACCACATTTTTTTTTTAAAGACATTCATTCGGAACATTTATACACCATGCATATTTGCACATATTCTGCCATCAGTGCAATCATTCACGCCACGTTTCAAGCATTTAGTAGAACAGAGCATATGCCAAGCGTATGAGTCCACATGTTGTAGGAAGGTCTGTCAAGGCACTCACAACTACAAAAACTAGTACAAATCCCCATTTTGGCACTGGCTGGGAAAACGTGGCAAGGATGAACTGATCAGGTTGGAGGCCTAAAATGGAGCAACTTCACACGTCCACCAAAGCATTTGAAACTACAACATCTGACAAAACCTCTCTATCTTTTTATACATTGTTAGATGTCCACATAGGTCAAGGGTTTTGTGTTTGACATAAGTTGGGAGAATGCTAGAAAAGGCTGCAATAATGGCATTCCATGAGATGACATCTGGCGAGGCATTTCTTTGAACATCAAAAAGGTGCCCTTAAGCACATTGGTTTGAGTAAAAATTGCAGCCATAACATTGCGTGAAACCACGTTTCCTTCAGGCATTTTTTTCCAACCCTGTGCATTTCCAACTGCCACAACAGACAAACCCTCCTCCTTCACACCTTCTTCAACCTCTGGTGGGTGTGTAGAAACACTTTAAGCTCTCCTTCCCATGGCGGTGGCTACTCTCCTCCAAACAAAACTAAAGGAAGGAAAAATCCCATAAGGAGCCCTAGCGCCCTTTTCCCTAAACCGCCCCAAAATTTCACGAGCTTTTTAATTTTAATTATTTTATTTATTTATTTATTTATTTTAAATTAAAAATGTTTTATCCTGATCGGTACTACTCCCAAATTTTTTATTTGTTTTCCTGCACCATACCTAACATAATTAATCTCTCCTCTATGTTGTCTTTATCTTTTTAACACAGCCGAATGATCTTCAAATTCCTCAATGGCCTTCTTCTTTTTGCCTCTCAACTCTTTGTCTAGCTTGCAAACTCTTTCCAAAATATTTTTATATTTTGTGGGGTACTTTGACTCTTATTTTCTCCCTCAAAACCTTGTTCACCACTACCTCCAATACGAGGCATCTACAAAGTTGATTGTTTGGCCAAAGTCCTCATACATTGCCTTGGCATTCACGACTACTTTCTTTGTTGTAGCCTCATCAATCTCCACAACCGGCACCCATTCTTGTAACTCCTTCGTAAACTTCACTTTTTTTGTGTTTGGATATATGTGCAATTTATCCAATGGTGTCACATCCGTCACATATACTTCATTTCCAATCTTAGGTTCATTGATCTAGAGGACATTTGACATACTAGAAGTTCCCTATTTCTCCCTAACTCAGTTACATGTGGAAGATCTTGTCAGCAGTTTCCCGACACCTTTTGAATGAGGTGAAACAAACGTTGTATGTAGGAGATACCATCCAGTGCAATCAAAGTGCGAGAGTTCAAAATAGAAGGCACTGGTGCAATAACAAGTGGCACTATTTGTAAATACCTGCAAAATCTATGTAAACATTTGTATAAAGCTAATAGAAATAAGTTAATTCTTTTGTTTTACTCTGATAAATGAAAAAATGAATATATTTTGTATATTTTTACGTATATCTTGAAAAATACATGCTTGTGTTATAAAAAACAATGAATTGCATAAATAAGTTAATGAAATACATAATTTTAGATATGTAATTATGTTTTTAAAGAGAATTTGTATAATTTAATATAGAAAAATAATGTATGTGTGTAATCAATCATATTTAAAACATAGTATTATAATTTAATGGTGTTTATAGACTAAATTATCTGTTTATGTATTTCATGGTTGTGTTTGTAGTTATTCTTTAAAGTGATTACATGGAATCCTCTAATTTTTCATTATTTTTTTAGATTATGGGTAAAAGTGGGTTAAGGGGCCCTTCCTTGTATAATAAGGAGAGAAAGATATATCGATGAGGAATGAGAGAAGCTTCCTCCACCGAAGCACCAAAAAAAAGAAACACAACAAAGCAAGTACAAACTAACAACATAAACACAAGTCAAAATCTCATCCCTTGGAAACCTTCCCATGGGATTGAAGATGCATCTTGAGGGATTCAATGTTCCATTTATTTCTTCTATTCACTGTTGTGGACTGAGTCATTACCGACATTCAAATTTAAATTTTCTGATGAGTGACTTGGTGGTAAGCTTGTTTCGTATTATTGTTATCTGATAAATATGAAGAGAAAAGGGTGTAGTCCCAGTCTTACAACTCTCCTCTACCTTGTTGGACAAATGGGGAGACTTCTTCTCCTCGAAATCTAATTCCTCATTTTCAGATTCTTCCTTGGAACCACAATTAGAATTCATGTCAACAACCAACTCGACTTGGATCCGCATTCTCTCACCAAGAAGTATGTTCGCTTGCATGCTTCTTCCCTTTAATGCAATCTGGTAGATGACCAAGTGAAAAGCAAGTTCTACATTTGAAGGAGAAACCTTCATAATCAAAGTTTTGAGTCCAGATTTGGTCCTCCACCATAAGATCAATAGAGGTAGGAAAATCCGTTGAGGTGTTCATATCAACTAAAATGTGAGCATACATAGTATACTCATATAAGGTCATTTTTGTGTCAATAGCCACTGTTTTACCCAGAGTGTCTCCCAATGGTGATTAAACATTTCTCATCCCAGAACTACAAGGGAAGATATGGCAAATGAACCCAGACAGGTCTGATTTGAAAAGTTTCAGTGACTGGATTAAACAGGGGGAACCATGGCTTCATGAGTAGAAAGTGGGATTGGAAATCCCACAATCTATCAAAAATTAAGTCTCTATCAGAGATAATATCAAAGACAACAATGAAAAAACCTCTAGTTAAAGGGTAAATATCCACTTTACCATCCATTAATGGCTTCCAAGAAGAAGAGATCCAATCATGGAGAGTTGGCAGTCCAGGACAAAATTTATTGAATCTACAAATAATGCCCTTTTCCTTGAAATAAGCCTCTGTTTTCAAAATAGGTCCAAAATGCATAGAGGGGGACGATTTGGCATGTGACATAGCCTTTGGAGGAGGGGTGTGCAGAGGATTTAGCAGCTGCCAGGAAAACTTTTCTAGTTACTCAAAATGACCGATCCATCCGTAACCATGATTGACACCCCACGACTCGCTGGCGGGAATGCCTGGGAGCAGGGGAAGCTAGACCCTCACCTGCCAGCCAAGCTTAACGCCACTTTCATAAATCCTACAATTAGCATGGGGTTTTGATTAGGGTCCATGGCATTCGTGAAACTGTGAACTTGAAACCAAGATCCACCAGACCTCCACGATCCACTAGTCCACTCTTAGCACTACCGCACCACCATCGCATTGGGTTTAGGGCATGGGTATTTTCTGTATTTTCCACCATGGATTTTACCGCCATGGGTATTTAATTGAATCTGATTTTTCATTTTTTCCCTTCGTGTCTTATGTGTTTTGTCCCAAGTTTTTTTGTGGACCCGACACCTTTATTAATTTATTTCCGTTTAAGGTGTTGAGATCCTTTAGAGTCCATCATCCAAAAGTGCAACGGAATGTCAACACATGTCGCTTGGGACCATTGATATTGCACCATGTGGTGCCATTTATTTTTTCCATCTATCTCTCTTTTTTCCCCATGTCTTTTGAATATACCTCACCCCACTGGACCGAAAGATTATGAAATGTGGTTTATTTCATAGGTTTTATGTCCACCCAAGGCCATCTCTCAAAAGAGTGGAAGAATGTTTCCATTTGTTAACCCTTAGTCATTAGATCGTTCTGAGCATCTCCTTTTATTAGTCCACCTGTCTCCACCTTTCCATGGATGTGTATTATGTCTTGATACAAAACCCAAATGAGTAGAATAACTCCAAGTATTTCGCGATGTCGAGTCTTTTGTCAAATTTGACAATTGTCATCCAATAATCCACTAATTTCATATGGTGTTTCCTTTTTCATATTTGTCGAATGTGAACCAATAGAACTTGTCCACATTCTTTCGCATATTGTTTTCTTTTTCATAACCTTGTTATTATGTGAAAGTGATCTGTTTAGATAATTCCACATATGTATGATTTTAATGGACTGTTTTGTTAATAAATAATATTTGGTCTTGTATGTTGCACTATGAAGTGTAAACTAATAGCAAAGTACCATGTACATACTAGTTTCACAGTGTAAAACTTTAGATACCCTCTTCCATTGAAATATAGCCATCTTTATTTGTCCATGTCTTCGTTAAATAAAATTCAGACCTAAAATTATTTGGTCTTTGGTTAATTCCGCAAGCCTGGAGTTTGTGAGGTGGAATGGTTAATAAAATCCATGTGTCTGTGAGCTCGTTTTTAATCATGTTTTAAAGCTTTAAATTAATCAAGTTTAACTGTAGCCCATGTATTTTTGAATTCTTTTAGCTTTATATAAATCTATATAGTCGTTATTTGATTTAGCTTCTCATTTTAAATGGTATTATCATATAGAAAACATATCATACTTCCATAATTATATATTTTATCAAAGTATTATATAATTTTTCAAGGGAAAAAGTTGCATTTCAAATTAGGTGTGCAAATGAATTATTTATGCTAAATAAGGCTAATTTAGTTAGGCCAATAAATGCAATCCATCCTATATGAGCTTATTTAGGTGTGAGGATGAGATTCATCTCATCTCCCTTTGTTTGGAGTATGGTTAAGCTGTTGTAGGGATATGGTTATGAATTGGTCAAATTTTCCAATCTAATGGGGAAAATGTGGATGAAAACCTTGTACATAATTATGATTGAATAAAAAAAACATGGGTATATTGATTGAGAAAAAATAGTGTGTTAATTTGTAATTTTTGAGTGGTTTCTCACACTCTTCCATTTAACTCTGTGAAGGGGTAGTAAGCTCAAATTTGAAAGTTCATTAGAGAATATATTTTACTTCATAATGTTAATTCAAATATCAAGGGGAAACCTTTAGGAGCTTATTACAATTTATTTTAGATCTTGAAACTCAATTTTCAAGTTATTATAACAAAATATGAACATGCATATTGATCAAAATTTTTCTCGGTTCTATTGATTAGTGAACCAGTACTAAAGAAATTAAGTAACTCAAAACATGCAAGGGTTTAAGGTACCTCGAGATGATAATGATGATGTGGATGGGCACAAATATATCTCCTCCTCACGCATACTCAAAAATATGTGTAATGAATAAGACTAAGAAGAAAAATGGATTAGTAGATATATGGAGGGCTGCTTGACTAAGTCGGCTCCAAGAAGCGTGAACTTCCTTAGATGGATGTCAACCATCTTGTAGATAAAATAAGATAAAATCAATGATAATGGATCTAGACAATATGTAGAATCTGATATAAAATGGAAACTGAAAATGCTGATATATAAGGAAAATATAGATTTGATCAAAATAGATGTAAAGTGAACCAAACCTACACATGTCAACGGTGACTTGGGCTAGATGAGACGAACTTGCAAAAAAAACCTGTAAACTCTTTTTTGTTGGACCTAGATGTGGATGAAAGGATGCAATGAAATTAGGTCACTAGGGTAATCACAAGGACATTAGTGGAATCAAAAATACATTAGGATGATATTATGATGATATTAGTGGAATAAGAAGGCCAGATTTTTGCTATGATTTCTAACTTGTTCGAAAGAGGGGGGAAGGCTCTTATTTATAGCCTGAGGATGAGATTAATTTAGATAATCATGATTTAGAAAAGTTACCCTGATTAGGTGAGTGGGGATTAGATTTGAATATTAAATTCAAAAGTGGATTTCATATGGATTAAATTCAAATTTTAAATTCTTTAGTGGAATGACATGGATTATTTTGGAATATTAAATTCATTAGTGGAATGACATGGATTATTTTGGAATATTAAATTCATAAGTTGATTTAAAAGGGATTAATTAATCAATTAACATTGATTAATTAGATATGTATTTTGGTGGAAATGGAATTAATTAAATTTTGGAGGAAAAGGAATTCAAATGAAATTAGGAGGGAAAAGGAATTTGAATGGACAATCCTAATGAAGGAGAGTAGATGCGGGGTGAAGTGGAGGAACTAGGAAATCATTTAAAAGTTTATATCAATGGAATTCCTAAATAATTCAAAATATCTTTGTCTCTTATATGAGAGAAATTCTACAAAGTTTTAGACCAAATAACCACATGTGGCAAGATAAATTGATAGCAAAAATTCTCCATTCATTATAAGCAAAAACAAGGTACAAAATTGTAATATTTTTTATATTTATTCGATCAACTAGATGTTTTAAATCTTTAAATGATAATGATAAATTTTGAGGATGTTTTATAAGTTCATTAATAGATTCAAGGTGAAAATAAGTTTTTTTAACCATGTTGTTATCATATACCATTAAAATTAGGGTTAACAAGACTATTTATAAAATATTTTCTTCAATTTTCCTCCAAGGAACCCTAGTGAATTTTTTATATGACAATTTATCCTTAAATTATATTCAAATAATGCATAAATGATTTATACCATTTGGAAATAGAGGTTTATACTATAATATTTGATCAAGAGGAGGTCTAATATTTTGAAAAAGAAAAAGAGACCAAACCTTGAATGAATACAATCCTCCAAAGGAACTTTGAAGCGTCTAAACATCACCTCTTGTGGGCCTCTTTATCTTTTGGTCATCTTATTTTCTTATGGTCGGGTTGTTTAGTTTCCAATTTGAAATTTAAGCAAGGGAGTCATATAAATATAAATCTATGTGACCATTATGAGGGACCAAGCTCTAAACATCTATTACTATCACCTAACGCTACATCCAAAAGCATTTCAAGAGCACCAAAGCATCCATCTAGCTTTCATTCAAGGGAAAAGGGACTTCATTATTTTCTACATACAAAAATAGGAGGGGAAGTTCATTTTTACATCCGCACACCTATCTACATTGTTACATCTATGTATTACTTGTTATCAAGTGAATCTTTCACAAGAGCCACCCAGACCACGATTTTTGCATGCACACATGCACGCATGCACTCACGCAAACACGTACACACACACGCGCACACACAAACACGCACACACACACACACACACACACACACACACACACACACACACACACACACACACAACACACACACACACACACAGATGAGAACTACATGGAAATGATGATCGTGAAAGCTCACTTTTCAGTTTGAGTGATTACCGGGGGTTAGTATGACTCCCCATTTGCATATTTTTATTTTAGGATTTGATGTGTTTTATGGTTTTGAGGCTATCTTTCTCATTTCATGTTAGAAGTGAATTCTATGGGTATAGTGTGACACACAAGCGATCAATAGTGAAGGTTGGAAAACATCTTATGACACAAAAGAAATCCTATTTTGAGGTTTTTCATAGTCATGGGTGCCTAAAAGTGGTCTCAAGGGAACCCCACACCCCGGGTGCAACTCCAGGTGCCCCATTCCATGAATATCCGATGGTCACACAATTTTATGAGATTGGTTACGATAGTCTTCCTTGTATTGTTGATCATTCTTCTAGTCCACCAGCTTGGTTGCTATTTTTTGCACTTTACTAGCCTTACACATCTTACAACTATGTTAGGAATTAATTGATATTTCTTTTGATGACCTTAGACACTAGCTTAGTTAGGACAGAAGTTCCCAAGCGCTCTAGTCGATATTGGGTGCTCATGCACATCTTTATCATATTCTTACTCATTTAGATCCTTTTCACCTTTTGTCACATTTTAATACTTTGGGTTGGCCTTTGAGTTGTCAATTACAAAATTCAAACAAGGGAATCATATATATACTTTGTTATTACTCTCAAATAAGGGGTCAAGCATTTAAGAATTATCTATCATTAGCTAAGCTTGCACAAAGGCAGTATAGCATTATAAGGCATACATATAGTACATCCATATAAGGGAGAAGGGATGAATTATCTACACACACTAGATAAGAGGGGAATTCATTCTATTCCATCACACACATTCTACATACTTGGTACAATCTACATCTATCATGCTATCATCATGCAACTTGCACAAGGGAAACCTAAGGCATCATTACACACACAAACATAGAGAACTACATGGATTTTGATGTGTAATGTAGTGTTTGGTTGTAATTTTACTCTTTGGGTGACCCCTAGGGTTAGTTTGACTCAACATTCTACTGTATTTTTATTAGATTTAATGTGGTTTATGGGCATGTGTAGGTATACATTTGTTTTGCATGTTACAAGTATGACCAACCGATCTAAGAGAATAACCAAAGTGAAAATGAGAGATAGAAGCGAAGATCTTCAAGCCTAGAAAAGATCAAATAGAACTTACACGATCACTACCGCCTAGGTCATTGTTGTCCTCCCATAGGTTCTATTTTCCTACACAATTATGAATTTGCAAACCCTCAGTGAGCTCTGTTGATACTATTTCTAACCTGTTCAAGCATATACATAGTTCAGTTTATTCCTAGTTTGCACAGAATCAACTAAGTCCTCATATCTCTTTCATTTTCTTAAGGTTCTATATCATTGAATGCTTATTGCTTGAACATATTATACATAATTATCAGAATATCATTTGTTATAGTAATTAATTTGAAATTAATTTTTAATTCAATTTAGATTAAATCATTTGTTGAACCCATTCGCTCAAACCCTACCTTTCTTCAAGGATTATTTTTATGCCCATCACCCGTAGTGGTTGTTTTGGTCATCTTTAGCCCACACTGAGATTCCTCTATCTACCTATAGGATCTCTAAACCAATGGATGAATATGATAATATCCTATTTAACTCAACCAAAATTCCTCTTAAAACTATTGAAACTTGTAGCAATGAACAATCATATGATGAGGATACTAATGTTTTTAAGAATAACTTGAAAATCTCACTAATTTCCATTTTTCTTTATGCAAAAACCCTACACATATTATTCCTATCCAAAATTATTTACTCACTACTAAAAATTCTTGAGATGCTACCAATCTCCCTCTCATGAGTTCCTTCTCGGTCTCCATGGCCTCCATCCCACCTTCCATTGTTCCTATTTCTATTGCTATAACTACCGATTCCCTCATTCTTCCTAATACTTACTATACACAACATGACTTCTCTTTAGGAACTCAAGACCTAACTTCTTTATACCATGATTTACAAGCCCAAATTCATCAATTGCAACAATCCTCTTCATCTTTCTCTCCATCTAAATATTCCTCACTCCTCCTTCATATGCCTTTTGCACCCTCCATTTCCTCTTATCACGTTACCTCTTAATTTATTTTAACCCAAGATTCCCACCTTCAATGGCCATGGTGACCCTCAAGAGCACCTTAGATCCTTTCATGTTTCATTTCTTGACTATATTGATGACCTTACATTGTTGGTTAAATTATTCCCTCGCATCCTACATGATTATGTTATGCAATGGTTCTATGATCTACCTATCCATTCAGTAACATATTTTACATCTTTGGCCATCCTTTCTCATTTTTCTATGAATATTGTGACTAAGATATCATATGCACAAATTTTCAAAATCAAACAAGGATCCAATGAAAATCTTGCAGATAATATTTTGTGGTATAAGAACAATCTTACCAAAATGACTAAATTCCTAGCTAATTCAAAATTACAATATTTATTCATTCAAATTATTTTCCTCCACTCCAAAAGAGAGTTTCATTTTTGATACTTCTCCTTCTTTTGATCAATTACGTCACATGCTTAAATTTTGCAAAATAAAAATAGTATCTATTGGAAAATTGAAGTATTTTGATACTTCCTCTTGTTCCTCTTCCATCAAATTTCAATCCAAATCCACATTCAACCCATCCACTAAGCCAACTTATGCTAAATCTATTGTCAATGTTGTTTCTACACCAGCCATGATTTAATTACAATCCATGAGGTACACTTTTAATAGGTTACCTTACGCACCTTGATTCCTATTACCACAACTTATTGAAAATAATTTGATTACTCTCCCTCCACCACTCAATATAGACCCTTCTCAACCACATGGACTTAATTATGATGAAAATGCACACTATGATTATCACCAATGCAATGGGCGTTTTACTGATTTTTGTTTTAAGCACAAACATCTCATTCAAGATCTTATTGACAACAATGTGATCAAGCTCCCTGAACCGTCTACTTCCAAACCAGTCAATGATAATAAAATTCTTAAAATATTTTATGACCATCTACCAAAACATGAAAATTCACCTATTTATTCCTTTATGAACCATACATATCATGTTGTGCCCCCTCTTTCATCAGGGCCGCTTGATTTTGTCATTTCTATTGTTGACATGCCACTACCATTTATCACATTTGTGGATCATGATTACCATGCTAAATTTTCCTTTGATTCACTATGAATTAATGCTTCCATTAGTACTCATATAGTCATCAATAATCTAGTCCATCCTTCATCCCTTTCAATATATAATTTGTGGCACTCTTATTAGCTATCAATTTTCCAACTTCTCAAATCATATTTCTAGTCCATAATTCTTATGGATGTGTCATATTTCCCATTAATTTTGTATACCTTACCATACTTACACCATTCCTTGTTAAATATGATATCAATGGCTATGACATTGTCTTAGGTCTCCTTCGCTCTCGAGCTACATAGGATATTCTTTTTGTATATGTTAAAAAGATTAGTGAGTTGAATGAGAGAAAGCAAACAAAATTGCTTCCCTATTCTAATCTTCTCAAAAATACCTGAGATAGAAAAATCGATTGAAAGGGGGGGAGATTCAATACATGAACTGACCTACAAGTTACAAAGCTACTCCTTTGATGTGTTGGATTTTATTTTAATTGATTGTTGATTGCTTTAGATTTGGTGGAGACACATGGATAACACCTCCCCTTGATTTCCTTTCAATTTCTCGATAAATATCAATTGATGGATGATATATTGGATTGAAGGAATGGATTGATTGATTGGATAAGAGGATAAAATGGATTATTAATGAAACAAAATGACAAATATTTTTTATCGATTGTATCTCTTAGCTCTCATGGAGGAGGAGAGCTAAATCTATAGCTTGTGGGAGAGAAAATGGAGGGTGAAGATCCATCCAAGTAGGATGAGGATCAATGGTTGGAAATTGAGGAGAGGATTGGAGAATTATAGAATTTGAATTCAAAATTCCATGGAGGGAAGATGTTTCCATTGAATTTAAAATTCAATGGAAGGAGAAGTTTAGAGAGGCTTATAGAAATAAATGCCTCTATATTTAGAGGTGGAGATTATTAGTTGAGTGATTAGGTTAGGTTAATAAAATATTATTAGGGAAATATTACATGGAAAGGATAGATATAGGGTAGTTGGGTAGGTAGGTGTAGGAATATTAAATTCCTATAAAATGATAATAAATATTAAAGTAGGATAATATGATATAATAATAAATTAAAGGGATTAATGATATTATGATGGGATATTAGATAAATGATAAAGGTTATATGTGATAAAAGGGATAAATAATAATTAATCTTTGCGATTAATTATTATAGGGATTTAGATAGTGATGATGTTAAGTTATTTGTGGGAAAAATTAATTGTAATTGATTATGTCAACTTTTTAGATGTCTAAATTTTTTCCCTCTTTAATGATTATTGCGGAGAAATGACCATTTAAATAAAAATAAGAAAATATGTTAGGATGGTGATATGATGCCACCTCAAGGGGTTAGGCGGGGAGGAATAAGGTAGGTCACTCAAAAAGAGGAGAGGCCAAATTTAGTAGATGAGATAGGATTGGAGGATGAGAATAATTGAGGATTTGAGTATTCTGATTAGAGGATTAGAATATTTAAGGATTGAGAGGATTAGGATTAGAGGATTAGAATATTTGAGGATTGAGTATAAGGATTAGAGGATTAGAAGACTTGAGGATTCAAAGGATTAGGATTAGAGGATTAGAATATTAATGAAAGGGGTTAGATTTTATGATGCCCTAGTTAAGGGGTCAAGATTAAGGATATTGGATTTGAGGACAATAAAAGGATTGATGTCATTGGTTAGGATGTTGATGAGGATGCATGATTATAGGATGAGAAGTTAAAAGAGATGATTAAAGGATTAGGAGGTTATAGGATTAGGAGATATTGGATATTGTAATAGAGGATTCCCAGCTAATGATGTATGACAAGGGTGAAGATTTAGGATGGGTGGATTAGAAGATGCCTAATCAAGGGGTTAGGTTATAAGATTTGGGATTTAGATTTGAGGATGCTGGATTTGAATATTTTGGATTCAAGGATGTTGGAGTTGAGGATGTTATATATGAGGAATTTGAGGATTATAATATTAGGGATGTTGTAATGAGAGAATAATGATCATGGAAAATTTTAAGGGTCCCTCCAAAAAAAATCCTTAGAAAATATTTGGCGAATCTATGAAAATTATCTTTTGCATGAATGACGAATATCAAGACATCATGAAATCACTATTAAATACTAATAGACAATAGCTTTTTATATGCTACTAGTTGGTAGCATATTTTTATGCTATTGGTTGGTAGCATATTTTTATGCTACCATCCAACAACTTATAGTATGATGTGAACCGGTAGCGTAAAACTATGCTATTGATGACTATATTCAAGAGAATTTTGTGAATTTCTATTTCACGAGAATGGATAATTGATCCCTAAAATTAAATTATACCCATAAATTTTCACAAACTGGTCCTAACTTGTACCCTAAAACTATCCAATTTCAAATTTCAAAAATTTGAATATTCGTGAATTAACGAATATTCTCCACTATTAGTTTCCCTTAACAAATATAATGTGGCTTCTAGACAACACACATCTCCTAAATCTCCTTCATCCCCAACATCAACCAAATCTAATGTGAGCCCCATATCACACCCATCCCCTTCATCTAAATCACACCCATCCCCTTCATTTAAATCTACCACATCACCTTCATTTGCATCTACTAATACCAAATAATCTAATCCTAAGAAAAACCATCTACCTTAAAACCACATACTCCAAACAATCCAAAATCAACCAAATCTAATTCGGCTTCCAATCCCAAACCATCAACTTATTTGTGCCAAACCCTTCCCCTTCATCTTCAATGCCAAAATAATCTAATCTAACTCATAACTCCAAATGAACCAAAAATATCATAATCTACCAAATCATGCACCTTTAATTCCTACTCCCCAAAATCATTTAACCCAAACCACTTCATTCCTTTAGGAGAATCCTTGACCACTATCTTCTATCTTCTAAAAACCTTCAACATGATCATCCATACCCCAATCAAACCACATGATCAAAACCTTCCCAAAGAATCTTGGTATTAGGAATGCTATTATTGTGACTTCCATCACACCCATGGACATTTGACCAATCATTATATGCTACTTAGATTTTATGTCCAAAACCTCATTCACTAATGGCTTCTTTTCCTTGTACCTCTTTATCCACCACCTTTTCATCCCAATCCTCTCTCTAGCCATCACCCACCATCCAAATCTCACTCGACATCTAAACATCATAGACCATACAAATCTCATCGTACATCCAAACATCCCTCACTGACCAAAAACCAAAAAAAATATCAGCCCCATTCTTTGTTAAATATGAAATCTTAGTGGATGAAAAAACTACAACCCTCCAGTCTCATGATGACCACATGGCATCATTATAACTATCCACTTCATATCCTATAGAAAAACATATTTTCACTAATGTGAAACATCGAGGCAGAGGCTTAGGAATTCACGAACCCATCTCCCTTCATAAAAATATAGGTCATTTAGGATTAGGGTATATACCTAACACTACAAATGTCCCTCCCAATACTATATCACAACCCATTTATAACACTCCTCTTGCTGATCCTACCATCCCAAATACTCAACCCAATCATAAATTATTTATTCCCCTTATAAAAACCAAACACCTAAAAATGGATTGAGCGAATAATTTATCCCATGTGCATGGATTTTATTTCCTTCCTACCCATCCTCATTCTATCTAACATCTGAATCCCTTTACATATAACCAATTCTCATCATCATATCCATTAATATCCTCTTCCAATCCAATCATTTTAACACTTGATCATCTTGCTCACACATGTTGTAAGACAATAGGACCTATTATAACTATGTAACATTAGTCTATCATTACCTCTAACATCTAAGCACAATTATCTTCCTATAGATCCACATATTTTAACATACTTAATGAACATGTGGTGAAGTCGATTGGGAGTGTCTTTTGACACTCTAGCCAATGTCATCTCCACATTAATTTCCATCCCCCCATCATGCCACTAGTGATTCTTAACCCCTTGAGAATTCTCAAGAGAATTGGTTATCTTTATGCAAAAAAATCCAAATATCAAACAGAAAAAATCATATCGAAATTAAAAGTATCAAATAAAAATACACCTCAAGACTTTCTCTATGGGTGTTTCCAACATCTCTTTGGGGATATGTAATCCTAGCTAGAAATAGAGCAATGTTGTGATAATAATCACATGCATCTCCATTAGGGATATGGAGGCATGGATGACATGAGAAGCAATGCATGGCTTATCCTTACATCCACCCTCCATGCACCTATCTAACTTAATCACTCCTATACATTGACTAGTTTGTCTTCGCATATTACCCATTAAGTATTCACTTCAAGTGGTAATTAACCATCACAATCTCAAACATTTTGATCTCATAGAGTCATAACACTCGTATGTTGCTAGGTATTGTTTAGACCTTGGTCAAACTTCTATTTAAGTCCACATCTTGCCTTCTACAACATGTGTCATTAGGGTCATTTTCTTCATCACTTATGTTATTTTATTTCAATCCATCACATCCACATCATTTTCCCCTTGGATCAAACATCCATGGGAAGATGATGATCCTTTCCTTTTCATCCAATCCTCCTCATATCCCTTTTCAATTTTCATCATCATGACTAGGGCGGTTTGTAACTATCCACTATGGGCATCATCCATTTGAGATACCCCTCATGTCCCATCCTACCCTACACTTGGGGAAAAATAGAACCCATTCATCTATCAACATAGGGAACCCTACTTTATACTTGGGGTGCACCACATCTATCCCTCAATCTTGTTAGGAATAATAATATTCACATGATAATGGATGATTTACTGAGAGGTAAATAGAAATAGGTTGATATTTACCGAAAGGTAAATAGTAATTAGTTAGTTGTTAACCATATGGTTAATATGGTAAGATTGTTGATATTATATTGTTAGGAATAACAATATAATGTTTCATATAGTTTATTCATTAGTATTACGGGTTATTTTTGTAACACCTCCCTATTTTATAAGAGGTTATATTGGATATCTATATGGCTTTATAATATCCATGTATTGTGTGTTTGAAATATTGAATGAAATATTATATTGTGTGAGAAATTATTGTTATTTTCCATGATGTTCTAAATCAAGATTTATATTTGGCATCAGTGCAGGTGAATCTTTTGATAGAAATCAGAGTGAGATTGGTTTTGTTCTTATTATGGGTAAATAGAATGGTAGCATGGGAAACACCATTGTTTACAATATTGCCCCAAATTTATGATTTTCTTCCTAAATATTTTTATTTAGGAAAAAATTCACATTGGAGTTCTTAGATTCATTTGTTTGGGCATGTTCGAATAAACTCGTAAGTGCTTGGATTAAAAATTGCATCTGAAAATATCCTAAGAATGTTGTCCAAGAATGTGTGTTTCCATGACTGCATAAGTTTGAATAACAATATAATTTTATCCCATTCAGATTCTTTCACTTGAATTTGGATTCTTGTTCCTCCAACGTCCAAATGAGTATGCCAGCTTATGAATCATTCACTGCTAGGAGGAATTTGAATAGGTGTATGTAAATTATGAATCCCATTGTGGCTTGGTTCTATAACAGACATAAAGGAGAGGAAGCATTTCATGCAAACTTGAATTTGTATACTTTTACATTGAACATTGGGATCAGTTGAGTTATATTGTTGTGCAAGCTCGACTCCCGAGCTTATCAATTCCTCTTGATTAACTATAATTTAAAATATGGAGTAGTTAATCTAACAAAGAACAATAAATAATAATAGTCATACTTGATTAAAATGTAGTAAAGGTAAGAATCGACCCAAGCACTAAATAAGAGGAAATGTGAAAACTCTAGACCATAAGAAGATTAAAGAATGACTTAGCTAGTTGTGGGAGCTCCTTTGGATTATTTCGTAAGGCTGACTATAAAATATGGAAGCATGAATGACTACGTAGGGACCACGAAAAGGGTGGATGCGGGTTATTTTCCTATCTTGGGGTGTCTGGAAAGAGACTGGGGTACCCACGGGTTCTCTGGTATGTAGAAAAGGTACCTTGGTCTGTGAAAAATCTCTAAAACTAATCTTTACAGGTTTGGTAGATGATCTAGTACCTTTTTTGTTTATCACATTGAATTCATTGCATTGCATCAAATGCTCCAAATAATCCAAGAGGGAGAATGATCTACAAAAGTGCACAAAAAAAGTATCAAAACTCTAAAGAAAAATAAAAGAATGCAAATGAATAGGTCGATGACCTCTTTGCCACAATGGTGGGATTACTATCTCAGTGTTGGACTACATTTCAGACCCAAATGTAGTTCGGGTAGTGTGTACCATCATGTGACCTAGGTGCTCTTGTGTCATTCACACTTTGTGAAGTAGCGAGCAATAAACTAGTAATAAAATGTAGTAGAATGGTGCTTGGAATAGAATAGAATCCCTCATATGTTATGTGATGCACATGAACAAACTTTGTCCCTTGTGATAGAGCTAATGGATGTGCATGACCCCCAATTATATGCAACCCTAGGTGGGTGATAGTACTACCTAGTGCTTGGTCCCTCATTATGGTCTCATAAATTTGTATTTATAAGGTTCTCTTGCTATAATTTCATAATTAACCCCAAAGAGGCCGACCACAAGAAATTTAAAAAGTTGTAACAGCTACAAACTATTAAAAAATGTGGGAAAGTGGGAAAAAGGCTCGGGGCATCCATGGTGGGACCAGGGTGCCCATGGGCACCTAAGTATAGGCTGAGCACCCTATTTTTGCAAAGAAGACTGCAAGATAATTAAATTAGCATGTGTGTGTATGTCGTAAAGGTCGGGAATGTCGAAAGAAATAAAATAAAGATGGCCAAAAAGAAGCTTTAATTATTACTTTATTCACTAAAAAACTATATGAATAGTAGTACGAAACCATGACTAAATATTACCCCAAAATGTGTGATTTTGTGTCTACATTTTACCCCACTTTATCTTGGTGAGCCGAACCCTCGATAACATAAACTAGTTATAAGTACGTACCTGATGTCCATAAATAATGAAGTATAAAATGTGTCGACGGACTAGAAAAAAGCGTGGAATATGAAAAATAGTGGAGCATGGAAACTAATGATGAAATGTTTTGAGCAAGAACGAACCTATGGCATAAAATGCATGTGTGTAGTTACCGCATAGTGCGATGTACCTACAAAAAAATTGATGTGTGTGGTGTATTGTATCACTTTGAAAAGTGTTGTTTTTGTCGTTATTTCCCCCATTTGACTGTTTATTTCCCATACGGTCGGACCTACTGATGAAAAAAACAATCAAGTAGTAAAATATGTATGTATGTAAAAATGTAATGTAAAATACATGTGTAAATATGTAAATGTAAAATACGTAAATGTAAATGTGAATGGAACATGTCCACCTTATCCATGTCATAAGAAAGGGTATAAGAGGATATCCTGTACTGTCAGGGTTATTTTAGGTGGTCCGCCACTCATAGGCCAAAGAAGTATATGGAGAAAACTGTGTTATTCTCTAACCTTTAACTGTTTCCCTAAACGTGTAGAGATATTTGTACTACTGTGGTTTTTTGGGTGATCTAACGTCACTAGATGAAGAATTATGGGGAGGAATTCTATTTTATCCTCCAACCTTTAACTATTTCTTAGAATGCTAAGGAAACCATGTCCTATAAAATCTATTGTGTATAGGGTTCGTAAACTAGTCTAAACCAATTTAATTTAATTATCCCAAAAATCCAAGGGCATAAACTATGCTAAAATGTACCCATAAGGCTAAGGGTAAACATATTAACTTAACTTTCTTGTGCAGTGCCAGTAGAGAGATCTGTAATAACCCAAATGATGCCCCCTCTTTGGGGCGCATGCGGCGTTCTTTGATAAGAGGATGCAACCCCAAAAACCGATCAACCACATGCACTATACCTAAGAAACTATTTTGTAGATACAAGGGAATGGATAAACAAGTGGTTAGCCATGAAAAAGTGTTAGTACAACCAAGTATGCATGTAGAAGACAATGTGTAAGGTACATAAAAGTGTATATGAAAAGAAGCAATGTAATTTTGTAAGAAAGAACATTATACTACATAACATGGGTAGAAAACATGGGACACCACTCACAATGTTAAAATACACTCAAAGGCCATAGTGGTTGCATAAAAACAAACAAGTGTGCACACCAAACATAGGACACGGCCCACATACTGATGTAAAATAAGTATAATCAAGAGAAATAAAACACAATAGTAGTCATAGAAACATATAATCCTGAAAGAAAAGTGCTACACATGAGACACTGTTAACATATTAGAAAGATAACTAGTGTGGAAAAAGTGTGTATAACCAAGTAGTGTAAAGTGATGAGTATAAAAAGAAACAATATCACTTGTAGAAGATGAATTTGGGTGCCCCAGGGGATTAGTATAGGAAGGTTAGAAGGCGAGCATCCATGCTACGAGGAAGAGTACTATATTTACGATTTGTTGGTTGTAAGATTTGATATTGGAAAAACAAGCAACATTCAGGGGACAATAGTCCCTCCTCTTTATGGGAGAGGTTCCCTTATTAAACATAAAAGAGAAAAGCCAAAGACTTATTTATAATATGAACATTTTTTCATATATTTTGCTAAAGATTTTGATATTTTACATGCCAACATTCAAATATTTTCAATACGAGAAGAAAGGAGAATAAAAGAACTGATATTTGGAAATTGAAGAGGGATGCACTTTTAGACACATGGATTTCAGAATGATATCTTACTGATGCTTGATAAAATAACAAGATTTAAACTATGCATATAAAAACACATGACATGCATGCATTAGACACAAATTTCTAAGTATGATATCAACTGAAAGACACAAAGTTCTTGTTTAAATACGCATAGATTCATATGAATTAGACAAATAATAGGAAGAGATAAAGCATGAAAGAAGGTGGAACTTCTTATGTATTGATCAATGGTTCAATGTTCTTTACATCTAAGATATCAAAATCGATCCCTAACAACGACAAGAAAATCTCTTTAAATAACCTAAAAAAATGGTTACAAAAGAGTCTTTTTGGTTTCTCTTATTTTAATCCCAAAGTTAATATCTAATTAAATATTATAATCCATATTTTTCCTTGGTTCACATAACATATGGCCAAAGAGGAAATATCCACCTTATTTAGATATTTTAAATAAGAAAGGGAAATCATGAACTAGGATGTTGAGATGATGGAAGAAGTATTTATAGTTCCTTTTGTCTTGAGAACTTGATTTATAAATATTTTCAATGCCTCTTCTATGTCCATGCCCGGGGAATTTTTGTATTAGCATTTGCATAAGTCCAACTTCGAGACACTTTTCCATTTCTTTTCCAAAATCTACGTGTTCTAAGAACTCTTTATTAGCATTTGTGATAGATGCCTACTGATGTGCAAATTTCTTTCATTTTCTCCTTAGAGATGGTGTCTGATTGAACAAATCTTGTCTAAAAAACGTCTTGAAGCGAGAATTGATTTCTTAGATAGTGAATTTATCATTTGAATTCTCCTTGAAAATTTGGCGGTCAATATCTTTGGAAAGTAGATGCGACATAAGCTTTGAAGGCTTCCCCCTACGCAACATGTTCCTAAGTTCTCCAATGGCTTCTTTAAGAATGTTTATCTTCCAATCGATGTTGAAAACCCATTGTTTAGATAAATTCATATTTACATCATCAAATACCTTATTTTCCAAAACAATTTGTACATTTGTATCACTCATTAGTCTAAGATATTGGATACATTCACTCCATAATTTTAATTCCCTATCGAACCACCGAGTGTTATGGTAAACTTTAACTAAATTTTAGCGATTTTGTCATATGCTTTATATGCCTACTCAATGAAGCTTAAACCTATGATTATCATGTAATCAACTAAGGATTCTATTGCCTTTCCATAGGTGGCATGTTTATGAATATCATTGATGTATTTAACTTCATCATTAGACATGATGGAAGTTAGGGCGTTGGGTCAAGTACCTTTTCTTTTTCAATAAGGACTTGACGAAATTTTATAGAATTTTATTCTTCTTCTCCAACTAATCTATTTCTTCTTCCCTTTTTGACCCTTTCAATTACTTTGGATATTGTCTCCTTTAGATTGTGAACTTCACTTTCGGTGTTGAGACTCAAGGGGAATCCTTGTTAATTCTGAATCACCCATTGATAGGTCCTTTTCATCCTTGTCAAGCTTGGGTCTTGCAATCTCCATGAATTGCTAACTTTGGGAGTTTGAAACCAATCTAGATGTGACCTTAGCCTTTTAAGCTGGAGGAGGAGTAGTACCTAGAAGGGCTTCCACTTTGCATCAAAATTAGGGAAAATAATATTTGAGTTGGTCTTCCTTTTCTTGCTATCTAACAATGGTTGTACCTAGGAAAAGGAAGAACTGGAGGTGGAAAAGAGAAATGGGCCCAAGTGTAGGTGCGCTCATCACACTTAGAGTTTGTAAAACAACTACTTCTAACACGAGAGGCCTCAATTTAGGAGGTATCTTCTTTAGTATATGTTTCAAGAACATTCATATATTCTGAAGTTGGTTTCTTTAATTGATTCTTTTTCACACTAATCTCCTCATGATTCTTTTCCTTTGGATTTCCCTATTCTTTCTCTTGACTTTCATCACCAAAAAGGTCCATGATTTATGCCTCACTAGGTACTATTTCAATTTTCTTTGGAGAAGGTAGCCTTTCATCCTCTGGATGGATTCCTCCACCTTATCATCCTTTTTACCTTTTACCTTCTTTGTGTACACCAGAGTTAAAGATTGTGGTGGAGAAGGAATAAATTGTTCACATGTTTTAGGAGTTGATGAAGGTATTTCTTTTTGAGGGGTGAAGGTCTCTTGAGAAGAATACCTAGATTTACTCACTCTAAACATCTTCATCTTTCTATCAAACCAAAGCTTAGTTCTCACCAATACATGGTTGATGAGCTCCTTTAAATCATCTCTCTCCTTGACATATTGTTGTTGCCAAATCACTACACCCTACGAATGGCGAGAATGTGAATAGGACATTAGGTATGATTGGGAAACATGGGATCACGTTTCAAATTTTGGGACTTGGGCTCAAGGTGAACCTCTAGAGAAGGCTAAATTCATCTTCCTAAACTAAGTGATGTACTACTCTAGTGTAATAAAATGGTTATTTAGTAATATGCTAACATTTTCATGGGTTTTAGGGAAATATATTTGCAAGAAATGAAACTATAATAAGGATGGTGATGCACAAAATAAAGGGTGTTTCCAGAATCGGGAAGGTTTTATTTGAAAAGGGTATGTGCACCACAAGTAAACTTCACCTCTTGTAACTTAGAGATGGTAAAGCAGTAGACCACAGGACTAAGAATTATTCGTTTCCTTTGTTAAATTTCAATCGATAATAGTATATCACTATTCCGGTGAAGAAGGATGAACTTGAGAAGGGTGAACAAGAAACACAACTCAAATGCATGCAATTCTCCTCCAGTTGATAAGCACAAAACTCCAAAACCTCAATAGAAACTTGAACTCACACAATGTACTGCAAGCATGAGAAAGGCACGAATAAGTATAGAAGGATGAAAGTATGAATATTAGTCACAAACACACACTTTTATTACTTCAATAACATGCACAATGTATCATACATTCGAGAAGAGGCAATATTTTCCATTACAGTCTTGAAGCGAGGCTTGAAAGTTCCCTCAACATACAAGGATAACTTGTAGAAGAAAGAGCTTTCTTGAAAAAACACACACTTGCCTAAGATCTCTCACTATCTAATATGTAAGAACCATTGGAATGAGCTTCAACTTACATTTATATAATAAGTTGAGAGAGAGGAGAGAAGGAGTCATAAATTACCTTCCTAAATTGAAGGCACATGATGTATTTATTACAGTTGGTTGAACCACTTTGAGAAGCTTCCATCGTGTACCATTAATGCCCGGTTGACCTGATCTTCTCAACTAATTAAAATAATATTTAAATAAAATATTTTGATAATAATAATAAATATTATTAATAAAATACTTAAAATAAAAATATTAATTTAATTAAAATATATGGTGGGACCCCTGTTTACTGGTTTGACTTGAGGAGGGGGTCAATGAGAAATGGTCAAAAAATAGCTAAACTCGGTGGTTGGCTCACTGATCCAACTCACCGAGTTGGGAAGGAACTCCTCTGAACTTCACCACAATCAAACTCTAATTTCGCATCGAGCTCATCTTGTCGAACCAATTTGTCATCACGAGTTGTTTGGCCTTTGCATTGAGCTCACCGCCGAGCTCTGTCTCCAATGCATTTCACTACTAAGATCCTTTTCCTTCACTTGAGCTACGTATCACTTGATCGGGCCTTGACTCACTGAGGTTACCTAGCTCCATTAGCTTCCACCGTATTTTGTATTGACTCGGCCTTCACTCGGTTAACCCAAAAAAGTGACTTGAGTGAGTTACATGTTTGAACTAGCTCCAACAAACACCAACTCGATTCATCTCACCACAAGCCAATGCTTAAACTAACTGAGCCGACTCACTCATTCTCATGCTGAGTCAAGCTATCTCCTTTATGACTCAATGAGCCTAATTCTTCCTCTCGATATATCATCATGTTGAACTTGAAAGAGATCCCTCCACCTCTACCATTTTAGCTTGGCTTCAACTCGGTTCACCGAGTCGAGTTCTTCATGTTTCATACGAGCCTGAATTGGTGATGTAACTTTGAGCCCAACTCAGCTCCCATTGACAACTTCATACGAGAAACTCGTTTAACCCATTATCCTGATTTCTCACTCCTTCTGACTCAACTTACAAAACTACCACATGACTTGGCACCGATGCGATCTTCAATCTTTGACACCGAGCCAACCTATGAATTTATCTTGATTTGAGCTATTCCATTGGTCAAGCAAGCTAAAGCAACTCATCCTCCTACGATTGAGCTCACAAGAAAAAACTCGATCCTCTTTGTTTTCTAACTAGTTTGTCATGCAAGTTTGAGCTCATCACGAAATCTCCTGAGCTCACTCCTTTTCACAAGATCCTATGAACTCTAAACCTGGCTTGACTTATGTGACCGCCAACTTCTCCTAAGCCTCGTCACCTTGGTGTGACTGTAAAACATCTCACTTGTTCCTCTACACCCCATGAGCTCCTTGTAGCCTTTAAATGAGTTGTGTTCAAGTTAACTCAATATTTAATGCTTCACAACTGTGTTTTGACTCACTGTCACAAGTTCTTTGGAAATACCAACTTAACTCAGCCTCCGCAACTTTGCATGAATTTTGGGTGATCAACATATCGCCCTACTTGTCTACTTGTATCCTCCATGGTCTGCGAGCTCGTTGAACTTTTGAACTTGGATCTACATTGCATCAAACTCTCATCTGGCTCGAAGGTCAATCCACTATGAGCTCACTTCATTCTGCTGAGTGACATGGTCATATCCTAAACTACTTCCCACTACGGGCTCAATCCATTCTATGCAAACCGATGAGCTCGATTACATCGCTCTTCATCCTCAGCCCTACTATCTTAGGCTCACTTTCATTAGTAGACCAAGCTACTTGTCTCATCATGTTCATGTACCCATATTTTTCCATTCAGAGATATTTTACTTCACACATCTCTTGCCAACTGACCATGATAGCTTGGTCTAGTTCGTTACTACCATGAACCCAACCCTATGACTAATCCACTGCATCAAGATTAAAATGGTCCCACAGCCAATCTCCACGATCTCTTATTCTTTTCTTAACGAGATCTCAAAATAAATCTGTGAATGGATCCCTTAACAACTTCAATCATATTTGGTTCACTCTTGTTGGGTTATCTATTCTACACGATGTGAGCCGACATGGCTCCTGGCTTGAGCTATCTCCTTTAACCCATACGGGACGTGAATACCCTTCCAACACTAAACTAGATCATGAGCCGAACCACCTCCATAATAGCTTGCCAAAATAACGAGACTTGGCTCTGCAGGCATGAGCCTATCTTTTGAACTTGACCATGCATCGACCTGTTGGAACATGACAATAATCTCAAGCTATCTCCTCTTCATTAACTTTTGTGAAACCTTCCACGTAAACTGAGTCACCGAATGACTTTCCTGATAACTTGGTGATGGACTCAGACTCCCCACGACTCACCAAGCTCGTTAAACATTACTCACCTTCACACACTAACCGGCTACTTTGACATCTGAGTCAGTTTATTTATGGCACATTTATTTGGTGATATTTCTCTATTGGCTTGCCATATCATGATTCCTGCTTGGCCATGCTCCTGTTAATTTCCCACAACAAAGACTTAATGTAGAATTTCAACACCATTTAGCTAACTCAACTGTCAAGAGACCCAGAATTTTCCCCACCCAGATTTATACCTCACCTCGTCCACCCACATGGTCCAACATTCCATGATCTTCACATACTTGGAAACATCATCCCTCGGGTCCCAGCATCAACTCCACCACTGAGTTCTTTGGTAATCAGATTTTTGAAGTCCAGGCCCCCAAAAATTACAAAATCAGGCTTCCTGTTGATCTTCCATGTTGATATGACTTACAAGTCATAACCATACTTATTCCATCAGCCTTAGCTCAGCCTTACTTGCTTCCTTTATTCTACATTAGCTCATCGAGATCCATCTTACACCATGCCTCAATGCTTAGCTCACCCAAACGAGTCATCTTCTTCATGCACTAATCCCCTTGCGAGTTGATCTTCATGCTCGGCACCAATGCCTTGCAACCCACCCGAGTCAATATCACACTCGAGATCATTCATTTTCATGAGCCATTATAAATTTTACGTCCATCTTCTCTACGAAATTGCCTTTTGAGACACTCAGTGACATCTTGGATGTGCTTACACCGGCGTCAAACTCCAATTCCACATCAAGCTCCTCTATAACTCACCCAAGCCTGAAATGGATCATTAGCTCATGGTTTGGTGGGACCGAGCTCTAGACCAAGCTATGTCTCAACTTCATCATGAGCTTCTAGCTCTTAGGCTTAATGTCTATTTCCATGACATGATTTGGTCACATTAAAACTTAATACAATCCCATGTTAATTATCCTGACCGAGCTAATACAACCTAGCTTCGACTCAAACTTATATATGATATCATCTCACTGAGTCACTCACTGGGCTGATCAATGAGTTAATTGAGCTCAAAGACCCTTTTGGGGCATTTCCCAACCTGGTATTAAAACTTAAGATCTCCCGAGTTTTCTTTGGAAACTGAGTATCATAGAGACATGGTAAAGCTCTTCAACATGATTAATCAATTATTTAAATTATTTTATCTTGATAATGACCAGAAGTGGGTCCCTAGGACCAATGTATTGATTTGATCATAATAGGACCCCATTGTCTAATTTTTCCATGTGTGCAAAATTAGATAACACATACTAATCAATAGTTTCAATGGGAGTGTGCACGATTCATCTCTCATATTCAAGGGACTGAAATTCTTCATCATCATCTTCAAGTCCTTCAGAACCTTATAGACATCAAAACCCTTGATTTTTGTAGGGAAAATCTACCTTAATATCTTCTCGACCCTCGTAATCATCAAAAAAATCAGCCCAATAGTCTTCAAGATCAATAAGATGATGGAAACCCATTATAAAATTAGAGGAAATGAAATCTTTAATATCAAAGAAAGTCCTAGGTTTATAATAGTAAAGGGTAAGAGGATCAATTGTCCTATCAATGTTCAAGTCATCTAGATAATTCTGCAAGTGTAGTTACCCAAAGGAATTGGGAACTAGATACCTGATATTCTTATCCCTACGGGTTCTATGCGGACTTATCCAACTTTTTGCATATCTCAACCAAATCGATCTTGTCACTATAGTACATAGGAATTTTTAGGGGTTGTCACTCAAATCAACCCAGCTGTATTTATGAGAATTTCTTGAATTGAGTGTAAAAACAACCATAGACATTGATCAGTTATTTTGCTTCATTTGAGAATCTTCTAGTGGTATCTCCTTCCAACAATCTAACGATGTACATAGTGAATGCATCATTCATCCTCCTGAAATGATGGTTGCTGATCTTCAGAGTTAAATTTGGAAGATATACGTAGATAGGAGCATCTTTCTTATCTTTAACAAGAGAGAAAACCAACCAAACTTTGTAAGCAGCAATGGTGTACATCAAATAAGAGGTCATGTAGAAGGTCTAATTCCTTTGAACCTCTGCCAAGTTTTTTTCATCAAGATGTCACTAATTATCCCTACCCAATTCAAGGTTTTCTTGCCTTCACATATAATTTTGATATAAGGGCACATCGATAACGAAATTCATTAGTAGAGGGCATTCGGGCATTATCCTAGAAAGGAGAGTGATAACATCGATAATTATTCGTTGAAATCAACCCCTGTAAATTATTTTGGGTAGTCTCTAGGATTCTTTCTTTGGATTATTAAACCAATATTTATCCACTCTACTTTTATACCATTCACTTTCTTGATCAAAAATTAGTTGTGTATGATCTCTAGTAAGAGTGTTCAAGCCTTGACTATGAGAATTATGAAATAAGTGCTAATGCAATTTTCATCAAGACGAGCCACTACTTGTCCTTAAGGGTCAACAATTTCCTTTGTCTATGGATTGAAGCATGACCAACAGGCTAACACGGTATCAACACAATGAACCAAAATTGGAAAAACTCCCTCTTGAGTGATTCCGCTTTCTTTAATTAGTTGAGCAATAGGAGTAGGGTTTTGGAAATCAATTCGAGCCTAGAAATCATCCAAGTCAAGGTGATGAGCCTCGTTATCTCACGTGTATGCGGTATAGATGTCTCAAGGAGATAAATGCTCGTGCCCTTTGTAATTTATGTTCATTGTATGGTATGAGTAATGGACTTATCGATTCCTCAAGATTTTGTCTTCGACATTTCATGACTTAGTGCACTTCTAAATTTGAAAAAGCTGGAATAGAGCTTAGCTACGGCTACAAATAGTGGAGAGTGAGAGAATGGAGCGAAAAACAAAATGCAAGGGTGTCGTAAAAGATTATTGACATTCCATTTGAGTAGGTTTGAGGGGAAAAAAATTAATGAGGTAATTAATGCTTCTGATGACCAAAGATAGCGGCGGCAGAAAAGGTACAGAAAATGTGCACAACTGGCCCATGGGACAATGGGACACCTGGGATGTGTGGAGATGAAACAGCCACAATGATTGGGAAATGGAAAAATTATTTTTGTGGGGAAACGAAGGTCAGGGAGCACTTTGGTCATGTGGGACACAACGGCTTGGTGAAATATATGCAATACATTAGGATCGGGTAAGTCGGGAAAAATTAGCACAGACAGCCCTTGGGACATTGGGACATGATTTCTCCAAAAAGCCAAAATGTCTAAAAATAAAGGAAATTCCTGAGTATGTGGGAAAAGTGGGAATCAAGGAATAGGAGGCCCGGAGGAACCTGTGATGCAAGGGACATAAAAACTTGAAATACCCGTATAACAAAGAAAAAGCCTCAAAACTCATTTTTAGAAAAAATAACTATCTATTTGAAAATATCTCTAGTAGACCTTTTCAAGGGCATTTTTATAGTCACTTTACCCAAAAATTTCAAAATTGAAGAAGAAAATTCATCACTCTTGAGGAAGTGACAATAGTTGGATCTTTAGGGATGGATTGTCTTTATCGAGAAAATGAAAAGGTAGGATGAAGAATCCAGAATCTCTAGGAATGTTACTAGGGTCTTATCCATTGGGAAAATATAGTAAAGGATGAAACAACATAAAAGAGACACCTAAACAACACCACACAAAGAACAAAAATGAAAACTATGCAAGACTTTAAAAATTGCCTAGTAACCTAGGACTAAAACAACCAGATACTTCTGCTATATGGAAATGGAAGATATGTTCCATCCATATAGTTCAAGTAGAAGGAATTTTCTCTAGCGAAGTGTCTGATTTTGAAAGGACCCAACTAGAGAGAATCAAACTTTCCATGACTTCCCGAGGATCTCGCCTCTTGTCCCAAAGTAGAACAATGTCTCCAACCTAGAAGTCTCTAGGTTTGGCCTTCTTATCAAATAGTTGCTTCACTCTTTGTTGATGTGCAAAAATATTATCCACCACTTGCAACCAGTCTTCATCTAACTTCTTTAGGTACATAATTCTCTTCTCTAAAGCACTAATAAAGTTTGAATCTTTAATGGCCTTCATCATTTGTAAAGTTCGTAGTTCCACTGATCACCGATAGTTGAGCTTCAATTCCATACACCACTTGGAAAGGAGACATCCTGATTTCCCTTTTGGGGGTAATTATATCTACCCAAAGAGCATCATATAACTTCTTATGCCAATTTATTTGTGATTCATTAACAAGCTTTTGAATGATGGTTACCAAATTATTTTTTGTTGATTCTTCTTATCTATTTCCTTAAGGGTGGTAGTCAAAAGAATGTGCATGGGAAATTCCATATCCATAGTAGAAATCCATCATTTCATAAGAAGAGAAGTTTGTAGCATTTTCAGTGAAAATTTTACTTGGTACCCCAAATCTAATCGAGAATGTTTTCCTTAATAAAGTTACATACAACTTCAGAAGTTGTTCTTTTCTTGGAATGGATTCCACCCATTTGGTGAAATAATCGGTGGCGGTTAATACATGAGTGCATCCAACGGTGGAATGACGGTTAAGAGTACCTATAAAATCTAGTCCCCATTTTTGAAAGGGTTCTTCTATCACCATTGGCTTGAGTGGTAGAGTGGCTAGCTTAAGCCGTCCCACAAAATTTTGGCAAGCTTCACATTTACTCACCCATTTAGTTGCATCATGAAATAAGTTTGTCGGTAGTATCCTACACATAGGATTTTATGAGAAGTTACAACATATGCGAAATTTCCTCCACAAGCTTGATCATAAAATGCTCTAAATAACCTTTTTGTTATTCTCTATCCACACATCTAAGAAACCTTACATAAATTCCTCTTTTGAATAATGAATTATCCCAAAGCACATACTATGTAGATCTCATCTTAATGGCTCTCTTTTCCTTGGCATTTAGATAAGATGTGTATTCTCCATAAGTCGAAAAATAGGCAATATTATCATACCATTAAATCGGATGAAGTGATAAAGAGAACAATTGGAATATTTGTGTCTTCCTTGGAAGGTTATCCTCAAAACCTTTAGCGATTAATTCACAAATCATTTTCCTTGGACCAAATTATTTGGTCGATGTCTAAATGATACTCTTGCACCTTTTCCACCCAATTTCCTCTTTTTTCTGAACTCTTGTTGTGTGAGAATGGACTTGACCGTTTTATACGGTATAAAGACAATAGAGTGAGAACTAAGGATATAGAAGCGAAACTATTCGACTTCATTAACCACAAAAAATCATGTTTCGAATCTAAGTATATTTCAATTCATGAGCTTTAAGAACATAAATCATGAAATAAATGGATAGTTCACATCCCTCGTAATTCTTCTATGTCATAATAACGAGTCAAAGTATTCTAAGTGGCATAACAATAGATTAAGAAATCCTTCTCAAAATCAGGGCAAGCAAGAATCAGAGTTCAAGAAATTTCCTTTCTGAAATTTTCAAAATATTCTTTCCCTTCAGGCGTCCAACAAAAATAATGTTTTCCTTTCATCATTTGAATATACTCATAGTTAGTTCTGTAAAATAAGGAATACATCTCCTCAAAAAGTTTGAGAGGTGTACAATAAAATAGAGATGATCATAGATGCTATTATCTTAAAGCATCCAAACTTGACCCCACCCACACAGAAGTATGGATCAAACATGTAGTGCCTAGAGGACTTGGTACCGGCGTTCTCACCATGGAAAGGCAACCACATGCCTTGGAGTCTACAAAAGAGGTGTTGGTGCACAAGGAAAAGGAGGACAAGATGAAGGTTGTGGAGATTGTTTCTCAGTACAACAAGATCCTCGCTGATGTGAAGGTTGCCACGTATGTAGCTGAGGCTGCCTATGAATATTGTGCGAGATAGATATAGAGTGGTGAGAATCCTACTCACCAGCCATGAAACAAAATTCAATGAGTTTCGGGAAAATAATAAGGGGAATAGAGTGAGCGAGATAAAATTCTAGCCAAGGTAGAGAAGAAATCAAAGGCTATTGAAACCTTGCAAGGCTCAATCAAGAACCGAATTAAGGAATTGTACCCAAAAATAACTCGATGGATGGATATGGTCGAGGATTTGGGCAAGAAATTGGAGGGGTTGTTAAGAGAATGAAAGCCGAGGGAGAAGGGTGGAGGAGGTGAACGCCTAGTTGGCGACCTCTATCAACGAGGCATATTTGGGATAGGATGGAGGAAGATTTGAGTAAGGATTTCCCTCTCCTCCTTCAATAGTAATCATGGATTCCCCCATTCTTTCATTCTTCTCCTATTCTTCACTCCATTATTTATTCAACTTAGGATCTCTTTCATTCTTTATTCATTGAGAAAGTGTTTCGAGGACGGAGAACATGCGTAGTGTGGGGTGATGTTGGCCTCACGAATTATACACTAAGTACAAGAAGGTGCATGGATGTGTGAGGCCAATTTGGAGAAGGGTGCACATGAGGTGAAAGTGCAGGGACGGGGTTTTAGGACGGTTTAGTAGAACCCGTGTCGCACGCACAATGCAAAAAAGGGTTTTGGGACTTAATCATATTTGGCATTTCTGGGTAACACACGTGAAAAGCATGACCTGTTGTACATGTGGAGTGGATAAGGTTCCAACCTAGCAACTTAGTGCCCATGAAAGGAATATTATTTACGATAGAGCGATCTAGAAAGACATCATTGCGAGAGAGTGGAGAGCTTGGATCTGAAAGAGGCATGCTTCCTTGGAGGACCATCTTGGACACCTAGAAAGTGATCCATAACTTTTGAAAAGCATGGCGGTGGTTTCCAAGGCTATATATAAAAGTGCTCGATAGAAGAAAAGGGTCGATCTATCATATAGGGGCAAAGGACGAGAGATGAGAGGCGAACCTCTACGAAATATCATGGAAATTTTTATGGGTTGGGTTTAGAAGATCTGTAGGAGTATGATGTATCAAGGGGATGGGTCTATGTTTTCTTTGTATTGTGAGGGACCTAATTCCATTTTTGATGCATGACTCGGGTCTTTCCACTGTTATATAGGCTTGTGGTGGCCTCAATGAATGTAATGAGGTTATCAAACATGTTGAATATGAATATATACGGCACTTGGTTTATATTTATTTCTATATGGATCTATTCTGTGTATATTTCATGTGATGCGTGTAGTTCCTTATGTATTTCCTTTCTATTATGATTCAAGATCTATATTTTGTTAATGCTTTCATGTACGAATGGATGCATTAGTCTAGAGGTCCTTTCTAAGCTCTATGAATGAACGCATGGTTCTCTTCCATTCTTTTCCATATAAATATCTACTATAGATGTTGCATTCACACAAAAATCACATAAAGGCATGGTTTGGTGCCTACGCGTGCCTCGGGTGAGCGCCTAGCACCTCTTTGGGTGATAGGATGGCGCACATGGGATTTTCCTATTTCTTCTAAGGGTATAAAAATGACTACAATATCTCTTTTATATTAACACTTGTTTTTATCCTATCAAGTGTTTACATATGCCTTGGTTTTACGCCATGCACATCCTGTGCCCCCACAAGTACCCATTCTTAGATATACATATCAACTTCGGAGTCATCTCTTTTGGGCTGCATTATTCTCTTGTATTCACATGCATGCCAAATGGGTCATCTATCGAGTGAAAAAATCACCCTTATAAAAACTTAGAGCTTTAGAACAACATAGCACTATGTAAAGAATTAGCAGGGAACATAGTTTTAGAATGGTCGAGAAACACACTTGGATCATAGATACATAGGATACATTAGCACCTAATATTTTATAGTGATGGTGGTTGCTTATGTCCCCTAGGGTGCCTATGTTTTGGAGAAAGAAAGTCAATATCATAGTTCAACTCGTTTTCAACAATTTACAAGATACAATTCTCTAGTAGCGAGAACTTGCCTCTAGTTACTGAGAATGCATTCAATCGATAACAACTCAAACAACGGGAACAACGGGAATAACAAATTACAATAAAGAAGTACCATCTACAATGGTGCTTATTTGGGAAGCATCATGGATGGAAATAAAAACTATACCTCTCTCCCAAACACTATTATCATGGCATGAGATCTTTATCGAGCATTAGATCACCCAAAAACTTCGTCATCAGCATGAGATCACCTAAAATACTTTTACTGGGTGTGAGTTCACCCAAAACCTCGCACTTGGCATGAGATCGCGAAAAACCTTACCATCGACAAAGAAAGCACTCAAATCCTTAACATCTCTATAGTGAAATAGGATAAATTTCTATCCTTTACTCTATTACACAGGTGCACTCTTTCCTTTACAAACATTTTACTTACTTATATGTACATTTCTATGGTTTTCACATATGAGTCTTTGACAAATTTCTTACTCTTTTTTTGCAGGTCCATCCTTATACGCAACAAGAAGTAAATCACATCAGCAAACACAAGCTCTAACAACACACTACTATGCATACACTTCACCCCTAGGGTCTACTTCCCTTTCCTAGTCTCCACGCTTCACATTACGATCACTTCACGCTTCACTTGTCCACTCGATACATTATCGGCTACACTCTTCTCTACAGGATCACAAGGTATGCATCTTCTATCTACTTTATGCTATTGAGTATTCACTCAACAAACATAAATTGGGGGAAATGGAGACACAAAATCTATGCACTTGGGTAAATTTCTAGGTCCTAAACCATACTAATGTATACATGATTCCAAAGAAAGAAAACAAGTGGTTGAAAACTCCTTTTGGGTCTTTTACTTTATCTCTTGCACTTTTATTGATCTTACATACATTGCATCTCTGCGCGAACATTATTGATTTATCTTTTATGGCATTGGACACTAGTTCCTAGGCGCTCCTATCCCTTTACAGGTACTCTCGACCTTTTTATCCTTTTCTTACCTTTTAAGGTCTCTTTTACTTCTTGGTCAATATTTAGTACTTTGGGTCAGTGTTTCAATTGTCAATTACAAACTTCAAACAAGGGAATCATATATATATATAGACACACTTAGTTACCTCTCTAAAATTAGGGGTCAAAAATAAGCATTATCTATTATCACCTAATCTTTCTTCCAAAGGTAGAAATAGCATTACAAAGCATCCATTAGCGCATTCATACAAGGGGCAAGGGATGCATCACTCGTGCATACACATCATAAGAGGGAAAGTTTATTCTATTCCATTCCAAACATTTGCATACTTGGAGCATTCTAGATCTATCCAGTTATCATAGTGCAACTTGCACAAATAATTACAGAGACAACCGACGGAATCATTACACACACTTACACAAATAATTACATGGAGTTTGAGATGTAGTGCAATGCTCGGTACTAAGTTTAGTCTTTGGATGACCACCAAGGTCAGTCAAACTCCCCATTTTTCATATTCTTTATTAATTTTGATGTGGATACTAATTTTTTGGATTTGTATAGAAAGGAATCTATTTTATAGATTATAGGTGTTATCGAGAACCTTAATAGTAAAGTTAGAGAGAAACAAAAGACAACTAAGACGAAGCTCTTCCTTCCTAGAAAAATATAAAACTTGAGTATCGACTAGCTTTTAAAAAAAAAAAAAAAACAAGCTAGCATCCATATTTAGTCACTAGTTCCTAGACGCTCCTATCCTCCCTTGGGAACTTATGTCTTGCACATTTTTGACTTCCACAATATGATGTCCAGTAAGTCTTTCTGCACACTCCTCCCACTTATGTCTTTTTTTCTAGCAATTTCTCAATTTGCTCTAGATCAGTTCAGATAACCTAAAAATTAGTTAAGTCACCCCCTCTCTCTATTGCTTAGGGTTTTATATATTTGCATGCTTGTTTCTTGTCCATCACTATATATTATCACATATACATAATTAGTTACTATATTTAATATTAATAAAGGTTTAATTAGATTTAAATGAAATCGGTTCCCATAGTTCATGTTGTTACTACAAGATGTAATAAGAAGCGACTTGGGACCAATCAACCATTTACTCTCCCAACTATAACACATGTGGCCAAGGATAATGATACCTCTAAGGGATATGATCTATTAAAAGAACTTAACAAGACCCCTAATTAAATATCTCTCTTGTAGATACTTCAAAAGTGTCTATTTACAAGGACATGTTACAAGATACTTTGTGCTCTTTTTCCTTGGCTAACAATAATCAACCAATTTATTTTACTTATCTCATGGATACCTTTAGGGAACTCAATAATATTATTGCTTTCAATACTTGATATTCCCTATTTCTAGTATGAGTACATGACCGCCTCTTTTCATCACTACAAACATTCAATGTTTCTTCATCAATCGAGTTTTGATCGATAATGGCTATGGCCTTAACATGTGTCTTCGACGAGTTAACACACAAATGTGTATTTATCCATTGCAATTTATAATAATACTACTAGTATACGAGTCTCAATTAACATTATGATTACTAAACTAGGAACTATCACTTTTGATATCTTTGTTGGTCCTAAAATATTAAATCCTACTTTTCACATCATGGAAAATATTCATTATTACACTCTACTATTGGTCTGCTGTTAGATTCATCATATTTAGTTAATTCCATCTACTTTCCATCTTTGTATTGAACAAATGGTAGGTGTAATCCTTGAGCCTTTGTAATATTATAAAGTTGATATGTCAAACCCTGCAAATATGTCATGTTACTCTGTATTACAATAACATCCTATGGATAAATTAGACATATATGTTGTTGGTAAAACTAGTCATAGCTCTAATTCCTGTATACCTCCATTTAGTGAGCCACTTAGATACATTTTCACTTAGGCGTCTCTTTCATCTTTTCTGATATCTTAAAATCAATTTCTACCCATAACCTATTGTATGATGTTATTCGAAAACCTTATGCAATTTTTATCCTACTAATAGTGACAAAAATCCCATTAAATTTACAAATGAGAACTCCTATAAACTAAATTTTAATCTAAGTGAGAAAGAAGAATAAGGAAAAAAACACGGGTTAGGATTAAGAACTATTTTGAACATATTTTTAATAATATATATCAATATATATTTCTACATTACATATCATTGGCTAGAAATCATAACTTAATCTTGTATCTCAAGATATTTTTATCCAATGTTACACATATTATCCTTATATAACCTCACAATATACTAAATCCATATAGAAAATTGAATATAAATTATTATTTAGTTTAAGAGAACATAATAAGAATATAAGCAACTCTTGTTAACAAATAACATTCTTGATTGAATAACTATGATGTAAATGTGGACCAATTTTCATGGCTACTTGAATTGACATTTCTTATACCACTTGTCTCCACAATTAAAGTGCAACATTTATTGGCAATTGAAAATTTTTGGAGTACCATAAAATTCACCTATTATCATTTCTAATCTCTCAACTATCTCTATCATATTTGGGCTTTGCTAAGGCATCTCTCTTGTACAAACCAATGCTACTTGCATATATTGTGTAAGGCATGCCAACACCATTGATCTTTCGATTCATTTACATCTTTGAGGAGATTATTATCAACCACTTATATGATATTTTTCTACGGAAAGTTCATACATACCCAATTGCAGTAGATTGGTTTCTTCTACAAACATGTCATATGTTGGTCTTATCCTTATCAACAACCCCAAGAGTAAAATTCCATAGCTATATACATCTCCTTTGGTTGAGATACTTCCACCCATTCCATACTCTACAATACAAGCAAATGATTATTTACTCTCAAACCATTTTATACATTTGAATACAAAATACAAAAATGATGCGGTGCGATGATAATATATATTACAATAAAGTAAAATTGATAACATTATTGGGTTTCAAGGTGCAATGTGCTACCTATGTTGTTATTCTTAATCTATCATTCAAATTCAATCTGCATTCTTCTTCTCTTTGAGGATATAGCCATTTCTCCAAATTTCCATTTAATATGAATGGAAGGACCAATGATTTAAAATTAAGGTTAGAACAAGTTTAAATGATTTTGATCACATTTTGGTGCCCGACTCTCTTTAACACATTACATTCTTTGACAAAACTATGGCGTACAATCTCATCTTGCAAATTTATAACTTTAATAGCAATATTTGTACCATTTTTTAGAATCCCTCTATAGATAGACCCAAAATTACCAACCTCTAATAGATTGTTCTCCATGAACCCACCAGGTTGCCTCTACAAGTTCTTGAGATGAAATTGTTGTGTGTGCTACATTTAGGGAAAGGGTTTTCGACTAGTATGTCTCTTCCGATAAGAATATAAGAATACTAATATAGACATGATAAAGACTGATATTCTAATCACAAGTGGTATCATTACCTTTTGGAGACTTAAAATTGTTCATGTTTGGAATGAGAGCATGATTATAAATTGATCCATGTACCACAAAGACCAAAATTTCCCATAATTGCAAACTCATCAACTATCATAAAAATCCTTCCTTGAAACCTCTTGATTAACTTGTTTGAAGAGAAATTGATATGTTGAAGTGTTTTCATGTCTTTGAAAGCCATTGGGATTGAACCGAGAAAAATTATTCTTTGGAGATCAATGTCCCGACAATTTTTCGGATGTGTGCGAAGCGATGCTTGATATTGGGTTGCCAAATGAATTCAAGAAACATTCAAATATTGTAAATTTATGCATCTTGACAAAGGCGGATGGAATTTCATCGAGAAATGATTGAAAGACACATCTATAGCTTTGACCATAACCATTTTACTCATTGTTGAAAGAAAACCTACTGCAACAAATTGTTGGAAATGTTAATATAGAATTATATATTTGGAAGACCTGCAACTTCTATAGGTATCATTGTTGTTAATTTGTTTTAGGATAAATCCACCAATTGAAAAGTTATGCATCTTCATAAGCTGGCCGGTATTTTCCCGATAGTTGATTGTGATGTAGATAAAGATCTCTTAGTTGTGGAAGATTACCAAGACTCTCTGGAATTTTCCCGAGAAAGCATGTTCTCACCCGGTGATAACAACCCAAGCCTTTTGCTCGACCAAAATTCTCTGGAATTGTTCCACATAAATTGTTCTTGTCTAGAGTCAACCATTCCAGATTCGGAAGTTGACTAAGCGCTGATGTAGGTGGTGCACAAATTTCACTTCAACTCAAACTCTAATATTTTAGTAGGATCTCCTACCCATGGTAAATTTTTGGCATGATTCATCTTATCATTGATGGTATGGAGAATGTATGACAACTAGGATTTGACATCAAAGTACATTTCTAGGACACCAAAGGAAATGTAAATTGAGATATATCAATTTGAAAGGCATACAATACCATGCAGAAGGGGTAGGACTTGATTTTACTTCCCGACTAAGATGTATGGTCTGCACCAAGAGTTGTCATATCACCATATCAAAAGTGAAATATTTTCAAAATCTGCACTCCCGCATTCTCTAGTCTTTGCACCCAAATCTCTTTTGCATCACTCAAGTATAGCTAATTTTATTTTCCTCTTGTATATTTTATCTTGTATTGATTAGTTGAAAATATTAATGTGTTATTTTTATGTTGTATAATTAATGCTAAAAGTTATTGGTCAGAATACCCCTATAATGAACCTTACATTCCTTTTATTATTGTCCATAACATAACAATCTATTAATATTACAAAGGGTGTAAACAACTAGTACTCTTGCATGAAACTAGAAGCATCAAGATTTAATTGCAATGTTTGGGAGTATATTTAGCTCCATGTGTCTTACCAATGCCAAACTAATTTACAATGATCACTTTCTTTCTTTAGCCTCATTAATATCTTTGTAAATTTCAATACCTTTTTTGTAGGTTTTTAGTACATATTGTGAACCTTAGAAATCTATAGAAAGCTGGACCCAAATGTAGAAATAAATATTGTGGAATATTTTTATGTAATTTATAATTCATTCAAGATAAAGTAAGTTACCTCAAAATTATTTTTAACTATTCAAGAGCTATTATTTTACAAATATAAATTTAAACAAGCTTAAAAAATAAAAGAACAAAAAAGTATGCATTATCGAGCTTACTTGTATAGTGTGGATTCTTTAGAATGGTGATGATGATATAACTTTAAAGAAACACATTTGTAAAACATTTTGATTTTCTCTTATGTCATTTTTTCATTTTTCATTTTTTTTTACAAATAAATTGTAAAATTTTGTTTCTATATAAAGCTAAAAATATTTTTACTTTAATTTACGGAAGGAATAAAAGAAAGAAAAGAGTTTAAAATATATATAGTTACAATTTTTTTAATAAAAAGGTAGAGATGAAAATCACTTATTTAATATAAAACAATCTTTTCATAGAGCAAGTAAATAATACATTTGAACTTTCCTATTTAATCTAATACAACAATCCTTTACTTGATCAAGTATATAGAGGTACACTTTTGTCTCCGAGAGAAATGTGGCTTTCATTATTTTCTAATCTCTTGACTATTTCCGTCGTCTCTAGTGGTTGACATCCCTTGTGCAGTCATGAACATTATAGATTTTAAAACCTATGATGGAAATAACCATGGCCTCTATCTAATTTGGTAAGATTGCCAAAATTTTAACAATTCCAATTCTTTTGGAGTCAATTATATATTCAACACTAAATTTTATGATATTTTTTTATAATTATTAGCTCACTTCTAAAGTTTAAATATTGGTTTTATATAAATCATTCTCCAAATTCTACGAAGTGTATGAAAGAAATAAATTTTTGAAGAAGAATGAAGAAACAAACAAGAGTCATGAATAAGAACTATTTTAATTATTTTTTAAATTACAAATATCAATAGCTATATCTACATTATATATCATTAAGTTGGCCAAAAATCACAATTTAATCTTGTATCTCCAAGCTAGTTTTGTCCAACATTACACATATTATCCTTCTATGACTTCATAATATACTAAATGCATATGGAATGTTTAATACTAATTATTATTCAATCTAAGATAACATAACAAGAATCAAAGCAACACTAGTTAACCAATAGAATTATTGAGTGAATAGCTATGATGTAGATGTAGACCAACTTTCATGGCTTCTTGAATTAGAATTTCTTATACCGCTTGTCTCAACAATCAAAGGTGAGATATTTATCAGCAATTGAAAATATCTAGGAGTACCATAAAATGGACCTCTTTTTTCTAATCTCTCACTATCTCTATCATATTTGGGCATTGTTGAGGTAGCTATCTTGTACAAACCAATGCAACTTGAATACATTGTGTAAGGCATGCCAACACCATTGATATCTATGATTAATTTGCATCTATATTTTGATACCATCATACTCTCCACATCACAAGTTCTATTCTTACAATATTTACTACTTCTTGGCACTATCATTTACTTTTCACTAATATATACATGTTTTGACATACTACTTATCTTTCTAACATGCTAACAAGTGCTTCATGTGTAGAATTATCCTTACAAGATCCCTACAACCATGGTTATATGTCATGTTTGGAAAACTATTGCTTGATATTATTTTGAACTACACACTATGTCTTGTTTGATCATTGTATGCTTCTGGCCGCTTTGGCCCTTATTGTCTTGTGAAATTGTGAGTAATGTCCAATTTACTAAATTCTCTTTTCACGGTACCTCTTGACTTCAATGGTTCTTGTTACATTGTCTTATCTTGCATGCTAGCTCTTTTATACTAACACTTGTTTCTATCCTATCTTGTTTATATGTGCCTTGGTTTCTACCATGCACATCCCCTACCCCCCACAAGTACCCATTCTTAGATAAACATATCAACTTCAGGTCATCTCTTTGGGACGCATTCTTCTACTGTATTTGCATGCACCCGAAACGAGGGGGTCATCTATCGAGTGAAGAAATCACCCTTATAAAAACTTAGAGCTTCATAACAACACAACACTTTGTAAAGAATTAGCACATGAACACGGTTTCATAATGGACCATAGATATAGAAGCGGATACTAGCACCCAATCTTGGATAGTAGTGGTGGGTGCTTGTGTCCCCTGGGCGCTATGTTTTTGGGAAAAATAGTCAATATCACGATTCAACATGGTTTCCAACAATTTATAATACAATTCTCTAGTAGTTGAGCACTTGCCTCCAATTACATTATGCATTCATTAAGTAACAACTAAAAAAACAAGAACAACGGGAATAACAAGTTACAATTAGGACGTACCATCCGCAATGGTGCTTATTTGGGAAGCATCATCGATGGAAAGAAAAACTAGACCTCTCTCCCAAGCACTCTTATCTTGGCATGAGGTCACAAAAAAAAATCGTCATTGATGTGAGATCACCCAAAAACTTTCTCTTGGCGTGAGTTTTCCCAAAAACCTCGCTCTTGGCATGAGATCTCCCAAAACCTTACCATCGACAAAAATCACTCAAATCCTTAGCATCTCTAAAGAAAAATAGGATAACTTTCTATCCTTTACTCTATTACACATCAGATGCACTCCTTCCTTTACAAACGTTTTACTTAGTTATACATACATTTCTACGGTTTTTCACATATGAGACTTTGACAACTTTCTCACTCTTTTTGGAGGTCCATCCTTATACGTAACAAGAAGAAACTCATATCACAAAGCACATGTTCCAACAACACGCTACTATGCATACACATCACTCCTAGGGTCTACATCCCTTTCCTAGTCTCCACACTTCATATTACGATCACTCCATGCTTCACTTTTCTACTCGGTACATTATAGGCTACACTCTTACGTATAGGATCACAAGGTACACATCTTCTATCTACTTTGTGCTATCGAGTATTCACTCAATAGCATAATGTGGGGAAATGGAGACACAAAATTTATGCATTTGGGTATATTTCTAGGTCCTAAACCATAATAATGTATACATGATTCCTAAGAAAGTTAACTAGTGGTTGAAAACTCCCTTTGGGTCTTTTACTTTACCTATTGCACTTTTATTGACCTTACATACATCGCAGCTCTGTCGAACATTATTGATTTATCTTTTATGGAATTGGACTCTAGTGCCTAGGTGTTCCTATCCCTTCTGGGTGCTCCTGACATTTTTAATCCTTTTCTTACCCTTTTGGGTCTCTTTTACTTCTTGGTCAATTTTTAGTACTTTGGGTCAACCTTTCAATTGTCAATTACAAACTTCAAACAAGGGAAACATATACATACATACATACATACATATATATATATATATATATATATATATATATATACATACATACATACATACATACATACATACATACATACATACATACATACATACATACATACATACATACATACATACATACATACTTAGTTACTTCTCCAAAATCATGGGCCAAACACTAAGCATTATCTATTATCACCTAATCTTGCATCCAAAGGTAGAAAGAACATTACAAAGCATCCATCTAGCACATCCATACAAGGGGCAAGGGATGCATCACTCTACATACACATCATAAGAGAGGAAAGTTTATTCTATTTCATTCCAAACATTTGCATACTTGGAGTATTCTAAATCTATCCCGCCATCATAGCGCAACTTCCACATGGACAACCTATGGCATCATTACACACACACATAAATTATTACATGGAGTCGAGATGTAGTGCAATGCTTGGTACTAAGTTCGATCTTTGGATGACCACCGGGTTAATCCAAATCCCCATTTTGCATCTTCTTTATTAACTTTGATGTGGTTTGTGGTTTTGTAAAACTAGGTATCTATTTTATATATTACACGTTATATCGAAACCTTAATAGTAAATTAAGACAAACAAAAGAGAACTAAGAACAAAGATATTCCTTCTTAGAAAAGGAAAAAACATGAGCATGTGACTAGACACTAGCATCCAGATTAGTCACTAGCACCCAAGCGCTCCTATCCTCCCATGCGAACTTATGTCTTGCACATTTTTACTTCCACAATCTCTAGTGAGTCTTTATAACACTCCTCCTGCAGACTGTTCTAGTAGTTTCTCAACTCATATCATTTAGGGTTTTATATCTTTGCATGCTTGTTTCTTGTCCATCATTATATATTATCACTTATACATCATTAGTTACAATAGTTACTCTTAATAAAGGTTTAATTAGATTTAAATGAAATCAGGTCCCATAGTTCATGTTGTTACTACAAGATGTAATAAGAAACCACTTGGGACCAATCAACCATTTACTCTCCCAACTATAACACATGTGACCAAGGTTAATTTTCCCTCTAAGGGATATGATCTATTAAAAAAACTTAACAAGACCCCTAATTAAATATCTCTGTTTTAGATACTTCAAAAAGTGTCTATTTACAAGGACATATTAGAAGATACTTTGTGCTCTTTTTCCTTGTCTAACAATAATCAACCAATTTAATTTACTTCTCTCATGGATACCTTTGGGGAACTCAATAAGATTATTGCTTTCAATACTTATGATATTCCCCTATTTCTAGTAAGAGTACATGCCCACCTCTTTTCATCACTACACACATTCAATGTTTCTTCATAAATCAAGTTTTGATTGATAATGGTTATGGCCTTAGCATGTGTCTTGACCAGTAATCACAAAAATTCAAATTTATCCATTGTAATTTATAATACTACTAATACTATACGATTCTCGATTAACATTATGATAACTACACTAGGAACTATCACTTTTGATATCTTTCTTGGTCCTAAAATATTAACTCCTACTTTTCACATCATGGACAATATTCATTATTACACTCTATTATTGGTTTGTTGTTAGATTCATCATATGTAGTTAATTCCATTCACTTTCCATCTTTGAATCAAATTTAAACATAATGGTATTGAACACATGGTAGGTGTAATCCTCGAGCCTTTCTAATATTGGAAAGTTGATATGTCAAACCTGCAAATATGTTACATTACTCTGTATTACAATAAATTCCTATGGATAAATTAGACATATATGTTGTTGGTAAAACTAGTCATAGCTCTAATTCCTCTATACCTCCATTCACCGAGCGACCTGCATACATTTTCACTTAGGTGTCTCTTTCATCTTTTCCGATATCTTAAAATCAATTTCTGCCCATAACCTATTGGATGATGTTATTCAACAACCTTAAGCAATTTGTTATCCTACTAATAGTGACAACAATCCCACTAAATTTACAAATGAGAACTCCTGTAAACTAAATTTTAATCTAAGTGATAAAGAAGAATAAAGAAACAAACACGTGTTAGGAACAAGAACTATTTTCAACATATTTTTTATTATATATATCAATAGATATGTCTGCATTACATATCATTGGCAAAAAATCAGAACTTAATCTTTTATCTCCACGATATTTTTACCCAACATTACACATATTATCCTTACATAACCTCACAATATACTAAACCCATATAGAAAATCAAATACAAATTATTACTCAGTCTAAGAGAACATAACAAGAATCAAAGCAACACTAGTTAACAAATAGCATTCTTGAATGAATAGCTATGATGTAGATGTGGACCAACTTTCATGGCTCCTTGAATTGGCATTTCTTATACCACTTGTCTCCACAATTAAAGGTGCAATATTTATCGACAATTGAAAATCTCTTGGACTACCATAAAATGCATCTCTTATTTTTTCTAATCTCTCAACTATCTCTATCATATTTGGGCATTGTTGAGACAGCTCTCTTGTACAAACCAATGCTACTTGCATACATTGTGTAAGGCATGCCAACACCATCGATCTTTCGATTCATTTGCATCTCCGAGGAGATTATTATCAACCACTTGTATGATTTTTTTTTGAAAGTTCATACCTATCCAATTTTGTAGATTGGTTCCTTCTACAAACATGTCATCTGTTGGTCTTCTCCTTATGAACAACTCCAAGAGTAAAATTCCATGGCTATATACATCTCCTTTGGTTGAGATACTTCCACCCATTACATAATATAAAATACAAGCAAATGATTATTTAATCTCAAACCATTTTATACATTTGAATACAAAATACAAAAATGATGCAATGATAATATATATTACAATAAAGTAAAATTGATACCTGGTGTAATGTAGCCAACGAGATCCTTTGAGTGCATTTGTAGAAATCAATGAGTCCATTGAATTTCCAAATCATAGTTTGGTGATGCCAAAGTCTATTATATATGGAGTCATATCATCTCCTAACAACACATTATTGCATTTCAAGTCACAATGAATCACTTCCATAAAACAATGATGATGGAGATATGTAATCCCATGTGCTATCTCTGTTGCTATTCTTAATCTATCATTCAAATTCAATATGCATTCTTCTTCTCCTTAAGGATGTAGACATTTCTCCAAATTTCCATTTGACAAGAATGGGAGAACTACTGCTTTAAAATTAATGTTAGAACATGCTGAAATGATTTTGATTACATTGCGGTGCTTGACTCTCTTTAACACATTACATTCTTTGACTTTGGCAGACAATCTAATCTTGCAAATTGAGAACTTTAACAGCAATATTTGTACCATTTTTTAGAATCCCTTTATAGACAGATCCAAAATTACCAACCCCTAATAGATTGGTCTCCATGAACCCACTAGTTGCCTCTACAAGTTCTTCATATGAAATTCTTGTGGGTCCTACATTAAGGGAAATGGTTTTCTGACTAGTATGTCTCTTCCTATAAGAATATAGGAACAATAATATAGACATGATGAAGATTGAAATGCCAATCACAAGTGGTACCATTACCTTTTTGGAGACTGAAAATTGTTCATGTTTGGAATGAGAGCATGGTTGTAAATGGATCCATGTACCGCAAAGACCAAGATTTCCCATAATTACAGACTCATCAACTGTGGCAGAAACTCCTTCCCTTAGAACCTCTCCAGCTAACCTGTTTGAAGAGAAATTGATATGTTGATGTGCTTTCATGTCTTTGAAAGCCATTAGGATTGAACCAGAAAAATTATTGTTTGAGAGATCAATGTCCTAAAGAATTTTGAGATGTGTGAGTGATGCTAGTATTGGGCCGCCAAATGAATTCCAAGAAACATTCAAATATTGCAAATTTATGCAGCTTGACAGTGCGGCTGGAATTTCACCTGAAAAATGATTGAAAAACACATCTATAGCTTGGACCATTACCATTTGCTAAAAGAGAACCCTGCAACAAATTGTTGGAAATGTTAAAATAGAATTGGAAATTTGGAAGACCTGCAACTTCTAGAGGTATCCTTCCTGTTAATTTGTTGTAAGATAAATCCACCAATTCCAAAGTTATGCTTCTTCCTAAGTTGGCCAGTATTTTTCCTGACAGTTGATTGTGATCGAGATAAAGATCTCTTAGTTGTGGAAGATTGCCGAGACTCTCTGGAATTTTCTCTGAAAGCATGTTTTCACTCAGTTTTAACAACCCAAGCCTTTTAGCCTGACCAAAATTCTCTGGAATTGTTCCGTAAATTGTTATGGTGCAGATACAAACTTTCCAGATTTGAAAGTTGACTGAGGAGGGCAAGATACCAGTGAGATGGTTTTAGCCAAATTTATAAATTCTAAATGGGATCAATCAGTCAAGGCTATTAGAATAGACAAAAACCGCTGGTTCCGCTCACTGTGTTGCTCAGTTGGTTTTTGGCTAAGTACAATTAGAGAGGGAGCTTGGAATATGTCCAGTGAGTTGGTTTCTCTAAAGACGAAGCACGTTGAGTTGAGTAAGCATACCCAATTCAACAGGAATAACGTCATGGAGTTTGTTATCGGCCAAATCTAGCAAATTTAAGGAGGAGGGGATTGTGCCTTTCAATTGGTTTACTCATTTAAATTTGGGAGAAGGCCAAGCTAGGAAGGAATGATGCCACTAAGATGATTTCGAGATAATCGAAGCATTCGTAAGTGAAAGAGGCTTCTGAGTTGAGGTGGAATATGACCATGGAAGGAGTTACGGGAGAGATCGAGAATTCTAAGGAAAGAGAGATTAGAAATAAAGGGAGAGATGGAAGAGGCCACTAAAGACATACCAGTGAGATTCAATGAAACCACACGCTGTCTTCGATGAGAGCAGGTAACGCTGGTCCAATTGCAAGCACTGACATTGTGAGACCAATCAGAGAGAGAATTAGCAGATGAGAGGGAATGCTTGAAGGAGAGAAGAGCATGTTGATCAGAATAATAAGAAGGAGAAGAATGAGCAGGCAGTGGCAGTAGCAGTGCACACATAATCAGGAAAGAAACCTGTGTTGCATTAAACTAAGTAAGAAGATGAATATATATACAACGTTGGCTTGTCTGTTTTCCACACCCGTTCTTTCGAGTTTCCTTTCACAGCAATTTCTAAACTCAGATCACTTCCAGATAACCTAAAAATAAGTTAAGTCACCTCCCCTATCTCTATTGTTTAGGTTTTTATATATTTACATGCTTGTTTCTTTCCCATCATTATATATTATCACTTATACATCATTAGTTACTATAGTTACTCTTAATAAAGGTTTAATTAGATTTAAATGAAATTAGTTCCCATAGTTCATGTTGTTACTGCAAGATGTAATAAGAAACCACTTGGGACCAATCAACCATTTACTCTCCCAACTATATCACATGTGGCCAAGGTTAATGTTCCCTCTAAGGGATATGATTTATTAAAAAAACTTAACAATACCCATAATTAAATATCTCTCTTGTAGATACTTCAAAAAGTTTCTATTTACAAGGACATCTTACAAGATACTTTTGTTCTCTTTTTCCTTGGCTAACAATACTTAACTAGTTTATTTTACTTCTCTCATGGATACCTTTAGGGAACCCAATAAGAGTATGTCTTTCAATACTTATTTCATTCCCTATTTCTAGTATGAGTACATGTCCACCTCTTTTCATCACTACACACATTCAATGTTTTTTCATCAATTGGGTTTTGATTGATAATGGTTATGGCCTTAACACGTCTTCAACAAGCACTCACACAAATGAGTATTTATCCATTGCAATTGATAATAATACTACTATTATATGAATCTCGAGATAACATTATGATATCTACACTAGGAACTATCACTTTCGATATCTTTGTTGGTCCTAAAATATTAACTCGTACTTTTCACATCATGGACAATATTCATTATTACACTCTACTATTGGTCTTCTCTTAGTTTCATTATATGTAGGTAATTCCATTTACTTTCCATCTTTGTATAAAAGATAAACATAATCATATTGAACACATGGTAGGTGTAATCCTCTAGCCTTTCTAATTTTGGAAAGTTGATATGTCAAACCCGCAAATATGTCATGTTACTCCTATATTACAATAAATTCCTATGGATAAATTAGACATATATGTTGTTGGTAAAAATAGTCATAGCTCTAATTCCTCTATACCTCCATTCATTGAGCCACTTGCATACATTTTCACTTACGTGTCTCTTTCATCTTTTCCCGATATCTTAAAATCAATTTCTACCCATAACCTATTGGATGATGTTATTCAACAACCTTATGCAATTTGTTATCCTACTAATAATGACAACAATCCCATTAAATTTACAAACGAGAACTCCTATAAACTAAATTTTAATCTAAGTGATAAAGAAGAATAAAGAAACAAACACGTGTTAGGAATAAGAACTATTTTGAACATATTTTTTTATTATATATATCAATAGATATGTCTACATTACATATCATTGGCAAAAATCAGAACTTAATCTTTTATCTCACGATATTTTTACCCAACATTACACATATTATCCTTACATAACCTCACAATATACTAAATCCACATAGAAAATCGAATACAAATTATTATTCAGTCTAAGAGAACATAACAAGAATCAAAGCAAAACTAGTTAACAAATAGCATTCTTGAATGAATAGCTATGATGTAGATGTGGACCAACTTTCATGGCTCCTTGAATTGGAATTTCTTATACCACTTGCCTCCACAATTAAAGGTGCAATATTTATCGGCAATTGAAAATCTCTTGGACTACCATAAAATGCACCTCTTATTTTTTCTAATCTCTCAACTATCTCTATCATATTTGGGCGTTGTTGAGGCAGCTCTCTTGTACAAACCAATGCTACTTGCATACATTGTGTAAGGCATGCCAACACCATCGATCTTTTCGATTCATTTGCATCTCCGAGGAGATTATTATCAACCACTTCTATGATTTTTACCGGAAAGTTCATACCTACAAACATGTCATCTGTTGGTCTTCTCCTTATCAACAACTCCAAGAGTAAAATTCCATAGCTATATACATCTCCTTTGGTTGAGATACTTCCACCCATTCCATACTCTACAATTAAAGGCAATGATTATTTACTCTCAAACCATTATTTACTGTTGAATACAAAATTCAAAATTGATGCAACGATAATATATATTACAATAAAATAAAATTGATACCAGTGCAATGTAGCCAATAGATCCTTTGAGTGCATTTGTAGAAGTCAATGAATCCATTGAATTTCCAAATATTAGTTTGGCGATGCCAAAATCTGTTATATATGGAGTCATATCATCTCCTAACAACACATTATTGGGTTTCAAGTCACAATGAATCACTTGCACAAAACAATGATGATGTAGATATGTAATCCCATGTGCTATCTCAATTGCTATTCTTAATCTATCATTCAAATTTAATCTGCATTCTTCTTCTCCTTGAGGATATAGCCATTTCTCCAAACTTCCATTTGACATGAATGGAAGGACTAGTGCTTTAAAATTAAGGTTGGAACAAGTAGAAATGATCTTGATCATTATCATGCGGTGCTCGACTCTCTTTAACACATTACATTCTTTGACAAAACTTTAGCGGACAATCTCATCTTGCAAATTAAGAACTTTAACAGCAATATTTGTACCAATTTTTAGAAACCCTCTATAAACAAGACCCAAAATTACCAACCCCTAATAGATTGGTCTCATGAACCCACCCAGGTTGCCTCTACAAGTTCTACATATGAAATTCTTGTGGGTGCTACATTGATCGAAAGGGTCTTTTGACTAGTATGTCTCTTCCTATAAGAATATAGGAACACTAATATAGACATGATAAAGACTGAAATACCAATCACAAGTGGTATCATTACCTTTTTGGAGACTGAAAATTGTTCATGTTTGGAATGAGCGCATGGCTGTAAATGGATCCATGTACCACAAAGACCAAGATTTCCCATAATTGTAGACTCATCAACTGTCGCAAAAACTCCTTCCCTTGGAACCTCTCCAGTTAACCTGTTTGAAGAGAAATTGATATGTTGAAGTGTTTTCATGTCTTTGAAAGCCATTGGGATTGAACCAGAAAAATTATTCTTTGAGAGATCAATGTCCTGAAGATTTTTCAGATGTGTGAGAGATGCTGGTATTGGGCCGCCAAATGAATTCCAAGAAACATTCAAATATTCCAAATTTATGCAACTTGACAAAGTGCGGCTGGAATTTCACCTGAAAAATGATTGAAAGACACATCTATAGCTTGGACCATTACCATTTTACTCATTGCTAAAAGAGAACCCTGCAATAAATTGTTGGAAATGTTAAAATAGAATTGGAGATTTGGAAGACCTGCAACTTACGGAGGTATCCTTCTTGTTAATTTGTTGTAAGATAAATCCACCACTTCCAAAGTTATGCATCTTCCTAAGCTGGCGGTATTTTTCCCGACAATTGATTGTGATCGAGATAAAGATCTCTTAGTTGTGGAAGATTGCCAAGACTTTCTAGAATTTTCCCTGAAAGCATGTTTTCAGTCAGTGATAACAACCCAAGCCTTTTAGCCTGACCAAAATTCTCTGGAATTTTTCCGCATAAATTGTTGTTGCTCATATACAGTTGTTTCAGATTTGGAAGTTGACTGAGGGCGGATGGAATGGTCCCGTTGAAACTATTACTACCTAAGCCTAAGACCCTCAACTGTGTGAGATTGCCAATGCCACTTGGTATCTCTCCTCGATTTTATTATTGTCGTCAAGTCAAGGACAAATTTATTTCTTCTGTTAGAATAGACAAACCGCTGCTTCTGCTCACCAGATGATTGCCCCATAAATTAAGTCGTTGGAGGTGGAGCAAATTACCAAACTCCGAGGGGACTGTGCCGCTCAGTTGGTTTGTGGCTAAGTCAAGCACTTGAAAGAGAGTACAATTAAAGAGAGTACTTGGAATATGTCCAATGAGTTGGTTTTCCCAAAGAAGAAGCCGATTGAGCTGAGTAAGCATACCCAATTCAACAGGAATACCGCCATGGAGTTTGTTACTGGCAAAATCCAACGCAGTTAAAGATTAAAGAGGACAAGGGGAGTTTCCTCCTAACCCAAGCTTCTCTAAATTTAAAGAGGACTGGTTTCCTAGGGAAGAGGGGATTGTTCCCATCAATTGGTTCTCTGTTAATGAAGCTTCTTTAAATTTGGGAGAAGGCCAAGCTGGGAAGGAATGGTGCCGCTAAGATGATTGTAAGACAATTGAAGTATTCGTAAGCGAAAGAGGCTTCCGAGTTGAGGTGGAATATGACCGTGGAAGGAGTTAAAGGAGAGATCAAGAATTCTAAGAAAAAGAGAGATTAGAAAGAAAGGGAGAGATGGAAGAGGCCGCTAAAGACATACCAGTGAGATTTAATGAAACCACACGCTGTCTGCGATGAGAGCAGGTAACGCCGGTCCAATTGCAGGCAGTCGATGTTGTGAGACCAATCAGAGAGAGAATTAGCAGATGAGAGGGAATGCTTGAAGGAGAGAAGAGCATGTTGATCGGAAGAATAAGAAGGAGAAGAATGAGCAGGCAGTGGCACACATAATCAGGCGTCTTCATCATTTTCGTTCAGCAGAGAAACATGTGTTGTATTACACTAAGTAAGAAGATGAAAACAAAATCGGGAAAGAAGCCATCTTCATCATTTTCTGAAATTTTCTGAAAAGGGAGAAACATGTGTTGCATTAAACTAAGTAAGAAGATGAATATATATACAACTTTGGCTGATTCACTGTTTTTTTTTCCACACACGTTCTTTCGGGTCTCCTTTCACACCATTTCTTGGAAAGTAGGATTCACTTTTGTTGGGTATTAACAATTTTTATATTCCTTCTAATAAATTTGGAGTTCCTAAAATTTGAATGAATTACTTGTTAATATTGGTTGAATGAAATTTGAATGAATTACTTGTTAAAATTTGAATGAATTACTTGTTAATTTTTGGGAGAAGCGACAAAGTGAAGTTCCTAGAGGAAAGAAGAGCTAATGAGAGCTCATGGAAAATACCAAGGAAATGAATCAATAAGAGCTAATCGGAACTCGGTTAAGCCGTGAGTTAAATGATGAGAAGGAATGGGTACAAGAGGTGTACTGATAAAATAGAGATGATCACGAATGTTATTGTCTTAAAGCATCCAAACTTGACCCCACCCACATAGAAGTATGGATCAATCTGTAGTGCTAGAGGACTTAACTCGCATTCTCACCATGGAAAGGAAAGCTGTTGTAAATATCTTCCCCGGGTAGATATAGACAAGCGAAGAATATGGGAATCAAAGAAACTCAAAGCCCGATATTTATTGCGTAACCAATGACCTTTAAGAAGTGCGCATGGGTGCACCTTAAGAGAGTGTCGACATGGCAAAAGTCACGCCTTGGCACACGTAAAGTGCGCACAACATGGAGTGTCGACATGGCAAAAGTCACGCCCGCGCATGTAATGATGGATGTCGACATAAGGATGGATGCGCCAAGGCGCACCTTCGGGCGTAAAGGGCAACATTTTGAGCACCGAGTGTCAAGCAAAAGTCATGCCTGGACCATGTAAGAGTATGTCGACATATTGAGGCGCCATAACTTTTCACAGGAGCTCGGATTCAAGCAAGGTTGGAATTTTCGAAAAGCCTATGAGGTCCTCTCGTCCAACTACATTGGATATCTTTAATTGGGTGGGAATAGGTTCTTAAAAATGAAAAATATAGTTCGCCACTTTTGGGTTTGCTAGGGTTCTCACCTACCACCATAATGAGATGAATTAAATGCAACCTAGAGGTGGTTGGGGTAGATTTGGATTTCCTCTCTCTTCCCTCTCTCATTCTTCCTATAAATTGTAAGGAGGGGCTTCTTTCTAAAGGTTGGACATTCTTGTTTTGCCCCTCCCTTCTTCTCTTTGGCAGGTGAATTTGTGGAGTTCAAACCTCCCATTTAAAATCGTAATGCAACTTTGCCTCTTGGCATTTTGTAGTGTATTGTATCAATCTTTGGAGCAAATAATGCATGTCTATGGATGATTCTCAACCCTCTCTGTGTTCATTTGCATCCTCCTGATCTTTCACTGTAAATTTGGTTATCTGTGCATGATCTTGCATTGCATTTTAATGGCTTGTGTTTATTGGCAAGACAGTTGTTCTTCATTCCTCGGTGCATCACCTCTGTTAGTTTAGGTTTTATTTTTATGCATCTTCTTACCCTGTCTCCTTGGCAAGTTAGATTAGGTTTTTGAGTAAACCCTCTGCAATTTTACGTGTGCATCTGAACAGAGGAATAGGAACCGGCCTTCATCCGGAGAGCTTTTTCGATTTCGCAAGGTCCCACACTTGGGAAAAGCTCCATGTTATGCAATCGCACTGAGAGTCTCAACCCATCGAGTTGCAGAGTCCTAGGGGTGTTGTGATTCGCCATCAACAGTTTGGCACGCCCGGTGGGACCAAGAGGTCATTCCACAAGATTTGAAGGAATTTTCATGAAATTTGGACTAAAAAATTGCAGGTTTTACAATTTCAGATTTTTCACCTTCCAGGCTGAACTTTGAAATCGATTTTCAAGGACTTAACTTGCTCGAAACAAGTCAAAATTTCACCAGTTGATAGATCGGGGGATAATATTCAAAAGGGTATTCTTAGATTTTTGAGATTTTGACTTTCAAAATTTCATGGTTTTTAGTATTTCGGGTTTTCCTAGTTGCCTTGCATGACCTGAGTTTCTTTGTGTACCTTTAGGAGATTAGTAGCTGCACACAACAGACCCGATAACCGAATTGAAGAACTATATCTTTCGGATCCTTCAAAGTTTTAAATTCTATTTTTAATATTGTCAGAGTTTGGTGTGTAACTTGGCAGATCTAGCCTTTTGAGGCTCATTATCTAACACATCTGGCGACTCCGAAGGGATAGAATTCAGTGGTATAGCAAGACAAAGGTTGCCCAGGTACATGAGAAGAATTCAAACCAGGTCTGATACTCGAGAAGAGGGGCTATTTGTTCACTTGCAGCTATCACCAGGCAGAGGAAGGAGAGGAAGAAGACCACAAAGATCACCATCTCCACCTAACCGGACTTTGTCTACACCTCCACCTAGTAGACCTTTTCTCGCATCAACCAGAGTTCTTAGGCCAATCATAATGGCACATCTACCACCGAATCCCTTTGTCAATTTCACTGGTAGCAGCCCACTTGCCCTCAATGCACAAAATCCAGTTCCAATTGCAGCATTGAAGAACATTCCATTTTTCACTGGAGAAAATCATACCACTCCTGGTGATCATGTCAAAGACATCGCCAACGTTTGTGCAATCCATGAGATAAATTAAATGGATGTTGCTATCAAATTGCTGGCATCTTCATTCAAAGGGAAGGCATTGCAATGGTTTAGGAGCCTTGCAGCCGGTTCTATCACAAATTGGAATCAGTTATGCATAGTTCTCCATGAGCAGTTTGGAGAAAAGGGAGACAATTTGTCTCTACTAGAACAATTGACAACTATCAAGAGAGCTCCCAATGAGCAGGTGTGACTTCAACTTCAGATTTCAAAGGTCTTGGGATAGAATTCCAGTGGCCATTAGGCCAACAGCTGAAGGTGTTTTTCTATACTATCTTAAGGCTTTGAATTCTGATATTTCTATGTTAATTCAATCTATGGGAGGCACAACCTTACCTGCATTGCTTATAGCATTGCCATTAGGGCTGAAAACTGTCTTATTCAAGCCGGTAAGTGGCTCTAGGCCTCCCATGCCCTTGTATCCAAACTTAGAAAATCCAAGCACTAGTCAAGCACCCACTTTGGCTCCTATTCCCACTCCTAGAAATCAAAGTTCAAATGAAACTTCTACTTCATCCTCTAGTGCTTCAAATGAACTCCAAGAGGTTATGAAACAATTGCAGAACCTTGGAAATGAGCTGGTGACTATCAAAAGACAACAAGCTCAAAGTGCTAGACCGTATCAGCCTCAAGCGCAGTACCAGGCTAGGCCCCCATACCAACAAAATAGGCCACCAATTAGGCTGCAAATCAAAATCAAAGCCAAGTAAGGCCTCCCGCCAATAGACCATTTCAACCCTATAACTCCAATGTTGCATCTGCTTATAAAGCATTAGTGCGGTCTGCAAAACAACATAGCTCAAGAGTATGATTGGTGTTTCCCATGCAATGAGCCTCACAACCAATCTATGTGCTTCAATGGTGCTTGAACCAAGCCTTGATGGTGACAACTACTAGTGTAGAGGGCGAAGTGAGTCAAGAAATAAATCAGCAACAAGGGACATCTCAGCAAAATACAACTCCAAATGATACCGCACTTGCACTTGAATTGGCAAGCTGAGGATTTTTGTGGCATCAATCAAACTATTTCTTAGAGTGTAGCAGCTAACACAAGATCAAAGAAGAGGAATATTGGTGAAGGGAAGTCATTGGCTCCAAGTGATCTACAACCTTCCATCACTCCACAAGGTGTTGGTAAGCAAAATGCAGCTCCAAACATGCAAGGACAGCCCAAACCACCTTCTAAACCAACTCAAATGCTAGTTGTTGCTTCCCATGCGCAAGAAAGGAATGTGCAGGATAAAGGACAACAAAGATAGGTTTCATCCCCTTTCAACATCATCGATCAAATGAAGAAGACAAATGTGAATATATCAATGTGGGAATCTTTATCCATCCCAGGACAAAGAGATCTTCTACAAGTTTCCATGAAGAATTGGTCAACTTCGAACCAGCAGGTCCATATGCAAGAGAAGGTCCTCACAAATGCTGCTCAGCTTGAAGGGAATCATGGAGGACAACAAGGTAAAGTTTTGAAGCCCCCTCCATTCTATGTTTCATTAATCATTGGGAATAAACTAGTACACAATTGCATGATTGATTCTGGGGCAAGTAGTTCTGTCATGCCCAAGCAAATAGCTGATCAGCTGGGTCTCCAATATGAAGTCATATCAAAGGGGTAGTGCAGTTGGATGGGACAGCAGTAGCAACGGTGGGAGTGATTAAAGGTTTGAATCTTACCTTGCATACATGCCCCAATGTTACCGTTTTGCAAGATGTGTCAGTGATAGATTTGCCACCACTCTTTGCCCTATGCTTATCAAGGGATTTCACAGCCAAAATTGGAGGCTACTTATCTGCTGATTGGTCACACATGTTGTTTAGAACAAGATATGGTACTAAGGTCATAATCAGATCCGAACCAATTGCAAACTTTCACATTGAGCCTCATACTCCAAGCCAAATCAATGCCAACTATTCAGCATTTGATCAAGAAGATTATCCAAGCACAGATGAAGCTGACACCAAAGTTGGAAGCATCCCAGATTTAACTCTTGATGAAATGGGCAAGTAAGGTACACGCTTTTGATCCCTACCAAGAAGTAGAAGAATCTGAGCTAGGAGTCTATTGCATACATGAAGAAAACCATCCTATTCCTAGCATCACCAAACCAGACCATAAGGATGACAATGAGGTATGGCAGTTATTTTTTGATGGATCAAGGAGTAGGCAAGGTGTCGGAGGAGGAGTTATGCTTGTTTCACCTCAAGGCATCAAATATTATTCACTTTTGTTTCTAGTTTTCCTGTTCAAACAACACAACTGAATATGAGGCCTTGATTCATGGACTTCATTGGGCTAGGAAAAAGGGCATAAAGAACTTTCAGGTGTTCGGGGATAGCGAGCTAATTGTCAACCAAGTCAGGGACAACATGCTACAAAGAATGACCTGCTAAAGAACTACAAGAACAGGGTATGGGACCTCATTGAGGATTTTGAAGCTTTCAACATCGTGTCCATACCCAAGAAGAAAAATGAAGCCGTGGATAGGCTCGCAGCAGTTGGAGCAACGTTTGATGTGGTTGACAACATCAAAAGGGAAAAACACAACCACATATCCATGTGATTGTGAGGCCAGCAGTTCAGATAATAACACAAGTTGGCAGGTGTTTGAGAACGATCAACAGATCATCAATTTTTTGTAAGAAGAGGCTGAATTCTCAGCTAGGAATCAAGACAGACTAGAGCAAAAATATGGGATCAAGTAGTGCAACTACGAACAAACAAGCTTCCCAAGGGTTTAGTAACATTGGAGTCTATCTTCAACCCTAACGACCAGTTCCGTAAGGAAAAGGCTAACATACAGGTCAAGAGAGAAGATTCAGAGCCAATTCCGTTGGGGAAGGAAAAACACTTCAAATTGGTAAAGTGGCCACTAAGCAGGAGAAATCAGATTTCATACAACTTTGCCAAGAATTTCCAGATGTCTTCACTTGGAGCTATGAAGACTTGAGAGGATTTGATCCGAAGTTGGCACAACATACCATAGAATTGGATCCAGATGCTAAGCCCATCAGGCAGAAGCAGAGACCAGTCAACCCTCACATTGAGCCTCTAATGAAGAAAGAGCTAAACAAGCTAATCAGAGGCAAGCATTATATTCCCAATCAAGCACTCGAGTTGGGTTGCAAACTTGGTTCCGGTCAGGAAGAAGAGCGGAGAAATCAGGTTGTGTGTGGACTTCGAGACCTCAATAGGGCATCTCTCAAAGACCATTACCCACTTCCTTCAATGGAACAAATATTGCAAGTAGTATCCGGTTCGGAGAGATTCTCTCTCCTAGATGGCTACTCAGGGTATAATCAGATAATGGTGAAAGAAGATGACCAGTTCAAGATGGCTTTCACCACCAAATGGGGCACCTATGCCTACAAGAAGATTCCATTTGGGCTATCAAATGTCTGGAGCCACTTTCCAAAGGGCAATGGATATGGCATTCAAGGGGTTGATCAATAAAATAGTTCTGATATATCTTGATGACATCACTGTATTCTCCAAAAATGCAGCGGATCACCTCTTTCATTTGAGGCAAGTATTTCAGAGGTGTAGAAGATTTGGGGTATCATTGAATCCCAAAAAATGCATATTCTTGGCTCACGAAGGAAAACTTCTAGGCCATATTGTTTCAAAGGAGGGGTTAACGATTGACCTAGAGAGAGTTGAAGCAATTCAAGTGTTGCCATTGCCAAGTCATAAGAAGGCTCTTCAAAGCTTCTTAGGAAGGATCAATTTTGTCCGCAGGTTTGTTCCAAACTTTGCAGCTCTCGTAAAGCCAATAACGCTGATGTTGAAGAAGAGCATGGCATTTAAGTGGACAGTGAAGGCAAGGAAAGTTTTGAGGCAATAAAAGAGGCTATATCTCAAGCTCCCACTCTCATCAATCCAGACTTCTCCAAGGACTTCGTGCTATATGCCTTCAGTGGTGGAGACACAATTTCTGCAATCTTGGTACAACAAAACAAAGAGGGATTAGAACAACCAGTTGCTTTCTTCAGTCAAAGCTTGGAGGAATACGAAAATAGGTACTCTTTTATCGAAAAGCATGTCCTTACAGTAATCAGGAGCTTAAAGAAATTCAAGCACCTAGTCTCAAACAATAAGATCCAATTATTGGTCTCTCATGTGGGAGTCAAGGACTTCCTTCTAAACAAGGATCTGAATGAGAAATGTGCAGGATGGATCACTCGTGTCATGGAATATGACATCAAAATTAAGGTCACTAAGCTAGTACGTGGAAAAGGACTATGTGAACAACTAGCTTTGAGTCAGAAAGTTGAAGCAGGTGATGAAAAAGAGACTACCTTGGTACTACAGGATGGTCAAGAACAAGAAAATGATGATGTGGTCACTCCTTGTTGGACTCAGAATATGATACACTTCCTACAGTAGGCCTATGCCCTCCAGAAATGAGCAAAGCAAAAAGGAGATACTTCAGATTACAAGCCATTCCATATGTGCTTGTTGATGGTGTTTTGTTTAAAAAGACATCAATGGAGTTCTATTGAGGTGCATTGGGACAGGTCAAATTGAGAGGGTGTTACGAGATTTTCATGATGGAGATTCTGGAGGACATTTTGCCCCACGAGTAACAACTCTCAAGATAATGAAGGTAGGGTATTATTGGCCGACAGTGTTCAGTGACTGCTATACATGGATAAGAAAGTGCAAGAAATGTGCACTCTTCATGGGAAAAGAAAGACTAGCAGCGCTTCCATTGCACCCAATTTTGGTTGACCAACCATTTATGCAATGGGGATTGGATTTCATCGGGGTCATCAATCCAAACTCAAGCCAAGGCCATAAGTGGATTCTCACAGCAACGAACTATTTCACCAAGTGGACCGAAGCAGTAGCGCTCAAAGAAGCAAATGAGTCTAACATACTAGACTTTTATGAAGGAATAGTGACCAGGTTGGTGTGCCAGCCACTATCATATCAGACAATGCATTGGCATTCATAGGTTCCAAGATTACTAGAATGGGCTGTCAAGAATGGAATCTATTTGAGCACCTCTTCAAATTATTACCCGCAGGGTAATGGACAAGCAGAGTCCACGAACAAGAATTTGCTAAGGATCATCAGAAGGACTCTGGATGAAAACCAAAGGACATGGCATACCAAGCTAAAATCAGCATTATGGGCTGATAGGATAACGCCAAAGAGGTCTACTGGTAATTCTCCCTACAAGTTGGTCTATGGGAAAGAGGCAGTATTGCCTATATCATTAGAATTTCCAGCATTGGAGCTCATGAAGCAGTTGGAGTTGTCTGAGTTCGAACCAATGGAGGCCAGGTATGCAGAGTTGATGGAATTGGAAGAAATAAGAGAACATGTAGTTCAGATGATTGAGAAGGATCAGGCCTTAGTAAAAAGATGGTTTGATAAGAAAGCAAGAGCAAGGACCTTCCAGGAAGGGGACCTAGTTCTAAAATGGGATGTAGATCGGGAAAACCAGGAAGGCATTCCAAGTTTGATGCCATTTAGAGTGGCCCCTACATGGTCACGGGATGTAAAAGTAGTAATGCCTTCCAATTGTCTACATTGGATGGAGAAGAACTTCCGATTCGGTTAACGGAATCTATCTTAAACATTGCTACTAAAAGGAAAAGGTTTACCCTTGTAAATATTAGCCTAGATTTCAATTCCTCTAAGTGCATATGCACATTGTCTTGTCGTAGTTAGGTTTCGATTTCCTAAGTGCTTTGGCACAGTTTTGTTGCTCTCAAAGTTGAATTTCTATAGTTCAAAGATGCTCTCGAAGAAGGAGAGCGGTATCGTGCTCGGGATCGATATCAAAGTTGGTTTCTGGTTATTGCTTATGACTCCATGCCCAATGGATTGCTAAAAGGCCACTGATCTTCTACCTAGCAGGAAGGTGATCCCGTTGAGTCGCCAAATTGTTGTAAATATCTTCCCCGGGTAGATATAGACAAGAAGAAGAATATGGAAATCAAAGAAACTCAAAGCCCGATATTTATTATGTAACCAAAAGCCTTTTGCGCATGGTAAGAAGTGTTGACATGGCAAAAGTCACGTGGCCTTGGCGCACGTAAAAGGGCACACAACATGGAGTGTCGACATGGCAAAAGTCACGCCTTGGCGCACGTAAAGGGCACATGACATGGAGTGTCGACATGGCAAAAGTCGCGCCTTGGCACACGTAAAGGGCGCATGACATGGAGTGTCGACATGAAAAAGTGCGCCAAGGCGCGTGTAAGGGCGCACAACATGGAGTGTCGACATGGCAAAATTCACGCCTTGGCGCACGTAAAGGGCGCACAACATGGAGTGTCGACATGGCAAAAGTCATGCCTTGGCGCACGTAAAGGGCGCACAACATGGAGTGTCGACATGGAAAAAGTCGCACCTTGGCGCACGTAAAGGGCGCACAACATGGAGTGTCGACATGGCAAAAGTCACGCCATGGCACACGTAAAGGGCGCACAACATGGAGTGTCGACATGGAAAAAGTCGCGCCTTGGTGCACGTAAAGGGCACAACATGGAGTGTCGACATGGTAAAAGTTGTGCCTTGGTGCATGTAAGAGTATGTCGACATAAGGATGGATGCGCCAAGGCACACCTTCAGGAGGCGCAACATTTTGAGCGCTGACAGGAAGCAGACCCTGACCCAGATATTCAGATGGCCATAAACTTTTCACAGGGAGCTCGGATTCACGCAAGGTTGGACTTTCGGAAAGCTTACGAGGTCCTCTATCCAACTACGACTGGATATCTTTAATTGGGTGGAAAAAGTTCTTAAAAATGAAAAATATAGTTCGCCACTTTTTGGGTTTGCTAGGGTTCTCACCTACCACCATAATGAGATGAATTAAATGCAACCTAGAGGTGGTTGGGGTAGATTTGGATTTCCTCTCTCTTCCCTCTCTCATTCTTCCTATAAATTGTAAGGAGGGGCTTCTTTCTAAAGGTTGGACATTCTTGTTTTGCCCCTCCCTTCTTCTCTTTGGCAGTGAATTTGTGGAGTTCAAACCTCCCATTTTAAAACTGTAATGCAACTTTGCCTCTTGGCATTTTGTAGTGTATTGTATCAATCTTTGGAGAAAATAATGCATGTTTGTGGATGATTCTCAACCCTCTCTCGTGTTCATTTGCATCCTCCCGATATTTCACTGTAAATTTGTTTATCTGTGCATGATCTTGCATTGCATTTTAATGGCTTGTGTTTATTGGCAAGACAGTTGTTCTTCATTCCTGCAAGTGCATCACCTTTGTTAGTTTAGGTTTTATTTTTATGCTTCTTCTTACCCCTGTCTCCTTGGCAAGTTAGATTAGGTTTTTTTGAGGAAACCTCTGCATTTTACGTGTGCATCTCGAACAGAGGAATAGGAACCGCCTTCATCCAGGAGAGCTTTTCCGATTTCGCAAGGTCCCACACTTGGGAAAAGCTCCATGTTATGCAATACACTGAGAGTCTCAACCCATCGAGTTGCTGAATCCTAGGGGTTCTGTGATTCGCCATCAATAGAAACCACATTCCTTGGATTCTACAGAAGAGGCATTGGCGCATAAGGAAAAGGAGGACAAGATTAAGGTTGTGGAGATTGTTGCTCAGTACAACAAGATCCTCGCCGATGTGAAGGCCACCTCGTAAGTAGTTGAGGCCGCATATGACAATTGTGTGGATAGAGATAGAGTGGCAAGCATCCTGGTTACCACCCATGAAACAGAACTCAAGGAGTTATAGGAAAATAATAAGGGAAATAGAGCTGAATGAGGTAATATTCTAGCCGAGGTATAGAAGAAATCGAGGCTATTAAGACCTTGTAAGGCTCAATCAAGAACTGGTGAAGGAATTGTACCCCCAAATAACTCAAAGGATGGTCACGCTCAAGGATTTGGGAAATAAATTGGAGGGGGTAGTTGAGACAATGAATGCCAAGGGAGAAGGGTTAATCTTTGAGGAGGTGAGTGCCTAGTCAAGCAACCTCTGTCAATAGGTAAATAACAAGGTTGATGTTTGGGATAGGTTGGAGGAATATTTGAGTAAGGATTTCCCTCTCCTCATTCAACAAAGTGATCATGGATTCCCCTATTATTTCATTCTTCCCCTATTATTCACTCCATTTTTATTCAACTTCTAGAGCTCTTTCATTCTTTATTCATTGAGAAAGTGTTTCAAGGACAAAGAATAGGTGTAGTGTGGGGTGATGTTGGCCTCTGAATTATCAGCTAAGTACAAGAAGGTGTGTGGGTGCACGAGGCCAATTTGGAGAAGGGCGTGTAAGGTGAGAGTATGCAAGATAGGGTTTTAGGAGGGTTTAAGAGAACATGTGGCGCACGAAAAGATAGAAAAAGGGTTTTGGTACTTAGTCGTATTTGGCATTTCTAGGCAACACATGAGAAAAGCATGACCCAACTCCACATGCAGAGTGGATAAGGTGCCATCCTGGAAACTTGGTGCCCATGAAAGGAATATTCCTTGCGATAGAAGGATCCAAAAGACATCATTGCAGATATTGAGAGATCAGATTTGAAAGAGGCATGCTTCCTTGGAGGACCACCTTGGACACTTGGCAACCGATCCATAACTTCTAAAAGACATGGCAGGTGGTTGTTAAGGCTATATATATAAGTGCCCGATAGAATAAAAGGGTTGATTGATCATATAGGGGTAGAGGACAGAGATGAGAGGTGAAGATCTATAGAAATATCATGGAGAGTTCTATGGGTTGGTTTTAGAAGATCTGTAGGAGTATGATGTATCAAGGGGATGGGTCTATGTTTTCTTTGTATTGTGAGGGCCCTAAATTCAGTTTTGATGCATGACTGACTGGTCTTCCCTATTATATTGGTTTTGGTGGCCTCAATGAATGTAATGAGGTTATCAAACATGCTAAATATGAATATATATGGCTCTTGTTTTATATTTATGTCTATATGGGTCTATTCTGTATATTTCATGTGATGGGTGTAGTTCCTTATGTATTTACTTTCTATTATGATTGATTTGTATTTTGTTAATGCTTTCATGTCCGAATGGATGCTTTAGTCTATAGGTCCTTTCTAATCTCTATGAATGAACGTATGGTTCTCTTCAATTATTTTCCATTTAAATATCTATTATAGATGTTGCATTATCACACAACACACATAAAGGAGGGGTTTGGCGCCCGTGCGTGACTGGGTGAGAACACAACACCTTTTTATGGGTGATAGGCCAATGTGCATGGTATTTTCCTATTTCTTCTAAGGGTATAGACATTATTACACTAGCTCTTTTATAGTAACACTTGTTTATATCCTATCAAGTATTTGCATGTGCCTTGTTTTCTACCATGCACATCCCCTACCCCACAAGTACCCATTATGAGATGAACATATCAGCTTTAGGACATCTCTTTTGGGCCTCATTCTTCTATTGTATTCACATGCATGCCAAACATGGGGGTCATCTATAGAGTGAAAAAATCACCCTTAAAATATTTTAGAGCTTTAGAACAACATAGAACTATAAAGAATTACATAGCACAGAACACATTTTCGTAATGGTCCAAACACACTTGGATCATAGATACATATCAGACATTAGCACCCAATCTTTGATAGTAGTAGTGGGTGCTTATGTCCCCTTCGACACCTATATTTTGGGGAAAAAAAATTCAATATCATAGTTCAACACAATTTCCTACAATTTACAAGACATTCATTCTCTAAAGTAGCAGTGAGCACTTGCCTCCGATTACAAAATACATTCAATCATTAATAACTCAAACAATAGGAACAACATGAATAACAAGTTACAAATCAAGGATGTACCATCTGCAATGGTGCTTATTTGGGAAGCATTGTGGATGGAAAGAAAACTAGACCTCTCTCCCCAACACTCTTATCTTGGCATGAGGTCACCCAAAAACTCATCATTGGCATGAGATAACCTAAAAAACTTTCTCCGGGTGTGAGTTCACCCAAAACCTCACTCTTGGCATGAGATCACCCAAAAAAATTACCATCGACAAAAATCACTCAAATCCCTAGCATCTCTAAAGAAAAATAGGGTAACTTTCTATCCTTTACTCTATTACACATTAGGTGCACTTTTTCCTTTACAAACTTTTCACTTACTTATACACACATTTCTCCGGTTTTTCACATACGAGATTTTGAAATATTTCTCATGCTTTTTTTGTAGGTCCGTCCTTATATGCAACAATAAGCAACTCACATTAGAAATCACATGCTCCAACAACACACTACTATGCATACACTTCACCCCTAACGTCTACTTTCCTTTCCTAGTCTCCACACTTCATATTACAATCACTCCATCCTTCACTTTTCCACTCGATACATTATCAATCTGCACTCTTCTCTACACGATCACAACGTACGCATCTTATATCTACTTTATGCTATCGATTATTCACTCAACAAAATAAATTTGGGGAAACGGAGACACAAAATTTATGCACTTGGGTAAATTTCTAGGTCCTAAACCATACTAATGTATACATGATTCCAAAGAAAGAAAACTAGTGGCTGAAAACTCCTTTTGGGTCTTTTACTTTATCTCTTTTACTTTTATTGACCTTTCATACATTGCAATTATGCCAAAACATTATTGATTTATCTTTTATGGAATTGGACACTAGTGCCTAGGAGCTCCTATCCCTTATGGGTGCTCCTAACCTTTTTAATCCTTTTCTTACCCTTTTGGGTCTCTTTTAGTTCTTGGTTAGTTCTTAGTCCTTTGGGTCAGCCTTTCAATTGTCAATTACAAACTTCAAACAAAGGAATCATATATATTCTACACACACACACACACACACACACACACTTAGTTACTTGCTCCAAAATCGGGGGACAAGTACTAAGCATTATCTATTATCACCTAATCTTGCATCCAAAGGTAGAAAGAGCATTACAAAGCATCCATCTAGCACATCCATATAAGGGGAAATGGATGCATCACTCGCATACACATCATAAGAGGGGAAATTTTATTCTATTCCATTCTAAACATTTGCATACTTATTCTAGATCTATCCCACTATCATATCACAACTTGCACAGGGACAACCTAGAGCATCATTACACACACATACACAAATAATTACATGGAGTCGAGATGTAGTACAATTCTCGGTACTAAGTTCGTATTTGGATGACCACGTGGTCACCCAACTCCCCATTTGCATCTTCTTTATTAGGTTTGATGTGGTTTGTGGGTTTATATAGCTAGGTACCTAATATATAGATTATAGGTGTTATCAAAACCTTAATAGTAAAGTCGAGAAACAAAAGACAACTAAGAACAAAGCTCTTCCTTCCTAGAAAATGCCAAAACCTAAACATCTTACTTGACCCTAGCGTCAGTATTAGTCACTAGTGCCCATGCACTCCTATCCTCCCATGGGCAGTTATGTCCTAGACATTTTATCTTCCACAATCTATAGTGAGTCTTTACAACACTCCTCTCTCACTTTCTAGCAATTTCTCGGCTCGATCACTTCTAGTTAACCTAATAAAAAGTTAAGTCACCTCCCCTATCTCTATTGTTTAGGTTTTTATATCTTTGCATGCTTGTTTCTTTTCCATCATTATATATTATCACTTATACATCATTAGTTACTATAGTTACTCTTAATAAAGGGTTAATTAGATTTAAATGAAATCAGTTCCCATAGTTCATGTTGTTACTACAAGATGTAATAAGAAACCACTTGGGACCAATCAACCATTTACTCTCCCAACTATAGCACATGTGACCAAGGTTAATGTTCCCTCTAAGGGATATGATCTGTTAAAAATACTTAACGAGACCCCTAATTAAATATCTCTCTTTTAGATACTTCAAAAAGTTTCTATTTACAAGGACATCTTATAAGATAGTTTTGTGGTCTTTTTCCTTGGCTAACAATACTCAACTAGTTTATTTTACTTCTCTCATGGATACCTTTAGGGAACCCAATAAGAGTATGTCTTTCAATACTTATTTCATTCCCTATTTCTAGTATGAGTACATGCCCACCTTTTTCAACACTACACACATTTAATGTTTCTTCATCAATTGGGTTTTGATTGATAATGGTTATGGCCTTAACACATGTCTTCAACCACTACTCACACAAATGAGTATTTATCCATTGCAATTGATAATAATAATACTAATATACGAGTCTCGAGATAACATTATGATATCTACACTAGGAACTATCACTTTTGATATCTTTGTTGGTCCTAAAATATTAACTCATACTTTTCACATCATGGACAATATTCATTATTACACTCTACTATTGGTCCGCTCTTAGTTTGATCATATGTAGTTAATTCCATTTACTTTCAATCTTTGTATACAATATAAACATAATCGTATTGAACACATGGTAGGTGTAATCCTCTAGCCTTTCTAATTTTGGAAAGTTGATATGTCAAACCTGCAAATATGTCATGTTAGTCCCAGTATTACAATAAATTCCTATGGATAAATTAGACATATATGTTGTTCAGAAACTAATCATAGCTCTAATTCCTCTATGCCTCCATTCGTTGAGCCACTTGCATACATTTTCACTTAGGCGTCTCTTTCATCTTTTCCGATATCTTAAAATCAATTTCTACCCATAACCTATTGGATGATGTTATTCAACAACCTTATGCAATTTGTTATCCTACTAATAATGACAACAATCCCATTAAATTTACAAATGAGAACTCTGTAAACTAAATTTTAATCTAAGTGATAAAGAAGAATAGAGAAACAAACACGTGTTAGGAATAAGAACTATTTTGAACATATTTTTTATTATATATATCAATAGATATGTCTATATTACATATCATTGGCAAAAATCAGAACTTAATCTTTTATCTCCACGATATTTTTACCCAACATTACACATATTATCCTTACATAACCTCACAATATACTAAATCCACATAGAAAATCGAATACAAATTATTATTCAGTCTAAGAGAACATAACAAGAATCAAAGCAAAACTAGTTAACAAATAGCATTCTTGAATGAATAGCTATGATGTAGATGTGGACCAACTTTCATGGCTCCTTGAATTGGAATTTCTTATACCACTTGTCTCCACAATGAAAGGTGCAATATTTATCGGCAATTGAAAATCTCTTGGACTACCATAAAATGCAGCTCTTATTTTTTCTAATCTCTCAACTATCTCTATCATATCTGGGTGTTGTTGAGGCATCTCTCTCGTACAAACCAATGCTACTTGCATACATTGTGTAAGGCATGCCAACACCATTGATCTTTCTCGATTCATTTGCATCTCTAAAGAGATTATTATCAACCACTTCTATGATTTTGTCTGGAAATTTCATACCTACCCAATTCTCAGATTGGTTCCTTCTACAAACATCTCATTTGTTGGTCTTCTCCTTATCAACAACTCCAAGAGTAAAATTCCATAGCTATATACATCTCCTTTGGTTGAGATTATTCCACCCATTCCATACTCTACAATACAAGGCAATGATTCTTTACTCTCAAAACATTATATACAAGCTTGACTACAAAATTCAAAATTGATGCAATGATAATATATCTTACAATAAAATTAAATTGATACCTGGTGCAATGTAGCCAATAGATCCTTTGAGTGCATTTGTAGAATTCAATGAGTCCGTTGAATTTCCAAATAGTAGGTTGGCGATGCCAAAGTCTCTTATATATGGAGTCATATCATCTCCTAATAGCACATTATTGGGTTTCAAGTCACAATGAATCACTTGCACAAAACAATGATGATGTAGATATGTAATCCCATGTGCTATCTTTATTGCTTATTCTTAATCTATCATTCAAATTCAATCAGCATTCTTCTTCTTCTTGAGGATATAGCCATTTCTCCAAATTTCCATTTGACATGAATGGAAGGACCAATGCTTTAAAATTAAGGTTGGAACAAGTAGAAATGATTTTGATCACATCATGCGGTGCCTCGACTCTCTTTAACACATTACATTCTTTGACAAAACTTTGGTAGACAATCTCATCTTGCAAATTGAAAACTTTAGCAGCAATATTTGTACCATTTTTTAGAATCCCTTTATAAATGACCCAAAATTACCAACCCCTAATAGATTGGTCTCCATGAACCCACCAGTTGCCTCTACAAGTTCTACATATGAAATTCTTATGGGTGCTACATTGAGGGAAAGGGTCTTCTGACTAGGATGTCTTTTCCTATAAGAATATAGGAACAATAATATAGACGTGATAAGACTGAAATGCCAATCACAAGTGGTATCATTACCTTTTGGAGACTGAAAATTGTTCATGTTTGGAATGAGAGCATGGCTGTAAATGGATCCATGTACCACAAAGACCAAGATTTCCCATAATTGCAGACTCATCAACTGTGGCAAAAACTCCTTCCCTTGGAACCTCTCCAGTTAACTTGTTTGAAGAGAAATTGATATGTTGAAGTGTTTTCATGTCTTTGAAAGCCATTGGGATTGAACAGAAAAATTATTCTTTGAGAGATCAATGTCCTGAAGATTTTTCAGATGTGTGAGCGATGTTGGTATTGGGCCATCAAATGAATTCCAAGAAAGATTCAAATATTGCAAATTTATGCAGCTTGACAGTGCAGCTGGAATTTCACCTAAAATTGATTGTAAGACACATCTATAGCTTGGACCATTACCATTTTACTCATTGCTAAAAGAGAACCATTTATCAAATTGTTGGAAAGATTAAAATAGAATTGGAGATTTGGAAGACCTACAACTTCTGGAGGTATGCTTCCTGTTAATTTGTTGTAAGATAAGTCTACCACTTCCAAAGTTATGCATCTTCCTAAGCTGGTAGGTATTTTTCCTGACAGTTGATTGTGATCGAGATAAAGATCTCTTAGTTGTGGAAGATTGCCGAGACTCTCTGGAATTTTCCCTGAAAGCATGTTTTCACTCAGTGATAACAACCCAAGCCTTTTATCCTGACCAAAATTCTCTTGAATTGTTCCGCGTAAATTGTTGCTGGGGCAGATACAATCTTTCTAGATTTGGAAGATGACTGAGGGCAGATGGAATGGTCCCGTTGAAACGATTATCACTGAAATGTAATACCGTCAACCCTGTGAGGTTTCCAATGCCACTTGGTATCTTTCCCTCGATTTTATTCTCACTCAAGTACAATTCGGAGAGTACTTTTGACAGCTGGCTAACTGACGAGGGCAAGATGCCGGTGAGATGGTTTTGAGACAAAATAATATATTCTAAATAGGAGCAATTAGTCAAGGCTGTTAGAATAGACAAACCGCTGCTTCCGCTCACCAGATGATTGTCCCATAAATTAAGTATCCGGAGATGGAGCAATTTACCAAACTCCGAGGGCACTGTGCCGCTCAGTTGGTTAATCCCCAATTCAAGCACTTGAAGGAGAGTACAATTAGAGAGGGAGCTTGGAATATGTCCAGTGAGTTGGTTTCCCTAAAGAAGAAGCTGATTGAGCTGAGTAAGCATACCCAATTCAACAGGAATACCGCCATGGAGATTGTTATCGGACAAACCTAGCTTATGTAAAGAGGACAGGTTTCCTAGGGAGGAAGGAATGATGCCGCTGAGATTATTGGAAGACAATCGAAGTGCTCGTAAGTGAAAGAGGCTTACGAGTTGACGTGGAATATGACCGTGGAAGGAGTTAAAGGAGAGATCGAGAATTCTAAGAAAAGAGAGATTAGAAAGAAAGGGAGAGATGGAAGAGGGCGATAAAAACATACCAGTGAGATTCAATGAAACCACGCGCTATCTGCGATGAGAGCAGGTAACGCCGGTCCAATTGCAGGCAGTGATGTTGTGAGACCAATCAGAGAGAGAATTAGCAGATGAGAGGGAATGCTTGAAGGAGAGAAGAGCATGTTGATCGGAAGAATAAGAAGGAGAAGAATGAGCAGGCAGTGGCAGCAGCAGTACACACAGAAACAAAATCAGGAAAGAAACCATCTTCATCATTTTCGTTCAGCAGAGAAACATGTGTTGCATTAAACTAAGTAAGAAGATGAATATATATACAACTTTGGCTTGTCTGTTTTCCACACACGTTCTTTTCGGGTCTCCTTTCACAGCCATTTCTATCCGAAATTTTTGGAAAAGGGAGGAAAAACTTGGAAACTTTTTAAAAAGAGAATCTTTACTTTACGTCGACCGGTCATTTCTCTTAAAACCACCTGTTTCCCACTATGGAAAGTAGGATTCACTTTTTTCATTTTTATAGAAACATCATATTCAAGATCTTCTATTTTATTTTATAAATATGAACCTTTCATGGGGAGCAATGTTGGATTTTGCAAGGCGTTTAGACATTTTTAGCCATTTTAGGCGTCAAAATACAGCCACTTATAAAATATGACCGTCATGTTTGACATGTGAAAATATAATTTAAACGCCAATATGACATGTATGTTCAAAATTTAACCGTCAAATATATGTATGTATGTATGTATGCATGTATGAATGCATTCATGCATGTATGCATATATACATACATACATATCATAATAAATTTAAATTATGAAATTTACCAAAATCAATAATATACTACACATTATGAATTTGTGAAATTTATGACAATTTATAATAAAACACATAAACTCGGGAATTAAAAAAATAAAAATATCTTATTAATAAAATATCAACATCTTAAAATATCATTGATAAAATAGAAAACATTTATTAGTTTTGATTTTTAATTATTTTTATTTGATTTGATTTTCTTTGATGTTGTTTTCTTGATTTCTTACAAATATAGATTAAATTACAAACATTAGATTTGAGATTTTGTAGTAAATGTGAAACTTGAAAATTTGCAGTCACTAAAGTTGGAAGTTGTAATTCTTTTTCTACACAATTGCAAGCTTACACTAGTGAGTCATTTCTTTCAATTTTTACAATATTTTTATTTTTTAACTATAATTTGAAATAGTGTTTTAATCTTCTCACAAACTTTAATGTTGTTTCTGGGTCTTTCAATTGATTAGCTAAGATCCAATTGATTAGTGTACAATCGATATTTATGAAAAAAATTGTATCTTTCATAAACTATGAAATTGATTAATGTAGCATTATTTTTGTTGGTTTATAACTCGTATAAAAATACCCAAATACTTATAAAGATTCAATCAATTAGATAATCCCACATATATTTATAATTATAATGCGTTCTAGAAAATATGAAAGATGGAATTTGTAGCAGAGAAAAAATCACTATAAAAGTTTATGTAAAATATTTTTTTAATAAATACCAACATTGGTTGCAATTAGAACTTTTCTTATTAATTAGCTTCCTATTTTCTATATTTGTGTTGTTCTCTCTACAAGGAAATTACAATAAGAATGATTAAATAGTCATTTTTGGGTTAACAAAGGGATGTGTAATAGTTGTTCATGGAGATGTAACAATTGATCTCTTGTTACCTATGGATCATTAGTAAGAGGTGGAGGATTTATAAAACAAGTTATTTATTTTCAATCCTCCAAATATATAACTTAAATTAATCTATGTATTTAGTAATAATTAATATATGTTTTTTGACATGCATATTAAATTTTGAACATCAAATGACAGTCACATAATTTTTTAGATTGTTGCCTAATTTTATTATGACATGTAACATTGAACGTCAAAATCCAAAGACCGATGGAGTGGCTACATTTATGCAATTGTATGAGATTGCCTCATAGCTTAATATTTAAATACCTCCTTCATTACTTCCTATCTTCCACTTCAAATTATATTACACTAAAATAAGATAGATATATTGTTATTTAATAAATTTTGTATATTAATCTTTAGAATATATTATCAACATGTCAAATATATTATCAAAATATAAATTCTTATTAAATTAGGCATGTGACAAATATTTGTTAGTTTTATTGATGATCATTTGCAACTTCCCACTTGTTGTGGAAAAACTCTATACACATTATGTTCAAGTGTAAGGAACATTATTGCAAACATTCAAAAAAATGCCACACTTGATCTAATTTTTAGCCAATAAGGTGAAACTCGATCTCAAGTATAATTTCATATAATCCTAAAAATTATGAAACAAGAAGCCAATGCAAGATGATACAAAAATGTTGACGACTTGTACAAACATAAATTCTTATTGACAACATCTTAACAAAAATGAAGCTTACATTATGATTTCCAGCCGCCCGAATTAATCGCCAAAATTTTACTTGACCACTTTACTATGGAAAGTAGGATTGTTGTGTTTTTTTTTATGTTTTTTTAAAGAATCTTTACTTTACGTCAACCGGTCATTTCTCTTAAAACCACACTGTTCCCCACTATGGAAAGTAGGATTCACTTTTTTGTTGGGCTGTTAACAATTTTTTATATTCCTTCTAATAAATTTGGAGTTCCTAAAATTTGAATGAATTACTTGTTAATATTGATTGTAAATTTTAAATGAATTATTTGTTAAATGTTTAGTTTGACATTTGTTATCATTGATTGGAAAAAAATTGGAATTTGTAACTTGATTTTCACTCTTTTTTAATTTTAGAATGAAGATATCTTATTTAGATACAGTTCCTTTCAATTAAATTATTTGAGTTTTTATACAATTTTAAATGTTTGATATGATATTTATTCATTTTTATCGAAACATCATATTCAAGATCTTCTATTTTATTTTATAAATATGAACCTTTCATGGGAGTGGCTACATTTATGCAATTGTATGAGATTGCCTCATAGCTTAATATTTAAATACCTCCTTCATTACTTCCTATCTTCCACTTCAAATTATATTACACTAAAATAAGATAGATATTCTGTTATTTAATAAATTTTGTATATTAATCTTTAGAATATATTATCAACATGTCAAATATATTATCAAAATATAAATTCTTATTGAATTAGGCATGTGACAAATATTTGTTACTTTTATTGATGATCATTGGCGACTTCCCACTTGTTGTGGACAAACCTCTATACACATTATGTTCAAGTGTAAGGCTCTTATTGCAAACATTCAAAAAAATACCACACTTGATGTAGTTTTTAGCCAATAAGGTGAAACTCGATCTCAAGTATAATTTCATATAATCCTAAAAAAATATGAAACATGAAGCCAATGCAAGATGATACAAAAATGTTGACGACTTGTACAAACATAAATTCTTATTGACAACATCTTAACAAAAATGGTTTGAATGATATGTAAGAAGACAAATCTATCCGTAGAAGGGAAATAGTTCACGAGCTTATATTTCCCCTCTAGAAGCTTGCAATATTCAAGGATATTGGTATCAAAACGTAGGGTAAACTCTTTACCATCATAAGGAAACTTTACACATTGATAGAAGGTGGAAGGTGAAAGAGTTTGCGAGAATCGAATCGGAAACGATGCACCATGAAGTAGTTGCACTCAATGGAATCGTGATAGCTCCAGCGTAATCACAAGGATCGATCAACAATGGAAGAACTTTTCTCAAGAAACAAAGCTTGCACATAGAGGAAAGACAACAGAGTGTCTTGGCATTCTCATAAACATCAAGTGAAGGAGTACATATAGGGTGCTAAGTAACCCTAGTGCATGACACAAAAGAAAACCCTAAACCTAACCCATGTGAGATGACCCTCCATATGTGAGTGGAGGACACATAGGATCCCACACACCAACACCCCCTTCATCGAAGTTGGGGTAGTGGCTATGATGAGTCAAACAGAACAAGAAGACACTCCTAAACAACTAAGAAAGATGTGTCAATGGGGCCCGACAACTAAAGGCTTGATAAGGTGCCCATATACAAACAACATATTCCTAGAAGAAGAAGAAGAAGAAGAAGAGGACTATATAGCCCGAAGAAGATGAGCTGCATAAGACCTCACCCCAAGAAGAGACCGCAAGTGAAGAAACTTCACCTCAATGAAGGGCTTGGTGAATATATCTGCAATCTGATCAGCTATCTGAATGTATTGAATGTCGATGATACCATCATGAATAAGCTCGTATGAAGTGCATATGGATCTCAATGTGCTTTGTTCATTGATGTTGAACTGGATTTCTGCAAATTGAGATAGTTCTCGTGTTATCACAATAGATAATGGTAGGCCGCCAAAAGTGGATGCCAAACTCTATTAGAATACCCTATAGCCAAACAACTTATGTGGTAGCGTTAATTATTCCTCTGTATTCTACCTTTGTAGAAGATATCGCAATTACATTATGTTTCTTACTAGACCAACTAACAAGACCTGAACCAAGAGAAAATGTAGCCAGAGGTAGATTTTTGATGATCTAAGTCACCGGCCTAATCAGAATTTGTGAACCCAATCAAGTCAATATCCACCCCTCCATGATAGTGAATGCCATCAATATAGGTGCCACAAACATAATGAAGGATCCACTTAGATGCTTTCCAATGCAGCTCATGTGGCTCCTGCATGAATCTGGACACGATCCCAACATCATAAGATAAATCTAGTCGAGTGTGAGTCAAGTAAATCAAGCTCCCCACCAACTATCGATAAAGGGTACCATCAACCAATGGAGTAGAGCAATCAGAAACCAACTTAACCCGAAAAGAAAAGGATTAGGAGAAGACTTGCAATCGAACATTTGAAAATGAGCAAGCAAGTAAAGAGCATACTTAGGTTGTGAAATCACAATTCTGAGTCATATTGTGAAATCTGGATCCCAAGAAAGTAATGAAGCAGACCTAAGTCAGTCATGGAAAACCTATTGGCCAAGGTGATCTTCACAGAATCAATGATAGAGGAAGAGCTGCATGTGATCAACAAGTCATCAACATAGAGAACAAGGATGAGTATGGAGTCATCTTGCCATAGAATATAAACATTTGGATTAGAGTGACACCTAGTAAACCCTGATGTAAGTAAAAAGGAGTCCATCTTGGCATACCAAGCCCGAGGGGCTTGTTTAAGGCCATAAAGAGACTTCTTTAACTTACAAATGAGGGAGGGATCATGGACATAACCTAGAGGTTATTCCATGTAGATCTCTTCCTCTAGGTCACCATGAAGGAAGGCACTCTTAATGTCCATTTGATGGACTTTCCATCTGTTTGTTGCGGCAATGGCAAGGGTCAATCGAATAGAAGTCATCTTCGCAACCGAGAGAAAAGGTTTAGTATAATCAACCCCAGCTATCTGGGAGAAACCCTTAGCTACTAATCGCGCTTTAAACTTTTCAACGTTTCCATCTACTCCATACTTTATTCGGAACACCCACTTACACCGAATGATTTTTGTTCCTTTTGGAAGAGGGTGAGATCCCAAGTATCATTCTTCATGAGAGAGGAATACTCCTCATCCATGGAAGAATCCCACTCAGGAATACCATAAGCCTCTGGAAAGACTATGGATCAGAAGCAGAGGTGAAGAAAGAGTGGGGTCCAATGAAATCTGAGCGAGTACGTCTCATATCTGAAGTATCTCCAACTAAATCTCCAGCACTTTACAAATTTTTCCTAGCCCAAAGAGGACCAGGAGGATCAGGCTCAGAGTCGGAATATTCTTCACTTGAGTGAGAAGGGACATAGTCCTCATCATCACTACTATCAGAATCGGAAGACTCAAAGGTCTGATGGTCAAGAGGATCAGGAAGAGGAGCACACTCAACAACATCATCATCTGATGAGTCAAAATTTGAATCAGTGAGTTGAAGAAACTCAATAGGTAGAGAAGTATAAGTCGAAGAAGACTCATCGAACTTAACACTTCTCTCAATATAAAGCTCATGAGAAGTAGGATTCAACAATAGATATCCCTTCACGCCATCAGGATACCCTACAAAAATACAAGGTTTGGATTGTGGTTCCAATGCCTTGCATTTCTTCTTAGGAATCGAGCCATAGCCTTGGATCCAAAGACTTGAAAGTGCTCAACATCAGGCTTGCATCCAAACTAGGCTTCAAAGGTGTCATCCCTCTTACTGCCTTATGTGGAACATGGTTCTAAATGTAATTAGCATAATTCACTGCTTCAGCCTAATACTGTGGAGGAAGAGACTTCGAGTGAATCATACAAGTGGCCATCTCCTTAAGAGTACGGTTCTTTCTTTCCATGACTCCATTTTACAAAGGGATATAAGCAACTGTATGTTGTAAGGATATCTCTCCAGAAGTATAAAACATGAACCTATTGTTTACATATTCACCTCCATTGTCGGTTGAAGAACCTTAATAGACCATTCCACTGTTTCTTAGCAAGAGCCTTAAAGTCTTGAAAATGTTCAAAGACTTTAGACTTAAGCTTAAGAAAATATACCCAAGTATATCGTGAATAGTCATCAATGAAGGTGAGCACATAAAGAGCTCTAGTAAAAGAAGGAGATGGAAATGGACCAGAAATATTGTTGTGAACAAGATCCAAGGGACGAGTAGCTCTCCAGGATTTTCCTTTGTCAAAGTTCTTTTCAGGATGCTTTCCAAGGGTACAACCCTCACAAAGACCCTTAGAAAACTTGATGTGGGGTAACCCGTTGACCATTTCATTTTGGCTCAATTGTTCAAGGTAGTGATAATTTAGATGTCCAAAACGCTCATGCCATAGCTTACTAACCTCATTTGCATGAGTGAGCAAGGCAGTGGGCATAGAATCAGAAGTAAAGTGGGAAAAGGTATATAACCATGAATGGTGATCCACCTTTCCCTCAGCCATTGTAGTGTCATCGTTAAGCTCATGAATAATCACCGAGTTAGGACCAAATTCCACTCGCATTCCTTCACCAAGGTGAGTAATTTGGTAAACCGATAGGAGATTGGTAGAGAGATCAGGAACACTCAACACTTGGTTGAATGTTCCCCCATCCATCTCTATTGATCCACTACTAGAAACCGACACTATCGTGTCATTACCCATCGTGATTTGGGACATACCACAAGGCTCGATGTTGGAGAACTCAACATGCGAAGAAGCCATGTGGTGCGAGGCACCGAATCTATAATCCATGTCGATGAAGGAGAAAATTTGGCTACAAGGGCCTTTCCTTTCTTCTTATCATATTTAGACCCTTTTGCAATAGAAGACTTGACCTTGGAGCATTTTGTTTGATAGACTCAGGAACACCTATTTGATTTTTCTCAAGTAAATGAGTAAGGTGATCAATTTGTTTTCTCATACATAGATGCTCTTTATGACCAAGCTTCTTGTAATAGGAACACAAAAACTTGTCTTTTTGTGCTCTAGGCTCATAAGTCGAAGCGTTCATGTTAAATTTAGTTTTGGTCTTGGTTTCCCTCTTAGGTTGATCCTTTCTTTCTTTCTTCTTTTCAGTCTTCTTTTCCTTACTAGTACTTGCTACAAGGGCATGTGACTTAGACTTGAGAGACCCCATTTGAATGAGTTTTTCTGTTCTCAAATGAGTTGGGATGAAAAATAGTCAAAGGAGGGCATATTCCAAGCATTTCCCAAGGTAGCTTTTGTAGCGTAAAAATTTGACACAAAGATAGAATATTCGGGACCTAACTTAGAGAGAATCGACAAGATTAGTTGAGAATATTTCTTCTCTACTTGACATTCCTTTAACAACAATCTAGTGTGGAAAAATTTAGAGAAGAATGCTTGTAGGTTTTTAAAATCACTAGGATTTAACCCTAGTAGTTTGTTTTCCAACTCATGTGCTCTCATGTCATCTTGTTGTCTAAACATTTTATCCAACATTTTCCACATGTAGAATTAGGTGTTTTAGACGACTCAATGTGGAAGAGCAAGTAAGGAGAAACAGACATGCAAAGAAGACCTAAAGCTTCATCACTACGGTTTAACCACTTAGATTTTTTAGGGTCGTCATCTGGTTTAGTCTCAGTTCCCATGGTGATGCGAATAACCCTTTACCTCTTAGTTTCATAATAATTTTGATCTCCACTCGAAAAATTTGAACGGTGTAAGCAAAGGAAGTGAATAAGCATCCATTGTGAAGAGAGAGAGAAGGAATGCAGAAAAGAATCACAACCACCCAAGACAATATAGAAACCCCCTACTTTCGCACTTTATAGTTGAGTGCGTTGGATACAATCGGGTCCGAGCGTGTGTCTTGAAACAATTGGTAACTCACCTTGCAATCAGTGTAATAACGTGTAAGAGAGGAGACCACAATCATGTTTCGTGGAGCGCAGCAAAGTGACACCATATACAAGCACAACTTGAAAAAAACTAGGAAGGAGGTGAAATCAAATCCTGGTTGTGAGAAAGAGCGTCTCACATCGCAAAGGATACCCCCTTGCTGCAAAAATGGTGGCGGAAGCACTCACTCATCACAAGCAATAATAAGGGTAAAATACAATGAAGAAAGGAACTCAAGATGAGTCCGGAAGACCTCTAGAATGCCGGAAAGGCACACATAAGACAACGAAGTTCTTGGAGTGTTATTACACACTTGAGCACATGATTAGTAAAAAAATTAAAAATAACGCCTAAAAATTATCACTTTAAAACACCTAATTTGGCTAATTTTAGAGCTATTGGAGTTTAAAAATGACAATTTAACGTTAATTTTAAAAGATGATTTTAATTATTTTATCTAATCGAGAATGAAGAGATCGTAATTAATAGAAATAGATTTAATTACAATTAAATCTAATTAATTACAAATAGAAACTAATTAAGATAATGAAATCCTAATTAAAACTCAAATATACTTCCCTTTTTAAAAATTCAAATTTGAAAAATCCACCTCTTTTAAAAAAAATACCTTTTAAAATTGGGGACCCATTTTAAAATTAATCCCTTTTGGATTGTTCCCACTTGAAAAGATTTCCCACCAAAAAATTAAAAACAAGCCTTAAATAAATTTAAATGCCCACTTGGCTCGATGTATCTCGTGGCTCGAGGTGAGGTCGCTCGGTGGGCCGAGTGGTATGGGCTCAGGGTGGGTGGGTAAGGGCATGCAGGTATGCGGGTATGGGTGTGGGAGATCCAGGTGCAAGTGGCTCTGGGTGGTGGAGCGTGATGAAGCCCGAGGTGGGCGGCTTGTAAAAACTAGGAAGGAGGTGAAATCAAATCCTGGTTGTGAGAAAGAGTGTCTCACATCGCTAAGGATACCCCCTACTGCTGTAAAAATGGTGGTAGAAGCACTCACTCGTCACAAGCAATAATAAGGGTAAAATACAATGAAGAGAGGGACTCAAGATGAGTCCAGAAGACCTCCAGAATGCCGGAAAGGCACGCAGAAGACAAAAAAGTGCTTGGAGTGTTACTGCACACTTGAGCGCATGATTAGTAAAAAAATTGACAATAATGCCTAAAAATTATCGCTTTGAAACACCCAATTTGGCTAATTTTAGAGCTATTGGAGTAAAAAAATGACAATTTAACGTTAATTTTAAAAGATGATTTTAATTATTTTATCTAATCGAGAATGAAGAGATCGTAATTAATAGAAATAGATTTAATTACAATTAAATCTAATTAATTACGAATAGAAACTAATTAAGATAATGAAATCCTAATTAAAATTCAAATATACTTCCCTTTTTAAAAAATTCAAATTTGAAAAATCCACCTCTTTAAAAAAATACCTTTTAAAATTGGGGACCCATTTTAAAATTAATCCCTTTTGGATTGTTCCCACTTGAAAAGATTTCCCACCAAAAAATTAAAAACAAGCCTTAAATAAATTTAAATGCCCACTTGGCTCGATGTAGCTCGTGGCTCGAGGTGAGGTCACTCGGTGGGCCGAGTGGTATGGGCTTAGGGTGGGTGGGTAAGGGCATACGGGTACACGAGTATAAGTGTGGGAGATCTAGGTGCAAGTGGCTCAGCGTGGAGTGGTGGATGAAGCCCGAGGTGGATGTGCAGGTCGTTGGGGTGAGGTAGAGAAGCCAGGGATGAGGCCACCACGCAGAGGAAAGCTAGAGATGAGCCAAAGTTCACTCCAATAGGTAGGAAGGCACGACTTGGCCATGCAGGGGAGAACCAAAGCCGAGACAATGACCAAGACGACTCAGGGCAGAGCCAAAACAGGTGAGAAGTTAGAAATCTCGGGGCACGAGTAGTTTGCAGGACAACGAAGGAAGAGAGGAGAGAAGGCTCGAGGGAAGAGAAAACACACCACAATGTTGCAGTCTGGGATAAAATAGAGAGCTCACCACAATGAAAACACAAAAAAAACACCCACATAATCTTTTAAAAAAACACGAAGGAGGTTCGTAGAACCTCGTTGAGGGCGAGTTGAAATAATTTGTGCACGAAGAAAAAAAACATCAGGCGGTGGTTCAACACGTCCACACAACTCGGCCCGCTTGCTTGGAGAAAAGGAGCCGAAGGCAGGTTGAAGATGAGCTTGGTTGGGAGTGGAATGAGCTCGGTTGTGAACCACAACACCATGCAAACCACAAATTTTAAACCTATATTCTACAAAACCACCATGCAAAAAACACAGAGACCAAGCAAACATAGATCTAAAAATTTTCAGTTTAATAAAATTTTAAAAAACCAGAAAATAACCTCTATTTTAACTGATCTACCAAATTTAGTTGCAGTTAGCTAAATGTAGCTATAAAACCCTTGAAAGCTTTAGGAATACCTGCACATGCATGAAGAACACAACAAAAAAACAACTTTCCAAGAACAACTTGTTAAGAACGTTAGCAAGATTCCAAAAAATGAATAATAGAAAAAACTTGCATGAGGAATGAAAAATGACACCAAGAGTAATCACAACTCAAAATAATGAGTGCATGTTTACCCGATCTCATCTCTGATACCATGAAAGAGTTTATGAGAATCGAATCGGAAATGATGCACCACGAAGTAGTTGCACTCCAATGGAATCATGATAGCTCTAGCATAATCGCAAGGATCGATCAACAATGGAAGAACTTTCTCAACAAAAACAAAGCTTGCACATACAGGAAAGACAAAGTGGAGTGTCTTGGCATTCTCATAAACATCAAGTGAAGGAGTACATATAGGGTGTTGAGTAACCCTAGTGCATTACACCAAAGCAAACCCTAAACCTAACCCATGTGAGATGACCCTCCATATGTGAGTGGGGGACACATAGGATCCCACACACCAACAGAAGGTATAACTTATATAGTGTGAATCTAGGGACAACCCAATAGCATATTATAAGAGGTTTCAACATCAATAACAAGATAAAAGGTGTATAATATTTGAGGTCCAACCTTTATTGATAACGTGATAGTGCTCAAAGGTTGTCTCTCACTATTATCATAACCACGAATAGTGATGATATTAGTTCCTAGACTTTCTTGATCATGTCCAAGGTAGTGTAAAAAATTCATGGAGAAAATATTCAATGTGGCTCCATTATCAATAAACACCATTTTGATTTTTTGATGGGTGATAAATGCTTGATATACAACAAATTATTATTTTGGATGTTTGGATTGAAAAGGCCATGAGGACCAAATGAAAGGATTGACTACTTGGTGAGAGATTGGAAATTAAATCTTAAAACTACTAATTGTTGATATCCTTAAAAACACGTGCCTCCAAAAGTGCACGAGTAAGAATGTCTTGAAGTGTCGATGATGACTTGAGAAAGTACATGAGTGATAATTATGTGATCATCTTTTACAATTGTTTGACAATATCATATGAATGGGAAGAAGACTTAGCATTGGATATTTTTGATCAATGATAGGTTGATGATTAGGCATTGAAGGTAAAGTTGATGTAGAGGGGAGATTGGACGTAGGTACTCAAACCTTCTTTTTGCGTTGTCATCGCATAAGTAGGAGTATTGATTTTTACGGTGGCTATGAAATGAGTTGTTTGATCAACAAAGGAAATAATGGAACTAAAATCAACATTGTTGGAGGATTGTCCCTTATCTTGAGATTTATCATTTTTATCATGTTTAGAAATTGATCCTTATATACCTTAAATCTCTAATTCAATGTGTTGGTATTTCACTTATTTTCAAATTTTATATCTCCATGATTGATTAAATATTGGATGTAACGACGGATTATCATACAATAATCAATAGAATGACCATTGATGTGGTGGTACTCACAATATTAAGATTCTTTATACCACATGGGTTTTAGTTTCCTTTTGTAAATGGTCACGTGATTTGATATGTTTCATATTAGCACTTGTTAGTTGGCGAAGGAAACTAGAAATAATTTCTCCAATACATGGAATTATCTCCGTCTAACATCATTGGGAGTAGCTTAATCTTTTCTAAAAAAATTAATCGGTTGGTTGTTTGAGTTAGTTGTTTTTTATGGTTGAATTTGCATGTTTTGAAAATGGTGTGTATCAATGACCCCATCATTTACAACATTTTGATTTTTATTGAATAATTTTTATTCATCATGATGTTGTTGATTGTCCTTATTGGCTTGATCTTTTGAAGGAGTTTTGATTAAAACCTTGGAAATGAGAACCCTTTCGATTTGTGTTCACTTTTAAATGGATTCCTTGAAGTTTTTAGGCAATACATCTGCATTTAGAATGAAAATGTTCACCAATTGTTTTTCATTAATCTAAAAAATATTGATATTTTAAAAACCCTAGATATTTTAGAGTCAAATATGATAAATAAGCAATAAAGTACATATTTGACACAAGAACTAAACTAAATAACTATGAAACCCTAGGTGAAAGAGAGGGAATAAAAGACTTAGATGATTTTGAAATTGATCATGAAGTATGCCGGACTAGAAGATTGATGAGTAGGAGGAGGAAACTATCACAACCGCACACAAAAAATTATGGAACAACCAGAATAAGTTGGACCAGAGCACTTGAAGTGGGTTAGGGGTTTCTGGGCACTATAGACTTCTTATGGGCACCTGTGTCTGTGCATAACCTCAAAAAACTATTTTCTTTTGTCACACCAATGTCACTAATATTTTGTGTTTGTCACATATATGTCGCACTATGTCCGCAAAATTCACATGTAACTTGCAAAACAAATGATCTCCTGCAAAATCCCAAAGCACATCAAATCATTAAAAAAAGATACAAATAGGGAGTCAAGCTGATCCCGTCAATCACTGAATGAGTGAGTTTACAACCAAGCACGAAACTACATTTGGACACCATGTAGATCTCATGTGTGTGTGTGTGTGCATGTGTGTGTGCACAAGAATCATGTGAGGTGTCTCTTGTGTAATATGTATTTGATAACAAGTAATAGCTAGATGTAACAATGTAAATAGATGTGTGGATGTCAAAATGAACTTCCCCTCATATGCATGTATGCAAAAATGTATTCCCTTGTCCCTTGAGGGAAACTAGATAGATGCTTCAATGCTCTTGAAATGCTTTTGGATGCAACCTTACGTGATAGTAATAGATGCTTAGAATTTAGTCCTTTATTATGGTCACATAGATTTATATTTATATAATTCCCTTGTTTGAATTTCGTAATTGACAACTAAAAGTTTGACCCGTAAGACAACAAGATGCCCAAAAGATAAAAGAGGCCCAAAAGAGGTGAGTAAGATTTAAAGAGGTCGGGGTGCCTGGAGGGGACGAAGGTGTCTGCAGATGCTAGCATCCTGGCTAGGCACTAGTTTCTAGAGTCAAGAAAGATAAAAAAGTGAAGAGTAGGCTAGGATGTGGGGTGTAAAATACCAAAGAGGAAACCAAAATGACACAAAAGAGGCCAAAGATAGATTTCAATTACTAGTTTTTTCGCTTAGGAATCATATGAATAGTAAAATGTGATTAGGACCTATAAATGTACCCAAAGTGCATGATTAAGTGTCTACATTTTCCCCCACTTTATGTTGTTGAGGGAATACTCGATAACATAAAGTAGATAAGAGATTCATTACTTGAGAACTGTGTAGATAGATGGCAAAATCATGTTGAAGAGAAAAGAAAAAGCGAGGAGTGATTAAAAATGAAATGTGGAAGCTAAGCTATTAAAGAGGAAGTGACCCTAGGGGTGAAAAGAGTAATATGTGTACCTTGATGTACCTAGTTTTTTTGTCATGCTTTTGTTGTCATGCTGATTGACTTTTGAAAACAATCCTTGATGACCTAGTTTTTTTTCATGCTTGTTCACTTGAGACTTTTCATGCTTGGAGGATGAACTATTGCTTCTTCTAAGGATGAACATGTAAAAAATAAGAGAAAAATAGTAGTCAAAGTCATGTATATGAAAAATTCGATACAAGTATGTAAAAATGCATGTAAAAGTATGTAAAAATATGAAAAGGAACATGTGCACCTGATCTTTGATGATTGAAAAGGATAGAAAATGTCTTGAAATGCTATAAAAGAATGATTTTTTTGGGAAATCTCATTTCAAGAATGAGTTTTTAGGGAGATCTCACACCAAGTGTGTGTTTTTGGGTGATCTCATGCCATGATAAAAGAAGTGTTGGGGAGAAAGGTCTAGTGTTATTATCATCCCTGACTGCTTCCCAAAATTTATACACCACTACAGATGGTGTGATCTTTCTTTTTCTAGTTTGATCAAGTTTGATTCAAGTATAAAGAGAAGAAAATGGAGATAGAATGCATTCTGATTGCTGGAGGATTGTGTCTGTGTTGTGCAAGTTCCATTGTGTAAACTGCTGAAATTTGTGATGATCTGAAAAAAGTGACTGTAACTACCCCTAGTCATAGGCACCCAAGAAGGGTCAGGAGCACCCAAGTGCTCATGTCTATATCTGGGTACTGGCATTTGTGTTGAATTAATGACCCAAATAAGATTTTGGGCCATTTCTATAACTATAGATTATGTTGTTTATATTAAACCGTGTGTTGTATTGAATCTATGAATTGTTAAATAGGGGGAAAATACTTAGTAAGTAATTGTAGAGAAACCACTCGTGAGAGAAAATTTTGTAAAATAAAGAAACAAATATTTAGACACAAGAAGAGAAAAAAAAGAAAAACAGACCAACAACTCTATGATTGTAAAAAAATTTGTTTAAATCGATATAATACTTTTGTGTGTGTTTTATTTGTGTTTCTGATTGTTTCTTTCCCTTATTGATTGCATTTGGTACTAAATTTTTCTAATAGTTTAGTATCAAAGAAAACAAAAGCTCAATAATTTTTGGGTTTGAGTTATTATTTTCTAGGTTGAGTTCTAATGGCTTTACAAAAGTAACTCTTGGAAACAACCCCAATATTTGATGGGAAGAACTATGAAATTTAGTGCATTAAAATGAAGACTTTGTTCTCTTCTCAAGAGCTATGGGAACTAGTTGAAGGAGGCTATACAAAGGTAGCAGACCAGTTGCATTTAATGCATTGACACAAGCATAAAAGAACGCTTTGAAGGAAAATAGAATAAAGGATGCAAAATATTTAAGATACATCCAGAATGTAGTCACTAATTCAGTTTTCCCAAGGATAGCAGGAACTAAAAACTCAAATCAAGCATGAGATACCCTACGGAATGCATATCAAGGTAATGCCAAGGTAAAAGTTGTAGGACTACAGATGCTAAGTAGAGATTTTAAAAATCTTCTCATGAAAGACTCTGAGTATATAAATGACTTCTTTATAAGGACTATGACCATTTTCAATCAAGATGATTACAAATTGTGATGTGGTAGAAGAACACATAATCATAGAGAAGCTATTGAGAAGCCTTCCAGCCATATTTGACCCAGTTGTGGTAGTAATAGAGGAGTCTAAGGACTTAAAACAAATGAGTGTTGATGGGTTATTTGCAAACCCATGAAAAGAGGATGAGTAGATCAGCCATCTCCTCCAATGAAAAACCCTTCAAAAAAATAAAAATGTTAGAGGAAGGGAGAGAGGAGCATATAATAGAGGAAGAGGAAAATTTAGCAACCAACAAGAAGGTGGAAGACATAGTCATCAAGAGCCACAAGCCAGAGGAAGCGAAAGGAGCAACAAAACTTCTAGAGGTGGTTCTTTACAAAGGTATGACAAATCAAATGTGCAATGCTATTACTACTAAAAGTTTGGACAATATTTAAGTGAATGCAAAAAGAAAGAATATTATTTAAGAAATCATAATCATAATGCAATCTTCTCAAATGGAAAAGAAGTTGAACCTGAAAAGAATGGAAATTTCTTTCTAACTTGCAATTTAGTTGACCAAGGAAATAAGCAAGTATGGTATTTGGATAGTGCTTACAACAATCATATGTGTGGAAGTAAAGAAATGTTTTGTAATTGTTATCCAAAATAAGCCCCTGCTTATTTTTGGTTAACTATGCCATTTTTCCTCCTTAGTGCTTCAACTTGAATTTTTGCATACTTAAATTGCTTAAGGATCTCTAAAAACATCTCCAACAGATAGGAAATTTCTTCCCCTTTCCAGAAAGGTAAAGAAGTCCTTCTAACTCCTAATATTTTGAAAGTTACGGGCCGATGGGCCTGGGAAGGCTTTTTTGCCCAAACATCTAGGCCTGTAGGTCGGGAAGGTTTTCCAACAAATTTCCAAGTTTCGGTGGGCCTTGGGGAGATTTTATTCCAAATATACGGACTTGTGGGCACCTGGAGGAATTTTTCCCAAAAAGGTAGTTGCAGGGCTCGAGGGAAATTTTTCCCAAGTTTCCAAGGGGACTTGCGAGGAAGCGGAGATGGTTTTGGCACTTTGGCAATTCGAATGGGAAAAAGTGTAGATTTACTTTGTTGGCCCATGGGCTTGAGGGGTCTATTGACCAATGAAAAAATGACAAGTGGTGAAGCTGTGGGTTTGTGGAGAGTTTCAAACTTTTGGCATTTTTCAGCAAAGATGGCTTAGTTTTCATTTCTGGCCCACAAGCCTAGTGAAGGTTTCTTTCGCTAAGTTAAAAATGCAAGTGGTGGAGAGTGTGGGTCTATGGGAACTTTAAAAAAATTTCAAACTTTTGGCAAAAAGGTACAATTTGCAGGCACGAACCGTAAACTGGAAGGTCTGTTGACAAATGAAAACATGACACGTGGTGGAAGTGGCGAAGGGGGTTGTGGAGATACTTTGAGTTTTTTGTCCCCTTTTTGCACAAAAGGCACAGTTTTCATTTTGTGGCCCAAGGACCCAGTGACCCTTCATCAAATAGAAAATTTACAAGTGGCAGGCTTGCGGGCTTGCATGGGGCTTTCATACCTTTGAATTTTTGTCATTTTCTGGCAAAAGGGGGCGGAATTCCAACTTTCGGCCCACGAGGCCTTTGGAGCAAAATTGCATGGAAGAGCTACAGGGCACAGAGGTGTTTTGGGATTTTTGCATTTTTTTGCAAAAAAGGGAGTGAGTTACACTTGCGGGCCCACGGATCCATTTTGAAGGTTGCATTTGGCATTTTTCATACGGATTCGTTTCAAAAATTCAAATGGTCATATCTTTCGAACCAGAGCTCCAAATGCGACAAAATTGGTACCATTGGAAAGATCTCGACCTCCTCTATGCCATGGGAGCATAAAATATTGTTTTTTGTAGGATCTTGTGGGTGAAAAGTTAAAAACATCTTCTTCACCCTTAATGTGTGATCTGATTGCTTGAAATGATCAGATTTTGATCAATCCCGCCATTTTCTCTTCTCCAAAGCATGCAAACATCATGAAAATCAACTAGATATCTGATTTGGTGGGTAAGGACTTGGAAAATTTATTTCACACATTAATATGTGATCAGATTGTTGCTAAAAGATTAGATTTTGTTAGATATGTCATTTTCTCTTCTCCAACACGCAGACCATCATGGGGAACCGATTTGACAGCTTGTGGGTGGATTTGTAGGCTTTGATGGCTGGTGGTTGGGATTTTGAATTTGATTTCCCATTTCCCTCTTATTTTCTTCTCTCTACTTGATCTATAAATGTAAGAGCTCGAGCTCATTTTTAATGTTGGATATTTTTTCTCTGCCTCTCCCGTTTCTCTTGTCTGTAAGTGAAGTTGTGGAATTTTAGACCTCCCAGTAGCTCTGTAATACCAGATCCATCCTCTTGGGCAATGTAATGCATCGTATCCAACATTTGGAGCAATAATACGAGTCTGTGGATGATTTTCAACCCTATCTCTTGTTCATTGCATCCTTTCTGATCTTTCATTGCATTTTGGTTATCTATGCATGGTGAAAGTATTACATCTTCTGATCTGTGTCTTTTGGAGAAAAGATGTTCTTCATTCCTTGTTGCATCACCTCTATTAGTCTAGGTTTTATTTTCCTACATTCTCTTACTCTGTCTCCTTGGAAAATTAGAATAAGTTTTAGGATTAGAAACCTCTGCAATCTGAATGCATGCACCTGAACAGAGGAATAAGAACCAACTTTCTCTGGAGGTCTATCCCAAGTAGCAAGTCCCACAACTTGGGGATAGTACCCATGTTACACAAATTACACTGAATGCTCCATTCAAACTGGAACCCATTCAGGGGTGTTGTAATTTGGTGATAACAGTAATATAGATGAAGCAATTAGATCTCAAGTGAAGATGGGAATAGACAATAAGGTTCTTGTGATTGGTAAAGGCATTGTATCCATTCTCACCAAGCTAGGAGATAAAAATCATATTCATAATGTTTTCTACATGAGGATTGAAGTATAATCTTCTCAAGTATTGGGTAGATTGTACAAAATGGATATAAGGTGATGTTTGAAAATGGAGAATGGTATACATATGAAAAATGTGGAAGAAAAAAGTTGATTGCAATAAAGTGTAGATGACACGAGAACAAAATGTTTCCATTAAGGATGCATAATACATGTGCAACAAAATTCAAAACAATAGTCATTTATCAATCTACTCTATGACATCTCAGGTATGGGATCTTGAGTTTTGGTGGATTAAATGTTCTTTATAACAAGAAAATGGTTAGAGGGATGCCTCCTATTCAATAATAGACAAGGTTTGTGAGGCATACATATTAGGGAAGAAACATAGAAATGTTTTTCCCTCAGGTAAATCATGGAGAGCAAGCTCACCTCTTGAGCTAATAGATTCAGCTTCTCATAACAAGATGTCTTAAATGCGTTACGAGGAAAACTAAATTTTTATTTTCTCTTAGCACATCCTCCCATAGTTACCTTTTCACAACTATTAATAAATTATAATGTTGTTAAGTATACCATCTATGGCGATAAAATCAAACTTGGGCTCTTATTTTCTTAAGATAGAAGTTTTCATCGAGTGAAATGATTTAAGCTCATCCTAATATTTTATTTTTCCTATGCTAAAAAGGATTGCATGAGAAGGATATTTATGCACAAGTTTTATACTAGGGTTGGCTATTTTGTTTAGATTTCTTTGCTACATTTTCAAGTTAAATAACATAAAACACTAGAGATTTCATCATAAATTTCATGACGAGAAGGAAATATAAGATGTCAAATTCAATTTCATTTAACATATATATAAAAATTTTACCATAAAAATTTGGAATCAAAATAACACTGATGTTTAAATGCACATATCTCTTAAACACTAACATCTCATAAATATTACAAAATTTCAATAATAAAATTTTCAATACTTCACAAAATGTTGATTTAGCCTCTAAAATTTCATTGTTTCAAATAACATGCAAAAATGATATTTTTAGTGACACTTCACCTCCTCCAAGTCTCGATACCTGCAACCACCACATGGTCAGCAAAATGATGGCATGGCATCCACCTAAATCTAACATAATTATCATTTTTAGTTTTCCATTTACATAATAATAATAATACACACACAACAAGAGAGGGTTAGGGACATATATTCATTTCATTTCTTAACTAAGGGAGGAGAGAGAAAGAGATAGGAAGAGAGAAGAGAGAGAAACACTATTTTTGAAAAGTCACATTTCACACAACAAGCCACAAGAGAGAGTTTCATATAGTTATTTATAAGTTTCAATAAGTTTTCACAACGATTTATTGTCTTGACTAGGGTCCTACGACCTTATTTTACATTTTCTACTAGTTGTAAAAATGTCTAATTTTAGCTCAGAGGCTAAGGGACCACATTCAAAAAATGTCCCCCGATGGGAAAATTCACAATGGTTAAGTTCCTATGTGTACAACTATATACCAAGAATTCATAGGAACTGATGAAATTCAAATGCAAACGGTTTACAATTGGCGGCTAGTTTTCTAGGGCGATCGGTTGTAATTGGGCTAGTTGTAACAATAACCAATTTTAACTTGAGGGACAAGAAACCTCATCTAAAAAATGACTTTCGATAGATAGAAACTCCACATGGAAAGATTCCTACATGCTCTCCTATTTATGGATAATTTATCGGAGTTGACGGAACTGAGAACTAGAAAATGGGTTACAAATGACGATGGATTTTTGGAGCCACCGGTAGTAATTGGTCTAGTTTGACCTAGTCAAACAACAACCGAGGGCCTACAAAACCCCTTTAGAAAACTAGCTAGAAATGTGTTGTTCACCAAACACAAGGTTGTAAGTGATTTTATGGTAGAAATAATAGAGGTTTATGAAGGCGGGTAAGCATTCCTTCACTCAAGGTCCAAATGGTGAGATGAAACGAAAACCAACTTTTTAGTTTTAACAACTTCCTAAAAGTGCAAAATGGGTAACATGGCTCCTAGAGGGGTGGTAAAGAGAGCAAAAATGGTCAATTGGGGTTGATATAAGGCTCGATGTGACTCTACACATAATGAGGAACACATACAATGTTTGACATCTCTTTTATAGGGCTCAGAATGTTGTTTTGCAAGTCTCTCAATATGGTGTATTTTTCTAATTTTGAAAGTAAATAGAAATGGTTATTTTAGTTGATGAATCATCTAACTCCCACCAGTTCCCACAGACATGAGCACCTATTTATAATACCCTGGGTTAGAAATGTATAAGGTTGTGGTAGTAATCACGGTTTATGGTCAAGGTATAAATTAGTTATGTGAATTACAAGATAGAGTTTCATTGTTTTACACTAAAAGTTTAGTTAAAATATCTAGTTGTATAGTAATCTAAAGCTTTAATATTTATATGTTATCGCAAAATGAAAAACCAAAATTATGGAAATTATGAAAGATGTAGGTAAAGGAGACCATACCTAAAAATACTAGCATTTGTAGTGCAAGAGGTTCTCCAGGTGGGTTCACCCACATTCCGCAAGACTCCAACTCTCTTTTAGCATTCCTTCAAATAGTTCACGTGAATCCACAACCCCTCCATTTTGTACCATTTAAGAAAACATCCAAGGCCATGTATGTGCTATCCCACTAAGCATGATGAACCCCACTAAACCAATGAACTTCCATAAAATCAACCAACTCGCTATACTCCAACCAAAGAAACTCACTACATAAAACATGTCATCATTCAAACAAATTAGCCCCCACCAACATAGCACCTTCAATATTCAAAATCCAATACACCTTGCTAAAAACAAAGCCAATGTGGTTGAAACCACTTAATATGTTATTATCCTTTCCAATAAACACTTTCAAGGTGTGACCGAAACCCCAACTTACCAACTTCAACGCTATGCAGTCCCAAGATAATGAAGTGTCCAAACTACCATCAGGTCATATGCTTATGCAGTCCTTTCACCTATCCACAATCCCCATTTACACAAAATATTAAGGATACTGACAATGGCCGTGGAGAATGGCTTCCCCCTACTAGTCACATTTTCTTGGAATATTCAATGGCATTTAAACAAAATGGACCATTTCATGCATATCCGGCTATGATGGCACTCCATGAGATGAAATCTAGCAAAGGTATTTCTTTGCAAAACCTTTAGCCTCCTCATAAACACCATTATGAGCATATTAAGCAAGTAACACATTTCCAAGAGACCACATTTTTTTATTTGGGTAATATGTAAAATAGTTCACGTGGCTTGAGTTATCTTTCACATTTTCATATCAGTCAACCAGAGTACTTACAACTGTAATGCCTTGGAGGCATCTAGATCTAGGTTTCAATATCTTGTTTGGCATTAGTAAGGGAAATATTGGAAAGGATGAATGTGAAAGGAAAAACAAAGAGTTTTTATGCAGAGGAAGATTGAAAAGGAAAAACTTGTAGAGAAATAAGTGGAAAGGAAGGAAAGGGATCTTTCAACACCTTAATCAAATTAATAACTACTCAGGATAAAAGATAAAAGAGAAGGAAATAATGAAGTGATAACTATCATTTATAGTGAGAATGGTGCTACCATGGTTATAGTGCACACAACATATGTGCACGTAAGTAAAGAAAAAATCAATACAACTAAACACTACGCTGCATGAAGCACCCCCTCAGCATCAATCTCCTTCTTCCTCAGCTGAGCGAAAAATAGTATTTCTCTCTCGGAGGAATTTGAACCCATTTTAGATACAAATATAGATCCAAATAAAAAAATTAATATAGTGAGAGTAGGAGGTAGTGTTTTACACGTTTATCTCCATGTACAAGGATGATCTAACCCACGATGGGACTGATTTAGGGATGGCTATAGCTGGGGCTCCATTGAGTACAACCCCATCACACTACCACATCATATCCTCACTGCAACAATCTAATTACTTCCAAAATTTGCAGCGTTGCCTTGGGTTTCAACGTGGTGAACACCTCAGGATCACAATTAAAGTGCTTGTATTATTATTCAAGGAAAATGACAGGTCTGGAAAGGTGTTTGGGATGTGTCACTCTCCATCTCATTCCGAGCCCCAAATACTAGACTTTCTTCCCACCAACACATGGTTGTCAATTTACATATTATTACATTATTTTCAAAATTCACCAAACATTTATAGCTTATTTGGAGGGGGTACTACATATTTTTAGCAGTGATCCTATTTATTTTGAAGAAGCAATTAAAGATAATAAATAGTGTGAAGCAATGGATGATGAAATGCATGCAATAGAAAAGAATCAGACATGGTAGCTAGTATATCTTCAAAAGGAAATCAATTCATTGGAGTCAAGTGGGTTTATAAAACCAAGACTACTCAAGAAGACAAAATTGAAAGATAGAAGGAAAGATTAGCTGTCAAAGGCTACAAAAAAATCCTGGATGTGATTATAATGAGATATTTGCTCCAATAGCAAGGCTATAAAATGTGAGAACAATTATTTCCATAGCTTCTCATCACAAATGGAAAGTCCATCAAATGGATGTTAAATCAAATTTTCTTAATATAGTTTTAGAAGAATAAGTGTATGTGGGCCAACCACCTGGTTATGAAATCTTAGGCCATGAAAGAAAAGTGTGAAAGATGAAAAGAGATTTGTATGGACTGAAATAAGCACCAAGAGATTGGTATAGTAGGATAGATTCCTATTTAATAAGAAATGGCTTTAGCAAAAGAAATAGTGAGCCCACATTCTACATCAAAGCAAACGATGGTGAGATTTTAATTGTTGTTTTCTATGTAAATGATTTAATTTTTACTCGAAATGCAAGCAAGGAAATTGATGAATTTAAATCAGACATGAAGAAAGAGTTTAAGATGACTTATTTGGGATTGTTCAAGTATTTTCTTGGAATTGATGTCAAACAAACAGAGCATGGCATTTTTTATACATCAAAAAATGTATGCAAAATAATTTTTGCAAAAATTTAGAATGTTGGATTGCAAACCAACATCTACACCAATTGAATTAAGTTTGAAATTGACAAAATAAGATTGCAACAACAATGTGGATCCTACTAGATACAAGAGCTTGATAGGAAGCCTAATGTACTTTATTGCTACAAGATTAGACATCATGTATGCAGTTAGTCTAATTTCCAGATTTATAGAAATACCAAAGGAGACACAATGGAAAGCAGACAACCGTATTTTGAAATATGTGAATGGAACAAAGAATTATGGAATTTTATATGCTACTAATAATGATTTTCAATTCATTGGATATACAGATAATGATTGGGTAAGTAGCCTGGATGATAGAAATAGAACATCTGGATATGTGTTCAATGTTGGATCAAGATCCATTTCATGGGCTTCAAGAAACAATCAGTAGGTTCATTGTCCATTGCAGAAGTAGAGTATATTATAGAAAAATCAATCACTTGTTAGATGATATGGCTAAAACGAATCCTCTCATATTTGTAAGAAAAGCAACAAGGAGGTTATGTGATTTATTGTGATCAATGTGTCTTCTATTGCATTATCAAAGAATCCAATTTTTCATGGAAAAAGAAAGCATATTCCAATCAAATATAATTTCATTTGTGAATTGGTTGAGAAAGGAGAAATTGAGCTCAAATTTTGTAGGTCAGAGAAGCAAATAGCTGATATTTTTACCAAACCGATGTCAAAGGAAAGGTTTGAGCATTTGAGAGAAAATTTGGTTATCATAAATGGACCATCCAGCTCTAGAGACTAATTTTTGTTTGGATCGAGATTAAGTTGGAGTGTCATAATTAAATGTAGATAATATCGAGCCCCACAAAGAAATATAAACTTCACCCTCTCGCTCCACCAACTACTTGCTGTCGTGTGTTAATTTTTTGGGCCGTTATTATTATGTCGTTGCAGCTTTTTAAACTGCCCCCACATTTTCCCTGCTACTTGTTACTATTCCATGACCCCTCCCTCATATTTCTTCCCACGAACATGAAAGTTCCAAGGTTTTATTATTTTGAGGGATATTATTGGGTCCGCCTTTTATGGTGGGTTGTGGTATATGTGTGTGTCCCTAGCACATTAAAATATATGTGGGAATATATATTATTTTGGGTCCATTCATTTTTGGTAAAGGAGAAGTAGTTCTTTAATATTGGTAAGTATATATTTTTATATATATTTATAGAAATGTTTTAAATTTAAAAGAGGGGATATATATATATATTTATACAACAACATAAGATACACATAGAAAATAGAAAGATAGCTGCAACTCAAAGGAAAATAGAAAGAGAAAGAGGGAAAAAAATTGTAGTAGTATGTGAAGAAGAAAAGGGAGAATACAAGGGGAAAATATTTAGCAAGTAATTGTAGAGCAATAGCTCATGAGAGAAATTTTTGTAAAATAAATAAAGAAATATTTGGACACAACAAGAGAAACAAAAGTAAAACAAAGAAGTGACTTTGTGATTGTAAAAGTGTTTTTTTGTTTAAATCGAATATAATACTTTTGTGTGTGTTTTATTTGTGTTTCTGATTGTGTCTTTCACTTACTGGTTACATTTGGCACTAAATTTTTCCAACAATCTTGCTTTGAATAAAAAGGAGATAATTTAGCTTTTATTGAATAAAACTTTGCAGAATACCATTTTTTAAAATAAATGTTTTCCCGCATTAGCAGTGAGCGCGGTCCAAGGTTTGTCGATTATGGTTGTTAACCCGAATGAGATGAGTCTAGATTTTCTTTGTAACATATGTTCCCTTGTATCTAATTTTTTTTCTTCCTTTTGTGTTTGGCTTGTTTATAAGGCAGTGTTACCACCACACTTATTTGGTATTGCACAAATCGAAGGTGCTTATGATTGGAGTATATCACTTGTTGCAAGGTGCTCTTTGGAATGAACTCAGCTCCTTGAAAAAGATATTGCTCGGAGATTCTGAGTCAGGGGTGAAATCAAGCTTTATGTTTTTAAGATATAGGGTTTTGAGCCCAAACAAAATGTTCACTACTATATTGTCAAGGGATATCTCTAGTATAAAATCTAAGATATGGATTTTTTTTGGTTTACCACTTTGCAAAGATCATATTGATTGAGATATTCAAGGAAATAAATAGGTTTGAAGGGGAATGAGCTAGGTGAAGCTTTTAGGATGGGATCGGTTTGGTTGAGGGTATGTTGTAGGCCAGTGCATTGCTTACTTGGTGTTTAAGTCAGCTCGGTTTGAGGGATGGGCTTGCAGGATCTCGAATTTGAAATACAATTGAGTGAGGGGTTACGAGATCCGAACTCAAGTTTGTAGGGTGTAAGGAATAATAAGAGGTTGAGTTGTTCTTGACACCAAAGGAGGGCACTAAACTTTCTTACAAGAGTTGATCTAGGAGGAGCTAGAGTGATCGAAGATGAGTTGGGGTAGGAGCTCAATAGGGATGAGCTAATAGAGATGAGATCAGTGTGAGGAATGCATGGATGGAACTTTTGTTGGGTTATAAAGTGCAAAACGACGAGATGAATCAAAAATATTTTTCGAGGCTAATGTGACTTGGCAGGGGCTGTAATTATGCGCAGAGGTCGGGAACTGGGGACCCAATGGTTATCTTCTATACGGGTAAATTTGCAAGTACTCTAAGGACCTTAAAATGCTATAAATTCAAACTTAATCATCACCATTTGAACCTCAAACATAAAAAAACAACAAATATGAAACTTGTACATAGAAGAAAACTTAATGGGACCGGCTATGGGCCAGGGAGTACCTGGTGCTCCACTAAAATTTTTTCCCCTGAAACAACTTTTTTCAAATCTACACAAAATGGAAGTTTTTTTTATGACACCTTTATCAACTCTCTCTCCTCTCTCTCATCTCACAAGATCAACAACTTGCATTGTTGTTTTGATACATAATGATAAAAACCAGAAATAAATATGTAAGACATAAAATTGATCATTTTTTATTGAATGAAGTTGCAATGTATATAGGCATTGAACAAATTTTTACAACGAGTTACAACACATTATCACATGAGACCAATCTCCATAATATAAGCATATGACTAAAACTTACTAGTTAACCAAACTAGACAACTGATCCCTTGATTGAACTAGCAAAAAAATGAACTAAGAGAAACTAAAAGTTACATGAACACTCTCAAATGTGCATTATTATCCAAATGAATAAAATAATAAGCACTAAATTAACTACTAAAATGCTAATTTTAACAAATCTTATCTTGGGTCTAGATTTAATAATGACAGTATGATTTTTTAGGTGAAAAAGAATAAAACGAGGGGATTTGGTGGTCTCTAATGTGGAATATGTGTGTTTGATTTGGGGTCTCATTGGGCCCTTCGCATTGAGAGGTGTGAGCAACATTTCATGCTAATTCTTCTACTTTCCACATACCCTCAATCTTGTACTCCTTCCTTAAAGTGGGATCTACTTTCCACATATCTCCCTTCACTAGAAAAGCATGTATCTACCATTAACAGGAAAATCATCACTAATCATGGTATGCTTATTTTTATGGTAACAACAACAACTTTGTGTTTCTTTATGAAATATCATTATAATTACCCATCTAGAGATGTGCCCCTCCTCTCGTTGTGTGAAGAGGATGCCTTTGAAAAATAATTTAACAAAACAACTCCAAAGCTAAAAACATCCTCTTTTCTATCAATCGATTAGTAGTGTAATATCTACAAAACCATAATAAATCATGATAATATTACAGATAAGATCTCCTTACATTAAAAAAATATATTGTATGGAAGAGATATATTTAATTTCAAATTTACTAATTCTAATTTTAAAATATTTACTCAGGATCTAGGTATCCAGTAGTTCCCTTAACAAGTGTAGATATGTGAGTAGCTCCTTCCAAAGTACCCATCTTGGAAAATCCAAAATCTACCACTTTTTCCTCCATATGATAATTTAGCAGGATATCAGAGGTATTCACATCTCTGTGAATAATTCATGGCTTGCATCCTGTGTGTAAATACTCTATCCCTACACAATTATTTCTCAAAGGCCATTTCTTAATGTTATAGACTGTGAAAACATTATGCCTTTAATGCTCTAGCCTTGTTTGTAAGTGATGTTGCTTCACTAACCTTGGGCAACATCTAAGGTAAATTTGATCCTTGTTTCCCAGTTAAGGAGTTTTTTAGATGAGTTACGGCCTGAATGCACATGTTACACAATCTGTCATTATAAATATTAAATGTTGTGATCTATAATTCAATTGAGAAGCTATGTATTTTACCATCGAGACACTGTCATAGGTCCCCATTGGACATGTACGCATAGATTAGAATGATATTCTTCTCCTCATTGCAGTAGCCAATGAATTTCAATAATTTCTCATGGTTTAATCTAGATGACATATCCACCTGCACTGCACTACAAGTTACAAGTATCCATTTTTGTAATGACATATTATTTTATTATTGAAAAAATAAAATATAACATCTTACTAATCCAAAAATAATATTCTATGCACCTCGTGAAAATTCTATGGCACTTTGATGTGATCTATCATCTAAATAATTGATTCTTACTTCCCTGTCTTGAAGCCAACCAAGGTAAACTGGTCCATATCCTCCTTTTCCAATCTGCATTCGAAATCCATAGTCATCTCTCTCACCTCGTGATAACTGTATAAATGTCATCCTTCCATTTTGACAAGATCCACATGTATAAGCATTGTTTATGTCTTCCTTGATGTGGTTATCCCTAGGATATGGTAAATACCACGTGAATATATATAAGGTATTTTTTATTGTCAATTTTTGGGTCAATATGCTTTGTAAAAATAGGGGTATTTGTGAAGTAGTGTATAAGGGATATTTAATATTTACAATTTTGGGTGGGTATGTTCTCTAAAGATAGATATATTTTTGAACAAGTATATATGAAGTATTTTTTATTTTTAAATTTTCAGCATGTAAGCCATGCAAAAATATGGAGTTTGTCTTAGATAGTAAATTCTAAAAATAAAGGATAATATTTGAAATCCTACATATGCACACGTTTTGAGTATGTTTTAAGCTAAAAAAAATGATTACTTACATGTTATGCTCCGAAGAGGAATGGCATTGCTTGATTTCATCCATTTAATCAAAACCGATATTACTATAGTGAGAGTTGCAATTGTTGCAACACTGGCTATTACCACCCACACAACCACATTTTTCTTCTTACATATTTTAAGAGGATCATTGCAAATATTGGATTGGCACACCATATTATTTCCATCAATAATACAATATCAAAGACAAGAACCTCACTAAGCAGTAGATAATTTTATTACTTTGATGCAAGTACAAATGTTAAATAAGGAAATTCAACCTTAAATTCAGATTTACTTTTTGTTGTTTATCTGTCAGACCTATAGGCATGGATCCACTTAGATTATTATCTACCAAATTCCTAAGTTTAAAAGAGAAAATTATTCCTAAGTTGGGTCATTTAATCCCTATGGGTTATATTTTCCATGATAATTTAACTTAGTAACCCTATATAAACAAGTCAAACTCACCTCATTTGATAACCTAACATTCTCATGAACTCCTATTGCAAACATTAGCACTAAAGGAACCCAAGGCTCTCTAAATCTCACCAAATCTTATTGAAAATCAATAGGGCATAAATAACTATAGGTCTTGTTGGTGAAATAATTTTTCGTGTTGAAAATTATGTGTTTCCAGTAACACTCATGGGGCTACACCCCTCCTTATTGTGTATGGGAGGCTCCCATTATTGAATGTAAATTATCCTAATTCTATCTAAATTTTGCACGGTGGATAAAAAGGTAGGAGATCATACAGAAAGACTTAACTAAACCTATGGAAAAGTTCTTGTATAGGGTACAAGGGAGGAAATTGCATTGATGAACGATAAAGGAGAGAAATTAGGAAAGAGAAGGTTCTTGTTGTGAGTAAGCACTACTAGAGTTCACAAATAATAACCGGAGTATATCCACATTCAATTAGAGGAAAGAAACAATTTAATCCATTAGCGAGACCAACAAAATAGATACACATAATTCTTTAGATTCATCAATCAAGGATACAAAGTTCCTTCTTGATCACCATGCTTGCAAAGTGTAGGATAGAGAGAAATGAGGAAAATATGAGAAAAGGAAATATAATAAATGTACATTTTATTTGTTGTGTATTTGTGATACAAAGCTCAACAACCATACAAAAATTCACAATTTCTATAGAGAACTAAACTTCAAGATCTAGGATCTAGGATCCTTTAGAATGGAGTATCCATTCTAATTTATAGCATTGTGGATTGCCTTTTCATCTACCCCCCACATGCCTCTTCAAGTTATCATTCAATTTTTGACTTTATATCTTCCTAAGAAGTGAAGAAAATAAGTTACCTTTTTATAAATCAAAGGTACTTTTACAATTCAACTTTAGAAAGTCACTTAGGTGAATGAGACAAATTACCATGATTACATACAATGATGAATTAGAAGAGGGAAAGAAGAAAGAGGGAGAAAGACAGAGGGAAGGAGTTGACTAATTTTATGAAAAACAATCCTTCTAGTGAAAAATTTCTGATTCATGATCCCTGACAAAGATTTTCTGGAGTGGGATCCTATCCTTTGAATTCCTTACTAAATTGAGCTACCATAGGTGTTAACTTGTCTTCCTCTAGAATGGTAATGAAACTCAATACTTTGATAAATTCCTTTAGAACATCATTGATCTTCTTGCACTGATAAGACCATCCTTTGATATCTCTTTAAATGTTAGAGATACATACTTTGACGCTAGTCAGGGACTCTAAGGTATATTTATTGAAGGAGAAAGAGTCATCTTCCTCTTTCTTGACCAATTCCTACAGGAAACAAGGAGTTCTTCTGATGATGAATCCTCGGTGAGTGGAAGAAGTCCAAGTCTCTAAACACATTTTCACACATCATTCAAAACCACAAAATCCTCCAATTTTCTATAGTCAAGTTTGGAGATGGCATCTTCTATCATACCGTATCTTTCATCTATGATGTGGACCAAAATTGGGAGAAAAATTCTCGTAAATTGATGCAAACACATTCTTACTCATGAGGGTGTGAGAGTCGAAGGATTTCATCTCATACACAAGTGGGAAAACCTCATCCCATTGGATCTTATATTTTTCAATCTCCTCCCTCACTTTCTTCACTTCTAACAAGATGGAAATAGTGTACTTGATTAGTGAGAGTACCTCTAGAAACATTTTTTTCCTTTTTCGATAGTCTTCTCAATCCACTTCTCGTTAGCCTTCCCCTGCATCATATAAACCAATGATTTCTTGATGAAATTGGGGTCAAAGCTATTGATTGGAGGAATTTATTCCATGGGGAGTAAAGGTACTAAATTGGGATCCAAGAAAGGTTGAATTTTGAGAATTGAGAGTTTTTATCTAGTCTTCTGATTACTCAATTTCTCTCTTGTACTCTTCATTCCAATAAAGGACTTGGTAAGAGGATTCCTTGAACAAATGAGAATCACCCTCATGATAATCTTGACCTAATGAGATGTAGATCAACCCATAGTCTGATGGAGTCATCTCCTTGATAGATTTACATTCTTATGCCTAGCAACTTCTACGTTTTGGTTACATGAGGTTCTATTGAAGAAGTGGGAAGTTGTCAGGCCTTCTTCCTTCACTTGGATTTCAAGGTTCTTGAGATTACTTTGAGGTCAGGAATGATAGCTTGCTTTGTTTTTCTTGGTTAACTTTCAAGCAATTCTTGAATCCAAGGGAATGGCTCTTTAGGAGTTGACATGATGTTGCTTTCCCAAGAACTTTCGGGAACTTGATGCAATATCACTTCTTTTTCATTATGGGAAAGATCTATCCTTGGGGAAGACATACCTGGATGCTTCTGAAGAGAAGGATGCTGCAATGGATCACTCTTTCTTGACTCAAGAATTTATGTGGGATATACAATGAGCTTCGTCTTCTTATGAAATCTCTTGGAATATTGAATCACTTTGTGCTCTTTATTCATTATCTTACCTTTTGAAAACTCATTCTTAATAGTTCTTAGTTGATTGTTTCACCTTTGTAGGACTGATCATGATATTTGATGCTTGATCCAGTGTTACTATTATGCCAAGGTCTCCAAATGAAGCTTGGATGGTTTATCATTCTCACGTACAAGGTTCCCAAGTGAACATCAATTATCTAACTTTGTCAATAAAATAATATCTTTGAAATGAAATTAGATTCATGGATGCTTGTACATACCTCATATATAGAAAAGGATGAGCTCTTGATCCTATTAGAACTATAATATTAAGTGTATCATAATATATATTTTATGTTTAAATAATATATAATAATTTATATTCTTATTATTTAAATATTAAATTTATAGTAGGTGTGGGTTAATTTAATTAACTAACTAATTAAATCGGTGTGTGCCCCATCACTTAATAAGGTCATAACCCTTGGGTTATTTAAATATGACCATAGGTCATATTCAAGACATCGAATCAATCGATCATAGATCAAATAATAATATTCAAATATGAATATGAAGGTAAATCCTATAAAAATAGGGAATAGAAGTGAGCATGGAGTTACTGGACTGGTGGATGTAAAAGTTTCCCACTTAGTGGATTTATTCTCCATGGGTTTTACCCATTTAGGGTTTTCCTCATTATATACAATGTCACTATGTTTTATGTGTTATTTACTTTTGTTTATGTTGTTTACATTTACATTTATTCATAATGTTAAACTTCACATTTAATAAAGTTAATTTATATCTTTTCCACCCCTCGTCCTGACATGGTACTAGAGCGGGATTAATACATTAATTTAATCCTAATAACTTAAGGTTGTAATGGTTGGGAAGTTAGGAGGTTAAGTTATTTGGAATTCTATATAACCCCCCCCTTCCTCTCCATATGGTGGGATTGGATTTTGGTTGTACAGGTGGAAAGACATTTGAGATAACCCATGCCCTGAAAATTAAGGTAAGGGTAATAAAATTTTGTGAAATATTTTATATAGTTTATATAGTGTGTAGGGAATTCAAGAAATCAAAAAGGAAAAGTAAAAATTCAAGTGAAACTCGAGTTTACAGGGGAGAAAAGATTTGACAAAATAGGTTTTTTAAGTTTTTTCATTGGTTGGGTAAAAATTTTTGTCCCCTGGTAATATATAATATTTTACATTTCACTCTAAATTCTAAATTTATTCCATGTCCTAGATAGGGCCTATGTGAATTATTTTGCACCCATAGTTTAATATAAACTATAATATTTGTATAGTTTTTATAAAATCTTTTGTATTTTATAAAAATATATATATATATATATGTATATGTATGTATGTATGTATATGCATGTATGTATGTATGTATGTATATAAACTATATAAAAATCTAAACCTATGGTTTATATTACCTAAAACCGATTCTATATAAACCTAAACATAATCCATATAACCTAAAAACTAACCACACCATAGATATAATAAAAATATATATACAAATATATTAGGGGCAGCCCCCTCCAAACCGCCCCCTCATAACTACGTGCTAAGTGAAATTATCTGCATACACCCTATGAAGCCCCCTCACGTCTCGCCACGTGTCCCTCCCAGACCTTCTCACCAAAGTCCTACAGAGGACCCCCCTCTCTTTTGCATAGGGAATAATCCCACATGGGGGCAGCGACAGGAGTGTAAAGGATTTATAAGCCTGAGCATGGGAGTTTGGTAGTGTGACTACGATCACACCACCCTATTTGGAATATAGGACTGTGGAAATAGGAAAATTCCCCAAAATATAAAAAACAAAAAATGTAAACTAGATAAATCCAATTCAAAACAAAGTACACACACATAACACATCATATATTGTGGTTCACCCAATGTGGCTACGTCCACCAAAGATAGAGATCTCATATATTTAATAATGAACAAGAGTACAAATCAACTCTTCCCACAAGAGTACAATACATCTCTTCAAGAGTATCTCCTCTTCCAGATCTCTAAATGGATCTCCATGAGTGCACTACAACCATGTCTCCAAACCATCACTCAGATATCACATATCAAAAACTATTGCATCTCTGAACTGCAACCAAGCTCTCATGTGAATATGCAAACAATACCTCTCACATGGGTCTACTAATGTGCAATCCTAATGTTCACTAAGAAGTAAGTTTGTCTCTCCATCACTGCATCAACCTGTGTAGACATGAAGACAACCTCCTATACAATTCTAGATCTACATGGATCAACAATACATCATGATCTCATGGATCTAGAATACAAGATCTCACCAACACATGGATCTAACGATATAAGACTAGATCTACATGGATCAACAATACAACATGATCTCATGGATCTACAATACAAGATATCATAACAACCTGTGGATCTACAAGAAGAAACCCTAAGTGTTTGCATATTATTCAAGCCATTACAATGAGACAATAACTATTCAAAGAAAATATAGTAGAAGACATTAACCTCTTCTCACCATTAGATGTATTTGCTATTTCCTTCAGTCCTACTTCTCTCCATGGAAGATTTGTCTTCATGTAACCTTATTTTTCTTCTTCTTCTTCTTATTCATTATCTCTACTAAGGAGAATAAAGGATCTTTCTTTATCCTCTTACAAGGATGATCAATCTCACATTCTAACCCTAGCTTTAATGCTTATATAAGCATATACAAACTTAGGTCAACTTAGCTATGCAATTACAACCATTAGATCAACTTTATAAAAAATTACATCTAATTCCCGCAACTTAAATAAAGTGATCACACACAAGAAACCGATGCCGGTCCCAAGGTGACTGACCCCAGTTATTGTGTATTCTAGCAAGGTGTAAAACATGTTATCTGTGAATCAATTCAGCTTCACAATCTCAACAATCTCCCACTTGGAGATAAATGGATGAACCCGTACATGTAATTGTACATCTCCATCCTCTACATACTGTGAAGACCATCTATTCTTTACTTCAACAATTTTCTCAAGTAATCAAGAAGATTAAACCATCTTCTAAAAACAAGAACATAAAAAACCATGACTTACCATATACCTAAATGAAGCTACTACTGATTCGTGATACCTAAGTTATCCATACAGCAAGCGAGCACTGAATGAAAACACCAATCCTCTCATGAATCCAAGTCACCATGACTAATCATACCTGTAAGAGCTCCCACTCATACTGAAGTGTTGAGCTTCAATCACAATCATAGCCATACCTATAAAATCAGCCATGTTCTCCAACCATCTATCCATGTCTCCATGTTACCACCAATACAACTGACCAAAGATAGGTCAAACTGGAATAAGTGTAAGCAATAAAAAATATCTTGGTTAAGACAACCAAAATGAGTTCTACATGCAACAAATGGGTGATCAATCCACAACACCTACATAACTCAAAGAATCCAAACATTGCATTCTATGAATCCAACCCTGTATAAACAAATTACATGTCCAAGACAACCACATAGAAAATATATCTATCATGGAGTAACATAGTAACAAGAGGAAATACAAACATCCCCTACTCATGCTTAAAATAATCTAAACCATGCTAAAAAAATATCTGCAACATCATAGACTCACAAAAAGAATCTATCCATATGTATAAACTCACCATATAAATCCATCCATATCATCAGGATCTCCAGAAGCTCCAAGTCTCTCACAGACTAACTCCAAATCCATATATGAATCTTTTTCTCATCAATTCCAATAACAACAACCCTGATAACCATGCTACTAATAACTAACTTACAAATACCAGCAAAAATAGTGCAAATACCAACAAAAATGTCATCAACATACTGCACAAACCATCCAAGATGAAAGCAAACAAGGGCAACATCAATAAGATGTAAATATACACTATTGTCACATCAGAACTCGTAACAAATAGATTTTCCTTATTTAACCTTTAATATAATAACATTTCTCTCTCTTCTTCACTCATCTGACCAACCATCAACTGCAATCCCATAAGGATATATAGGCACTATAAACTAAAACCAGAAGTGGCATCATCATGCACTCAATACAAAATACCTACAAAACTATGGTTTTCCTCCAAAACAACTTGTGCCTCATGCCACTCTGAATAGTAGCATACTCCTCTCACTCTGCATGTGCATATGTGTCCAACCTACAATTCCAACAACCATGGCTTTCTCCCACTCAACATGAACTCCATTTCACCGCTCTAATCATCAAGCTCAAAAGCTCCAATATAATATATACACACATATATATATATATATATATATATATAGGAATAAAATAGATGAAATAAAATATAAAATGGATTCCTTCTTATCAATGAATACTTCTACATCACAGAAGTTTGGACTTCTTGTGAAGTAGCCTAAACCACCTTCTTTTCATCATATGTACCCAACATCTTTCGTTACTTACAAACTATGTCTAAACATGCCTTTTTCATTGAGGATCTCATCCTTAGACTAGATACCCTTGTCCTCAAGATTCCAACACATTGTGAAAATAAAATTCAAGCTCACCAAATATCCATGGTGAAATTTTTTTAATTTTGCACACAATCTAAACATAATACCAAGTTACTTCAAAAACAAAAATAAATAAAACATGAACCGTATAAAGATACCTGAATTTGACCCAAGTCTCACTGGACTAACCAATATAACTCGATCCTCTTTCTGATTCAAACATTGAAGTGATCTAATCCATTTATACCTATACACACTGTGCTAGAAACTTGATCCTCCAAAACAAGACACTAAATCTTCCATGCCCTCTTCTGCTACAAAAATCAAGTATAGATTTACTATCACAGAGACCGACCACGGTCAACTAACCGGTACTTGGTTCCCTCTATGATCGATGTCGGTTCACTGACCAAAGTCACTACTGCTAGAACTACCACAACACCACAAATTGGCATAGTACACCAAACCAGGTACCTAAACTAATAAAAATGATAGTTGTGTTGATCTAGTCATTTCAATAAGCACCCAAACCTTGCACAAAAATCTTTACAGTAATAATCCATGCAATAAAACGCACCAAGATGAAACACATCACCTTACCAAGAAAAAGACACTCAACACATCTTCAACCGAAGTACTTTCCTCACCGATGGAAGCCCATCTCTCATTCTATGCTATTATGCCTCTCTAAGGAAACTCGTGAATCTAACTCGCACTAAAGGATGCATAACTGCTCCTCTCTCTCATACTCAGATCTAGAGCTCGCAATCTTGTTATAACTAATTTTGACTTCGTAAAATTACAACACGTGAAAATTTAATAATTTTTTCTAAAGTTTTATTTCTCATAATTCATCAACTTCGTCATGATCATTTTATTCTTTCGCTTCATTTTGCATCCATTTCGGGTAAGAATTCCTCTCGCCATTTTACAAACTCGCGTGTTTAAAATAATTAATTAATATTTAATTAAGTTCTCACCTTTTTATTTAATAAAATTAATTTTATTAATTTTGGGGGGTTTTTAATTAAATAAATATTAATTTAATATTCATTAAAAATCAATCGACAAGTTTTTATCATTGCCATGGAAATTAAATTTCCACCTCCAATTGTTGGGAATGCCAAATTGGCTCTCCGCTCCTAGATTTCCCTTTCTGGCAAAATTTTTATTATTCCCCACTTTTTGGATTTTTCCTTGTTGATTTCCAATCGATTGGATGGAAAAATGGAAAAATATCTCCAATTTCCCACATGGGGAAATAGATGGGAATTGCTTAACTGCTTTGCCATTTCCATGGGAAAATGATTTGTTTTTTAGGCCATACTCCCAAAGCAATTAATGCCCACTACTCAAAGAAGGTGGACATTTATTATTCAACGGAAAGAAATAAATAATTAAAAGAAAAATTCTTCAATCCTCCTTACTCTCCTCTGTGAAACTCTGATGAAAAATCCTTGAGTAAGAAGTTGGGGATCTTTATTTCCAAATTCTTATTATTATTTCAACTTCTTACTTTTCCTTTGTAGAAGCATTTACGGAGAAATATTTTTTTTTCAATATTTCATAGCACATTATTCATGGATGATTGATTCTCCACTTCTAAGAAAGCTATTAAATCAGCTCCATCAGATGTGCATGTGAAGGAGGAGGTTTTCCACATTAGGGAGGAAAGAATGCATTCCAAGGAACCATTTCCACGTTAAAAACAAACCTGCACAAGCATTTATTTTAGAAGCCCCCACACATTCACCAGATATATTAAAAGCCACGCATTGGTCAAAATTCCCACGTTGAGGACAAAGGTGCTCACACTATCAAAGAAGAAGAAACAAGTAAATTTCCAAGCATTTGGTAGAACAAAAAGGAAGAATTAAACGTAGGAAGAAAAATTCCATGCAACAAAGAAATGCCATGCCCAACCATTGAGAAGGAAAAAAAATCCACGCATCTATTTTTGAAGTGTCCACACAGCCATTCAAAGGCCACATGTATTCCAAGGATCTGCCAAAGCCCACACATTTTCAGAAATAAAGGTTCTTTTTCCAAGCAAAGGGTAATAAGAAAATAAGAAGGTTTTTGAACTATAGATCCACACAGCCCATGCAAAATAGGTGAGATCCACGTAGCCAAGGGAAAAAAACAAAAATCTCATGCACAATTGTTAATGCATTCACAAAACAAACCAATCCACGCATTGGTCAAGGAAATATACCAAGTAGTTAGAGAACTCCATTCCCATGCATACCAAGGTGCTATCAAATCTCCCATGCCAGAGAGGAAATTTTCCACAAATCCATTGGCAAGCCCATTCACACAGACAATAAATAAATAGGGTAGCATTGGGAATGCAATTGTCCTCACCAAAGACAGACATTTTCACGCCTATAAGTAAAAATAACTACACACAATTTTCAAGAAGATGAGGAACGTGCGTGAAGAGAAATCACATTAAGGATTTGAAAAAAATTTAAACACAATATATATCATCATCAGAAAATGAAATTAATGAAGAAAATAGTATATGCGTAACAAAGGTTGAATTTCTGAATGATTCATTGATTTGTGATTCGATTTAGTTTTTTTTGAGAGTTTTGTTGACCCAAAAGTAATGAATGAGCATCAAGAGTGTAAGGAATTTTTGGCCCATGCTTCGGTTTCACATGACAAAGGAGTAAAAATGAGATTCTGCTCCCTAGCCAAAATATTGAACATACAAACCCAAATATGGAAGAGGGATGGAATTTTGTAAATCATAAAAAAAAGGAACAATCTCCCCCTTAAAATGCAGCTAAGATCCAAAGGGAAGGGGCTTCATTGAGGTTGAACTTTGCTCATTAGTTGGAAGTTTCATTGGTTTGGTTTGTTGTTATTGTTATTTTGATCCTTGTTATAAATTAGGGGTAGAGGTTTGTTTGTATTGTTCCTCAATGTCCTATCTTTTCCCCTCCTATTTATCACCTTGAAGGGGTAGGGCCACCTTAACCCTTTTTTACCTTTAATATATATATATATATAATATATATATATATATATATATATGCATAACAAAGGTTCAGGTTGTCCAAGTCAGTATCTCATCAAAGTAATTAACTTTGGAGCTTGATATCTCGAAGGTGGATGATTTTCGTGAAAAACAAATAATTTCCCACAATTTTACTCATGTTAAGGTGCTTCCATACTCTTTTACAAATGCAAAGTACCTCATTTGGTATTTTTCATGAACCCTAATAAAACGCAATTCATTTGAATTTTGTCGCGTGCACTATTTCAGCTTGTCGGAAGGCCTACCTTGAGAATCCGTATTTCAAAGGCTTGACGATCATCAAGAGAAAAATATTGGTTCTTTGAATTATCCTCACCTTCATATGCTCCCTTTTCAATTTTTAGATACTCAAGGTGACGTTTGGTATTTTTCCCAGGCTAAAACCAAACGGGATTTTCACAGTTTTACACCTACATTTTCCTAGTAGTTTTAGAATTGTCAAATTTGACCTTTAATATTTAATGAAGAATTTGATTTGGGAAAAAACCCTCTGACACACAGAATTTTGGTACCTTAATAGACTCCCTCATCCAGTGAGAGCTTCTCAGAAAAATATTTATTATTTTTCCCAGGGCAGTTTCAGAGGCGATTTGCTCTATTTTGAAGTTTGGAAGTAATATCTAGAAATCAAGCTTTTGTCACATCTTCACAATCATCCCATCTCCAAAAAAATTGGTCTTTCTTTATGAGTTCTAGGGATTCTACCCACCTAGGCACTCCATTCATAGTATAATAACATCATCGATACCAACTTGGGACATGTCGGTGTAATTCGGTTCCGCGATCGCATATCAAGCAAAGGCGAGTCAAATTTTTCCCAAAGTGCTTGTTATGAAGTATTCTATCACATGCGCCAAACTTCCCAATGTCCTTATAGAGTCCTGAATTGGTCATCACTTGCACAAATCACTACGACACCTGCACAGCGTGGCGATTCAACTCCAACAGCTCCGAAGCGGAAGTGACCTCGACTTGTGAGCTCTCAGTCTCATTTCTCGCGACGTCGGCGCTTCTCGATACTACCAATGGGTCACCTATGAATTCCTAATTATGCGGTATAATTTTTTAGCTATTGGAAAAGGTATCTTCAGATTCAAAATCCATGGTTATCGGCAGAGATCGATAATGGGAGAAGCTTGTCTACATCAATTATCTTCACTTGATCGTTGTGGCGGATCTATTCATCGACAAACTAGGACCAATGACAAGTGAAATTGTGTGGATCATCAAGCAAGGCCACATCATTCATGTGTTTCCTTGTCATATCTCGATTAGCATTGGGTGTGATACATCATCGGCCGATCTTAAAGTTGGAGCATTCTCGAATTGGATGATCGTGAGAGAATCAGAATGGAAACACTTTGGAATGGTGACAAAGATGAAAGACATAACTCTAGGAAGTGAATTGAATTCTCAAATCTTGGAATATCTTCTCAATTTTGAAAGATCATGAGCTGGATTCTGAAAAGCCAAGGTGGTGTAACAACTAAGATCGCGAAAAATGAATAATTCACCATGGAAAGTTATTTAGAGCATGTAGAATTATGTGTAATTGTGAATGCGATTGCGAATAAAGAAAAATTTATCACACCAGGATATTGCTCAAATGGAGAGGTGGGTAAATTGCTCAAGTTTCAAGCTCGACTCTCTTATCATCTAGAGGATTGTGGAGCATGGTTAATGAGTTCATTCCCATACGACAGGGATAGGCAAACTCTTGGCCCAATGGATAAGGAATTGATCCCTGTGTGTCTTGATCTAGGTGGTGCGTTATCGACTAGGATGTCTATATGGGTTTCAAGTCATCTAAGTGGGGTCCACATGTACCCATTTATTTTATTTATGAACTTTTCCTAAAATGAATTTAATATTATTATAAAGTGATGTTATTGTTAAACTCACATTTGGAAAATTTTGATAACTTAAGTGGTTTCTATTTTCAAGTTACTTTTTAGGAGTTTGTTGAAAAATTCAAAGTCACTTAATATGCCCTATTTAATTTTCATGTAAACCCTAACTACTTTGTAACCAACTTTTGGGTTGTAAAAGGAAGTTAGGGGCTCATTTGTAATGGTGACTTTGAGAGAGGAGAAGAAAATACTTTTGTATGCAAGGTTTCTTTCAAGATATAAAATTTGTGTTATTTTGTGAAGACATTTTAGAGTTAATGAAATATGAACTTTGTGTCTCATGCATTATCTCTTGTAGCATTTGATGTTCTTATGTTAATTATATGTTAGTGTTTAAATCTTGTATGTAAATATTGTCTTTGATCTTATCATCAACGCTATTAATCGGTTGTTCTTGTTCACAATGATCAAGCTCTGATATTTACTTGCTCATGTGTGTTCCCTTTACTTATTATTGTTTAGCTGATTAAAACTCTTCTTTATTTGAGTTAGCTATTAATTTTCTCCTTTATGTGATATTAGGCTCGATTCTACCTAACTGTTGCATGTTCCTTCCATTTATTTCCTTCATTTCATTCCATCTCCATCATTCACATTTATTTCCTTTGATGTTCCAAAACACCCCCATATACAATTTTGAATATATAGATGTAAATACTATTTTGGTTTTCAATAAAGGTAGCATCACCTTCATTGAGGAGGGACTTCGTTCCTATCCCTCTATCTTATGTTGCATGTCATTTGCATGTATGCAAATCCATATGCTAACAATTTTTGTGACTCTACCATTGGGATCGGGAATCATTAACCAACAGGTGCTTGGTTTTGAATCTTTATGACTATCCCCTCTTGCACAAGCTCCGCTTTTAAACTCAAGAATCTTATGCTCAATGAATATTTTCAAGGAGACATTTCTTCCAACATTCAGATAGTAGCTTGGGAAAACCATGAAATATTGTAGAAAGTTTTCATTGTTGATAGAGCCATTGATTCGTTTTCATTCTTGCACATCCAAGTTATCTCCTCTAAGGAGGAACACTCCCAGTAAATCCATAAGCATTAAGTTGTTGGATCATTTTCATTCTTGCACATGTTGTTTTACCTTCGCATACAACCTTTCCCAAGATGGCAGCTAATGTACCATGGGGAAATGCCATAGGCCCATTGTCCTTACTAACTCGACATGACCACTCATGAGGATTAATGAAGATTCTTCCCAAGTTCAATGGAGAAGGAAAGACTTCACCTGATGACCACATTTCTACCTTCGTATCTCATGTGTGCGGTATTTTTCAAAGTAGAATATGAAGATGTTGTTGTTTGCCTCTTTATTGAAACATTGCAAGACATTTCCATATATTGGTTTCATCATCTCCTAAATGGATGCATTACAAACTAGTATGATATGAAAACTAATTTTGAAGACCATTTCAAAATGGTAGAAGATGAACATTCCCTTTTAGCCCAACTATCTCAGGTGAAGAAAGAGCCAATAGAACCCATGAGGAATTTCATGGCTAAGTTCTGAAAAAATTTGAACAAAGTTCCTACCAGAATTCACTCGAACCCTGATGGACAATAATGTTTCTTCATTAACTCACAATAAACAAATTTGTGCTATAAACCGAGAAGAGCTAGAGTGGCTAATTTGGAACTTGCTCAATTCTTGGCAATAGAAATTGAGGATGACTTAATCATGGTGGGAAAATTCAAAAAGACTTCCCTCAAGGGAAAGATTAAAGAAATCCCCAATGCTTCGAGACCATAGTCATCAAGTTGGATAATGTTGTGCTAGCTTTCAAAAAATAAAGTTTCTAAAAGTACTAAACCTACTACTTACAAATACATCCCAAGAAAAGGCTATGTTCCTAACAAAGCCAGAATTACAGTGCTCTAATAAGGCTTGTTATTGAAGCATCTCCCATAACTAACTCAAAATGTGATGTCGTTGAAGAAAGTGGTGACTAATTTGAGGTCATCGAGGTTGATGAAGAAGAGACAGCTCTGGAACATCGAACCTTAATTCAAGAGCGTGAAGGAGAAAGTAATAATCATTTTTTTGAGTACCATTCGGAAGAAGAAGACCACTATGAAGAAATTGTAAAATATATGAAAATTCAATCCTTCGTTGTCTTCACACACTCTTAGAAAAAGGATAAGAGTACCACTAAGGTAGAAGATAAAAAGAAATCCAAGGAAGTTCCTAAAGAATCTAAGACTAAAGAAACTTCCAAATAATCCAAGACAAATGAGACTCCTAAAGAGTCCAAGATGACTAAGGTTCCCAAGGTCAAATCTATCTTAAAGAAAGGAGGACCTTTGTCAAGTGAATCAATTGATAAATCCGCTACGAAGAAATTTTCTTCTTCCACATTAGTATCAACTAATCCCGAATCAAAGGTCAAGAGTGAGCCATCATCAAGTTTGAAAGAACTAGTATTGGAGACGTCAAGTACGGTCATTTTTCCCAAATTTTATATCATTGAGCATATCGATAACACAAAATATTCCATGTCACAGAAGAGTACTTGAAGTCCAATAAGGATCGACTCAAGAAATTGGTCCACTTATTATCAAAGGCAACTCTATTGTTCATTCCTCTAAAGGAATCCTAGAAACTCCCAAAGACGGAAAGACTCAAAATATTGTGGCGACCATTAAACCTTCAAATGAAAAGTTTAAACGTTTCTTTGTGTCCTTTTTGATCAACGGATGCAAATTAATTAATTACATTACAAATTCTATAGCCTCGGATAATGTGATGCCTGTAAAAGTATCACATGATATTGGGTTGACTTTTACGAGAACATTTGGATCTTGTTACTCCATGGAGACAATACAAGTTCCTCTTATTGGGCATAGTAAAGATGCTCAAATTTTTTAGCTCAATTTCCTCAAAAGCGAGTCAAATTAATCATTTTAGTTGCCAAAATCCCGCTTCATATGGTATGTTGTTAGCAGAAATTTTGTAGAGATATGGGTGGTGAGATTTAAATGGACTAGTCTCATATTATGATCTCTATCAATGGAGAAGTGAAGAAGCTAATAATGGATACTGTGAAAAGTTCATGCTAATGAAAACCGATGATCCCGCGCATGTGTCTTGTTACAAAACTCAAGTATGGGAAATTATATGATGACTACAAAGGTTCATACACCTAAGGCCACTTGTAAAGATCCAAATGAGATTTGACTCTTGAGTTTGATGGAAGATTTTTCTCAACAGTGTTCGGAGAAGTAGTGGTTCTTATATCTCCCAATAGTAAAATGTTTCCTTTTTCTTATAAGCTCCAATTCTCAAATACTAACAAAATTGTAGAATACGAGGCATTAATCCTTAGCCTCCAAGTTGTAGAAGAGAAAGGGATAAAAAATATGAAAGTATTCAGAGATTCAGAGTTAATTGTGAAACAAGTAAAAAATCAGTTTCAAGTGAAGAATGATCGGTTGAGACACTACAAAAATAAAGTGTGGGATATGATAGAAACCTTTGATGATTTTTCCATAGAATTTATCCCTCCTGAAAAGAATGACAAAGAAGATTCCCTAGCAGTCTTATCTTCATTGATGATCCCTCATTCATATTTTGATCAAATTGAAATGGTTTTTAGGCCAAGTGTTCCGACAAAGTAGAAAATTTGAAAGTATTCAATGATGATCAACAAATTATTTCCTTGTTGTAATATAGAGATAATTTTGAACAGTTGTAATTTGAAGCAAGTGATTCTACATTTCGAGAATCGATGACCTCACCCATTCAAGAAGGAGTTGAGAGCAAGAATCATGGCAATGGCATCATTCAACTCAAAGGAAATAAAATTCCAAAAGGATTGGTTTCACTTGAAGAATATTTTTATAAACATGACAGGTTTATCAAGGAGAAAGAGCAGGAAAGACCTGTGAATTCTCTTGACTATGAATAAGTTGACATTGGTACCAAGGAAAACCTCTCCTAGTCAACATTGGCAAGTGTTGCTCACCTGAGGAGCGTAAGGAAATTTTAAGCCTCCTTACTATTATCACCAAATTACAACACCCCTAAATGGATTTGAGTTCAAATGGAGCATTCAATGTAATTATTGTAACATGGGTACTATCCCCAAGTCATGGGACTTGTTACTTGGGATAGACCTCCAAATAAATTTGGTTTCTTATTCCTATGTTCAGTGCATGCATTCGGATTGCAGAGGTTTCTAATCCGAAAACCTATTCTCATTTTCCAAGGAGACAAAGTAAGAGAATGCAGGAAAATAAAACTTAGACTAATAGAGGTGATGCACCAAGGAATGAAGAACATCTACTTTTCCAAAAGACACAGACCAGAAGATATAATACAATCACCATGCACAAGTAACCAAAATGCAATGAAAGATCATAAAGGTAGCAATAACCAAAAGCAAGGGCTGAAAATAATCCATAGACTCGTATTATTGCTCCAAAGTTGGATACGATGCATTACATTGGCCAAGAGGACAGATATGGTATTACAGAGCTATTGGGAGGTCCGAAATTCCACAACTTCACTTACAGACAAGAGAAGCGGGAAAGGTAGAGAAAAATGTCCAACATTAAAAATGAGCCGAGATTTTACATTTATAGACCTAAAGAGAGAAGAAAAGAAGGGGGAATGAAACAACTGGATATGTGTTCAATGTTGGATGAAACAATTGAATTAAGCCTAATGTACTTTATTGCTACAAGATTAGACATTATGTATGTAGTTAGTCTAATTTCCATATTTATAGAAATACCAAAGGAGACACAATGGAAAGCAGACAACCATATTTTGAAATATGTGAATGGAACAAAGAATTATGGAATTTTATATGCTACTAATAATGATTTTCAATTAGTTGGATATACAGACAATGATTGGGTAAGTATCCTAGATGATAGAAATAGAACATCTGGATATGTGTTCAATGTTGGATCAGGATCCATTTCATGGGCTTCAAAGAAACAATCAAGTAGGTTCATTGTCCATTGTAGAAGCAAAGTATATTGCATAAAAATCAATCGCTTGTCAGATGATATGGCTAAAATGAATCCTCTCATATTTGTAAGAAAAGAAACAAGGAGGTTATGTGATTTATTGGGACAATATGTCTTCTATTGCATTATCAAAGAATCTAGTTTTTCATGGAAAAAGAAAGCATAGTCCAATCAAATATAATTTCATTTGTGACTTGGTTGAGAAAGGAGAAATTGAGCTCAAATTTTGTAGGTCGAGCAGCAAATAGCTAATATTTTTACCAAACCGATGTCAAAGGAAAGGTTTGAGCATTTGAGAGAAAAGTTGGTTTTCATAAATGGACCGTCCGATCTAGAGACTAATTTTTTTTGGATCGAGATTAAGTTGGAGTGTCATAATTAAATGTAGATAATATCGAGCCCCACAAAGAAATATAAACTTTTCCTCTCGCTCCGCCAACTACTTGTTGTCGTGTGTTAATTTTTTTGGTCCGTTATTATTATGTCGTTGAAGCTTTTTAAATTGCCCCCACATTTTCCCCGCTACTTTTACTATTCCATGACCCCTCCTCATATTTCTTCCCACGAACATGAAAGTTCGGGTTTTATTATTTTGAGGGATATTATTGGGTTTGCCTTTTATGGTGGGTTGTGGTATATGTGTGTGTCCTGGCACATTAAAATATATGTGGGAATATATATTATTTTGGGTCCATTCTTTTTGACAAAGGAGAAGTAATTCTTTAATACGGGTAAGTATATATTTATATATATATATTTACATAAATGTTTTAAATTTAAAAGAGGGGATATATATATAGTTTATACAAAGAAGCATAAGATACACACGAGAAAATAGAAAGATAGATGCAACTCAAAGGAAAATAGAAAGATAAAGAGGGAAAAAAATTGCGGTAGTACTCAAGAAGAAAAGGGAGAATACAAGGGGGAAAATATTTAGCAAGTAATTGTAGAGCAATAGCTTGTGAGAGAATTTTTGTAAAATAAATAAAGAAAGATTTGGACACAACAAGAAAAACAAAAGTAAAACAAAGAAGCGACTTTGTGATGTAAAAGTGTTTTTTTTTAAATCGAATATAATACTTTTGTGTGTGTTTTATTTGTGTTTCTGATTGTGTCTTTCCCTTACTGGTTACATTTGGCACTAAATTTTTCCAACAATCTTGCTTTGAATAGAAGGGAGATAATTTACTTTTATTGAATAAAACTTTGTAGAATACCGTTTTTTTAAATAAATGTTTTCCCACATTAGCTTGAAAGAAGTGAGCATGCGGTCCAAGGTTTGTTGATTATGGTTGTTAACCCAAATGAGATGAGTCTAGATTTTATTTGTAACATTTGTTCCCTTGTATCTATTTTTTTCTTCCTTTTGTGTTTGGCTTGTTTATAAGACAATGTTACCACCACACTTGTTTGGTATTACACAAATTGAAGGTGCTTATGATTGGAGTATATCACTTATTGCAAGGTGCTCTTTGGAATGAACTTAGGCTCGTTGAAAAGATATTACTCAAAGATTTCGAGTCGGGGTGAAATCAAGCTTTATGTTTTTAAGATGTAGGGTCTTAAGCCCAAACAAAATGTTCATTACTATATTGTCAAGGGGTATCTCAAGATAAAATCTAAGATATGGGTTTTTTTGGTTTACCACTTTGCAAAGATCATATTGATTGAGATATTCAAGGAAATAAATAGGTTTGAAGGGGAATGAGCTAGGTGAAGCTTTTAGGATGGGATCGGTTTGGTCAAGGGTATGTTGTAGGCTGGTGCATTGCTTACTTGGTGTTTAAGTCAGCTCGGTTTGAGGGACGGGCTTGCAGGATCTTGAATTTGAAATACAATTAAGTGAGGGGTTACGAGATCCGAACTCAAGTTTGTAGGGTGTAAGGAATAATAAGAGGTTGAGTTGTTCTTGACACCAAAGGAGGGCACTAAAATTTCTTACAAGAGTTGATCTAGGAGGAGCTCAGAGTGATCGAAGATGAGTTGGGGTAGGAGCTCAATAGGGATGAGCTAATAGAGATGAGATCAGGTGTGAGGAATGCATGGATGGAACTTTGGCTAGGTTACAGTGCAAAGATGAGATGAATCAAAAAATATTTTTCAGAGGCTAATGTGACTTGGCAGGGGCTGTAATTATTGCAGAGGTCTGGGAACTAGGGGACCCGCAATGGTTATCTTCTATGTGGGTAAATCTTTGCAAGTACTCTAAGGACCTTAAAATGCTATAAATTCAAACTTAATCATCACCATTTGAACCTCAAACATAAAAAAACAAAAATATGAAACTTGTACATAGAAGAAAACTTAATGGGATCAAGTATGGGCCAGAGAGTGCCTAGTGCTCCACTAAAATTTTTTTCCCCTAAAACAACTTTTTCAAATCTACACAAAATGGAAGATTTTTTTATGACACCTTTATCAACTCTCTCTCCTCTCTCTCATCTCACAAGATCAACAACTTGCATTGTTGTTTTGATACATAATGATAAAAACCAAAAATAAATATGTAAGACATAAAATTGATCATTTTTTATTGAATGAAGTTGCAATGTATATAGGCATTGAACAAATTTTCTATAACGAGTTAGAACACATTATCACATGAGACCAATCTCGTAATATAAGCATATGACTAAAACTTACTAGTTAACCAAACTAGACAACCTGATCCCTTGATTGAAATAGCAAAAAAATGAACTAAGAGAAACTAAAAGTTACATCAACACTCTCAAATGTGCATTATTATCCAAATGAATAAAATAATAAGCACTAAATTAACTACTAAAATGCTAATTTTAACAAATCTTATCTTGGGTCTAGATTTAATAATGACAGGTATGATTTTTAGGTGAAAAAGAATAAGAACGAGGGGGATTTGGTGGTCTCTAATGTGGAATATGTGTGTTTGATTTGGGGTCTCATTGTGGCCCTCTGCATTGAGAGGTGTGAGCAACATTTCATTGCTAATTCTTCTACTTTCCACATACCCTCAATCTTGTACTCCTTCCTTAAAGTGGGATCTACTTTCCACATATCTCCCTTCACTAGAAAAGCATGTATATACCATTAACAGGAAAATCATCACTAATCATGGTATGCTTATTTTTATGGTAACAACAAAAACTTTGTGTTTCTTTATGAAATATCATTATAATTACCCAGCTAGAGATGTGCCCCTCCTCTCCTGTTGACAGAAGAGGATGCCTTTGAAAAATAATTTCAAACAGAACAACTCCAAAGCTAAAAACATCCTCTTTTCTATCAATCGATTAGTAGTGTAATATCTAAAAACCATAATAAATCATGATAATATTATAGATAATATCTCCTTACATTAAAAAAATATATTGTATGGAAGAGATATATTTAATTTCAAATTTACTAATTCTAATTTTAAAATATTTACTCGGGATCTACGTATCCAAGAGTTACGTTAACAAGTGTAGATATGTGAGTAGCTCCTTCCAAAGTACCCATCTTGGAAAATCCAAAATCTACCACTTTTTCCTCCATATGATAATTTAGTAGGATATCAGGTATTCACATCTCTCGTGAATAATTCATGGCTTGCATCCTGTGTGAAATACTCTATCCCTACACAATTATTTCTCAAAGGCCATTTCTTAATATTATAGACTGTGAAAACATTATGCCTTTAATGCTCTAGCCTTGTTTGTAAGTGATGTTGCTTCACTAACCTTGGGCAGCATCTAAGGTAAATTTGATCCTTGTTTCCCAGTTAAGGAGTTTTTAGATGAGTTACGACGTAAATGCACATGTTACACAATCTGTCATTGTAAATATTAAATGTTATGATCTATAATTCAATTGATAAGCTATGTCTTTTACCATCGAGACACTATCATAGGTCGCCATTGGACATGTACTCATAGATTAGAATCATATTCTTCTCATCATTGCAGTAGCCAATGAATTTCAATAATTTCTCATGGTGTAAACTAGATGACATATCCACCTACACTACGCTACAAGTTATAAGTATCCATTTTTGTAATGACATATTATTTTATTATTGAAAAAATAAAATATAACATCTTACTAATCCAAAAATAATATTCTATGCACCTCGTGAAAATTATATGGCACCACGATGTGATCTATCATCTAAATAATTGATTCTTACTTCCCTGTCTTGAAGCCAACCAAGGTAAACTGGTCCATATCCTCCTTTTCCAATCTGCATTCGAAATCCGTAGTCATCTCTCTCACCTCGTGATAACGTATAAATGTCATCCTTCCATTTTGACAAGATCCACATGTATAAGCATTGTTTATGTCTTCCTTGATGTGGTTATCCCTAGGATATGGTAAATACCACGTGAATATATATAAGGTATTTTTATTGTCAATTTTGGGTCAATATGCTTTGTAAAAATAGGGGTATTTGTGCAAGTATTGTATAAGGGATATTTAATATTTACAATTTTTGGTGGGTATGTTCTCTAAAGATAGGTATATTTTTGAACAAGTATATATGAAGTATTTTTATTTTTAAATTTTCAGCATGTAAGCCATGCAAAAATATGGAGTTTGTCTTAGATAGTAAATTCTAAAAATAAAGGATAATATTTGAAATCCTACATATACACACGTTTTGAGTATGTTTTAAGCTAAACAAAAATGATTGCTTACATGTTATGCTCAAGAAGAGGAATGGCATTGCTTGATTTCATCCATTTAATCAAAACCGGTATTACTATAGTGAGAGTTTCAACTGCTGCAACACCGGCTATTACCACCCACACAACCACATTTTTCTTCTTACATATTTTAAGAGGATCATTGAAAATATTGGATTGGAACACCATATTATTTCCATCAATAATACAATATCAAAGACAAGAACCTCACTATAAAAGTAGATAATTTTATTACTTTGATGCAAGTACAAATGTTAAAGAAGGAAATTCAACCTTAAATTTGGATTTACTTTTTATTGTTTATCTGTCAGACCTATAGGAATGGATCCACTTAGATTATTATCTACAAAATTCCTAAGTTTAAAAGAGAAAATTATTCCTAAGTTGGGTCATTTAATCCCTATGGGTTATATTTTCCATGATAATTTAACTTAGTAACCCTATATAAACAAGTCAAACTCACCTCATTTGATAACCTAACATTCTCATGAACTCCTATTGCAAACATTAGCACTAAAGGAACCCAAGGCTCTCTAAATCTCACCAAATCTTATTGAAAATCAATAGGGCATAAATAATCTGTAGGTTTTGTTGGTGAAATAATTTTTCGTGTTGAAAATTATGTGTTTCTAAGTAACACTCATGGAGCTATACCCCTCCTTATTGTGTATGGGGAGGCTCCCATTATTGAATGTAAATTATCCTAATTCTATCTGAATTTTGCACGGTGGATAAAAAGGTAGGATATCATACAAAAAGACTTAACTAAACCTATGGAAAAGTTCTTGTATAGGGTACAAGGGAGGAAATTGCATCGATGAACGATAAAGGAGAGAAATTAGGAAAGAGAAGGTTCTTGTTGTGATTAAGCACTACTAGAGATCACAAATAATAACCGAGTATATCCACATTCAATTAGAGGAAAGAAACAATTTAATCCATTAGCGAGACCAACAAAATAGATACACATAATTATTTCGATTTATCAATCAAGGATACAAAGTTCCTTCTTGATCACCATGCTTGCAAAGTGTAGGATAGAGAGAAATGAGGAAAATATGAGAAAAGGAAATATAATAAATGTACATTTTATTTGTTGTGTATTTGTGATACAAAGCTCAACAACCATACAAAAATTCACAATTGCTATAGAGAACTAAACTTCAAGATCTAGGATCTAGGATCCTTTAGAATGGAGTATCCATTCTAATAGATAGCATTGTGGATTGCCTTTTCATCTACCCCCCCACATGCCTCTTAAATTTATCATTCAACTTTTGACTTTATATCTTCCTAAGAAGTGAAGAAAATAAGTTACCTTTTTATAAATCAAAGGTACTTAGGTGAAAGAGACAAATTACCATGATTACGCATACAATGATGAATTAGAAGAGGGAAAGAAGAAAGAGGGAGAAAGAGAGAGGGAAGGATTTGACTAATTTTATGAAAAACAATTCTTTGGTGAAGAAATTTCTGATTCATGATCCCTGACAAATATTTTCTAGAGTGGGCTCCTATCCTTTTAATTCCTTACTAAACTGAGCTACCGCAGGTGTTAACTTGTCTTCCTCTAGAATGGTAACGAAACTCAATATTTGATAAATTCCTTTACAACATCATTGATCTTCTTGCACTGATAAGACCATCCTTTGATATCTCTTTAAATGTTAGACATACATACTTTGACGCTAGTCAGGGACTCTAAGGTATATTTATTGAAGGAGAAAGAGTCATCTTCCTCTTTCTTGACCAATTCCTAAAGGAAACAAGGAGTTATTCTCGATGATGAATCCTCGGTGAGTGGAAGAAGTCCAAGTCTCTAAACACATTTTCACACATTATTCAAAACCACAAAATCCTCCAATTTTCTATAGTCAAGTTTGGATATGGCATCTTCTATCATACCATATCTTTCATCTATGATGCAGACCGAAATTGGAGAAAACTTCTCGTAAACTGATGCAAACACATTCTTACTCATGAGGGTGTGAGAGTCGAAGGATTTCATCTCGTACACAAGTGGGAAAACCTCATCCCATTGGATCTTATCTTTTCAATCTCCTCCCTCACTTTCTTCACTTCTAACAAGTTGGAAATAGTGTACTTGATTAGTGAGAGTACCTCTAGAAACATTTTTTTCCCTTTTTCGATAGTCTTCTCAATCCAATTCTCATTAGCCTTCCCCTGCATCATATAAACCTATGATTTCTTGATGACATCAAGGTCAAAGCTATTGATTGGAGGAATTTATTCCAAGGGGAGTAAAGGTACTAAATTGGGATCCAAGAAAGGTTGAATTTGGAAATTGAGAGTTTTTATCTAGTCTTTTGATTACTTAAATTCTCTCTTGTACTCTTCATTCCAATAAAGGACTTAGTAAGAGGATTCCTTGAACAAATGAGAATCACCCTCATGATAATCTTGACCTAATGAGATGTAGATCAACCCATAGTCTGATGGAGTCGTCTCCTTGATAGGATTTACATTCTTATTCCTAAGAACTTCTATGTTTTGGTTACATGAGGTTTTGTTGAAGAAGTGGGAAGTTATCTGGGCCTTCTTCCTTCACTTGGATTTCAAGGTTCTTGAGATTATTTTGAGGTCGGGAATGATAGATTGCTTTGTTTTTCTTGGTTAACTTTCAAGCAATTCTTGAATCCAACGGAATGGCTCTTTAGAAGTTGACATGATGTTGCTTTCCCAAGAACTTTCGGGAACTTGATGCAATATCACTTCTTTTTCATTATGGGAAAGATCTATCCTTGGGGAAGACACACCTAGATGCTTCAAAAGAGAAGGATGCTACAATGGATCACTCTTTCTTGAATCAAGAATATATGTGGGATATACAATGAGCTTCGTCTTCTTATGAAATCTCTTGGAATATTGAATCACTTTGTGCTCTTTATTTATTATCTTACCTTTTGAAAACTCATTCTTAATAGTTCTTAGTTGCATTGTTTCATCTTTGTAGGGTGATCATGATATCGATGCTTGATCAAGTGTTACTATTACGCCAAGGTCTCCAAATGAAACTTGGATGGTTTATCATTCTCACGTACAAGGTTCCCAAGTGAACATCAATTATCTAACTTTGTCAATAAAATAATATTTCTGAAATGAAATTAGATTCATGGATGCTTGTATATACCTCATATAGAAAAGGATGAGCTCTTGATCCTATTAGAACTATAATATTAAGTGTATCATAATATATATTTTATGTTTAAATAATATATAATATTTTATATTCTTATTATTTAAATATTTAATTTATAGTATGTTCTTTGGTTAATTTAATTAACTAACTAATTAAATCAAGTGTGTGCCCCATCACTTAATAAGGTCATAACCCTTCCGGTTATTTGTCATATTCGGGACATCGAATCAATTGATCATAGATCAAATAATAATATTCGAGATATGAATATGAAGGTAAATCCTATAAAAATAGGGAATAGAAATGAGCATGGAGTTATTGGACCGGTGGATGTTAAAGTTTCCCACTTAGTGGATTTATTCTCCTTGGGTTCTACCCATTTAGGGGTTTTCCTCATTATATATAGTGTCACTATGTTTTATGTGTTATTTACTTTTGTTTATGTTGTTTACATTTACATTTATTCATAATGTTAAACTTCACATTTAATAAAGTTTATTTATATTTTTCACCCTCATCTTGATATGGTACTAGAGCGGGATTATTACATTAATTTAATCCTAATAACTTAAGGTTGTAATAGTTGGGAAGTTAGGAGGTTAAGTTTTTTTATTCTATATAACCCCCCCTCCCCCACCCCTTCCCTCTCCATATGGTGGGATTGGATTTTGGTTGACTTGGTGGAAAGACATTTGAGATAACCCATGCCCGAAAATTAAGGTAAGGGTAGTAAAATTTTGTGAAATATTTTTTATATAGTGTGCGGGGAATTCAAGAAATCAAAAACGAAAAGTAAAAATTCAAGTGAAACTCGAGTTCTGTGGGGGAGAAAAGATTTGACAAAATAGGTTTTTATGTTTTTTCATTGGTTGGGTAAAAATTTTGTCCCTGGTAATATATAATATTTTACATTTCACTCTAAATTCTAAATGCTATTCCATGTCCTGGATAGGGCCTATGTGAATTAATTATTTTGCACCCATAGTTTAATATAAACTATAATATTTATATAGTTTTTATAAAATCTTTTGTATTTTACAAAATATTATATAATATATATATGTGTATGTATGTATGTATGTATGTGTGTGTGTGTGTGTGTATGTATGTATGTATGTATGTATGTGTGTATGTATGTATGTATGTATGTATGTATGTATGTATGTATGCATGCATGTATGTATGCATGTATGTATGTATGTATGTATGTATGTATGTATGTATGTATGTATGTATGTATGCATGCATGCATGCATGCGTGTATATAAACTATATAAAAATATAACCTATGGTTTATATTACCTAAAACAAATTTTATATAAACCTAAACATAATCCATATAACCTAAATACTAACAGGACCATAGATATAATTAAAAAAATATAGAAAATATATTAGGGCAGCCCCCTCCAAACCACCCCCACATAACTACGTGCTAAGTGAAATTATCTCGCATACACACCTTGTGAAGCCCCCTCACGTCTCGCCACATGTACCTCCCAAGACCTTCCTCACCAAATTCCTACAAAGTACCCCCCTCTCTTTTTGCACAAGGAATAATCCCACATGGGGGCAGCGACAAGAGTGTAAAGGATTTATAAGCCTGAGCATGGGAGTTTGGTAGTGTGAATACGTTCACACCACCCTATTGGGAATATAGGATCTGAAATAGGTCAATTCCCAAAATATAAAACAACGAAAATGTAAACTAGATAAATCAAATTAAAAACAAAGTACACACACATAACACATCATATAATGTGGTTCACCTAATGTGGCTACATCAACCAAATATAGAGATCTCATATATTTAATAATGAACAAGAGTACAAATCAACTCTTCCCACAAGAGTACAATACATCTCTTCAAGAGTATCTCCTCTTCCAAATATCTAAATGGATCTCCATGAGTGCACTATAACCATGTCTCCAAACCATCACCGGATATCACATATCAAAAACTAATGCATCTCCGAACTGCAAACAATACCTCTCACATGGGTCTACTAATGTGCAATCCTAATATTCACTAAGAAGTAAGTTTGTCTCTCCATCATTGCATCAACCTATGCAGACATGAAGACAACCTCCTATACAATTCTAGATCTGCATGGATCAACAATACATCATGATCTCATGGATCTAGAATACAAGATCTCACCGACACGTGGATCTAACGATATAAGACTAGATCTACATGGATCAACAATACAACATGATCTAATGGATCTACAATACAAGATATCATAACAACCCTGTGGATCTACAAGAAGAAACCCTAAGTATTTTGCATATTATTCAAGCCATTACAATGAGACAATAACTATTCAAAGAAAATAAAGTAGAAGACATTAACCTCTTCTCACCATTAGATGTATCTGCTATTTCCTTCATTCCTACTTCTCTCCATGGAAGATTTGTCTTCATGTAGCCTTATTTTTTCTTCTTCTTCTTCTTATTCATTATCTCTACTAAGGAGAATAAAGGATCTTTCTTTATCCTCTTACAAGGATGATCAATCTCACATTCTAACCCTACCTTTAATGCTTATATAAGCATATACAAATTTAGGTCAACTTAGTTATGCAATTACAACCATTAGATCAACTTTATAAAAAAGTTACATCTAATTCCCTCAACTTAAATAAAGTGATCACACATAGGAAAGCGATGCCGGTCCCAAGGTGACTAACCCTGAGTTGTTGTGTATTCTAGAAAGGTGTAAAACATGCTATCTCGTGAATCAATTCAGATTCATAATCTCAACAATCTCCCACTTGGAGATAAATGGATGAACCTATACATGTAATTGTACATCGCCATATTCTACATACTTGTGAAGACCATCTATTCTTTACTTCAACAATTTTCTCAAGTAATCAAGAAGATTAAACCATCTTCTAAAAAAAAGAACATTAAAAACCATGACTTACCATATACCAATATGAAGCTACTACTGATTTTGATACCCGAGTTATCCATACAACAAGCGACCACTAAATTAAAACACCAAGCCTCTCATGAATCCAAGTCACCATGACTAATCATACTTGCAAGAGCTCCCACTCATACTAAAGTGATGAGCTTCAATCATAATCATAGCCATACCTATAAAATCAGCCATGTTCTCCAACCATCTATCCATGTCTCCATGTTACCACCAATGCAATTGACCAAAGATAGGTCAAACTAGAATAAGTGTAAGCAATAAAAATATCTTGGTTAAGACAACCAAAATGAGTTCTACATGCAACAAATGGGTGATCAATCCACAACACCTACATAACTCAAAGAATCCAAACATTGCATTCTACAAATCCAACCCTGTATAAACAACTTACATGTCCAAGACAACCACATATAAAATATATCTATCATGGAGTAACATAAGTAACAAGAGAAATTACAAACATCCCCTACTCATGCTGAAAATAATCTAAACCATGCTAAAAAAATATCTCGCAACATCATAGACTCACAAAAATAATGTATCCATATGTGTAAACTCACCATATAAATCCATCCATATCATTAGGATCTCGAAGCTCAAGTCTCTCATAGACTAACTCCAAATCCATATATGAACCTTGTTCTCATCAATTCCAATAACAATGACCCTAATAACCATCCTACTAATAACTAACTTGCAAATACCAGCAAAAATAGTGCAAATACCACCAAAAATGTCACCAACATACTGCACAAACCATCCAAGATGAAAGCAAACAAGGGAAACATCAATAAGATGTAAATATACACTGTTGTCACATTGTAACCTGTAACAAATAGATTTTCCTTCTTTACCCTTTAATATAATAACATTTTCTCTCTTCTTCACTCATCCGACCAACCATCAATTGTAATCCCATAAGGATATATAGTCACTATAAACTAAAACAGAAGTGGCGTCATCATGCACTCAATACAAAATACCTGCAAAACTTTGGTTTTCCTCCAAAACAACTTGTGCCTCATGCCACTCTAAATAGTAGCATGCTCCTCTCACTCTGCATGTGCATATGTGTCCAACCTACAATTCCAACAACCATGGCTTGCTCCCACTCAACATGAACTCCACTGCATTGCCTCTAATCATCAAACTCAAAAGCTCAATATATATATATATATATATATATATCCATGAGGAATAAAATAGATGAAATAAAATATAAAATGGAGTCCCTTCTTATCAATGAATACTTCTACATCATAGAAGTTTGGACTTCTTGTGAAGTAGCCTGAACCACCTTTTCATCATATGTACCCAACATCTTTCGTTACTTGAAACTGTGTCTAAACATTCCTTTTTCATTGAGGATCTCATCCTTAGACTAGATACCCTTGTCCTCAAGATTCCAACACATTGCGAAAATAAAAATTCAAGCTCACCAAATATCCATGGTGAATTTTTTTACTTTTGCACACAATCTAAACATAATACTAGTTACTTTAAATGAAAAGAAATAAAACATGAACCGTATAAAGATACCTGAATTTGACCCAAGTCTCATTGGACTAACCGAGCCAACTCGATCCTCTTTCTGATTCAAACATTGAAGTGATCTATTCCATTTATACTGTACACATTGTGCTAGAAATTTGATCCTCCAAAACAAGACATTAAATCTTCCATGCCCTCTTCTGCTACAAAAATCAAGTATAGATTTATCATCACAAAGACCGACCACATCAACTAAGCTGCACTTGGTTCCCCTCATGACCGATGTCGGTTCACCGACCAAAGTCACTATCTGCTAGAATTACCAAAACACCATAAATTGGCATAGTACACCAAACCAAGTACCTAAACTAATAAAAATGGTAGCTTTGTTGATCTAATCATTTCAATAAGAACCCAAACCTTACACAAAAAAAGTTACAGTAATAATGCATGCAATAAAACTGCACCAAGATGAAACACATCACCTTACCAACATGAAGAAACTCAACCGCATCTTCAACCGAAGTACTTTCCTCACTAATGGAAGCCCCATCTTCATTCTATGCTATTATATTATGCCTCTATAATGAAGCTAGTGAATCTAACTGCACTAAAGAATGCATAACTGCTCCTCTCTCTCATACTTAGATCTAGATCTGCAATCTTTTTATTAGCTAATTTTGACTTTACAAAATTACAACACATGAAAATATAATAACTTTTTCTAAAGTTTTATTTCTCGTAATTCATCAAATTCGTCACGATCATTTTATTCTTCCGATTGTTTTGGCCTTCATTTCGTCCATTTCGGGTAAGAACTTCTCTCGCCATTTCACAAACTACGTTTAAATTAATTAATTAATATTTAATTAAGTTCTCACCCTTTTTATTTAATAAAATTAATTTTATTAATTTTGGGGGTTTTTAATTAAATAAATATTAATTTAATATTCATTAAAAATCGATCGACAAGTTTTTATCATTGCCATGGGAAATTAAATTTCCACCTCCAATTGTCGGGAATGCCAAGTTGGCTCTCCGCTCCTAGATTTCCCTTTCCTAGCAAAATTTTTATTATTCCCCACTTTTTGGATTTTTCCTTGTTGATTTCCAATCCAACTAGATGGGAAAATGGAAAAATATCTCCCAATATCCCACATGGGGAAATAGATGGGAATTGCCAGCCTACTTTGCCATTGCCATGGGAAAATGATTATGTTTTTGGGCCATACTCCCCAGCAATTAATGCCCACTACTCAAAGAAGGTGGACATTTATTATTCAACGGAAAGAAATAAATAGTTAAAATAAAATTTCTTCGATCCTCCTTACTCTCCTTTGTGAAACTCTGCTGAAAAAGCCTTGAGTAAGAAGTTGGGGATCTTTATTTCCAAATTCTTATTATTATTTCAACTTCTTACTTTTTCCCTTGTAGAAGCATTTTCGGAGAAATATTTTGTTTTCAATATTTCATAGCACATTATTCATGGATGATTGATTCTCCACTCCTTCTAAGAAAGCTATTAAATCAGCTCCATGGATGTGCATGCGAAGGAGGAGGTTGTCCACATTAGGGAGGAAAGAATGCATTCCAAGGAACCATTTCCATGTTGAAAACAAAATTGCACAAGCATTTATTTTAGAATCCCCCATGCATTCACCAGGATATATTAAAAGCCACGCATTGGTAAAAAATTCCCACGCTGAGGAAAAGGTGCTCACAATGTTCAAAGAAGAAGAAACAAGTAAGATTCCATGCATTTGGTAGTAACAAAAAGGAAGAATTAAACGTAGGAAGAAAAATTCCATACAACAAAGAAATGCCATGCCCATCCATTGAGAAGGAAAAAAAATCCATGCATCTATTTTTGAAGTGTCCACACAACCATTTAAAGGCCACATGTATTCCAAGGATCTGCAAAGCCCACACATTTGTAGAAATAAAGGTTCTTTTTCCAGCAAAGGGTAATAAGAAAATAAGAAGGTTTTTGAACTATAGATCCACAAATCCCATGCAAAATAGGTGAGATCCACATAGCCAAGGGAAAAAGAACAAAAATCTCGTGCACAACTGTCAATGCATTCACAAAACAAACTAGTCCACGCATTGGTCAAGGAAATATACCAAGTAGTTAGAGAACTCCATTCCATGCATACCAAGGTGCTATCAAATCTCCCATGCCAGAGAGGAAATTTTCCACAAATCCATTGGCAAGCCCATTCACACAGACAATAAATAAATAGGGTAGCATTGGGCATGCAATTGTCCTCACCAACACATGCCATAGTTTATGCCTATAAGTAAAAATAACTACACACAATTTGGAAGAAGAGGAGGAACGTGCGTGAAGAGAAATCACGTTAAACATTTGAAAAAAATTAAACACGATATATATCATCATAAGAAAATGAAATTAATGAAGAAAACAATATATGCATAACAAAGGTTGTTGCAGGTTGTATCTGTCGAAGTAATCAACTTTGGAGTTTGATATCTCAAAGTTGGATGATTTTCGTGAAAAACGAATAATTTCCCACAATTTTACTCATGTTAAGGTGCTTCCATACTCATTTTCAAATGCACAGTACCTCATTTTGTATTTTTCATGAACCCAAATAAAACGTAATTCATTTGAATTTTGTCGCATGCACTATTTCAGCTTGTCGAAAGGCCTTCCTTGAGAATCCGTATTTCAGGCCTGAAGATCATCAAGAGAAAAATATTGGTTCTTTGAATTATCCTCACCTTCATATGCTCCCTTTCCAAGTTTTAGATACCCAAGGTGACGTTTGGTATTTTTCCCAGGCTAAAACCAAACGGGATTTTCATAGTTTTACACCTACATTTTCCTAGCAGTTTTAGAATTGTCAAATTTGACCTTTAATATTTGATTGAAGAATTTGATTTGGGAAAAGACCCTCTGACACACAAAATTTTGGTACCTTAATAGACTCCCTAATCTAGTGAGAGCTTCTCAAGAAAAATATTTATTATTTTTCCCAGGGCAGTTTTAGAGGTGATTTGTTCTGTTTTGAAGTTTGGAAGTAATAGCTAGAAATCAAGATTTTGTCACATCTTCACAATCATCCCATCTCCAAAAAAATTAGTGTTTTTGTATGAGTTCTAGGGATTTCTACCCACCTCGGTGCTCCATTCATAGTATGATAACATCATCGATACCAACTTGGGACATGTCGGCGTAATTCGGTTCCGCGATCGCATATCAAGCAAAGGCGAGTCACAATTTTCCCAGTGCTTGTTATGAAGTAGTCTATCACATGCACAAAACTTCCTAGTGTCCTTATAGAGTCCTAAATTTTTCATCACTTGCACAAAGCACTATGACACCTGCACATAGCATGTCGATTTAACTCCAACAGCTCCAAAGCGGAAGTGACCTCGACTTGTGAGCTCTCGGTCTCATTTCCACGACATCGGCGCTTCTCGATACTACCAATGGGTCACCTATGAATTACTCATTATGTAGTATAATTTTTAGCTATTGGAAAAGGTATCTTCAGATTCAAAATCCATGGTTATGGCAGAGATCGATAATGTGAGAAGCTTGTCTACATCAATTATCTTCAATTGATCGTTGTGGCGGATCTATTCATCGACAAAATAGGACCAATGACAAGTGAAATTATGTGGATAATCAAGAAAGGCCACATCATTCATGTGTGTCCTTGTCATATCTCATTTAGCATCAGGTGCGATACGTCATCGACCAGTCTTAAAGTTGGATCGTTCTCGAATTGGATGATCGTGAGAGAATCAGAATGAAAAGACTTTGGAATGGTGACAAAGATGAAAGACATAACTCCAGGAAGTGAATTGAATTCTCAAATCTTGGAATATCTTCTAAATTTTGAAAGATCAGGAGTTGGATTCTGAAAATCCAAGGTGGCATAATGACTATGGTATCGCAACAAATGAATAATTCACCATGGAAAGTTATTCAGAGCATGTGGAGAATTATGTGTAATTGTGAATGTGAATGTGAATAAAGAAAAAATTTCTCACACCAGGATATTGCTCAAATGGAGAGGTGGGTAAATTGCTCAAGTTTCAAGCTCGACTCTCTTGTCATCTAGAGGATTGTGGAGCATGGTTAATGAGTTCATTCCCATACCGGGATAGGCAGACTCTTAGCCCAATGGATAAGGAACTGATCCCAGGTGTCTTGATCTAGGTGGCGCGTTACTGACTAGGATGTCTATATGGGTTTCCAAGTCATCTAAGTGGGGTCCACATGTACCCATTTATTTTATTTATGAACTTTTCCTAAAATGACTTTAATATTATTATAAAGTGATGTTATTGTTAAACTCACATTTGGAAAATTTTGATAACTTAAGTGGTTTCTATTTTCAAGTTACTTTTTAGGAGTTTGTTGAAAAATTCAAAGTCACTTAATATGACCTATTTAATGTTCATGTAAACCCTAACTACTTTGTAACCAACTTTTGGGTTATAAAAGGAAGTAGGGGCTCATTTGTTAAGGGTGACTTTGAGAGAGGAGAAGAAAATACTTTTGTATGCAAGCTTTCTTTCAAGAAAGAAAATTTGTGTTATTTTGTGAAGACATTTTAGAGTTAATGAAATATGAACTTTGTGTCTCATGCATTATCTCTTGTAGCATTTGATGTTCTTATGTTAATTATATGTTAGTGTTTAAATCTTGCATGCAAATATTTTATTTGATCTTATCATCAATGCTATTAATCTGTTGTTCTTGTTCACAATGATCAAGCTCTGATATTTACTTGCTCATGTGTGTTCCCTTTACTTATTCTTGTTTAGCTGATTTAAACTCTTCTTTATTTGAGTTAGCTATTAATTGTTCTCCTCTATGTGATATTAGCTCTAATTCTACCTAACTATTGCATGTTCCTTCCATTTATTTTCTTCATTTCATTCCATCTCCATCATTCACATTTATTTCCCTTTGATGTTCCAAAACACCCCCCATATACAATTTTGAATATACAAATGTAAACTATTTTGGTTTTCAATAAAGGTAGCATCACCTTCATTGAGGAGGGAATCATTCCCTTATTGTTGCATGTCATTTGCATGTATGCAAATCCATATGCTAACAATTTTTTGTGACTCTACTAGGGATCGAGAATCATTAACCAGTGTTTGGTTAAATCTTTATGACTATCCCCTCTGCACAAGCTCTAGTTCTTAAACTAAATCTTATGCCCAATGAATATTTTCAAGGAGACATTGCTGCTAACATTCAGATAGTAGCTTGGAAAACCATGAAAGCTTATAGAAAGTTTTCATTGTTGATAGAGCCATTGACAGAGAAATATACATTGAAGATCTTAGAATAAGAGCACCTGCATTTGTGGCCAGAAGACCTCTTGGACATGTTTTGATCGTTGTTCACCGACTCGGCCCTCTTCCACCAAGGCAATCATTTGTATTACTATTATAGGTAACTCACCTATCTTGCAACCAAATATTCTTTTTCAAATACTCAAGAAGACATATCATCATATTTGAGGAAAGCTATTGGGAAAAGCACACAAATGACTTTCATTTTCATCTCACCATATCAGTATTGGATAATGAAGAAAATCAAGCTGCGAGATTTGCTAGAGTCATTCAGGCACAAAGAGATCAAGAAAGAGAGAAAATAGAAAAGGCTAGAGTTGATCATAACATCTCAGTGATCCTTTCATAGTAAAGATTCCAAACTTGGAAGGAAAGAGGTTTATAAAAGGAGAAAAGCTAAAGGTCAATTTGATCCCATTTTTGATTTTTAAGGAAATTTTGGTTCCAAGTTATCTCCTCTAAGGAGGAACACTCCTCGTAAATCCATAAGCCTTGCATTAAGTCTTGAAAGATCGAGTACGGGAGGAATCACTACTAGTCAAGCACTCATTCTTGCACACGTTGTTTTACCTTCACATACAACCTTTCCCAAGATGGAAGCTAACATACCATGGGGAAATGCCATAGGCCCATTGTCCTTACCAGCTCGACATGACCTCCCATGAGGATTAATGAAGATTCTTCCCAAGTTCAATGGAGATGGAAATACTTCACCTGATGACCACATTTCTACCTTCTTTCTTGCATGTGTAGTTTTTTCGGTAGAATATGAAGATGTTGTTGTTTGCCTCTTTATTGAAACATTGTAAGACATTTCCATAGATTGGTTTCATCATCTCCCAAATGGATGCATTACAAACTAGAATGATATGAAAACTAAGTTTGAAGACCATTTCAAAATGGTATAAGATGAACATTCCCTTTTAGCCCAACTATCTCGGGTGAAGAAAGAGGCAACATAACCCATGAGGAATTTTGTGGCTAAGTTCTAAATAAATTTGAACAAAGTTCTGCATAATTTTCCCGAACCCCGATGGACAATAATGTTTCTTCATTAACTCACAATAAACAAATTTTTGCTATAAACTAAGAAGAGCTAGAGTGGCTAATTTGGAACTTGCTCAATTCTTGGCAATAGAAATTGAGGATGACTTAATCATGGCGGAAAATTCAAAAAGACTTCCCTCAAGGGAAAGAGTCAAGAAACCCCCAATGCTTCTGAGACCATAGTCATTAAGTTGGATAATGATGTGCTAGCTTTGAAAAATAAAGTTTCTAAAAGTAGTAAACCTACTACTTACAAAGACATCCCAAGAAAAGGCTATGTTCCTAACAAAGCCAAAATTACAGGTGCTCTAATAAGGCTTATTATTGAATTATCTCTCGCAACTAACTCAAAATGTGATGTCGTTGAAGAAAGTGGTGATTAATTTGAGGTCATCGAGGTTGACGAAGAAGAGACAGACTCTGGAACATCTGAACCTTAATTCGAAGAGCCTGAAGGAGAAAGTAATAATCATTTTTTCAAGTATTATTCAGAAGAAGAAGACCAATATGAAGAAATTGTAGAATATATGAATAGTCAATCCTTCGTTGTCTTCACACACTCTTAGAAAAAGGATCAGAGTACCACTAAGGTAAAGATAAAAACAAATCCAAGGAAGTTCTTAAAGAATATAAGACTAAAGAAACTTCCAAATAATCTAAGACAAATGAGACTCCTAAAGAGTCCAAGGTGATTGAGGTTCCCAAGGTCAAATCTATCTTAAAGAAAGGAGGACCTTTATCAAGTGAATCAGTTAATAAATCCACTGCGAAGAAAGTTTCTTCTTTCATCAGTATCAACTAATCCCGAATCAAAGGTCAAAAGTGAGCCATCATCAAGTTTGAAAGAACTAGTATCGGAGACATCAAGTATGGTCATTTTTCCCAAATTTGATATCATTGAGCATATCGATAACACAAAATATTCCATGTCACAGGAAGAGTACTTGAAGTCCAATAAGGATCGACTCGAGAAAATAGTCCAGTTTATCAAAGGCAACTCTATTGTTCATTCCTCTAAAGGAATCCTAGAAACTCCCAAAGATGGAAAGACTCAAAATATTGTGGGCCACTACACCTTCAAATGAAAAGGTTGAACCTTTCTTTGTGTCCTTTTTGATCAACGGATGCAAATTAATTAATTACATTATAGATTTTGTAGCCTCGGATAATGTGATGCCTGTGAAAGTAGCACATGATATTGGGTTGACTTTTACGAGAACATTTGGATCTTGTTACTCCATGGAGACAATACAAGTTCCTCTTATTGGGCATAATAAAGATGCTCAAATTGTTTTAGCTCAATTTCCTCAAAAGTGAGTCAAGGTAACCATTCTAGTTGACATTCCCACTTCATATGGTATGTTGTTAAGTAGGAAATTTTGTAGAGATATGGGTGGTGAGATTTAAATGGATTGGTCTCATACTATGATCTCTATCAGTGGAGAAATGAAGAAGCTAATAATGGATACTCAAGAAAAGTTCACGGTAACGAAAACTGATGATCCCCGCACAGGTCTTGTTACAAAACTCAAGTATGGGAAATTATATGATGACTACAGAGGTTCATACACCTAAGGCCACTTGTAAAGATCCCAATGAGATTTGGACTCTTGAGTTTGATGGAAGATTTTGCTCAACAAGTTCGAGAGGAGTGGTTCTTATATCTCCCAATAGTAAAATGTTTCATTTTTCTTATAAGCTCCAATTCTCAAATACTAACAACATTTCAGAATACGAGGCATTAATCCTTGGCCTCAAGTTGTAGAAGAGAAAGGGATAAAAATATGAAATTATTCAGAGATTAGAGTTGATCGTGAAACAAGTAAAAAATTAGTTTCAAGTGAAGAATGATCGGTTGAGACACTACAGAAATAAAGTGTGGGACATGATAGAAACCTTTGATGATTTTTCCATAGAATCTATCCCTCATGAAAAGAATGATAAAGAAGATTCCCTAGCAGTCTTATCTTCATTGATGATCCCTCATTCAGAGTTTGATCAAGACAAATACACCATTGAAATGGTTTTTAGGCCAAGTGTTCCTAACAAAGTAGAAAATTGGAAAGTATTCAATGATGATCAACAAATTATTTCCTTGTTGTAATATAGGGATAATTTTGAACAGTTGTACTTTGAAGGAAGTGATTCTACATTTCATGAATCGATGACCTCACCCATTAAAGAAGGAGTTGAGAGCGAGGATCATGGCGATGGCATCATTCAACTCAAAGGAAATAAAATTCCAAAAGGATTGGTTTCACTTGAAGAATATTTTTATAAACATGATAGGTTTATCAAGGAGAAAGAGCAGGAAGGACCTGCAAATTTGGTTGACTATGAATAAGTTGACATTGGTACCAAGGACAAACCTCTCCTAGTCAACATTGGTAAGTGTTGCTCACCTGAGGAGCGTAAGGAATTTTTAAGCCTCCTTACTATTATCACCAAATTACAACACCCCTAAATGGATTCGAGTTTGAATGGAGCATTCAGTGTAATTTTTGTAACATGGGTACTATCCCCAAGTTATGGGACTTGCTACTTGGGATAGACCTCCAAGAGAAAGTTGGTTCTTATTCCTCTGTTCAGGTGCATGCATTCAGATTGTAGAGGTTTCTAATCCTAAAACCTATTCTAATTTTCCAAGGAGACAGAGTTAAGAAAATGCAGGAAAATAAAACCTAGACTAACAGAGGTGATGCACCAAGGAATGAAGAACATCTACTTTTCCAAAAGACACAGACCAGAAGATACAATACAATCACCATGCACAAGTAACCAAAATGCAATGAAAGATCATAAAGGTAGCAATGAACAAAAGAAAGGGTTGAAAATCATCCACAAACTCGTATTATTGCTCCAAAGGTTGGATATGATGCATTACATTGGCCAAGAGGATGGATCTGGTATTACAAAGCTACTGGGAGGTCTGAAATTCCACAACTTCACTTACAAACAAGAGAAGCAGGAAAGGAGAAAAATGTCAACATTAAAAATGATGAGATTTTACATTTATAGACCGAACAGAGAGAAGCAAAGAAGGGGGAACAAAAATCAGATTGAAATCTCAACCACCAACCATCAAATCCCTACAAATCCACCCACAATCTATCAAATCGATTCTCCATGATGCTCTATGCATGTTGGAGAAGGAAGAATGGCAGATTGATCAAGATCTAATAATTTCAAGCAATCGGATCATGCATTAATGGTGAGGAAGACGTTTTTCAACTCCTTACCCACCAAATCAGGTATCCATTCATTTCCTCATGATTGTTTACGTGTTGGAGAAGAGAAAATGATAGATCGATCAAAATCTGATCATTTTGAGAAGTCAGATCACACATTAATGGTGAGGAAGATGTTTTTCAACATTTCACCCACTAGATCCTACAAAAACAATATTTTATGCTTCCATGGCATAGAGGAGGTTGATATCTTTCCAATGGTATCAATTTTGTCGCATTTGGAGCTCTGGTTTGAAAGATATGACCATTTGAATTTTTTAACCAAATCCATATGAAAGTCACAAAATGCAACCTTCAAAACGGATCCGCGGGCCGAAAGTGCAACTTACTCCCTTTTTGTGAAAAAATGTAAAAATCCCAAAAAACCTCCGCGTCCCATAGCTCCACCACTACAACTTTTCCCAAAGGCTTCGCGGTCAAAAATTGGAATTGCGCCATTTTTTCCCTTTGAAAAGCCAAAAAATTCAAAGTTATGAAAGTCCCTCACAAGCATGCAAGCCTGCCACTTGTCAATTTTCCATTTGATGAAGGTTCACCGGGTCCTCGAGCCCCAAAATTAAAACTACACCTTTTGCGCAAAAAAGGGGGCAAAAATTTTAAAGTATCTCCACAACCCCCCCGTAGCTTCCGCCACATGTCATGTTTTCATTTGTCAACAAACCTCTCGGGCTTGTGGTTTGCGCCGTAAATTGCGCCTTTTCACCAAAAGTTTGAAAAAAATTTAAAGTTCCCCGCAGACCCTCAGCTCCTCCACTTGCATTTTTAACTTAGCGAAAGAAACCTTCGCTGGGCTTATGGGATGGCCAATGAAAACTAAGCCATTTTTGCTGAAAAATGCCAAAAGTTTGAAACTCTCCCGCAAACTTGCAGCTCCGACACTTGTCACTTTTTCATTGGTCCACAACCTTCTTAAACTCATGGGTGGAAATGAAAACTTGCACTTTTTCCATTTGAAATTCAAAAGTTCCAAAATTATCTCCACAACCCCGCAAGTTCGCCCTTGGAAATTTTGGCAAAATTTCCTTCACAGCCCCACAACTACTTTTTTGGGAAAAAATTCCTCCGTGGCCCCGCAAGTCTACATTTTGGAATAAAATCTCCCAAGACCCGCCGAAACTTGGAAATTTTGTCGGAAAACCTTCCCTCGGCCCGTAAGCCCGCAAAACTTGGAAATTTGGGGGAAAAAGCCTTCCCAAACTCGTTGGCCCGTAACTTTCAAAGTACGAAGAGTTAGAAGGACTTCTTTACATTTTTGGAAAGGGGAGGAAATTTCCTATTTGTTAGAGATGCTTTCAGGATTCCATAAATAATTGAAATATGCAAAAAAATCCAAATTGAAGCACTAAGGAGGAACAAAGGTGTAGTTAGCCAAAAATAAGTAGGGGCTTATTTTGGATAACAATTTTGGTAACTTACAAGGGTCATTTTCCTGCTAGATGAAAGATCAGTGGCCTTGAAGCATCCATTAGGCATGGAGTCATCCGATAACACAAAATCTGATCTGAACCTTAAAAACTGATCCTTGAGTCACTCGGAATCCAATGAAACTAAAGTTGATCTCACCAAATGTTTTAGCCAAAATGCGAATGAATGAAAGCAATACAAGAAAAATCAATATACAAAAGATGAAATCATACACATCCCAAGTGGGATATGCAGAGTGTGCAAAAGCACTTCTTTGCTGAAAGAAAACCTACCTACTCTATACTAACCAAAGAGATGGGCAATTTCAAACAAAACTGCTCTACTGGTGATGAGAAATAACTACCCTTCCTTTCAATTGGCAGCCATGCAAATGATTTGGCACTTGAACATGGCTATTATTATGAGTGAAAAACTTACAAGAGGCCAATCCCCACCCAAATCATCAAGGTATCAACTGGAAACAATACAAATACCTCTTTTAGTTGCTCTACATTTGGATTGAAGAGGTATTGCAACTGATCCTTGGTACTCTAAAATTCATCCTCATGCTTAGAAGCAAGCATGACTGGTTTTGGCTCCTCCCTTGTCCCCAATGAAGCCAAATATCTGATTGGGCAAGGTCTGATCCTATGGATGTGCCCTTTGGTCTGAGATTCAACTCCAAGAATGGAGTCCTCCTGCAGACTTTCTTGGGTGGACGATGTGGGAAAGATGATGACATCCTCTTGCTTCTCTCCTTCCTTGCATAAAATGTGACTTTTGGAAGATCAAATTATTCCAACTTTGATTCAAGAGGCATGTTGAAAACTGAAGGTTGTGCTTGCACATTCTCTTCCATGGCAGCATGCTCTTGTGGTCGAAGGATGAAGGATGGTGAAGAGAAACTTGAAATTTCTACTAGCTTCTCCTCATCACAACATTCTTTTAAGTTTGATAGAAAATCAAACTCTTCATTGTCCTATTATATCAAGGTCTCTCCCTCTTGCATGGTGATCTCGAGAATCCTCATTGTTTTCACCATATGAAGCTTCATCTTTAGACATGAATCTAGTGAGTTCAAACTCTTCCAAAAAGTTAGAATTTTGGAGAGGTTGAATGGGAGAGAGGTCTATAATATCTTGTGCAACCTGCTCATGATTCAATGCCTCTGAATCAATTTTGGTCACCTCCACATGCTCCTCCTTAATTGGAATTAGAGCTGATTGTTCTTCCTCCTTCATTGATTCATCAATCAAATCAGGTCCTTCAAATGAAAGAAAAAACTCTTCAATAATACTTCCTTCATCAAGTAGGTTCAACTCTGATTTGATCTCTTCCAGTTGCTCTTCTCCAATAGGACTTGGAGTTGATTGTTCTTCTCTTGATCTGAAACTTGTTCACCATGGTTCCCCTCTCCTCAAACATGAAGTTTGAAATATCAAACTCTTCTTCAACATAATATCTCGAAGGGGGTGAAGTGGGAGGAAGAACTGAAGGTTCTTCTATACTTGCTCTACACTTAAAGCCTCTAAAACTATATGGTTCTCCTCCATAACTAGAATGCACTCCTCCTCTTTTAGATTTGGAGTAGCTTCCTCTTCCCTTTCTTAGGTTGATTGTGTGGTTGGAATTGAATCAGAATTCTCTTCAAATAAAGTTCCAATATGGACATTGAATTTAGAGCTAATTGATTGTTGATCATCTTGTTCCACTGCTGCTAAAAAATAAGCCTTAGCCACCACTTGTGGCTTGACCTCAGCCTCCTCTGTAGGCTTAACCATCAAGGGTATCTTTGTTATCCCAAATTTAAGAGCCCAGCTTACAAATATTTTGGTCATTTATTCTTTGTTTGGCTCTTCTTCTTTGCTTTTCTCCCTAACTAGTTTTTGGAAACTCTTCCCAACATGGACTTGGGAAAGCAAGAGGAGTGGTGGGTGAGGTATCCACTAGTATTTTCTGGTTTATTTGTGGTGGAGGGGAAGGTATTGCTTTTGGCTCTTGTGGAGGGGACTTGGATTTGGAATGGAAAAGGGTAGAGAAACTGAGATGGGATGGGAGATTGGGATATGGAGAAGGGGAATCAACACTTGGGGCAGAAGATGGGATTGACTCTTGACCATGCTTAAATGATAGAGTTTGGGAAGGAGAAAATGAAGGAGCATAAGGAAGTGGCGACTGACTTACCCATTGACAAGGTTGTCTCGCACTTTGCTCATATGCCTCTATCTCCTCAGTCCACTGTGCAAGTTGAGGAAACATTTCAACCATGAAGTCAAGCTTCTCCTGAGGGCTGTAGTGTCTTATAAAAGGGCCTTCCCATGGACAAGGTTCCCTGCAACCGATTTTGAATGCTTTCATTTGTATTGTATCCCTTGAATGAACCATGCTAGCCTCCACCTTTTGAATCTTCTCCAAAGCAGCTCAACATTTTCCATGTAACTATTGTCATTATATGCATACCCTTGCTCTTGGTAAGCTCCATAGCCAAACTAGTTTTGACTTTGCTCATATAGGTAGGCATGATTATTCTTGATCATAATGTTGATCTAGAGGAGTTGTGAAGCACATTGGTGGTGGATTACACTATTGCAAGTGTGAATTCCAAGATGGAAATGAAGTCATGATTACACAACTTCATGGGATGGAAGAAAATGAAAGATGTGGAAAGAAGAATGGATGGAAATGAATGGAAAAAAGGTGTACAACTTCAGAGATTGGGTTAATGACTAGATGGAGTCGCCAAATGTGCTTTGTATGTGCCTCCAAAGGATAAATCTTACCAAGAACACATCAACTTGATGAAATTAAGTGGTAAGGTGCTTCAAACCTCTCCCACTGGGCATGCCAGAACTGTTATCACCAAATTACAACACCCCTAAATGGATTATTGTTCAAATGGAACATTCAGTGTAATTTTTGTAACATGGGTACTATCCCCAAGTTATGGGACTTCTACTTGGGATAGACCTCCAGAGAAATATGGTTCTTATTCCTATGTTTAGGTGCATGCATTTAGATTGCAGAGGTTTCTAATCCTAAAACCTATTCTAATTTTCCAAGGAGACAGAGTAAGAGAATGCAAGAAAATAAAACCTAGACTAATAGAGGTGATGCACTAAGGAATGAAGAACATTTTCTTTTCCAAAAGACACAAACAGAAGATAAAATACAATCACCATACACAAGTAACCAAAATGTAATGAAATATCAGAAAGGTAGCAATGAAAAAAAGAAAGGGTTGAAAATCATCCACAGCTCGTATTATTGATCCAAATTTTCTATACGATTCATTACATTCAGCCAAGAGGGCATATCTTGCATTACAGAGCTACTGGAAGGTCTGAAATTCCACAACTCCACTTACAGACAAGAGAAGTAGGGAGAGGCATAGAAAAAATGTCCAATGAGCCGAGATTTTACATTTATAAACTAAACAGAGAGAAGAAAATAAGGGGGGAATGGAAAATCATATTCAAAATCTCAACCACCAGCCATCAAAGCCCTACAAATCCACCCAAAATCTATCAAATCGATTCTCCATGATGCTTACATGTTGGAGAAGGAAGAATGGTGGATTGATCAAGATATGATCATTTCAAGCAATCTGATCATGCATTAATGGAAATGAAGACATTTTTTAACTCCTTACCCACCAAATCAGGTATCCATTCAGATCCTCATGATTGTTTATGTGCTGGAGAAGAGAAAATGGCGGGTTGATCAAAATCTGATCATTTTGAGTAGTCAGATAGCACATTAATGGTGATGAAGACATTTTTCAACATTTCAACCACCAGATCTTACAAAAACAATATTTTATTCTTCCATGGCATAGACAAGGTCGAGATCTTTCCAATGGTATCAATTTTGTCACATTTGGAGATCTGGTTTGAAAGATATGACCATTTGAATTTTTGAACCAAATCCATAAAAATCACAAAATGCAACCTTCAAAACGGATCCATGGGCCCGAAAGTGCAACTTACCCCCTTTTTGTGAAAAAAACACAAAAATCCCAAAAACCTTCGTGTCCCATGGCTCCACCACTACAACTTTGCCCCAAAGGCTTTGCGAGCCAAAAATTGGAATCGCACCCTTTTTTCCCTTTGAAAAGCCAAAAAATTCAAAGTTATGAAAGTCCCCCACAAGCCCGCAAGCCTGTCACTTGTCAATTTTCCATTTGATGAAGGCTTCGGGTCCTCGGGCCCCAAAATGAAAATTGTGCCTTTTACGCATAAAAAAGGGGCAAAAAGTTAAAAGTATCCCATGACCCCCGCAGCTTCCGCCATGTGTCATGTTTTCATTTGTCAACAAACCTCTCGGGCTCGTGGGTTTGGGCCTACAAATTGAGCCTTTTCGCCAAAAGTTTGCAAAAAAATTTAAGTTCCCCGCAGACCCGTGGCTCTGCCACTTGCATTTTTAACTTAGTGAAAGAAACCTTCACCAAGCTTGCGGGCCGAAAATGAAAACTAAGCCATTTTTGCTGAAAAATGCCAAAAGTTTGAAACTCTCTCGCAAACCTACAGCTCTCGCCACTTATCATTTTTTCATTGGTCCACAACCTTCTCGAGCTCGCAGCGTGAAATGAAAATTGCATTTTTCCATTTGAAATGCCAAAATTATTTCGCACGCCCCGCAAGTCCGCCCTTGGAAATTTTGGCAAAATTTCCTTTGCAGCCCTGTAATTGCTTTTTTGGGAAAAAAATTCCTCCGCGGCCCCAAGTTTGCATTTTGGAAAAAATTCTCCCAACCCACCGAAGTCCTTGGAAATTTTGGAGAAAACCTCCCAAGCCCACAAGCCCACGAAACTTGGAAATTTTGTCAAAAAACCTTCCCCAGGCCCGACCGCCCATAACTTTCAAAGTATGAAGATTTAGAAGGACTTCTTTACCTTTATGAAAAGGGGAGGAAATTTCCTATTTGTTGGAGATGCTTTCAAGATTCCATAAGTACTTTAAATATGCAAAAAATACAAATTGAAGCACTAAGGAGGAACAAAGGTGTAGTTAGCCAAAAATAAGCAGGGGCTTATTTTGGATAACACTTACCAAATATTTTGACATCTTAGCTTACTCATATGAAGACTTGAAGTCTTTCCGACCTAGGGAAATCGAGCATGCCATACCCTTAAAACCTAGTGTAACTCCATTTAGGAAAAAGTAAACACAATATAATCCTAAGATAGCAGGGACAATATTCGATGAGGTTTAAAAAATGTTAGATGCATGAATAGTGTTTCCTATTCGACATTCAATTGGGATAGCTAATTTTTTCCTAGTTCACAAGGAAAATGGATAAATTAGGATTTGTGTGGATTTCCAAAATCTTAATCAAGTGTCCTTGAAGGATAACTATCCTCTGTCAGTCATGGACCATATTCTGTAGGCAGTCACTAGATTAGAAATGTTAGCCATGTTACACAGTTTCTCTTGTTATAATCAGATTGAAGTGGCTAGAGAAGACCAACATAAAACCACGTTCACCACCCCCTAGGGTACATTCACCTATAGAATAATTCCTTTTGGTTTGATCAATTTTGGTGCAACTTTTCAAATGGCTATGGATATGGAATTTGTAAATTATAAAGACAAGATCATCGTGATATACCTAGATGACTTGACGATGTTCTCAAAGAAGTGAGAAGATCACCTAAGAGATTTGGAGAAAATATTACAAAGGTGTAGACTTCATAAAATCTCCCTGAATCCAAAGAAGTCCGTGTTTGGAGTTACGGAAGGAAAAATCCTAGGTCATATTGTTTCTAAAGAAGGAACCAAGATCGATCCGAGTGTGTTCAATCTATCAAGAATCTTTCCTTACCTACAAGTAAGCCTGGAGTCCACTTATTCTTTGGGAAGGTGAAATTTTTGAGAAGGTTTGTGCCATATTTTTCTAGCTAACCAAATAAATTTCGACATGATGAAAGGAAAAGAATCCTTCAAATGGTCAAAGGAAGGTAGGGGAACATTTGAACAAATCAAGGATGCTATTGCAAAAGCTCCTACATTGGTGTGTCCCAATTTTAAAAAGGATTTCATAGTCTATTGCTATGCTTCTCCACACACGATATCCATCATCCTGACTCAACATAATCAAGAGGGAATTGAATCTCCTATTGCATTCATGAGTTCTAGATTCAAGAAACATGAACTGAATTACACTCCCCTTGAGAGGCATGCATACACATGGTGGTTAGAGCCTTGAAACATTTTAGGTACTATGTATTGAATTCTCACACCAAGGTTTTAGTTCCGGACACCGTAGTTAAACCGATGTTGACACAACATGAACTAGGATCTAAAAGAGGTAATTGGGTATCCAAGATCAAATAATATGACTTGGACATAATGTCTACCAAGTTGGTTTGAGGAAGAGGACTTTTCCAACTCGTCACAAAGAACGAGCCACAATATCACTTAGAGGAAGAACCAGTTGAATAAATTTTACCACTCGTAGTTTTCGTTGGTACTACAGATGAATGGTATTTTGATATAGATTACTTTCTCACATATGGCGAATGTACTGAAAATATGATAGCTAAGGAAAAAATAGCTATCAAGTTAAGAGTTGTCAGGTATGTCATTTGGGACAACACATTGTTCAAGAAAGGAATTGATAGAATGTTCCTCAGATGTGTTGATAAAGAACAACAACCTAGGTTGCTTGAAGCATTTCACAATCATGCTTGTGGTGGTCATTTTTTTGGACCAGTGACAAATCATAAAATTTTGTGAACACACTATTACTGGCCCACTATGTTTCTTGATGCCCAAAAATGGGTAGCCAAATGCGAAGCTTGTCAACAATTTTTTGGAAGACCTAAATTGGCAGCTTTTCCATTAAAGCCAGTTTTCATTGAAGAACCCTTTCAACAATGGTGTTTAGATTTCATCAGAGTTCTGAATCCAAATTCCATTTTGGTCATACTCACGTGCTCACTATAAATGAATACTTTACAAAGTGGCTAGAAGCCATTCTAGTGAAACAAACATCTACTATAGTAATATGTGACTTCATCAAAGAGAAAAATCTGGTTCGTTACGGAATTCCACACAAGATTGTGACGGATAATGCTACTAATTTCTCTTCTGCAGAGATGATAGGTTTTTGGTATGGGTATGGGATGTCTTTATCTCATTCATCATATTACTATCCTTAGGGAAATAGTAAAGCAAAATTCAGTAACAAAAACATCATTACTATCGTGCGCAAGTTAGTCGAAGAAAATCAAAGAATTTGAAGCAAAAAATTATATGATGCATTTTGGGTTGACTATATAACTCCAAAAGAGCAATTGGAATGTCTCCATTCCAACTCTTGTATGGAACCGATGCTTAAATTCCCATCACATTGGAGTTACTAGCATTACGATTGGCTCAAGTAGTTGACGATGAATGTTTACCAATGCATTAGATAAAAGGATCATGTTCCTAAGTAAACTTGAAGAGTAGAGAAGTCAAGTGGAAAACAGGATCGAGGAACACCAATCCAAAGTAAATAAATTATTCGACCGAAAAACTAAGGAGAGACAATTTCAAATCAATGACCTAGTTCTTCTATGGGACAAGAGGCATGAACCAAAAGGAAAGCACGGGAATTTTGATTCACGTGGCTAGGCCCTTTCAAAATCATGCATTTATGTGGAGATAGCAGATATTACTTGGCATATCCTGATGGAACCCATCTGCCTTTACCCTACAGTGGGAAATATCTCAAGCAATATCAAAATTGAAAAAGGGTTGTCCCCAATATGTACATAGGTAATTAGGATTTTGGTTTGTTTCCTTTCCTTGATTTTCGGTTTCCTCTCTTTTGTCATCCCATTTTGTGCATCATCATCTTTGGGATCATGTTCATAAAATTTTGGTCTAGGTCTATTGTTGCATCATTCAAGTCCTTGTCATCAATTAGAGATAGTTGTTATCAGCTAATTTTGACTTCGCAAAATTACAACGCATTAAAATTTAATTAAATCTTCTGAAGTGTTATTTCTCATAATTTATCAACTTCATCATGATCATTTTATTCTCTCGATCATTTTGGCCTTTGTTTCATCCATTTCAAGTAAGAACTCCTCTCGCCATGTTGCAAACTACATTTAAATTAATTAATTAATTTCTTACCCTTTTATTTAATAAAATTAATTTTATTAAATTTTGGGGGTTTTTAATTAAATAAATATTAATTTAATATTCATTAAAAATCGATCGACAAGTTTTTTATCATTGTCGTAGGAAATTAAATTTCCGCCTCAATTGTCGGGAATGCCAAGTTGGCTCTCGCTCCAGATTTCCCTTTCTGGAAAAAAATTCATTTTCCCGCTTGTTGGAGTTTTCCTTGTTGATTGCCAACCTGATTGGATGGAAAAATGGAAAAATATCTCCCAATTTCCCACATGGGGAAATAGATGGGAATTGTCAATCTGCTTTGCCATTGCCACGGGCAAATGATTAAGTTTTTTCCCATACTCCCGAAAATTAATGCCCACTACCCGAAGAAGGTGGAAATTTTTTATTCAACGAAATAAATAAACGGTTACAAGAAAACTTCTTTGATCCTCCTTACTCTCCTCCGTGAAACTCTGTGGAAAAATCCGTGAGTAAGAAGTTGGGGATCTTTATTTCCAAATTCTTATTATTATTTCAACTTCTTACTTTTCCCCTGTATAAGCATTTTTAGAGAAATATTTTTTTCGTAAGATTTCATAGCACATTCTTCACGGATGATTTATTCTCCACTCATTCCAAGAAAGATATTGAAATAAATCCATCATATGTGCATGCGAAGGAGGAGGTTGTCAACATTGGGGAGGAAAGAATGCTTTCCAAGGAACCATTTCAGCTAAAAAAAAACCTACACAAGAATTTCTTTTAGAATCCCCCACACATTCACCAGGAGTTCTTAAAAGCCACACATTGGTCAAAATTCCCATGCTGAGGACAAAGGTGCTCATAGTTGTAAAAAAGAAGAAACAAGTAAATTTCCAAGCATTTAATGTAACAAAAAAAGAAGAATTCAACGCAGCGTGCAGCAAACTTCCATGAAACAAGGAAATACCATGCCTAGCTAGGGAGAAGGAAAAAAAAATCCATGCATCTTTCTTTGAAGTGTCCACATAGCCATTCACATTCCACATGCATTCCAAGGATCTACCAAAGCCCACGCATTTGCAGAAATAAAGGTCTTTTTCCAGGAAAAGGGTAATAAAAAAATAAGAAGGTTTTAGAACTATAGACCCACACATCCCATGCAAAGGAGGTGAGATCCATGTAGCCAAGGGAGAAAGAACAAAAATCTCATGCACAACTGTCAATGCATTCACAAAACCAACCATTCCACACATTGGTCAAGGAAATATACCAAGCAGTTAGAGAACTCCATTCCCATGCATACAAAGGAGATATCAACTCTCCCACTCTAGAGAGAAAGTTGTCCACGCATCCATTGGCAAGCCCATTCACAAGACAATAAAGAAATAGGCTAGCATTGGGAATGCAGTTGTCCTCACCAACACAGACCATTGTTCACACATGTAAGGAAAAATAACTACATGCAATTTGCAAGAAGAGGAGGATTGTGCGTGAAGAGAAATCACGTGAACCATTTGACAAAATGTTAAACAAGATATATATCAGCACAAGAAAATGAAATTAATGAAGAAAATAATAGATGTAGAATGAAGGTTTCTGCGGGTTGTATCTGTCGAAGTAATCAACTTTGGAGCTTGATATCTCGAAGTTGGATGATTTTCATGAAAAACTAATCATTTCCCACAATTTTACTCATGTTAAGGTGCTTCCATACTCATTTGAAAATACATGGCACCTCATTTGGTATTTTTCACGAACCCAAATAAAACACAGTTTGTTTGAATTTCACCGCGCACATTGTTTCAGCTTGTCGGAAGGCCTACTTTGAGAATCCGTATTTCAAGCCTAAATGATCGTCAAGAGAAAAGGATTGGTTATTTGAATTCTCCCCACCTTCATATGCTCCTTTTCAAAGTTGAAGATACCTAGGGTGATGTTTGGTATTATTCTGAGCTAAAACCAAACAGGGATTTTTGTGATTTACACATGTATTTTCATAACAATTTCAGAAGAGTCAACTTTGACCTTTAATATTTGACAGAAGAATTTGATTTTGGAAAAACCCCTCTAACACATAGAATTTCGGTACCTTAATAGACTCCCTCATCTAGTGAGAGCTTCTCAGAACAAGATTTTTATTTTTCCTAGGGAAGTTTCAAAGGTGATTTGTTCAGTTTTTAAGTCTGGAAGTAATACCTAGAAATCAAGCTTTTGTCATGTCTTCACAATAATTTAATCTCCAAACAAAGTGATGTTACAATATGAGTTCCAGATAATTCTACCCACCTTAGCGCTCTATTCAGAGTATGCTAACATCATCGATACCAACTTGGGACACGTCGGCGTAAGTTGGTTTCAATGATCGCATATCAAACGAAGGCGAGTCGAAAATTTTCCAGTGCTTGCTTATTTGAGCGGTCTCTCACACGCGGCATACTTCCCAATGTCCCTCTGAGTCCCAAATTAGTCATCACTATGCGAGCACTATGTCACTGCACATCATGGTGATTCAACTCAATTCACCTCTCCGTAGCGGAAGTGACCTCGACTAGTGATTCGGTCTCATTTCCGCGACACCAATGCTTCTCAATAGTACTAATGGGGTCACCTATGACTTCTTCATTATGCGGTATAGGTCTTAGCTATTGGAAAAGGTCTCTTCGGAGTCAAAATCCATGATTATCGGCAAAGATCGATAGTGGGAGAAGCTTGTCTACATCAATTGTCTTCACTTTATCATTGTGGAAGATCTATTCATCGATAAACCAAGACCAATGACACATGTAATTGTGTGGATCATCAAGCAAGGGCACATCATTCAAGTGTGTCTCTGTGTCGGCTCTAGTTAACGAGGGTGCCCTACTTCATGATTAAAAAACCATTCAAGTCTTAAAGTTGGAGTGTTTTCAAATTGGATGATCGTGAGAGAATCAGAATGGAAACAATTCGGGATGGTGACAAAGACGAAAGACATAACTCCAAGAAGTGAATTACAATCTCAACTCTTGTAAGATCTTCTCAATGGTGAAAGATCAAGAGCTAGATTCTGACAAGCCAAGGTGGCGTAATGACTATGGTCTCGTGACAAATGAATAATTCACCATGGAAAGTTATTCAGAGCATGTGGAGAATTGTGTGTAATTGTGAATGTGAATGTAAATAAAGACAAAATTTCTCACACTAGGATATTGCTCAAACGAAGAGGTTGATGAATTTCTCAAGTTTCAAGCTTGGGTCTCTTGTCATCAGGAGGATTGTGGGGCATGGTCAATGAGTTAATTCCCATATGACTAGGATAGGCAGACTCTTATCCCAATGGCTAAGGCACTGATCCTAGGTGTCTTGATCTAGGTAGTGTGTCGTTGACTAGGATGTCTATGTGGGTGTCCAAGTCATCTAAGTGGGGTCCACATGTACCCATTTCTTTTATTTATGAACTTTTCCTAAAATGACATTAAAATTTTTATAAAGTGATGTTATTGTTAAACTCACTTTTGGCAAATTTTGATAACTTAAGTGGTTTCTATTTTCAAGTTACTTTTTAAAGTTGGTTGAAAAATTCAAAGTCACTTAAGATGCCCTATTTAATGTTCATGTAAACCCTAACTACTTTGTAACCAAATTTTGGGTTATAAAAGGAATTTAGGGGCTCATTTGTAAGGGTGACTTTGAGAGAGGAGAAGAAAATACTTTTGTATGCAAGATTTATTTCAAGAAAAAAATTGTGTTATTTTGTGAAGACATTTTGGAGTTATTAAAATATGAACTTTGTGTCCCATTTATTATCTCTTGTAGCATTTGATGTTCTTATGTTCATTAGATATTAGTGTTTAAATATTTCATGCAAATATTATCTTTGATCTTATCGTTAATGCTATTAATATGGTGTTCTTGTTAACAGTGATCAAGATCTTATATTCACTTTCTCATGTGTGTTCCCTTTACTTATTCTTGATTAGCTGATTCGAACTCTACTTTATTTGAGTTAGTTATTCATTGTTATCCTCTATGCGATATTAGGCTTTGCTTCTACCTAATTATTGCATATTCCTTCCATTCATTCCTTTCCATTTCTTTCCTTCATTGTGTTCCATCTCCCTCATTCACATTTCTTTCCATTTGATGTTCCAAAACACCCCCCACATACAATTTTCAATGTACAGATGTAAATATTGTTTTGGTTTTCAATAAAGGCAGACACACCTTTATTGAGGAGGGACTTCATTCCCTTATTATTGCATATCATTTGAATTCATGCAAATACATAAGCTAACAAATCCCAAACATACATGTGCAATATACAATCACTTCAATACTAAGATAACATAAACATACCTCTATAATCTGGATCTGTAATCTGATCAACATTCTTGTGCCTCCAAGAAACAGGGACACCTCAGCAATCAAGATACATTCAATGTATCTTCTCAAATTCTCTAGATTTGTGATTTTCTATTAAACCAGGTTGCCGATGTCAGTTCCTCTCTGACCGACCATGGTAGCCATGTTGACATTGGTTAGCATACCGATGTTCGATCACTATCATTTTAAAGCAACCTTTCATTTCCAACTCCCACTTGATATTTATCCACTTCAGATTAAATCTCTCCCTATAATTTTCACACCAGAAAAAATAAAATCCTTCTCCCATACATCTGTCAGTAATACCACTAACAAAACACTGAAGGAAAATCTTTTCTCTGAAACTTAAATCCATCGATCTTGATACCACTTGTGGGTATCAGACAACAAAGCTAACCAAGCACAACCAAGATACCAGTTGTTAGGAATATAGGACTACAAAAATAGGACAATTCCCCAAAATCTACAGCAACGGAAATGTAAACTAGATAAATCCAAATCAAAACAAAGTACACACATAACACAACATGTACCATGGTTCACCCAATGCGTGCTACGTCCACCAAAGATAGAGATCTCATATATATAATAATGAACAAGAGTATGAATTCACTCTTCCCACAAGAGTACAATGCATCTCCTCAAGAGTATCACCTCTTCTAGATCTCTAAACGGATCTCCATGAGTGCACTACAACCTTGCCTCCAAACCATCACCAAATCTCACATACCAAAACTACTGCATCTCTAAATTGCAACCAAGCTCTCATGTGAATCTAAAAACAAGACATCTCACATGGGTCTACTAATGTGCAATCATAATTGTGTACCAAAAAGTAAGTCTGTCTCTCCATCACTGCATCAACCTGTGAAAACATGAAGACAACCTCCTCTACAATTCTAGATCTACATGGATCAACAATACATCATGATCTCATGGATCTACAATACAATATCTCACCAACACGTGGATATAATAATATAAGACTATATTTACATGGATCAATAATATAACATGATCTCATGGATCTAAAATACAAGATCTCACAACAACCTGTGGATCTACAAGAAGTAACCCTAAGTGCTTTACTTACTATGCAAGCCATTACAATGAGACAATAAATATTCAAAGATAATACATTATAAGACATTAACCTCTTCTCACCATTAGATGTACCTGATATTTCCTTCAGTCATGCTTTCTCCATGAAAGCTATGTCTTCATGTAACCTTCTTCTTCTTCTTCTTCTTCTTCTTATTCTTCATTCTCTCTACCAAGGATAATCTAGGATCTTTTTATATCCTCTTACACAGATGATCAATATCACCTTCCAACCCTAGCTTTCATGCTTATATAAGCATATACAAAGTTAGGTAAACTTAGCTATGCAATTACAACCATTAGATCAACTTTATAAAAAAATTAGATCTAATCCCCATGACTTAAATAAAGTGATCACACATAGGAAACTAATGTTGGATCCTTGACCGATGTCGATTACCCCTTTCCTGATCGATGTCGGTCCCCATTAGCTGACCAACATCGGTTACTGTGTATTCCAACAAGGTGTAAAACATGCTATCTTTGAAGCAATTCAGATCCACAATCTCAACATGCCTCATTTTTCTTTAAGCCCTTACATGCACAGATTAGTATGTGGCTCGGGTTCCTTGTGAGAGGCTTAGCCATGGGTGTAGTGCATGTGTTGTTTCATTATGCAGCTCATCCACAGTATTATAATGGCTCGGTTAATATAGATATTGGTATATGTGGCTTATATGGTTAATTTAGTTTGTAATGAAATTTGGTAATTGTGACTGGATGAATAACTCACCAAGTTGGTTACCCAACTTGGCCAAGTTGATAGAAAATCCTACCTAATATAGGAGCAAGAGCTCCATTTTTTTAAATAAATCTTTTTTTTTTTCAAAAATGTATAAATTATTTGTTTATTTTTTCAAAAAAATATAAACAAATTATATTTTTTTTGTGTGAAATAGTAATATAGTATCATTTTGTTTAAAAATGATATGATACGATGACAAGTTTTTTCGTCATCATTTTGTTAGAAAACTAAAAAAAAATCACTTACATTTCAATTTAATTTTTGATATCATTTTAACGTATTCGTGTATATATTGTTCAATTAACATGACCTCCTTTTTGGCATGAATTGATCATTTTCAATTGTAAAGGATTAAAATATGACAAGGGGACTTCTATTAAAACTCTTATTTTAATCCTTGTTTATTAAATATTTTTATTTCTATTTTACGCAAAAATGGGGTCTAATCAATTTTCAATTGATAAATATCAGAAGTTGAATGGAAAAAATACAACATTTGGAAGATTCGATTGAAGGAAGAATTCATGGCATGTAAATTGTAAGCAATAATGAATGGAACTGAGAGAGGTCCTACCGAAAGACACGCAACTGCTGAAAATGTCACTGTGTATCAACAAAAAGTACAAAAGGTGATGTCCATTATTTTTGCAAAGCATACAGGATGATTTTTTGCTTCATATCAAGAATCAAGAACTTTCGAGTGAGGCTTGGGCTCAATTGGAATCGATTCACAAAGGTACGCGTTTGTCAAAAATTATTAAATTAATTTTAGAGCTTATGATAACTCCCATGAAGGGAGATGAAAAAGTGATAAATTATTTAGCAAAAATAAAAAATATTAAGTCACAGTTAGATGGATGTGGTAGTAATTTGATTTAGGATAAATTTCTTTATTTTATTATTCAATTGAATATTCATGAGAAATTTAGAAATTTCATTTCAATTTTGAATTCAAAATATCAAACAGAACAAGACATTCCATATTTTCAAACCCTTAGTGCTCTTCTTATACATGAAGAACAAGTAATTTCAAATTTTTATTCTAAGGAGAATGCCACTCAGGCACTTCTCGCTCAGAAATCAAAAGGTAAAACCTCTAGATTTAACAAAACCAAAAGCCAACTTTTAAAACTCTTAGCAAAGATAAGAAACTAGGAAATCTAAGAGTTAGCCTTGATGGAAAATGTCATTATTGTGGTTAATTTGGACACAAGAAAGAGGATTGCAAATTTAAAAATGATAAAACAAATTTTAAATTTCAAAGGGGTAACAAATATGACCAAAACCAAAACAAGAATTAAAAAAATAGTCAAAAATCAAATGTAATTGCTTTGTATGTTGCCTTTGTCACTACAAAATAAAATGAGTGGATATTAGATAGTGGTGCCTCTAGGCACATGAATTTTAGATCTGATATCCTATATGAACTTAGTGAATGTAATGATCAGATCTACTTGGGTGATCATTCCATTCTCGATGTTCAAGGTTAGGGAAAAGCAAAAGTTTCAAATGGTTTTATTAACAATGTGTTGTTAGTTCCTAAACTTAAAATGAATTTTCTTTCTTGTTCTCAGTTAACTCAAAATAATTATAGTGTAACATTATTAAAAGATAAATGGTTTATTAAAAATGAACAAAATGTTACTATAGTTGAAGGCATTCAAAGAGATGGTCTGTATGTGTTTATTGGCTTTCCTTCTGCTTCTTGTTTAACAACTCAAAGAAGTGACATGCAATTGTGGCATGAAATACTAGGTCATGTCAATTTTAGGAGCATGTACGACATGTCTCGACTAAACCTAGTAACTGGTATGCCACTTATTTCCCAAAATCATGAAATATGTGAAGGATGCTTATGTGGTAAGCAATCTGTTAATCCTTTTCACAATCATCATGATGATAACTCTTTTGAACCTTTGGAACTTGTCCATAGTGATGTTTGAGGACCCCTAGAAGTTCCTTCCCTTAATGGTTCTTTGTATGATGTCACTTTCATTGATGATTTGACTCGTATGATTTGGTTTTATTTCATTAAAAAGAAATCAAATGTCTTGTCAAAATTTAAAGAATTTAAAGCTTTAGTTGAAAACTCTTCTAGGTATAAAATTAAGAGGCTTAGAACTGATAATGGGGAGAATATGTTTGTCAATAATTTGACTCATTTTGTGTCGAATGTGGCATTCAAAGGGAATTGACTACTCCTATTCCCTCAGTAGAATGAGATTATGGAAAGGAAAAACCACACCATTCTAAAAATGGATAGGACCATGATAAATTATGATCAAGTTTCAAAGTTCCTCTGAGACGAAGCTATGAACATTTTTGTTCATATCTTGAACATAGTTCCCACTAAATCCTTAGCAAATTCAACTCCTTTGGAAAAGTGGTCAAACCAAAAACCTAGTTTATTTCATTTTAGAATCTTTGGTATCCATGATTCCCTCTTGATTCCGAAATCAAAATGGAAGAAGATTGATCAAACCTCTTTTCCTTGTATCTTCGTAGGATACGGTGTAAAAACTAAAGGTCTTAGGATCTTTGATCCATTAAAAGAGAATTTATAGAAAACAGGAATGTTAAAATCTTGGAAAAACCTTTTGTTTTTCTTCTTCATCTTCTGTTATTTATGATGATTCTAATGAAAATGAAAATTTTGAAAATAATGTATGTGATGAAGAAACTAGTGTTGAACCTATAGTTGAAAATGAGATTGTTCCTAGTTCCTCTGTAACTAAAATACCTAGATGGGATGAGTCTATTATTCAAGACTCTAATCCTAAAAACCTTTAGAAAATGACTAGAAGTCATCATACATATCATGCTTTGATGACTTTGTATGAACCTAAACCCCAATATTTTGAAGAAGCTTCTTCTAATGAAATATGGATAGATGCTATGAAATCTGAATATATTAGCTTTGATTAAAAATAAAACTTGGGAATTAGTCCCTCCTCCTAAAAAATGAAGTATAGTCAAATATAGATGGCTATACAAGATTAAATATAAAGCAAGATGACAAGTATAGATAAATTCAAATCCAGACTAGTAGCTCGAGGGTTTACTCAAAACCTGGTATCAACTACGTAGAAACATTTGCACTAGTTGAAAAAATGAGCACAAGTAAGGATTTTTATTGCCTTAGTTTCTCAGTATGGTTGGGAAATCCATCAAATGGATGTCAAAAATGATTTTTTTAATGGTGATTTAAAAGAAGAAATTTATATGACCCAACCTAAAGGCTTTGAAGAACTAGGTAAAGAAATGTATGTTTGTAAATTGAAAAAATCTTTATATGGTTTAAAACAAGCTCCTAGAGCTTGGTATTCTAAAATTAACAATTTTTTCAATGAAGTTGGTTTTTCTAACTATTCATCTGACAATGATTTATTTGTTAAAATTGAAGAAAATGCTATCATTCTCATTGTATTGTATGTTGATGATTTACTTATCACTAGTAATTCTAATAGTTTAATTATGAAAATTAAAGCAAAGTTAATGCAATATTTTGAGATGACAGACTTAGGATTATTGCATCATTTTTTGGGCATGGCTATATTTCAAGATAAAAATTCTATTGTAGTATCTCAATCACAATATGCAACTAATTTACTTAAAATATTTAATATGCTTGATTGTAAACTAGTTGTTATTCCTATAGAAGTAGGATGTAAACTTGATCCTAAACCTACATGTGAAAAAGCTAATCCTACTTTGTACATGAAACTTGTAGGTAGTTTGATTTATCTAACTATTACTAGACCTGACATTTCTTATGTAGTAGGGATTGCTTCAAGGTTTATGTAGGAGCCTTATCAGGATCACTGGAAGTTAGAAAAAAGAATTTTGCGTTATATAAAGGGCACAATTAATTTTGGTTTACATTATATTTCTTCTAACAATGCATATTTATATGGATATTGTGATTCTGACCATGTTGGTGATGTGATAGATGAAAGTATACAATTGGATATGTATTCAAGTTTGGTCTAGTGTCATTACTTGGAGTAGTAAAAATTAGCCAACAGTTTCCATTTCTTCTACTGAGGTAGATATAGAAGTGCAATGGAAGTAGCAAAAGAAGCCATGTGGCTGAAGAGGATGTTGGAAGAGATGCACATGGAATCTAAAGGAAGTACTCCTATTTTTTTGTGATAGCCGAGTTTCATTGCTCTTGCTAAAAATCAGTTCAACATCAAAGGACAAAGCATATTGAGATACATATGCACTTTATCCGAGAAAAGGTTCTCTATGGTGATATAGATCTTCAATATTGCCTGATGAAGATCAAGTTACAAACTTTTTACGAAGCCATTGCATGTTGGGAAGTTTTGTAAGTTCTGTGTAATGTTTAGCCTTTCATATTTTCCATTGAGGGGGAGTGTGCATGGCAATGGCACCCCCTAACGGTCGGCCAGTTGTTGACTCCTTCTCGTATATACTTATAATCTAGTTTAAAATCATTGTAAAAATATCTTGTATGATCTAAGTAAATTGATAGAGTTTACAGAAAATACAGTCTAGTGTGCATCTATTTGTAAAGGAGGTCCTTGTGTTATAAAAGGCTCCTAGAGATGCAGTATAAGAATATTTCCACGAGAAATGGTGAGATTTAGTCTCACAAATACATATGCTAGCCTAAACCTTTAGGTTTTATGGATTTGTAAATCATGTTGTACAAACAAGTAATGTTGGCATATGGATCCCCACTTAATATTAAGGGGGAGTGTTAGAACTATAATATTAAGTGTATCATAATATATAGTTTATATTTAAATAATATATAATAATCTATATTATTATTATTTAAATATAAACTTTATATTAGGTGGTTAGTTAATTTAATTAACTAACTAATTAAATCAAGGTGTGCCCCATCACTTAAGAAGGTCATAACCCTTTGGGTTATTTAAATATGACCATAGGTCATATTTAGGACATCAAATCAATCGATCATAGATCAAATAATAATATTCAAAGGTGAATATGAAGGTAAACCCTGGTAAAAATAAGGAATAAAAGTGAGGAGGGAGTTACTGGACTGGTGGATGTAAATTTTCTCACTTAGTGGATTTATTCTCCATGGTTTTTACCCATTTAGGGGTTTTCCACGTTATATATGATGTCATTGTGTTTTGTGTTATTTACTTTTATTTATGTTGTGTACATTTACATTTATTCATAATGTTAAGCTTCACATTTAATAAATTTGATTTATGTATTTTCCACCCCTCATCCTGATAGATCCTTCGTGTAGAATGACTTGAATTCTCAAATGCTTTGAATTGTTCAATCAACTCACTTAGCTCAACCAACTCACTTAGCTCACTTAACTAGCTCACGAGAGAGATGATGGTGGATCCAACTTGATCGATGAGTTATGATGACCCCATTAGATTGAATTTCAATAGAGCTCTTGAATCTTATTGAATCTTTTCCAAATTTACAATGTCTCTGGATTTCTCTTGTTACGCCTCGAGATGTTCTGTCTTTATCCTAGACATAATTGTGACTAGAATGATGCTTCAGGATCTCTGTGAAGGGTGAAATTTATCATTTGATCTGTATTACAAGCTTACAATCATGTGAGGATTTTAAAAATCAAGTGAGATGAGTGAAATTAGAGCCAACAACAACTTTTCGTATCAATAACTGAGACTTTCTATTTATGGCAAGTCGGACTAGGATATACTATTTTGAGATATTTTACCTTTTTTCTCAAAGTTGATTTTTTTAGTCTCCTTGCACACTCATTTCACCTCTATTGATGATGTTTTATTATTTTTAGCAAGTTTCTATTTTAGTAGATTACTTATTCCAGACATGTTATTTTGGGAAAATTGCCAATTTTGTCATGCTAGATGTTTTGCACTATTTCCAGATGAGTTGAGTGATCAGAGATTGAAATTTTAGGTGCTTAATATTTTTAGTATGTGAAATGGCATGGCATATGCTATTTTTACTAAATGGTCATTCTGGATTCATTTTTCATCGAAACATCATTTTTGAATTCGGTTGTGTGTTGTGATCATGTTCTCCAATTTTCATCGTGTTCCACCCACTGAAACTCTTGGAAATCAAAAATAAACTTTCTATGGAACAAATTTTAGGTTTGAAGTTGTTATGGAATCCATAAATGGAGTCTATGAGCTTCAGGGAACTGGTATGGTGATATGTTGTGAAAATCTCATCAGATTCCATTTTCATGTTTTCAAGCTATTAATAGATCATTGTTTCTCCTACATTCATGGATGCCTGGAATAAGTTTTACATCTTAGTTGTTGTGTTTTTAGGTATTTAGAGGTTTGAAAACTTCAAAAATGGATTCTTATTCTAACTTGGTGATAAAAACAATTAGCATTTAGTTATTTTGAGTTTTGATACTCACCCGACAGTGAAATTTGATCATTGAAGAGTTGGAAGAAGCTAAGGAAAATTGAGTGTCCTCAATGATTAGGATGGGGCAAATTTTTTGTACCCTTGGGAATTATTACAATAGGTAAAGAAAATGTGCCCCATTCTCGTTGATGATAAGTGGGGCACTGAGGTTGCATGAGATGGAGATGTGGAAAAGTGATTCTTAGCACTAAGAAGTTGGAAATAGGTCATATTGAAAACCTAAGGGGTTCTAGAGATGGGAAAATTTGTGTGTTCCCTCTATTTCCTTGGGAAGGGGGAAAATATGGATAAGAAAATGCACTCTCACCCTGTGTTTTCAAGTGTCATCTTCAGGTTGCAAGATGGGGGGGAGTGAGATAGGCCAGATAAGACCTTCGGAGTGCTTAACTTGGTCGTGTGGAGAACAAGATGGAGGAGCTGAGGAGGAGTGAATTTTTATTTCCCTCTTTCCCCTTATGAATTATGAAAAGAGGGACACAAAAATCACCCTCGCTAGGAGGTGACAAGTCTCCTCACCCAAAAATGACTAACTATGAGAAACATACCTCACGAGAGAGATAACTTGTCGACATGATTTTCGGAACTCAAAGTGGTATTATTTGATGAAGTATTACATAAATTTGATTCCTAATAGAATTACAAGAACAAATATATGGTTCACAACCTTTAATTATTCCTACGACTCCCTCAAATGATTTTTTCTTCTTCGGGACAACAGTGTGTCTACACAGATTGAGCTTCCCTAAGAAGTAAACATGTGTTGTAAGAAATGTGAATCTTCCAAAATTTAGATCATTCTTATAGATTTCCAATGAATATTTTATTGAATAATAAATCCTTACAAAGCTCCTCGAAATCATTCGGTGAATTCTAGGTTCCAAATTTAGCTATACACTCCATGCACTTTAGAAACCCGTTGTTACAAATATTGTCCCTAAACCTCCAAAACTTACCTAAATATTCCTAAATAATTTCCAACACCTTCATAGATCTTCAATACCACCTCCAAATGAGTGTGGGATTTCAGATCCTTCCTGAAAGATGTACACCCCTCCTGAAAAGGTCAGAATTAACCTTTCTATGCCTACATGAGAACTAACCGTTGGAAGTACTTCATGGTATGAAATGAATGAACTTGTTATCTCATTTCAAATAGTAGAGAAATATTTTTCAACACATGAGGGGGAAAAAAAAGGTCAATATGAACATGATACAAAAGAAAAATTGATCCGAAGAGGGGTTCATGAAGACTCGGGAGCAATTTTTTACATTTGGGTCTAGTTGTCATGCTTAAAAGTTTGAAATTTTTAAGAAACATATTTGCATGAAAACAACTAGTTGTAGCATGGGGACTTGTTCTAGATCAAACAAAATGAGGACATGACAAGTAAGAACCCCAAAATATCAAGACACTATGTGGACCAATGCCTTTTCCATTGCGCTTATAGATTCATTTCTTCCAAACAAACACAACCAAAAAAACACACTGACAAAACAAAAGACACCAAAAGCAAAAAAGAACACACAACGAAAAGGAAACTATATTAAAGGGGAGGGAAATTTATAGAGGTGGGGAAAAATGTACACATACTTGGCAATGGGTAGGGAGAAGTACGTACCATCATGAAACAATGGACTTACATCAGACCTCTAAAGCTCAGAGACCTTTATCTGATCATGCCATGCTCTCGTGGTGGCTCTGCATGGTTTGAGAAGAAAGAGAGAGACCAATATTTCATCTTCATACTTATAGTGCATTGAAAACACTCTTGCATTCAATGAACACTTTGTTACCTATTTGGAATCATTATTTCTTGTTACCTCATCATGATGCTTTGTGATCATGAGAAGTCAATCCTCCATGTTATCAAAAATGAAATCATTGATTTTTCATGGAAACATTCATTTTCCTTGAATGGAGGTTACAACATGAAACCATTCCTTAAATCAACGAGGAACTTAGAGGAAGTGAGAACAAACTTATTCTCTTCTCATTTCATAGGTTCTTTGAACCTCTCACTTTTCTTTTCTAAACAATTGCTTTCAAAAATGGAGGATAAATCATTAGTACAAAGGTATTCATCATCCTCAAGAGAATTCCATAACATGGATTCATGCTTAAAACCAACAATTTTTATATAAATGGTGAAAACTATTTGATTCTGAATCCATTCGCAAGGATCTTACAAATTCTCACAAGGTTTTGTCTAGAACAATTGCTTTTAATACCTACTAACATGATATTGTCTTTGATCCATGCTACAAAGGAATGGCATGCCTTTCAATTCAAGATGCATAAGGTCATCCTCATGACATGAAGTGGAATACAGTGTTGGAGCAACAACACGATAAAATTCAACTCCATATTGATCATTATTTATAGTATCTTCTTGTTCATGATGAAAAGGAAAGGCTCCCTACTCACAGTGATGATCAACATTACACTCCTTTGGTGAGGATGGTGGAATCATCTCCTCGGGAAGTCATGTTCAAATTGTTCATTCACCTTTTTTCGAGAATGAAAATGGACTCTTCCAACTATCTCCATTTCATCATTCAACATTTGTGCATCAATTGAAGAGTCAAAAATAGAAAGGATATTGTCCATGATTACCTAAAATTCATCATCTTGAGTCTGGGATGAAGGATTGCTTTCTCATACTTCTTCGTTGTTGGTGGAGTCCTCAGAAAGTTCTAGATCATATTTCATAGAACAAGAATCTTCATCTCTCGATTCATTGTTTCTCCAATGGGTTGAGCCTCGAGCCAAAATGAATTGATGAATGGAGGTTCAACTATTGTGTCTTCTTCATCATCCTCCAAGGTGTTGATTTGATCCTCATCGGAAGGTTCAAGGATATGGCATTCTTCAGAAGTGCACAAGAATATTTCGGGAATAAACACCTTGTAGTGCTAGACAATCATCAGGATCTTCTTTTGAAAGATGAGTTCCTTGACTCTTTCAGTTAGTCTTCCAGACATTTGTGTAATATACTTCCTCGCCACTAGGCCCTGCAGTGCTCATAATTGGGTTTTTCATTCCTTTAATCAAGTTTCATATTTGTCTTGTATTTCTATTTACCTCTACATCTTTACTAGAAATTAACATTTAGCCCATTTTTGTTTTCTAAAAAAAGTAGAAAATTTCTATCAAATCTATAGAATGTTTTTTCGAACCATAAGTGTCTAATACCTTTGAGATCTTTTGTTGATTCTTTACATGTTAAACATTGAAATATTATTAAATTAATTTATTTGTGTGGACAATGACATTATTTATCCTATGTAGCTATAAAATACCAGGACATTCCTTGGCTCATGATAACAATGCATTTGAGAAATGTTTTGTTTTCCAACTCTGGTTTAGATTCTTTGTGTTTTCTGTTCCAACACCTATGATGTTTAGTCACACTTATTAAATTTGACAAGTGACAAATATAATACATATGTTTATATACCTACCTCAGAATTAGGGACATCAACAAGAGAAACCCTCTTTATCAACATTTTCATTTTCATCAAAAATTTATCTATTTTCTACACACATATTCTTTCGCGTCTCCATTCAATACATAAAATTATTATTTATTTATTTTTGTGTTGATGGGTTCACTTTCCACATTGAAACATCATAACCATTTCTTCCTAGAATTCCCACGGAAATGCCAAAAGTATAAGGAGTGAAGGCATGCACAAACGTGGAAGTCATGGGCGCACACTTTAGGAGGCCATTTCACACCCTCACACAAACAAATAAGACAATTTAGACTCATTATGATTTTTGATGCCCTCAAATTAATCACCAAATTTTTGACTTGACCACTTTACTTTACGTCAATATATCATTCAGTGCAATGAAATGTTCGCCACCATGAAAAGTAGGATTAAACTTTCCAACTTTTAAATATTTGATACTCAATCAACCTTTCACAAATTTTGTATTACACACACCCTGTTCCCCACCATGAAAAGTAGGATTAATATTTCCAAATTTTAACAAGCTTTTAGATTTAATCAACCTTCTTATGTTTTTATATTATGCGGGACTCCAAAGGTATTCTCCGTAGCGAAAAGTGTCTATATACAACTTTGGCTGACAAAAGTCTGTCTGTTTTCTGCACACGTTATATTCACGTCTCCTTTCAATCTATCAACATCACACGGACACCCATTTCTTCCATGATTTTTGACGGCTGCGAATTAATCGCCAAAGTTTTCGTTTGGTCCCCACGAAAACTTTATGTCTCCCTTAACCACCTGTTCCGCACTATGGAAAGTAGGCTTCACTTTTTTGGGACTCTTAATAATCTTTAATAAATTTAGAGTGCGTAAATTTCGAATGAATTACATGTTAAAATTCTTTCAAATCATTCAATGTTTAGTTTGACACTTTTATTATTGATTGGGAAAAAAATTGAATCTGTAACTTGATTTCCAATGTTTTTTTTTTTTTAATTTTCAATTGAATACGTCTTATTTAGATGTAGACTAATTCCTTTCAATTAAATTATTTGGTTTTTATATAATTTTAAATGTTTCATATGATCTTTATTCAATTTTGTATTGAAAATTATATTTAACATATTTTATTTTTATTTTGTAAATATGAATATTTCATGGTGAGTGACTACACAATGAAATTGTAAAATTTTGTTTCTCATAATTTGATTTTTATACATATCTATGGTGGTTATGATACTAATATTTATGCAGGTTGGAAAGGCCGCCTAATTTTTTGGACAAAGATTAAGAAATGATTGCTCCAAAGAGGAGGCTCGGGAGTAGAGATAAAACACTCTACTAGGATTTTTCTCTGTGTACATGACATACCGCAACATTTTTGGGTGATACAAGATAGAACATTTCTCATAACTTTCTAGGGGTTCTTTCCCTCTAGGTGCATCTATATAATGGCCACTTCCACCTTGAGCCGGTTATTGATGTCGCGGTTGGAGCTAGTGGAGACGCAAGCAATGGCACCGCCACCGAAACACCCCCGAAAGTTCATTTCAAAAGTTTTCCATAAGGTAATGAATCTCCCCCTGATGTTATTTTACATGTTCCTCAATTTAACGTTGCATGCCAATGGTTAGAATAGTTTTGTCTTATTGGTTACTTTGTTGGGTGTATCCCCTCGAAAGCATGCTCAAATCATGGGTTAACTCAGCTTGGGCCACTCACAACATCTGACTCGAGAGTGTTAAAAAATGACCAAAGGATTTTTCCTTTTCCATTTTTCCAACCCCTCACATGCTCGACTATTCTAAATTGCTCGCCCACATGGTATGTGCGCAACTCTCTGTTAATTCTCTCACCATGGATAAAAGAATTTGTGGTCTTTGATTATGCGGCCCTTAAAGTGCCCATTTGGGTCAAATTTCCTGGCCTACCACTCCCTTGTGTTCATTTCCTACACCAAATAACTTCCTCTGAGGGCGGGTTATTTGCATGGAACCTCAACACTTTTATAATGATAAGCCATAGAAATGTGTTTGTGTGGAAGTTGACCTCTCTCAAGAGATGAAAGAGTTTATTGAGATTCAAATGGGAGATTCTCGCTACTCCCAACACATTTTATACATTAATATGCCTAGCACTTACTTCGATGTTAGGCCTCTAATCATCTGATCAAGGACTGTCGTCTTTATGTTCCACACAACCACCCAACAACTAAGATGGTTTTGAGTGACCAAACCCCCTCAGGAGGAAGGGTGGAAAACTATAGGAGGGCGGAAAAATAAGAACAAGTCAGTTCAAAACAAGGTCTCTGGCACCAACAGCTCAAGCGAGCTTGCTCTTCAGGAACAAACACACAACCAACAACGTCTCAAGGAGCCATTTATAGATGACTCGGTTTTCCTCTTTCCTGAGTTCTCAAGCACGCCTAAGGTGGCCTCAGTTCTCATGGAACCAACAAACTCCATCGAAATTCCTCAACTCTTTCGAGTTCGCAGTTGGTTTTATCAACTAGTCCGCAGGGCCCATTCAAAAGGGCCTGAAGTCCTTCTCGCCACTCCTAGGATCACAGTCCCGCCAGAAGTGTGGACACTAATAAGGAGGAATACAATATAGATTATGTCAGATGAAGGAAAATTAAACTATAGAATTTTCTGAAGCATAATAATGCTTAATTTCTACAGAATCAATTCGATGTTTTAGATGGCTTGGAGGCATGGGATATGGCACTTAACCAAATTTTACCATGAATTGCATGTCATGGAATTTGTTGAGTCTTACAAACTCCAATTTGGATGTTTTGTGTTTATATGAAGTTAAAGTTACAGGTTTTCAGTTCGCGATGGTTTGTAAATCCATCTACCCTGACAACCTAGTATTCTGCAGTAATCATGATGAAAGGCGTGGGGTTTTGATATCCCTTTTCTCTCCTAAATGGTGTCCTTTATTTTTGGAGAATGGGGTTGACCCCACCAATCGTGTCATCTCGGCCTTATTTAATATTAATGGCAGCCCTTTTGGATTTATCAACATTTATGCCTCTAATGATATGGCCAAAATGGTCAATCTTTGGCGATGGATAGCTAATTCCATTCCCAATTCCTATTGGGTCATTTTTGATGAATGTAATACCATGGAGCTTCCCTCTGATAATTACATGAATCTTCCCATGCGTTAGACAACTAGCGAAAGAGAAGCGTGGATCTATATCGGTGCACCTACCATCTTAGCTCATCATACCTATCTTGACAAGTATTAGCTTTACAATTTACCTTCAAGTGGTTAATGATTTATTTACCTATCTATATGTTTATCACTTCCAAGATAATGCTTCCATTTAATTTCCCTGATCTTTAACCCTGGAGAAGTTCTGATTTCAACCTTGATCATGTCTCATATCCATTTCAAGATTTGGAGATTGATTTAGAACTAGTGATTGTGGTTCTTGAAATGTTACCTCTACTTGATAAGAGTAAACATTAAAGATCATTATTAAAATTCCCCACTACTATAATCCTTCCTGAAGATGATCAAGAAAACATATAATCCTTCCTTTATTTCTAGATTTGGTCTTTCCCTCTAAGTTGCTGATTTTAAGATATAAACTAACTCTTCATGAATGAGTAAGGAATTCAAAAGACAACATCACCATGTTCTCACTACTTACAAACCTTTATAACATACCTACTCATATGGTCATATGTGATCATGACCAAAAGGTGTATAATTGTTTGATATATATCCACCTCTAAACTTAGTTTAAGCTTATAACCCTGAATCTCTGAGATTGAGGATTATTTTTCCTGTACCTCTAAATATAATGAGACTAGATATAAACTCAGGTGTTCATCATAGGTTCTACAACATGTCCAAAGTGCAAATGGATTATTATAAAGGAAACACAACTTTCTTATAGGTTAAGGTTTTTATGGACCAATTTAGATCCCTTGGAAGACTATATGAATGCCACAAAGATTTTAGAGGATGGATTCACTCATAAAACAATTGCATAAGGTTTCTACAAACTCTGTGAGGTGACCTCGAGCAGTAACAAACTTAATTCTTATCAGAAACATTAATAAATTACTACGTGGAAATTTCCTGAAAGTCACAGGCTTGAGATGTACAATCTCATGAAAAACACACTTGCTAATAGAATAAAACACTACACTCTTGGGAAATAGTAGGTACCAGTGGTAAAATTTAGATTTCAAAATTTCAATATTTTTGACCATACCATTTTAAAGATCTTGGGAGCCCTAGTCTTAGGGCAGTGAGCACAAATTTGAATGCATAGAATTCATTTTGGAGTTTCAATAACTCAAATAAATTTTCTTTGACTTGTCTTGAGGTTCTCTATCCACTCAAGCCATCACAGATTGCCTCCCTTCACCATTTACCCCGACTATCATGACTCATCATCTCGGTCTATACAAGACTACCACTTCTCTTTCAATAATGAACAGTCCAAATTTTGCAAAAATTCTTTATTTTCATATAATATAATTTATCTTACATTATTTTTCCTTCATTCAGGTCCTTTGTCTTTCTATTTCCCAAGATACATGTCTATATGGAGCTTATAAGAATGTTTTTAGCTCCTAATAACTATCCTATGCTTGCTCAATTGAACCTAAAAAGTCTCAACCATTTTCTATCATGAGAGAATGATAAATATTATATTAAAACACTTGACAACTCATGCCAAGACAACTATGCTAGGATGACATGGATTGAAATGCCTTATTTAGCCTATGTTTGTCCTTTACCTAGTCTAATTTACCCTCATAACTTATTTACAAATACATATTCATCTTCTACAAACATGTGAAGATGATTTTACAACTTGAGAGCATGTAGATATTTTCATGAGACCTTTAAGGCCTTTTTGGACTCTTGACTGCTCTCATGGTAGTGTTTTAGGCCATCAATAGCTCTCTTACAATTCAAATTTTCAAATAGGCCATTTTGGCGGGAAAATGGAAAACCCTCACCTAAGCACCCAAATTTGAATTCTTGACCTGCAAGATCACTTGATACCATGATAATGTCTTCTTTTCTAGCTTTTGAGACTTCTTTCTTGTTCTTGCACTCATGCTCCTACATCATATCTGCGCATATATTCAGGTTTTATGACCCTTGTAGACACCTAAAATATGCTTACACTTAGCATTTCTTCCAATTCATTCAATTAATAACACTTCGTTAATTAACCCTTCTCTGCTCCATTCTTGGATTCCCATTCACGACACTCTTTCGGTCATATTCCTCCTATAATCAACTAATTGGGCTAATATCTCTCTTATTAGCTAAACATTCCTCCTTTTGACCATTCAAAACCTCCCTAGTTCTCTCTGAACCACTTTTGCAAGCTTCCTAGGCTATCTATCAGTCACAAATGATTAACCAAACTCCTCCCAACTCTCAATGAGTCTCTAATCACTCGCTAATCACATTTAACTAGCCTAAACCAAGCTTAACTAAGCCTAAAGCATGTTTATCCTAATCTAATCTAAAAGTGCTTTTTGGAATTTTGTCCCACATGCCTTACAACTCCAAATCTTCCCAAAAATAGAATGCCAAGCCTTCCCATTCAACCTTACACCTTCACACTTAGGATATCTTATTAACACTAAAAACACCTAACTTTGGGATTCCATTTATATTAGCTTTAAGCTAATTAGACATTTGATCTTAATATTACCTCCTCCATTGATCTTGAGCTAATACCTTCATAGTGCATCCATAAACTCAACTTTGAGTAAATGAAGAGAACCATGTGACCTTGAAGCCATTAATGTTGGGTCTTCATTCTCAAAATCTTTAGAATCCAAACAAACAATCATATTTGATTGTTATGGGTATTCTAGGTCCATTTTTTATGCAATCATAGAGAAGTAGAGATAATATAATGATGTTAGTTTAATTCATGCATTATTATAGGATTTTATCTTGTTTAGCTCTCATCTTGATAGTGCATAGTTAGGTTAAACTTGCTTTGGAGCTATGTAGATGCTTAGTTTCATTTCTTATAGCTTAGTTAATATTTCCTTGCACACAACCCTAACGCTTCACACACTCCCACTTCTGAAGCTTGGTTTACTTAGTATGATCTCTGAGGCGAATCAGATCGGATCCTCAAATGACTCGACAGAGCCATGTTGTCAACTCAAGATTATTGTGATTTTGATACCATCTAATCATTGTTGGTGGAAGTAATTCTTGATTTCATCCTTTCAAACCATTCCACCATACAATTTCATATCACTTGGTAAGATCAGTGACCTTTTTTCCATAAAGGTTAGTTTTTTGTTAATACTACCTTGATAAAGCATGGGCCTAGTCTTAATCACATCAAGTGAGTGTGGAAATTTTCACCTTGGCTACATCACTGCCAGAATTATCATCCACCTATACGGCCAACCTAGACACAATGGTGGGAGGATGTGATGATTAAGACAACTAGATTCCTCATAATATATGGTCGTTAGTTGGCAAATATTTTCCTTTAGTTATACTCTTCTACCTCCTCGGTCTTAGCCGAGCGGTGGTGGTGCTTAAAGGAAATCCTTTCTCTAAAATTCTACAACTCAGTGTGGCAAAAATTTGCCACAAAATTCAAATCATGGATAACTACAATGCTCAGGGAGTGCAAATTAGAGCACTCGCACGCATTGGATCAAAGTGGGGAATTGTGTTTGAAATGATTATTTCTTTTTCTTAGAGCAAAGAGCCTTCACAAAAAATCTGGGCTATTCGAGTTGGTGAAACTAGGGTTACGGATCTCCATCTTATACTACAAGCCTTTGTCAATCATTACAAGTTGGTTTTTCAAGCCCAATGTCCCTTAGAAGAGAGGAAAACAAATCTTGAACAATTTATGGAATTCGTGCCTTGCAAAATCTCCTTGGCCCGTTCCATTCATCAAGGTTTTCCTCTTGCACTAGCGCTTTATGTTCTCACGACAGAGGATTTTGGGTGTTTTCTTTCCCAAGAAAAATCCCAAGGGCTTGTCCATGGGATTGCGCTGCCTTCTACGGATGATTCCCAACTACTCAACGTAAAATTTTCTGATGATTTCTTCCTTACCTTAATTTAGGAAGACAGTAATATCTGTAATGTTTAATGCATTGTCTCGATATTTTTTGTTTGGCCTCCATTTCTTCAATCGAATGGCTAGAGAACATAGTGTTACATGAAATCCTTCCTTTTAGAACCCTCTTGGTTGGATTCCTATGACTGGAAGATGATAGGACATGGTGAGATGTATAAATTTCTAGGCATTCCTTTTGCTTTTCAAGCATTTCCTACAAAGCTATAGCAATATGTGATTCAATGTGTGGCAAAAAAACTAGAATATTGGATCACCAAATCATTGTCCTTAGCGGGTAAATTCCAAATTTGTTCTAAAGTTCTTGAAGCCACCCATGTTTATTATTCCTCTTATTGGGTGCATTCTAAGGCTTCTATGCATAAATTATTGAAGCTTCTCAAGGACTTTCTCTAGGCCAATGCCTCTTCTAGAAAAGGGTTTCACAGAGTGGTCTGGGAAACTTGTTGCCTTCCCATGAATCTGGGGGAATGGGTCTTATTGATATTAATCGCCAAGGGAAAGTATTTTATACTAAATAGATAGTTCATTGCATCGAAGTCCAAGAATCTTGGAAAGTGCTTCTACGAAATGACATTAAGGAGGTATCCTGTTACGGATGTACTACTTGGAAAGGATTAGGATTTTCTAATCTCCTCATTTCTCTAGTTCCCATCAAAGTTGTGGACACCTTTGTGCTCAAAATTATTTGGAAATCATGGGAAGGTATCAAACCATAGTTATAATGGAAAGACTATTTTTTTAATTGCCTTTCCATCACCCAACACTCCTTGTGATGGTTTCTGTCATTCAAATCTAGGAAATGTGTCTTATAGAGATCACTGACATTCATGCACTCAAGTTATTCAAGTATGGAATTCACTCAATTCAAGACCTCTTCAATAAAATCCTTCAATCTTGGTGTTCTTAGACTGAGCTAAAAACTAGATTAAGGATTATAATGCCTGAGAAAACTGTAATAATGGAAATTATTGTCGATGTTCCTGATCAAATTCTTCATAAGATCTTTGTGCTTCCTTCTCTTCCTTGGTGGAAAGAGTGGAAGTGGTTCATGGACACCCCATTTTAGAATTATACATTTAGAAAAGGGTACCATTGGATTTCAACTCATTTTCCCATGGTTGGTAAGCTTAACACTCGGTGAGGTATTTATTATTCTCTATCTTGTTGGAGAAGGAGATTCAACACAGTCTGGTATGTTTGTGTCAAACCTGAAATTACGCATTTCTTTTGGTGTATTTTACATCAAGGTCTTCCAATTGGGGTTCGATTTTTTCATACTGGTGTTCATACTCCCAAATTTCAATTTTTAGGAATTTAGAAAATTTCTTACATCTATTCTAGTTCTTTCCCAAAGCCTAATGGGTCTGGAATTGGATTCATTCATTATTTTTTCTACTCTGACCGAAATGTTTCACCTGACAACATATTATTCTAGAAGATAATCCCAAATTTCCCCACATGTTTTCCCAGATTTGGAATGTTTTCAGAGGGTAAATTATATTCTAGTTATGGAAGGAAAGGAGTTTTTTTTTAATGATGAGGTTGATCAACAATTTTCCTTGTTTAATAAATCTACAGTTATCTCCACTATGCTAATGCAGATTCAAGTCCAAGCCAACAAAGTGGCTCTTAATGTGGAGAACCTCCAAACCATTCTTTGACATTGGGTTGATACTCTATGCAAAGTTTCTCATAAGCCCCCTTCTTCCTCCAGGTGCTCTCCACCCTAAGGTGGCTGTCCCTGGAGGAGGTCACGGAGTTGATCGCAATGGCGATCTTTCAACTATTCTTGTCGATCAATGATCTAGAGGATTTTACAAGTGTTGGAATTTTCCTAAACCTCTATAAACCATTACCATGTTGTAGATAGTTCTGAGACCTTTCCGACGGTATATAGAACTCTAGAAATGGAGTCCGGATGCGAAGTTATCGCAGGTCAATGATTTGGGTTGAAAATGGTCATAGTCGGTCAACTAGCAAATCACGCGTTGAAACATGGCAGGTTTGGAAAAAGGTGAAAAAGGTTAAGTTTTGTGTTTTGAAATCCTATCTTAAAATTTGGTGAACCCTGCTATTTACTATCTGGGAGCCCTCAGCCAAGTTCGACACACTCTTTTGTAGGAGGGGTGCCTTTGCTACCTTTTTATTCAAATTGATATTATCATTTTTATGATTTTATATACCACATATTCTGTAACATTGTCTATGTGGGATTATTGTTATTGGAGAATTATATTGTGCATTGTAGGTTGATATTGGATTGGGAGAGGTATTTATAACTCGGTGGGGTGATCGACTCCCCACCGAGTTGATCACATTGATTTCCACATTATTCAGGCTTATCCCCTATTATCTATGACTCGACGGTTCCAACTTAGCCGTTCATCCCTATATTGGGAATTAAAAAATTACACATAGCTCGAAAACCATATTAATTGGGTGAAGTGACCAAACAAACCAATGACTCGGCACCCCATCGACGCGATCAACCATACAACTCGGCCCATGTTTTGGGTAGTTCAACGAACCAACAAACAATCCACATTGGTCGACCCAACTTTGGGTAAAGAAAACATCAATGCACAGCTCAGAAGCCTATAAAAATGGATCGAAAAATTTATATGGCCCAACAAAAGGATGAATCATGGCCTAAGCCATGTATAGATAGGATTTGAAGCCTATATTTAAACACAAACCCCCTCATCCACGTGGCATATGTGGGATTTCCCACTTTACAATGCAAAGCGGCGACCAAAATGGTAGGTGAGTGATTTGAATTGCTGACCTCGTGAATGCAAGCCCATCACTCCAGAAAACTCACCATGTAGCTCGTTCAGGAAGAAGAGTGGGCTCGTTGGTATTTGAATACACACAATGAGTAGATTGTGTTAAGACAGAACATGGGTAGTTTGTAAAGATTGGGTTTTTTTAGGCACTTCTAGTCTGAATTAGGACTTGGTGTAAAAACAAATTTTCTCAGAACTTCATAAGGACTCCAACTATTTATTTTTTTTCCCATGAAGTTCTACCTTGTTTCTGGTGTAGGTGATTTCCCATCACATTTGTATGGAAAGGGCATTGGGGGCAAGTAGAGATTTGAGTTTTTTGAGCACCTAACGGCAAACCAGGTCTTGGTGTAAAAAGGGAAGTTGCTTAGAATTTCATAAGGATTCTAGAAATGTAATTTTTTCATGTAGTGTTTATAAATATCCATTTGTAAGTGTTTTTCGGGCACGGTTGCAAGGGAATCACACTGTGAAAGCACTGTAGGAGGCACAGATCGACTTCGGGACAATTTATGATTTTGTGCAGAGTTCCATGAGTCTTAGATCAGTTAATTTTCAGGTATAATGGTCTATTTTTCATTATGGAATGTTTATTTTACTTATTTGGGCAATAATATATTGATTCTCTTTTCGAGAATCTAGAGATGTAGCCTTCAGGTGAACTCCATTATCAAACTTGTGTTGTTGATTTGATTTTAGTCTTTGGATGAAGCTTTTGATCAGATAAAAATCAGTATTAGATTTTAATTCATTTTATTAAGAAATCATTCATTAAAAATGGGAAAATGGATTCAAGTTTCAATTTCATTATCCATAATCTACAAATGCACATTTCAGTGTTGTGAATGAAATTTAGAATTAGGTACATGTATAATAAAGGAATTAATAAATTTTGGAGTTATAGAGCCATAAAATTGATGTGGAGTTCCTCAAATCCTTGAAATTTTTTAAAGTGAAAATTAACATCACCCATTTTCAGATCAATCACCACGCAATCAACCACAAAAATCCTTTCCCCTCCAGCTCAACACCATGGTTGAGGCTCCCCCCACCGATTTTACAACTTAGTTGGGGCTTCCCCTGCCAAATCATCAACTCAGGTGGAGTTCTCTAAGTGTTTCCAAGCCTCGTACCCTTGACGGGTGGGGCCTATCACCCCTGCCTCCACCTCCATCTGATAAGTTTCCCAGACTTGATATGGTCATCTCTCCCACGTGGGATGTTCTTGAGAATGAAAAAAACCCCCTCTAGGATTTGGTTTGGAGCCACCAAGTGTTAGAAAATACTTATGTAATGCCCCATCTGGGACACCGAAAAACGCACCAAACAGACTAAAATTTCAGGTAAATTTTTTTTTTTGAAGTGTTTAATTAATACTAATACATCTCTTAAACTCTTTCTTGATTACTAATTTTATACCATTCTAATTTTTCTAATTTAAATTGTTCACTAACCCTAAACTCAAAATTAATTATTTAATTATATTTTAAATTTTACTAGGGCCCTAAAAGAATAAGTCTACACCTCTTTTATTCTATTCACCCTCTCCTTAGGTTCATCACCCTTTCCTTTTTGATATATTTCCCATTAAAACCCATGGCAAAAGAAAGGTGCAGGATTGAATAATGACCCTTAGATTAAATCAATCTTGTCCCTTGGTTTAGAAGGAAGCCCTAAAGTTTGCCCTAATCTTCTTTATCTCTTCCTTTCTTTTCATTTGAATTTTCTTTCTATTTTCCCCTCTTCTTCTCCTCATTCTTTTCTCATTTTTGTTTTGTGCAAGTGTTTGGAGAGAACTATGGAAACTATCTTTATTATTATTTGTTTTTTATTTTATTTTTTTGTTGTATAGAGCAAATATATAAACGTATTTCTTTTTTTTTTTTTTTACCGTGAAAAATTGCAAGGAATGGGGGTGGGGGCGGATCGGAGAGCGGTTGAGTGGAGGGGGCTGTGTGGGAGAGGGGGTAGCGGTGGCGCGTGTGGGAGAGGCGGCGGAGCAGGAGGTGGAGGAGGGTGGTGCGACTTGAGGTGGGGAAGGCGGGTGTACAGGGGGTGCGGGAAGAGTGATCTGTTGGGGCCGTGGTTTGTGGGGGCGGCAGTGCCCCAGTGGATGGCAACAGCTGAAGGGTGGGGGGATTCGACCCCCCACCGGTTGTTTATTTTTTTGTTAGAAAAATAGGCATGGGGGTCGAACAACCCCCCTCCCCATATATATATATTTTTGTTTTGTTTTAAAATCATTTAAACTTCCATGCAAATTATCACTTATTGTTTTTTTTTTTCTTTTTAAATGTGTTTATAACTATATATATATATTAACCTTATTTATTCAATATTATAAATTATATGATATATATAACATATATTATTGTGTGTGTGTGTGTGTATATATATATATAATACTCTTTTAATATAGGCCTATTTTACTTTTTTTTATTTGTTAAAATAAGTAATTTTTGTATATAGCTTTAACTTTGATATATATGAAATTTATATGTATGAGGATGTTAATAAGTTTCAAAATTGTTCTTGTAGGTAACTAAATCCTTATTGTACTTCTCTATTTCAACTCAAAATAACTTTTTGTTTATCACAATTACTAGATTTCTAAAGTGTAAGAAATATCTTGAATCAAGAAATAAGTGTAAAGAAATAACATTTCTCTCTTTTAACAACTACTTCTAATAGCAACCAAATTTCCTTTTCAATACAATTGTTAATTTTATTTTATTTTTTATTTTTTTCCAATGTTAACAAGAAGGAGATACACTTTCATCCAAGAATCTCAACCTTTCATTTTACACTTCTATTGGAGAAAACATACTCACAAAATATCTAGCTTTCGATTCAAGGAGAGATCTTTTCATTACAAATAAGCTCTTTGGCAAGGGAAGTACTACTTCATGAAAGAATACTTCCATTTCAACAAAGAATACTAATTGCTTTATTACACATTTTAAGCTATAATCTAAATATATCTTTTCCTTTTAAACAAACAATGAAGAACATAACTTCTTAATATAACAAGACTCTCCCTCTCATGGAGAGTAGTAAGATTTACATATTACATACAACTTTCAACTATATTCAAGAGAGGGATAAACACAACTTGAACAAAACATGTTTCCACAAACCTATACATACATCCCAAATGGAAAGCTTACAAAGGAGCTCACATCAATATTTTTACAATGATCATATGCTCATCAAGAAGCAAAACTTTTCCAAAACAAGAAGAGAGTCATAAAAGACAATGCCACCAAAGATACTCCAACAATCCTCAAGCTTTAGGCTCTAACTTGTCTTCCACATAGTCTCCAAACACAAAGAGAACAAGGCTTGTTTTACCACCCAACCTATAGGCATCATTACATGTCTTTCCAAAGGTTGGAAGACATGCTAGCCTCCCCAAGCCCATGGGAGAGAGAGCTAGCTTCCACAACTTTGAGCACAAGAACTTTAGGGAGAAAACACCACAATACACTCACAAACAAGACCAAATCATGCACGAAGGAAAAAAATACAACATTGAGCAATAAAAGGAAAGAGGAGAAACCATATTCACCCTCTAAATTTGGGGAAGAGTAGATGAGATACCCGAAAGTGACATAAGGTGTGATCTAACAAAAGAATGCACACATCAAACTTCCTTCTCCACCTTATTTCTCTGAAGTCAACAAGATCCTCCTTATTACTCCACCCATTCACCAAAATCCTTCTTGGGAGGATTTTCAAACCCCTTGGGTTTCCTCTCCAAGAATGGGAAAGGGGTTCAAACCAAATGAACCCCTTACCCACCTCAAACCATATGAGGGGAGTAAAGAAACCGACATGGCTTGCCCATCAAGCCATGAGGTTTGAGAGGGAAAATCCCTATCTCTTCCCCCCAAATAACTCAAACATCCATCAAACCATATGATGGATGGAGTAAAAAGCAATACAATGAATATACTCAAGCAACAAACCATACAAGCAACTAAACAAATAAATCAACTATGAGCAAGCTAAGATTTAGTAAAGAAACATACCACATAAATGAGCTCAAGAGGTTACCTCTAATAGCTCTCCAAAACAAGATTTTGCAACTTTCTTCCTCAAGCAATCCTCAAGCTCCAAATTTCTCAAGCACCAAGCCAAAGCTCAAAAAGAAAAGAAACCAAAAAAAGTCCCTCTCTTTTCCCATGGATGGGAATTTGAAGAGGAGCAAGCAAGCATCCTCACAAATGAGGGGGTGACATGTGTCACCCCTCTCCTTCATCAAGGTCAAAGATTCCAAAACAAAAGAGAGAAAGGGTAAAAAAAAAAAAAAATTGCCCTCCTCTCCCAAATTCCCTAAAATGTTAGCAAGACAAAATAAGAGCAACTTTTGATAAACACTCCAATCCACATCCCTTACATGGATGTGACCAAAAAAGAGGTAAAAAGGGAGGGAAAACTCCCTCTAGCCTTGAAAACAAGCCCCCCTACCCATTAGGTAGGGTCCAAGGGCTCATTTTTATGTTAGGGGACTCCCAAGCTACAAAGGGGTCCCCAAAAATGCCCAAAATACCCTAATTTCGGGTTTTGCATTTTTGGCACAAGGGTAGAGGGTGTGGGGACCACCCAAGGGTCTCACATGTGACCCTAAACCCTTGTGATTAAGTGACACATTAAACATAATCAACAATTTAAATGAAAGAGGAGTTATTAACTCCCAAAACAAGTTTACATCATAACCAACTACCCTAACCAAAATTAATAATTCAAAGCACAATACATTACATACATTGGGGTCACTCATAGTGCCCAAAATAATAATCACCTATACTAAGGCTTCACACAAAGAACATGGCTAGGACTCGGCATTGGTGGGAATTTGTTTGTGCAAGATTGTGTAGCTATCCCGAATCTCATGTTCTCCTATGACTTTGTCACCCTGCACACTCATTACACACATTAACCGCATCTGTCCAATACAAGAGTAAACTAGTTTCTCACTAAGCAAATAGATTCAAACATGTAAATTAATGATATCACCATCATCAATGTGGAATGCACAATCTCACACAATTCGTCGTATGTTAGGTATTACAATACATATCATGTCATATCACCATGTCATCATGTATCCTTATCAGCAAAACGAATACGTTACAAAATCAAGGTATGTGACTAACTAATTATCCAACATGTATCAATTTGACCTAAATCACATAGAAAAGTGTTAGTGTCCACAATATCAAATAAAAGGTGTCAACCTACTAATCTAGTTAAATTAGCGCTACGCGCTCCAAATCACCATACGTGTTCATGAAGGCAAACCAACATATCCAAAATCCATAACTGTGGTTTAAGAATTCAGTAGATCATAGAGGCTAGAAAAAGTGGGCACTACAACTTACATAGTCCTTACTAGCCAGATGATCATGATCCTCCTCCTTTTGCTCTTTCTTCTTCCGTAACTTAAGTTTGAATTTCTTGTTTTTATGTATTCCTAGGCTAGGCCTAGTTTGTTTGTGGCTTTGGGGCATGCTCTCATACCACCCTTTTTTTGTTAAAAATATCTTGTATCATGATAAATTGAATGTAATATAAGATCATTTTCATAATAAAAATTAAATACCTCCTCAATTACTTCCTATCCTCCACTTTAAATTATATTACACTTAAATAAGTTAGATATGGTATTATCAAATATTGTTACATTAATCTTCATAATATATTATCAACATGTCAAATGTATTATCAAAATATAAATTATTATTGAATTAGGAAAGTGACAATTATTTTTACTTTTATTGGTGATTTTGGGACTTCCCAATTATCGTGGACAAACCTCTATACATGTTATGTTCAACTATAAGGCTCCTATTACAAAAATTCAAATAAATTATCACACTTGATATAGTTTTTATCCAACAAGGTTACACTCGATCTCAAGTATAATTTCATAAAAATGTTGTAAATATATGAAACATGAAGCTAATGCAAGATGACACACAAATGCTTCCAATTTGTACAAACATAAATTATTATTGACTTGACATCTTAACTAAAAAAAAATTCCTCTTAGGTAGATGAATCATATCAATATGAGTCTCTCCTTTTAATACAATCCTATAAATTATCACACATCTTTTGAAGGTTTCCTAGTTCTAAGCCATCGTTCAGTCATCTATGTAATGTGTTGAGCACATACAAGGGCTTGTAAGATTTGGAGCACCCAAGAAGTGTGTATATATAATGCGGAGCTGTTGCAAAGTATTTTCATTATTTTTCCAAGACCTTATAGTGATGCAATCACCATTTTTTCTTTGCACTATAAGATATATACTTGTGTCAACTTCTGAAGAGTTATCGAGATTCAAAATAAGATTACAAACCTTTTTAGAGTAGTTATTTAATGTCACTCATAACAATATGTGCAAACAAACTATCTAATTTTAATACAAAATTAGGGTATATTCTAATTAAGATAAATTAATTCAGTAGAAATGATAATTCATTATTAGAAATACAGAACATTATAAACCAAGTGCTAAAAAATATGATCAAACATAGTTATTGAAAACTAGATAAAATTATATATGGTTAGGGTTAGAGAGGTAACAATGTTTTGTGAAGTTTACAAGTGTTATAGAGACATGAAACTATGGAAATGAGATCTATATAATGTCTTTAATGTGTTTGTCAAATGTGGAGATCCAAAAATGAGCACAAGAAATGATAGCCCAAGCTCAAGACAAAAATGTTTGGTGTTTTTGACCCTCTATGCCCAATATTTTCCTTTAGTTCTCTAAATTTGAACTCAATTCTAGAACCTAGTGTACATGTCTCCATGCATTTGGAAACTATGATTAAATGTTTTATATCCCTTTTGTACATATAAATGAATTTTCCTTTCTATAGTCATTATTCCTTACATTGTGATGTGAAAAGGGGTTAGTCGTATTTGACTTCTTCCACCGGAATCCCCAACTATTGAAAAATTCCTACATGGCACTATATTAAAAGGGCCTCAACCATGTGTATTTTTCCCTCCAGGTGGATGTGTGCAAATGTGCATAAACACTAGTTTACGGAAATACCTTAACTAACATACATATCTTAGAAAACTCTATGTAAAATATGCTGAGAGGTATCATTCTCAAGGCACCTATTTTGAATTTGTGACATAAGTGGAATATGCACCTCGAGAATGATACCTCTTGACATATTTTACATAGATTTTACTAAGATAGGTATGCTAGTAGCATCCACAGGCTTTAAATTTTGTATTAACATATAATATCAATTTTTCATTAAAAATTAAATGTGTTACATACATCACATTAAATGAAAATAAACAAAGTATTTAAAAAATAGTCCAAATACATTATATACAATAAGATAAAATGAAAATTAAATATTCAAATAATATTAATCAAAATGTGTCATGCACATAGCATAACATATCAAGAAATAAGTCATTTTATATTCATAGAAAGAAGTTTGTAATATGTACATGCCTTTATATATCTTCTAAAGATTTCAGATCTTTCTTCCTCAGCTTTCCTTTTGGAAACTTGTTTTCCTTTTTTCATCCTTTTGTAATGGTCATAAGTAAATGGTGGAAATATTCTTAGACCTTCCAAAGAATTTACATGAGATATTACGACAAATGTTAACCATGTTCTTTCTTGTTCCCCTATATCAATTGTAGCCTTGGAAAGAGTCAAACCTTGTGATTTGTGTATTATCAATGTCTAGGCTAACCGTAAGGGTAGTTTTTGTGTGCCTCCCAATTGTATTGGATTAATTGGAACTGTACGTGGATTTTCATCTTAAAATGGTATTCTGGAGTAACTGTCAAATTCAACCATAACATATGTTGGTGGCTTGGGTGGGGCACTTCCAAGTTTGTATATTATATTTTGAATATACCCTAGAGATCCATTTACAAGTCCTTCTATCCAAATATTGGAGGTTAACATCACCCTTGCATCTCTAGCAATTAGTAATTCCACAACAAGTTCATCATTTTGACCTTCTACTGGATTGTTGGCGCTGCCTACTTTGGTTGCAATGCTATGTGCAATAGGTCTTTTAAGTGAATAATTTTGTTGTTGTTGTGGTTATTGACATTATCTTTTATGGAAAACAAATGAATTCTATTGTCAAATTATTCATTAGTGGTTTTATATAGTTTATCATTAGTTCTTGTCATCAATAAATTCCATCAATTGTTGGATTTGCATCTCGTAGATTTTTGAGAAGTTGATGAAACCTTATTTGATCCTCACTTTCTCCTTCCTATCGAAATATATTATCCAAAGTAATAATTGTTTTAAATTCTTCCCACAATAGTTTTGCACACATGTTACTATCATATGGTGGTCTATCACTAATAGGTGGCAACTGTCCCAAATATCGACCAAAATCATAGATATTCCTCCAAAACTCATATTTTCATTTTCAGGAAATGCTTGACAAAGTCGAGAGTCTATGTTCTATAGAATATTTTGTCCAATGAAGCTCATTTCATCAACCAGAATATATTTTATGTGGCACATCTCTTCTTGAAAATTTATAAGTTTTGGTCCTTCTAATTATGGTAAATCTTTTAAATTGGTATTTGAATTTGTGAATGGATTGTTGATGCACCAATATTAAATGTTGTAACTCCAGTTGGTGCAAGTAATAGAAGTGGAGTACGCTCAGGTAAGGATGCATCTGTGTAATTTGAGAAGTTCTTCATAGTCACGTTCTATATTCATTTGTGTAATTTGTGTTGTATTTTGAAGACATAGATGTTGTGTAAAATTTTGTATTGCCTTCATTTTATAATTTACATAAAACATTATCAGTAATAATAGGTGAATAAAAATATTATTAAACATCTATTTTGGGAGGATCGATAACATACCTGTATGTTTTGTTTCTTTGGATCTTCATGAGGATTCCATGCATGAACAATAAAATGGAAATATTTCTCTACATTTTTTAATTCATGATCAATTTTTCCAATCAAGTTTATCCATATTTGGTGCCCCTTCTAACCATAGGAATCCATGCACATGTGATAAACCTCTATGTTTTTATTCATATCTAGACCAATAGTATGTTACTCTCATTCCTTTTTGTAGTATCTCCTTACGAAAAATTGTATGTCGCATGTGCATGTAGTGTGCCACTATATGAGGATAATCAATTATATTCTATCTTCACCAATTCTAGGGATGTCATGGATTTTTAGTGATTTTCCTAGCATCAATACATGTAGATCAAGCCCATACATGTCAGTTGCGCTTAAGGTGAAGAAAATCGTAGGTGATCCAATTTGATGTAACATGTCAGTTAATTCACCACGATATTTTTCCCAATAGGACCTTGTTCCTCTCAAGGTTTTTCCAAAACGCATCAAACCATCAGCTAGGTAGGAGTGAGGTATATTTTCCATATGTTCACGCAACTCATTGATTGTAATTGGCATATCATGAAGGTTTTTTTTCAGAAAAACTGCTAATGAATTTTGTGCACAATGTCTCATGATCATGTTCATCATGTAATATCTAAATATTGGGTGTCAATCAAAACAATGATCCCTATATCGAAACAAATGTTTAAAAAAATCATGCAAATGTACTTGTCTTAACCGAGGTTCTAACCAATCATATCTTCCATCAGGAAAAACTTTGGAAATTCCATATCAAGTAATCCCAATGTGACATATTCATTTATAAGAGATGATCCTATCCCCCAACAATCAATAAGTGTTTTAGGATATGCATTAGGGTTATTTACCCATGTGCATGTAATAATTCCATCTCTCTTCGAGGCATTGGGTGGCTTGGAGGCCATTGATGTTGTGTGATTAATAATATTTCCTTCATCAATATCCATCACTGGACCAACAAATACAATTTCATTTGCATTAGAATCAAACTCCATATAAAAAGAGTTAAGTTGGTTGAATATATTTTCATTAGAACCGGTGGAAGCTAATTAAGAGCATTATCATCAATCTGAACATCTAAATAGAACTTTTCATGGTCTATTTTTTATTTTAGAGCCTTATATACTCTATCTTTATTGATAGAAAATTTGTAATTTGTTCCTCGTTGATCCCTCCTCTCGAACTATAATCATTGGAAAATATTTTATTTGATGTGGAAAAACTTTAGCAACTTCTTTTATTTATTGTGAAAAACTTATTGTATGACCTTTATATTTATATTGAACACATGTTGCATGTGTCACTTTTAAGATTGGGTTCATATGGGCTATTAGCATTTCCTTAACCTATGTCAAATTGGCAAGTTCTAGTGGTTGTGGCTTGGGATCCATATTATTTTCTACAAAAATCAATGTTTTCCTTTCTCTTGTCGATGTCTATTACATACAGGGCCTTCAGGGGTTCAAGAAACATTTATTCCAATATAAAATTCTTGAAAAATGTAGCACATGTTTGGTGAAGAAAGATTATCTAGACCATGTCAAAAAATAATTTGAAAATTATTCAAATTTGTCTCAAGCATCCCATTGAGATTACCTATAATTTTTCTCTTTCTATTTTTGAATCCTCTATTTGTATTTTTATTCTAGGTTGAGATCTTGATTCCTCTTCTAGATCATTATTTTGTAAGTTGTTTATAACATCAACATTGATTGTACCTTGAGGTGCATTCTTAGGTGTTTCGAGCACACAATCTCTTGACACTGAATTTAATTCTTCTGAATTAACACGAGCATTAAAATTTGATCGACATTAATACATTTGAGATACTTGGAATTTTTTCCTGTATTTATTTTCTTTCAGACTCACTCATTTGATTTGAACACCTTTGTCTTTGTATTCTTCTTCTCAACACATATTGATCATCTTGAGATGTATTGTTGCACCCTGTTGATTTTCCAGTTTTTTTCATTGATGTCAAAGGCATTGATGGAAAAGGGAGATTACAAGTGCATACTTCTCAAGTGTTGTTCATAAGTTCCATGTGACTTCATGAAGTTTCAAGAATACATTGTCTTAGAAAGTTGAGTGAAAGTGCCATTTTAGGGTGGTTTCAGGTGCCTAATGAAGTGAAACAGAATGGTACAAGTTATAAAAATCATGGGATATGCTTTGAGAGAGTATCCATATAATTTTTGAGAAAAGGTTAGGCTCAGCTCATCCCAAGATTCAATTTTTATGTTGGTAATTAATAGTGTTGAGAACAAGAAATTTTCTTGCATGCAAATGAGATAGGCTAGAAAAATTTAGACCTATTATTTTTAAAAAATCATGGTAGATGATGTAGGAATGTGTCCTAATTCTTCATGCAAAATTTCAATTCAAATTTAGGTCATTTATTCAAGTTGTGTGAGTTTTTGTAAAACATGTCTTTTGAAAAGATCATTTTGAGTTGTCTGGCTTCTTTATCTTCAAAAAAATATATATAGTCTCCTTAGAATAAATAATATAAGGAATTTTTGGATTAAATTGACATAAAAATCATTTTCAAAAGGAGGTGTGGTTAATTTATGAGCATTTTGGTGGAGCATTGTTTTTCTCTCCTAGGTTGTGCACCAAATTGATAAGACCAAAATGGGAATTTGGCCTCCAAGTCTAGTTTTATCACCTATAGAGTATATTTCCATCATTCTCAGAATGCATTTGAAGGCTTCACTTATTGAAGGTACATGTAGTTACTTTCAACATCATGTCTTAGTGTGAATGCATCTGGCATATGAATGTACTAGTTGTTTCAAATGGAAAGTTTTCTTAATAAGTGCTCAGACTTCTTCTATAGGAACATGATAATGTGTGTCATATTTTTCAAGTTTTTTTCCATAGTAATTTATTTGAACCTTGTTATCTCATGTTGTCCTGGAGATCACTTTTCTCAATACATCTTAACACACTGTTCCAAAGATTTTGCTTCCAAATTCAATGTGTTGATAAAGATATCATTGTTGATCTAGAGTAACTAGGAGGTAAAGGATATTTTTTATATATGAGATCACTTATTTGAGTTAATATTCTTGAAAATATTAGTTTAGTATACTCAGGACTGTAAATGGGGTTCTCACTGTCTCATTTGAAGACCTCTCCAAGTCAAATCCATAGCCAAATGATGTGAGACATTATTCACTCATGATTGAAGGATTGTAAGGCCCATGTCATCCACATTAAATATTGCTCTTGGTTATAGAAATGATGGTGGTTCTCATCAAGCTTTGTAGACCACTAGTACAATTAAGGTTTTTCAGTATATGGATATAAATAGTGTTTCAAGTGATGTAAATCCCTTCAAGTCTGTACCATCATTTCTCTTAAAAAGTGAAAACCTGTATTTAGAATCTCTGAAGATTTCAAACTTTGTTATCTATACAATTTTGATGAAGAAGTGGAATTATTTTTTCTTTTGAGTAGAAAATTGTGTTATACCCTAATCTAGGGTTTCAATGAAGAAATTTTAGATTGTATGATCATTTCACGGATCAAAATTCAATGAAATTTGGATAGTATCCTTGCATGACCAATATAAATCTATTGCCAAAGGTTTTGGTCCAAAAGATAAAGGCTTGAACAATATTTTATTCACATTATTTTTGAATGCTCGTGCTCAGTCTGCAGAGGTATCTTTTGTTTTCATTGTGAATGTTTCTTGAATCTGTTGGTTAAGAATCTTCAATGGGAAATCTTGTAACAGGTATATGAGGTTTGAATTTGTTCTTTCAATCTTGTATAAGCTCGAAAATGTGTATGAAAGTTGTTTTATACTTCAAATACAGTAATAATGCATTGAAATTGAGAAAATCAGTATTGTCACTTTATCATAAACCTTGGTTCTTTCAAAACTCTTGATCTGATTTGTTGGAGTATCAAGGAGGTCTCATATCTTTGGAAATCATTTGTAAGTATGAAAAATTATTCTTCTAGTATTGGTTTCTAAGACTCTTACAGTTCCTTGAAGGGTATATGACAGGGTATATCAAAAGACATACTTTATATTGCATCACAAAGTCAGTTATTTAGGTTTCCATATGGAAGTTGAAACATTTCAAAATCAGTTTAAATGAAGGAAATGGTCAAGTTCTAATTGAGAGTGGTTGAAGAAGGATTTATTACCAATTGATGGTAAGTTGGCAGAACTCCAAGAGTAAGATATATCAAATGGAAGTAAAGGAAGTTCGAATACCATTCTTTTCAAAATTTAGTCAAGCTCATTGAAGTAGGCCAAAAGTCATGAAGGTTGAAGTTGGAAAATGAAATACACAAAAGTTAAAAGGTGATATATCAATTACAAATAAGAAATATTGACTTTCAAGTTTAAACTTTATGAGAATATAGGTTTGATTAAAAGGAGTTGAACAATTATATATATTGGTAGAAAAGAAGATACTTGTAGAAATTGAACTGTGTGAAAAAATGAAATGTGAGCTAGAAAAAGGAGAGAAGACTCTATGCCTGTTATGAAAGATATATAGTAAAGTAATGTCAGGTTTTCAAGCAAGAAAAGGACAATGACTCAAGGCATGAAGTGAGACTGCAAAAAATCAATGATAGAAATGTTTTGAAAGGTTTTGTTAGAATAGATATGTGAGTGCATTTGAATACACAACTAGAGAACCCAATGAAAAGAATGAAATTAGTGAAATTAGTGATTGAAATCAGTGAATGAACTCAATGAATGAAATCAGTGAACTTAGTGAATGAAATTAGTCAAATTAGTGAATTAAATCAGTGAAATTAATGAATAAATTCAATGAATGAACTCAGTTAATGTATGAGCCTAATATGTGAATGGAACAATTAAATATGTCTATTTTTAGCGAGAGATGATTCGGGGTTTGAGAATAAAGTTTAAATAGAGTAGAGAGACAATAATATTGTTGTATTGAAGTGATCAAGACAAATTGGATTAGGGAAGCAACGAAAGAGTTCCGATTTAGGATCATTATCAACTATTTAAAGCATCAAAGTGGAGAGTGATCAAATCTTTTGTATTTCAAATTGAGTTGCAACTCAGTCATATCAGGGAGTTGTTGCTTCCTTGCGAGGTAGTAGGTTACTGAAAAGGTCAATGGAAGCTAGCTATATCATTCAGGAAGTTGTGAGCCATATCTTCACAATATTTAAAAAAAAAAAATTAGTACTATAATTTTAATTTATTTAAACTATTAGTTATTTTAATTATATATAATATATAAATTAAATCTATATTAAATATATTTTAATAATTTCAACTGTAAATAATTGTTTGGTAAAATACATATATGGAAATAAATATATATATTTCTATGTAAAAATAAAAAACCTAATAGTAATATAAACCTTTAGTAAAAGAATAGATTTCTATCTTCCATCGATGTGAATATTTTTTTTTCAACTTCTTTTAATAGCTTCGATGTGAATATAGAGTGTTTTTCAACTTTGAGACTTTGTAGTTTCTTCGATACTTTTATTTGCTATATATTTCATTTTTATCTTACATATATAGAGTTTGAAAAAGTATGTAACTTTTGGTGTGAAAAGGTATGTCGGTTAATAAACTCAAATATAGAGTGAATATAAGGTATGTCGGTTAATAAAAAAATATTTACTCTATGTTTGTTTTAATATGTCGGTTGTAATTTTTTTATGTAATTTATTTGAATATTTGTTTGTTATTTTTAATGTTTGTGATGAATTAAATATATTTTAAATTTTAAATATAAATATTAAATATTTGGTTCGTTGGTGAAGTTGAATGGTTTGGAATGAGCCCACCAAGGATCAAGTCTTGTTGAGGCAAGACTTGGAGATACTCGACATAGAGAGTGAAAAGTGGATAGAGCTAGGATTGTTCCCTAGGTGACTTTGTGGAACTGGATACCCCCTACTCATCATTGCTTAGCTAAAGGAAGACTTCGATATAGATATACACTTATTCATCGAGTGTAAATAAATTGTTTGTAATCTCTAGTTTATTTAGGGTAGAGATGCCAATATCTATGTAATCGTTGGTCTCTGAATAAAAAAAATACAATGTAAATATAATAATATCTTAACATAAATTATGTATAATAAGTAAAAATTAACTTAAATATTTTTTTTTGTCGCATACATATTTTATTTAAGTAAAAATAATTAAATATTTTACCCCATCCATATTTTATTTCACTACTATTTAATTTTTATCTAAAAAATCACACCCAGTAAAAACTTAAAAGATTATTTAACCTATACATGTAAAATATCTTACCAATAAATTCTGTATAAATAAAAACTAACATAAATATTTTACCCCATACATATTACTAACGTAAATATATTACTCATAAATAAAAACTAACTTAAATATTTCACCCCAATCATATTACTAACTTAAATATATTACCGATAAGTAAAAACTAACTTAAATATTTTACCCCATACATATTACTAACTTAAATATATTACCCATAAGTAAAAACTAACTTAAATATATTCTAAACTATATAATATAAGATTCATATAGTATAGTTTAATTATAAATTATAATATATATGTTTTAACCTTATATTATTAATTAAAATATAGTTTTTATAACTATCTAGTATAGTTTAATTATAAACTATAATATATATGTTTTAATCTTACCTTTTTAATTAAAATATAGTTTTTTAAGATATTAGGGTATAGTTTATTAATTATAATTAGATTTTTCTAAACTATAGGTTTTCAAATCCAATGTAACCCACTTATTTAAAGGGGTGTAAAGGGACATAGAAAAATTATTGTTACAAATGGTAAAGGTAAAATAAAAATTAGCTTTTTACCACATTTGGGAGACATTGATAAATCATGGACCAATAGAAAAAAATTATTTCCTATTCTTGTGGAATTTGTCTCCTCAAAATTAACTTTGATTTTATTCAACCTTTAACTTTCATTTCCACCCCGGAAATATTTTTTAATAACTGACATAGTATTTATATTTTTATTAGGTCAACTAACATAGTATTAATGTTTTTTAATAGGTCGACTTGTTTTTAGTCAGGGCCGAATTAAGGTTTCAGAGCGCCCTAGGTAGTACTCGGAGAGTACGCCCAACCCCGAGGACATAGTAGTGTTTCTAGTCATGCTGCTATTACTCATGATCTATACAGCTTTCTAGCATTTACTATTTTTACATAACATTTCAGCTCACAAAAACATCTAATACCTATTCCATGGAAATTTTATTCTCTCTTCAAAGACTGGATTTGTAAGATTAATACCTATTCCTGCTTCACTGGAGGAGAATCTGATAGACTCATGGGTTGTTCAACTGCATTGTAGAGCCTGCTCAGAAACTGTCTCCTGCTAACAATAACCAAACACAAAATGTCAAAGATTTAATATTTTTGTAGTCCATGTATCTTAAAAAGGTTTCGGATTAACTGTGTAGAATTTTTCTATCAATATTTCAGATCATAAAAAAAAATTATGGATCCCAAATGTCAATAGAAAACTTCTGTACAATTTGTCCAAAGTTTTTATTAACAAAATATAAAAATGCATTATTACCACCTTTGGGAGCAAGTAGCCATCAAAGAACACAAATAGAGCAGCGGAGAAGAATTATTTCTCCCTATGATGCTCGTTACAGGCATTATTTCTACTGAAGAATTGAATTATCTTTAATATTTTCCTGATTCAAAGCTTTATTTTTCAAGAGCTGTCAATAAAAATAGGGAAAAGTAACAATCTCCATTTTTTATGATAATGGGTGTGCAAGTGGTGGAAAATTTTTCTAATCCCTTTGGTGGTCTACTCTGCTTGGGTTTCACCATTCGAAGCAGGATTTCTACATGAAACCATTCCTACTGCTCTTTGTGGGCGTTTATTTGTAGTGCAATAAAGAATATAGTCAAAAACCAATCTTCGTTGTCACAGTGATTGAATTGAAACATGGAAAGAAAAGGACAAATAAGTTTGTGGATGGATTTGTTGTAATCAATTGTGGGGCAGGCCGCAGGCCCTCTGGTACACAATGCTTATCCTCCCCACACATCTCCACGCATACCAACTCATTTCGGTTAAAGAATTCCTACTGCCTATTTATATGAATCAACATGGTCCATTGGGTAAGTGCACCACCACCGGACCACCGTTCGAACTTATATTAGCAGAGCCGAGTCAGCCGACTGCTGGAAATTTGAATTTTTTTAAGAAATTAAGCCACCCGGCCCGCCCCTCCCTATTGGGCACCCTAGGCAACTGCCTAAGTTTCCTAGGGCATGAAACGCCCTGTTTTTAGTTTTTATATACACGATCACGCCATGAGAACCGATGCCCCTCTATAAGTGTAGAATGCCTCTCTGCATAATAAGGCCTCCAACACTTGGAAATGATCCTTGAATTTTATTGCAACACATGATAATAATATAAAATAGTGAAATATGATGTATTCATGCTTATAGCTTGTGGTGTATTTTAATTATTTGGTACTTCAATATCAAGGATGAAAAGTCCTATGATGCTTATATGTGGTATCCCCTAGATATCAATATTTCCCATGAGATTACCGAACATGAATAGGGTGTATGTTATTATATAGGAAACTTACACAAATTATTTCCCACTCAATTGACCATAAACAAAATCCCATAGTAGCTTGATGATATTATGTATATCTGATTCATAAAAATAATCACCAATAGCAATGAACTTTGACTCATATTTTGAGATTATGTTGACTTTTACATACTTTATCGTCTCATAATATGGTTCATTTCCAATTCCTTTGTGTTAATGACCTCATGCAAGCCTAGAGATAATTTTATATTGAGACGATTTACTATGGTATCCTCATCTAGTTATAAACCTTATTCACTTTTCCTTTGTGTAATTAATTTATATCCATTCATGTTTGTTCATCGGTTTCATTGGAATCACTATTTGCAGTGTCTTACTTAAATGACTTGGGTAGAGCCATCCCTTTTTCTTTTCACAATGCAAGCAAGTGATTTTACCAAATAACATCATCTCTAAATATCACACATCAAATCCATTGTAGATACAAATGTAGTTATGTTTTATAGGAGGTACAAGTAGATGTATGCACAAAATTAAATTTCAAATCCTCCCAAGGATCTATTTCTCATTGTGCTTCACAATTGACATACCATGCATACACCCAAGGACGTAGGTATAGTATAGGTCATTTCTTCATAAAATGTTTGGTAGAGACAAGGCTTCATTGTCTAAGATGCTTCACAATTCAACAAGTAGTCTTCAAGCCCAATGACTCCACTCTAACTTGGAAAATTATGCACATGGTTAGTTCATTCAAACCTAACATGAAAATATTCTGAACTTGATACCACATATTCATCCTATGGTAGTGATTTTCCCACTATTACACTATAATCCTTCTTAGATCATACACCATTATGTTGATGCATTCCTTTTCTAATAGCATACACTCCTTGATTTCTCTAATTAAGTGTTGGATGTTTCCTTTTCCTTAATATGTTGGCCAAGGGGTGGATTTTATTTTCCAAGGAATATTACATACCAAATTCTTGTTAACATTTTAAAATTGGTTAGTTGGTTCTTGTTTGAAATGAGATATCCACAATCTCACCCAATCAACTTGTAGGAAACTTGTGTCCAGTTTTCACAGGTAATTGTCATTATTTTGAATAATGAGAATGCATCATCCCATTGAATTATAACTTAATGGGTAGGTAAAAATGCCCCTTAATCTCCATGTGAATGTTGTAGATAAGGTTTATATCCTCCACATAATACATTCGATTAACATAGGGTGGCCTTTATATGTTATTAATTATAAATGTCACTTTCTAGGAATCATTCTCAAAATTGATGTAATCTTTTTTGAAGTGAAAATTAGTTTTATTTTTGGAACACCGTGTTCTACCCAAAAGAGTAGGGAATTTTTGTTCTTCGAGAAAATTTATCACTTTAAATTTCCCTTGGAACTTTACCTCTATCATGTTGATGATGGAGTTATTCAATACCCCTATTCGTAACATATCATTCTTTCGTTCCATGAACATGATGTACAAAGATAAATGGACTATGGGGTACCCCATATTATTCCATGTTTCAAGAGTATGGATGTTAAATTTTTCACCCATACCAACTAATATGTCATTGTTAAACCATCCATATATAAAACATCTATGAAAACATTCTCGATCATACACTACTCTTTGTGAGACCCTTTTTCTCTACAAGAGTGTGTGACCAAGATTTTACCTAATCAAAAGTTTTTTTAACTTGGTGTGAAATCCACTTCCATATTAAAGGAATGAATCCTTCCATTCATAGGAGCCTACACACTTCTCAGAACTCATATTATGTAGAATCTTTAAGTTATGGAGTTATTCATACTTAGGTTTGCATGTGTGTTTCTTATTTTAGGATCTCAACCTTCCTAGAGTTATATGACTATCCCCATAGTTACTTGCAATATTTATTTCTATTATCTTACAAAATGGAATTCTAGTTGGACAAAAATTTCTCTTTCCTATTCAGATTAGTGAACTAGATACTAAATAAAATCAAGCAACTCAAAACATGCAAGGTTTAATGTACCTTGGGATAAGATGATGATGATGCACGTGTGTAAAGTAGACTCCTTACGAGAAAGATTGACGGATCTACAAATCAAAGAGAATTAAAAATGAAAATGGATTAGATGGTAGAAGAGGGGGTTTCCTAAAAGCGCTGGTTCCAAAAAGAGTGAACTTCCTTATGGGGATGTCAACCCCCATATTGATAAAAGAAGATAAGATGAATGATAAGGGACTGAATAACATGTAGAATATAAACTAAACAGAAATTAAAATTGTAGAAATGAAAGAAAAGTACAAATCTGATCTAGACTGACACAAAAATGAAATATACCTGTCTGGGAAAATGATGACCTAGACTCAAGAGGTCTATTCGATGGTGACTATGGAATATGAATCAAAACAATAACCAAAAATGCAGATATGATAAGCTTTGTATGTAGATCTAAAGTTGATGGATACCTGTAGGAAGTGATGGTAACCTAGAGAGAAGATATGAAACAAGAGAAACATAAAGGATGAAATAAAATTGGGATCTAAGGAGATAGGATGGAAATATGGATCAGGTCGATGGTGACTGGGATGAGTTGGTTGCGACCAAGGACTAACAGAGTAGATCGGGTTGATAGAGTGAAAAAATGATAGATTTGGTAACTGTGTGGAAACAAAAAAGAATAATAGACTATTTTGGATCTAGATGGTAGAATAGGTGATGTAATAAGAGTAGGGTTGATAGTGACTTGATAGGGTTGAAGAAAACCTAGGATGACCAAGGTGTATTTGAAAGTGGATGGGCTAGACCGGTGATGTGCACACAAGATGAATAAAAGGGAAGGCAAGATTTGGATCTCTGATGTAAGTTGGACCTAAAAAAATTTATTAGCTGATAGTAGTAATAATGATAATTAAATAATGGAATAAATAACCATAAGGCAAAGATGATATCCCTAAATTCTCCACAAATGATGCAAACAATCTCAAAGGGAATCCAAGAAGAATGAAACCAAGTGCGAGATAATCTCAAGCGTAAATATAAGATCATAATTCCACGAAAATTATGATTTTACATCCCTTTTGAAGGAGGGGTGTGGGTAGATTTATAGGTTCTATGGTGACCTAGGTGGTTTTTCGCTAACTATGGTAAACCTTCCACTTGGGTAGTAGGAGGATGCCTAGCTCGAGGCATCAAGCCCATTAGAAGTGATATTAGGGTTTTTGGAGGCTTAGGTGATTTAGGGTCACATAGGGAGATGAAATGCGTAGGTGAGGGATGAAATAGAGTAAATAAATGCTAAGGAAGCCTAGGGATGAGCAACTAGGTGGTTTAGATAAATAACCTAGTGAGGATAATTAGAGGTTGATTTGGGGTGATTAGGATCAATTAGATAATGAGATGAGGATTAGCAATAATTTAATATAAATGAGATAATAGATGGGAAGGAGGGAAATATTAATGAAACATAAATAAAAATAAAGAGTCTAGATAAGTGGTCATGGTGAAAATAAGTGAATGCATGAGGTGAAAAGGGTAGCGATACCAAATTTTGGTGGCTACAAAAATGGACTTGAGATAAGATATGGAAAATAATATGGTTCCCAGTAAAAGACACAATAGTGGCCAAATGGAAAAATAAGAAATGATGATGAGAAAATATGGAAACAGAAGAAAATTGTGTTATGGGTGACACACCAAAAATAAAAATGGAAGGAAAGATGGTATAATGATGCAAAGAAGAAAAAAGAAGAATGATGAAGAATTGCAAAATGGGGCAACAAAAACTAGGTACAAACGACGCTATGTCATATCAAGGAGTGCACGAGGAATAATTCCTCTAACTATAGTGGAGGAAAATAAGAAAGGTATCCAAGTAATGCAACACACATGTGACCATAATAGGTGTTAACCCATAACAATGATAGTTATTTATATCAAATATCGTGATGGAAGTATGAATGAAATGAAATCATGAACCTAATGTCAAAATGAAAAAGGGATTTTATATGTAAATTGTATGTGCGAAGATTATTCTCCATAGGTCGATGTTCCTAGGACTATGACCCACCTCTGGGAGGAGCAAAAAGAATGAAAACTAATCAATGCGTGAATTTTCCAATATATGAGAAAGTTGATCAATGCGGGAAGCTTTCTTAGGATGCTTGGTTTATTATTTTATTTGATTTTACTTTTGGATATATAGAAGGCTGATTAATTCCGAAGCCTTCACTACCATATATTATCCATCCTTCGAGGGAGTGGTCTACATTTCTTCTCTCTTTTTTTTTTTTTTATGGCATGGTAAGATATGCATGATAGGTGTCCTTCAAGGGATCAATATATTTTTAGGTTTTATGGATTATATGAACAACTATCCTTTAAGGGATTAGTCTTTTTTTAAAAGATAACATGGTATATAAGCATATGGGATTTTGACATGGGGAAAAGATGGGTATAGCTAAGTAGAACAATTAAAAGGGGATGAGAAGATTTACAAGAGACACCTTTGGACCCTTTGTGTGGTTCCAATAGGAAGATAAGAGGGTGATGGATGTAATGATCATGAATTTCTCACCAAGAAAGGAGATCCTATACATAAGGAAAATGTTATGGAAAGAGTCGTGGTGCCCATATTTAAGGTCATGACTAGGAAGGTTACGGTAGACCACATAATTCCAAATCATTAAATTGATAGATGGAAGGGGCTAATGATTGAAGAATGATCTAAGGATATGACTAAGTTCTCATAGGTAGGCATGTTAACAATAGAATGGTCACAAGTGCAATGCATTAAGGGGTACCACTTCTATTTTACCATCAAGGGAGGCCAAATGATAGACTCGACTCGCACTTATGCATGCTTAATGTAAGGTTGTTATCCTGTAAAATTGACGAGGGAAATTTTACAGGTAACCATACCAAAATTTTGTTTCGGTTCCCCGCAGGTCCCTTAGCGTTCGGAATGGCATAAAATCCCTTTCCGGAAGATCTAGTTTTTTGAACTTAGTCATTTGGTCCTTTCTTGGTTGGGCCCAGATTTTATTCATGCAACAACAAATGAATTTGTGCCCCCTTCTTTCCTTTGGTGCATCCTTTGGAATTTCGACATTCCAAATGTTGCACCTTCCCATGATGTGCCTTTCAAACCTACGCCGAGGCGCATGCGCCACCCTGTCGACACTAAAATTGTTGCGCCCTTGAATGGTGCGCCAAAGCACTAAAAAAGGCAATGTTGGAGTCTCGAATCCGCGTCGATGGCGCAAATATTTTTATGTTGACATCCGTTTTGGTGCACCTAACCAAAAAGTTGGTGGCACATTTATTACGCCTTTTGCTATAAATAGGCGCATCCGACCTATCATTTTCATGATTGAAAAAACATGAAAAGTTAAAATCCTCTGCACCTATTAGCGCTCTTGTCATCCCCGTATCACTTTACGTTGCATTCATGGACCCCACATTGTTTCTTCTTCCTATATATTCCTAGTAAGTGGTGATTGTTTATGGGTTTTCTGTATTGTTTTTAGGGGTTGTTGTTAAAAACAAAGAAATTAAACCTAAGAAATAAAACACAACCTCCAACCCGTTTTGCAGTCAACTCTTCCCCCAAACCGGTTTTACCCTCCTTCTAGATCTGCTGGCCTGGAGGGCTTTTGTCTCAAAAATGAATCCAAAATCCTCTTTGCTCTTTTCCCCTCATTGTCAAAATCTATCTTGAAAGAGGCCAAAACCACAAACCTATCCAAAAGAGAAAAAATCTAAAATTTATCACAATCCAAGGCCACTACTTTTCTTTGGTGTAAACACCATTCACTTTGTTGCACAAAACACAGTCGCGCCAAGGGCACATTGTCCACACTGCGGCATGCATCCTCCCCATGCCCTATGAAACTCTAAAAACCCTAACACAAGCGCAAGTGCAATTCCAGCTACACCAGCATTTGATGTCATACGAGACTCTTCTGCATCGCGCCAAAGCTAAGAATTGGTGCATCTTAAGTCAATGATACACCATTTGAATATGCGCCATTGGCACACCATAACTATATGCAACATGTACCATATCTGTGCCATTGGTGCATCCTTGCCGCCGCAACACTGTAATTATCTGCACCCCATTTAAAACCCTTCATATATGGCGCAGTGCACATCCTTTTACATAAACACCGAATGTTCAGGTAATTTTTTCGCACCACTGCACCCCTTTTGCATTGTTTTCTTCCATGCAACACTCTCCAACAGTGTGCCTTTCTTTTCGACCTACTGACCTACAATAGAACCGTGCCTTGTGCCCAGAGGCTTATAAATTGATAAGTTTCCTTTCGTAAAGCTTTGATGGACGATTTAACAGCTAACATGGCTCTTCTGCGGTGGACTTCCCTACTTCTTCTTGCAGATCAGCAACTGAACTCAGATTCGCACATGTCTTCATCAAGTAAGAGGCCAACCAAGTCAAAGGGTAAGGCCAAACTCATAGAAGAAGAAATGAAGTACAAATACCAAAGGGTCAGGATGCCCGAGTCCCTTGCAGAATGTGACTTGGACATCAGGGATTCAGAACTTGGCCACATTGATATGGAGGACTTGGGCCAGGCGAGAAAAGAAAGGTCACAGGTAGTCCATGGATGGAAAAATTGGTCGGCAGTGGTTTACATTTCACTGGGGGAATTCCGTGAGCACGGTAAACAATGAGTTTATGATGGTGGTGGCCCAGCTGCTACAATAAGGACACAAGGTGTGTCGAGAATGAAAAGGGTGAGGTTATAATCAACCTCACTGCCCGACACTTTGAAATCATGTTGGGTATCCCCCACCACCAGCATTTTGTGGCAATAAGCCAAGAAGACTACATAAAAGCATGGGATGAGAATGAGGACAAATGCATGCAGCTCATGAATGAAGTGTACCTAAAGAACAAGAAGGTGATAACTAGGTGGCCATAGGTTATTCATCGCAGCGACTTCTCAGAGGAGTTGAGCGACACCATAACCTTCCTAAGTAGGGTATTTGGGCTTCCTAATGCCCATTACTTCCACAAATGGATGCTTAGATATCTGGAAACAATGAGCAAAAATGTTCCCGATCAACGTTTTGAATGGTGGAGATCATCAGCAGCACTATCTCTCGAGCAGCTTCAACAACTCTCGACAACAGGGAGGTTCTACATGAACTCCTACGTAGTTTATGTTGTTGCCTCGAAAGAGACTACCCAGCACTAAGTCGATGTGGGGTATGGCCCCAAGTAAGAATATATGAATATTATCCAGAGTTGAGACTGGAAAATAACATCCCACAATTCAGCAAGATCAACGATGCCTTCTTCTATGGCATCATCTGCCTCTTGAGGCCCAATATGACTCACGGTCGGACAACCAAGAGCGTGGTGACTGCTATAGAGAAGGGGGGGGTGTTATTTACGCAATTCTCCACTTTCACCTATCTCAGGGCCACCAACTTCTTAGGGGATCCCACCAAGCTGCCAAGGTATGCGGGGCCTAAGATGATCCTATTGGAGCTATCCAGGCAAGCTTATCACATATCATGAGAAGTGCCTGAAAATAAATAAGGGTGGAACTCCTTTCCCCCTCACAGTGGGTAGATACACCTGCACTTCTCACACCAAAGCCCGAGAAATGTTTGCGGAGCTGGAATTGCTCAACTTGAAACACAATTTCCCGTGAGGCCGACCTTTGATCCTCGCAATTACCTTCCAAGGGCAAAGCTTGATCCGATTCACATCCCACAGATCGAGGATGTCTATATCAATCTGTATCACGAGGTCGAGCTCAGGAGAAAGGATCACTCCCACCTGGCCCTAGCAGAGATCATCCAGTATGGTGTGGCCATTGTCCCGAAAGGTTTCCAAATGACTGATCAAGAAGTTGATCAGGTCTATCTAGATACAGATGGGGATAATTGGATTTTTTCTGAGATAGACAGAACAAAGGCACCTCAAACTATTGAGGAAAGGGTTAAAGGCACTCTACAGCGCATAGAGCATTGGTGCAGGATGAATGGCCTCATCTACCTTGGGGTAGACTTCACCTCGTCTCCTTTGGGTGATGCACTGTCAGGATGAAGCACTTGCCAAAGGGAAAAGGGAAAGACAAAGAAGGAGAATCAAGCACTACTTAGGAGCAAGCTCCCGAGAGTCCTCCTTCCGCCACCCAAGAGCAGGTAGTAAGCTTGGTCTCCCCTGAAAAAGAAGCGGCGGTAAGTGTTCCAATGGGCACATCCACTCAGGATGTTACCATTCTTATAGCTATAACTGAAGTTCCCACCGTCCCATCTTCCGCTCCTTCCCCTCCTCGCGTCCCTTAAGTAACCACTCCTTTGGTTATGTCTTCTCCCCTATCTTCTACTGTTTCCCCTTCCTCTTCCTCCATCTTCTCTTCCCTCATCTCTCAGATCCCTTCCACCCCCACGGTTTCCTCTCCTACAGTGACTCCTACCCCTGTGAGCGTTGGAGATTTGGCTTCTTTATCAATGCCGCCACCAAGCGTCTTGACACATTTCCCGAGTTCACTGTAGCCACTCCTTCTTCTACCTCTATTCCCTCTTCTCCCTCTGGTCCCACTCCCTTAAGTCCAGAATGGATCTCCAAGCACCTGAGCCAGCATAAGAGGAAAGTCCCCATTGCACCTATGGACTTCTCCGTCATTCCAACAAAAGGAGCTAAGAAGCAAAAGCCAATAACCCACTTCTCTTAGAGTGCTTCAGGTGAAAGGGTAATGGAGATCGCATACCTTGATCCACAAAGGACAAAAAAAGGATCTCTCCTATAGATTATATAGTGACACAGGTCATGATGGGAACATCCTCTAAGATCCTACAGGAGAGGACTTATCTGTGGTGGATTCCCTTTGCAAGAAACTTTCAAGAAACAAAGGAAGAGAAGAGGATATTGGAAGAACAAAATAGACATCTTCTCAAAGCCCTAAGGAAAATGGGTAGTGCACCTCCTACAACCGCCACCTTTGAAACTCCCGAGGCCCTTAGTCGGGAAACGATAAATGACTACGCTAAGATTGGCGAACAAGGTATGGCAAGATCCACCCGGAGAGACCAGATTCTCAAGGATAGTGAGGAATTAATCATAAAGTTCACGAGCTATATCGAGAATATTGATTAGGCTAACTGAGGAACTCCTGTGCGATTATGCGGGACCTATCTCCGAAGAGCTGGACCATGCTAGGTTACAATATGAGACATTCTAGAAGATGCTCGACTTCCCGGTCGATGACTTAGTGAAATTCGACATCTTCGATCACCCAAGAGAACCCAACAAAGTCCTTACTTGCTTTGGAATATTGGGTTGATCAGATGGAATTTGTCTTGGAGAAAATTGACAAAATCAAGGAGGAAGCCTTGGATGCAATGCATCAAATGGAGCAGATCATCCTAAGGATGTCTCTAGGCTTGCTTACCCCATCATACACCTTGAGGAAGGCTAGATGACACTATTCGGCTCTTCAAGGAGATCACGTCACAAGGATTAGGGCTAGAAGCCACTTTCGACACGGAATCCATCAACAACCTTCTGGCTTGCCGTGACTTTGTGGGTTACCTGATGGAGGTAGGTAATGAATACTTCAAGCTCCCAGAAAGACTCAGAGATGAATGGGAGACTTGCGAGGTCATCGGTGATCACACCAAGGGTCCCGCCCAGGATCAACTTCAACCGATGATTAGCAAATTCATGGAGTATCGGGCTCAATTTCACATTTCCTCTCCTGAGCAGAAGCAGGATACTCCTTTCCAGCCGAGAGGACGATGACGAATAGGCTCCTTCCTCCTAGGCTTTCTTCCCTTTTTGTAAAATATTTAAAAGTTTGTTGGCACAAATGATGACATCATCCATGTTGCACCATGGGATGTTGTCATCCACCAAATTACCCAAAGTCAACAGTTGACTTTTAGATATTTTGTAATTAGTTGTTGGTTTCTTTTTGCCTTCTTTCTCCTCCTCCTTCTATATATACTTGGATATTTTTGTATTCAAGTGGGGGCATTTTTAGATGAAAATAGAAGTGAGAAGAAAAGGATTTGTACTTTTATAATGAAGAAAACATTAAAACAAATATTAAGACTTTGTGTTGAATACATGTGTTATATACATCAAATCTTTCTTACATCATATTTGTGTGTTTATTCTGTCAGATCTATCTCTACTTTTTTGTCATTTTCTCATCAGTATTACTTTGTTAATTTATGTAAGTAGGTTCGGCTCACACTACCAACCCAAAACATAAACCCTCGACCTTTCGCTTTGGAATTCATTTCTTTTCTCCCTTCAGATCTATTCTATTTCCTCTCCTCCGTTCTTTTCTACTCACAATGGAAATACCCCAACCGAGACGAGATCCTAAACCCTCAAGGCAGAATCGTAGGACTTACTCGCATTCCTCTTTGGTAGAATAGAAATAAACCAGTTTCTCTTTGCTATCTCAAAGAGAGGGCTATGCCCCGCACATTGTTGGCTCGTCATCCATAGATCTGCCCTCTGACAAATTTTCGAGACCAACAAAGGTATAATTAAATTGGGGAAAACTTTACAGAACTCGACTTCTTTCATAGTAGTGATGTTCTAATTTTCTTTAAGGACAAGGTCATTGACATTAAATTCACATTATTTAAGGTGTTTTTTGTAATCATGCTTGATGCAATCTAGATAAAAATGATGATGCTCAAGAGATAGAAGGTGACATTTGTCTAACAATTTGAGTTGTGTTAGACGTTCCAGAGATAACCTTCATAAAAAATGAATTCACAAAGAGAAACATGCAAGGAAGGAATTTGAAATTCAAGGGGAAGGATAGATTTAGAGCCATAGACAAGAGAGAAGGGAGTAGCACCCGTAGAGGTGTGGATGCTAGTATGATAATCCCAAAGAGTGAATGGGATATGAAGATTCTAATTACGACCCGATCTGTCGAAATTCTTGGAAAGAATGTTACAAAGAGTTTTATTATTTGCTTCAGGTTGGTAATTATCTTGAGGATCGTAAGGAAAGGAGAAGTTGTTTGATGTTAAATGAGTCACAAATATTCTAGACATATTTGTTTTTGAAGGACTTTCCATTTTCCATGACGATCTTATGAAGGACGCCAAAGAAAACAATGGTGTGACGATAGATGAGTTTAATGATTTGATTGAATTTGGTTGAGGTGAGTGGAATTTCTTCCACCTACTTAGTGAAATACTCAATCATAGTGATGATAAAATGATGATGCTATGAAGAATCAAGATTGATGGTACTGATGAGATCGAGGCCCCATTGCAAGAAGGGCCAAAGGTCCTGAGATGGATGTAAGGCCTTGATAGGAATGTCGAAAATATTAGAATGCTACTGACACTTGACACATTTCTTAACATATTTGCAGTAGTCATGATTGAGAGAAGACCAATAATAGCCAAGGTGAAGATTACATTTAGTGAAAGCTAAGCCACTAAAGTTTCCTCTACAAACACTATCGTGGACCTCTTGGATAACGTAGGTAGATTCATGGTATTTAAGGAATCAAAGAAGAATACCGTCAAACCCGTGTTTATAGAGGATTCTGCTAAGGATGACATAGTAGTTAGCACATTGGATAAATTACATCCTACCATTCTTATATAGGTTAGAGGGAATGATGGATTTGGATAAATAATCGAAGATTTGAGACTACCAAAGATCTAATGTGTTGGGTTAAACAATATTGACATGAGGTAACTCATGAGATGGTTGATAATGACTATGAACAAAAATAGAGAGTTTGTATCCATTTACTGTCCATGCGATGGTGTAAGAATAAAAATCCTCAAGGAGAAGGAGGACAATGTTTTTATATTTCTGAATAATGTCATTTCTACATTGATAATCATATGTAAATTATTTGATGATGAGCTTGGAATCCCCATAAATGTTAAGGATTTGAACCCCCCAAAATAATATGGTTTCAATACCTAAGATAAGTGCCTCATACTCTTCCATATTGTTTGTGCACTCAAAGTCAATATTTTTGAGTGATGGGGATAGGGGTATCTTAAGGAGGAATCGTAATGATGCCCATGCTTACCCCTTATTGCCACTTAGAGCCATCAAAAAGAGATTCATATTAAGAGGAGAATATTCATGGTGGAAGTTATTAATAGATTCATCTGGAAAGCTGTTCATGAGGAAGATAAGTATCAGGAAGAGGGGCTTCACTAATTACTCTGCAATAGCTTGGATATTGATAGACTTTTAAGAGATAAAATCTAGGTCAAACTCAGTCATGAGCATGAGCCATCGGTGATCATTTTAATAAGGCTTAGAATGTATCGTTGTGAGAAGATGAAAGATAGTAACAATATAAGTCTTGTGATTGAGAAGATAATGTTGAAGCTTAGAAGTAGAGAAGAAAAGAGAGCAACACAAGTTTTCAACTTCAATGGAGTAATTATCATAATCGTGAAGGGTGCAACTGATGTAATAAGTATCCTGCTCAAGGCCTTGGTCATCATGATACACCAACATAGACCATAGGGAATGATCAGTAGAAAATACATATATATAGAAGGGATCCCCCTCACATGGAGGTGTAAGCACTAGAGGGGATAAGAGATACTACTTAAGATCCTCAAAATATTTTTGACAGTCATCATCCTAATTGAAGTCTTTTTCTTTGCAAAGAAGATGATGGAAGGGTTGGCAACGATCCAAAAATTGAGAAATGAAGCCACGAAATGATTGAAGTTGGACTTGGAGATTGCGAAGTTTCTTAAGATTAGAAGGAGGAGGCATCTCAAGCATAAAATTGATTTTGGTGTGGTCAAATTCAATACCCCTAATGAATATGATTAAGATAAGGAGTTTTCCAGTTAACACTCCAAACACACACTTGGCTGGATTAAGACAAAGGAAGAAATAGATGAGACACTCAAAGAGGATTTCAAGGACATAAATATGATCACGTCGATATTTGTGTTTACCCAAAATATCATTGACATAGTCCTATACTATATTATGTATGAGATCATGAAATATGTAATTCATGGCTTCTTTGATAAGTTGCTCGAAGTTTTGAAACCGAAAGGCATGCCATGATATCAAAAGGTACCCCAAGGAGTGGTGAAATAAGTCTTATGTTGATCTTTTGGAATGATGAATATTTGACTATAACAAAAAATTCATCCATATGAGAAAGCATCTCATGGCCAGTGGTAAGGTCCATGAGTTGATTGATGTTGGGAAGGGTAAAAACATCTTTAGGATAAGCATGATTAAGATCTTGAAAATTATTGCAAATAAAAATATTTCCAGATGATTTATAAAAGGGTACAATGTTAGAGACCCATTGAGTATAGTTAATAGAAATGATCAAGTTGGCTGAAAGAATGCATTACAACTCTTATTTGACAAGGATGTTAACTCAAGGGTGCATGCAACAAATATTTTTCTTAACCAGTTTGGCATTAGGAAAGGTGACGATATTATGGATGAAAATGGAAGGATCAAGGCCTAACATGTTATAAAATGACCATGCAAAGGCCTGAATATGTTTGGAAAGAAAAGAGGTGAAAGAATCAAGCTCTTGTGGATCAAGGGATAAACCCACTTTGAGGATGTCAGGCTCTTGTGGAGTCTGGATGTCGATATCAATGTTGGACTCGTTGAGAAGAGTGGATGTGTTAGGAGGTAAGGACTTATGAAGATAATAATATTTTTCCCCATGTAGGAAAAATAGAATCATCATTAGTTCATTAAAGAGCGTCAAAGGTAGAAGAGTCTTCTTCAACCATATCAGGAAAGAGAAGAAGAAGGGACCTATTTTCACCCTCATGCTGATAAGTGAGTGGTCCCAATGTGATCAGAGACTAAAAGACAAAATCTAGAGGATATGGACATGGTTTCATCCATATCCATGGCCTCATGGGATGGAGAAGGTGGAGAAGGCATGTCTGTAAGCCTCATAGATGGTATAATGGGATCGGTAGACTATTCTTTATAACCTAGTCCAAAATTCTCATGAGGTTTGCAACATTGATCAATAACAAGGTCATGCATGCCATGTTCATAACATCCCATGAAAAATCCTTTCCATGAAAATTGATGAAGATACATGTAAGCAAAGGATGGTTTGTAGAGGAAGCCAAAACTACTAGTATAATGTCTAGCGTGAGGATGATCATTGATGTGAGAAGAAGGAGAATTGGCACCGCCATAGATGAGATTGGTACGAAGATGAGGTGAGCCAAAAGGAATGGTATACTTGACATTAGGTTGATACATTGGAGGTTTTTAGGTATACCGAGTGACGAGGCATGGGGAAAGTGTTGAGAATGAGAAGATGATACTCCCGTCAGTGTAAGATTGTTCATGACCTTGTCTAAGGAATCATTGTTGGGAAGCTTGGATGAAGGTATGGATGAACTAATGGATGGTTGACATGAATATTTTTTGGGAATGATGACATCATCGGGTCGATAAGTCATATTGCATGGTTTAAAGGAAGGAATATTAGAGGGGAGTGTCAAGATCTTTCCCTCATGTTCATATTTGATGCAATGATGAAGTATGGAAGGGACACACTTTATGACACAAATCCATGGTTGTCTAAGAAGGAAATTGTTTTGAAACTTCCCTTTTACGATATAGAATACTTCACAGAGGATGTTCTCACCAACACAGATAGGAAGGATAACCATCCCTAAGGTGGGATATATAGAATCATTGAATGCACAGAGGACTGCGGGTGATTCGATGACAATGGAGTTAGGAATCTTGAGCTGATCAAAGGTATGTGATGAAATAATGTTGATACTTACACCATTTTCAATCATGGATAATTGAATTAAGGTTTCATTAATTCTAACCGTAATGAAAAGGGGAAGGTCATGGTCCTTAGGTGAAATGTCTGGGATCTCATCATCCTTAGCATCTATGTTTTAAATATCTCTCTTATGGCCAACCCCTTCATCAAAAACACCACAACCAACCAATAAATCCAAATCATGTCCTTGAACTTGGTGATGATAATTTCAAAGAAATATTTGGCGCCAAAGAACATAAGGTTAGCCTCAATAAATTTTGGCATTTATTGATTTTTAGAATCACTTGCGATTGTAGAAGGTTCACAATTAGAAGCATTCTTGACCATGTATATCTACACACGTATGGAATTGGCACAATGCTTCTGACTCGATAAATTTTGCAAGGAAATCACCATTCTGACTCTTGATCCATATTGTTATGTACTTGAACTATGCTTGGATTTTTCTAGGCACTAGAAGGGGTTGTTTAGGAGGGACTACTTACAAAGGAAGATGCAAATTAGGTTATCATCTATCATTTTATTGGTTCTACCCATATCTCTGATTTTGATATTGGTTTCTAGAGGGTTGATTTCCTTGGTTATACCCTTGATTTAAATTATTTATAAAGGCTTTTTCCTGCTACTTTTGCAACGGTATAACTTAATTTGAAAATTTTCTAATCAAGGCTTTCATTCCTTCATCTTCCTTCTGCTACGCGGGAGACTAGGATGTGAATAAAATGGAGGTGTGCTCGCTTTAGGAACGGAAACATAAGGCTGAGGAACTTGAGACATTTTTGGGAATAAGGGCATAGTTGGCCTAGGAGCTAAATTTCCACTGAATGAGACTATTTTTTGTCCTTATTATAATATTGTAAGTAGTAGGTAAGGTTCTACCCCCATGGACTAAATCATGACTGAGATGTCACTATTTAAAGCCCTTAGATAGTACAAGAAATCATATTAGGTTTTATGCATTGCCACTTGAGGGATTTTTTACTGTATTTTAAAACCTGATATTATAATCAGTAATTTTCTCATTGGTAATTATTCTCATTATTGTTAGTTACTCCACCAAAGACATGTGATCTGACTTATCTTCAAATTATTTGTAATGAGTTGTTCCAAGCTCAACCTAGATAACAATAGATGCATGTATCAAACTTTTGTACTATTGAATCACTTTTCACTTGAGAAAAGACGCAAGCATCCTAACTGCTACATCATCATGTGTAACCAAATAGATAGATCACACAATGGATACATACTAGATATGATCAACAAGGGTGACTTGATTCTCACCAGTGAAGTATGGAATAATTTTGTGCATGGATGTTGGCATATCATGTTGCGTATTCAGAAGGAGAGGACTTCCATTAGTGAAAATGACAAATTTTCTTAGAGGTGGTGGGGCTACCATATTAGCATGTGTAGGTCTACCGAGAGGATGATTATAAATTGTGTGAAACACTATAAATGGGGATGTGCACGCATGTGTTCTAGTAACTCTTCTTCTTGGAGAATGTTTGAGGTACTCAAAGGATTCTTCAATTGTTGCACTCTCTCTTGTATGTGTCCTTCTCATGAAAGGTGTGTTTACTTTGTTGTCCACTCAAAATTCCCTGCTCTGTCAAAGGTAAATTTTCAAAATTTTGAGTCTAAATGTCTTTTCTGTCAAGCTGGTGGTGTGAAAAAGTCTTGGAAGTCTAAAAAATCTAAGTTTTGGGTCATTTTGTAAGTATTTCGGGCCTGTCGCACTTTTTTGTCCCGGTTGTCCCAAGTACAAAAGTGCAAGTTGTTCTCCGACCGGCCGAAATCCCCGAAATTGTCCTATCTTCGGGCCCGTCGGAAGTTTTTGTTCCATGTGTCCCGAAAGCTTTTGTGCAAGTCGTTCCAATTCCGGCCGAACCATCCGAACCGCGTACTTCGCACTTTTCTGTCCCAAATGTCCCAAATCAAAAAGTGCAATCTGTCCCATTTTCGGCCGAAACCTCCGAAATTGTCCCATTTCGGGCCCGTCGGATATTTTTGTCCCAAGTGTCCCAAAACTTTTGTGCACGTTGTTCCATTTTCGGCCGAAATTCCCGAATCGCGCACTTCGCACTTTTCTGTCCCAAATGTCCCAAATCAAGAAGTGCGCTCTGTTCCAATTTCGCCCGAACCGGCCGAGTCGCGTACTTCGGAACTTTTTGTCCCGAATGTCCCAAAGCTAAAAAGTGCAATCTGTCCCATTTTCGGCCGAAACTCCCGAGTCGCGCACTTCGCTCTTTTTCATCCCAAATGTCCCAAAATGCATTTGTGCGTCCTCTCCCCGTTTCACCCGAATCGGCCGAGCCGCGTGTTTCGCGCATTCGCGTCTCACATGTCCCAAGTGAACCTAATGCAATTCATACTTAGTTTTTCCCGCTCGACCCGGATGTGCTAAATTTGAATTTAAAATTACGAAGGACGAATTCCAAGACGCCAGTTACACCATTTTTCAGAGATATCCATTGTCATCTTCTAGATGGAGATTCTGGTGTGTCCCTCGTGGTAAAGACGTGGCTCAGACGTGGAAGAAATTCAAGAAGCGGTTTCTGAAGACGGTGGGTCCTTCTCAATGACTGTCCACCTGTCTCCTTCTTCATTCTTTTCTCTTCTTCCTATTTCTTTCGTATTCCTTGTAATTAGTTAAGGTATTGCAACCGGCGATACTTAACTATTCTTTATTTAAAAGAAAGCAGTTCTGAGACGTAACGGAATTGTAATCTATATAATGGCATTCTTTCCGCCATTCGCAAGGAGGAAGAACTTGGATATTTGCTGAAAGTGTAAATAGATCTTGAAGAAATCAATACAAAAGGGCTTTCTGTTCTTTGTCTATCGATTCTTGTTGTCTCTGTGTTTTCCTTTAATATTGTGAAGATCATTTTGTTCCTAACTCATTTAGTCTCTCACGATTGCATCTTTATTGCTTTGCAAGTACGGTGATCTTGTACATAACCAAGAAGGAACTTTGTGTCCTTGATTAACAAATCGAAGAAGGTTATTTACGGAACTTTGTGTCTTTAAATTTAATCCCATTCAGCTAATGCAAATGATCTTGTCTTAAATCCTTTGAAGCTTCGCATATACACGAAGAATTATTCTACGCTATCTATAATTCGAATATTCATTATTCGCTCATCTTCTTATTCCCCTTCCTCGATCCTGGCGTAGCCAGATGATCCTTGTGGAAAACACTTTCGTAATATCCAAGTTTGACCACAAAATAATGTTCATGTATTTGTAAATAAGTTCGTTTCAGAATAAAGGAACCTCTCCCATTAAAGAGGAGGGACTTCTTGTCCCCATTGTTGCTCTTGAAAAAGTCCTATTTGAAAACCAACAACTACTAAAATAGTATACGAGTGTTGGTAGTCACCAAATGTGTTAAAATAAGCCTCCAAAGGATGTAAACCACTAAGTTACACACTAGAACTTAGTGACTCAACTTACACCCATCCCAGATAAGGTTGAACTAGGTTTTTGAGGAAACAATGGGACTATCTCCAAGTTATGAGACCTTGTATGCTTGAGACACACCTCCGGAGAAGGCTGGTTCCTCTACCTATTTCTACTGCTACATCTACTCATAATGTTGAAATTAGATTCTAAACTAATCATGTCAAGGGACTAGATTAAAAAGGATGCATGCATGAAAAACTAATCTAAAGGAGGTGATAACACCATAAAGAGGTGGAATGAACACTATTGGCTTTAATTTAGAATGAAGGATACTACATGTAGGAATGACATGCAAGCGTATCACAATCCTGAACACACCAAAAATAATTTTCATAGGGAATAATAAGAAAAGGAACCTACAAGGGATGTGAAATAGCACAAGTACCCCATGCAATGGAGAGGTAAGAAGAAACAACATAAACAAGTTAAGGCATAGAATATCCACAAAACCAAGTTTCTATTACTTCTAGAAATGCACATTTTATTACAATGGCATATGACGTTGATATCCACATGCAAAAGACCAAATCTAAAGGCCTACAACTTAAAATGCAAAGAACTGAAGGCCTTAGCAAGACCAAAGGGTTTAATAAAAAAATGAGCAATGATCATACCTTTTATAGAAGAAGGAGAGAAGAGGTATAAGAAGAAGAGAGAAACTCGAATTTTAATATTTAACCACCAAAAAAATCAATGAATTCTGGAAATATTCCTTCTTTCTTGAAAATTCAAACAAGGGAATCATATATATATATATATATATGAATTACTCATTACTATTAGGGGCAAGACAAATTTGGGGATAATACTTGTTATCTACTACTTAGGAAAATAACAATATTCAAATATTACATTTGGGATACATTATTCACTATATCGGAAGGTACATTTATGAATTACATCTCACACATCCATCTAAGGGGTAAATTAGTTGTAGAACATTATCTTAGTGTGATTGGCGCAAGGGAAACCTAGCTTTAAGGGACAAAATTCCAATCACACAATCACAAGAGCTATAAAGAATTTGAAATGTAGTGTAACACTCGGTGATAATCACATTGGGGTGACCATCAAGGTCAATCGGACTCAAGCATATTTATTATTTATTCCATCTAATTTGTTCTTGAGTTTTGTGTAGTTACCTAGGGTTTATTTTTGTAGGTACATGTGCAACACAAGAACCCTAAAACAAATTTTAAGTGATAAACAATAAAATGAAGGAACCAAGTTCATACCGTAAAAAGACCATAAGTAAATCTAGTGTAGGGACACTAGCACCCATATAAAAATCTAGCACTCATATAGTTCAAGTCATACTATGAGATATCCTTTATGAAGAAGTCTCAAACCTTATTTTTCTAGAAAGAGCTAATATAGTCTAGATCCATAATTTTCTAGTCAAAATCCAACCAAAAATCAGAATAGATCCACTAATACAAGATAAGTTTTTCTTATCTCCTATCTTGCACACTTTATTGTACTTTTCATGATAGATCTTAATTTTCATTTTTATATTCCTTTTATCTCAGTCCTCTAATCTAAGATCTAAATTTCTTTAAATCATTTGTTGAACCCTACTATGATCATTCACTGTATCCCTTTCTTTGTTTCTTCCTCTTCCAAGGTTATGGCTAATTCTTCTTCTTTTGTCCTTACTCATGTCTATTCTCAAGAGGCCATCAAGGTTGATTATAGTCATGTCATTACTCAACACGTACCTAACTTCAAGATTACTTCTTCAGATCAAACCGTTAATGTCATCGCCACTCATCGGAATAAGAAACCTTTGTAACTTCCAACTTCTCTCCCTCTCTTAGTGTATCGCTTTCTCACACCAGTGAAACTTCAAAGTATTAAGATATCATTTGAAATTAAATAATTCCTATTTAAGATATATCTCTTTGATTTATTATGTAAGGCCCTGATTTTTATTGTACTCTAGATACTACCTTGTGAACTATTCAAATACAAAGTGATGAAACTCACATTGACTTTTCAATCTAATGGAAGATTTAAAGAACATTAACAATTATATTAAATTTACTAATGAGGATATTTCTCCCGAGAGTGATACTGTTGATTCTCCTCCTCTCATTATCATGGCTTAGATTCAGGGATTCCAAATTATGTGTTTGTTCATCGATAATGGTTCTGCATTAAATTTTTGTCCTCTACCCCTCCTAACCCAAGTCAATATTCCTCATAGTATAATTGAGTAGTATACCATTGTTGTCTGTGGAAATGAAACCACTCATGCATGTATTGACATTATCAAATTGGAATTGCAAGTGGGACCCCATAAAATCCTTACTCCTTTTCATTTCATGGATACCTCATTGCGATTTCTTATCCTTGGTATATCTTGGATTCATGATATGAAAGTTATCCCTTAGATAGTCCATTGTTGTGTCAATTTTATCTTTGATGGCTATAAGCATAATGTTACTGCTGATCTTGAACGATTCAATTATTTTTGCATGCATTTGGCCACCTCCATGGTTATTTCTCCACCCCACCAATTCCCTCACATTTTATAGATATATATGATATCAGGGAGCCTATTATTCCAGCCCATACCTCATCATATCTTACTACTACTTCCATCTATATAAATAATATTGATTTCATCTCACATGCTATCTCATCCCTTCACCATCCACATCTATCCCTAATATCCTCGATCATTTTTTCAGCACCCAATGTTGAGATTGGTAATTCTAATGATGATGTTATTTATATTATTGAGCTTACTAATGACACTCCCGTGCTTTGTATTTCACCCCCATGGACTTTTATGAGTCCATTTTTCATAATTGTTATATTCTTTACATGTCTTAGTGAATACCAAGTTAATTTTACTACTCCACTTCGCTTACTACCATTGTTATGGTTCCTTATTATAATATTGTGAAAACTCTTGATCCCATTCCAATTAATCAAATTATTGATCATTCTCCTATTTCTACTTTTGGTTATCCGTTTATGGCATTTCCTTATTTTGATCCATTCACTTGTACATTATATATCAATAAAATGTATTGGTAAAATATACCTTATGATCCCAATTTCTCTAAAAACATATGTACTTATAAGGCTTTAACTCACTTGTGCCTCACTCCTACCGATATCATACCTTTAGTTGAACCAAATAATGGATTTCAAGGCTATATATTCTTCTAGCTAGCAGCTTATGGTCCATGAGTATTTTACATGCAGGTTTGGATCACATATGATACCCAACCTTTACGCTTACTCATGGCTGATCTTGGCGAGATTATATTGGTGGTACTATTTCCATACACAACACTATACTCACTTATCCAATGGCATCCATGAAAATTAATATCCATAATGATTCATTCATTTATTACACTCCTAATTTATCATGATGTAATATATATAAATGCTCTTGTGCACCTTTTACTAGTGAATAATATGTCGTGGGCATATATGACGTATGACTCAAATATTTCTTCAAAAATAGGCCAAAATCCTTTACATTTCATGTGTCTAATTTTAATCCTACTTGTTATGTTTTTGATTTAGATGTCTCTCTCAATGGAATCACTTATACTATTAAGGCATTCACACTTCATACTTGGAGGCACCTTCTCCCACCTTACTACCTGATGATGCAATCTATTTCTAGGTCCAAACATGAATTTTTAGGGTGCACTTACTTACGTGGACCTCACTTTGCACATATACATTAGGGGAAACCTTTCTCCCTCTCATAGTTATTTTATTTCATGTTCACATATCTGTAAAAAACCTGAAAAAATACTAGCTTAGATCTTGATTTGATGTATCCTTGTTTGCTCATTATATTCTATGTTGCACATTACTTATCATGTAATTGAGGTTCATAATATGATTAATTGTTTTTCAATACACGCATGTGCATTCACATGGTATTTTTTTATGTTAATTCAGATCACGTATACATTTCTACATGACATATGATGATTGGCATTGTACCTTACTATTCCCATGGAGGCTCCTTGGGGCATCTACCTTTCTTATTCCTCTATAGTTAAGTTCTATCATTGCAGAATCTACTAATTTAATTCATATTTACATTTGTATAAATTTTGGCATACTATAAATTTTTATAACATACTAACAAGTTCTTCAGGTGTATCATTTTTATTGTAATCCTACTTCCGATCATGGTTATCTAATTTTCTTATATCTTGTCTTCCTTTCTTGTGTCTTGATTGTCATTTTTTGATGGTTATACCGTATGTTCATTGTTTTTTTCCTTGTATTTTCGTGAAGGCTTAGATTTTCATGTGATATCTTGGGTGGTGTCCCACGTATTCAACCAGCTGCTCCTTGTGTCTTTTTGATATGTTCTGCATGTTGTGACTTGTTTATATTATGTCATGTTTACTTATTTGTGACTAAAACCTTTTCATATACATTTTCCCATTTTTGCATGCACGATGGTAGTTACCATGCACATTGTAACACCCTAATTATGGTTTTACAAAGTAAGGGATTTTTTGTTTAACCATTTAATTACCTTGATTTCTTAAGTGATTATCAGCACATAACAAATTAATCCAACATACTAATTAAGTTTACAAAATCCCTTAATGATTTTCATGTTACGATGTTTGACGTCATTACTTAGATCAACACTAAGTAATCAAAAATTGATTAATATTCCAAATTCCATTTAGACAACCTATGATAACCATGTTCAACTATAAGGGTTTCTAGATCCTTCTTGATCCCCCTTTATCACTCTATACGAGTTGATATACATTATCATTAGTTAGACCTTTTTGTAGGTATAAAGATCCTATGCATCTTATTAGTGTCAGCCAGTGAAGCATGTAATCACTTCACTCCAGCTCAAAACATGACTAAAAGAAAAAATGGTGAATAGATAGTGCTATCATTCTTTTGCACTATTGTGGTCACAATTTTTCAGCATTGTGTTAACAAGCCTAGTTTCATGGCTACACATAACACACTCAAAACCTATCTTCCCTTCACTGCGAGAATCATCTCAACATAATTATCTAGATTATTTTCCATCGTCTTAGTATTAAGTTTATATTTAACTATTTTAATTTTTTCATTTCCCATAAGTAATATGATTAAATTCAAAACTCGTAGGTATCATGGCTCGATAATCGTGTCCCATGAATCTTGTCAATACCACCTTAGGATTTCTATGAGAAAGGTTTCACTCGAGTAATGAATTGTGTAATTATATTTTCAATACCTTCCCATAGCCATCCATGGCTAGAAAAAACAAGGTTCCTGTGACACGATTGTCACTTCATGATTCCTACACTTCACTGCTAATTTAGAATGATAAGATAACATCATTAATGATCATTTGTGATCACTTTATCTTACCTTATTTACTTATGTCAAATGTATATGAATTTACTATTTTATGTGTACCATCATAATTTGTTCTGTATCATTGTATCTACTTGCATGTGGTAGTACACCGACATCAGTTATGATATTACGATGGTACAACTTAATCTTAATAGTGTATGTTGCTGCTATAAAAATATAGGAGTATGTTTTCTTATTGTTTCAAGCTTATACACTAACATTTATCATCTTGTTTATTTATAAAAACAACTATATCATGTATACTTAATTCTGTAGGTATTTTTGTTTATCTTATTGTTTCATTATATAATTATTCGATTATGACAATATCACAAAATAGTAGTATTATCACTTTTAAACATCAATTCATAATGATTAACTTTCTATTAAAAAGCGATTTAAAAATGTCTTAAAACAATCACAATTTTATGATATGTTGTCATTAATCTCATAATGTGACACAAAATTGCATAATCATGACGATTAATATCGTGGATGAATAATTAACACAACGGGATCATTCGCCTTGTACATTTTGAAGTAATACTTTCGCCTTTACTAAAATACAAGTGCATTTATTACATCATATAAATAAGTGAAATATCAATCAAGTATGTCATAATCTAGTTATTTACCCCTTCGTATTAATATTCAAAACATGTTATCTAATAATAATAATTTAAACATGGTTAGCTAAAGAGAACTAGGATGGATCACAACTCTCTACCTATTTTTTTCTTTGTGAAATAAATGATCATCTACAATTTGAAAAAAATTAAATTAAGTTTCATAATTTGATAACATGGTACAACAAAGTGAGCTAATGCATCAACCAAGTTTCTATCATCCACAACTTGGATACAATCAAAAATTCATTATATCTCTACATATCATCATGTTTAAAAACATATTCACTTTAACAACAAATTTCTTCCTTCACCTAACAATTAGGTAATAGAACTGCTCTTAATTCATTTTCATCTCAACTCAACATGCTTTTCATTTTAATAATTAGAAGGAAGAAGCAAGTTACTAATAAAAATCAAGAGTAGTAAATAATTTACCTAAGCACAACAGGAATAATAACCAATCATTTCTACCTTCTTAGTTTGGAAAATCAAAGTGTGATTCACACAAAATTTATAATCTGTATTCTTTCTATGCATGTAACAAGATTCATTTTGTACAACATAAAATTTATCATTTACGAGAAAACAATGATGTAATATGCCCGTTAAATCAAGTGTTTATAAAACACATTTACTCACCCTATATTGTTTCTAAATTAATTGAAATTACTTATTCCCAACATAGTTTAATCAAGACAATGATCATCAACCTTCTAAATGACATTCATGACTCTCTAACTTTAAAGTATGCATTTACGAAATTAAAACTTAGTCTAAGTTTTTTTATTGAGAGCACCAGGGCCGAATTAAGGTTTCATAACGCCCTAGTCAGTACTCGAAGCGTATGCCCCCACTCCCTTCCCTTCTCCAAGACCATCCACCCACCTACTTATGCATGTTTTTTAAATGAACATAAAAATGCCCGTAGAAATTGTATAATGACAGCCTGCACCTCATTGAAAAATCCTCACACTTTTCCGCTTCGGGAGAGCACTCTACTTACACTAACGATTGCATTCACATTCCTCCTACCAAAAGATGGAAAACTTCTTTATGGCGGTCTCATTGTTTTTTATTATTATTTCTAGCGGTCTCAATTTGGAAGCACATGAAGGAAGCCTTATCTTCACTGTCCCTCCCTCAATTTATACAATGGTGCTCGGGACCGATAGCAAATATGACGGTGAAGTTATGGAACTGAGTCCATTATATACAAGGGCCTGCCCCAATTGGAGCTTCGGCTTGGAAACATACAACAAATCAATTCCTTTGTGGAAATACTCAAACTCTTCTAATCACGGTCTCGCCAATTTCACTTTTCACTTCACATTTTCAATTACAGAATCAGAATGCTACTGGTAATGATGGGGATGGACTTACTTTTTTTATGACACCCTTTGATTGGGAACCACCGATTAATGCTATGGGGAAATGGCTTGGCCCTTTTAACGAAACTACTAACGGGAATTTATCCAATCAAATAGTTGCAGTGGAGTTCGACACATTCAAGAATGATCCTTTTGATGAGGATGCCAACCATGTGGGAATTGATGTTAATTCCATTATTTCGCAGGAAAACTATTCCTTAAGAAGGAGCGATCTTCGTTTCGGATGTCTTCAAATGGGAGGTGTGTGATCTTTTCCCTTTAATTAAATTATTTAACTTATCTTTATTTATATATTCGTTTATTTATTTTAAATTTCTTTTGAAAATTATGAAAGATACGACTTCATGTAAATATGAATTGCTAAAAAAATTGAAATTATGGTGCCCCTCCCGGTAATGCGCATTTAGGCAACTACCTAGGTCTCCTAGGGTATGAAATGCATTTGGAGAGCACTAATCTGAGTCTTTATTGAGTAAATCAAAGACAAATTTTTGAACCTAAGAATTTTAACCTTAGCATGATCAATTAGTAGTAACCCCCTTAAAAAATATGGTAAATTGAGATACTGAGGTCAATCACATGAGTATAGGGTTGAAATAGAAGGACCTTACCAGTTAAGCCCATGTTCATACTTGCAAAGGAAAATTTTATCTAATTGATTAAAATGAAACTACAAGAGTCAAACTAGATCCTATTTTTGACACCCATAGTATAGCCCTTAAGGGATAAATATGTTCTTTATCACCAAGTTTAAAATTGATATAACAAACACAAGAATATAGTATGCCATTGGAGTGCATGCAATTGAAACAATTTTGGCACAAATGTTTTTCTTAATCCAATCATCGACTCCATACCAGAATAAAAATCAACATTAACTAAAACCCACATTAAGATTCGAGGGCTCGGTTTTGAAATAAGAATCAAAGACTTCATTACAATCTTAATGACCAATGATCCCATAATACTATTTTTAAGAAAAAAACTAAAAGCACACACAAAATGAAGCATACTTAGAAACCCATAAAAGGGATGAAAAATAAGGACTCTACATACATTTATCCTGCAAATATTCATGTATGTTGAAAACAAAATAACCATAAAAAGAGAAGATGATACATGCCTTTTATTTGTAATCTTCCTAGCCAAGTAACCAGTAAAACCAAGGGATTTTATTTAGAGGATCAAACAAAAATCATTACAGCAAACGTGAACACAATAAAACCCCAAAAAGTTCTGGAATTATAACTAGCAATCGTACGTAAAATGTATGATGGATACGCCGAAGGGGATGGAGCGAAAAATTAAAATTTGAGAAAGAAAAAAAAGGGAGAGGATGAGGGGCGATGAAGAAGGGGTTTGAGGGAGAAGTGCATTGTGTTCCATTTTATGGTCTCTATCTTGCTCGCACTATTCACGTGAGTGCAATTTATGCTTGAAGGGACCAAAATAAATAATGACAAAAATCTAATAGGTGCCATGTTCAAAACCCAAGTGAAAGGCTTGTTTCTTGGACCACTTTGTAGCCCCCCTTACAATTCTAAGCTTGAGTAAGTGTAGGGAAACAAACAATGTGTGGACCATCATTAATAATTGAGTTTGTTGTTTTGATGTGAAGGCCTATGTGAGGTCAACAATATGGTATCTTATCCATTGAAAACTAAGCCCAATCCCCAAAGCCCATGAATCCATCTTTTGGTTTTCCAATAAATCCAAAATTATATTGATAAATGGGTGCTACTAAATAATCCACAACCCTAAATTATATGTTGATAGTTATTATTTAGTTATTTGACCCAATCTTATGGATTGTTAAGAACTTCATTTCTAACTCTTATATTCTATAATTCTTATTCAACCCAATCTTACGGATTGTTAAGAACTTCATTTGTAACTCTTATATTCTATAATTCTTCATCCCTTTGTATTGATCAATATGTAATTGTTGCGTTTATCTTTATGTATAAGGACTTCCTATAGTTTATAAGCAAGGAGGAAAATACTACCTATAGTTACATTCACCAAATTTCATCTATTTTTATTGTTTAAACACTTAACATTGCTTAAAAATTAAGGGACAAGCAAGGGTTGAATTATTTTATTTTCTTGTTAGTTAAGTTTATGGCGTAATATTTTGTAGTGTAGATGCTTAGATCTTGATTTCCATGTCTCAATTATTATAATGGTAATTTTGATCAAAAGAAATTCAGAACTCTGTTTTTCAAAGTTTTCATTTTGATGAGTACTACGAACTTTCTGCTATGAATCATATCCAACCATATGGATATATTGATGAATAAAGAGTAAAAACAACAATTCATGTGATAATCTGGTGAATGTAATTGTGCTAGATGAATGAGAGATTTGTCGGTGGAGTATTATATAACCAACATGTTATAATACTGACTAAGAACGTTATATATTCCACAAAGATGAAGTTGAATACAACGCAAAACTTTTGCATGTGATGTGTTTGACAAAATCCTTGAATAAATTTGGGGTATGGATGTGTCTTTCTTTGCATGGGATGGACAAAATGTTTAATTATGTTATGTGTTCCTCTGATTTAAAGGAGATTGTTTCTACTTTTTGGATACCAAAATACGAAAGAGCCTATATATCAGACATTGGTTACAACAAAACTTAAACCTTGGACATGTAACTTGTAAATTGTACAGCCTACGACTGCACTGTAACATTATTTTAAAAATTATCATGAAAATCGCAATAAATAAACCTGTGCACATTTTTTTAATTAATTTTCCCATGAGATTGGAAAATTGATTTTGAAGTTCAAAGGTTGTATCTATATCATCACTATCAACAACCGACATGCTATTAATCACAGTTTGGTTAGGATTACGAGCTTCAATCATAGATTGACCAAATTTACTGAAGAAATCAAACACACAAGAATCAAGAAACTGATTTTCAATGTTACTTGTATCTGTTATCACCTGGAATTCATTCAAGTTGCCTAAACCCTGTAATGAAATCAACACGAATGCCATTTATACATGATTGCAATGGTGATGCCAAACTTTGCATCAAAGTTATTGGTGTCGACCACATTTTGAAGACTGCAATCTATCTCTGCTAAAGAAGTTGTTTGGAGTGGGAGATTTTACAAGATGAAAGAAAAACAAGCTTTTTTCCTATTATTTTTAGTTGTATAGATTATTTAGCCCTTACACATCACGAAAAAACATACCATAAACCAGTAAATGTTGTGTGAGACATGTTTCTACATAAACCTTGCACTGAAGAACATTTGATATTAACAAAGACAAATATGAGAAACAAAGATTTCAGAAAGAGTCACTAAATCATGAGCCCTATGCAAGGTCTTGTCCCTGAGGAGGAACAAGAAACTTCCATTATAGATTTACTTGGTGATGATTCACCTAACTCCAATTATTTACAACACATTATCTCCCAAACTATGAAAGATTAGATGCCCCTCAATAAAACGTTTCAACCAGTACAAGACTTATTTTTTCGACAAAAGCTACCTCGAGCTCTGAAACAGATAGCAACCAAATTTGTTAACCTACACCATGTGCACTGTAACCTTTTCCACCTGTGCCACGTGCACAGTAACCTTTGCAACACAATTCCCGAGGTATACTGACAATGGAGGGGCATGCAGGACCGTTGGATTTCAATGCATTCCCTATTGAAACATCCTCCTCCGTCCGATTTCTGACCGGTGTCATATTTAGCTAAAACCAATTCAATTGTTGAACGCCTTACAACGTAGTAAAATATAAATATAGATGAACATTTTACACAATTTGTTGTGCTTACCTCCAAATGGTTGGGTAGCTATTTAGAATCGTAATATTCTAGAGCTTACAATATGTAATATTAACTGTCAAGTTGAAAGTAGTTAACCTGCAAACAATATCGCTCACATTGTGCATACTGCTTTGATTTTGTAATCTCAAAACACTCGTAGATGCTGCAGATTGTAGGAAGAACAATCCACAATTTGGATCACAGAGGGGCATGTTGCACAATGGTAGAGCACCCAACATCTTACTAAGGGGCCCTACGTAAACCATAATAAACCATATTACCGTCAAATGATCTATGTAAACAAAAAAATGTGTACAAAACCGTCAAAATATAAAATTAAAATAAAATAAAAAATGAAATTTCCAACGGAGAGAATCCTGAGGAGTAAATTATTTTCCTTAATGACTCCCTAAAGTCGTATTTAATATAGTGCACACGCGTCACACCCTGTGTAGTTACAACTGTGCAATATTTGTAGGTATTGGAACACCACAAACAGGTAGCAATCAAATTTATCAGGTAGCCTGCGCCACATGCACTGTAACCTTTTCCACCTGTGCCACATGCACTATAATCTTTCAACACGATTCCCGAGGTAGAGTGATAGTGGAGCGGTGCGCAGGACCGTTAGATTTCAACGCATTCCCTGTTCAAATGTTCTCCACCATCCGATTTCTGACCGGTGTCAGACTCCGCCAAGGCCAATTCAACTGTAAGAACATGTTTTTATTTCCTTTACTGCCCAAATTTTCTATGTATTTCTTGAAGTGAAGCTCACGCAAACTCCCAGATAATAATATCTTCCTACATCATTGCATAGCTTGAAAAAACTAAAAATATTTGTAAAAACCGAGTTACATGCCGCTAGCTTCCTCCGGAAGCTTTGTGCTTTCTAAACTATTACATACATTAAATGCATTCAATTTCCTTTGTGCCAAGTTGATTGGTCAAAAATATTTTTATTGAAACAATTTAAATCACCAAATATTTAAATGGTTCGTGTAACGAACAACTAAATAATTTTAGCAAACAATTGCCATTTGAGTATGGTCTATTTAATAGTGATTCTAAAATAAGGGAATACCTATAAGTATGGTCAAAGGGTCAAATGGTTAATAAAATCTAATATTTTTACCTTCGCCACCTTACTCGCAATTAGAATGATGTGTAACATTCATCCTACAATATACAATTCATATAACTTTCGTCCATCTCTGTTATCAATGTAATTAAAGTATACCAAGTTAGCTTAACAATAGAAATGCCCTTGATAAAATGGGCTAAGGTTTATCGAGATGATGTGATAAACATGATCGTCAAATACACATTATATGTATTATGGTCATGTCATTAATCAATCAAGTAAATAATCTAAGGTAATTAGATTTACTATTTTCTTACCTTGATTTATAATCATTGTATTTCCATTTTTGATAGAAATATCGTTAAGTCAACCATGAATTTTACCTTGATGATCACGAATCTTACCCCTTCATCATACAGGATTGTCGTGATGATCTATAGTCTATGACTATCATAATACCAAAAGAATCAATATCTTTTAATCAATTATAATTATTTCTAAATAACAAAATAATATAAATACAACCAAGTAGTACATCATTGTTGTATAAATTTAACAAATTTAGTAAACCATTGATTAGATCAAGTGAGATAAACCATATTTACATGTACAACAACTAAGAAATATGTCAATGCATCAAAATCATCAAACTCAACAAGGTAAGTAACCCAAACAACCAAGTAACAAAATAATGCATTTAATGTAAGGTATCTCACGAGTGCTTAGTGACAAACATCATTACACGATTGGATTCTGAGCTATGTGTAAGTATGTTTATCCTTTTAAGGGTAAATATATGTACAACCAGTTGTGACACCAACTGGGTAACGCCGCCAATCCCTAAGTCCTTGTGATCCACTTCACATTAATAACTCTCTTTTTCTACAACATGAAATGAAAATGAGGGATGTGACATACTTCCCCCATTAATGAATCATCATCCCGATGATTTTTACTCATTAATCACTATCAAAATAATCAAATTCAAATATTAATATCATATAGCTAAGGAGAATAGTCAACATTTTCATCCAAAAATTATAATTTTTCCAAATTTCAATTTATCTGAATTCCAATTTATTGGCTGTAATAGCCTTTTAACCAGAAAAAACTACCAAACAATCAAAGCATTATGACATAATTTTTTCATTATAGACTAGTGTAATATGTAATAATATTTAGTATGCACAAGAGATAGTAAAAAATAAGGTATATATTGCTAAAACAAACAAGGAAAACATTGTTTTTAATTCACCCAAGTCTTCCTGAGCTGCGAAGTTCATTAGAACACTTGTCTTTCAATCCATTAAACTGTTGACTTATGCTGAGACAATCAATATTAATCATGTAATGGCATAAGTCTCTAATTGAACCTAGGTTTAACTCTAATTTCCATGATGAAGTTAAACAACGTCAATTTTGTATTGACTGACATAGGCATGTGGTTTAAGAAAATTTATCGTTTAAATAAAATTCAAATTTCTCATTCATTTTTCAGCTAATCACTATATAAAACAAAGTCAATCATATTAGTGTTATACTAAAACAATTTCAGGAAGTCCTTCATAACTTATCTGACATTTTGTTAGGAATAACTTGTTCCTTTTCTTGGTTGTTAGCCATTGCAGCATTATTCTGCTCCTTATTATTGGAAATTACAACAAGTTCTCTTGTTGCATTCATCTGGTTGTCCACATTTACTTCCATATCTTTTCAACTTGTTTTTTTCCTAAACGTTAACGGTGAGGAAGAACTAGTGTTCTTAATATAGTTTTTTTATGAGTTGGAATTTCTTGCAAATTCTATTCTATCCCACTAGCTTTTCCGAACATTGCTTCACAAAAGTATGGTCCACACCTATCTACTTTGTCTACCCAATTTGGGTTTAATTTCATATTTTATTACAATTCCAAAACTTGCCATCAAAGACAATTCAAAAATCAATTTTTTTCTTTGTTGATTGTTACCAATTAGTTTAAGTTGTTTTACCTTGACTAATCATTTCCACTCATTACCAACTTCTCAAATGAAGCTATCAAATTTTGACTATCCTGAAGAATTTTTAAATTTTTATCTAACTTCTTAAACACCGAACCTACAATATAATATAGCCCGATTCATTTTCCATGGTACATCCTTCACATATCCATTTTTCTTAGTTAACAAGTAAGGTATTCAGTTAGCATAAGGACCCATTAATTCCAATAGCTCTGACCTTCTACTATAAAAATGTAACACCCTAATTATGCTTCAACAAACTAAGGGATTTTTTTGTTAAACCATTTAATTAACTTGATGCCTTCAATGATTATAAGCACACAACAGATAAAATCCAACACACTAATTAAGTTTACAAAATCCCTTATTTATTTTCATGTTGCGATGTTTAACATCATTAGTTACATCACCGCTAATTAATCCAACATTGATTAATATTCCAAAATCCATCTAGACAACCTATGATATCCATGTGTAACTACAAGGGTTTCTAGATCCTTCTCGACCCCCCTTTATCAATATACATGAGTAGATATACATTGTATATCTTTGGTTAGACCTTTTTTTAGGTATAGAGATCCTATGCATATTTTTTTGTGTCAACCAGTGAACAATGTAATCCCTTCACTCAAAATCAAATCACAACTAAAAGAAGAAATGGTGAACAAACAATGTAATCATCATTTGGATTATTGTGGCCATAATTTTTCAGCATTGTGCTAGAAAGCAAATTTTCTTGGTTATAGACAAGGCACTTAAAACCCGTCTTCCCTTCACCACACAAATATCTCAACATAGTTATCTGGATTCTATTCCATTGTCTTAATATTAAGTTTATAGTTAACTATTTTAAGTTATTCCTTTACCATAAGTAATATGATTAAGTTCAAAATTCGTTGGTATCATGGATCGATAATTAGGTCCCATGAATCCAATCAAATCTACCTTAGGATTCCTACAAGAAATATTTTTCTCACGTAATGAATTACATCATTACATGTTCAACACCTTCCTTATAGCCATCCCTATTCAACATGGACAAGGTTCCTGTGACACGATTGTTTCCCCATGAGTCCTACACTTCACTGTTAATTCAAAATAATAAGATAACATCATTAATGATCATTTTTGATCAATTTATCTTACTTTGTTTACTTATTTCAGATGTACATAATTGTACTATTTTATGTGTACCATCACACTTTGTTCCATATCATTGCATCTACTTTCATGTTGCGGTACATTGGAATCGGGCATGCTCTTACAATGGTACAACTTAATATTAAAAGTGTTTGTTGTTGCTACAATAACACAACAATGTGTTTTCTTATTGTTTCAAGCTCATACACTAACATTTATCATCTTGTTTATTTCTAAACAACAATTATATCATGTACACTTAACTCCTGTAAGTATTATTTGTTTATCTTAATGTTTAATTATATAATTATAAAAATAATGATAACCAGATGGTACCAAGCCAAGAACTCAGATGCTAATCAAACACCACGATCAATAAAATAAATGCAATTTGTGAGAATAACTTTAATAAAACCTTTGATTAAAAATGAGCAAAAATATCATATATTATTATGGAACTCAATGAAATACAATGAGATTGGGACTTGATTATATAGGCAAGGAATAACAATCTAAGAACTAGTCAAGGTCGTAGATCAAACCATAAATCAAGGAAAGAACTAGTCATCAAAGAACTAGTCAAGACCATAGATTTAAGAAAGAACTAGACATCAAGGATCTAGTCAATACCATAGATCAAGGAAAGAACTATACCTAACAACTAGATAATATCCCCTTAATATATAAATAAATAAAAATAAATATCCACACACATAAATGGGTGAAGATAAATACAATAAAGGTAAATAAAGTACCTAGGTGAACATGAGATAAGGTAAATACCTACTCTAACACCCCCCTCAAGTGAAGTTAGGGGCCCAAAATAAAAGTGGCATATCCACAATATGAGTTCTGGAAACTACACTTGATGAGGTAGTCATGTACAATATATCCATGAAGAAATCTCAAACCAAAAGAATGAAAGCATCCTGCTAAAAGGAAAGAGAAAGAAGAAGAAAGAAGTTGTTATCACGAACACCCCCTAAGAACAACTTCTGAAACCCCAATAATGCCACACAACTCAATGTAGTGGGGTGATGCAAAAGGCTTCGTAAATATGTCGTAACCTTTCTTCTTTGAGTCGAAATGTACTCCAAGCAAAGAACTCCATCCTGAATGTGCTAAGGAATGAAGTGGATGTGTATCTCAATATGCTTGGTCCTTTGGTGCTCTCAAGGGTTGCATGATAAATGTGAATTTCACTTTGTTTGTCACACAAAAGTACATTTAGTGAATCTATGGGAATTCAAAATTTGTCAATAACTGTCAAAGTAAAAAAATTTTTGACTGCGTTTTAATTGTTGACATGTACTCTACCTCTCAAGATGAAAGTGTAATATCTTATTGCTTTTACAAGCCCAAACAAGCTGGAGAAGAACCAAGACAAAAAGATAGCTAGAATTGGAATGCCGTCATCAATAGAACACCGCCCAATCGAATCTGGATATCCAACCAACCGAGTAGAACCCATAGTGTAGTGTAGACCAAAGTGAGAAGTGCCCTATAAATAGCACAAAATCATTTTAACATCCTTCCAGTGACTACTATGAGGAGAATGTGCAAACAGAGATACAAGCCTTGCTATAAATGAAATATTAGGGCAAGTATGGGTTGAGTACATGAGACTACCAACCAACTGCCTATACAATGTAGGATCACAAAGTGGAGTGGTACATGTGGAAGTAAGAGTAACCTTAGACTCAAAAGGAGATGAAATTAGCTTGCAATCAGCCATATCAAAGAGCCGAAGAAGATCACGGGTGTACTTTTGCTGACTCAAATGAATCCTTGAATCTTTTTGAGAAATATACAAACCAAGGAAATAATGCAATAACCCAAGATCTGTCACATAAAACTATGTAGAAAGAACCCTTTGAATACTCTAAATGTGGGAAGAAGAGCTTCTAGTAAGTAAAATATCATCAACATACAAGATAAGTATCACAATATCCTCACGAGCATATTGGAGATACATTGTATGATCGGAGTGACAATGAAAAAAACTAGTAGATAGAAGAAAAGAGTCCATCTTCTCATACCAAGCCCGAGGGGCTTGTTTAAGATCGTAGAGAGACCTTCAGAGTCTATAAAAAAGAGAATAATCCTAAACAAATCCATCTGGTTTCTCCATTTATATTTCCTCTTGTAAATCTCCATGTAAAAAGGAACTCTTCACGTCCATCTGGTATATAGGCCACCCCTTTTATGCAACAATAACAAGTAGAAGGTGTATAGAGTTCATCTTGGCAATAGGTGCAAAAGTCTAAGAGTAATCAATACCTTTAACTTTTGAAAACAATTTTACAACAAAGCGAGCCTCATACTTGTCTATGGATCCATCAAATACGTATTTGGTTCAGTATACCCACTTACACCTAACCATATTTCTTCCTTTAGGAAGAGATACCAAATCTCAAGTATGATTCTTCATCAAAGAAGAATAATCAGCTATAATTGCATCATCCCACTCCTATATCCCATGAGCTTTTGAAAAGGATTGTGTATCCTCAGAAATTACTTGACACAAAATTCCATAATCTATAGAATGTGTGTGATGATGCCTAGTGGGTGGAAGATCCTGTATGAAAGGTGCTTCCTCAGAAACTGTAATATGATCCCACTTAGGCATAGTGATAAAATAAATGGGAATATGATCCTCAACGACATCTATAACCGCCTCAAAGAAGGTAAGCGGCTTCATAGTCGTTTAATTAGAAATGGAATTGTATTGAATGTTTTTGTGTGGGAATTCCCTTCTAGCCATGTATGCCAATTGTTTGGAAAAACACCTAAAAGAGATGGGATCTCGTCGAATGCAATGATTGCTGGGTATGCTCTTAAAGGGCATCCAAAGGGGGTCTTGAGAATATTTGATCGACTGGTAGTAGCTCATAATGTCAAGCCTGACTTTGTATCCATTTTAAGCTTTCTCCCAGTTTGTTCGCAATCTCTGTAAGAAGCAGAATCTATCCATGATTTTGTTATTAGAAGTAGGTTTGTTTCAAATGTTTCTGTGGCAACTTCGCTAAATGTGGAAATGTAGTGGTTGTGCGGTAAGTGTTTGATAAAATGCCCAAAAGAGATTTCGGGCTTCCGAATGCATGGGCATGGTAGGGATAACTTAGTGCCTGTAGAATTTTCTGCAATATTGAATTGGGAGAACTTGCGCAACAGCACCATATAGAGTTAAACCCTGGACATTCTGGATATGTCGTTCCGCTATTAAACATCTATTCTGCAGCCAGCAGGCGGGATGGTGTGGGAAAAGTAAGAACAATAATGGGAGACAGGGTTTGGAAAAGACAACGGGATGTAGCTTCATTGAAGTTAATAACAAGGATCATGCATTTTTTTAGGAGACAGATAACATTCTCAATCTGACAAAATGTATTCAATGCTTGAGGCCTTGTCTGGGCAGATGGCAGAGGCAGGTTATGTGCCTGGCGTGAACTTTGTTTTACATGATGTGGAAGAAGTGAAGGATCATATGCTTGGTACTCACAGTGAAAAACTGGCAATAGCTTTTGAGCTAATAAGCGCAGGTCCCAGAACCCCTGTTCGCATCACTAAAAACCTTCACGTATGTGGGGACTGTCACAATGCCTCTCATTGCAAAGATTGTCAAGTGAGAAAAAATGCGAGGGATTTAAACGGTTTGTATCGTTTAAAGAATGGATTTTGTTCTTCCAGAGGTTATTGGTGATACTAGTCAAAACAAAGAAAATCATTCAATGTATACAAATTCTTGCCTATAATATTGGTTCAACTTGTAACAGTTAGAGATTCACAGTCTAATCATGAATGACTACAGGAATTTTGTGTGTGCTTTTTCATGTGTGATTGAATGTCAGTAGAGATTCTAGTTCATCTGATGCATCGTGTAGAACATTTTTTGTTAGGTTGTGTTGTTGTTTTATTTGACTGTTTGAGATAGTTGCACTAGATTATTAATACAATGTGTGTTCATATTATACACTATTATATGGAGACAAAATCTGCCGTTATAAGGTTTGGAATTGCTATTCTACAACCTCTCTTTCAAGTGCTGCTAGACATCATCAATCTGATTTTTTTTTTGGAGAGGGGTTGTTCTGCTGGAAATGGCTCCCAATCAAATCTCCTTGGATAAATTCAATATTTAGATAAATGGAAAGTAAATTCAATTGCTATGAACGGAAAAACACTGTTACAAACTAGTTGCACAGTCTCTGCCTTTGTTTTATGGTGATGTTGTGAAGAAGTACTATTGTAGCTCTCTCCTGGGCAATGGGGCCCACTCCATATTTTGAAAGAGAAAGACGTAGGCATCATTCTACCTATGGAAAGAAGAAAGCCATACCCCATGCCAGTTTGAACTTGTGTCTCAGAGGAGAGAAATCCTCTCAAAATATTTAGGAAGAATGTGTAGAGACTATTGAAGTACTTCCAAACGGGAAGAGGGCTACCCTTCACTCAATATGCACCCCAGTCACGGTGGTCAATGCATCATGACCGTCTATTTTGAAATAGACGGTCATGATGCATTGATCGCCGTTGACTGGGGTGCATATTGAGTGAAGCTTAACCGCTGGTTCCAAACGGCAGGCTAACTTGTAGAACTTTAAAAAATTTGGAGAAAAAGGATGCTCTTGCTTACGAATTGGGTTCTTAGGAATGGAATTTCAATGAAGGCTTGGAGGATTTGGAGTTCTTCTTTTGTGCCAAAGGTTTATTTATTGTAATATTTCATTCCGAGGAAAGAAAGGACAAAGTGCATGAAGCAAGCCCTTGCATTTGAGGTACACACGTCTCTGCATGAAGCCTTGTGATGCAGATTTCATTCTAGCTACCGAAGAGATTTGGAGTTATCTCCAGCCTTGGTAAGGTTCCCAAACCTTCCTTTTTGGCAATAACTCATAAGGTGCATTAAACAGTATATATTTTTAGACTCCATGTGAAAAGGTGATAGATAGATAAAGCTTTAAATATGTGATGGACAGAAAAGTGTACTTTGGGAAAGCATAAGTGGATTAAACCCAGCCTTAATATTTTTGTTAGATATTGTTGCAAATGCCTTTATAGACATGTATGCAAAATGTGGAAGCATACAAAAGACAACTGAATTTGTTTGACAAAATACCACAGTACATTGAAAAAAAAAACTAACATATCAGATTTATTTTTATCAATTTAAACATTGACATCCGTGCCAGCGTATTTTGCAACTCGTATGCAATTGCTAGTAATAAAAACCATAAAATTCTCTTTTAACCCATCTAAAATTTAAGCCATCTCCTTCTCACGGGAATGATTATCTACAATGTAAGATTTATTTCCACTCAATCTTATCTTGGGTGTGTATTTAATAATGATAAGTGTGAGTTTTCAAGTGAAAAGATTAAGAACGAGGGGGAGTTGGTGATCTCCACTGTGGAAGATCTGAGTTTGAATTGGGGTGAGATGTCATTGATTCGTTCAATTCCAATGCCACCTCACTCATTGTGGGCCTCTGTGCGGAGAGGTGTGAGCAACATGTCATTGCTAATTCTACTACTTTCCACATACCCTCTACCTTATAGTCCTTACCTAAAGGGGATCTGCAATGCTCTCTATATCTCCCTTGAACAGAAAATAACGTACTTGCCATTAACAATAAAATCATCATTAATCATGGTGTGTTTATTGTTATGGTGACACCAACAACATTTTGTTTCTTTCTGAATTCTCATTATAGTTACTCATCTAGATATGTGCCCTTCCTCTCCTGTTGAGGGTAGAGGACGCCTTCAAGTTATATTTTTAATAAAACAACTCCAAAGCTAAAAACGTCACTTTTTCTGTCAATCTATGAGTAATGTAATATCTGCAAAAACATAACATATCATGATAAGATTATAGATAAGAGTTCCTTATTTTAAAAATATTTTGTATGGAAGAGATATATTAAATTTCAAATTTAATCGTGATTCAAAAATATTTACTTGGGATTTAGGTATCTTGTAGTGCCCTTAATGAGCGTAGATATGTGAGTAGCTCCTTCCAAAGGACCCATCTTGGACAATCCAAAATATGCCACTTTTACCTCCATACGATCATTTAGTAGGATATTAGAGGTCTTCACATCCCTTGGAATAATGCATGGCTTGTAGCCCGTGTGTAAATACTCTAGCTCTACACAATTTTTTCCCAAAGCTCGTTTCTTAATGTAATGGGTATTTTTAAAACCTTATGTCTTTAATGCTTTAGTCTTGTTTGCAAGTGATGTTGCTCCACTTTTAACCTTGGGTAGCATCCAAGGCAATGTTGATCCTTGTTTCCTAGTCTAGGTGTTTTGGATGAATTATGGCATGAATACACAATTATACAATTTTTCATTGTAAATACTAAATATTGTAATATATAATTCAATTAAGCAGCTATGTATTTTACCGTCGAGACACTGTCGTAGGTCCCCATTGGACATGTACTCATAGATTAGAATCATATTCTTCTTTTCGGTGCAGTAGCCAATGAATTTCAACAAATTCTTATGGAGTGATCTAGAGAGCATATCCACCGCACTACGTTACAATTTATAAGTATCCTTTGTTTTGAATGAAATATTACTTTATTATTTAAAAAATAAAACAATATCACAACATATAAATCGAAAAATTATATTGTCTACACCTCAATAGAAAATTCGAAGGCACCACGATGCAATCTATCATCTAATTTTTTGATTGCTACTTCCCCTGTCTTGAAGCCAACCAAGGTATACTTGATCCATAACCTCCTTTTCCAATCTGCGTGTGGAAGTCACTAGTCATCTCTCTCACCTCTTGATAATTGTATGATCGGCTTCCTTCTATTTTGGCAAGATCCACATGTATAAGCGTTGTCCATGTCTTCCCGATGGGGTTATCCCTAGGATATGAAAAATACCACGAGTATATATATGAGGTATTTTTTTTGTCAAATGCCCAGTTCGAGTATGCTATTTAAAAGGAGGGGTATTTGTTACGTAGTATATAATGGATATTTTATATTTACAATTTTTGGGTGGGTATGTTCTCTTAAGATAGGTATATTTGTGTAGAAATATATATGAGGTATTTTTTATTTATAATTTTTTAGTGTGTATGCCATTCAAAAATAGGGTATTTTTGTAGAAGGGATGTAAAAATAAAAGATGGTAAATTCTAAAAAATAAAGGATAATATTTAAAAGCCTATTAATGCACACACTTTGAGTAGGTTTTAAGCTAAACAAAAATGATTACTTACCTGTTGTGCTTGGGAGTGGAATGTGGTTGTTTGATTTCATCCATTTGATCAAAAATAGTATTACTACACTCGAGTTGCAATTGTTGCAACACTGGCTATGACAACCCACACAACCACATTCTTCTTCCTATGCCTTTTTAGAGGACCATTGCAAGCATTGGATTGGCAATCCATATAATAAATACTGCAGTATCAGACACAAGAACCTCCCTAAGACGCATATAATTATACGAGTTTGATGCGAGTACAAATGTTGATTATGGAAACAAAACCTTGAATTTAGATTCACTTTTTTGTTGTCTATCTCGCTGACACTGCAAGCACGGATCCACTTAGCTTATTGTCTGCGCCAAATTCCTGAATTTCAAAGAGATAATTATTCATGGATTAGTTTTAATCACAAAATTCTCATCCTAATAATGGATTATAAAGTATGATCTGAAACCTCTATGATAGTGTGATATGCTTATATAGGTTTAGTAAGATTTTATTTGTTCGTTTTAAGAACTATAAACTCGAAAACCTCAAGTCTCTTATCATATTTTATAGTTTTCAATCACTATGAGATCACTAAGTATGTTGTGGTACATGTTGTAACTTATAGTTCTTTCAGATTGGATAGATGAACGAGATCTTACGGTATTGAGCCACTCAAGTTATTCTTTGACATATCCCTTACAAGGAAAAAAAGAACTTTGTTAAGTTACAAAAAATTCAAAAAGGTGAGTATTGAAACATTTTGGATTTGTAGACATTGAAATTACTAACAATTTAACAAGAGCGAGAGAGATTTCCAAATCTTGGACGTATCATGCCATTCAACCCCTTATCCGAGAGTGACATGCATATAATATAAAACTTTCATGATTCACTCAAATTGACAATTCTTTCAATTTGGTTATTTTGAATTTTTTCAAGTTGATACCAGAGACCCTTACAAAACAATCTTAAATAGCAAAAACATACATATTTGTATTAACAACAATAGAAAACACTTAATATTTTTTTTAATCAGGAAAGTGGAATTATATTATAATAATGTTTACATATTGTACAATTAGATTAATAGGATTTGAAAGTAAAAAAACCTTATATTAATATAGCAAAACAAAAAAGAATGGGTAATTCTAGCACCATAGAACCATGTTGTTCATAAGAGAGTTGGATTGAGACAGAAGCGATATCCGATGCTATCTTCTCCCCACCCTAACATGTTGATACTAGAGGCCTTAAAAAAGAAATCTCCTTCGGTGTTAGAGAGATGTCCAAATAGTTCACTATGTTAGGCCGCATGAGATAGCGGATAGAAGACAAATTTCAATTGGTCAAAGATTTTAAGGCACTACTCCTCCCCCTCTTTTACATCATACTAAGGAGGGAAAAGAAAGATATCAACGTAAAGGTCGAATGACCTCCTTAGTGATTAGAGTTTTCTTCAAAGTAATTGACCTCGGTACATGAATCTTGCTAATTCACTTGGATCAGAAGAAATCGGAAGATAACCAAACCCATAGCATGTAGATCCAAAACATGTGAACCCAAGATAACTAAATAAAAATGGTCTAGATTTTAGATATGACATGAAAGAGAAAAACAGTTTAAAGCTATTGATCAAGATGAGAAAACCCACACTGCAATAATTCTAGGTGATGAATATGTGTTGCAATCCACCCAATCCCAAGAGTATTTTTGTGGTAGGCAAGGGTCTCCTCTCCACTCCTTTTCCAGATTGAAGTGCCTTGCAATGTCTACGACTGCAACCACTGTATAACAAATAAATAGCCATAGCCACAATTGTTAGCAACAAAATTTTTCTTGCAAACTATATCAGGCACCTATGTTTCTGTCTGTAGGAAAAATCGTTAGCATTTGTCAGTAAAAACAATATTTGTTAGCGTTATATTGAGGGAAACCATGGCTAGTGCTACACACAGAAGAGGGCATCTCTATATCTCGTGGATCAATCTTACTTGTAGTTTTGATATTAACTACATATTTTCCACTTACCTCGACACTTCATATCCTATCATACTCATCATCTGGATATGTGCACCACAAAAATGTAGACTTATCCCAAAAAAAACATTTTGGTTAAATCATAATATTTACTTGTAGATTAGCAAACTTAAAACTCATTCAAATTCACGAGAAATATTTCATGATTTAAAAAGGTAAACCATTACATCTACCGGGGAAGGTAAAGTCAACCTTTTATGGACGAGGCTTAATTAAAAATTAAGGAAGGTCAAAATTATGTAAATTACTCTAATCAATTTTAGATGTGTTGCAGAGTGTACCTAAATTTTATTATGAATGTGTGGTGTGGTGTAGTTTAATGGACGAGGATAAAATTAGGTACATTATTACATGTAACATTTGATTTTTGATTTGGTATATCTCAGTAGGTAGATTAAAATTAGGTAAATTTCCATAACAATTTATAGATATGTAGCTTGGTGTGTCTTATTGTACAAGACCAGAAATGACCTCGTGTGCCTAGTGAGCGAGTCCAAAATTGGCCTCGTGTGTCTCATGGACGAGGCCAAAATTTGGGTATATTAAATCCAATTCTGGATGTGTGCCGTGATGTACCTCAATAGACAGGGAAATAAATAGATAAATTTCCACATCCAATAATGTTGGATGTGTGGTATGGTGTATCTAAACGGACAAGGCTGAAGATGAGTAAATTTTCACCTCTTCCAATAATTTTGAATGTGTGGTGTTGTGTATATCAATGGATGAGGCTAAAACTGGGTAAATTGTCAAATCCAATTCTCGATATCGGGTATGTTGCACCTTAAAGAATGATATTGAAATTGGGTAAATTAACATACCCATTTTCTAAATGTGTGGCATTGTGTACCTCAATTAATGAGGCCAAAGTTGGGTGAATTGCCACATTCGATTCTGTTTGATCATCCTAAGCATCCAGTGTGATTGCACAACATTGAATCCTCTTCCCAAGTGTGGGACTTGCAAAATGGAAGAGGAATCTCTAGATTAGAGGCTGGTTCCTCAACTCCTCCGATCGGTTATATCACTTGCACATTTGCAGAGTTTAAATTCCTAATTCTACTCTAAATTCCAAAGGGACAAAGGAGAGAATGCAAAAAAAGAGCTAAAACTAATGCTAATGAGGTGATGCACCAAAGGAGTGGTGAGCATTTTACTACTGCAGATTGACATAATCCATAAAATGCAACAAAAACCTCATGCACAAATTGATAAATGTAATGAAGATCAGAAATTAACCAAACAACACAAGCAGAGGAGGATGAAATTTTAATCACAAAGGTTGTATTGTTATTTTAACATCAAAATCACTTGCATTACAACACCCGAGAGGAAAAATAAAGTTGCAGCTCTTAGAAAAGGTAAAAATATTCCACCAAAATCACTTCCAAGGAGGAGAAAAAGGGACCCTAATACACATCAAAAATGTTCAACCCTTTGAAAATGAGCCAAATCTGGCTTTTATAGTGCAAGGGACGAGCCCAGGAGAGAGAAACGTGGGAAAACATGGGAGGGTTCAACCATTGACCAAAATGCATTCAAAACAGCATGGGCATCCTTACAGACCCATTCCCTGACATTTTTAACCATGCTGGGAGAGAATGCGAGCCATTCTTCATTAAAAACGGTGGTTGAAACGTCATTTTCTGCTCATGACCACGTGCTAGAGGTGTTTTTTGATTTTCTCTCTCCAAACTCCATCAAAATGCAAAATTGACCCTAGAATCTTGTAGATAATTTCACCAGCTTTCCATTGATATAAAGAACGTGAAAAACCGAGCTCTGGATCGAAAGTTATGGCCATTTGAAATTTTAGGGCAAAACAGGGCCAAATCGGGTCGGCGGGAAATTTTTTTGAATTTTTACCCTTTTTTGCATTTGGGAAAATTTTCCAAAATTTCCCCATGCTCCACCAGTTTCAGGTGCCATGTGGCATGTTTTTATTGGTCGCGGGCCCATCCTGCTCCATTTTCCTTCATTTTCACCTTTGGAAAAATTTCCCAAAATTCCCCGCCGGGCCGGCGAGTTTGGGACACGTGGCACGCGCTGATTGGGCGCGGGCCTTTCTCTCCTAAATTCTCCATGGGTCACTTTGATATTTTTGACTTGGACATGTGGCACAACCCCATTGGTGTGGGTTGGCCTTAAAATTTTACTCCTGGGCTTTCCTTAGATTTTGGCGCCACCTGGACACGTGGCGAGATTCTATTTCGAAATTTTCTTTGAATTTTCTTTTTTTCTTTGGAAAATTTTCCAAATTCTCCGCCTCGCCCTCCCGGTCCGAGACACGTGGCGCAGCATATAATTTATTCATGCGGGCCTCCGCAAGCATTTTAACTTTTGCGCAAACACATTTGGGAAAAATTCCCAATTTCCTCCCGCGCTCCGCTGGTCCGAACTCCAGTGACACGTGTCCTCATATGATTGGTCGGCGGGCCTACGGGCCAAAACTCCTCCTTTATTGAAATCTTGGTGAAACACTTAGCCAAATTTCCAACTTTTCCCCCGCCCTCCGAACCTCCATCTCCTTAGGACACGTGGCATGTTTTTATTGGGCGGGCCATCCCTCCAAAATTTCCATGCACCAACACTTAGCCAAATTTTCCAAATTTCCCCTGGACACGTGGCAGCATTTCGATTCGTTGGCGGGCCTGCGGGGAAAATATTTCCTTTGAAACCTTTGCCAAAACACTTGGTAAAAAACCAAGTTCTCTCTCGACCCCGCCACTTCCTTGGACACGTGGCAAGCATCTCATTGGCTGCGGGCCTTTCAGGGGAAAATTTCCCACAAAACTCCGCCGAGCCATAACTTCAAAAATACATGGAGTTAGGAGGAAAATTTACCTTTTTGGAAGATGAGAAAGAGCTCTATCCAATGGTACCATTTCAGAAAGTTTTGAGTGCCTGAAAAGCAAAATTTTGTGACTGAGGCACAAGAGAAGGAAGAATGAAAGGAGTTAGCCACAAAATGAGCAAGGGGCACATTTTGGATAACAATTTTGGTGACTCAGAGGGGTCATCTGCCTGCTGGATGAAGTTACCAGTTTCTGAAGCAATCCATTGGGCATGGAGTCATCTAATTCTCTGTTTGATACCCCAAATGACTAGAACATTGCAAGGAGGAAGATGGAATATCACTTGATGGAGCAAGGCCTGCAAACACATTCCCAGAACAACAAGCTTGTGCCAAAGCACTTAGGGAAAGAAAAACTAACCTACAACAAAACAATGTGCACAAGCACTTGGAGGAATGAAAACCTAAGCTAATATTTACAAGGTGGAGAATTTCCTTTTAGTAGCAATGCTTTAGATGGATTCCATTGACTGGAATCTATAGTTCTTCGCCATCCAATGAAGACAATTGGAAGGCATTGTTGTCCTTACACTTTGTGACCATGTATGGGCCACTCCAAATGGCATCAAATTTTGAATGCCTTCCCGGTTTTTCTCTATCTGCATCCCATTTTAACACTAGATCTCCAACTTGGAAGGATCTATTCTTGGCCTTTCTATCAAAGGTCTTCTTTATCAAAGCCTGATCCTTCTCCATTGCTTGGGATGCTTGATTTCTGATTTCTTGGAGCTCCATCAATTCTGCATATCTAACCTCCATGGGCTCAAACTCCAACAACTCCAACTATTTCATGAGTTCCAATGTTGGCAACTCAAGTGATATGGGCAAGATTGCCTCTCTTCCATAAACAAGCTTGAATGGAGAGTTACTTGTAGATCTCTTGGGAGTTATCCTATCAGCCCATAAGGCTGATTTCAATTTGGTATGCCAAGACCTCTGATTCTCATCAAGAGTCCTCCTAATGATCCTCAACAAGTTCTTGTTTGTAGATTCAGCCTGGCCATTACCCTGAGGGTAATAGTTTGATGAAGTACTTAGGTAGATCCCATTCTTGACAGCCCATTCAGTCACCTTGGATCCAATGAATGCCAATGCATTATCTGATATTATTGTAGCTGGTATGCCAAACCTGGTTGCTATTCCCTCATAGAAGTCTAGGATACTAGATTCATTTGCCTCTTTGAGTGCTACTGCTTCAGTCCATTTAGTGAAGTAATCCGTGGCTGTTAAAATCCACTTGTGCCCTTGGCTTGAATTGGGATTAATGACTCCAATGAAGTCCAAACCCCATTACATGAATGGCTGGTCAACTGAAATTGGATGCAATGGGAGGGCAGCTAGTCTCTCTTTACCTGTGAAGAATGCACAATTCTTGCACCTCTTGATCCATGCGTAGCAATCACTGAAAATCTTGGGCCAATAATAACCAGCCCTCATGATCTTTAGAGCTATCACTCTTGGTGCAAAATGACCACCAGCTGGTCCACCATGGAACTCTTCCAACACCCTTTGAATCTGATTTTGTACCAACGCATCTCAGCAGCACTCCATTCACATCTCTCTTGAACAAAACACCATCAACAAGGGCATATGGGACAACCTGCAATCTGAAGTGTCTTCTTTGGGTCTTGTTCATCTCGGAGGGCATAGGCCTGTGCTTAGGAAGTGCATTATACCTTGGGTCCAGCAAGGAGTGGGGACACCATTATTTTCCTCTTGGGTGCTACTTTGCTCATGGCTGTCTTGCAACGCCAAAACAACCTCCTTTTCATTGCATGCTTCCTTTTGTTTGCTCAAAATCAGCTGCTCACACAATCCTTTCCCTCTGACCAGCTTGGTGACTTTGATCTCAATGTCATACTCCATGACACGAGTAATCCAACCTACCCTTTTTTCATTTAAGTCTTTGTTGAGGAGGAAGTCTTTAACTCCCACGTGAGAAACCAACAACTGGACCTTGTTGTTTGAGACTAAATGCTTGAATTTCTTCAAGCTTCTGATTACTGCAAGAACATGCTTCTCAATGAAAGAATATCTCACCTCATAGTCCTCCAGGATTTGGCTGAAGAAAGCAATTGGCTGCTCATCATTGTCCTTGTTCTGTTGTACCAAAATTGTAGAAATAGTATCATTACCCCCAAATGCATAGAGGATGAAATCCTTGGAGAAATCCGGGTTGATGAGAGTTGGTGCTTGAGAGATGGCTTCTTTGATTGCTTCAAAACTCTCCTTGCCTTCTGTTGTCCATTTGAAAGCCATGCTTTTCTTTAACATCTTGGTGATAGGTTTGACAAGGGCTGCAAAATTTGGGACAAACCTCCGAACAAAATTTATTCTCCCCAAGAAACTTTGAAGGGCCTTCTTGTGGCTTGGCAATGGTAGTGCTCTTATGGCTTCAACTCTTTCTGGATCAATTGCTAATCCTTCTTTAGAGACAATGTGGCCAAGGAGCTTTCCTTCATGGGCTAGAAAAACACACTTTTTAGGATTCAAGGATACTCCAAATCTTCTGCACCTTGTGAACACTTGTCTCAAATGAAAGAGGTGGTCTGCTGCATTTTTTGAAAAAATAGTGATATCATCAAGATATATCAGCACTATGTTGTTAATCAAACCTTTGAACGCCATGTCCATTGCTCTTTGGAAGGTGGCTCCAGCGTTGGACAGCCCAAATGGCATTTTCCTGTATGCATAAGTTCCCCATTTAGTTGTGAAGGTTGTCTTGAACTGATCTTCTTCCTTCACCATAATCTGATTGTACCCTGAATAGCCATCAAGTAATGAAAACCTTTGAGCCAGCAACAACTTGCAAAATTTGCTCCATAGAAGGAAGTGGGTAATGGTCCTTAAGAGATGCTCTATTCAAATCTCTAAAATCAACACACAATCTGATTTCCCCACTCTTCTTCCTAACTGGGACCAAGTTGGCAACCCAACTAGAATGCTTGATTGGGAATATGATTCTTGATTCAATCAACTTATTCAATTCCTTCCTCATGAGAGGCTCCATGTGTGGATTGACTGGCCTTTGTTTTTCCTGATGGGCTTAGTATTTGGGTCCAATTCAATGGTGTGTTGAGCTAACTTGGGATTGAAACCTTTCAAATCTTCATAGCTCCAAGCAAACACATCAGGGAATTCTTGACAAAGTTGTATGAACTCATACCTTTCTTGTTCGGTTGTCATCTTGCCAACTTGGAGTGATTTTGCCTTCTTCCACCGAGATGGATACTGAATCCTCTCCCTTGACTTGGATGTTTGCTTTCTCCTTCCTAAACTGATCATTAGGATTGAAAATGGACTCCAAAGTAATAAGTCCCTTTGGTAGTTTGTTGGTTCTCAGCTGTACCACTTGGTCACCATACTGCTGCTCCAACTTTTCTGATTTTTAGCTGAGAACTCAGCCTCTTCTTGCAAGAAATGGATGATTTGTTGATCATTTTCAAACACTTGCCAACTTACATTGTTGTCCGGCACTGAAGGCCTCACAATCACATGGATGTTTGGCTGTACCTTGTCCTTTTGAATGCTTTCCACAACGTCAAAGGCTGCCCCAACTGCTGCAAGCCTGTCAGCAGCTTGGTTCTCTTTCCTAGGAATGGATTTGATGCCAAAACCCTCAAAATCTTCAATGAGGTCCCACACCCTATTCTTGTAGCACTTGAGTAGATCATTCTTGACAGCATGCTGCCCCTTGACTTGGTTGACAATCAACTCACTGTCACCAAAGACTTGCAAGTTCTTTATTCCTCTCTTGATTGCCCAATGCAGTCCTTGCACTAAGGCTTCATATTCAGCAGTGTTATTAGAGCATGCAAACTGAAATCTAAAAGCTGAATAATACTTAACTCCTTGAGGTGAAACAAGCATGGCTCCCCCTCCTGCACCTTGTCTACTCCTTGATCCATCAAAAAACAACTGCCATACCTCATTGTCATCCTTGTGGTCTGGCTTGGTGATGCTAGGAATAGGCTGATCTTCTTCATGTATGCAATAGACTCCTAGCTCAGATTCTTCTACTTCTTGATAAGGATCAAAAGCATGCACCTTGTTTGCCCATTCATCAAGAGTTAGATCTGGGATGCTTCCAACCTTGGTGTCAGCTTCATCAGTGCTTGGGTGATCTTCTTGATCAAACGCTGAACAATTGGCATTGATCTGACTTGGAGTGTAAGGCTCAATGTGAAAGTTTGCAATAGGTTCAGACCTGATTGTGGCTTTGGTTCCATATCTTGTTTTGAACAACATGTGTGACCAATCAGCAGATAAGTAACCTCCAATCTTAGGCTGTGAAATCCCTTGACAAACATAGGGCAAAGAGTGGTGGAAGGTCTATTACTGATACATCTTGCAAAACAACCATGTTGGGACATGCATGCAAGGTAAGACTCAAGTTTTTTATCACTCCAACTAGTTGTCACTATTGTCCCATCCAATTGCACTACCCCTTTGGATATGGTTTCATACTGGATTCCCAACTGATCAGCTATTTTCTTGGGCATTACTGAACTACTTGCTCCGGAATCAATCATGCAATTGTGTACTAATTGATTTCCAATGATCAATGAAACATAGAATGGAGGGGGCTTCAACATTTTACCTTGTTGTCCTCCATGATTCCCCTCAGGCTGGGCAGCATTTGTGAGCACCTTCTCTTGCATTTGGACTTGCTGATTTGAGGTTGACCAGTCCTTCATGGCAGCCTGTAGCAAATCTCTTTGTCCTGGGATAGAGAGTGATTCCCACATTGATATGTTTACATTTGTCTTCTTCATCTGATCAATGATATTGAATGGAGATGAAGCATCTCTTTGTTGTCCCTTGGCCTGCACATTTATTCCTTGTGTATGGGCAGCAACAACTGGCATTTGAGTTGGCCTAGGAACTATTTTAGGCAGTCCTTGTGTATTTGGAGCTGGATTTTGTTTGCCAATATTTTGTGGAGTGATAGAAGGTTGTGGATTGCCTTGGGAGCTAATGGCTGTTCTTCACCCAAATTTCTTCTCTTTGACCTTGTGTTGGCTGCAACACTTTGGGAACCATTTGATTCATGCCACAAAAATCTTCTGCCTGCCAGTTTACAAGTGTGGTATCATTTGGGGCTGATTGCTGCTGGAATGTTTCTTGTTGTTGGTCATTTCTTTGACTACCTTCACCCTCCACACCAGTTGTTGTCACCATTAATGCTTGATTCAAGGCACCGTTGAAGCACATGGATTGGTTGTGAGGTTCATTGCATGGAAAACACCAATCATACTCTTGGGCTATGTTATTTTGTACTGGCACTAATGCTTTAGAGGTAGATGTAGCATTGGGATTATAAGGCTGAAATGGTCTATTGGTAGGAGGCCTTGCTTGATTTAGATTTGCAGCTGGATTGGGTGGTCTTTGAGGTTGGTATGGCTGCCTGTTAGGCTGAGCTTGGGGCTGGAAAGAAGGTCTAAAACCTTGGGCTTGTTGCCTCTTGAGTGTAACCAGCTCATTGCCTAGATTTTGCAATTGCTTCATGACTTCTTGAAGTTCATTTGAGGCACTAGAAGATGAAGTAGAAGCTTCATTTGAATTTTGATTTCTAGGAGTGGGAATAGGAGCTAAATTAGGTGTTTGATTAGTATTTGGGCTCTCTAAACTTGGAAACAATGGCATTGGAGGTCTAGGAGCTAGCTTGCCAGCTTGAATCAAACAATTTTCAGCTCTAATGGCAATGCTATAAGCAATGGGGATAGTTGTGCCTCCCATGGATTGAATTAACATAGAAATATCAGAATTCAAAGCTTTAAGGTAATAAAGGAAAGCACCTTCTGCTGTTGGCCTGACTGCCACTGGAATTCTCTCCCAAGTCCTTTGAAATCTGAAGTTAAAATCAGTCAGCTGCTCATTGGGAGCTCTCTTGATGGTTGTCAGCTGCTCCAAAAGGGACAAGTTGTCTCCTTTCTCTCCAAACTGCTCATGGAGAGCTATGCATAGCTGGTTCCAATTTTGAATAGAACCTGAGGCAAGACTCTGAACCATTGCAAAGCTTTCCCTTTGAATGAAGATGCCAACAATTTGATACAGCAACTTGCATCTCATTGATCTCATGGATTGCACAAATGTTAGCAATGTCCTTGACATGATCACCAGGAGTAGTTTGATTCTCTCCAGTGAAGTATGGAATGTTCTTCAATGCTGCAACTGGAATTGGATTTTGTGCATTGAGAGCAAGTGGGCTGCTGCCAGTGAAATTGACATAAGGGTTGTTTTGTGCCATTCTGATTGGCCTTAGAACCCTTGTTGATTGAATGAAAGGCCTGCCAGGTGGAGGAGTTGAGAGAGTTCTGTTTGGTGGAGATGGAGACCTTTGAATTCTCCTCCCTCTTTGCCTTCTTCTTGGAGATAACTGTAGATATTCAAACAACACCTCTTCTTCTCCAACTCTTGACCTTGTAGTGATTCTTCTCATGAGTTTTCAGGCCTGCACTGCTAAAACCAGCTGATTCTTCTTCCTTGGAGTCGCCAGATGTGTAATTTATAGCTCTTTAAAGCAAGAAACTTGCAACAAATGCACATCAATTTTGTTGTAATGAAGATGAAGACTTCTAAGGTCCCACCGGGCATGCCAAAACTGTTGTTGCAAATCAGCAGCACCCCTGGATGTTGATCAGATTTCTAGTTTGATCATCCTAAGCATCCAGTGTGATTGCACAACATTGAATCCTCTCCCCAAGTGTGGGACTTGTAAAATGGAAGAGGAATCTCTAGATTAGAGGCTGGTTCCTCAACTCCTCTGATCAGATATATCACTTGCACAATTGCAGAGGTTTAAATTCCTAATTCTACTCTAAATTCCAAAGGGACAAAGATAGAGAATGCAAAAAAAAGAGCTAAAACTAATGCTAATAGGTGATGCACCAAAGGAGTGGTGAGCATTTTTACTTCTGCAGATTGACACAATCCATAAAATGCAACAAAGAACCTCATGCACAAACTGATAACTGTAATGAAGAATCAGAAAGTAAAAACAACAGAGAGGATGAATTTTAATCACAGAGGTTGTATTGTTATTTTAACATCAAAATCACTTGCATTACAACACCTGAGAGGCAAAATAAAGTTGAAGCTCTTAGAAAAGGTTCATATTCCACCAAAATCACTTCCAAGGTGAAAAGGGGACTGCAATTCACACAAAAATGTTCAACCCTTTGAAAATGAGCCAAATCGCTTTTAGTGCAAAGGGACGAGCCCAGGAGAGAGAAACGTGGGAAAACATGGGAGGGTTCAACCATTGACCAAAACACATTCAAAACAGCATGGGCATCCTTACAGACCCATTCCTTGACATTTTTAACCATGCGTTGGGAGAGAATGCGAGCCATTCTTCATTAAAACGGTGGTTGAAACGTCATTTCTATTCATGACCACGTGCAGAGAGCATTTTTTGATTTTCTCTCTCCAAACTCCATCAAAATGCAAAATTGACCTTGGAATCTTGTAGATAATTTCACCAGCTTTCCATTGATATAAAGAACGTGAAAACCGAGCTCTGGATCGAAAGTTATGGCCATTTGAAATTTTAGGGCAAAACAGGGCCAAATCGGGTCGGTGGGAAAAAAATTTGAATTTTTACCCTTTTTGCATTTGGGAAAATTTTCCAAAATTTCCCCACGCTCCACCGGTTCAGGTGCCACGTGGCATGTTTTTATTGGTCGTGGGCCCATCCTGCTCCATTTTCCTTCATTTTCGCCTTTGGAAAAATTTTCCAAAATTCCCACTGGGCCGATGAGTTGGGACACACGTGGCACGCGCTGATTGGGCGCGGGCCTTTCTCTCCTTAATTTTTGTGAGTCACTTTGATATTTTTGACTTGGACACATGGCACAACCCCATTGGTCGTGGGTTTTCCCCTTAAAATTTTACTCGCGGGCTTTCCTTCAGTTTTGGCGCCACCTGGACACGTGGCGAGATTCTATTGGCTCGCATTAAGGGGGCGGGCTTTTCTTTTTGAATTTTCCTTTATTTTCCCTTTGGGAAAATTTTCCAAATTCTCCCCGCCCTCCACCGGTCCAAGACACGTGGTGGCATATGATTGGTTGCGGGCCATCCGCAAGCATTTTGATTTTTGCACAAACACATTGGGAAAAAATCCAAATTTCCTCCCGCGCTCCGGTCCGAACTCCAGTGACACGTGTCCTCATATGATTGGTCGGCGGGCCTGCGGGCCAAAACTTCCTTTATTGAAATCTTGGCGAAACACTTAGCCAAATTTCCAAATTTTTCCCCGCCTCCGAACCTCTCGCTCTCCTTAGACACGTGTCATGTTTTTATTGGCCACGGGGGCCATCCTCCAAAATTTCCATGTGCCAACACTTAGCCAAATTTTCCAAATTTCCCCCTGGACACGTGGCAGCTTCTGATTCGTTGGGGCCTGCGGGGGAAATATTTCCTTTTGAAACCTTTTCCAAAACACTTGGTAAAAACCAAGTTCTCCTCCGACCCCGCCACTTCCTTGGACACGTGGCAGCATCTCATTGGCTGCGGGCCTTTCAGGGGAAAATTTCCCACAAAAACTCCGCCAAGCCATAACTTCAAAAATACATGGAGTTAGGAGGAAAACTTTACCTTTCTGGAAAGCTGAGAAAGAGCTCTATCCAATGGTACCATTTCCAGAAAGTTTTGAGTGCCTGAAAAGCAAAAATTTTGTGACTGAGGCACAAGAGAAGGGGGAATGAAAGGAGTTAGCCACAAAATGAGCAAGGGGCACATTTTGGATATGATACCTTGATGGAAAAATCCAATGTTACATAAACTACTCCATCTAATTCAAGATGTATGATAGGGCATGCCATAGTGGAGAAGAATATAATTGGGTGAACCAATCTTGGATAATCATCCAAGCCAAAATTGAATAAACTACTATGTGTCTAATGTTGATAATCTATTTCTTTAATGGAAAGAGGTTACAACCTTATCGATGATACTAGCGGTGCTCCGCATGATTTCCACGCTCCATGCCTATCAAAGATGTAGTATAATTTACAATAAGATACATGGAGGGATTTATTAGGTGAAGCACTAATGATGAAATGAAAGGGTTTCGGCAGAAGTCTTTGCATCTGAGACATATTAAATGACATTGTCCTCGCCATCTTGATTCAATTCCTTCACAATGTTGTCCCATGTGTTGTTTATCGCAACATCGTCCCAATGATTAACATCTATAAGCAACTTAAAAGATTAAAGCCCATCATAATTCCCATAAATAAAATAGGCATGGATTATGTATTTCTTCCCTCATCACGGTAGGTAAGTTGTAGCAATTTCATATTCCTCGAGGAAAATTGTACAACCGCTGAATTTTTAATCCAATACCTTCCCATTTGGAATTTTAAGTACCTTACTTTCCCGACTCGATGAAGAGGATGTTTGATGTCCATTGTATGCCACGGTATCATTGTATACCTCGTTTACACCGCTCCACAATCAAGGCAATTTGATGAATTTGGTCAAAGCAAAAATTACAATCAAATTTTAACATCAATAACAAGGATTGTTGAATGGGATGTGCTCAAATGGTAAATCATTGAGAAAGTGTTTATTTTCTCAATGAATTGAGTAAACCACCATTTAATAAAACAAAATAAATCAAATTATGAATAACTCACCTCACTAAGCATACAAAACAAATATGGATATGATACATAACATCATAAAGGCAACAAATTTTACGTTTATGTTCACTCCCTCCATTGTGAACTCTTTCAAGTTTATGACAACTTATTCACTGTTTATAATGCCTTTCTTAAGTACAACATACAAGAATAACACTTCAACCTAACTAATGTTTGTTTTGCAATATCTCCTACACATGTATAGGATTTTAGATCTTACTCAGAATATTCAGAGGACATCACAACATGAGATAAAGATAGAGTTTACGAGTGTCGAGTCATTTCTAAGTAGGTGAAAAATCTCAAACATTACAAAGAAAGATTCATAGTAGAGTAAAAAAACATACAACATTTGTAAAACCGTATGGATGGTCCTTATTGATCTATATGGTCTTCTTCAGAATGTCATTTCTAGCTATAGTACTAAAAATGAAGCACTTTCAAGTTCATATCTCCCAGTTTTAGCAATCTTCACACACAAAACTTCCCAAATCCATTTTTAGCTAGCTAAGTTCACTCATTCTCTTGTGTTTTTGATATCATAGCATGTTGTATACACTAGTTGCAAGAATTAATGTGTTATTATATTGCATGATTAATATTAGAAGTTAATTAATCATAATAACCCCTTGTATATCCCCTTACATCTTGTTGGTGTATTTAACTCACTAATATGTTATTTTTAATAAGGGTCAAAATTTGGTGAAGCCAACTTGTGACACAATCTTTACATCAACCCTAGTTTCCGTAGGGATTGTTTATACTCCTCCCTCTTGGTGTTGTATTTATCTTGCTACTTTACATCAACATGTCATTACGTTCAATTTTTTATCATATTTGAATAAATCCTAAAGATCTAAACCCCCATGCTAGCACAAGCTACCATCCCTCTAACTAGGTCTATACATGTGATTCACATATGAGTGAAGCTCCTTATATTTATCTTACTTCTCATATGGTCAAAAAAAACTCCCACCTATCTACATATACAATCTAAGGTCACCCCTATCACCACTAAGTTTCTAATATTTTCACTCTACCCCATTATTTCCCATAGTTGATGTTGTTACCACAAGATGTAATAAGAAACCACTTGGGGTAAATCCACCATTTCCTCATGTAATTATAACACACATGGCCAAGGTCAATGTGACCTCTAAGGTTTATGATCTAATAAAAAAACCTAGTAACACCCCTACTAAGATATCTCTCTTAGAGATACTTCAAAAAAACATCTATTTAGGATGACATCTTACAAGATACTTTGTACTCTTTTACCGTAGCTAACAATATTCTACATGTTTATTTTAATTCTCTCATGGATACCTTTAACACACTTAATAAGACTATTGCTTTTAACACCAATGACATTCCCCCTGTTTCTAATATAAATGCATGCCCATCTATTTTCATCACTGGACACATTCAAGGTTTCTTCATCAATCGGGTTTTGATTGATAAAGGTTTTAGCCTTAACATATGTCCTTAGTCACTATTTGCACAAATGGGTATTTATCCCACTGCAATCGATAATACTATTACTACTATATGAGGCTCAGAAAACATTTTGATATCTACACTAGGTAACCTTTGTCACTTTGGATATCCTTGTTATTCCTAAGATGTTACCTCTACTTTGCACATCATAGACAATATTCATTATTACACTCTAATATTGGGCTTCCTTAGATTCATGATATGTAGTTTTTTCCATCTACTTTCCATCTTTGTATCAAATTTCTACATAATGGCATTTAACACGCGGTAGATGTCAACCTCGATCCTTTCAAATATTGCAAATTTGATATGTCAAATACATAAATATGTTTTGTTACTCCTCCATTACAATCAATTCCTATGGATAAATTTGACAAATATGTTTTTGGTCAAAATAGTCATATCTCTAATTCCTCTACACCTCCATTCATTGAGCCACATGCATATGCTTTCACTTAGGTGTCTCCTTAATCTTCTTATGATATCTTAAAACTAGTTGTTAGCCCTAACCATTTGGATGATGTTATTCAAAAGCCAAATAAAATTTCTTATCTTACTAATAGTGATGATGATCCCATTAAACTTACAAATGATAACTTGTGTGAACTAAATTTTAATCCAATTGATGAGGATGATTCTATGTTTCATTCTCTTTTTGTCTCCATTAGACCTAGGAATTATCAACATAAGACCTTTATATTTGATACAATTGCTACTAATGATCATACTCTCTCTAATAGTACTACTCGATCGATCACTTGTAACATGCAAATCAACACATTGGATAACTTACCAAGCTGTTAGTTTTATCGTAATCCTGCTCACCTTTATATGATATAGGAACTTTATCTATCTTCCTCAATTAATATTTCCTTACCTTTCCTTCTAAACTCCATTGATTTACTAAAAATATTTTAAAAACATTATATCGGGTTTTTTGGACTATCAAATCATTTTCTTTTTTTAGACATGATGGAAAATTTTCTAAAATTAATAGCCATAATCAACAATCTCAAGAAATGTGGACATCATATTTTGCATGAAACATTTTCACCTCTTGAGTAGTAGCATTCCTTAGAAGAAATATTGACATTTTCAAAAGCATGCTTTGATAACTTCACTATCACAATATACATTTACACTTGGGACATTAGAAGCACATGTCACTCATTGGCGCGGGCCACTCCTTAATTTTTCGCGAGTCACTTTGATATGAACAAGAACATTTGTACATATGATGTTTTACATACTTTGAAGATTAAACCATTGATATTAAACCTCTTCTCACTTCTTGGTTTCCAAGGTTATAGTATTTTCTTTATCACTTTTGGCCTACGCATAATCAAGACTATGGTTTGGGTCACTCTCGATCCACAACCTAATTGCAAGTGTGCTTCTTGGATAAGGAAATACCCGCATCCTATCCTCACTCCATGTACATTGATATCTCTTTCCTAAATTTCTCATTTACATATAGCTATGTGACGTTTTTAATATTAATGCATAAGACTAGTGCTCAAACTTTAATTTTCATCATACAACTTACATATTTCACTTACCTTTTCTCTGTTTAAAAATATATATATTTATTAGGTTATATAATCGATCCTAGCTGATTTTGTACGGTCTTTGCAATGACATAATTTCCAAATATGTTTGTAATGCAACATCATTTTTAGGTCTTTTCATCTTCCTAAGTCAACATTCTCATAACTTTTTTATTATTATTGGTAAATTGTATTTTGATGGGGACCATACCCTAGGAACAAACAAGGAGTCAAAACCCAGATACACGAACAAAGTGCATAAAGAAAAGAGCTTAAGAACTAGGATAATCATTGGAGCACCAAGAAAATAAGTAGCCACACTACCCCATAGAAAAAGAAAACAAAAAATAAGGCACACAACTAGATGACAGCCTGAGCACAGAAGAAACAAAACACAAAAAAGTGGACCTCCATCCTTGATAAAGTGATAAAAATAGAGAAACGAGACATGAATATTTCCTTGTTCGGGCCGGTGGTGGGTTTGGTTTGGTGCCTTTCTTTCTCCTATCCAATCCTCGTTAATTTATTTCTAGGAAATCGGAAGAACTACTTCAAGGGTTATGATAGGAATGTGATCCTAAACTATTGGGGAAAAATCCATCATAGAATCAACTGTGACCTTTTGGTTAGAAGGATATGGAACTAATTGAGAAACAATTTTATTTTTATTTTTATTGATAGCCACTGATTCGTCAACAAAATCTATAAGAGGACTAACCGTGAGATGCTCATTAAGAGAGTCATTCCACCATGTTCGTTTATCATTTGCTTGCATTTTGAGTGCTCGCAATCATCTAATAGATTCCTATTTGGAAGCAATGTCGTCATCGAAGGATAAACCATCATAGTCGATCCTCTAAAACTAATTCCTATCACCAATTTGCAGAGTGATTTCTTACGGAAGGTCTAGAGAGGTGTCCAGATCCACCAAGATTCTAGCATAGGTTGTGTGAATATGGTCAGAGGTTTTAATATCTATTTTTTCAAAAGATCCTAAAGTATCACAAATAGCATCAAGGCATGAGTTATTCCAATGTTGTAGTGGGAGTCCTAACAGGAGAACCCATACATAGTAAGTATCAAATGAGTCTTTTAGAGGATCAAAAGACATATACTAGGGCTTAATCATGAGCCCATGTTCACCTCAAACCCAATACTTGATAAAAAATTAAATCCCTTTATTAGGGGTTTTGACAATAATGAAATAAGCTTTAACACATGGGTAAAGCTCAATCTTACTTTTAATTTTTCCTCCATCTATGAGAAATCCACTTGTGGAGCTGAGACAATTTAGGCTAGAACTTGTAAAATGTGCAGATGAGTCTAAGCTAGGAGATATTCTCCTCCTCCTTGAGGATTTTTATAACTGATCCTCCTCAATCTTCAACACGAGAATCTTCTGCGAGGGTTTTAAATGCTTGCAAATATTTACGGCATTGTCCTTCTTCTTGGATACTATGGCAACAAAAGTTCAACCACCATCTTCTAAAACATAGGAAATGTTTTTATGAATGGTGTTTAGAGGAATAGGGTTTCTATGAGGAGAAGGGGTACCACCTTTGATGGTTGTCTCTCCTCCGAGGAAGCATTCTCATAATAATTTACCTTTATAACTATACATAATCAATTTAACATTAACTCATTTAAGGACACGGAAAACACATAGCAAATCACTTGGCACACTCACTTGTAATACTCATAAAATGAACTCAAGGCTCTCTACATCTTCCCAAAGTTGATGTATATTTTTACAATAACTACTACTAGTTTTCTAAATCACTCACCAAGTTTCCCACTTCAAAAGTCTTGGAAAGAGAACAATTATATCAAGCATTATCAAAGTGGTTTAAGTTTTTAACTAGTTGCATTTGTATAGCTTTTACATGCTAGTAGAGAGCTACATGTGGTATGAGGATTTTTCGACGTAGTTCGATGTAGGTGGTGCAAAAATTTCACTTCTCTTGAAACACTTTAATATTTTTGCAGGATCTCCTACCCATGGTAAATTTTTGGCATGATTCATCTTATCATAAATGGTTTGGAGAATGTATGACAACTAGGATTTGACATCAAATTACATTTCTAACACACCAAAGGAAACTTAAATTTATAGATATCAATTTGAAAGGCATTCAAGACCATGCAAAAGGGGTAGGACAAAATTTTACATCCCGATTAAGATGTATGGTCTGCACTTGTGAGGAAGCTGTCATATCACAATATCAAAAGTGAAACATTTTCAATATCGCACTCCCGATTCTCTTGTCTTTGCACCCAAATCACTTTTGCATCGCTCAAGTATAGCTATTTTTATTTTTCTCTTGTATATTTGATCTTGTATTCATTAGTTGACAATATTAATGTGTTATTTTTATGTTGTATAATTAATGCTAAAATTTAATTGGTCAGAATACCCCTATAATGAACCTTACATTCCTTTTTATTATTGTCCATAACATAACAATATATTAATATTACAAAGGGTGTAAACAACTAGTACCCTTGCACAAAACTAGAAGCATCAAGATTTAATTGCAATGTTTGGGAGTATTTTTAGTTCTATGTGTCTTACCAATGCCAAACTGATTTACAATGATCACTTCCTTTCTTTAGCCTCGGTACTATCTTTGTAAATTTCAATACCTTTTTTGTAGGTTTTAGTACATATTGCGAACCCTAGAAATCTATAGAAATTGGACCTAAATGTAGAAATAAATATTGTGGAATATTTTATATGTAATTTATAATTTATTCATATAAAGTAAGTTACCTCAAAAATATTTTTAACTATTCAAGACCTATTATTTTACAAATATAAATTTAATCAAGCTTTATAAATAAAAGAACAAAAATTTATGTAGTATCAATTACTTGTATAGTGTGGATTCTTTAGAATGGTGATAATCCTATATATGTTTAAAGAAACACATTTTTAAAACATTTTGATTTTCTCTTATGTCATTTTTTCATTTTCATTTTTTTACAAATAAATTGTAAAATTTTGTTTCTATATAAAGCCAAAAATATTTTTACTTTAATTTATGGAAGGAATAGAAGAAAGAAAAGAGTTTAAAATATATAGTTAAATTTTTTTAATAAGAAGGTAGAGATGAAAATTACTTATTTAATATAAAAAAATATTTTTTTTTTTCTTGATTATGGGTAAAAGTGGGTTAAGGGCCCTACCGTCTGATAAGGAGAGAAAGATATATCGATGAGGAACAAGAGAAGAAGCCTCTACAGCGCATCAAAAAAAAGAAACACAACAAACAATACAAACTAATAGCATAAACACAAAACCAAAAGCTCATCCCTTGGAACTCTTCCCGTGGGATCGAAGATGTATCTTGAGGGATTCAATGTTCCCTTTCTTTCTTTTGTTCACCGTGGACCAGCCATTACCTACATTCGGATTTACATTTTCTGATGAGTGACCCAGTAAGCTTGTTTCCGTATTATTGTTATCCTGATGAATATGAAGAGAAGAGGGTGTAGTCCCAGTCTTACAACTCTCCTCTACCTTGTTAGACAAAGGGGAGACTCCTTCTCCCCAGAAGCTAATTCCTCATTTTTAGATTCTTCCTCGGAACCGCAATCAGAATTACTGTCAACAACCAACTGACTTGGATCCGCATTCTTCCACCAAGAAGTGTGTCTACTTGCATGTTTCTTCCCTTTAATGCAATCTACAGCTAGATGACCAAGTGAAAAGAAAGTTCTACATCTGAAGGGGAAACCTTCATAATCCAAGTTTTGAGTCCAGATTTGGTCCTCCACCATAAGATCAATAGAGGTAGGAAAATCCGTTGAGGTGTTCATATCCACTAAAATGCAAGCATACATAGTATACTCATACAAGGTCGTTTTTGTGTCAATAGCCACTATTTTACCCAGTGTCTCCAATGGTGATTAAACATTTCTCATCCCAGAACTGCAGGGGAAGATAAGGCAAACGAACCCACACATGTCTGATTTGAAAAGTTTTAGTGACTAGACTGAACATGGGGAACCATGGCTTCATGAGAAGAAAGTTGGATTGGAAAACCCATAATATGGCAAAAATTAAGTCTCTATCTGATATAATATCAAAGACTACAATGAAAAACCTCTAGTTAAAGGGTAAATATCCACTTTACCATCCATTAATGGCTTCAAGAAGAAGAGATCCAATCATGGAGAGCAGGCAATCCAGGACAAAATTTGTTGAATCTACAAATAATTCCCTTTTCCATAAAATAAGCCTCTATTTTCATATGAAGGTCCAAAATGCACGAGAGGGGACGATTTGGCATGTGACATAGCCTTTAGAGGAGGGTGTGCAGAGGATTTAGTGGCCGCCAGGAAACTTTTGCAGTCACCCAGAATAACTGATCCATCCCTAACCACATTTGACACCCCATGACTCGCTGGCCCGGGAATGACCGGGAGAGGGAAGCGGACCCTCACCCATCGAGCCGAATGCAAGTAAATAATACATTTAAACTTTCCTATTTAATCTAATACAACAATCCTTTAGTTGATCAAGTATGTAGAGGTACGTTTTTGTGTCCAAGAGAAATGTGGATTTCATTATTTTCTAATCTCTCGATTATTTCCATCATCTCACGGTGGTTGACATCCCAGTGCAAACTATGAACATTATAGATTTTAAAACCTATGATGGAAATAACCATGGCCTCCATCTAATTTGGTAGGATTGCTGAAATTTTAACAATTCCAATTCTTTTGGAGTCAAATATATATTCAACACTAAAGTTTTGATATTTTTTTATAATTATTATCTCACTTCTAAATTTTAATTATTGGTTTTATATAAAACATTCTCAAACACTACAAAGTGTATGAAAGAATTAAAAAATTTAAAGAAGAATAAAGAAACAAACAAGAGTCATCATTCACGAATAAGAACTATTTTAATTATTTTTTAAATTACAAATATCAATAGCTATATCTACATTACATATCATCAAGTTGGCCAAAATCACAATTTAATCTTGTATCTCTAGGCTATTTTTGTCCAACATTACACATATTATCCTTCTATGACTTCACACTATACTAAATGCATATGGAAAATTTAATACTAATTATTATTCAATCTAAGATAACATAACAAGAATCAAAGTAACACTAGTTAACCAATAGAATTCTTGAGTGAATAGCTATGATGTAGATGTAGACCAACTTTCATGGCTCCTTGAGTTAGCATTTCTTATACCACTTGTCTCCATAATCAAAGGTGAGATATTTATCGACAATTGAAAATATCTAGGAGTACCATAAAATGGACCTCTTATTTTTTTCTAATCTCTCTATTATCTCTATCATATTTGGGTGTTATTGAGGCAACTATCTTGTACAAACCAATGCTACTTGCATACATTGTGTAAGGCATGCCAACACCATTGATATCTCGATTAATTTGCATCTATATTTTGATACCATCATACTCTCCACATCACAAGTTCTGGTGTTCCAATATTTACTACTTCTTGGCACTACCATTTACTTTTTGCTAATATATACATGCTTTGACATACTACTTATCTTTCTAACATGTGCTTCATGTGTAGAATTATCCTTACAATATCCCTATAACCAAGGTTATATGTCATGTTTGCAAAAATATTACTTGATATTATTTTGGAATACATAATATGTCTTGTTTGATCATTGTATGCTTTTGGTCGCTTCGTCCCTGATTGTCTTGTGAAATTGTGAGTGATGTCCAATGTATGCAACCCACTTTTCACGATACCTCTTGACTTCATTGGTTCTTGTTACATTGTATTCTATTGCATGCTATTTTTTGGACTACGAATTATCAGCTAAGTACAAGAAGGCACGTGGGTGCGCAAGGACAATTTGGAAAAGGGTGCATAAGGTGAAAGTGCTTAGGACAGGGTTTTAGGAGGGTTTAGTAGAACCCGTGGTGCGGGCATACGACATAACAAGGGTTTTGGGACTTAGCCATATTTGGCATTTCTGGGTAGTACATGAGAAAAGCATGTCCCGAATATGCATGTGGAGTGGATAAGGTGTCATCCTGACAACTTGGTGCCCACAAAAGGAATATTCCTTGCGATAGAAGGATCCAGAAAGACATCATTGTAAAGAGTGGAGAGCTCATATCTGAAAGATGCATCCTTCCTTGGAGGACCACCTTGGACACTTGGAAACTGATCCATAAATTCTGAAAGGCATGGTTGTGATTGTTGAGGCTATATATACAAGTTCCCAATAGAAGAAAAGGGTTGATTGATCATTTAAGGGAAGAGGACGGAGACGAGAGGTGAAGCTCTGCAGAAATATCATGGAGAGTTCTATGGGTTGGGTTTAGAAGACCTGTAGGAGTATGATGTATCAAGGGGATGGGTCTATGTTTTCTTTGTATTATGAGGGACCTAAGTCTAGTTCTTATGCATGAATTTGGTCTTCCTTATTATATTGGCATGTGGTGGCCTCAATGAATGTAATGAGGTTATCAAACATGATGAATATGAATATATATAAGGCTCATGGATTATATTTATGTCTATATGGATCTGTTCTTTGTATATTTCATGTGACGAGTGTAGTTCCTTATGTATTTCCTTTCAATTATGATTCGAGATATGTATTTTGTTAATGATTTTGTATCTAAATGGATGCATTATTCTAGAAGTACTTTCTAAGCTCTACGAATGAACATATGGTTGTCTTCATTTATTTTCCATTTAAATATATGTTTTAGATGTTGCATTCTCACACAACTCACATAAAGGAGGGCCTTGGCACCGCGTGTGCCTTAGGTTAGCACCCAACGCCCACTATGTGATAGGCCAGCGTGCACGGGATTTTCTGCTTCTTCTAAGGGTATAAAAATGACTACATCTTGGTTCATTTGTTGGGACCTTGTTTTGAAGTTGTGGTGAGAAATGGCATACATCCTGGTTCTTGTGATGCGTAGTGACATAATGTTTGACCTTGGAGAGTGTTGAAGCATGGTTCAAGAGCATGGAGGAAGATTTTCTCAAAGATTCAACACTAGATCTAAGTTTGATGCACACAGATGGGTAGAAAAGAACCTCTACCATGAGTTTTATGAGACTTTCTTCTATTATTTCCCAATAGAGTTGTATGAATGGATTTAAGCATACGTGTCCAAGTCAAGATGGTATTATATAACACACGTATGGACCCAAGATGATTACCAGAGGCCTTGCAGGATGTAGATCGACTTGGTCATGTGTTGTTGATCACCGGTGGAAGGGAGTGTTGACCAACTATACTGGAATAAGCCATTTCTACGTCTTGTTACCACGAAGTTGTTGAGTTTAAGTTTCGAGGGATTCCAGAGGATCATTTTTACATGCTATCCCTATGGATATGAATATATTGACCATTAACTTTATTTTAGAGGAATTTCCTATGGCCGCTAAAGTTTCTCGAGCACCGGGTGAGGAAGCTAGGGTGGAGGAAGATGGCGAGACATTGTGGTGAGAAAGAAAGGGAGGAGAGAGAGATGAATCAAGTATAGTGAAGCTCGTGAAAGGGAGATGGCTAGACAATGTGAGGTTGTAAGTGTGATGGATCTATGGAGGCAAGACATTGTGGGAAGGAGTTGAGGTTCACGTAGAGGATGTGGAACCTAAGCAATCTATGCTACCCCATCTTGGCAAGCATGGGAGAGAAGCCCCTTCAACTTCTGATGAGAGTTTGTCACATGGAGAAAGGAGAGTCTTTGATGTGCATCTGAACCCACCTAATAACCGACCCATGGCACTTGGTTTTCTAGATCAAGGGAGAAGTATTGTTAACCCAGTTGGTATCGGTGGAAGTGACCGATCCATGCCTAGGAGATATAATTTATTTTTGGGACCTCTATGGATGTACATACCATTCCGATGTTTGGAGGATTTTTTGGGAAGAGTGCAAGTACGCAGAATTTGGGAAACACTTACGGGAGTGGCATGGGATATACCTCTGAGGCTGGAGCGATCTCACAAACCATTGGTGTGTAGTTCAGTGGAACGTTGGGGACACTAGGCGTGACCACTTCAGACCCATTACTAGGCTACAAGGTGATTTGGAGGTGGGCGGTGGATCATGAGGCACAGTACCTAGTGGATCCAGTGGGTCTTATGGGGGAGGAAATACCTGAGGAAACCAAGGATCTGGATCAGGAGGACAAGGGCCTCATCCACCTCTTAAGGTATTCTTTGAGATGTCTTTACACCCAAATTACAAGGTATAGAGTATTTTGTGGAACACGTGCACAAGTGTGAATTGCTATGGTGCGTGAAGGGGATCACTACCCGGAGTGTAAGGCAAGTCGGTTTGTAACCACGTTGCGTAAGGCGCATGCATAATTGGTATCGGAAGTATGACCCACATCAAGATGGTAGTGGAATAAATAATGTTGAAGAATGCATTCCTAGCGAGTTCCATATCCCCGAGTTGAGAAAAAGAGCATTAGCACTTTGAATGAGATCTAACAGGAATGACAGAGAGTGTGTGGGAGTATGATGCATGGTTTAAAAATCTCTGTCAAAGTTTCCTATGACATTCAACCTTCTCATCATGATCAATGTTTTTTTGGTGGGTTGATCACACCATTTAGAAGGAAATTGTCACACAATACATTCACTAACCCGTGTAAGGCCTTAGAGGCTGCCTTATGCACCGAAGAAGTTGGGAGTGTTGCTTACTTTGGAGTGAGCCCTTTTTTGGAGGCTCAAATCACTGTAATGGCCAAGCAGTTGGAGAAGTTGTCTACAACCTCAACACATGAGACTCATAGTGGTATTTGGTGCACAGTTGTGAAGTGGAGGGACATGTAAAGGATAGTTTCCCTTGGAAGTTAGTACGTGTTATGATAGTAGATTGTGATATTTTCACGAGGACCATAATACGAGTAGATGTCCCTTATTAGTGCACAATTAGGAAGAATGTGTCTTGTTATTACAATATATGTACCTACATAACCAATGAAACTAAGGATTATAGGCTGATTGACTAGATCCATGAAGTTATTGATCTTGGTGTGTGCCTAACCAGCCTTGTGAGTAGTTCCAAGGAGGATGATCTCGCATTATGGAGGATGTTCGGATGGAGGGGCATGTGGAAGAGGTTTTCATGGAGGATTTCCGTGGTCATAGTAAAAGCAGCGGAGGAAGAAGTGAGTTCCCATGAGGAACCTGTTATAACTATGGATCCACATAGCATTACAAGCGCAAGTGTCTGAATCACATTGCAGTGGTCATGGTGTAGAAAGAAGCATAAGTAAGAGGAGTTCCCGAGTTGTTTGAGTACATGAGCAAACAACTTTGGAAGGAAAAGGGTCTTTGGGATGGTGAGCATCAATAAGGATGAAACATAGTGGATGCCAAGAGTGCCGCGTGAGTCGTGGTTGGAGCTTGTTTTGGTGACACCGTGAGAAGAGGCCGCACGCGCCAAGGAAGTACCAAGGTAAAGGACTCTGTCTCAAAAGAAGAAGTGGTGCATGGGAAATATCTAGACCCTACTCACTGAAGGAAGAGTATCAAGATACTATGGATTCCATTCGAGTTTACAAGGAGAGATCCGATGTCTAAAGGAGCAATCCAGGCATTAGGAGGAAAGAAAGAATGTTGAGGCTCCATAGAAGGACATGGATGAAGTCATGGAAGTGTGAAAAATTTCAAGGCAAGAGAATATCATTCCCTTGCTAGGAGAATAGCTATGGGAGAAATTACCACGTCTTTGGAGTGGAGCACGAGCAACAGTGTTGCATGCACACCTTCCTCCCCACAACCTTGATTATGACAAGGAGATCACATTAAATTAAGTTATGGATGGTTTGTTGCTGAGTAACATATTGATTGACATAGGAGTAGAGATCAATGGTCTCACATTGGATGCATGGCATCAAATAGGAAGTCCCGCATTACAACCATCTTTGAATGTGTTGTATGTGGCGAAAAAAACCAAGGCAATGCCCATTGGATTCTTGAAGGATGCGTTATCACCATTCAAGGTGCCAAGTTTACTAGGAATTTGAAGTCTTGGTGCTCTCGAGGAAAAAAATTTCTAGTATTACTTGGTTGCCCATGGTGTTATAAGAACAATGCTGACCTAATGTTCAATAAAGGGTACATAAGTTTTGAGAATAAGGAGGAATGGGTTATCATCCCTTGATGGATGGAAAGTTGTCGCCATATACACTTGAACCCTTGGGAGAGGAGGTTCTTGATAGAATTTATGTGTACTCCATTAGGGATCTTGAGATAATACATCATACAAAAGGAGTTATCCAATTTGAGGATGCTCAGTCTATAAGTGATATAACTAGCATGACATGTCATAACTTGGCGCACGAGAACTATAAGTTGGTTGGGAAATAGTTGAGAGGGTATGTAACAATAGTGGAAAAGGTGCAATCACTCAAGAGCTTAGGAGGAAAGAAAATTCCCAATTACTCTGGAGGGGCCTATCTTGAGACATTCTTATAAGAAATGGAGGCTCAGTGGAAGAATGAGGATGAGAGAAAAGGAATGATGAGATACATTTTTCTTGGGACTACATCACATTGGTGGGCTAGACACCACGAGAATCTCTTAGAATGGCATGAGGTGAGGATCGCATTCTCATTCAAGTTACATTATCCAAAATAAGCTCATGCTTTTTTTGGTTAAGTAACACCATTTTTCCTCCTTTAGTGCTTCAATCTGAATTTTCATATATTTCAAGTGCTTAAGTTTCTGAAATCATCTTCATCAAATAGGAAATTTCTTCCCCTTTCCAAAAATATAAAGAATTCCTTCTAATTCTTCATATTTTGCAAGTTACGGGCCGGCGGGCCTTGGAAGCATTTTTGGCAAAAGCGGGTCGGTGGGCCTGGGGAAGACTTTTCGCCACAGGGAGGATGCGGACCGGCGGGCTTGGGGAGATACTTTGGCATTTTTCACTTTTTGTAAAAATCACATTTTACAATTGCGGGCCCACGAGCCCACGGAGAAATGAAAAGGAAAAATTCCTAAGGCTCGCAAAGGACACGTGGCCATGTTTCAAGTCAAAGCGGGAAGGTGGGTCACAGAGGAACTTTGGTTTTTGGATTTTTGTTGAAAAAGCGTAAAGTTTTAAAATAAGTTGCACCTCCACCGATGCCCAAAGAAGCCACGTGTAAGGCCTTTGTCACATGTGGGGAGGCGATTTGTCGGGGGAACTTTGGAATTTTGCAACTTTTGTAAATGGTGTAGTTTGCAAGTATGGGCCCACGAGCCCGAGGAAGGTATTTTCACCAATAAGAAATCTGCGAGGTTATGGGCTTTTGGGCACGAGGGATTTTTTTGCACTTTTGCAATTTTTGCGTGAAAGGCGCAATTGCAACTTTGAGCCCCGAGATCCGCTTTTGGGAAAATAATATGAAGAATTCGGGCTGTGGGGCGGGAGGTTTTTAAAACTTTGCAACTTTTTTGAAAAGGCACAAAGTGAATTTTGAGCCACGGTGCTTAAAGCGCAAAGTGAATTTCGGGCTCGCGGATCCGTTTTGCAAAACTGATTTTTTCGCCATTTTTGTATAGATTCAATCCAAAATTTCAAATGGTCATAACTTTCGAACCAGTGCTTGAAATTCAAAAAAATTATAATGTTGGAAAGATCTCGACCTCATCTACGCCATGGAAGTATAAAATATTATTTTCAGTAGGTTTTGGTGTGTGAAAATCTGGAAAGCGTCTTTCAATCCATTAATGTGAGATCCGATTACTTTACCAGATCAGATTTTATTCAATCCGCCTTTCTTCCTTCTCGCAACACACCAAAAGAAATGGAGAACTATCTGGATTTGAAGGGTAAGGATCTAGAAAACATCTTACATGCCATTAATATGAGATCTGATTGCTTTGAGAACTACATTGGATTCAATCCACCATTCTTCCTTCTCCAACATGCCAAACAGACATAAAGAACCAGACTTGACAGATTGTAGGCGGATTTGTAGGGGCATTGATGGCGGTGGTTGAGCTTACAAATCAGATTTGCCTTCTTCTCCTTTTCTCCTCTCTTCACTTCATCTATAAATGGAAGAGCTTGGCTCATTGTAAACGTTGTACATTCTAGATTTGCACCCTCCCTCTTCTCTGGTCTGTAGAGGAATTCGTGGAGTTCAAACCTTCCATAAAATTTTAATGTAATTTTTGCTTTTTCCATTGTAATGTTACGTATCAACGGGGACCAATAAAATAAGTATGTGGATGATTTCAACCCCTCTTTTTTTCATTGCCTTCATCTAATCTTTCATTGCAATATTGTTTATCTCGTGCATGGTTGTATTACATTTTAATGGTCTATGTTTAATAGAAAAGAAGGTGTTCAAGATTCCTTTGGTGCATCGCCTCTATTAGTTTAGGTTTAATTTCTTGCATCTTCTTAACCCGGTTTCCTTGGCAAGTTAGAGTAGGTTTTAGGATAAATCCTCTACAAATTGTATGTGTGCACCTGAACATAAGAATAGGAACTGACCTTCATCCGGAGAGCTTTCCCGATTGCAAACTCCCACACATTGGGAAAAGCTCCATGTTATGCAATCACACTAATAGTCTCACCCATCGAGTTGCAAACATTTAGGGGTGTTGTGATTTTGCTCTAACAATTCTAAAGGCACGCCGGGTGGGACACTGGAGTTAGATTTTTCTCATCTTTCCAAGGTGTCTCAATATCAAACAACAAATATTAAGCCACTGTGATACCACACTAACAGTTCTGGCACGCCCGGTGGGAGAAAAGGTCTTCATTTTTATTGCAGTAAGATTGATGTGCACTTGTTGTAAGTTTTCGGCTTGTAAGGAGCTTTGAAATTGCACATTTGGCGACTCCAAAAGAGGTAGAATCCACTAGTTTTAGCAGCCCAAGCTTGGCAGATTTATGAGAAGAATTCAGACAAGGTCAAGAACGAGAGAAGAAGGATTGTTTGTCTATCTGCACTTGTCCCTAGATAGAGGGAGAAGGGGAAGAAGAGCTCAAAGGTCTCCATCCCCACTAGATATAACTTTGTCAACACCTCCACCTAGTAGGCCTTTCATTCAATCAACAAGGTTCTTAGGCCAATCATAATGGAAATTCCACAACCCAATCCCTATGTCAACTTCACTGAAACAACCCACTTTCTCTCAATGCACAAAATCTAGTTCCAATTGTAGCATTGAAGAACATCCCATATTTCACTAGAGAGAACCATATTACTCCGGTTGACCACATTCAAGACATTGAAAATGTTTGTGGAATTCATGAAATTATTGAGATGAACATTGTAGTCAAATTGTTAGCCTCTTCATTCAAGGGTAAAGATTTGGAATGGTTCAGGAGTCTAACAGTAGGCTCTATTAGAATGAGACCATTTGTGCATAGCTCTTCACAAACAATTTGGAAAAAAAGGAGATAACCTATCTCTATTGGAACAATTGACAACCATTAAGAGGGATCCTAATGAGAAGTTGACTGATTTCAACTTCAGATTTCAAAGGACATGGGAAAGGATTCCATTGGCCGTAAGACCAACAACTGAAGGTGCTTTTCTATACTTTCTTAAAGCTTTAAATTCTGATATTTCTATAATGATTCAATCCATGGAGGTATAAATTTACATGTAGCCTATGACATTTCCATTAGAGCTGAAAAATTGTTTAATTCAGGTTGGTAAACTTACACCTAGGCCACCTATGCCTCTATATTTAGAACTAGGAAGTCCAAGCACTAGTCAAACACCTGAGTTGAATCCCATTCCACCCCTAGAAATCAAAGCAACAATGAGGCTTCTACTTCTTCAAGCACTTCAAAAGAGTACCAGGAGCTCTTGAAATAGATGTAAACCTAGGAAATGAGCTAGTGACTATCAAGAGACAACAAGCTCGAGTTCTAGGCCATATCAACCTCAAATGCGAGTATCAAGCTAGGCCCCATATCGAGTAAAATAAACCACTAAGTCATACCAAAAATCAAAATTTGAACCAAGGATAGCCTCAAGCTGCCAAGTCATTTTGACCATATGATTCAAATGCACTTCAACATCAAAATCTTTAGTTCCAAAACAAAATAACATGGCACAAGAGTACGGTGGTGTTACTCATGAAGTATACCTCATAGTCAATCAACGTATTTCAATGGTGCACTGAACCAGGCCTTGATGGTATAGACCATTGGTGTGTCCCAAGAACCTAGTCAAGAGGAAAATAAGTAGCAAGAAGCTCAACAAGAGGCACCTCTAACTAAAAATATGTTGGTTAATTGGAAAAGCAGAAGACTTCGTGGAGTTAACCAAGCCCCTTCTCAAAGTGTAGCTGCCAATACATGGTCCAAGAAAAGTAATATTAGAGAGGGACAATCATCTAACTCAAGTGATCCACAACCCTCTATTACTCTACAAGGTATTGGAAATCAAAGTGCAACTCCCAGTGTGCAAGGTCATCCCAAGCCACCTCTAGACCATCTCTCAAGTGCAATTGTAGCAACCCATGCACAAGAGAAGAATATGGAAGGAAAAGGGAAGAAGAAGGATAGTTCATCTCCATTCAACATCATTGAGTAGATGAAGAAAATGAATGTAAACATATCAATGTGGGAGTCATTGGCTATCCTAGGACAAAGAGACTTATTGCAAGCTGCTATGGCAAGCTGGTCACATCAAAATAGCCACCCAATCAACAAGAAAAGGTGCTTACCAATGCAGCTCAGCTGGATGGTACAAACCATTGGTGTGTCGAAGAACCTAGTCAAGAGGAAAATCAGTAGCAAGAAGCTCAACAAGAGGCACCTCCAACTGAAACTATGTTGGTTAATTGGAAAATAGAAGACTTCTGTGGAGTTAAACAAGCCCCTTCTCAAAGTGTAGCTGTCAATACACGGTCCAAGAAAAGTAATATTAGAGAGGGAAAATCATCTAAATCAAGTGATCCTCAACCCTCTATTACTCTACAAGGTATTGGAAATCAAAGTGCAGCTCCCAGTGTGCAAGGTCATCCCAAGCCACCTCCTAGACCATCTCAAGTGCCAATTGTAGCAACCCATGTACAAGAGAAGAATATGCAAGGCAAAGGGAAGAAGAAGGATAGTTCATCTCCATTCAACATCATTGAGAAGATGAAGAAAACGAATGTAAACATCTCAATGTGGGAGTCATTGGCTATCCCAGGACAAAGAGACTTATTGCAAGCTGTTATGACAAGCTGGTCAACATCAAAACAACCACCCAATCAACAAGAAAAGGTTCTTACCAATGTAGCTCATCCTGGAGGAAATCATGGAGGACAACAAGGTAAAAATTTGAAGCCCCCACCATTCTATATCTCATTGATCATTGGAGATAAATTGGTGCATAATTGCATGATTGATTATGGAGCAAGTAGCTCTGTAATTCCAAAACAAATAGCTGATCAGTTGGGTCTTCAATATGAATTCATTTCCAAAGGTGTGGTGCAATTGGATGGTACAACAATAAAAATGGTTGGAGTAATCAAGGATTTGAGCCTCACATTGCATGCATGTCCCAATGTGACCATCTTGCAAGATGTATCAGTCATAGACTTGCCACCACTCTTTGCATTATGTTTTTCAAGAGACTTCACTACTAAAATTGGAGGCTATTTGTCAGTTGATTGGTCACACATGTTATTTAGAACAAGGTATGGAGCTAAGGCTACAATCAGATCTGAGCCTATTACAAACTTTCATATTGAGCCTCATACACTAAGTCCAATCAATGCAAATTGTTCAGTATTTGATCAAGAGGATTATCCAAGCACCCATGAAGCTGATACCAAGGTTGGAAGTATTCTAGACTTGACCCTTGATGAATGGGTGAACAAGAGGCATGATTTTGACCCTTACAAAGAAATGGAAGAAGCTGAATTAGGATTCTATTGCTTGCATGAAGAGAATCATCCCTCTCCTAGCATCATCAAGCCAACCACAAGGATGATAATGAGGTATGGAAGTTATTATTTGATGGTTCAAGAAGTAGACAAGGTGTAGGAGGAGGAGTTATGCTTGTTTCACCTCAAGGCACAAAATATTACTCATCTTTTCACTTCTAGTTTTCTTGCTCAAACAACACAACTGAGTATGAAGCCTTGATTCATGGATTGCATTGGGAAAGAAAGAAAGGTATTGAAAACTTTCAAGTCTTTGGAGATAGTGAGCTTATTGTGAACCAAGTTAAGAGACAAAGTGCTACTAGAAATGATCTTCTGAAGAACTATAAAAATAGGGTATGGGATACCATTGAAGATTTTATTATTAATTCCATCCCAAGAAAAAAGGATGAAGCACCAGATAGGCTGGTAGAAATTGGAGCAGAATTTGATGTTGTAGAAGGTATAAAAAATAACAAGTCTCAATCCCATATCAAGGTGGTTGTAAGGCCAGTTGTTCCAGATAACAACACAAGTTGGCAAGTCTTCGAGAATGATCAACAAATTGTCAATTTTCTTGAAGAAGAAGCTGAGTTATCCTCCAAAAACCGAGACAAATTGGAACATCAGTATAACGACCAAGTGGTGTAGCTGAGAACTAACAAATTACCAAAAGGTCTTGTAACCTTGGAGTCAATCTTCAACCCAAATGATCAATTCCAAAAGGAGAAAGCAAACATTCAGGTAAAGGGTGAAGATTCAGAGCTCATTTCAGTAGATGAAGGCAAAACATTACAAATTGGAAAGGTAAGTACTCCACAAGAGAAAGCTGAATTGGTTCAACTTTGTCAAGAATTCCCAGATGTTTTTTCATGGACTTATAAGGATTTAAGAGGTTTCAACCCAATATTGGCTGAGCATACAATTGAATTAAAACCTGAATCCAAGCCTTCAGATAGAAGCAAAGGCTAGTGAATCCTCACATTGAACCTCTCATGAGAAAAGAGTTGAACAAGCTGATTGAGGCTAGCATCATCTTGCCTATCAAGAATTCAAGTTGGGTTACAAAATTAATGCGGTGAGGAAAATAAATGGAGAAATTAGATTGTTTGTAGACTTTCGTTATCTAAGTAGAGCATCACTTAAGGATCGCTATCAACTTCCTTCAATGGAGAAAATCTTGCAAGTTATAGTTGGTTCGAGGGTTCTCATTGTTAGATGGTTACTCAAGCTATAATCAAATAATGGTAAAAGAAAAAGATCAGTTCAAGACAACATTCACCACTAAATAGGGTACATATGCTTATAACAAAATGCCATTTGGATTGTCAAATGCCAAAGAAAAATTTCAGCGAGCTATGGACATGGAATTCAAAGGCTTAATCAACTAAGATAGTGTTGGTGTATCTAGATGATATCACCATCTTCTCAAAGAATGCAACAGACCACCTCTTTCACCTCAGGAAAGTATTTCAAAGATGTAGAAGATTGAGTGTCATTGAATCCAAAGAAGTGTGTATTCTTGGCACACAAGGGCAAATTGTTGGGCCACATTGTCTCAAGAGAAGGATTAAAAATTGATCCTTCAAGATTTGAAGCCATCCGAACACTTCCATTGCCACACCACAAGAAATCTCTCCAAATCTTCTTGGGAAGGATAAAATTTGTTCACAGATTTGTGCCTATTTTTTCCACTCTTGTGAAGCCTTTGACCATGATGTTGAAGAAGAGTCTTGCATTCAAATGGACAACAAAAGGAAAATAAAGTTTTGAGGCCATCAAATAGGCAATATCACAAGCTCCAACTCTTATCAACCCAGACTTTTCAAAGTACTTCATGTTGTATGCTTTTGGAGGATCAAACACAATGCTCGATTATCTTGACATAGATGAATAGAGAAGGATTAGAACAGCCCATAGCATTCTTGATCGAGATCATGGAAGATTACGAAGTAAGGTATTCTTTTATTGAAAAGCATGTCCTTGTTGTCATTAGGAGTTTGAAGAAGTTCAGACAATTGGTCTCGAACAACAAGATTCAACTACTAGTGTCTCATGCTGGTGTCAAGGAATTCCTCCTGAACAAGGACTTGAATGAGAAGAGAGTAGGTTGGATCACCCATGTAATGGAGTATGATATTTAAATCAAGGTGACCAAGCTGGTTTGTGGCAAGGGTTTATGTGAGCATCTGGCTTCCAAACAACATGATGAATCAAAAGGAGAAGAAGAGGTTGTCCTGCTACTGCAAAATGATCAAGAATAACCAGCTAATGATGCACCCATTCCATGTTGGACCCAAGATTTGGTGCATTATCTCCAAATAGGTTTATGCCCTCCAGAGATGAGCAAAGAAAAGAGGAGATACTTTAGATTACAAGCCGTCCCATATGTGCTTATTGATGGTGTCTTGTTCAAGAAGGAAATAAATGGTGTTTTATTAAGATGCATTGGGACATGCCAAATTGAGAAGATATTACATGAGTTCCATGATGGAGAAGTAGGAGGCTAGTTTACTCCTCAAATAACACTCTCAAAATCATGAAGGCTAGTTACTATTGGCCTACGGTGTTTAGTGATTGCTACTCATGGATTAAGAAATGCAAGAAGTGTGTATTCTTCACAGGGAAAGAAATGTTAGCAGCCCTACCCCTTCGTCCAATTTCATTAGATCAGCCATTCATGCAATGGGGATTAGACTTCATTGGAGTGATCAACCCAAATTCAAGTCAAGGCCACAAATGGATACTTACAACAATTGATTATTTCACCAAGTGGACTGAAGCAGTGGTGCTTAAGGAGGAAAAAGAATCCAGCATATTGGATTTCTATGAAGGAATAGTCACTAGGTTTGGAACCCCTGCCACTATCATATCAAACAATGCATTGACATTTCTTAGTACAAGGATCACTGAATGGGCTATCAAGAATGGTATATACCTCAGCACTTCATTAAATTATTACCCTCAGGGTAATGGCCAAGAAGAGTCCATAAACAAAAACCTATTAAGAATCATCAGAAGGACTCTTAATGAGAATCAGAGAAGTTGGCACACAAAACTCAAATCAGCTCTATGGGCTGATAGGATCACACCCAAGAGGTCTATAGGTAGCTCTCCATACAAGCTTGTATACGGAAAGGAAGCAGTTCTACCTATATCACTTGAGTTATCAGCATTGGAACTCATGAAATAGTTGGAACTGGCCGAGTTTGAGCCTATGGAAATCAGGTATGCAGAGCTAATTTAAGTAGAAGAAACAAGAGAACATGCAAGTGTAGACCATGGAGAAAGATCAAACACGATCAAGAAGAGCTTTGACAAGAAAGCTAAATCTCAGGACATTCCAAGTTGGAGACTTGGTACTAAAATGGGATGTTGATCATGCAAATATAGGAAAGCATTCCAAGTTCAATGCCATATGGAGTGGTCCATATATGATCATTGAATGTAAGGGTAGCAATGCTTTCCAGTTGGCTAAGTTGGATGGTGAAGAATTGTAGATTCCAGTCAATGGAATCCATCTCAAACATTGCTACTAGAAGGATAATTTCTCACCCTTGTAAATATTAGCCTAGGTTTTCAATTCCTCCAAGTGCGTATGCACATTGTCTTGTTGTAGTTTAGGTTTCATTTTCCCTAAGTGTTGGTGCACATTCTCTATTGCTTCTGGTGTATACTTGTATATAGTTCATCTCATTCATGGAAGATACTTGCAGCCACAAGGAATTAAATCAGCAGAGTATCTATATTGGAGTAGGTTTGGATGTTTTCATTGCACTCCAAAAGATCATATTTGCGGAGAAAATCGAATGAGGAAAAGTTTCCAAGTTTCAGACAACTCTCTACTCTCACAAATCTTGAATCCAAGATTTTCTTACAAAGATGAGAGTGCATGTAGTGGAAGGTAGTTCCAGACCAAATTTGAAATTACCGGGTAGACTCCATGCCCAACGGATAAGGTAAGCTGATCATTTCACCTACAGGCGGGGGACCCCATCGAGTCGCCAAATTATAATCCAAAATAAGCTCATGCTTATTTTTGGTTAACTAACACCATTTTTTCCTCCTTTAGTGATTCAATCTGAATTTTCATATACTTCAATTTCTTAAGGTTTCCTGAAAACATCTTCATTAGATAGGAAATTTCTTCCCCTTTCCAAAAATATAAAGAAGTCCTTCTAAGTCCTCATATTTTGCAAGTTACGGGTCGGCGGGCCTTGGAAGGATTTTGCCAAAAGCGAGTTGGTGGGGGGAAGAATTTTTGCCAAAGGGAGAATGTGGACCGGTGGGCCTAGGAGATACTTTGGCATTTTTCACTTTTTGCAAAAAGCGCAATTTACAATTATGGGCACTAGGAGCCTCGGAGAAATTAAAAAAAGAAAAATTCCTAAGGCCCGTAAAGGACACGTGGCCATGTTTCAAGTCAAAGTGGGATGGCGGGTCGCCAGAGGAACTTTGGTTTTGTATTTTTGTTGAAAAAACGTAAAAGTTTAAAATAATCCGCACCTCCACCGATGCCGGAAAGAAGCCACATTTCAGGCCTTTGTCACATGCGGGGAGGCAGGCTGTTGGGGGAACTTTGGAATTTTTGCAACTTTTGCAAATGGAGTAGTTTACAAGTATTGGCACGCGAGTCCGAGGAAGGTTTTTTCACCAATCACAAAGCTATGAGGTTGTGGGATTTTGGGCATGAGGGAGGTTTTTGCACTTTTGCAATTTTTTTCTTGAAAGGCACAATTTCAACTTTGATCCCTGAGGTCCGCTTTTGGGCAAAGAATATGAAGAATTCGGGGCTGCGGCTTATGGGAGGTTTTTTAAAACTTTGCAAATTTTGTGAAAAGGAACAAAGTGAATTTTTATCCCTTGGTGTTTAAAGGCACAAAGTGAATTTGGGCCCACATATGATCTATTTTGCAAAGCGGTGTTTTGCCATTTTTGTATGCAGATTCGATCCAAAATTTCAAATGGTCATAACTTTTGAACCAGAATGCTCTAAATTCAACAAAAATTTATATTGTTGGAAAGATCTCAACCTCCTCTACACCATGTAAGCATAAAATATTATTTTCAATAGGATTTGGTGGGTGAAAATCTAGAAAACTTATTTCAAGCCATTAACGTGAGATCGATTGCTTTACCAGATAAGATTTTATTCGATCTGCCTTTCTTCCTTCTCCAACACGCCAAGAAGACATGGAGAACCAATCAAATTTGATGGGTGAGGATATGGAAAAATATTTCATGTCATTAATATGAGATCTGATTGCTTGAGAACTACATTGGATTCGATCCGCCATTCTTCCTTCTCCAACACGCCAAACAGACATGGAGAACCAGACTTGACAGATTGTAGGCGGATTTGTAGGGGCATTGATGGCTAGTGGTTGATCTTAAAAATCAGATTTTCCATTTTCTCCATTTATCCTCTCTTTGCTTCATTTATAAATAGAAGAGCTTAGCTCATTGTAAACATTGGACATTCATGGATTTGCACCCTCCCTCTTCTCTGGTCTATAGAGGAATTCATGGAGTTCAAACCTTCCATAAAATTGTAATACAAGTTTTCCTTTTGGCCATTGTAATGTTCTATATAAATCTGGGGAGAAATAAAATAAGTCTGTGGATGATTTCAACCCCTCTTGTTTTCATTGCCTTCATCTGATCTTTCATTGCAATATTGGTTATGTGTGCATGGTTGTTGTATTACATTTTAATTATCTGTGTTTAATAGGAAATCAAGTGTTCAACATTCCTTTGGTGCATCACCTCTATTAGTTTAGGTTTAATTTCTTGCATCTTCTTAACCATGTTTCCTTGGCAAGTTAGAGTAGGTTTTAGGATAAATCCTCTACAAATTGTATGTTTGCACCTGATAGAGGAATAGGAACTAGCCTTCATCCAGAGAAATTTCCTGATTGTAAATTCCCACACTTTGGGAAAAGCTCCATGTTATGAAATCACACTAAGAGTCTCACCCATCGAGTTGCAGACATTCAAGGGTGCTATGATTTCGCACTAACAGGTTCTCTAGAAGCAACGTGCCCACTGCAATACAAGACTATCATGGCAAGGAACCCGCCTCATTCCATATTCAAGCTTGTGATAAGGCCTGGATGGGAGGTGCAGAAGCTTTTCCACCATCATTATAGGTACATAAGCTATATTCAACACTACAAGGTTGTGCGCATACATGGTATATCCACTCAGAGACACGTCGCTAGATATGAAATTGGCAAGAGTTAATAGCTGATCTCATTCAAGATTTTGAGTATTGAAGTACAAAACCATATGTGGATAAGGCGTTGCAGGTTGTCAAGTGCCTTACGATGGGAGATAGTGCCATGGAAGAAGAGAGGCTCCTAGTTTTGCTAGGTTAGCCTAGTTTTAGGCACACTTTGATGAAGATGAATCAGAGGAGATGCAGCTTGAGTGTGTGTGCATGGAGAAGGAAAAAAGGAAGATGGTCTATATGATCGATGGTGAGGAGATGGAGAGTCTAGATGTTAACCATTCTATAGGTACACGTGAAGTTATAGATAGCGCTGATGAAAGGACATGTGCCTAACATGAGCCCTTGAAAATGAAGAAGGTTAACATTGGGTCAGAAGGAAAACATAAGGAAGCTATCATTGGAGACTATTGGTCGAAGAAGGAAGTTTCAAAGATCGTTGATTTGCTACGTGAGTTCTAGGATTTGTTCCCATGTGGGTATCATGAACTCAAAGGCATCCACCATTCCATTGGAGAAATGAGGATAAATTTGAAGGAAGGTGCATGCCCAACTTATAAGAGGCCTTACTGGATGAATCCAAACTTGTGCACATGGGTCAAGGAAGAGATAGAAAAAATGATAGCATCAGGCATCATTGAGGTTGTTGAAGAGTAGAATGGATAAGCATAATGGTCATCGATATCAAGAAGGATAGGAGGATAAGGATATGTGTTGACTACAGGGACCTGAATGTAGTGTTTGTCATTGATCCCTTCCTAACCCTATTTACTGAAGAAATATTAGAGGGATTAGCCAGGCGTGAAGTCTACTTCTTCACGGATGGGTTTTCAGGTTATCACCAGGTAATGATTGCAAAGGAAGACCAGAGAAAGGTAACTTTATCTACTGAGTGGGGAAGTTTTGCCTATACGGTCATGCCTTTTGGGTTGAAGAATGTGTCTCATTGTGTTCTCGTGCATTATGGTACAAGACTTTAGGACTTCATCCATAAATTTCTTCAAGTCTACCGGATGATTAGACAATACATGGGATGGTTAAGGACCATTTTGATAACTTAAGACCGATGTTTGAGGGTGTCGACAATTGAGGATATCCATAAACATTAAGAAATGTGTCTTTGCTACCCCATTGGAACCTTATTAGGGCATATCATATGTAAGGAAGGATTACTAGTAGATCCCACCAAATTTGTAGTCATCGTGGGTTTAGGGAGCCTACTAATCAAAGCGCAGATGTGCATAGATTCCTTGGGCATATAGGTCTCTACTCATGTAAATTCATTAATGGGTATGCCAAGATCGCCACACCCTTAGAAGAACTACTTAGACACAAAAGTGCCTTTCATTGGGGAGAGGCGCAGCAGAAGGCAATCGACACTTTAAAGGACATGCTTGTCACTGTGCCTATACTACATTTTCCTATTTGGGATAATCCTTTACATGTTCATGTTCATGCCTCTGGGATGATCGTTGGAGAAGTCTTGACATAACCTAGTGAGGGAATTATTGATCATCCCTTGTGCTTTGCAAGCAAAAATTTAACACCATCGAAACAAAATTATGCCACTATCGAGCGTGAGGCACTATATATGATCTACGTGCTACATAAGTTGGACAATATCTATTAGCGATACACCATTTGTATTCTATATGGACCATATGGAATTGAATTATTTGGTAAATAATCCCATTCTACAAGGACACATATGTCGATGGGTCTGTTATTCCAATAATTTGAGTTCAAAGTGGTTGTGAAACTAGGAAAAGTTATTCTAGACCGATCACTTGTCTAGGATTGACTCAAGGAGGATACACAAAGCATTGAAGATAATATTCCAGATGCACAACTGTTTAGGATGTGGTGCGTGCCCTTGGACTTAGAGGATATTTCCATGTTTCTCAAAATAGGTGTGGCACCGAGAAGGGATGAAGGCATTGGAAAGGAAGCAATTGGCTATACGCGCCATGACTTACATGTTGGTTAGTGGTGATTTATACAAGTTAGACGTGATGAAGTTTTACGTCGGTGCAGTGTTAGAACATGAGTTCACGACTATTATGGAGGAGGCACATGGAGGAAGTGTAGGTGGTCACTATGCATAGGATGCCACGCATGCAAAATATTGTTATCCGAATTATGGTGGGAGACCCTATATAAAGATTACAGGAATATTGCAAGGTGTGTGATCAGCATGGCGCCTTGGCAAACTAGGGCGAAGAGATGAAATGCCTTTACGCCCTATTCCAAGTGTAGAACCATTTGAAAAGTGGGCTATATACTTTGTAGGCCCTATTTCGCTAGCCACACATAGGATGGGATTGCACTATATTATCACTTGCAAAAATTATCGACAAGGTGGGAAGAAGCGGCACACCGACCAAGGATTGTACAAGTGGCTACTGATGAGTCGATTTTATGGGAAATATTCTTACAAGTTATGGATGTCCGTTGAGTTTGACTAGTAATAAGGGTACATTTTTTTAATGAGATGATAGGATTACATTAGCAAAGTTCATGGTGGCCCACAATAATACTACCCCTTATCATCCACAAGCAAATGGAACTTCTGAGGCATTTAACAAAATATTGATTCATGCCCTGACCAATATTTGTGACGTTGGTAGACAAGATTGGGATGACAAAGTATCAGCAGTTCTATAGGCGTATAGGACAACCTACAAGAGGTTGAATAAGGCCACATCGTTTCAATTGGTGTTTAGTGTGGAGGTTGTCCTACCGGTTGAATTCATGTTGCCTTCTCTACATATAGCTTGCGAAGGAGGTTTGGTTGATGAACAATCTTGGAGGAAAGAATTGAAAAATTGATGAAGTTGGATGAGCGAAATACGATCACTTGCCGGAGTGGACAAGAAGGCTGAAAAATTAAAACAAAAGGCATGGCATGATCGTCACATTAAAAACAAATAGTTTGAGGTTAGGAAGATGATATCTTGTTATATGATTCCAAGTTTATGCGCCATCCCGGGAAATTGAAAGTCCATTGGTTGGGGCCCTATATCATCTCAGACATCCTTGATTTAGGCTCGTGCTAGTTAAATGTGCTGGATGGGATGATATTGCTAGGCCATTTCAATGGGATTAGGCTGAAGCCCTACTATAAATAAGTCTTCTTGGTGTTTGTAATAAGGTAGTATTTCTAGTTAGCTTAGGATTTTATTTAATGCATTTCTTTTCTTGTGTTTCCCTTTCTCATTGTTTATTTTATTTTTGTTGTTTTGTTTGTGCCTAGGGCACCGGTAACCACATTATTCTCTTAAAGTTATGTATGCACTGAGAGGACCAAGCATCGTTTTAGTGTGGGGTGAGGTATAGTGCAAAGTTTGAAGTTGGAAGTAGAAGTTGTGTTGAATGGACCAATTGAATGGCCCATTTAAGGATAAAAATAATGTAAGGATGAGTAAGTGCATGGAAGAAAGGTGAACGGGAATGGTTGGTATCAAGATAAGGCTTTAGAAAAACCACGTACTAGGAAGGAAAAAGCGTAGATCAACATGAGGTAGGCACAATCAAGAATCAGTTAAAGATAGAAGAAGTGCCTTGGCGCTATCGAAGCACGCGTAAGAGTCTTGATGAAGCTTGGATACTTGCGTGCGTAAGAAGTTTGTGGTATTTTTTGCGTAGGATTAGGCATGTGGGTAAAGGTGCTTAAAGCTAGTTTTAGTGGAGAAATCCACATTTAGTGTTAAGTACGATGGTAGGTGGTATAACATTTAATGTTGGGAAGAAGGAAAAGCTTTAAATAGGAAGTTGGGCACATCATTATTTTACCTTGTGTTTACAAAGTGAAAGAAGCTCTTGTGAACTAGAGAATCCAAAGCGATTTGTGTAAAAGGAATAAGAGAAATCTAAATTATGTGACTAGGGTAGATCCACAAACCAGTGTGGAAGGATTACACGGGTGTGGAGGAAGTTTGTTGAAGAGCATTGTCTTGTGAAAGGATTTCCTAGTTAGGGTTTGGCGGCTAGGGCATGAAGGAAGAAGGATTTATTTACAAGGGAAAGCTTTGGGGTTGAGAAGAGTATCGAGTAGAGAAAGAGGAAGGAGTTGTGAGTATTTAACCCGACCGGAAGAATGACACCAAAGAAAGTGACTGTCTCACCCAAGAAGCAGAAGGGAAAGGGCAGGAAAGAAAACCATTTTCATCACAAGCTCAAATGAAGAATGGTATGGGTAAATGCAAGTACCCAGATGGGGTATTGTTAGGAAAAGAATGGTAGTCGCATTTGTAAAAAATGTCTGTAATTAATTATAACCATCGCATGAACAAAAATGAGAAAGAAATAGCATTGGAGTTAGTTCGCCCAACTAACAAGAGAATGCCGGATGGCATGCCAATTTATAGTGATGAAGTGAAGGTCAAATTGGATAAAGCGGGACTTTATAGCTTTATGAACTACCTTACTTCAGAAAACCTGGACGAATTTATCAATGGCTGATGTCACATGTACATGAGGATCATTTTTATTTCATGGGGCACAAGATGTGAATAACACCTCAATTAATATCCAAGTTCACATGCCTTATTTGTGAAGGGGATAGTATAGAAGATGACTTAGAGGACAAAGAATCCATCAAGGAGACAGTAGAAACATATGACTACAAGAAGGGCTCACGATAATTTGACATCGTAGAGATCCCAGACCCTATTATGAGGATGGCCATGCACTTGGTGACCAAGCTCAATGATCAGGAATGATGGACGTAAGTGAACAAGGCATGGCTAAATGTATGCCGGAAGATATCAGAAGGGACCATCTATAACTTTTCCACCTTTATCATGGATGAAATCATAAAAAACGCACAAGAGAAGGAAAGAATATACTCTTGATAATGTCCTCCTTACCATTTTTCTTAAAGATTTGAGTTTCTGATGGGCGAAAAAGTTTGTTTGGGAGTATCCAAAAGAGGATCCATCGCCCGTGAAGAGGTTTGCAAAGTATACTTTTGAAACCATGATGGCCACTCATAAGGAACTCTTGGAGAAGTTGTATAGGTGGATACGGGATGCATTCGGAGTGGAATGGAGGATCCCAGAGAAGTTTCCAGTGCTCATGGATGGAGAAGAAAATTTTGTAGTATATCAACATTTCTGCATTGGTAGATTTAAATTGATGGATGAGACTATGAGTCCCTGGTGCAAGCTTCCCTTCTCCTTTACCATGTAATACTTCTAAGCTAGAGTTAATAAGTTCAAGGAGGCCAAGAGACTAAGGTTCGAATTTAGCGAGGTAGACCAAGACCAACACGAGCTGTGCCAAAATCTATTCTATCCTAAGAAGCATGCATACATGGAGAATTTTGTCTCCCATGAGGTCCAAATGGTGAAACCTTTAACACTGCCAATCGCAGGGAGGACTACAACAAGAGTGTACATGTGCATAAGGCCAAAATTTGAAAAGGGTGCATACTTAGAGAATGATGTCTCCATTTCTAGAAGACCCTACGGGAATAAAGAAGGCGCACACCAAGGAAGAGAGAAAGAGAAGAGGTGTAGGAGAAAAAGGCACCAAGTGTTCAAACTGCACAATCGGTGGGCACGCCAAAAGCAAGCGTTAAGCCTAGTACTTATGTGTGTAAAAATAAGTCCTCGATCAAGGAGAATACCCTAGAAGAGGAAGTGCCGGAGAAGGAAGAACCTCTCACCAAGGAGAATTCACCAGGAGAGGAGGAAGAAAGAGCAGAATCTCCTATGCTGGAATCACCAGTTAGGAAAAGGAAGAAGGTGACAAAAAGGAGGATTTGGAGGAAACAAAATCCTAGAAGCCTACATAGGGGAGAAGGATGATGATGAACTTGAAGGAGCTCAAGACCCTCTAATGTTCAAAGTACACAACTCGAGGAAGATGGAGACGATGAAAAGGATGAAAAGGAAGAAGAAGATGTTCGGGACAAGGGGGTGAGCAAGGAGGTGAATAAAAGGGATCGAGAGGACCCCAATCCTCACGAAGGAACAAGTGGAAGAGGCGGAAAAGAGAAGTGGTAGAAATCATTGAGAACTTGGTAGAGTAAGAGGTATAATAGAGGGAGGATGAGGTGTTGAAGGAAGTTGAGGAGGAAAGTGTAGGAAAATAATATGACAGCATGGGAGGAGATCCCATTTTAGTTGTAAGCTTTCCAAGGGCCGCACGCATAGGAAAGAAGAGCACAAAAGCAACAAAAGGCCAAGGAATGGGCTACATTGATGATCCAAGCAAGGTGTTATGCATG